>OZ010799.1:133968505-135354755 GCA_963932465.1 Maratus speciosus
TAAAATTTCGAATATTTTTATTAATATTTTGGGACATTAATCCTTTATGCACTGAATTATGAATCTATGAAAATTTTATCTTCTAAAGCTTTTTTCGTAAATTTTAGAAACTACATTAGAAGATTTACATAATGATTTAATACATTTTAGTAGGATTTCAGAAGTCTTGAAGGATTGAGAGGGATTAATTGAATTTGAATTTATAGGGATTTTGTGCAATATTTATATGCCCACTCAAATCTTTTATTTTAAATATTTTTCTTAGTATTTTGTAGAATCAGGAAATGTAGAAATATAATGTTCTTACAATACAAATATGGAAATATTTCCGAATTGAAAATCCCCGTCCCTAAATCCAAGAAAGTTGAAAACATGCAAAAGTAAAAGAAATCATCGTTTAAAAAATATTTTTGTTTTGTGTAACCAATAATGCTTTTGGAACAACATAAAGTAATGCATCTATAACTCATTCTAAACTGTATTGCTATAAATAGATAAATTAAAGGAATTTTATAACAAGTTATTTTAATGGTACATATAAGTACCGTCAGTAGATAAAGGGTTAAACAATTTACGCCTTTTATCAAAGACCAGAGTACCCGGGTACTCATACGAAATTTCTATGGAAAATAACTAAAATTGATTATTTAGATTTAGATCAATAAAACATGAAATTAATTCGAAAATAAGAGTTAGACATGTATTTTAAGGTAAAAAATATTTTATTTTCCTGAAATTTTACATTTTGGGACAAGATTTACAATAGCAAAAGATGTAAGAGTATACATCATATGAAAGGCTTTCCACATTGTTTACATGATTTTCTGGTTTTTCTGAGCCGTTGTTGAGGTTTTAACAAGCACATCTGACAAACACCAATTCTTTTACCCTTCCTGTTTCATGTCGCTTTAAGGTAAAAACAATAGGTAAAAATATGTAGCCATAAGTAATGGATCAGGGTCCATAAGCCATGTTTTTAGTCCATGAAATAGACTAAAATTCGATTATGTTATACTGACTTAATTATTTCACTTTTTAATATTAGAAGATATAAAATTCTACGATTTTAACAATAGTTTTTGTATTTTGTTCTGATTCATATGACTTACACAGGCTCAAAGTTCGTCTAATTACATAATTACGTCTAATTAAATATTTCCTATCACATTTTAGTTGCTTGTGACGTGATATGTAAATTAAAAGAAAAATTAAGGTCGTAATTTTCATCAAGAGTACGTTCATTTCATTTGCAATAAAAGCTATTAAAAACTGTAATGAAATACTGTAGTACAGCTTCCTTAATTACAAAGTTGCAAAATATATTGAACTATATTGACTCAAAGGTACTTAAAATTATCGATTCAGGTTATCATCTCTAATTAACGAATTGATTTAATGTTCTAATCTGCTTTTATAACATACGTTTTGAGAAGTTATACGTTTAAATTCATAATTTGGGGCAAAAAGGGTTAAATTAAAAAAAAAATAAATTCGTCAAAAATGTCCAAAAATGTCTAGTTTTATCCGCAAACTATATTTAAAATTGCTTTAAACCAAACAGATAAAAGACATATTTCTAATTTTGAATATTAAAATCGTATGTAGTTTAATATTCAATTATAAACTTTGATCGTTATTCAAAAATGAAATTCCTTTCGGTTTACAGATGTAACTGTATTAAGAATATCACGAAAGTAATAAAAGTAACATTAAAGACAATTTATATAACGTGAAAGCAAATGAATGAACATATAATGTGAGTGGAAAACGAGCCCCGTGTGTATTGAAATTTCTATGTGCTGAATTAATGTGTTCTTAATAAAAGTTAAAAACATTAAATTCAGAAATTTTTAGTTAATTTCGTTAGATTCATGTTCGAAGTGTAGATGGTCATAATAAGAATAAGTAAAATTTGCACAATAGGAATTTTGGAAACGAAAATATTTTTGATTCACAAAATGTCATTTACAGCTTTAATCAGGCTTATAATTCAGTTGGAAAATACAAAATAAAACTAGTCGGATGTGCCAATCCTAAAACTTTCTTCTTACTGATATCTGTTAATATTTCGAAAAGTTGTTATAGAGGCTAATGGGTCTCAGGACTCTTAAAATTGGAAAAATGAAACAAATGACTATTTTCAACATTTAATATCTTAAAATATATTTGATTTTAATACACAATTTTAATTAAGATGAAAGATATAAGTATGTTCTTTCATTTCATGTATTTAAAAAATCTCAAGATGCAGAATTAGCATGTATAGGGTTCTGCTAACTATAAGACATTTGACGAGTAGGAAAATCGGCATAACAGTTTACACGCAGGATTAAAAAATAAATTTTGCAAGTAGAATGAAAATTTTGGTACTTACTTATACTTCAGGTTGTAAAAAAAAAAAAAAAAAAAAAAAAAAAAATAATAATAATAATAATAATAAGTAAAAAAGAAATTTAACAAATTACAACGATCATTTGGAAAGGGATATTTTCAAAGACTAAAATTTAAGACATAAAAAATCGCACGGAGTTGATCATACATTACGTACGCCTTGAATTAAACATTAATAGTGTTATTACACGTAAAAATTCCAAGCGACAAAAATTGTCAGCAACTCATATTTGGTGTGAAATATTTATATGTATTCATTCCTGTCCTATTTATCTTTATTTTTTATTTTTAATTGGCTTATTCCATTTTTCTTTTGCACGTGAAAATCTTACAAATTAAAATTAACTCTTTGGCAGAAATTTTTATTCATTTTTTTTCATTTTCATTAGTCATTATCCACCTGAAACTTGCATATTATCCAAGCATTTCATTGGCTGTTCGGGAAAAGGCTTTTCCATCGTCAGATTTCCAAGAAATCTGACTACCAATTTTAAATGAAATTTCATTCTTAAACTCCTAAACATCCGACAATATTACTTTTTACACCGTCGGATAGAATAAAGAATGTACTTTTAAATGCAATTTGTTTGAAAGCTGTATCTCAATTTGTGTCTGAGTTATTAATTTTTTTGTAGTTTTTTTTACTTTTTTGCCATAGTGGCAACACTCTGTTGTCCATCTCTGTCGAAAGTAAAGGGAAATACATATTACTGTATAGAGCAATCACAAAACGAATAAAATGCGGATTAAACCAATAAAAACCTTCAGATATGCTTTTGATTTCCTACCCTGACGAGAACAATAACCATTTTTCCAAATGGTTAATAATTACCCTGAACCTAAACAAGTTCTTATTTAAAGCATTTTCCCATTTTTAATACAAAGTTGTATTTAGCTAATGCAAAATTTCGAAAAATTCAACAATATAATCACCTAAAAAAATATTTTTTGATCAATAAAAAGGAAATTTAACGTTGTTTATACAGACTAACATGAAACATGTGTTTTTATTCAGAAGTGTTTGAGATATCGGGCGCGTTATGCCCAAAAAACGTCATTTGTACAAAAATGACTTAAAAGTTTAGGAAAGACCGCTTCAGCTACTGAGCGAGTATAATTCTAACAGCCATAACTTCCATTCTGATTTGAATTTCAATTTAAGAATTATATCAAAATGTTCAGAAAAGGCAGGAGTTTAACATCTAAATTTTTTAAAAAGAATTAAGAGTCCAGAGACCCCCTAATACTTCAATATCTTCAGTATTATTACTTCGATATTACACCAACTTTGATTTTCATCTGAAATTTCTGCTTCATTTCACTAATCGGAGTGAAAATGAGTTAATCTCAATCAGAATATTTATTAAAATAAATATTTTTTGTTATTCTGTTGTACATCAGCTGCTTGAAAATCTCCGAGTTAACTAGATGCTAATTGCCCGTCCGTCGCTGCATGAACAGCCAATGTACAATAGAATTATGAAAAATCGCGAAAATTCACTATTACACGCTCCCTTTCGGCGGATTGGTACCAAATTCCCGTGGAATCAGCTGGCTACAGCCAAAAACATACTCATGATATTTGGTTCAATTCTAAGCATAACTTCATACACTTTTCGATGGTACAATAATGAAAATGGCACAAAAATCATTATTTCAGAGCCCCCTTCAGGCGGAATATTTCCAAATTCAATGAGGACCTGCTGGCTTTAGCCAAAAACATTATATGTGTAACTTCATACACTTTTCGATGATATATGGACATACGGACAGACAGGCAGACATTTTGTATAAACATGTTTTTCGGGATCTCTGCATCCTAAAACATGTAAATCCGTCGAACATCGGAAGTCGAAAAAAATTTCGATTACAATACTTTCTTCTTTAGAAAGAAGAAAGTATCGATGTTAAAAAATATCGATATAATACTTCTCAAATATTTTTATGCCTTTTTTTACGAAACAGGTCTTTATTTAAATATGTCTAACGAATAAAAGCTAAATTAATGACGAGAAAGATGAATGAACAAATTGAAGAGAGTTATTTGAAGTTATTCATATTTTTCCAGTTTTAGTCTTAAATACACATTCAAACAAAATAAAGAAATCGATTGTAAGGAAGAATTCAATTTAAAACTTTTGATCGTTATTCAAAAATGGTAATTTTTCTTGCACATACAAATAATCTCACGTAATAGAAGTCAACTTTACTGCTGTAACATTAAAACAAAAGCATTGAACAAATAACTGGAGTAGAAACGAGATGAGTGTGTACACAAATATATTCAATTGAATTAATGTATACTTTAGGAAAGTATACTTTAGTGGAAGTTTAAACAGTAAAACTCTTATATTTTTTAGTTAGTTTCGTTAATATTTAATGAGTATACTGCCATTGTATGAATAAGTGAAATAGAACTATTTGAAATTTTACAAAGCATTTTGTCTGACAATATCGAACTGATTTATTACTTAATCGAAATATGTTTTATCCATGTTCGATTTTAAAAACATCAGAGCTTAGTTTAACAATATTTATTATTTTAGTTCGTCTGTCTATTTGCTTTTTGAAGCATATTTTAATGTACTTTTTATATTCCAAATCTAATAAATCTTATACACTTGTTTGTGATTTACAATTTTTAATATAATATTAACCAAGCTTATATACAAATGAACAAAAAATATAATTCAAAACCATAAAATATTTCAAATCAAATACATCTCAAAAATGTTTTGTGCTGGATATTTTGAAAACTGGTGCTTGAAAATCCCATCTCTGACACACAAACTTAAATTATCTGTAAGAAAGGACAGTGGTGAAAAATTAATTACTTCTATGACATTATTTATATTGCTAAAGTTTTATTTGCTCTTATGCATATATAATAGGGTGGGCCGAAAAAAACTTTTTTTTCATTTTCGATGATGGGTAGTGCGGAAAAGTGGCCACTAGTCGCACCAAGTTCACACAAAAAATTTGAGATTTTTAGGACAATTCCTATATTTGCCACTTTTGGCTTGAAGTTTTGCTAAAAGGCTGATTTTTGAACTTTATTAGCAAAAATTTTAAAAATATTAAATTAAACTTATTTTAATCGTATTTACTTGAAAAGGCATATTTAATGTTCCAAATGTATAAATAAGCTCTGATAATGTATTATTTAATTACTATGTGTATTTTAAATTAGACGATTTTTATAGCCTTTTCGCGTTTAAGGGAGCAAAAGTTGCAGGTATTGTTTGAATCTTTCAACGGTTTCTCTCTTTTGTCTTTTTTATGTCCCTTGGTCTTCCTTATTTTTTTCGATGCTTTAAGGGTCATATATTTGGGTGACGGACAGCAGAATCCCTCTAAACAGATCTGGATGGAGAGAAGGGGGTGATGCGAGAACTTAAGCAAACGCAGTGACTCATCGCGATGTTGGGGGAGTGAAGGAGGAAATACAAGAGGGGAGGAAGTGCGATATGCGATGCTTATTATTTTTCAGTGCTCGGTTTCCCTGTGACATTTGTTCAGTGCAAAAATAAAACCTTTTTCTCGTGCAATACATTGCTTTTTGGATCGTTTAACGTGCCTTTACTGTGTTTTGTGCGTTTTATTACGACGAGTTTAGAAATAGCTAGTTCGAAAGTTCATGGTCATGTAAAGACATGTGATAGCGTGAAATATAGCCATTTTGGGGCACCATGCAAATTGAAAGGCAATTTCCAACTATTGCTGACATCATGCAGTAGTTGGAACTATTGGTTGGGAAGCGATATAGAAGAAAATCGAGATATTTATCTTCAACCAGTGGATGATATTATTAAAATGGTAGGTGAAAAAGTTTCCGAAATCTGAATAAAATCTTCCATACCAGTGGTTTCCCAACGAACAATTAAAAGAAAGATTAAAAACTATTACAATGAGTGTAGATCATTGGAGAAATCTTGTAATCATACGGGTGTTAAAGGCAAGGCTCCTGCGAAGATTTCGTACGAAATGCGGAAACCTCTCTCTTTGACATTGCAGCTTGTAAGTGTAGAGGCTTGAACAATTGTAGCTGCGACATCAGACGTAAAGTTCCACATCGGGAGGTGAACTTCTTGAAAGATCAAAAAACTGTTCGAAAAATGTTTATCGGAAATATTGATTTAAAAACAAGCAAAACTCTTGCAAAGAAAATATCGCGGAAAAGGAAAAGGGATACAATTTCAACGAGGAATAGTGGTTCTGCGACCAAGCCTTCAACGAGTGGAGTTAGATCCAGATGGAAGACAGTTATATTGTTGGAAGATTCAAGTAGTGGGAGCTTTCAAGCAAGCAGTCCGACTGAATCTGAATTTGAACCAGGCCCTTCAAAGCCAAACACTCCTAAATGCATATTCCTGTCTCACACAGCGTCCACCATGTCTCAGGGAAACTGAGCGCTGAAAACAATAAGCATCGCTTATCGCACTTTCTCCCCTCTTGTATTTCCTCCTTCACTCCCCCAACATCGCAATGAGTCACTGCGTTCGCTTAAGTTCTCGCCTCACCCCCTTCTCTCCTTTCAGATCTCTTTCTGAGGTATTCTGCTGTCCGTTACCCAAATATATGACCCTTAAAGCATCGAAAGAAATAAGGAAAACCAAGGGACATAAAAAAGACAAAAGAGAGAAACCGTTGAAAGATTCAAACAATATATGCAACTTTTGCTCACTTAAACGCAAAAAGGCTATAAAAATCGTCCAATTTAAAATACACATAGCAATTAAATAATACATTATCAGAGCTTATTTATACATTTGGAACATTAAATATGCTTTTTCAAGTGAATACGATTAAAATAAGTTTAATTTAACATTTTTAAAATTTTGCTAAAAAAGTTCAAAAATCAGCCTTTTAGCAAAACTTCAAGCCAAAAGCGGCAAATATAGGAATTGTCCTAAAAATCTCAAATTTTTTGTGTGAACTTGGTGCTACTAGTGGCCACTTTTCCGCACTACCCATCATCGAAAATCAAAAAAAAAGTTTTTTTCGGCCCACCCTAATATATAAATATAAAAACGAATCAGATTGCATATCAGAATCCAAATACAAAATTTATTATTACGATTATTACTCGAAAATTAGATTTTTTATCTTTTACCTGTTATGAAATTATAAAATTAACATTAAAGACAATTCCTAGAGAATTAAAGTAAAAGCAATAAATAAGTAAACATGAGTAGAAAACGTGGCCCGGGGGTGTTAAAATGTGGTGTTGTGAATTAATGAGAACATCTTTGGAAGTTTAAAATGCTTAATTCTTGGCATTTTCAATTTCATTGAAAGAAGCTCGTTATGTTTTAACTAAGCGTATCAAAACATATTAGTAACCCCTGAAATACTACAGAAAAATATTATAAATATTATAAACATTACGTAAATGTATATTACGTATCACATTTCATTTTATTTACAATGACTTATGAATATATGTAAATTAAAAGGAAATATTGCTTTCGTAATTTTCGTCAAGAATAAACACATTTTACATGTATTAAAATCTATTAAAAAGTGTAATGAAATATCACAGTACTGTTTCCTTAATTACAAATTTGGAAAATAATTTGAACTACATTCACTCGACGATACTTAAATGTACTGATACAGTTGTTCAGCTCTAATTAACGAATCGTTTTAATTTTATATTTTGTTGTTTGAATTTTCTAATCTGTTTTTATAATATAATAGAAAAAGATTTTGAGGAGGTTTATTTTTAAATTCATAATTTGAGACATAAAGAGTAAGTAATTTAAAAGAATGTAATGCATCAGATATATAGCTAGTTTTATGAGTAAATTATATTTGAATTTACGTTGCGCCAAACAGATAACAGACATATTTTTAGGGTTTCGTTCATCTGACGAAAGCCTATTCGTCTCGCTCCTCTGTCTGTCTGTCTGTCTGTCCGTCTGTCCGTCACAGAGCCCGTTCTCAGAAACTAAACATGTTGGAGATTTGAAATTTTGTATACTTATAGAAGACCACCACACATCATACGACAAATCATAAAATTTTGAAAAAGTCGTACATTTAACCCTTTGGGCTCCCACATGTGTATTTTAAACAATACTTTCTAAGTGAGTCCCTAATTAAGTTGCAGGCATGAAATTTTGCGTACTTATAGACGAACACCTCAGATCAAACGACAAATCATAAAATTTTGAATAAGTCATTCATTTAACCCTTTGGGCTCCCACATGTGTATTTTAAACAATTCTTTCTATGTGAACCTCTAATTACATTGGAGGCGTGAAATTTTGCATACTTATAGCTGAATACCTCACGTCAAAGGGCAAATCATAAAATTTTGAAAAAGTCGTACATTTAACCCTTTGGGCTCCCACATGTGTATATTAAACAACTCTTTCTATGTGAACCTCTAATTAGATTGGAGGCGTGAAATTTTGCATACTTATAGCTGAATACCTCACATCAAAGGACAAATTATAAAATTTTGAAAAAGTCGTACATTTAACCCTTTGGGCTCCCCCATGTGTATTTCAAACAATTCTTTCTATGTGAGCCTCTAATTAGGTTGGAGGCGTGAAATTTTACAAACTTATAGCTGAACACATCACATCAAACGACAAACTATAAAATTTTGAAAAAGTCGTACATTTAATCCTTTGGACTCCCACATGGGTATTTTAAATAATTTTTTCTAAGTGCGTCCCTAATTAGGTTGCAGGCGTGAAATTTCGCGTACTTATAGATGGACACCTGAGATCAAACAACAAATCATAAAATTCTGAAAAAGTCATACATTTAACCCTTTGGACTCCAACATGTGTGTTTTAAACAATTCTTTCTATGTGAGCCTCTAATTAGATTGGAGGTGTGAAATTTTGCATACTTATAGCTGAATACCTCACATCAAAAGACAAATCATAAAATTTTGAAAAAGTCGTACATTTAACCCTTTGGGCTCCCCCATGTGTATTTCAAACAATTCTTTCTATGTGAGCCTCTAATTAGGTTGGAGGCGTGAAATTTTACAAACTTATAGCTAAACACCTCACATCAAACGACAAACTATAAAATTTTGAAAAAGTCGTACATTTAACCCTTTGGTCTCCCACATGTGTATTTTAAACAATTCTTTCTAAGTGAACCCTAATTAGGTTGGAAGAGTGAAATTTTGCATACTTATAGCTGAGTACCTCACATCAAACGACAAATCATAAAATTTTGAAAAAGTCGTTCATTTAACCCTTTGGGCTCCCACATGTGTATTTTAAACAATTCTTTCTAAGTGAACCCTAATTAGGTTGGAGGCGTGGAATTTTGCATACTTATAGTTGAATACCTCACATCAAACGACAAATCAGAAATTTTCAAAAAGTCGTACATTTAACCCTTTGGGCTCCCAAAAGTGTATTTTAAACAATTCTTTTTAAGTGAGCCCCTATTTAGGTTGGAGGTGTGAAGTTTTGCATAATTATAGCTGAACACCTCACATCAAATGACAAACCATAAAATTTTGAAAAAGTAGTACATTTAACCTTTTAGGCTCCCAAAAGTGTACTTTAAACAATTCTTTCTAAGTGACACCCTATTTACGTTGGAGGCGAGAAATTTGGCATACTTATAGCTGAACACCTCACATCAAATGACAAATTATAAAATTTTGAAAAGTCGTACATTTAACCCCTTGGGCTCCCACATGTGTATTTTAAACAATTCTTTCTAAATGAGCTCCTAATTAGGTTGGAGGCGTGAAATTCTGCATACTTATAGCTGAGCATCACACATCAAACGGCAAATCATAAAATTTTGAAAAAATCGTACATTTAAGCTTTTGGGTTCCTACATGTGTATTTTAAACAATTCTTTCTAAGTGACACTCTATTTAGGTTGGAGGCGTGAAATTTTGCATACTAGCTGAACACCATCATGCGACAAATCATAAAAAATTGAAAAAGTCGTACATTTAACCCTTTGGGCTCCCACATGCGTGTTTTAAGCAATTCTTCCTAACTGAGCCCCTTATTAAATTGGAGATTTGAAATTTTGCATGCTTATTATAGCAGAACACCTGAGGCCAGGCAACAAATTATAAAATCTTGAAAAAGTCTTACGTTTAACCCTTTGAGCTACCACATATGTATTTTAAGCAATTCTTTCTAAGAGAGCCCCTAATTAAGTTGGAGACATGAATTTTTGCATACGTATAGCTGAATACCTCAGACCACACGACAAATCATAAAATTTTCAAAAAGTCTTATATTATTTACTCCTCCGTGCTCTAACGTATATTTTGAGCAATTTTTCTAACCTCCGCCCTTTTCACCCGAGGAGCACTTTTCCAACATTTGCCGACACCCCTTTGACCATTCTTTCATATTATGCACCATAGCCTTACATATTTTAGTTCCACTTTTCACCGCCAGGGGTGCCTACTTATCTCGGGTGCTATGGGCCCAATCCCTTCGACTAATATATATACGGATAGTATGTAAAACGGAGTTTGGTTCGGATAGAGATTTGTTTAGAATAGAGTGCGCCCCTGGTTGCGAAATGTGGAACTAACAGATTTTTCAAAAGGATATAGTGTTTTGAAATGAATATTAAACGAAATCCTCTGTGCGATCTGTGATCACACTTACACACTTGTTCATTTTACCTGCTTGAAATGAAGGATGAAAATAGAAATACGCTTCTGATATTAACTATCATTCTACAATTTTATTTATGTCATTGTATACATAAATAAAAAAAGTCCTTCCGGCCAGTGCCGGGAGGAAGAGGTAGCTTTCATATTCTTTATTTTAAAAAATCCAACTTATATTATACAAACACACGAAGCTCAATTTAGTGGAAACCGAATATAGGAGATTCAATACTAATTTTTATCAATATAATGAATGAGAATTTCGCGAAATTAGTCAGCTTTATCCAAGCTCCTTTTCTTTAAAGTAACTTATATTTGGCTGCCAAATTCGGCGATTTCTTAAAGTGCCTGCCATTTTAAGACAACATGATGGATGAGGCTAACCAGTGAACTTGGTCGACACCTTAGTAATTGCTGCGCACATGCTCACTCACATCGGAATCGGTTGATATATACAAGTGCTGTCGCAGGCAAAAAATCAGATTTTTCAAAATGTCACCCACATTAGAAATTGAAACTGCTATATCTGAGCCATTTTTCAAGATAAAGACAAACCAAAAATTCTCCTGAATCCTTATATTAAGGTCAAATACTTAAGAAAGAAACCTTTTTCAATTTCTGATTTGTTTGCACCTCACTTTAAATATAATTTTTTTTTTTAATTTAATGTCCGCCATGTTGAAACAAGATGACTGATGAATCTGGCCAGCGAACTTGGTCGAGATATTGATGTATACTATCCACATGCCTTCTTACATCGAAATAGGCGAATACGTGTGTTATCGCGTGACAAATACAAGATCGTTTCAAAATGTTAGCCATGCTAGAAATTCAAAGTGCTATAATTCAACCATTTTTTAAGATGTAAACTAAAGAACAAATTTTCAGAAACAAAAACTGCTCCGGAATCTTTGTATCAAGGCCAAACACATAAAAAAAATCTTTTTCATTTTCCAATTTTTTAATTCCTTATTTTAAATTTTAAATTTAATTTTTTTTAAAGGCAACCCTTTTGAAACAAGATGGCGAATGAAGCTGGTCAACGAACTCGGTCGAGACATTGGTATGTACTATGTACAGACCAAGCTACATCGAAATCGGTTCATAAATACGCCTGTTATCGCGTGACAAAAATCAGGTCGTTTTAAAATGTCAGCCACAATAAAAATTCAAAATGCTATAACTGAGCCATTTTTTAATATACAGACGAAACAAAAACTGCTCCGGAATCTTTGTATAAAGGTCATATACATAAGAAAAAAAATATTTTCCCATTTTCAATTTTTTGGTACCACATTTCAAAATTAAATTTTTTTAAAAATTTTAAATGGCCGCCATTTTGAAATAAAATGGATGATGAAGCTGGCCAACGAACTGGGTCGAGACATTGGTATGTACTATGTAAACACCGAATTACATCGAAATCGGTTCATAAATACGCCTTTTATCGCGTGACAAAATGCAGGACTTTCAAAATGTCAGGCACGCTGGAAATTTAAAATGCTATAACTCAGCCATTTTTTAAGATATAGACGAAACAAAAACTGCTCCGGAATCTTTGTATAAAGGTCAAATACATAAGAAAAAAATATTTTCCCTTTTCAAATTTTTGGTACCACATTTCAAATTTTAATTTTTTTTAAAATTTTTAAATGGCCGCCATTTTGAAGCAAAACGGCGGATGAAGCTGGCCAACGAACTCGGTCGAGACACACACCGAATTACATCGAAATCGGTTCATAAATACGAGAGTTACAGTGTGACAAATGTCAGATATATATATATATATATATATCAATTTTGAACGGAGGGTGGTTTCGGGGTCTGGGGGTCATGATCGATGAAAATATACCAAAATTTTTTGAAATCGCTTTCCTCCGAACGGCTGAAATAGGTAGCTTTTTGTAATGAAAGCTACCTAATATCGATTGTAGTTTAATATTGAATTATAAACTTTGATCATTATTCAAGAATAATACCTTTTGGCTTACAGATGTAACAATCTTAAGAACATCACAAAAGTAATAAAAGTAACATTAAAGACAGTTTCTATAACATTAAAGCAAAAGAATTGTACATATAACATACGTGGAAAATGAGTCCCTTGTGTATTGAAAATTTATGTGCTGAATTAATGGATTTATGTGCTGAATTAATGGTTTCTTTGTAAAAGTTTAAATAATTAAATTCAGGAATTTTTCATTAATTTCATTAGTATGATGTCCAAAGTGTACATGGTGATAATAAGAATAAGTAAATTTTACATAGTATGAGGAATTTTAGAAACGAAAATGTTTTTGATTCACGAAATGTCACTTACAGTTCTAACCAGGTTTATAATAGATGTGGAAAATGTAAGATAAAGCAATAAAACTTATCGATATAATATTTTTCAAATATTTTTATGGTTTTTTTCACGAAACAGGTCTTTATTTACCCCTTTCGGGGGCGCCGTTTGCAGTTTGTAAGTGCTCTTTTTAATGCCCAAACTGCCAAATTTCACTAGTAATTTTTAGTACAATTTCGATTTCATAATATACGTGAAAAGCTTTTGATTATTTTCAAATAAGTTTGTTCGTAAATTGCGTTTTGAATTAATTATTTGAACATTTTTGGAGTAGAAAGTGTCCCTGAAAGGGTTAAATATCTCTAACGAACAAATGTTAAATTAATTACGGGAAATATGAATGAATAAAATAAAGGTAGTTAATTTAGAATATTTACATTTCTAAAGTTTTAGTCATGAATACGCATTGAAACAAAATATAGAAATCGATTGTAGAGAAAAATTCAATAATAAACTTTTGATCATTATTAAAAAATGGTAATTATTACACATACAACGAATTTAGATATATATCTCTCCTAATAAAAGTCACATATTAAATTATATGTAACATTAAAACAAAATCATCGAGCAAATAACTGGAACAGAAAAGAGACCCGTGTGTACTCAAATATATACAGTTGAATTAGTGTATACATTTGTGGAAGTTTAAACAGTAAAACTCTTGATATTTTTAAGTTCGCTTCGTTAATGTTAAAAGAGTATTTTACCATAGTATGAATAAGTACTATTTGGAATTTTAGAAACCAAATATGTTTGTCATGCTATATCGAACTGATTTATTACTTAATCGAAAAATTGTTTATCTATGTTCGATTTTGGAAACATCACAAGTTAGTTTTAAAATAGTTATGACTTCAGTTCGCCGTGCCTTTTGTACATTTTAATGTATTTTTTATATTCCAAATGCAGTGAATTTTATACACATTATTGTGATTTACAAATTTTTATATAATTCACATCATGCTTATACACACATAAGCAAAAAAATGTATTTCAAAACCATAAAAAAATTCAAATCTAATACCTTTCAAAACATTTTCTGCTGCATGTTTTGAAAACATATGATTGAAAATCTCTGATAAGTAAGAATTGCATTATGTACAAGAAGTGCTGGAAAGCTCTGTGCAGACTGATTAATTAATAATAAAAGTAAAGTTACTAAGATAAATATTTAACTCCAGCATACAGAGAAAATTAGAAATTGGGAATCTGTTAGGCATATATGCCGCAATATATTCGTATAGTGAAAAGCACCACGATTCTGAGTTCTTGTGATGCAATTTAAAATCAATATATTATTGTATCAATTAAAATTGCACAATTTAAGTTTACCTGCGCTGTGTGATTTCGAAGCACAAGAACTTTATGAATCACACAGAGATTATAGGTGATCTGGAGAAGTTATGATTTAATTTATAAGTCGGCCATGATTTATAACCTACTCTGTGAGAGATCGCCAATTTCCAAAATAATAATTAATGAATTAAATGTAAAGCATAAAATGAATAAATTAAAATTTAATATAAAATAAAGTTTATTTATATATATATTCACATATTACAAAAATTAAAAAAATTAAAAGATCCTGGATACATCAGGTTAAATGAATATCTCAAAGATTTATAATTAAAGTTAAGGATAAAATTTGGGTACATGATAATTGAGAGGATGTGGTATTTTCTCTCCCTCATTAGGTTGCGTAAAGGGCTATCTTATCGATGTTTAATGGAACTGCTAAAATAATATTTTAATACTTCGCTGATGATTAAGCTCTGGTTCCTATCATTGATATCTCCAGAGGCATCCATACCGCATATATCCATCCATCAAGATGAGTACTTTTAAAGGGACATTGATCCATGATTTCTAAGTCATATCAACGTAAGAGGCCAATTATCATGGCTCAAAACTCAAGAAGTTAAAAATTTTGGAAGTAATTTTCCTTAAAAAATGTAACGACAGAATCGTTAAAAGATGCATCATCTAAAAAGATGCTATTCTCTGAAGAACTTCTTCCTAACTCAAGAATTAATTAAAAATTTTGGAAGTTATTTTCCGTTAAAAATATAACGACAGAATCGTTAAAAGATGCATCATCTAAAAAGATGCTATTCTCTGTAGAACTTCTTCCTAACACCGCTGGAGAGAGAGAGAGAGAGAGAGAGAGAGAGAGAGAGAGAAAGAAATCTTTTTTTCTGAGAGGACAGAGTGAAATTTCCCTGTATATTTCGACCAATTGGGAAATACATTCTTTTTCCTCTATTGGATGTGTGTTCAGCATATGAGTGTATATATCCAGCCACATGATTATGATGCACGCATAGTCTCGCCAAATTTTGGATAGTTACTCCTCCTCATGTACTGTGACCTGTGTCTCTCTCTCGAATATTTATTGCTGTGACCTGTCATCTCCGTTAAGATTTGAGTCCGTTTTAGGTGAAAGAGGTATTTTTTAAAAGTCACTATACAGTTTTAAACATTTTATAGTCCAATTTTTGCTTGATTAAGCCACAGGCATGTCTAAAGGTGGGGATTGTATTAAAACAATCCACCAAGAAGAATGATAAACATTTAATTGCTTCTATGATATTATTTCAAAAGTTTTAGTTTCTCTTATGCATAGATAACTATAAAAAAGAATCAAATTGTAGATCAGAATCCAAATATAAAGTCTTGGTTATTGCTCGAAAATTGGATTTTTTTCTTTTACCCATTATGAAATTGTAAAACTGAACTAAAAGATGTAAAACTAACATTAAGACAATTTCTAGTACATTAAATTAAAAGTAATAATCAAATAAACATGAGCAGAAAAAGAGTTCCGGGGTTATTAAAATGCGGTAAGTTGAATTAATGCCTGCCTTTATGGAAGTTTAAAATGTTAAATTATTGGCATTTTCAATTCCGTTGAAAGAAGCTCGTTACGTTTTAACTAAGCATATCAAAACATGGTATAAATACCTGAAATACTACAGAAAAATATTACAAATATATTTTTTCATGTCAGTGTGAATGTATATTACGTATCACATTTCAGCTGAGTTACAATGTGTTTTTAAATAAATGTAAATTTAAAGAAAAAAATTGCTTTCTTAATTTTTCTCAAAAATAAACACATTTTACTTGTAATAAAATCGAATGTTCCTCTATTGCTGCCATTGATGTCGGACGTGTTTTCATGCGCTCAAGTTTCAAAGCGTTTTAAAGTCGGTAATTATATTTATTTTTATGCCAATTAGCCTAGTGCTGCATGAGTCTGTACTTTCTTTTCAATTTCTATTAGTTTCTTGTAAAAATTAGTTTTCATTTTCATTTTGTGGACTTCGAAAATTTTTTGAAGCTCACGTAGGCTTAGTTTCCGCCGAGTAGTCAGCGGCATTTTTTATAAGTAATTTTTGTGGATATTTATTGATTTATTCACTTATTTATTGGATGTGTTACTTACTCAGACTTGGGGCTGTCCATTGTTGTAAATATTGTTATATTATCGGCAGATTCCCAAAACAGCCGAGACACCCCATTTGGCGACTTTTCTGACAAGCGCCAACTACCCCACATGCGCCAATCTAAAATGCGGCAACCTGAAAACTAACGTGATTGGTCCACTTTCCTGAATACTTCCAGACTTTTTTACTACGTCATCACCCTGGAATCATGGGAAATAAAACATTTATAAATAACGACGTATTAGAAAACACAGGAAAGCTGATTTTTATGAGATTCAAAATAAAACAAACGATTTCAACATAAGTTTATTGAAAATGTGAAAATTTTAAAGTACCTTTCCAAATCAGAGTAACGATATAATGATTAAAATTTTCATTTCTCAACAACTTTTAGAAAAAATCATGGGGTCATTTAATATTGAAAGTACGTGCTTATATTATAGTAAACATAGAACAATTCATTTCTAATTTAAAGAAGTATGAACGCTTCGCGTTCATAAAAAAATATTTATCACTGAATACAGCAACCTAGTTCTGCAGCAATCTGAAAAACGCAGGAAACTCGTTAAAGCGGCAATCAGCATACATGTATGAACGCTTCGCGTTCATTTACGGAAAAAAAACATCACTGTCACCAGCAGTTCTCGGTGTGCAGGAATCTCAAAATTCAGCAGTTCTCGCTAGCAGCAATCTCAAAATTCAGCAGTTCTCAATGCGTAGCAATATCAAAATTCAGCACTTCACGTTGCGTAGCAATATCAAAATGTACAAAACTCTTAAGGTCAGCATACATGAGAAATATACAATAAATGGCTAATATAAAACATTATACTAAAAAATACATAAAATTATTAACATACCTTAACAAACATCTCCTTTCTTGAAAACCAACTCTATAAAATGTTGAATTGACATAATTTCGTAAATTTCTAGTCGTCGATAAACTTCATTTAACTTTCCAGCAAAAAAAAAAAAAAAAAAAAAAAAAATGAACAAATACTCGCAATTTCAAACTAAATTACACAGGTACTTTAACTTTCAAATTTTACAACTAAAAACAGCAAAATATATTAACAATAACATACTCTAGCCTTACCCTCATTTATTTTTATTCATCTGTCTTCTACACTTCGTCACGCAACTCGTACAATAATTAGAAAACATGCGGAGTTGAGTTGTCAAAGGCAGGCGTAGCCATCCAATACACAAGAAATCAACCCATCCCATTCAACCAATCCAAATTCAAGATAACACAACTGAAGGCGTGGAAAGAATTTACGAAACGAACTGGTAACAACAAAGATCCATTTATCGCCTCGCCAAATTGAACGATGCCAAGTGTCTCGGCTGTTTTGCGATTCAGCCATATTATCTAAAGTATTTCTATTGTATATTCCATTTTTTCGTTCCGGTGGACGGTTTTCACATGTTTATTTACCTCGCCAACTTGTTTAGCTTTAAGTGTTGAGTGGTTTCCTTGCTTCTCGCTTTATTTTATAAAAGGAGTTTCTCCTTTTTTAGTAGTGGAGTTCTCCTGCTGTGTGTTTGTGTTATTTTGTAGTGGGTTGGTTTATTTATCGAGTTCCAGTGGATTATTTAGTTACTTCAATTTATTTTTGATCTATTAGTTTTTTTTCGGTCACGTGTTATGTGTATAGTTTATTATTCTTTTTTTAGTAAATAATTGTTTTTAGTCACGTGTAGTGGGATAGGTTTTTCTTTTTGGTTTTTCAGTGCTGTCGCGTATCTTGGACACTGACGTCATTGGGTTGCTCTGTATGGTTTATAGGCAGGTGCTTTTTGTCCATTTTGGGTGTTGGTTTCCTTCCTCTTTTAAGAAAGATCTCCTACATTTATGTAGAAAGTTAGTTCTGATTGTAACCAGCTACTCAGGAACATCGTGTTTGTTACCGGTCGTTTGGAAATTGACGTCGATAGTTTTGGTAGAGGGTCATTGATAGTTATTGTGAGCTATATACTTTGAATAATGGTTAGATTGGATAAGTTTTTGGAGGAGAGAGAGGAGGAGGATTACCCAATAGCGATACAGAAGGTGAATGTTTTAATTTATGATACTATTGAATCGCAAAAGGAGAAAAGTGGAGGTGGTAAGGTCACCGTGGAAATTATGAAACTAATGAAAAAGTGTTTCGATTATATAAATATACGATTGGTGAAGGCTCACAGAGAAAGCGTTGCAAACGAAACTAAAGTTAGAACAATGATTACGGACAGTAAGGCCTATGAGGCTTTGGTTCGGCGTGTTTCGGGAGGCCTGCCTGAGACATCTAAACTACAAGAGTTTCCTCCTTTAAGGAAGACGGTTATTAGGCGTGACCAGGGTTTTTCGGTGTTGGTGACTCCAAAAGAGGGCAACGATGTTTCTGTCGTGAAGAAGGACTTGAGACGGGTGTGGAGAGACACTGCAGATGTGCCTACACCACATGATGTGGCGTCGACCAAGTCGGGCCAACTGATTTTGAGAATGAAGACAAAAGACGATACGGATAAAGTGAAGAATGTTATAGAGAATGCTGACGGTGTAAAGGACAAGGTTACAGTTTTGGTCCCGAGAAGGCGTCGCCGCAGATTATTGGTTTTGAGTGTAGATAGTGAGGTTGTTACTAATGATGTGAAGAATTCAGTAGAACGTGTTCTTGAGGATGGGGGACTTGATAGGACTAGCGACGTTGATATTATTAGACATTATCCAACCCGTTCGGGCAAAGAGAATTGGATCATAGATGTTGATGAAGCTAGTGCAGAACTGTTGTTGATGAGGCGTAGAATTTGTGTAAATTTAGAGAGATATCGGGTGGTCGAGTTTGTGCAGATATTGCTTTGTTTTTGTTGCCAGGCCTTCGGGCATGTGGCCTCGAAATGTTCGGATGATCAAAAATGTGTGAAATGTGCTGGAACTCATGGTTTGAAAGATTGTTCGGTCACTGATGAATCGTGCATTAACTGTATTAGAAAGGATGAGAATTGTGATTCAGCACATAGAGCTGACAGTGCTGATTGCCCTTGTTATCAAGAGTATAGGAGAGATCTTCTGTCGAAAAGATTGTAACAGCAGTTCCTGCGGGGTGTACTGACATAGATAGACTGGTCCTTGTTCAAATTAATTTGCACCACTGCTCGGATGCGAACGATGCCTTGGCGTCGTACGCTGAGAGTGGTGGTGTTCATATTTTCTTATGTCAGGAGCCATATGTTCTTAACGGTAGTTTTGCCGGTCTCCCTCCGGGGTGGCTTTGTTTTTCGTCTACTTCTTTGACCTCAATGATTCTCTGTACAGACTCTGCATTCACTATTGTGAAAGGTCTAAGTACGAGAAACTCAGTTTTTATTACAATTACACTTGCTCAGGGGCCTTTGATCATAGGGTCTGTATATGCTCCACCCTCTGGAGACCTTGACGAGGATATGTCCTCTTGGGTCACGTATTACCAGCATAGTACTCGTATGGTCATAGGAGGTGACTTCAATGTCCCGATGCGCATGCTTGTCTATGCGCGCGAGAATGGCCGCACAGAAATCTTTGCGGACTATTTGATGATGACAGACCTACGTCTCGCCAATGCAGTTGATGCTCCACATACTTACGTACAGGACAATCGTCTTGGAAGACCAGATCTCACCCTTCTGGGGGTTGATATTCTTCCTTACCTGCAAGAGTGGCGTGTTGATGAGAATGTGTTCTCTTTCTCAGATCATCGTTACATAATGTTTTCACTGTTTATGAAACCGGTTCTTAGAACCTATGATAGATTTAAAACTAAAAACAAATCAATGCGTAAGTTTAACAAGTTGTTCAATGAAAAGCATGATTTACTCTGTGATTCACTTATGAGAGTACATGGTCCGGCCTCTTTGGATGACTGGATAGAAAATTTCAATGATTATTTGCAATATGTTCTGCAGAAGTCCTTCCGTCGCGGCAGTGTTTCTCACAAACCTACCATTTCTTGGTATACTAAAGAATTGAGGGTATTAAGAAATAAAGTTGCAGCTAACTATAAACGTCACAGAAAGAATCTGGATAATCCTGTATATAAAGATTCTTATCTTATGGCACGTCATGAGTATAAAAAGAAAATTCGAAATGCTAAACGTTCCAGCTGGTTAAACTATTGTCAGCGTACTAATGAAGCTTATGGCAATGTTTTTAAGTATATATCAGGAAAAAATTTCAAACATCAAGATATGGCTTTTTCTACAATGGAGAACTCTACTGTATTTGACGCTTACGATGATATAGCGCATCAACTCATGGTTGAACATTTTAAGGTTGACAATGAGCCTGTAAATACTCATAGTTATGAGAGTTCACTATTCGGATGATCCGGATTTTCACCCCTTTACAAGACGAGAACTGAGCTATGTTCTGAAACTGCAGCATAACAACAAAGCACCGGGTTTTGATAATGTGGATGCCATAATAGTGAAGAATCTTTGTTTTAATTTTAATGTTTTAATGTTATTAATATTCAATACCTGCTTCAAATATGCACATTTCCCGACTAGCTGGAAGAAAGGAATTGTTGTTTTTTTCAAGAAA
Organism: Maratus speciosus; assembly: GCA_963932465.1. Taxonomy (NCBI): domain Eukaryota; kingdom Metazoa; phylum Arthropoda; class Arachnida; order Araneae; family Salticidae; genus Maratus; species Maratus speciosus. The sequence continues at coordinate 133,989,877 of OZ010799.1, forward strand.
AGGAACAGGCCAGAGGGTTCGTATCGCTCCTATAGACCGATTACCCTGTTGCCGATTATAGCAAAGATTTATGAGAGGCTATTGAAATTTAGAATTACAACTATGCTAGAGGCTGCTTCGTACCTCGACGGGGACCAACATGGCTTCCGCGAGGGGCGGAGTACGCTATCGGCGTTGTATTCATTTCGTGAAAAGATCAGGTCTACTCTAAGCGTTTTTAAATATTGTGCGGTTGTATCTTTTGACATAGCCAGCGCATTTGATGTACTTGATTGGAACGTTGTTGCAAGCATAATAGATATTTTACCTATCTATGATTACCTGAAAGAGGTCTTTAAGAATTATATCTCATTTCGGCTCATTGGTTTTAGATTTACAGATGGAGTTCGATGGTTTCGTCTATTCCTTGGCTGTCCCCAGGGATCATGCTTAGGCCCTCTAATTTGGACTATAGTGGCGGATCGTATTATTAAACAAAGTAAAGCTATAGCACTTCAGTTAATTTCGTATGCTGATGACACAGTTGTGGTTGAAGGTGCGGACACAAGGGTGTCACTTGAGAGTAAGATAAATAATGCTGTGAATAGTTATTCTACAGTCTGTGCCGATTACAACTTACAGCTTAACAATACTAAGACAGTTTCCATGCTTTTTGGACGTAAAACCATGAAGAAGAGGCGACCCATTTTTAAACATAGTGGTAGATCAATACCTGTGAAAGATAATATTCTTTACTTGGGTTTTCTTTTAGACAGTGTTTTCAATTGGCTAGATCATCTTGAGATGATAAGAAGTAAACTAATTTACTTTACTTGTAACATGAGAAAAGTGAAAGTAAGAGATATTGGGGTTTCACTTGATTTATTAAAATTTTGGTACAATACTGTGCTTAAAAAGCAGATTGCATACGGTCATGAAGTTTGGTATCGTGACTTAAAGTACCATGGTATACGAAGATTGTCCTCATGTCAGCGAATATGTTTGCTCACAATAATCCGTACCTACCGTTCAACGTCGACAGAGGCATTGTGTGTTTTAGCGGGGATTTTACCAATAGACATAGAACTTTCTAACTCTGCTCGTCAATATGATATGATCCATGGAGACATATCAGTAGTGGTGGAAGATTCTGTTATATATTCTAATGATCTGGTCAGACGCTTGCCAACATATTTTTACCCAAATTATTATTTAAGACATCATGTTAATTTCCTGAATCCAGTGCGTAAATCTGTTCCAGATCGCTGTCATCCAATTATTTTTACTGATGGATCACTCATGCCGAGTGGTGTTGGTGCAGCATTTGTGGTCTTTTTGAAGAACATAGAGATATTTAACTGCAGAATAAAACTTAATATTAACAATTCTGTGTTCCAGGCAGAATTGGTAGCAATTTTGGAGGCTATACAGTGGTGCGGACGAACTGAGTTTTCTAATTTTTACTTATATACAGATAGCTTATCATCGACCAGCGTTTTACGTCAGCTGTTTCCTTGTGATCAGTTAGTCTTTGACATTTTCACGAACTTGCGTTTACTCAAAGATAAAACTATTCATATAGGTTGGGTTAAGGCCCACGTGGGCATCGTGGGCAACGAACGAGCGGTTGAACTTGCCAAATCGGTGGTTCTTGACAATATTTATGACAAAGTTGTTGATCTTCCAATTCCTGTGAGTTTTATAAAGCATCATTTTCGTAATAAAAATTTACAAGATTGGCAGAACCGCTGGTCTTTTAGCGATAAAGGTAGGGATACCTATATGGTTATTCCCGAAGTTAATTTGAATTTTATTTGTTATTCGCAAGTAGCTGCATATTTTGTCTCTGCACATGGTGCGTTCCCTACTTTGCTCCATAAACTGGGTAAACAAGGAAATGATAAATGCACTTGTGGCAAACGCGGCGATGTTAAGCACTATCTCTTTGATAGCTGCTGTGTTTCGGCGGATAGGTTTGAAGTGACTAGAAATAGGACTATGGAATGGAATGTTAGAAATATTCTTCTGTCCCATAAAAACTACAAAAAACTATGTACCATTTATAATGATCTAAATGCAAACTTCTCGTTTATTAGATACAAGTTCTGATGCTTTGACTGATTTTTATAGTCAAGACTTTTAATTTTGATTCCTGGACTTCACTCACGAACTTGTGATTTTATTTACGAACTTTTGATTTTTATCTTAAGTCTGATTTTATACCAGAACTTTGTTGACTTTAAGGTGAACCTTTATTAACAGGACTAATGCATGGCTTTGCGTATACTGGCAAAGTTTATTTTCCTGTTTGATGGAGTTATTATCAAGACACGTATATCATATTGTAACGACACAAGTATTGCATATTTTATGTTCATTCTGACAGTGTTCAGTTGGTTATTTTTATTAGCAGACAATTGTTATACTGTAATTGTCTATAAAAGTTTGTTATATTTTAGTTTAACTGACAGACAGACATTTGTTAGATTGTGAATTGCTTTTAACAGTTGTTATCAAGATCTTTTATGTTTATTTATTTTTGGTGCTGGGGCACATTTGTTTTGTATTTCTTATCTTAGTTAAATTAGGACCTGTTTCTTTTCCGGGCCGGTTGCCTTAGTTTGTGTTTCATTGGTTAGTAGTGGGGAACTTCCACCGGGGAGTTAACACCTATGCCAAATTTTGGTGGGTACCCCGGTGGGTGATCTTGTCCTCTTGTCTTGTAATAAAATCGATTAAAAAGTGTAATGAAATATTGTAGCACAGTTTCTTTAATTACAAAGTTGCAAAATATTTTGAGCTACGTTGAAACGATGATACTTGAAAATACTGACACAGTTTATCAGTTCTAATTAACGAGCCGTTTTAATTTAAAATTTTTATTGTTTGAATTTTCTAATTTGCTAATATAATATAATAAAAAAAAGGTTTTGAGGAGATATATTTTTTAATTCCTAATTTGGTGCATTAGGGGTTAAATAAAAAAAGGATGTGATGCGTCAAATATCTAGCCAGTTTTATGAGGAAATTATATTTGACTTTTCTTTATACTAAACAGATAAAAGACAAATTTGTCATTTTATCTGCTTGAAATGAATGCTGAAAAAAAAATACGCTTCTGCTATTAACTATCTTTCTAAAATTTTAGTTATGTTATTGCATACATCAGTAAAAAAAAATCGATTGTAGTTTAATATTCCATTCTATTTTATGTTATTATTCAAAATTGGTATTTCTTTTGGTTTACGGATGTAACCGTCTTAAGAACATCACAAAAGTAATAAAAGTAACATTAAAGACAATTTCTATAACATAAGAAAAGGAATTGCACTTATAACTTGAATGGAAAACGAGTCCCGTGCGTATTGAAATTTTATGTGCTGAATTAATGTCTTCTTTGTAAAAGTTTCAATCATTAAATTGTTGAATTTTTAGTTAATTTCGTTAGATTGAAGTTCAAAGTGTACATGGTCATAATAAGAATTAATAAAATTTACATATGAGCAATATTAGAAACAAAAACGTTTTTTATTGACAAAATGTCATATACAGTTGTGATCAGGATTTTTATTCAGATGGAAAATATATAATAAAACTCGTAGGATGTGCCAATCCCAAAACTTGCTTCTTTCTCATACTTATTAACCCATTAACGCCCAGTTTTTTAGATAGCAAGACTTAGAGGCAATATAACGCTTTTCACACCAGTAAATATGAAGATAAATATATGCTTTCTTTTCACGAGACAAATTCCTTGATAAAATAAGATAAAAACTACTCTTCTTTTAAAAGGGGTGGGAAATCCAAAATTTAAATTTTAACGAAGAAAATAATTCTGGCTTTAATGGGTTAATTTTTTAAAAAGTTTTTAATGCTTCAGTATTACTCCAAGTTTGATTTTCAAGTTACTTAAGTTTCTGCTTCATTTTATTAATCGGAGAGAAATCGGCTTAATCGCAATCGTAACATTTAATAAAATAAATATTTTTCGTTATTCTGTTGTACATCAGCTGCTTGAGAATCGTCGGCTTAGCTGCTGGCGAATTACCAGTCGCTGCAAGAACAGCCTATGTACATTAGAACTATGAAAAATTGAAAGAAAAATCGCTGTTAAAAAAAATCACTAATTGAAAAAAAAAACGGCGCCCCCTTCTGGCGGAATATTTCCAAATTCAATGAGGACTTGCTGGCCATAGCCAAAAAAGTAAAAAAAAAGGCGCTCAGTAACTTTATACACTCACTCATAACTTCATACACTTTTCGATGAAACAAGGAGGACACACGGATATACGGACAGACAGACATTTTGTACAAACATGTATTTCGGGATCTCTGAATCCTATAACATGCGAATCCATCGAAAACCGGGAGTTGAAAAATTTTTCGGTTACAATACATATAGCAATTAATAATAAAACATATCGATATAATACTTCTGAAATTTCGTATGCCTCTTTTTCACGAAACTGATCTTATATATCTCTAAGGATCAAAAGTTAAATTAATTGCAAGAGATATGAATTAATAAAATAAAGATAGTTATTTAATGTTATTTATATTTCTACAGTTATAATCTTGAATACACATTCAAACAAAATGAAGAAATCGATTGTAGGGAAAAATTAAATTATAAAATTTCGCACATTATTTAAAAATGATAATTCTTCATACACATGCAATGAATTTAGGAATATATATCAGGTAATAAAAGTCAACTTTATTGCTGTAACATTAAAACAAAAGCATTGAGCAAATAACTAGAGTAGAAACGAGAGCTGTGTATACTCAAATTTATGCAGTTGAATTAATGTATACATTGTTGGAAGTTTAAACAGTAAAACTTCCTAGTATTTTTATTTCTTTTCCTTAATGTTTAAAGAAAATATTGCCATTGTATGAATAAGTGAAATAGAAGTCTTTGGAATTTTGCAAACTAAAGGAGTTTGTATATGTCGAATTGATTTATTACTATATCGAAATATGTTTTATCTATGTTTAATTTTGAAAACATCACAACTTAGTTTAAAAATATTTATGATTTCAGTTCTTTTGTCTATTTGACTTTTCGAGTATCTTTCATATTCCACATGTGATAAATTTTATACACTATATTGTGATTTACAATTATTTATATAGTTCTAACGATGCTCATACACACATGAACAAAAAAAAAGTCCTTCCGGCCAGTGCCGGGAGGAAGAGGTAGCTTTCATATTCCTTATTTTAAAAAAGCCAACATATATTATTCAAACACACGAAGCTCAATTTAGTGGAAACCGAATATAGGAGATTCAATACTAATTTTTATCAATACTAAATCATTATGAATGAGAATTTCGCGAAATTAGTCAGCTTTATCCAACCTGCTTTTATTCAAAGTAACTTATATTTGGCTGCCAAATTCGGCGATTTCTTAAAGTGCCTGCCATTTTAAGACGACATGGTGGATGAGGCTAACCAGTGAACTTGTTCGAGACCTTAGTAATTGCTGTGCAGATGCTCACTCACATCGGAATCGATAGATATATACGAATGCTTTCGCAGGCAAAAAATCAGATTTTTAAAAATGTCACCCACATTAGATATTGAAATTGCTATATCTGAGCCATTTTTTAAGATAAAGACAAACACAAAATGCTGCTGAATCCTTATATCAAGGTCAAATACTTAAGAAAGAAACCTTTTTCAATTTCAAATTTTTTTGCACCTCACTTTAAATATAATTTTTTTAATTTAATGGCCGCCATTTTGAAACAAGATGGCTGATGAAGCTGGCCAGCGAACTTGGTCGAGATATTGATGTATACTATCCACATGCCTTCTTACATCGAAATAGGCGAACACGTGTGTTATCGCGTGATAAATACAAGATCGTTTCAAAATATTAGCCATGCTAGAAATTCAAAGTGCTATAATTCAACCATTTTTTAAGATATAAACAAAAGAACAAATTTTCAGAAACAAAAACTGCTCCGGAATCTTTGTATCAAGGCCAAACACATAAAAAAAGTCCTCCGGCCAGTGCCGGGAGGAAGAGGTAGCTTTCATATTCCTTATTTTATAAAAGCCAACTTATATTATTCAAACACACGAAGCTATATTTAGTGGAAATCGAATATAGGAGATTCAATACTAATTTTTATCAATACTAAATCATTATGAATGATAATTTCGCGAAATTAGTCAGCTTTATCCAAGCTGCTTTTATTTAAAGTAACTTATATTTGGCTGCCAAATTCGGCGATTTCTTAAAGTGCCTGCCATTTAGAGACAACATGGTGGATGAGGCTAAAAAGTGAACTTGGTCGAGACCTTAGTAATTGCTGTGCACATGCTCACTCACATCGGAATCGGTTGATATATACGAGTGCTGTCGCAGGCAGAAAATCAGATTTTTCAAAATGTCACCCACATTAGATATTGAAATTGCTATATCTGAGCAATTTTGTAAGATAAAGAGAAACAAAAAATGCTCCTGAATCCTTATATCAAGGTCAAATACTTAAGAAAGAAACCTTTTTCAATTTCTAATTTTTTGCACCTCACTTTAAATATAATTATTTTTAATTTAATGGCCGCCATTTTGAAACAAGATGGCTGATGAAGCTGGCCAGCGAACTTGGTCGAGATATTGTTGTATACTATCGACATGCCTTCTTACATCGAAATAGGCGAATACGTGTGTTATCGCGTGACAAATACAAGATCGTTTCAAAATGTTAGCCATGCTAGAAATTCAAAATGCTATAACTCAGCCATTTTTTAAGATATAGACGAAACAAAAACTGCTCCCGAATTTTTTTATCAAGGTCAAACACATAAGAAAAAAATATTTTTTCAATTTTCAATTTTTTGGTACCACATTTCAAATTTTAATTTTTCTTAAAAATTTAAATGGCCGCCATTTTTAAACAAGATGGCGGATGAAGCTAGCCAACGAACTCGGTCGAGACATTGGTATGTACTATTTGTAAACGAAGTTACATCCAAATCGGTTCATAAATACGCCTTTTATCGTGTGACAAAATTCAGGACGTTTTAAAATGTCAGCCACGCTAGAAATTCAAAATGCTATAACTCAGCCATTTTTTAAGATATAGACGAAAGAAAACTGTTCCGGATCTTTGTATAAAGGTCCAATACATAAGAAAAAAATATTTTTCCATTTTCAATTTTTTGGTACCACATTTCAAATTTTAAATTAAAAAAAAAATTTAAATGGCCACCATTTTGAAACAAAATGGCGGATGAAGCTGGCCAACGAACTCGGTCGAGACATTGGTATGTACTATGTACACACCGAATTACATCCAAATCGGTTCATAAATACGAGAGTTACAGTGTGACAAAAGTCATATATATATATATATATATATATATATATATCCATATATATATATATATATATATCCAAAAACATAAAGTTTTAAATCGTTTATAATCCCTGTATCCTTACGGATTGAATACAAAGTTAAATTATCGTACGGAAAATTCTACATGTATTTATAGTATTTTTACGTCTGTATTTATACCGTCATTCCAATATAAAAGAGGTAAACGTGGAAAGCATACAGATAAATTATTACAAAGAAAGTATTTTGACCTAAATCGATCAATTATTTTACAGGATCTTTGTAATTTGTTTTGTAATAGCTACAATATTGGACAGATTAAAGTAATTCTATTTGGTTTAAAGTTTAAGATACTGAGAAGATTGCAACAGAAATTAGGAAATTTTAATTGTACAAACCTGCAATTTAAAGATTTAGTTAATGATATTTTGTTATATAAAATTGGCAAATGTAGGCCTCCTGATATAGAAAAAGTTTATTTTGCATGCAATTTTCAACAAAAAAGTTTTGATCATTTATAGTTAAGCTCAATAATTTCAAGATACAATAGCTTATTTCCAGTTAAGGATTTTACAGTTATAGCGACTTACAAATATACAAAAACACTGGGTAGTATACTATTTAATTAGAGAGAAGTTTCTCAAGAACTTTTATCACACCTGGATTTGGAATGTAAATGCGAAGATTATAAAAATTCAACGTTTTTAAACGATACCGGACAACATATCGTAACAGGCGATCTGAGCATTATCAAAAATGATAATCTACGTTATCTATTGAATTTCGGAACCAAATTCCGTATTAACAAAAAATTGAATCCAGTTAAAAGTTTTAATACTTTTAAAGCTGATTTGAATGCTTTTATTTTAAATTTAAGTTACAGATATAATACACCAATCCCCCTCTTTACAGATTGGAAGATACATATTTTAAGCGACTTTAAATCGTTTCAGGGTAGTTTCCTTAACAATTCTTCTTATACTTATCATAATTTTAGTATGGATATCAGAAATGAAATAACCAATTTGAAGCGGTTGTTTGTTTTCTGTTAGGTAGATAAAGCAGCTGGAAATTTTGAAGTCATATGAAAAAAAAATTATGCTGAAATGCTCAATGCAGAGTTAAATAATAGTATAACTTACAAAGTATGTAAATCTTCCGTGCAAACACTTATTAATAAGCATTTGGCTTTTTCGAAGCAAACAAAAATTTCTTTCCCTCGTAGTAAAAATCTATCATTTCCATTTCTTTTTCTGACCCCTAAATTTCATAAAGTTCCTACAAAATATAGATTTATTTGCAGCAATGTTAACAGTATAGGCAATAATTTTAATAGGAAATTTGAGGATTTACTTAAAAAAGTTTTGAACATGTTAAAATATAAGTATAAAGATAGTAATTGTTTTTGGATTATTTCTAATAGCTTCGAAATTGCTGAAAAATTAAAAAGCAATAGTATTAATTCTATCCAAACATATGATTTTGAAAATTTATTCACTACCATTCCTATTAATAGTTTAAAGGAGGCACTTTTAAAGACAGCAGAACTGGTTTTAGATGTTACAGATTTCAACTCTAACTTGTTTAATAAATTATGTCGTTTTTGCCTTTACAACAATTACGTTTATACAGGTTCTAAAGTATACTTACAGATCAATGGAATTGGTATGGGTACTAGTTACTCATCCACAGCTGCTAACTTATTTTTATTTTTTTATGAGTTTCAGTACAGTATTAATAAAGCTGATCTCCAGTTCCTGGCTTACAGATACATAGACGACTTGATCGTCTTAAACTTCAATAATGATTTTAATGAAATTTCTCAAGAAATTTATCCTGGTTCCCTGACACTAAAGAAAACTAACAATAATTGTTTGGAGGCTGATTACCTTGATTTAAAAATAATTTTAGAAAGTAACAAAGTACATATTTCAATTTACAATAAACGTAACAGTTTTCAATTTCAGGTTAATCAACTTGTTCACTGGTCCTCCAATATTTACAAACGCATTTATATTAATACAATTATTAGTCAAATATTTCGATTTTTTAGAATTTGTACAGATAAACATCTGTTTAAGAGGGAATTGTTTAATTTTAAAAGTACTCTATATTACAAAAACAATATACCTTTAATTTTTATAAAAAAAATATTCAGATTTTACAGCTTTTCTTCATTACTGATCGATTGCTTTTCGACGTCAGTGAATGACTCATATTTCCTAAAGCCTTTTCAAGGACGGTTTTATGATGATGTGCTGCGTCGATTGGCAACAGACCTGGAAAGAATTAGGATTGGTTGATTGGATGTTGGATTCTGCTTTGTGTAGTTTGTTTTATGTTTTATATTTGGGTTGTGGCAATGTGGCTAAGTTGGTTGAGTGTGGGTTTTTTCAACGAACATATTTTTAGCATCTTTTACTGTGTTCCAGGTGAGGCATTCACTTGATATTGTTGGCGTAGGGTCCGGTGGGGGAGCATGTGATAACAGCCATCGAATGTTAACATTTGATTTTGCTATCACTGTTCTGGCCGAAACCCACTGCCACTAATGCATATTTTATCGAATGCTCGGCTGCTTTTGAAACATAACCCACTGCCGATGAGGCCGCAGCCTATTCTTTCCTAGTTTTTGTTATAGTTTTAATGTTTACATAGTTATTTTTCTTGTTCTGTGAGGGGAGGTGTGCTGGTTCAGGATAAATATAATCTTATACTGGTTTATATATATCCATATATATATATGGATATATATATATATATATATATATATATATATACGTATATATATATATGTATATATATATATATGTATATATATATGTATATATATATATATATGTATATATATTTATATATATACATATATATATATATATTTATATATATATATATATATATATATATATATATATATATATATATATATATATATATATGTCAATTTTGAACGGAGGGTAGTTTCGGGGTCTGGGGGTCATGATCGATGAAAATATACCAAAATTTTTTGAAATCGCTTTCCTCCGAACGGCTGCAATAGTTAGCTTTGTGTAATGAAAGCTACCTAAAATCTTTTTCATTTTCCAGTTTTTTAATACCTCATTTTAAATTTTAAATTTTAAATTTTTTTTAAAATGCCAACCCTTTTGAAACAAGATGGCGAATGAAGCTTGGCCAACGAACTCGGTCGAGACATTGGTATGTACTATGTACAGACCAAGTTACATCCAAATCGGTTCATAAATACTCCTGATATCGCGTGACAAATATCAGGTCGTTTTAAAATGTCAGCCACAATAGAAATTCAAAATGATGTAACTCAGCCATTTTTTTAGATATAGATGAAACAAAAACTTTTCCGGAATCTTTGTATTAAGGTCAAACACATACGAAAAAATTCTTTTTCATTTTCCAATTTTTTGGTATCTCATTTTAAATTTAAATTGTTTTTAAATGACCGTCAATTTGAAACAAGATGGCGGATGAAGCTGGACAACGAACTCGGTCGAGATATTTGTATGTACTATGTACGCACCAAGGTACATCCAAATCGGCTCATAAATACGTCCGTTATCACGTGACAAATATCAGGACGTTTCAAAATATCAGCCACGCTAGTAATTCAAAATGTTATAACTCAGCCATTTTTTAAGATATAGACGAAACAAAAACTGCTCCCAAATATTTTTATCAAGGTCAAACACATAAGGAAAAAATATTTTTTCGATTTTCGATTTTTTGGTACCACATTTCAAATTTAAATTTTTCTTAAAAATTTAAATAGCCGCCATTTTTAAACAAGATGGCGGATGAAGCTGGCCATCGAACTCGGTCGAGATATTGATATGTACTATGTATAAACGAAGTTACATCCAAATCGGTTCATAAATACGCCTTTTATCGCGTGACAAAATTCAGGACGTTTCAAAGTATCAGCCACGCTAGAAATTCAAAATGCTATAACTCAGGCATTTTTTAAGATATAGACGAAACAAAAACTGCTCCTGAATCTTTGTATAAAGGTCAAATACATAAAAAAAATATTTTTCCATTTTCAATTTTTTGGTACCGCATTTCAAATTTTAAATTTTTAATAAAATTTTAAATGGCCGTCATTTTGAAACACAAAATGGCGGATGAAGCTGGCAAACGAGCTCGGTCAAGACTTTAGTATGTACTATGTACACACCGAATTACATCGAAATCGGTTCATAAATATGAGAGTTAGAGTGTGACAAAGGTCATATATATATATATATATATGTCAATTTTGAACGGAGGGTGGTTTCGGGGTCTGGGCGTCATGATCAATGAAAATATAACAAATTTTTTTGAAATCGCTTTCCTCCGAACGGCTGCAATAGGTAGCTTTTTGTAATGAAAGCTACCTAATATAAGTCAAAACCATAAAACTAATACCTTTCAAAAAATTCTGTGCTGCATGTTTTGAAAATTGGTGCTTTAAAATCATATATTTGACAAACAAGAATTAAACTAGGTACAAGAAAGAAGAATGATGAAAATTAAATTACTTCTATTCATACTATTTTTTTCTAACGTTTCAGGTACTCTTATGCATAGATAAATATAAAAAAAGAATCCTATTGTAGATCAGAATCGATATGTAAAAATTTGATTTTTGATCGAAATTTTTATTATTGCTCAAATTTATCGAAGTTTAAAATGTTAAATTATTGGCATTTTCAATTTCAGTGAAAGAAGCTCGTTATGTTTTAACTAAGCGTATCAAAACATTTTAGAGACCTCTGAAATGCTACAGGAAAAAAAAAATATATGAAAGAGTATTTATACAATTGCTAAAACAGTGTACAATAAGAATTATACAAAACATTTAAAATCTACGTGACATTTAAAATATGCATGACGTTTAAACACTAAAACTTCCTAAAGGTTTCAACCAAAACACTTGGCCTTTCTCAAGAGATACTAAGAATTCACTGACGAAGGCTCACTTTCCAACTCAATGAGCGATGGAGGGAAAACGTGAAAGAGAAATAGGGACAAAAGAGAGAAAACAAGGGAGGAAAAAGTTATTAGTGGCGCCATGCGCGGACACAAACCGTTTGAAAAAAAAGGGGAGGCCGAGAGAAAATAACTGACTAGATCTAAAACTGAAAATAGGAGGGGAGGTATAGCACCCTTCAAAAATTAAACCAAATAATTGGGATGTTAAATGACAGGTTATCGTTACAAACTTCATTTTGACGCGTGGAAATCTCAATTGACTGTCTAATTAAAGCTATGTGGGGGTTAAATTGACGGGAAATAATACTAGCGCTATCAAAATTAATGCTTTTAATTTTATTATAATCATACTTGATAGAGCTTGATAATATTATTCGTATTGCAAATGATCATGGTTTCCCCCTTAATTATATTCACTGCATAATTCATAAGCATAGTGTAATTCGTCAAGTTACCCCCCCCCCCCAAACCCAACCATGTAAGAAATTTCCCTATATTCCCACTGTTTTTGAACGTTTAAAGAGGTCCCTGCTGAAATTAGTTTTTAGTAAAAGAATAGAAAAGAAATATGATATATAGAAAGAAATAGAAAAAAGTTTTTATTATTTGAATTTTCTAATCTGCTTTTATTAGGTTGAGCAAAAAGTTCTGGGAAATATTTAATCTAATAGTTACCAGAATTTGTATCTTATGTAGCAGTACTAGTGATATATCTATAGAAGTTCAGGAATTTCGGCTCCAAAATGCCTATTGAACGGTATGATTTGCGTGTGTTTTTCCGAAATTATTGAAGAAAATGTCTAACGATTCTGAAAGCCGATTCTAAAGGGCCGTCGATTTGAATCCTTTAATGAAATCGAAGAAGCATGTCAAAAGTTTTTCGATTCCAAGGTGCCACCATGGTACTTCCAACAAATCCGGAATCTGGCAGAAAGTCGTGAACTATGATGGTCTCTACTTTGAAGAATAGTCCTTGTTGCTTTTGTTGTTAATTTCCAACTTTCACAAATTTCCCAGAACTTTTTGCTCAACCTAGTATAATATAATAGAAAAAAGGTTTTGAGGAGATATATTTTTAAATTCATAACTTGGTACATAAAGGGTTAAATTAAAAAGGATGCAATGCGCCAAATATGTCGGCTGTTTTATGAGCAAATTATATTTGAATTTTCGTTATACCAAACAGAAAAAGGACATATTTGTCACTTTACCTGCTTGAAATGAATGCTTAAAATAAAAATACGGTTCTGATAATAGCTAACTTTCTACAGTTTAATTATGTTATTGCATTCATAAATAACGAAATCGATTGCAGTTGAATATTGAATTATAAACTTTGGCCATTATTCAAAAATGAAATTCCTTTTGGTTTACAGATGTAACCGTCATAATAATATCACGAAATTAATAAAAGTAACATAAAAACAATTTCTATAACAATAAGAACTCTTTTCTGAAATTCTATAACATTACAGAATTTCTATAACATTAAATAAAAGCATTGTGCATGTAATTTGAGTGGAAAACGAGTCCCGTGTGCATTGAAATTTTATGTGCTGGATTAATCTTTTCACTATAAAAGTTAAATTATTAAATTCAGGATTTGTTAGTTAATTTTGTAAGGAATTTATCTTTACAGATTTAATTCTGTTTTAACGAGAACTTCGGCTAATAGAAAGAGTCCTTCTAAAACCACACAGAGTGAAATATATCCGGTGGTCAGAAGGTATTTTCTCACAGGTTGCAGTTTGTAAAGCGGTCTTGCATCTTTAAGTTAGAATGGCCTCCCCCCCCCCCCCGTATCTTAAAACCACAGAGAAACCTTGAAATCTTTCTAGACTAGCAATGTCAAATTTTTAACTTCTGTTTTTATGGGAATAGGCTGATGTACATTACTTCATGGTCAACAAATAAAAAAGGCTTATGAGAATGTTATCATTATTTAGATTGATGATAGGACTGTCCTAGACTCACCATAAATAGTTTTTTTTCAGATGAGGAATTATTAGGAGGAAAGGAGTCAGTTTTTGGAGTGAGGTACAGCAGATAGTTGTTCATCCCGGAAAGGGCGATTGCAGTCATGCACACAAGAGGAAATCTCTTGGAAACACGAGATGTGCTGAAAATTCAGTGAGAGTTAAGATCCTAAGATCAACAATTCTCGTGAAGAGATAATAAGATCGAGAGAGATCTAAATATATCTTAGTATGGTATTCTCCCCAATTTCATGACCAATAACTGAACTTTCTACGAATACTTTAAGAAACTAATGAGAGTTTTAGTGCTTATGTTAGTCTACCAATTCAGGCAATGGATAGTTGTTTATCTCGGAAAGGGCGATTGTAGTCACGCCCACAAGATGAAATATTTTGGAAGCACGAGATGTGTTGAAAAATCAATGAGAGTGGAGATCCTCAGATCAATATTTCTCGTGGCGAGAAAATAAGATCGAGAGATATCTAAATAAATTTTAGTATGGTGTTCTCTCAAATTTCATGAACAATAACTGAACTTTCTATGAATACTTTAAGAAACTAATAAAAGTTTTAGTGCTTATGTTAGTCTACCAATTCACGCATTTGATAGTTGTTTATCTCAGAAAGGGCGATTGCAGTCATACCCACAAGAGGAAATCTCTTGGAAGCACGAGATGTGCTGAAAAGTGAATGAGAGTGGAGATCCTCAGATCAACAATTCTGAGAGAAAATAAGATCGGGAGAGATCTAAATAAATGTTAGTATGGTGTTCTCTCCAATTTGAAGAACAATAACTGAACTTTCTAGGAATACTTTAAGAAACTAATAAAAGCTTTAGTGCTTATGTTAGTCTACCAATTCACGCATTTGATAGTTGTTTATCTCAGAAAGGGCGATTGCAGTCATGCCCATAAGAAGAAATCTCTTGGAAGCACGAGATGTGCTGAAAAATCAATGGGAGTGGAGATCCTCAGATCAACAATTCTGAGAGAAAATAAGATCGGGAGAGATCTAAATAAATGTTAGTATGGTGTTCTCCCCAATTTGAAGAACAATAACTGAACTTTCTATGAATACTTTAAGAAACTAATAAAAGCTTTAGTGCTTATGTTAGTCTACCAATTCACTCATTTGATAGTTGTTTATCTCATAAAGGGCGATTGCAGTCAAGCCCATAAGAAGAAATCTCTTGGAAGCACGAGATGTGCTGAAAAATCAATGAGAGTTAAGATCCACAGATCAACAAATCTCGTGGAAAGAAATAAGATCGGGAGACATCTAAATATATCCTAGTATGGTGTTCGCCCCAATTTCAAGAACAATAACTGAACTTTCTATGAATATTTTAAAAGCTAATAGGAGTTTTAATGCTTATGTTAGTCTATCAATTCACGCATTTTTTCGTTATACTATTCTCGTTATTTACTCAAGGCGTGTTTATTTTAATAAATAATTATTTAAATAATCTAAATAAGATGGTACGTGTCTCTCGCTACTGGACATTCTTTTGGACGACGCGTATTTTGTCATAATTTCGTTACATTGATGTTCAAAGAGTACATGGTCATAATGAAAATAAGTAAAATTTACATAAAAGGAATTTTGGAAACAAAAATGATTTTGATCAGAATATGTCATTCACAGTTCTAAACAGGATAACAATACACATGGAAAATATAAAATAAACAATAAAAGATATCGGTATAATTCTTCTCAAATATTTTTATGCTTTTTTTTCACAAAACAGGTCTTTATTGATATATCTCTAAAGAACAAAAATTAAATTAATTGTGAGAAAGATGAAGGAACAAAATAAAAATAGTTATTTGAGAGGATTTATCTTTCTAAGGTTTAGTTTTGAATACGCATTCAAACAAAATAGAAAAATCGATATTAGTGAAGAATTCAATTATAAACTTTTGAGCATTATTCAAAAATGGTAATTCTGATACATGCAACGAATTCAGGAATATATCTCAAGTAATAAAAGTTAAATTTATTGCTGAAAAATTAAAACAAAACATTGAGCAAATAACTGGAGTAGAAACGACACCCATTGTGCACTCAAACATATTCAGCTGAATTAATGTATACCTTAGTGAAAGTTTAAACAGTAAAACTCGTAGTATTTTTTATTTCTTTTCATTAATGTTTAAAGAGTACATTGCCATTGTATGAATAAGTGAAATAGAACAATTTGGAATTTTACAAACTAAAGGAGTTTGTTTGACTATATCGAACTGATTTATTACTTAATCGAGATATGTTTTATCTATGTTCGAATTTTAAAACATCACAACTTAGTTTAAAAATATTTATGATTTTAGTTTGTTTGTCTATGTGCCATTTGAAGTACATTTTAATGTATTTTTTCTATTTCAAATGTAAATAATTATATACAAATTATTATGATTTACAATTTTTTATATAGGTTTAACCATGCACACTACGCCCGTGCCCATATACACACAGAAATAAAACATATACGTCAAAACGATGGAAAATTTCAAATATAGTACTTTTGAGATAATTTTGTGTAGAAAATTTTTAAACAGGCATTTAAAAAATTCTCTGATAAACAAGAGTTTGCCATTATCGGTCCTATATCAGTTCTCACCTGACGTCGGGAACAACACCTCTCACATGAATTTTATGCATTGGCACCACTTTTTTTTTCTTTTAAGGAGCTCTCTTACTCACATTTTGACAGCATTTGCAAGAGAAATGTACTAGAAAAATTTACTTAAAAAATATAATGGCGCGAATAGAATGTAAAAATAGAATCATGTATCAAAAGTCAGCGTTCGATAAGGATTAACACTTTCGCGGGCTGTGTTCTTAACCCTTGAGGGGCGGTGGGATATACTATATCACAACTGCGATTAAGGAAATTTGGCACCAGAAAAATTGATTAAATTTTACTATCTATCCTTAATGGGAAAAAAGGTCGTAAAATTGCTTTTCCTTATTTTGCAATAAAATTTTTTGCAGATTCCGGTGTGAATTTGTCAGAACAGAAACGCAATAACTGGCCCCTGAAAGGGTTAAAAAAGAACACCTAATTTTTATTTTACTTGCACCACAATATTTAATTGAAATTTCCCTTTTATAACGTACTTGAAAATAAGTACGTTTATATTTTCTAATAAATTGGTTTATAAATTCTGGTGTCAGTACATCATTTCATCAGTTTATAAACAGAATTACTCCGCGTCGGAAAGGATTAAATTAGTTACAAGAAAGAACAAGCATGCGAATTTAATTACTTTTATGGTATTATATATACTTCTAAAGTTTTAATTACACATATGCATATAGAAGTAAACAAAAAATATTGTAGATAAGGATCCAAATATAAAATTTTGATTATTGTTCGAAAATTGAATTTTCTTCTTTTTTACAGATGTAAGAAAATGTAAACTGAACAAAAACAGTTAAAAGTAACCTTAAAGAGAATTTCTATAACGTTAAAGTAAAAGCAGTAAGCAAATAAACATGAGTAGAAAACGAGGCCTGAGGGTATTGAAATGTGGTGAGCTGAATTAATGCCTGCCTTTGCGGATGTTTAAATAGTAAAACTCTGGGTATTTTCAGTTCGATTCATTAATATTAGAATAATGTATTGTTGCCTTGTTAAGAATATGCGAAATAACGCTCCCAGAAATTTTAGAAGGGAAAATTATTCTAAACTTGTAAATCTTGACGATACTCTTAATTTAATTTAAATAAAATCTCTACGTAGTTTTTATACTACAGTTATGCAAATGCAGTTATGCACAGATAAGAAAACCTAAGAGAACTGTGTTTGTTTTATTTATATTCATAAGTTACTTAAACCTTAGCACACAGTTTAATAATGCTTATAAAAAAAGAAAGAAAAAAGAAGGTAGAAATGCTTTTTTTTTTTACCTATTATTCCCAGTGGCTCAATAATTATAAAGCCAATCATCCATAGGCTGGGTGTAAAGTTGAAGATAAGTCGGAACCCCCTAAAGTGTTCAACTGTTAAGCGCTGTTAAATACTGAATGTTTAGATGAAAAATATTTTTACAATATTACAATCATTCAGGGTAACTTTGATCCGCATTTTCTCTATTTTCATATGCCACACTCTTCTTTTAAGAATACTTTTGCAACTAGGGGCATAAAAGAGAAGAAATGATCCTAAATTATTGTTTGACTATCAAAAATTAAGGAATAATAAGGATAAAAGCAATAATAAATGGATTTTTAACCTGGTTCAAAGCTACCCAGCCATTTAGGGTAACTTTGCACCACATGATAAATATTATCTAAAATAATTCATCATAAAAAAGTATTATAGTCAGGACAACTTTAAACTCCAAAAATGCTATCAGATATGCAAAGACTCCGAATTTACATTTCCCAACATCACAAGATTTGTATAATTTATGATATTACAACAAATATTATGCGTAAGAGAAGTGGAAGAAGAGAACCATGAATATTTAGAAATAAAAAAAAAACTGTTTATTGCTCATATAAAACATAAAAATGCAGTGAAAAACAATTTTCAATGTTTTAACTCAATAATATATTCATGGTTACAGTAATACATACTAGTACTAGTATTATTCAAACAAGAATAAAAAATGTCGAATGTATGAAATGTCAAATTTGAGTCCGCTCCGAAAAACGCCTTTAAATGAATTTTCTGTATTTTACACATATTTGTGAAAATATTTACGTGTTATATCTAATGAACACTTTCGGCACTTGTGTAAAATACACGGGCAAATATGGGAAATTTTTGACAGTAGCACCTATAATCAGTAAATTATAAACATCAGTATAACTTTGAGCCGGCTCAAAGTTACACTGAAAATGTGGTAAAATGTTAGTGCCTTCTTATTTTACATTTTATTAACTATTAATAAATAAATAATCACAAAATATTAACACATTTACAACATTTAGATAATAACACAAGCCAACAGCTGTTTTGGTGCCTAGGTTTTTGGAGCTGATTTTATATGAATTTGATGTCCTGAATTCAAATATGGCATTCAATTTTGCCTGGGAGCTCAAATATTTAAGATATAGAACTTTTTGTGAAACATATGTTACACTATTTTAAGTTAAATCCATAATTAAACAAAAATAAAATAAATAAACACAGAATTTTTTTTAATAATATACAAATGTTAATTTTCATTACTATAATATACATATATTCAAATAATATTTTTAAGAATTATATTATACAAATATATTTACTCACAAAGATAGAGGAAAAAGTCATCGATGAGACCAATTCTCACTGAACATTTCGGAAGCTTCTTTTCCGTGACATTCTTGAATTTATTTTTGAACAATCCCTTTTTAAACTCCAACAGTAATCTGCCATAATCTGCGTATCCCATCTTCCTTGGTAGTGGTCCTACATAGTCTTAATATCCTGGTGAAATCTTTCGCCCTGTTCCTCACTGGTGTCTCCTACATTTTCAGGAAAATACTCTAAGTGTCTGTGTAAATAGTGCACCTTAATGCTCATATTACACCCAAGAGATTTAAAACTATTAAGCATTTCGTTTACCAGTTCTACATAGTTTTCTGCTTTGTGTTTGACCAGAAAGTTTTCGACAACTGCAACAAAAGAAGTCCAGGCTTTTCCCTCAGTCTCATTCATCGAATTTACGAAGGCAGGATCTCTAATCAATTGTTTTATTTGTGGCCCGTCAAATATTCCTGATTTAATTTTTTCATAACTCAATTGGGGCATTTTCTCTTCTATATATGCAAAGCATGACCCGTTCTTATCAAGAGCATTTACAAACTGCTTCATAAGGCCGAGCCTGATACGCAGTGGAGGAAGTATGATTTTGTCTCACCCAACTAACGGGTTATTAATGATATTCCTTTCCCCAACATCCATGTTTTCTCTCTTAGGCCACTCGTTTCTAACCGAGTGGTGTGTTTTATCCCTGCTATCCCAAAGACACAAGAAGCAAGGATATTTGGTGTAACCGCTTTGCTGTCCAAGGAGAAAGTTTACCATTTTTAAATCAACACAAATCACCCATTGATGTTCATGATACTTTATCTTGTCAAAGACCAAAGCTATTGTGTTATATTCTTCTTTCATTTTCGTTGAGTGAGCAATTGGTATTGAACCATATTTATTCCCAATGTGTAGAAGGACACATTTTAAACTCCGCTTTAAGCTCTCTACAAATAAGTGCCAATGATCTGGAAAATATTCAGAAAGACCCATTTTTCAAGAGTCCTCTAATTTTGTGACAAAATACAAACAAGATTGTCTTCTTGGGAGAAGAAGGGTAGTAGACCATTTTCTCTTATGCGGTAAAAGGTAATTTTGG
Organism: Maratus speciosus; assembly: GCA_963932465.1. Taxonomy (NCBI): domain Eukaryota; kingdom Metazoa; phylum Arthropoda; class Arachnida; order Araneae; family Salticidae; genus Maratus; species Maratus speciosus. The sequence goes on from OZ010799.1 coordinate 134,010,511, forward strand.
TTCCTTGTTCCAGTAAATTTTTGTCCTTCAATCTTGAAGCCAGTAATTCAGAAGCTTCTTTTGACAGGTTGAGATCTCTGGTGAGATCATTTAACTCATCCTGGTTGAAACGTTGAGGCATTGATGACGTCTCCTCATAATCACTGTCACCTTCATAAGTATCGGAAGGATGATCAGAGGGACAGTATTCATCCTCTCAGAGCTCTGGTAGCTGGTAAAACGTTGGGATCGGCACTTACTTCCTCTGAGTGAGGAACCGGGCGTCTTGCAGAGACTAAATCAGGATAAGTCTACTTACTATGTCTCTTTCGATTAATTCCTTAATATTTACAATACAGAAATAACAATCATCGAAGTGGTTTTGGGGTTCTCTCCAAACCATCGGTAAACCAAATTTGAGACAATTTTCTTTTCCCGTTAATCCACTGTCGTAAGTGTTCTGTACAAGTTTTACAGACCAGATGCGGTGCCCAGGTTTTATCCTGATCACCAAGTTTAACACCAAAGTGTCCAAGATAAGCTCTCTTTACAAAGTCAGTAACATTTTTTCTGTTCTCTTTTAACACGTATTCTCCGCATATGTAGCAAAACACATCAGGATGATTCACACAACTTATTCTACTTGAACTCATTTAAATTATATTCAACAACACAAATACAACAATCTACAATACAGTACGTTTTAAATTAACTTTATAAGAATTCTATACTAAACACAAATATCGCAAAAGGTCAACGTCTACCCTCCACGGAGAAAACTCACAAACTAACCTTATCTCTTTGCGGCTTTTCCATTTCCATTCGGCTTTATGGATGAGTGGCACGAAATCATAAGCATGCGCAGAACCTCAGTTTTACTTGCACATCTGTTTTTTTTTCAAGGTCTTGTGAAATTTCAGTGCCTCCCAAATCGCTTTGAGCGTTGCGACAGGCCCATGTGTCAAAGGCTAGTTTAAGCGTTGAAGGTCACTTCAGTTCTAAAAAATCTTTAGTTCTATTCGCATAGCTAAAAAAGTGGAGCTGATAGAGAAAAACTGATTTCATATTTGGATTCAGTGCAACAAAAATATCTAAAATCAGCTGAAAAATTATAGGCACCAAAAAAATAATTTTTCTTTGTAGGCCTGTGTAATATGTCTTATAAATGAGTATATTGTTACTTGCTATGAAAATTTAATTGGATTACAACAACTTCAAAACAACATTCAAAATTAACTTGAAAACATTGCTTCACAAAAATTGTTAGATGATGCAATTAATTGCGCATAACGTTGCTAATTTATTTTCTAAAATAAATAGTAGAAATCCCAGTTTAGAACCTTGCCAACAGAGCACAGTTCTGGAGATTAATTAGTCTTTTGGAGTCAAAAATATTGAAAAATATAAGGTGGTTCAAGGTTACACCCCATGGTTCAAAGTTACCCTGAATGACTTTACTTCTTTTATATCAGAAAGGGACAGCATAGCCTATGGATTTTATACCACATTTTTCTACCCTCTCATTCATAGTAACCACATATGAGGTTGCACTGAAAAGAAAACTTAAGAGAGCTGTGTATGTTTTATTTATATTCATAAATTACTTAAAACTTAGTACACAGTTCAATAATGCTTGTAAAAAAAAGGAGAAAAAAAAGAAGGTAGAAATGCTGTTTTTATATATTCAGTTGGAATTTCTGTCCTTAACGAATTGATTTCCATCTATAACTCCTTTGCTGCCGCAGGCGTATATATACGGCTTCAGAGAATACCTGCGTATATTAAAAAAATGAGGCGCTTTCATTACAGCGGGGCAATTTTCAGACAGGAGCTGGAACAGAGCTGTGTTTTGCACATGCATAACATGTGCATTTTCTTACTGTTATTCCAGAAGACTAATCGCCGCCTTATTTAATTGTAAAATTATGTTGTTAAATAAGGCACTGGAGATCGCGTCAATTTTTGTCGGCAATTAAGGGGTTAAGTGGGAAGTTTTTCTGAAAGATTTTTTCCCCTTAAATTTAAAGAAGAACGTAAAAAAAATGTTATTACATTTTGAGTGTTGTGTGATTGTTTCCCGTGTTTGAATTATAACAAAAACTATTTAACAACTATGATTAATAATTTGTTTGTGCATGAAACCTCACACATGAGATTCGTTTTATAACTTTGTAATAAGACCAATGTCAGACGGGCGTCTTTTTTGCTGCTTTTTTGCTTAAGTATTATCCATTCACAATACTATAGCATTGTGAATGGATAAAACTTAAGCAAAAAAGCAGCAAAAAAGACGCCCGTCTGACATTGGTCTAAATGTAACATTGATAAAAAATGTTAAAAATTCTTTATAATCCCAAATAAAATGTATTTTAAGTACAAATATATTTTTCAACCATTTAAAAATGATCCATTGGCTGGTAAGGTTGACCTTTTAATTGCCGATCGAGATATATATGTCGTAGGCTAATTGAGAAATCCGGCTCTTTGCAAACAGCCTAGGCTCTTTGCAAAGAGCCGGGCTAATTGGAGAATCCATCTCCCTTTTTCCAATTAGACTGACATTTTTCAGGCTTATTGCAAAGAGCCTAGAACGCGTTAGGCTAATTGAAAAATGACCACTTATTATCCGATCAGGGTGATATTTTTAGCTCGCAGGCTATCAAAGCCTGAGAGCTTATGTGCCCGCCGATTCTGTATGTACGTGTGTACGTACGTACGTACGCATGTACGTAACACGATAACTCTTGATAGAAATATCCGATTTGCTTCAATTTTTGTTTCTAGGTTCATTCTGATAAGGTGCTTCCCTGATTAGTTTTTGGGGTTCATTGGTTAAGGATAAAGGGGGAAAAAGGGGGCTAGTCCCCCCTTAGTTTATATAAATGGTATTTTCATGCAGAAATATTCGATTTGCTCCAAATTTTGTATACCGATTTATTGTGTTAAGTAGCTTCCCTGATTATATTTGGAAGCTCATTATTTAAGTATAAAGGGGGGAAAGGGGGGTTAACCCCTTAACTTAGATAAATCGGTTTTTCATGATGAATTATTCGATTTGCTCCAAATTTGGTATACCGGTTTATTAAGTTAAGGAGCTGCCTTGATTAGATTTGGAGGTTCATTAGTTAAATATAAAGGGCGGAAAGGGGGGCTGTCACCCCCCCCCCGTAATTTAGATAAATGGGTTTCTCATGCAGAAATATGCGATTTGCAATAAATTTGGAATACCAGTTAATTATGTTAAGCAGCTTCCCTGATTACATTTGGAAGATCATTAATATATATAAAGGGGGGAAAGGGGGGCAATTGCCTCTCCCCTTAATTTAGATAAATGCATTCTTCATGTAGAATTTTTCGATTAGCTCAAATTTGGTATACTGGTTTATTATGTTAAGGAGATGGCTTGATTAGATTTGGTGGTTCATTAGTTAAATATAAAGGGAAGAAAGAGGGTCGTTGCCCCCCCCCCCACCCCTTAATTCAGGTAAATGGGTTTTTCATGCAGAGTTATTCGATTTGCTCCGAATTTCGTATACCGGTTTATTATGTTAAGGAGCTTCCCTGATTAGATTTGGAGGTTCCTTAGTTAAGTATAAAGGGAGGAAAGGGGGGGCTTGACCCCCCCCCCTTAATTTAGATAAATGGGTTTTTCATGCAGAGTTATTTGATCTGCTCCAAATTTCGTATACCGGTTTATTATGTTAAGGAGCTTCCCTGATTAGATTTGGAGGTTCATTAGCTAAGTATAAAGGGAGGAAAGGGGGCTAGACCGCCCCCCTTCCTTAATCTAGATAACTGGGTTTTTCATGCAGAGTTATTCGATTTGCTCCGAATTTCGTATACCGGTTTATTATGTTAAGGAGCTGCCTTGATTAGATTTGGAGATTTATTGGTTACGTATAAAGGAGGGACAGGGGCCAGTGTCCCCTTAATTTAGATAAATAGGCTTTTCATGCAGAATTATTCGATTTGCTTCAAATTTGATATACCAGTTTATTACGATATGGCTTCCTTCATTTGATTTGGAGGTTCATTGGTTAAGTATAAAAGGGGGGACAGGGGGGCAGTTGTCCCTCCCCTTAATTTAGATAAATGGGTTTTCATGCAGAATTATCTGATTTAGTTTTGTTTAATTTTTTTTCAACCGGATCCGAAATTGAAGGATCCATTTGAAGTCAACCCGAAAACCGACCACAACCAGGTTTCGGATTGAGTTCAATTAGAACTTTCAGGTTCGGATCGGGTTTCCGGTGGACGGAGATTATTTTGTCTGGCTTGCATCGGGTTATAGTTCTTTGGAATATTTTTGTCGGTTAAGATTTGGTTCGGGACGGATTTCAGGTTGACTTCGAATGGAATTTTTAGGTTCTGGTAGCGTTGCGTGTCCACGGAAACTAATTTGTCTTGTTCGGATACGGTTATGGATCTTTGGAATATTTTTGTCGGTTATCAAATTTGGTTCGGGATTTCGGGTTTTTTCAAATGGAACTCTCAGATTCGGGTCGGATTGCATGTAGACTGAAATTATTTTGTCTTGCTCGGATCGGGGTACGGTCTGTTGTAATTTATTTTTCGGGTTTGTGTACGGTTATGCGTTAATAAACCTAATAAAAAGAAAATTGCCCAGTTAAACTGATGGCATTGAGCTCGCAGGCTATTCACACTAATTGCATATTATACTCTTATTTCAAAGAATAATGCCCCTCGAAAAATAAATGAAGGTATTAGTCCCCTTTGCCCCCTTTCTACTTAATCAAAGAACCTCCAAATCTAATGAGGGAAGCTATTTAACATAATATACTAGTATACCAAATTTGAAGCAAATCAGATAATTCTGCATGAAAAAACCATTTCAATAAATTAAGGGGAGGGGGTATTAGCTCCCCCATTTCTCCCTTTATGCTGAACCAATGAACTTTCAAATCTAATCAGAAAAGCTCCTTATTAGAATGAACCTAGAAAATAAATTAAACTAAATTAGATAATTCTGCATGAAAACACAATTATCTAAATTAAGGGGAGGGGCAATTGCCTCCCTTTCCCCCCTTTTATACTTAACCAATGAACCTCCAAATCAAATGAAGGAAGCCATATCGTAATAAACTGGTATATCAAATTTGAAGCAAATCGAATAATTCTGTATGAAAACCCATTTATCTAAATTAAGGGGACACTAGCCCCTGTCCCTCCTTTATACTTAACCAATAAATCTCCAAATCTAATCAAGGCAGCTCCTTAACATAATAAACCGGTATACGAAATTTGGAGCAAATCGAATAACTCTGCATGAAAAACCCATTTATTTAAATTAAGGGGGGTCTAGCTCCCCTTTCCTCCCTTTATACTTAACTAATGAACCTCCAAATCTAATCAGGGAAGCTCCTTAACATAATAAATCGATATACGAAATTTGGAGCAAATCGAATAACTCTGCATGAAAAACCCATTTATCTAAATAAAGGGGGGTGTCTAGCCCCCTTTCCTCCCTTATACTTAACTAATGAACCTCCAAATCTAATCAGGGAAGCTCTTTAACATAATAAACCGGTATACCAGATTTGGAGCAAATCGAATAATTTTGCATTAAAAACCCATTTACCTAAATTAAGGTTGGGGGGGGGTAGCAGCCCCTCTTTCCTCCCTTTATACTTAACTAATGAACCTCCAAATCTAATCAAGCCCTCTCCTTAACATAATAAACCAGTATACCAAATTTGAGCTAATCGAATAATTCTACATGAAAAACGCATTTATCTAAATTAAGGGGAGAGGCAATTGCCCCCCTTTCCCCCCTTTATACATAATAATGATCTTCCAAATGTAGTCAGGGAAGCTGCTTAACATAATTAACCGGTATACCAAATTTATTGCAAATCGCATATTTCTGCATGAAAAACCCATTTATCTAAATTACGGGTGGGGGGGTTGCCCCCCTCTTTTTTCCCTTTGTATGTAACTAATGAACCTCCAAATCTAATCAAGGCAGCTCCTTAACTTAATAAACCGGTATACCAAATCTGGAGCAAATAATTCATCATGAAAAACCGATTTATCTAAATTAAGGAGGGTAGCCTCCTTTCTCACCTTTATACATAAATAATGAGCTTCCAAATCTAATCAGGGAAGCTCCTTAACATAATAAACCGGTATACCAATTTTGGTGCAAATCGAATATTTCTGCATGAAAAACCCATTTATATAAATTAAAGGGGGGGGGGGGTAGCCGCCCTTTTCCCGCTTTATCCTTAACCAATGAACCCCAAAAAATAACCAGGGAAGCACCTTATCAGAATGAACCCAGAAAAAAAAAATTGAAGCAAATCGGATATTTCTATCAAGAGTTATCGCGTTACGTACATACGTACGTACGTACGTACTGACGTACATACAGAATCGGCGGGCACATAAGCTCTCAGGCTTTGATAGCCTGTGAGCTATAAATATCACCCTGATCGGATAATGAATGGTCATTTTTCAATTAGCCTAACGCTTTCTAGGCTCTTTGCAATAAGCCTAAAAAATATCAGGCTAATTGGAAAAAGGGAGATGGATTCTCCAATTAGCCCGGCTCTGCAAAGAACCTAGGCTGTTTGCAAAGAGCCGGATTTCTCAATTAGCCTACGACATATACATTGTTGAATTCAGGGAGTGGGTATGAACAATGAGATCCCCCCGGAAGATTTGACATTTTGTATTTTCAACGGTCAAAAAGTACAAATCCTCCCAGAACTATACATGTAATGCCCCCCCCCCCCCCCCCCAAACCACAGAAATCTCTCCCCGAGAAAAGTGTCTGAATTCAACACTGGACATATAATGTTCCAGAAGGCACTTTCTGGATTTGGCGAGGATTTTTTATTCATTGGATATAGAAAAGAATTGGTTCCACATATATTCCATCTCTAGTTAATAATGTCGTTCCTGATACAGGGTTCGTACGCTTCAAGGACTTTCAAGGGCCTTTTACCAGAATTTTCCTAAAGTAATGTTTGCCTTTTTTAATGAAAAATATTTTTATTTTCCGATATAGTGACCAGTACTTTACGAAATTTCTGTTAATAAAACAGCAAAAATTATCAGATTCCCTTGATGCTTACGAACCCTGTAATACACCCCTGTACATACGAACCCCTGTACATATTTTTTTAACCGTTTGAATGCGGAGCAGCGCTATAGCGCTCCTCCAGTGTTGCCAGTGGGCTACTTTTTTAAAATTCAGATTTCTTGATTGCCACCACTTTTTTGAAACTGTAAAATTACCTTTGTTTTCGCCTCAAGTAATATGTCATTAAATAAAGCACATTTTACCATTTCAAAAAAGTGGTGCCAATCAAGAATCTGCGTTTTAAAAAAGTGGCCCACTGGCAACAGCGCTCCGCACTCAAACGGTTAAATATGTAAAAATCATTTCAAGCAGATTTGATTATTGGTTGATTGAAAAAGTTCATTCCCTATTTCATAGATGGCAGAAACTTGCAATTTTGACTGTTCTGATGTTTCTTTTATACCTAACTGTTATCGACATGTGTCGTGGGTGAGCATAACGTTGAAGAAACCTTTTCAAATTAATTTGTGTGCATGGTTAATATTCCAAATAGAAAATAAAAAGTTACATTTTCGTCTTATTATGGTATATGAGTTTAAAAAAGGAGTGAGTGTTGTACATGCTTAAAAAAATATTCAAGACATTTATTTGGATCGTGCTCTTGCTACTAAGATAGCTAGAAAGGGGTTTTGTCGATTTAGAAATGGTGATTCAATCTAAACGGTAAAATTCGCTCTGGGCGACCGTCTGGCTTTGATTATGACTTAATCTGTGATTTAATGAATAACAATCCACGGATTACTACTCAGGAGATTGCGCAGAGACTAAATGTTGGCAATTTGACTCATTTTGCATTTAAAACAACATGGGTACACTTCGAAACTCAATGCATCGAAAATCGGACACGAACTTTGCAATTACCCACAAATACACAAAAATAGTCAAATTACGCCATTAAACCCTGTAATAATCAGAAATGAAAAGACTGTCAATAGAGAAATCTTTGGTGATTTATTTCGCTATCAACCACTAGCACCGTTTGATACGAAATAATCGATTTAAATAAAATATCTACCAGAACTTTATTTAAATACATAATAAGTTATTTTCATATAAAGGTGCACTTCATAATTCTTAGTGTACAAAATAAAAATTTTATTATTAAATGTAAAAAAATCTATCAGAGCTTCCCTTTAAACATGCTTTTCACCAGTATTCTGTACACCGAGAGCATTATTCAAACACACTTTTTTTTTTTAAACTCTTGAATCCTGCATTAAATCTCCTGATTTTTCTTAGTAATTTAAAAAAATAAAATAAAATAAAACGTACATTTCTGATTTCAAGTTCATGAAATGAATAATAAATGCAGAACAATTTAACACCTTTTAATAATATACTACTTTTTACTTGCTAAATGCTGTAAGATAAATCTATTTTTACTGAGTTTTTTTTTTAAATTTTATATGAGTGTTCACGTACACTGGTGTCCAAAATAAAGGACCAATCACAAAAATGCTAATTTTAAAGTACGCGAATACTCAAAACGAAATAATATAATTCGAATAATTACTATGTCTACAGCACAACTAGTCCATATAACATCTCATTTATGTCATACATGGTCACAAATGTCACAGTCACTACGGTGAATCAATAAAATAGGAAATTCCATACATCTCATTATGAGTCTCAAATGATCACTATATATGACTCCCCTGAGACGTCACCGTGACTGCTGCTTTGTGACGGATCACCATGTGACTTTACAATGTAGTTACATTGTGACTCTCATGTGGCTGTCATCTGTAGATTCAATTTCAAAGTAATCGTGAACGCTGCATTGTGATAAGTTATCAAATAATGCCACATTAAAGTCACATGATGACTTTCAGGTGACAGAGAGACTACTGTGAAGCCACCATTGTGCCCTTTTGTGAAAAGTCACCATGTGACTATAATGTGATATTATTTGGTGACTTATTCTAATGCATTCTAATGCATGTTCATGATGACTATGAAATTGAGTCTAAAAATGACAGTCACATAAGAGTCACAATGTAACTACATTGTAAAGTCACCTAGTGGTTCGTGATAAAGCAGCAGTCACATTGACGCGTCAGTGGAGTCACATATAGTGATAATTTGAGACTCATAATGAGACGTGTGGAATTTCCTATTTTTGTTTCGCAGTAGTGACTGTGACCCTTGTGACCATGTGTGACATGAATGAGATGCTATATGGACTATCTGTGCTGCAGGGATAGTAATTATTTGAATTATTAATTTCTTTTGAGTATTCGCTTACTAAAAATTAGCATTTTGTGACTGGTCCTTAATTTTGGACATCAGTGTATTTCGACTCTAACCGAGTTATTTTCAAAACAAATGAATAGAAATATTCCAAAAATGCACATTCTATGATGCAATGATGTTTATTTCTATTTTCGTAACCATTTAACCCTTTAGTGCTGTAAGCGGTGCGTATTAAACAAATTTAATAAACTCACATTCTTAAGGACTGTATCACTATTTTATTGACAATGCGATGCGTTGCGTGCACTCATGGCAAGACAAAAACATAATCTAGCTTGAAAAAAACGAATTACGTTTCTATGGTTACATACATTAGAACAAGTGCGTTGCCAACATTTGGTATAATAACAGATAATTCCAACATACCCCCGACATTGAAGGGTCAACGTCAATCAATTATACAATAGAAAATAAAATATTAACATTACAAAAACGTAGTAAATAAGATACAACACAACAATTTTCTTTTAACAATGAATAATACAATTATGAAACTATAGCAATAAAAATTAATAGAAAAGACATAACCAAGCTGTACCTTTTTTTTTTGTTTAATAGTTCATAACTAATTTTCTGAAACTTGTTTTGGCAATAACGCAATTTTGGATATACTTCTTTTAAGTATTCCCCTTGAGGTTTTGATTTCTATTACCCTAATCTTACCATCTGTACCTGAGAAAACATTTGTAATGAGTCCTAGTTCTCTGAGCGAAGCGAAGGCTAATACTCAGCGACACATACAGCTACGATGGATATTAACGCCATGTTCTTCTAAATAAGAAGCCTAATAAAAACCTTTCGTCAAGCATAACTCAAAAAATATTTGTCGGATTTCGTTTCTGATTGCACCAGAAGGTACCTATGAGGGTCGTCCACTGAATGCACCTGCTATGAAAAATAAGTTCCAAACCGTTTAAAAATTATATAGAAAAAACGGATAAAAAAGCACAATTTATATGCATACGTCACCGAAAATTGGTGTGCGTCACTTTCGCCGGTTGATGTTTTCGTAGACACCTGATTTGAACACATGGAGCAAATAATAAAACGAAAAATACGCACGCAGTAATATTGAAGTGCCATAAAATATATTTAAATTTAATCAAACAGGAAAATAAATCTGTTTGTTTTTCCATTTTAAAGAGAAAAAGGCATAAAAACTTTGATTTGAGATTTTGCGATAATCTCTCAACAGCTGTTTTTTAATCGCCAAAAACATATTTTATATTTCGCCTGTGAAAATTAGAAACTATTATATGATGTGCAATAAAATATTTTGCTTTATAGCATCATTTCTTCTTATTTTCTTTTTTACATGCTTTCTTTTAACTTACAATTATATTTGTCTGTGGCACTCAAATCTTGTGATTCATTTTTCACCCACTTCTTGTTGATATAAAGTTTTGAAATTTGGAATATATATGTATTTCTGAGGGCAATATATGAATTGGACATTGATTTTTTAAAATTCGATCCCTAAGGGGGCAATGGTGTGTGTGTGTGTCTGTGTGGGGGGGGGTGAATTACTTAATGGTTACGTTTGATTTTCTATCGAGAAATCAGCATTAGCTTCAACAATGAGTATTTGTTGAGAAGTACTAATGACAGGGTTAGCATGATAATCGCCAAACTTTGGCCAACGTGGCGAAATGTCGCCAAATTTGGCGACAAAAAAGTTTCTACATATGAAGCCAACTTGGAGATAGCTGCCTAACTTGACAAAAGTCCCATTTAAATCCATTTATCTTCCATAAATGAACTCTACGAATTAAATTTAAACTCCGTGCATTTAAAGTTTTTTTCAAGACATTTCTAATATTTAGTGCATTTAAAAAACATATATATTTTCTAAATTTATTTTGAATTTTAATGAAAGCATGATTTTCAAAAAAAAAAAAAAAAAACAATTTTCATTTATATTAATTTCTTTTTCTAAAAGTATGTCTTTAAAAAAAGTAAGTCTTTCTAAAGTCTTTAAAAATGAAATTGGTACTTTTCCTGTATAAGGGCCTTAGCGAGGTAGAGAAAATGGGTTTGGCGAGACAAGTAAGCTTTTTATGCGTATTTTCGTGCAACTTATTCATTGTTTCATATACTCAAGAACATTTTAAAAGATTTATGCAACTTATTTTGTGTTAACAAGCCACTTACCTATTTTTATATACAAACAAAAGTAAAATGTATATAAAAAGCAATAATATCTACCCTATCTATATTATAAAGGACAAACATATCTGTGCGTAACGCATACGTCATTTTGCGAATGGCAACACTTTGAAATTTGAAATAAAATTTTGGCTTTGCAATTTTCTATATTGCAAATTTTTAAACTTCTAAACATCGCACATTTTAAATTTTTACACCGTCGTATAATGAAAAAAATGCTCTTTTAAATGCAATTTGTTTGAAAACTGTATCACAATTTATTTTTGAGATATTAATTTTTTTGTAGTTTTTGATACCATTTTTCTTATCGTGGCAACAAAAGTACCTCATTTCATTGAAAGTCATTGAAAGTAAACGGAAAATAGTCGAAAATAGGAGATACTGTATCTTTCTGTTGCCATTTTCTCATAAAAACTTTAAAAAAAAGTTGAAATTAAAATATGGGCTACGTCAAGAATATTGTCTGTTATTCTGTGATAATGACGTCATATGCACACTTTTCTATAGACGAAGTTTAAAACTGGATTGTAAAATTGGATTGCTTTAGCGGATGCAAATGACGTCATTTTATAAAAAAGCGTGTATTTTATTTCTTAAACCTGAATTATGTTTTCTAGAAGTGCGTCATTTTCACAGCTCAGCTGCTTTGAAATTCTTCACAGGTGAAAATGCTTCACATTTAAAAATAATGTAATCGAAATCACACACAGATAAAACGCAATGTTTTACAAAAGTTTAGAGTATCTTTATAAAGTATATTTTTCAATCTTCTGACCATTTTCAATTTTCGTCGCATAGAGAAAAAAATTACTTTCAAATGCAATTTGTTTAAAAACTTTATCTTAATTGACTGATGTATTATATTTTCTAAAATAATTTTTAAGCATGATTTTTTTTAAGTTTATCTTATCACGTGCCGGTTTCAATACATAATAATAATAAACATTTTTCACATAAAGCAACAAACTTTTTTCAGCATTTGTTTCTGACTATTTTTGCATAACGAAATTAATACTTCCTTTATAAACAAATAAAAGAATAATATTAAAAAAAAACTCCAATCTAACATATTTGTGAAAGACAAATTAACGAAATTAATACTTCTTTTATAAACAAATAAAAGAATAACATTGAAAAAACAACAAATCTAACATATTTATAATCGTACAATTTAAATTTTTAGATCACCAAATAGGATTTTTTTTTAATGGAATAACTTTGCAAAGTCCATATCAGTTTACTGATTGTCTATAGTTTTAAAAACAATTTTTAAGCATGAAATATTTTTTAATTTATCTATATCGCGCGGAGTTCGATTACGAAAGATTAATCCGTTTGCCCTTAAAACAAAATACAGACTTCATCATTTTCTTACGGCTAATATCCATTGAAAAAATTCCCTATGAATAAATAAATAAAATAATATAAATAAAACATAAATTTACCAGACATGTATAAGCTCTGAAATTATCAGAATATAAAAGGATGCCATAAGTAGCAAAATCTTGGCAAATAACTCTTAGCATGAAGCTAATAAGAAAATATCGCTTTTGACAAATTTCAAAAATTTATTTGATTGTATAATTCGTATTTTCCATATGAAAAATACTTTTTTAATGTAAGCTGTCAATCTAAAAATATTATGGAATATAAAAAAATTATTAGTTTTCAATTATAAAAAATGATTTCACCTATATTCTTTAACCCGGGAATCCCGGGTACGTTCCCCTAGTATATATAAAATCCCAAAGAAACGAATTTATGAAACGAATATATGAAACGCCTGAAATGTAACGATTCTTTGAATCGACTGATTAAACAACTGATTATGTTTCACGCTGATTTCTCCTAAAAAAAGGAATACTTTGCGATGAAATTAACACCAAAAATCAATATTGATTCGCAGATTTCAAAAATGGTATTAGAATTTTTAAATTCGAATTAGTTTTCGAAATATTAATTTTTTTCTAATTTTATATACATTTTTCTAATGATGGCAACTGAAATTTTAATCATAACAGGTATTTTTTTTAGATTTTAGAAAAGGTTACTATTTTAAACTAATTTGGCGAGAAGATTGGCCCCCCTTAAATGTATGCTAAGAAATGTATCATGTTACTTTTCTTCATAATTCAATTTGTATTTCATTATTATTTTATTTAATACAAGCAGAAACATTTAAAATAAATGGCTTTCAATTCTTTATTTTTTTTTTTTTAAACGAAATGAAAAGAAAAATATTAGGCACAGATGTCATATACGCACTGGGGTACCTAATTGGCGCCAAAATGGCATTATTTTGGTTGACATGGTAACCCGGCAATTGTTGTTTATTTAATAATAAGTGTTTATTTACTTTATTTTTTTTTAATTACATAAATTGTTTTGTTCTATAGTTAATTATTTTTTTGGTTATTTTCCTTTAAAAATAAAAAATAATAGAAAATAATTAAAAAATACGGTACTACTTAGTTATTCCATCGACCCATTTTGCCAAATTATATAAATCGCCAAACCACTCGCCAAATTATACAAATTGACATAATTTTTATTTTAAATAACGAAAGAACAAAGAAAATATTATAACATTAATAAATATACAAATAAAACGTGGAAATAAAAATCACTTGATGACGTAAAGACGTGTAACTTGCTTAAAGTCAAGTGAATGTGACATTTATCAACCATTATTGGCATTTAATCTTATAGTTTGGTGATAGATTTTTGGTCGACGGGATAACTAGGTAGTACCAAAAATACATATGTAACTGGTATTCGAAAACGAGGATTTCGCCAAATTTTCGCAAAAAAAAAAAAATCACGCCAAACCGGGTGCGTATAGGGCATCTGTCCAAATATTAAATGATGTAACAAACAATGACATTTAATTCCAACTTCAAAGCAATGTTATAATTTACCACTCGAAAAAAAAGTGCTAACTGACGAGTTGAAAAATAGTTATTGGCGAGATTTTCACCCGGCTAGCATAACAGTACCAAGAATTCTTTGCGACAATGCTTTTATGTAGTATTATTCGAAAAAAAAAATTGATTTTTTTAAATCGAAATGGAAAACTTTCGGCACAGATATGCCACATACGGTCCCATATTGGCGCTATTTTTTTCTGACACCAATGTCATATACGCAACGAGTACTTAGCTGGCGCCATAGTATCGTTATTTTGCTTGATTTGATAAGCCGGATGTTGTTGTTTATGCTGCTGATATTTTCCCCAAATTAGCGTCGGAAAAAGATCGAGCCAATATGGGGGCCGTATATATCTGGGCCAAACTTTCATATGAAAAGCGAAGGGATCAGGGCGTATTTATTTATGGCAGTTACATGACTTGGACTATTATAATATAGATGAATTGATGGCGATAGAATAATATTTGGCGATTTATCACCTGTACCTGGCTAATATTAAAGTACCAAAATGGCGCCAGGAATATAAAAGCGAAGTGGTTCGCCCGGAACCCTTGATGATAGTCACATGGTTTAGGCTATTGTTATAGAAATTGTTTTAAAATACCGGGAGACAAAGACTCTGTACACTTAATTCCTTTTATTTTTAGCTTCTTTTCAAACGTTTAACTGATCCTCTTTAATCAAACACGAAAACAACCATTGGATGTCTTAACAGCAACTGATTCGGACTTAAATTTTTGAAATCAAAGGAAATTGAATGGAAACCCGTTTACACGGAGATCTGCACAGCTTTTTTCAGTATAATTCAATCTTCTATAATATTTTTTAAACCGATCAGATTAGCGTGTTTTTAAATTCTGCGGTGTCTGAACGGGGGTTGGCGAGCGTAGCTTGCAGGGGGCAGAGCCGCCTAGTTATATATATAATAAAATGTTTATATTGGCACAGATGCCATAAACGCACCGCACCGGGTTTGGCGTGATTTTTTTTTATGCCAATTTGGCGAAAACTTCATTTTCGAATACCAGTTACATATAGCGTGCTATAATAGTACGTTATTTTTTATTTCAATATGAAAACAAAATAAAGTGATGAACAGTGATTATTTTTAAAAGGAAATAACAACCAATAAATGATATAATTATAGAACAAAACAATTTATAATAGCGTTATATATGGTTACATCAGTGGTGGCTCGTGACTGACATTTTGGGGGCACTAAATCCATAGCTGCCAAATTTATTCTTCTCTTACCACTATTGCTTTAAAAGAAATTTTTGCCATATTTGTTGGCAGAATATTTGACCATTAAACAAGGTAATCTTTTTCTTTCAAAAAATAATGGTAAGAAAAGAATAATAATACCCGCCATGCATTTAGTGCCCCAATATATGACAGTCACGAGCCGCCACTGGTTACCATGTCAGGCAAAGTAACGCCACTTTGCCGCCAATTAGGTACCTCGGTGCGTTTATGACATCTGTGCCATATTTACTTGTAAAAATAAGCATAAACGTTCATCAGGTTTGTTTTCATAGCTATTTATATCTTTTTGCAACAAATCTCACTTTTTGAGGCGAAACTGCACAAAGATTGAAAAAAAACTAGAAAACGGTTTTTTTCAGAATTTAGTGTCACCCCCCCCCCCCCGGATGAAAAACAAAATATATAAATATAGATAGTTCAAAACATATTTCAGTTTTAAGACTTAAAACACACGCTTTTATTTTGTATATAATGACGTCATCCGCATCCGCTGAAGAATTCTTCATTTATGATAACGTCTTAAACAACTTCTACAGTAAAGTACGCATAAGACGTCACTATCGCTGAATAATACACACACACACACAAAAAAAAAAGAGATGTCGTCATTCAAGAAACTCTACAAGAAAAAAAAAAAAAAGATGTCGTCATTCAAGAAACTCTACAACTCTACAAAAAAAAAAAAAAAAAAAAAAAAAAAAATCGGCTATCTCATGATTTATATGCCCTCATTTGTTTGTAATGTACTTAAAATTAAATTTTGAAAAAGAAATCATTCATTTATATTTTTTCAAAATAGCAGTATTTTAATTACATTTTTTTAAAGTTGTTAAGGGAAAAAGGCAACAAAAAGGTATAATTACTATTTTCCAACTATTTTCCCCCTACTTTCTACAGAAATGGAGTACTTGAGTTGCCATAATTAAACGAACGACGCTAAAAACTACAAAAAAATTAATATTTAAAAAATAAATTGAGATGCAGTTTTCAAACAAATTGCACATAAAAGTACTTTTTCTCCCCAATACGAAGGTATAAAAATTTTAAAATGTGCGATATTTAGAAGTTAAAAATCTTAAAATAGTAGAATAGTTATTTAATAATTAAGTTAAATTGAAGTTAAATTACAGTACATTAGTTGGTACTATTTAGTTATTCCGTCGACCAAAAATCTATCGCCAAACTTTAAGATTGAATGCCAGTAATGGATGATCGTAAATGTCGCATTCTAAGTACCTTATTACCATGCATTTAATGCTTTTCATGGTACTTCGCTGTTATATGGACTTTGGCGCTTTGGTAAAAAGCACGCAATTCGGGGTTAGGAAAGTGAGATTTTTTGCCAAATGACTATGAAAATAAAACAGAATAAGTATTATACGGGTTTATATATATATATTTAAAAATGCATCTGCTAACACGTATTAGATAAGTTATTTATGTTTGTGTATAATCTAATACATAAAAATGAAAATTTGTCTATCAGTCTGTTTTTAATTCTATACAAATCGACAGTTTGGAAGCCAAAATTGTGAAAAGATACTTACACGTGTATTAAAACACAGCCGAGACAACTAAAGTAATCCGGAATCGAAAGAATTTATAGTTAATTTTTAGATAATAAAAAACCACCTATTTAACAGCAATTTCTTATCAAATTTAAACATTTTTCGTTATAACAGTTGCCGAAAATTAAAATACACAATAAAATTCTTACTACAACAATTAATTTTCTAATGAAAGATTTCCACGTGAAAAATGAAAATGAAATAAATAGTTTACCGAATTTAAAAAAAAGGTGAATATTACGTCATAACTTTTCTATT
Organism: Maratus speciosus; assembly: GCA_963932465.1. Taxonomy (NCBI): domain Eukaryota; kingdom Metazoa; phylum Arthropoda; class Arachnida; order Araneae; family Salticidae; genus Maratus; species Maratus speciosus. The sequence goes on from OZ010799.1 coordinate 134,028,037, forward strand.
GCAGGATATTCACATGAAAAATGAAAATGAGATAAATAGTTTGATGTATTTAAATGAAAGTGAGCATAATTTCATAACTTTTCTATTTCAAGGTTTCCACGTGAAAGAGGAAAATATTACGTCATATTGGAAATATAAAAGACGTGGTGAATATAGCATAACGTCATATGAGTGTGAAAAAACGTATTGAAGCATGATAAAAACCCGATTATGGAAATATTGGCGTATTTTAACATTATTGCTTCAATTATAAATTGAAATAAGTTCATTTATAGCTGTATTCTTTTGCGTCTGTTATATACATTTATACATTTTTATATTGTGTTTTCATTTGATTCATCTGTACAACACTTCGACTGCTTTTTTTAATGTTTGTTTTATGTTGTATGTTAAATTTTGAAATTGATTTTTCTGAACAAACATCCTTTAAATTCAGGGCAACGCCGGGAACTTTAGTTTATAACAGATAAATGGCTTTTGTATCTGTATATCTAATGCTAATATTATAAAGCGTTATAATAATATAAAGTGTACAATATTATTAATGTTTTTACGTTTGTGAGGTGTTATCTCTGAAACTACATAGCCAACTTAAAAAAATGTTGGTGGCCATCTCTGCTCCGAAAAAAGACTGTATTTTATGTCAATGCCACAACATACATCGCTGTAGGAGCAAAAAAGTTCTAAAATTGCAATTTCTGTGATATTGATTGGGTTAGAAGTTTTTAATTCGGAGTGGTGGTTACTTTTAAGATGTAAATACTCGTTATGAACGCTCTCTAAGAGGTTCGAAAATTCAATTTGACAGATAAACGTAAAGATTTCTAGAAAGGTTCTAAATTATGATTTATTTGGAATACTGAAATTTCTGGGATACTGTTGGGGTTAGAAACTAGAACTTTGGCATGGCAGTAATTTATAAGATGTAAATGCTCGTTGTAGAACGAATTCTAAAAAACCGAAAGACTAAATAAAGCGGAAAAAGATGTATAGATGATCTAAGTAACGAAGTACATGGAATTGTTAGGAATATAAACATGAAAATTGACATGGCTGTATTTATCATGTCGTAAATTCTCATAATAGAACAATTTCTAAAAATGTCGCTATATAAAACACTGCAGAAACAAAAAACTTTCGAAAATTTTCTATTTCTGTGTTACTGCTGAGCCCAAAAACTTGAAATTTTGCTTCCGGTTAGTTTTAAAATATAAAATTGTCTCTATGAATGGTTTCTAAAAAAATTAAAATTCAAAAAGATGAAATGAACGGAAAGCGATCTCAATTACCATTAATTTGGAATTATTAGGTATAGCAACTTTAAATATTTCATAATACTGCATTTCCTCCACAAAACATGCTATTTAAATGCAACAAAACTGATAGGTAACTTACCTAGCATTAAATAAATTGTGTAAATATTGAATAAAGACCTGCATGAAACAGTGAGTAGGTTGCCCGAAAGTACTTGTTAAAGTGTTCCTTCTCTAGGGTTTTCTCTCTCTCGTCAAGGCTACTATCAGAGGGAAGTGTCGTTTTAAATGTGATATGAATTTTTTTTCTGATTCATTTTTCTAGACATTTTATCATAAGGTCATATTCTCAATTGTGATTAGTAGATATTTTTATACATTAACTTATTCTGGGGAAATTTAATAATCTGGTTCATATTGGCGTATTTTAGCTTGCATGATTTGCTGAAAAAATATTTATGGATTTGTAAATTACTTCAAAAGACACTTTGACAGCTCAAAGGTTATGCATACGATATATTCAGATATTTTATCATACTTTATGTTGCAATCATTGCCGATTTCTTTTATTTAATACATGCTCAATACAGCTCAACTTGTGCAGAATATGTTTGAAAACAAAACAATACAGCGTATGTAGTGGCCAGCATACACTCATCATTTAAATCCGATCGAGCATATCTAAAACACACTCTAACGACGCATTGCATGCCACTTTTGCTGTGTTCGGTACTTTGATACTATATCAGATTTTGAAGGGAGAATTCTTTTTCTCTTATCGACAACCTCATTGCATCCGTGGAAAACAGATATTGTACAATATTAACTATTCCGGGGGAGCACACACCATATAAAGTACAGTCCATTCTTTTTAAACACCATATATTTGTCATTTAAAGTTACTCAAATTGGTGCGGACGCGTCTGATTATGCTCTTGACATCATTTTATACAGTTAAAATTTCGATATAAGATAATTTAGTGTTTCATTTTGTATTTTACTTTGAATATATTGCGTACTTTCAATTTTATATCTATGCATGGCTATCTTGCATGGTTTGCTTTTCCATTTTTTTAAACAGTGTATACGAATTTATATGTAAGATTTTGTAATTCTACGATTCGTTTATTTTCATCATTTTAATTTATCGCAGTATATGGACAATTAAAGATAATATCTCATTTTCTTTGCTTCCACATGTTATTATTAAATCTATGTTCTCAGCAATATCGCTCAGACTAATCCCTCTGAGGGAAGTCCTAGTAAGTATTTATTTGTAGGAAGATCGTTTTTTTTATCAACACCAGGATGCGGTCGTGGAAAAAAAACAATTCCTCCACTAACTCCTCAACAAATTATCGTAGAAGAAAGTTACTGGTACAGAACGATTGGAAATAAAGCCTACTTATAAATGACGTATATAAAATTTGCTTCGGGGGGCATCTACATATTAAAACGAATCCAAACTTCATTTTTTTCAATAACAGTACCCAATTTTAACGAGATATTTCAAATCTTTGGTTGAAACTATGCCTAGACACCGAATTTCAAGTCATTTGAATGATAAGTTTTTGAATTATAAACATTCACAATTTAATGCTTCTAATGTTAAATTACATTTTCATATTTTTATTTATAACTTCTGAAATTATGATCCTAATGTTCTAATATTTTGTGTAGTAATAATACTAATATACCCAAACATAAATACGTTGAATTTGCATTTTTTAAATTTTCTGATATGAATTATGAAATTAAAATTCCAAAAAAATTATGAATTGCAGCCTACAGTTTTTTTGATGGATTCAGATTTATTAAGTCCTGCTTTATGGAAATCCAAAATTTCACATTTTTCTTCCGAGTAGTTTTCAAATTATGCTTAAAAAACGGCAAAATGATGGTTTAAGGGGCCGTCTGTGAAAGAAGTGACCAAACATTTTGAAATTTTTTATGCTATACTGTAATCTAACAGGCTTAATTGACTGCTTAAGGTGCCTTGATCAAGACGAGCACTCTGTCGGTTAACAATCGAGTACCGAACTTCAATTTGGATATAGCCCTTAAAATGCGCTCGTTTTAAAATAATTAATTTCTCGGAAACTTATGATACGAATTACATAAAAAATTGTTTTCAGACTAATTGAAGGATGTAGAGTTCATTCATGCTGTCAGAATTGTGTACTGCTATTGAAAAAAACAAAGTTTTGGTTCGTTTTAATATGTAGATGGCCCCTTAAGAAAATTTTATATACATCATTTAAAAGTAGACTTTATATCCAATCGTTCTGTACCAGTAACTTTCTTCTACGATAATTTGTTGAGCAGTTAGTAGGGGGTGTTTACTTTTTTTTCCACGACTGTACCTATGATTACGTTATTTTTTGAAAATTGCCATTTGGAACGCTGTTGAAGTGTATTCAAATACTCTTTATTCCAACGATTCCATATCAATTGAACGCATTTTGTAATCCTATGCCATCTAGAGAGTCTATTTTCGCTTACATTAATTAATTCTGGTTCAACTGCGGCTGTCATAGGTCTCCCGATTAAAAAGTTGCCTGGCGTTAAGGCCTCCAAGTCTTTCACGTCTGAAGACAATAGAGTGATTGGACGTGAGTTTAATATAGACTCTATTTGAGCAACTACAGTTAATAACTTTTCGAAAGTTACCCTTGCATTACGTATTGTTCGCATTAGATGATATTTTACCGATTTTATTCCTGCCTCCCACGACCCACCAAAATTTGGTGCTTGAAGAGGAATAAATTTCCAAGTAATAATCTCCTCTGACAAATAATTTGCCAACCTCTCTTCCGGACGTCTTAGCAAATTATGGAGTCTTTGTAACTCTGCGCTCGAGTCAACAAAATTTTTTGCATTATCTGAAGAGATTACTGCGCACTTACAGCGCCTAGTAATGAATCTTTTTAACGTTGCAATGAATGCATATGTGCTCAATTCTGACACTAATTCGAGATGCACTGCATCAGTTAAAAAGCAAACAAAGATTGCCAAATACACCTTATTAATTCCCTTTCATTGTCCCTTATATTTTATAAAAAAGGGGCCACCAAAATCTGTTCCCACATAATTAAAAGGTACGCTAGGGCGTATTCTCTCTGTGGGTAGCGAACCGATGATTTGTTGCACAGTTATAGGATTGTTTTTACTACAAGTTATACACTCATGCGTTATTTCTCTAACTAAATTTCTTCACTGTAATGGCCAAAATTTTTGACTCAAGTAGCATAACAATGCTTGTGCACCTATATGAAGATATGTTTTATGGTAGTAAATTGCAATTATCCTACACAATTTACTCTTAGCTGGCAGAATGTATTGATGTTTTTCAGCAAATTTTAGTTCGGAATGATTTAAACGACTTCCTATTCTCAGCACCTTACCTGCATCCAAAAAGAGGTTTAACAATCGCAATTTACGTTTCTTAGAAATTTGCTTACTTTCTAACAATGCAGTATATTCTGTCTTAAATTCGCTCTTTTGAACCTCCCGTATCAAAAATGTTTCTGCTCTTGATAATTCAACTATACTTACTTGTCCCTTTATTTTTTCAGTTGATCTTTTCATATTATCTAAAAACCTAAAAATATAACTTAAAACACGTAATATATTAGTATAATTATTGCTAATTCTTAAAATCTCATTAACAAATTCACCATAATTAAAACAAGTTAATGTAGTGTTGTTTTTCAGTTTTTACTCTGATGAAAACTCAATAGTGTCTTTCACATGTTCCACGTCAATGTTTTTATTGGATGTGATGTCTCCTTCGCTTAGGAAGGAAGGGCCGTGCCACCAAATTTCACAATCAATTAACTTGTCAAAGGTTAGTCCTCGAGAAACAAGGTCCGCTGGATTGTCCTCTGAACGTATATGTTTCCATTGATAAGTCTGGGTCAACTCTTCAATTTTGTACACTCTGTTGGCCACAATGCTTTTGAGTAGATGAGGAGGATTCTGAATCCATGCTAAGACGATGGTTGAATCACACCACAAAATTACCTTATTGATATTCAACTTTAGTAAATTCACTACCTTACATACGAGTTGAGAAAATAAGGCAGCTGCGGACAACTCAAGTCTTGGGATTGTTAAAGGTTTCAATGGTGCAACTCTAGACTTGCTGCACAGTAAATTTAAAGATGTATTATATTTTGCGGGAGAGCGTAGATAAATGGCTGCTTCATATGCGAGCTCGGATGCATCGGATAATCCGTGCAGTTCAATTTCCGAATGGCCTTCGTTTAAAACAAAACGATTGATTTTTAAATTGTTTATATGTTGAAGTGTTCTGATAAAGCGTTGCCATTCATCTTTAACATCATCTGGAAGTGGATCGTTCCAACCTAGCTTTAATAACCAAAGTCTCTGTATGAAAATTTTAGCCTTACCTATTCCAGGACCGAGTAATCCTAATGGATTGCAAATTCGAGCTATATCTGATAGATCTGATATCTTTTCGTGTACACAACGAGTTCCTTAACTGATGAATTAAACATAAAGGAGTCACGAATTGGATTCCATAACAGTCCTATAGTTTTAGTGCTCTGGTCCTCATCACGATCATTGAATTAATATTCCTTGTTACTAGTTGCGATTTTTAACATTTCGGGGTGGTTAGCACACCATCTGTGCAATGTCATGCCGCCACGATCAAGCAATGCGATTAATTTTGCTTGCAGTTGCTGAGCTTCTGCTAAACTGTTAGTTTCTGTTAGCACGTCGTCGATGTAGAAATTTTGGAGTACTGCACGTGATGCTAGAGGAAAATTATCTTTTTCATCAATTGCTAGCTGATTTGCAGTCCGCGTGGCAAGATATGGAGCGTTCGATGTTCTATATGTAACTGTCTTTAACTTAAATGTTTTGACAGGTTCTTCTTCACCACATTTCCACAAAATGCGCAACAAATCTCTCTGATTTTCTGCAATTAGTATCTGGCGATACATTTTAATGATGTCGGCTGTAAAGGCTTACTTGTGCGTTCGAAATCGACAAATGATATGGAAAAGCCCATCTTGAGCTAATCCTCCGTTTAATAAAACATCATTTAAAGAAACACCACTAGTAGTAGCTGCACTACCATCGAAGACAACCCTTAATTTCGTGCTGGGTTTGTCGGGTCTGTATACCCCATGATGCGGCAAATAATATGAAAATCTGGGTTTAGTTTCCAAAGAGATTTCTTCGAAGTGTCCCAAATTACTATATTCGTTAATGAAATCTTCATACAAGAATCTGATGGCTGGATTAGTGCGTAAATCGCTTAAGTAAATGATTTAATCGCTTATTTGCATTTTCTTTTGATTGTCCTAAGCATGCAATCCCAACAGTTTTAATAGGCATTTCCATAACATATCTGCCATCTTCTCTCATAGTATGTGTACGCATGAAATGTTCCTCACAATATTGCTCTTCTTTACTTTTTATTACATTTGTATCATGAACCGCTTGAATTTCCCAAAATTTCTGCATAATATTGGATAAATAGCCCACAGATTGAACAAGACCACAATAATTTCTGAAATTGTTTTCTTGTGGGATAGACTTAGAACCACTGGCAACATACAAAAAACAGTTTCTTGAAAAACAAAATTTTGCATATTTATTTTATTGGCTCCCATTAAATTGAAAAATACTTCGTTTGACAATAAAACATGTATTGGACCTGGTTTATCAAATTGTGGATCAGCTAACTGAAATGTCTGTAATTGCGTAATAGGCATGATGTTTAGATATGTAGTAGGCGTTACGCGCGTAATTTTAGGGACAACAAGAAATTGTAATGTTTCACTAAAACTTCTATTTTCATTTGCGATGGTTGTTATAACACTTTCTTTTATATTCATGACTGAACCATTTAGCCCTGAAACTGATATGTTTATTTTCTTTCCCTTCAAGAACAATAACTCGGTACATTCCTTCGTTATACAGTTATTTTGAGATCCTGAATCTAGCAATACCCTAAGAGGAACAAATTCTCTTCTAGCTTTTTGTACATATACTAGGGGGCTCTGCCCCCTACGAGCTACGCTCGTCAACCCCCGTTCAGACACCGCAGACTCTAACAGCACGCTAATTTGATCGCCTTTAAAAAGATTTCGGAAGATTGAATTATAATTTGAATCTGACAATTATAATCTGACGTAATTTTCACCAAACTTTTCTTTCTCTTTTTTATATTCACGTCAAAATTCTTTTGTTAGAAATGAAATATTATGATCATCTTAAAATGTCAAGTAAATGTCTCGCGCAATTTTTAAATTAAAACTGTTTTGCAATATTATTTTTTGTTCATTTTACGTAATAAGTGTAATATGACGTAAATTCTCCTATTTAGGACTTCTAAAGCATGTTACTGAATTTATTATTTTACAATATTCTTTCTCATTTAAAATTCACGTGTAACTATAGTTTTTATGACGTAATTTTCAATGAGTTCCTGCTTTTTATATTTTTTGTTTATAATAGTCACGTGTAAAATAAATTTTTAATTTGAAGCAAACATTACTGTTTGCGCTCTTTATACAGTTGGCAACAGTTTAAATTAATACAATTTTCTAAAATTTGTAAAAAATATCTCTCGAAATGCTGAAAATTTGAATTTAAAATAGAAATAAAACCTCGAAAAATTATTTAAATTAAAAAACTAACTGCAATCTACACACCGGGAAATTCTGACGCATAAAATGATCTAAAAATGATTAAATTCCTATGTACAGCTTTTGCTCCTATAAAACTTTTTTAATGAAACGATTTTGTCCAACTTTGGCATTAAATATCTCTTAAAATAATTCTTCGATTTGAAAACTGTCTGCATCAGCGTGTTTATCAAACATTTTTCTATAATACTACCGATTTTCATATTTTTGTATGCAACAGTTTTTTTAATATTAACGAAGAAAGACCTCCGGTCACAAAAAATTCAAAACCGGCGGCGGCGGTGACAGCGGTAGTTACTTTTTTTTAGAATAGAGAGATTATCGCGGTTGAAAGCAGTGCTTGTTTACTAAAGGAAGATGTCATATTCATTACAGTATTGTTAATGGTTGAATTCGTGTTATCAAATGAATGTGCATTTTCACCCAAAGTGGTGAAGGATACCTGACTATTTATGTAACTATGAGGAGAAAATGCGGTTGCGGTTGGCGACAAGTTACTACCAAGATTACTTCTGTTTTGAGTTGGTATAGCCTGATTTGTATCAATACCTTCTTCACCGAGTTCCAGGTGAATCAAACTGTTATGACGCTTGCTACATTTTTTGCACGTACTTAAACTTTTAAATTCACTAATGTTGTGAACAGATGATAAACAATTGAAGCATAATCTTTTCATTGTAACAATATTGAACCTATTTTAGCTGGAAATTCAAAAATTGCGAACATTTCATTAAAATGTGATCACCCTTACATATTATACAATTGTGTGGACCTTCTGTTAACAGGGTTAATGACTTAGAATTCCATGAACGTTTCTCATCCTTAATGAAGGGTTTTATGGAAGTGCATTTATGAATATTTCTTAAAATTTGAGAACGTTTCTCCAAAAATAAAATTAATTCATCTAATTTTGGTACTTCGTTTGCACTTATACTCATTTCATAATTTTTTCGAGTATCTTTGTCTAACTTTTGAAGAATGATGTTTAATATTAAACATCGGAAAGATTGTTTATATTATAGTTTAAAACACGTAATGTGCGAATGCTTTTTCTTACCTTGTCGACTATATTTCGTAGATCTTTAGCGGAAAGCTGCGTGAGCTTATCTGCGTCTAAAAGTGAATTAATGTGTATTTCTATTACTACTCTATGATTTTCGTATCTGTCCTTTAACGCTTGGAACAAAGATGAAAATGTCTTCTGTAGTAATCATAACCCTTGCATCATTTATTAATGCAGCTGATAAATAATGCAGTTTCTGAGCATCCGAAAGTTGTTCATTTGAAGTTATTACGTTGTTAAATTGTAGCTTAAACGTATTCCATTCTTCGGATTTTCTGGAGAATTTTGGAAGTGGAATTTCAGGTAATTTAATGTTTATTGCGTTGTTTATTAGAGTAGATTTTAATTGAAATTCACTGGGATCTTTACTTTCTTGTAAATACTTATTTTTTTTTATTTTGAATTTAGTCTTCATAATGTTACCATGATATTCCTCACTAGTGTTAATATCTATTTCATAATCTTTTTATACTGTAATGGCAGATTCTATATCCTCATTTAAGTTTTTTAGCGATTGTTCTTTATCATTAGTAACAGACGTTCTTAATGTGGAACGTTTCTTTTTCAATTTGTCAATAGATTCCATTTAAAAAACTTATAATACAGCAAAAAGGAGTAATAAATACTTCCTACCTTGTTTGCTGAGCAGACGATTTCTTCTTCTCATTAATCGAAGCATACAAGCTTATGAAATCAACATTCGATAAATCTTTGACGAAAGAACTAGTGAAAATAGTTCATGTACAGTCACATAATTTTCTCAAATTGCGAAAGGTACCTTATATGTCTCCGGCCTGACGATGACCATTTTGTAAGCGGTGCGTATAAGCAAATTTAATAAACTCACATTCTTAAGGACTGTATCACTATTTTATTGACAATGCGATGCGTTGCGTGCACTCATGGCAAGACAAAAACATAAAGTAGCATGAAGAAAACGAATGAATTACGTTTCTATGGTTACAAACATTAGAACAAGTGCGTTGTCAACATTTGGCACATAATAACAGATAATTCCAACAAGTGCGCAGCTTTGCATATATGCAAACAGCGTTGTTTTGAACGTAATAGATTTCTTTTATTCGCATATACCTAATTCACACCAGAAAATTAAAATAGCAATATTTGCTTTAATTAAAAAGCAGACATTCCGTATTTAAATAAAGCGAAATTAACCATTGGAACTTTCTGGTGTAAAGCCAGATTCTCTGAACTACGTAATTTTAAAACCGTATTCTATCATGGGAATTAAAGGGTTAAAAGTTAAGTTTTATAAAATAAATAATTATATAAAATAAGGTATTTGGAGACATACTTATTAAATTATTTACTAATTCGCATTATTCTAGCGTAAAACAGACACATGACAGTAGTTTTTACTTGTATTGCAGATGTACAACCGAAGAAAGGACTGACGTATTGTATGAAAAATATATCTCTTATTTTTTTCATTATTTTTCCTGCGTAATAAACCTTTTAGAGAATCATATATAATTTTTTCGAAACGAAATAAAAAATCGTGCAAAAAGTGTTAAACTAATATGCTTATACATGTCACCTGTTTTATTGAACGAAAATATCTACTGAAATTTGTGACACATACAAATAACATGTTTTGTTGTTTTACTTACACGCTCAGGCGTGAAAAGCAAATATCCTTAATATCATTAAAACAACTGGCATAATCTAGAATTTAACAGCGAAGCCTGGTGACTTCACGCAGTAAACTCATTTGAAATTACATTTCAGCGTTTTCCCGTGTGACAAAATATCCGATAACCAGTTTTAGAGAAACTTTTAACGGTCATCGATTAAACGTTCCCATTTTTATTTGACATCTTTTGAAATAAGAATGTGTGAATACGAGTCACGACTACTTGAATTTAACGATGAAACGGATATGATTTAAAAGTGTATTTTTATTAAAAGCATTTTTATTATACTAATTTACACTTTTCAAGGACAGTTTAAGTTATATTACGATATAAATATAAGGTACTTTTCGGTTATCCGGGAGCCAGTGTTATATATACATATTATATATGTATATATAAATGTATGTATTATACATATATATTTACATATATATATGTGTGTGTATATACAATATGTGTATATGTATATATATGTATATTTACATACATTTATATATACATATATATGTATAATTAAATGTTTATGATGTTTTTTTTTAAATGTTTATGATTTTTATTGAAAGTTTGTGACATTCTCTCGAAAAAAAGGGCAAAGAAAATAAGTTAAAACTGGTGTGAATGACTAAGAACAAACAATCTTCTTGAAACACCATCAAAAATTTGTAAATGCGCTAGGCCTTTCGAAAGATCTGAGTCTTTCTTCGTCAGGCGCAAAAAAGACGTCCTTCTACTATGAAAGCAGAGACAAGACTCTCTTGTCTTGTCAAGACGGTCTTGTCTCTGCTTTCATAGTAGAAGGACGTCTTTTTTGCGCCTGACGAAGAAAGACTCAGATCTTTCGAAAGGCCTAGCGCATTTACAAATTTTTGATGGTGTTTCAAGAAGATTGTTTGTTCTTAAAAAGGGCAAAGTTTATTTTTACTATTTATAAATTAACTATTATGTTTTTAATATTGTACAGACATGTAGATAAATTGTACACTTCTACCATGTGGTCCAGGCATGCATGCTTTTTTTTATAAAATTAAATTATTATTTAATATATTTGGTACTTTTTGGTTAGCCGGGCGCCAGTGTTATATATACAATTTATAACACTGGCGCCCGGCTAACCGAAAAGTACCAAATATATTAAATAATAATTTAATTTTATAAAAAAAGCATACATGTCTGGACCACATGGTAGAAGTGTACAATTTATCTACATGTCTGTTATGTATATATAACACTGGCGCCCGGCTAACCGAAAAGTATTAAATATATTAAATAATAATTTAATTTTATAAAAAAAGCACACATGTCTGGACCACATGGTAGAAGTGTACAATTTATCTACATGTCTGTACAGTATTTAAAACATAATAGTTAATTTATAAATAGTAAAAATAAGCTTTGCCCTTTTTTTCGAGAGAATGTCACAAACTTTCAATAAAAATCATAAACATAGCTAACCGTTATTAAGGAGTCTCAAGACTCTTAAAGCTTCAAAATTTTCGAAATTTTTGCTTTTTCAGATGTTAAACTTCTATTTTTTTTTTACATTTTGATATAATTATTTCCATGAAAATATCATTAGAACAGAAGTTACGGCTTTTAGAATTATACCCGTGCAATAGCTGAATCGGCATTTCTGAAACTTTGAAGCCATTTTTCTTCAAATGACTTTTCTGGGTATAACGCGCAGGATATCTCAAAAACTTATGAATATATTTTCATGAAATTTTCAAAACATTTTTTATGTTAGTCTGTATAAACTGTACCTAAAATTTCATTTTTATTTTCTAAAAAAGTATTTTTTAGGTGATTATACTGTTGAAATTTTCAAAATTTTGTATTAGCTAAATACAACATTGCATTAAAAATATAAAAATGCTTTAATCACATTTATTTAGATTCAGGGTAATTATTATAATCTGAAGTATAATTAGGCACAAAAAATTTGATTCTAGCTGCGAAATTTATTTTGTAATCCTGCGCGTAAGCTATCATACCGATTTTCTGCTCGACAAATTGTTGTGACGATCTGCACCGACACACAAGGTCACGTGACAATATAATAGTTAGTACACAAATAGAAAAGTATTATCCCGATCCGCGTTGTGAATAGATCTTAGGGGATAATATTAATTAATAAAATAGAGGGAGAAACGATTTTGAATAAGATAAGGCTGTCAATAACTCAAGAACGACTTATTTGCCGCCATGAAATGCAAATTTAGGACTAGAAGGTTGCTCTGATAAATCTCCAATTTAATGTTTACTAAATTTAAATTCTTAAGGCACATAAATTTAATTATAGTCTCAAAAAAAAAAAGAATAAGAAAATGATTCAAAGAAAAGACAGAGAAAATATACATATACAATCAATTTTTATTCTCAATCATTTAAATTTCATATTTCAAATATCAATTTCCTTTTTATCACAATAAAATTTATATCATTTTCATTTCAATAGATCACAAAAATACTCTTTGTAAGCTTCATTATCGTGAATTTTGGTTTCAAAGTAATTCTCATCTAATTTCTCACAGCATAGATAAACGGATGGGCTACTTAGCCAAAGTATTAACAAAAAAATCAAAACCATCATATCTTACTATTACGATTCTTCTAATAATTGATAATGATAATTATCTATGTCTGCTTTAAAATTAAGCATACAACATACTAGCCAATTAAAATGCTAAATTCACATATTATAAAGTACAAAATAAAATGGCCAAATATCAAAATAACAAAATTAATTCTCACCATATACTTCAGTCAAATGGGGTGGGGACTCATCCTTGGCAATCACTTTTAGTCCTTAATGCACGTAAGTTTAGTCCAAAAATCACAGTTTTTATGTTGTTAATTTGGCTTAGCACCTTAAAGTTTTTGATAGTCTCTTTGGGCTTAGCAGTTCAATCAGTCACAGTAATGCCTGGAAGTGGTATTCTTCTGACATCTGAGATTCTTTTAGTCTAGCTTTCAATCACAGCCTCTTAAGGTCATCAGAATAGATCACTCGCTCATAAATGTGGTTCGCCTCTCTTGGGTGTGCGTCCGGCTTTAAGGATTATCTTCGCTCTTTCCATCAAAACATTTACAATCAGTGAATTTTCTCTATCAGCCCCTTTCTACTTCTGCAATTTTAGATTCATGAGGCCTTCTCATTATTATCTTTCTCTTACATTAACATAGTCTTCATAGATTCAGGGTGAAGAGATCATCACGAGATAGGTGTGGTCACGGTTTACGCTGACTTCTAGGCTTCTGCGGTACAACATATCTGTCAAATCGCAAAACTAGTCCTGGAGCATCCTTCGGGAGTGGGGGCAAAAGTGGAATTCAAATTCTCTTTACTTGAGAAAATCTTCCTAAAAAATTAAGATGTGGGGAGGATTTTGTTTAGACAATATGATTTTTTTCATTCGTTGCTTGAAGCTTGTTTCCTATTGGTACGCTGGATTCTGATTCATTTTCTCATCCCACTTTTTGGGCGTCTTCACACTTTCCCGCCGCATAGCTAATTTTTTCGTTATGACTCCAGGGGTTATGGCGTCAACTAGTAGCGTCGGATACCTGCCACACACGTTGAGAACCAATAAATTTTAGCCCTGTCTGTCGTAAATTTTGTGTTAAAAGCATCATAAATATTTGTGACTGATGCTATTCTTCCCTTGTCTCGATATGGCATCCATGTGCAATTTATTTCCTATTATTGCCTTATTTTTGTCTGAAGTATCTGTGAGTTTTTATCACACTGTTTACATACATATAAAAATTTTAAATTTTTTTAATTATTGGCCATATTTCAAAACACATTCGATATATTTTTACAAACAAAATGATACCAATAAACATATATATATATTTAAATGTATACCCATTATAAATTATGAATTTTAATATATACATGCTATTAAGAATTTTCCCAAATTAATTTTCTTTATTAATTCGTAAAGCAATATTTAGCAAAATACAATTAATTATTTGTTCTTGATTCGCACTGGGTTGTGCTGTTTTGTGTAATTATTTTGAAAATAATTAACAAACGATGTCGTATATTTTTCACTGCGATACAAATGTCTGCCAGTTCGCAGCGCCCTATAAAAATACTAATTTTTCATCTTGAATTTTTTAAATACATGAAATGAAAGAACATCTCAATATGGTCTTTCATCCCCATAAAAATTGTTTTATTAAATCGTATACATTTTAAGATATTAAATGTTGAAAATAGTTCTTTATTTTCATTTTTTCCAATTTTAAGAGTCCTGAGACCCGTTAATAACTCGAGCCATAAATTTGGTAAGTTAAATGATACTGCATCATTACATAAGAGAAACCACAGAGATTGTAACACGTAAAACTTCCATATGTCATATGTAACGATTCAATATCATTTAACTTACCAAAATTGTGGCTCGAGTTACTCAATGGTTACTAATATAGAAATAAACATCCAAGCAAAATATAAAAAATATAACCTGCGTAATATGAAAGAATGATGAATGATGTGAAAAATTGAATGTTGGCGTTTCAAATCATTGCATCATTAATCGTGCATTTTTGGAATATTTGTTACGAAAATGACTAAGGTAGTGTCGAAACATGTAAACAGCTTAATAAAACTATTTTTACTAAGTTTCAAGGGGTATCAGGACTCTTAAAATTGGAAAAATGAAAAAGAAAGACCATTGTTTCAATGCCTACTATTATTTCACTCTCTCCCTATATTTATTTATTTATTTATATATCTTGTTCAAATTTTCAATCGTTAATAAAATACTTATTATTCATCCTATCATGTTAATATAAATTTTTTAAAACTTGTACTGGATGACAATTGATGTTAATACAGTTTTTTCAAATATTAATTCATTAATTAAATTTTAATTAATTAATTTTAGTTTTGCATGGCAGACAAAATGGCGGCCATTGGTTATTGAAGCATTTAATGCATCTTCATATCTATAAGGAGGGTTACCATAGGGGTGACCCTGTTCTGTCGCCAAATACCGCCAAGTCTGTCGCCAACTTGGCGCCAAATTTGGAGACCAAAATGAGTCGCCAAAAGTGACGCCAACTTGGCGATATCTCTAATCTTTCGCCAAATTCCCATAGACATGCATTGTAAACCTACTTGCTTATAGAAAATCAACAAATTGAGATATTTTAATGCAATAAGAACTAATATTAGCTTAAGGGATTATATTAAATTTTTCTTTGATGGCCTAAGTAGGAATTGACTTTAAAAACAAAATTTTTATATTACTTGTTAACATTGAATTTCTTAAAAAGTATATGATTTAAAAACCCTATTTTTATTGGAATGAAAGGTATAAGTATGTTCTATCGTTTTATGTGTTTAAAATTTTGAAAGATGCAGAATTAGTATTTATTCGCAGAATTAGTATTATTTGGGGGCTCCAAACTGTCAAATATTTGTCGAACAGAAAATTGGTATAATACCTTATGCGCGTTGATTACAAAATAAATTTCGCAACTAGAATGAAATTTTCTGTGCCTAATCTAATTATACTTCAGATTATAATAATCACACCGAACCTAAAAAATTTTGAATTTAAAGCATTTTTATATTCTTAATACAAAGTTGTATTTAGCTAATACAAAATTTTGAAAATTTCATCAGTATAACCACCTACAAAATTGTTTTTTTGAACAATACAAATGAAATTTTAGTTCGGTTTACACAGACTAACATGAAACAAATGTTTTGAAAATTTCATGAAAAAATATTCATAAGTTTTTGAGATTTCCTGCGCGTTATGCCCATAAGTGTCATTTGGAGAAAAATGATTTCAAAGTTTCGGAAACGCCGCTTCATCTATTGAGCGGGTGTAATTCTAAAAGCCATATATTCTTTTCTAATGGGAATTTGAAGGAAAGAATTATATAAAAATGTTCAGAAGAGATAGGACTTTACCATCTAAATAAAATTAAATTTCGAAAATTTTGAATCTTTAAGAGTCCTGAGATTCCTTAATCTTACACATTTTAGCAATTAAAAAGTAATATGAATAATAAAATCAAAAATAACTTATTAAAGTATCTCTCTACAACTGTAGTCTTAGTATGCACACATATTACAAATAAATCGACTGCAGTTACGATTTTAATTATAAACCTTTGATTGTCATTAAAAAATGGAATCTCTCCTGGCTTCTATTCTTAATAAATTCAGCAATATATCACTGGTAATAAAAGTCACATTAAAGACTATTTCTGTAACATTAAAGCAAAAATATTGAATCAATATCCGCGGGTATTGAAAAGCGGTGAGCTGATTTAAAGTCTTCTTTAGCGTAATTTTAAATTATTAAATGTGTTCATTTTTTCAATGTTGAACGAATATATTATTATTACTGTAAAATAAATGAATCTGAGATATTAGTAATTTTATATAAAGAATGAGTTACGATTAATTTATTGTAGAATCGAAAAAAAGTTTTCGTAGTATTCTCAGTTTTAAACTATAAAAGAGAATTTGATGCACGAAATATGCAATATTTTTAACAAATATGGATCGTTACGGGTAAGATAAAAGACATATTGGCCAGTTTTCTTTCATGAAATAAATGATTGTTTTTATGAAATGCTACAAAATTGCTCAATGCATGCATGCTTTTTCTAAAATATAAATTGATTGCTATTACGAATTTATTAATAGAATATTAAAGCTATATTCAAACAAAGAATTTTTAAAAATCTTCTCTTTTAGAGATTTAACGGATTGAGGAATATCACTGAAGTAATAAAAATTAAATCGACGATAATTTCTGTAACGTTAAAGCACTGAGAAAACAAATTGAGCAGAAACGGGTTTAATGCTGTTGTATGTGATAGGACATTTTCTAAACATTTTCAAAAGTTCTTCTGTAACCCGTTCTCATATTAATAGCACTGAAGGGGACACATATCCTTTAAAATCTCCTAAAAATAGATTTTTTGTTTTTTAATTCATTTGACAGCTAATCGTTTTCTGAACAATTTGCCACAAACCGCATCAAAACATTCGCAAAATTGGGCTCGTTAATAAAAAAAATTAAATTAGACTCGGTCTGTTTCAAGCGAAATATTTGTTTTAAAATTGATTTTTTCAAAATCGATATTTTTTTTTACTTGCTCGCATGATAACTCCAAATATATTAAAGGTAATGATTCGAAATTTTATATGTATCTTTACTAGATCATTTTCTTCAAATTAAATTAAAATCTAAGAAATTTAACAAAAATTATTGAACGTATGGGTATTCGAGTGACAAAAAGTATCAAAATTTTCATATTTCTATTTTGAAAATAAAAAAAAAACTTTAGAATTTTTTTTATTCATTAGATTTTAGTTCATTTTACTTTCGTAATATTTTTAAACTTGTATTAAAAGTTTCAAAGTTCTAGGGGGTATATATCTTTTCAAATTATGCGCGAAATCTATCATTAATTTTAAAAAAATCATATATTAAGGAATAACTATTGTTAATTAATTATACAGTGTTTAATGCAAATTATATATTATATTGCAAGGAGAAAATATTATAGTATAAAAAATAATAATAAAAATAAAAATAAAAACCGATGTGGATAGTGCAAAAATGAGTGCATGGGATCACTTTAAATATTTGTCTCCGAAATCAAAATTTTCATCTGTTTAAGGGCTATGAGTCCCCTTAAATGAACTATATTCGTTAGGTTTCAGTAAATGCCATGCTCATTACCCCATTGTATCGCCACGTTGCATATCTGCCAACATACTCAAACGGCAATATTTTTTGCACAAAGGGCTTTAAAAGAAGATTTTATTTATGGCTGCCATCTACCAACACAACAGTTAATATAAACTCTTCATAAAAATACCAATCTATAGGTGATGCACAGAGATGAACAAAAAAATTCGCATATTTATCCAACTATTGATATACATTATTCTGAATGCGTTGGAAACCGTTTCATAATCTAAGCTGGATGCATCATTTTTTCGTTATAGTTTTTTTTGTTGTTGTCAAAATATTTCTAAAATGTACGCTTAATTTAATATTTTGTGTTAAAAATCCGATGAGCTGTGAATAATACCAGACCACCTTTTTTATTCAAAAATTCAGAATTTATACCAGACAGTTATTTTTCCCTTTATGTAATTTCGAAACACCTGCATGTAAATTCACCACATCTGCATTCTTTCTTTTCTGTCTATTCAATATAAAACCACAAAAGTACTAAAAAAAAATGTATGTCTGCTCTGAAAGGTTCCTTTTTTGTTTTGTGGCTGTTGCCACAGTTTTCGTTTTGTGGCTATTGCTGCCTTTTTCGTTTTGTGGCTGTTGCCGTCTTTTTCGTTTCGTGACTGTTGCCGCCTCTTTCGTTTTGTGGCTTTACCTGAGCTGCCACGGTTACTCTTTATTTAGAAAAATATGCTAACATAAATTTTAGAATAGTTCCCGTAACTACAGCTATCCTCTATTTTCAACTTTAATATGTTTTATTTTGAATGTTATCTTTTACATTATTCTCTAACCTTAACATAATGATATTAATTTTTAAATATATAAATTATCTTTTAAAAAGCTTTAAAATTTTTACATTTTTAAAACTTTTTCGCTATTTAACGTTAATTATTTTTTAGTAGTTTAAAGCTACAATTTTAATTTTTCGAATGGCTCAAACAATAACATGACATTTCATCATTAGAATGGCGTTAAGTTGAAAACAACTAGGAAGCCCTTCAGTGCTGCTCTACTGTTGAGCAATGTTCATCTGCATGTAAAAAGGAAACAATCCCCCTTCTGAATTTCTGAATAAAAAAGGAGGTGAAGCTGTCAAAATAGGCGTGAAGTAGTGTTACCAATTTAGTGGATTTTATTTTTTAATTATATGTGTCAGAATTTCGGAAAAGTAATTTTTGCTTTATTTAATGACGGAAATTTAGGGATTAAAAATATCGAAAATTACAATTAAAAAATTCTGGCAGATATTTTAAATAGAATATATGTTAAATTGGCAGCATTGATGTGAAAGATGTTTTCGAAATTAAAAGTTATTAAAAGTTATTTAAGACAATGAAATTTTTTCTCATTAAATTTCATCCCCAATATATTTGCAATAGATATGCATTAATGCCTGATTATTTTTATTTTACTTGATAAATAATACTCGGTTTACTCAATTAGATATTGAAAGTTCAAGAACATTTTTTATAATACTTTCTTAATAGCTGTCTGGTTAGAATATTTTAAAAAAAATTTCGACTGCGAAATATCTCTGTGATCTATATAACTCTGAATTATCTTTGAAAAAAGAAACTATTATTGACTATTAAACTAATATTCTTGAAAGAAAACTTGTGATACAGCAAGTAAACGAAAAAGTCTTTTTCTTTTACATTGCTCCGTCCATTTCCGAATTTTAATGAATAAAACTTAAGTACGTATGATGCACATTTGAAATGCATTTGATAGCTTAATGGAAAGTTTCTTTGTCACTTATTATAAGTAAAATCCAAAAAAACTTGCAGATCTTTAAAGATAGTATGTTAAAGATAAAATTTTATAGTTTTTAATTTAATGTCTTTAGAAAAAAGGGATATTCAATTGAAAGTATAGCCATAGAAAAAATTACAAGAACCCATGTTGAAAAATGAGTAATATGTACTAAAGTAATCGTCAACTGAAAACAAAATCAAACATAATTCGCTACTTGCAATCAGGAAAAATTTTGAACCTATACGAAATTAAATTACAATAACATTTATAAATCACATATTAAGAGAAATGAATGATGTAAAACATGTAAAAATTATAATTACATAATGAGGTATGTCTGGAAATTAATTAATATTCTACAAAATCACCCTTTCTTTTTGAATGACCCATATTAATCGTGCAGTCATTGACTCAGAAAGTCCAGTTAAAGTTTGTTTAGAAATGTTTTTCCACGCTAATTCGATGGATGGTGTGAAATCGTCTGTATTTGCATATTGCGTGCCATGCTTATATATTTCTCTAGCTAAATGGTCCCACAAATTCTCTCAGGGGTTTAAATCAGAGCTTCTATGCGGCCAATCCAAAAGTTGGACAGAATTGGCCTCTAACCTGGAACGTGATGCACGAGACAAATGCCAACTTGCATTGCCTTGTTGAAACAAATAATCACCACCTGTGGTAAGGGGAGCTTCAGGCAGTAATTTTTCAGCTAGCATATCCACGTATGATTCTGAATTCATGCGACCTCGAATGGGCACGATTGGTGCTGTTCCACTGGCTGCAAAACCTGCCCACACCATCACAGAAGGTTTTCCGAATTGGCATTTAAAAAAAAAAAAAACAGATTTATCTTTTCGTACGTCATACCATCCCCACGAGTTTTGTTATTGATCCTAGGTTTATTTCAAGGAATGTTTTTGGAAGTCGCTCCAAAACTTTGTTTATATTTAGTGGATAGATTCCTATCGCCTTAAATCCTTACTTCAGATTGTTCTTAATATGAGTACTTTCAGAAGACCCGGAAATTCGTCTTTTTGTACGTTTGTGCATCTACTGCTAGAGCTAATTTTTTCTAACTTAACAACACTCCTCTTCAATGGGATTCTAAAGAACGAAAAAAGTCCACATCAAGCGGCTACAGGAGATGAGTCGAATTTGGAGGAAATGGGAGCAAACTCTTAATATTATTTTTCTCACAAAGACGTAGCAATTCTAGACTTGTATGAGAGCGTAACATGTCCCCAATGATTGCCTTCTGACTGTCTTGCGTTCTCATAATGCTTCAAGTCTATCTTGATTCTGAAAACAAAAAATAATTTTTAAATGATCAAGTGTCTATATTTTGATTATGCTGCTATATCTCACATAAATGTCACTTGGCAAAGGCTATATTACTCCACATAATAACAAGAAACAATATTTACCTGTGTTACGTGATTCTCATACGCTTTAGGTTTCATCACACAAAGTTTTCGGTTTTCGAGACAACAACGTAAAAGCAGGTTGCAACCTTACATCGGCTAGAGAGAACAAGCGAGGTGTTAGATTTTCGGGCAATGGTCGTTAGGTGATGTGGCACAGAGTACGCGGACGTGGCACTGCTGTTTGCTTTCTTGCTATCGCGGACGGAGCGGGAGTTCCGGAATACGAAAACTAGACCAGGTGTTACAAAGTAAACCCATCTTTCACAATGTAACCCAATCTTACGGCGCTGTATAAAACTCAAACTTTGTGTCTCACGCTAAAACTGAGACATGGTTATTACACAAATTTCTTTAATTTCATATAAAAAAGGAAAAACTGTTAACGTTAAAAATGTAGTTTTAACATTGTTCAAATGCTTTCGCCTTGTGACACTAATACAAACTATTAAAAACAGTAAATTTATTTAACATTTCCCATCCACATTTCTATTTTCTAAAACGCATCCCACATATGGAATATTAGACTCAATTGAAAATGATTCTTCACAGAAAAAAATTATCTTTATTTTCACGAGTTCCGTGGCGAAAAATCTATTTTATGAAGAAAACACTTCAAAAAATTGAACGATTTTTTTTTTCAGCTGTACTTCATGTTTTTTTAGCATTAATTCATTTAAGCAAAGTTTTACCTACATAAATAACATCGTAGATTTTTGCGAGTTTAAAGACGCCAGGTTGTTTTTTAACCTAATATACACAAGTGCTCTTGCTGATCGTGAGCAATGAAAAAAAAAACGAGATTTTACCGAAAAACAATTTTTGGAATATAAACTACGTGACTACTTTAGTTAAAAAAAAGGAAAATAAAAGTAGAAGAATTTTTTTTTTTTTTTATATATCTAATTTTCTTGAGAAAAGAAGGAAGAAAATCCTGAGTGAACATTTGAATATATTAACAAAAATTTAATATGGAAATTTACTTTAATTCAATTAAAGTAACTATATTAGAATTTGAAGTACAGTAGAACCTCTTTTATCGAAACTCTTTTAACCGAAACTTTCGGTTAACCAAAATCCACTTTAAAATCTTTTTTTTTTTTTTTTTTTGCTATCACATTCCTTGTGTGCAACCTGTCCTTTCGAAACCATGGGTACAGATAAATATTTTGGATCCCCTCTCTTAGAATTTCTTTGAATTTAACTTGAACTCCATTATAAGATTTTTTCTAGGTTAAAAAGTTTCTTTTTTATCATGTGTACAAAAAGAAAACGCATTACTTTAAGCCCAGAAGAAAAAATTCAAATCATAAATCGTGTAGAATCGGGTGTGAGTATGACAAAATAAGCACAAGAATACGACACTGGTATTGCGGCGGTTAGTGTTATGAAGAGAGATGCTGAAAAAATAAAGAAGTTTCGTACAGATAGACTGTCATACTGGTGAATCAATAATATTAAAAAGAACTTCGTGATAGAGCTGCAAAGCAAAGGCGATCGAAACTGCAACAAACAAAACTTTGTTTCAAACCCTTGTGAAATACGTAAAAGGTACATAAATTGAAAATTTAAATTCAGGTAATTTTAGTCTTGTTTCTATTTTTCTATTGATTTATTTTTATTAGGCACTTGTTACATAATAAGAAATAGTGCACATATTCGCCCTTAATCTTAAAATTGAAGCATTCTCGATTATCCGAAAATTTCGATTTTCCGAAAGAGGGTCGGTCACAATTACTTCGGATAATTGAGGTTCTACTGTACTTTTCATATGCAGTAAAACCTGCAAAAACCGATTCAGTGTGGAAGAAGAAAAAACATAATGTTAAGACTAAGTGATAGCCATAATGCTTGTTCATTGGTATTAAGAAACAGTTGTTAACATTGGATTAAATTAAATTTTTTTTTTATTTACCTCGAAAAGTGCAGGAATAAAACTTGGGGATGTTGTGACTACCAATAAAGCCACGATGTTTGAAATTGATATTTAAATGCTGATTTAAATTCTACAGTAAATTTCCTGCCAAAGAATTTTAGACATTATTTCTCTAGCATAATTCTGCGTGAGAAAAAACTTGAAACAAATTCTGTGGCTGCATCTGAAATGAATTTCTGTATAATTTTAGAAGAGGGATGGTTAGGAATCTAAAACCCAGGGATAGAGTTTAAAAAATAATAACGACACTAAAAATCTGCGCAAGTTAATTTTTAGCTACATATTTATATAAAACTGTAGTTCCAGTTTCAGAAAAAATTTTCATTGAATTACTTTTATTGAAACAATTTTATACAGACAGCTCCAAACTCAAAAAGTCCTTCCGGCCAGTGCCGGGAGGAAGAGGTAGCTTTCATATTCCTTATTTTAAAAAAGCAAACTTATATTATTCAAACACACGAAGCTCAATTTAGTTGAAACCGAATATAGGAGATTCAATACTAATTTTTATCAATATTAAATCATTATGAATGAGAATTTCGCGAAATTATCCAGCTTTATCCAAGCTGCTTTTTTTTAAAGTAACGTATATTTGGCTGCCAAATTCGGCGATTTCTTAAAGTGCCTGCCATTTTAAGACAACATGGTGGATGAGGCTAACCAGTTAACTTGGTCGAGACCTGCGTAATTGCTGTGCACATGCTCACTCACATCGGAATCGGTTGATATATACGAGAGCTGTCGCATGCAAAAAATCAGATTTTTCAAAATGTCACCCACATTAGATATTGAAATTGCTATATCTGAGCCATTTTTAAAGATAAAGACAAACAAAAAATGATCCTGAATCCTTATATCAAGGTCAAATACTTAAGAAAGAAACCTTTTTCAATTTCTAATTTTTTTTAACCTCACTTTAAATATAATTTTCTTTAATTTAATGGCCGCCATTTTGAAACAAGATGGCTGATGAAGCTGGCCAGCGAACTTGGTCGAGATATGGATGTATACTATCCACATGCCTTCTTACATCGAAATAGGCGAATACGTGTGTTATCGCGTGACAAATACAAGATCGTTTCAAAATATTAGCTATGCTAGAAATTCAAAGTGCTATAATTCAACCATTTTTTAAGATATAAACAAAAGAACAAATTTTCAGAAACAAAAACTGCTCCGGAATCTTTGTATCAAGCCCAAACACATAAAAAAAAAATCTTTTTCATTTTCCAATTTTTTAATACCTCATTTTAAATTTTAAATTTAATTTTTTTAAATGGCAACCTTTTGAAACAAGATGGCGAATGAAGCTGGCCAACGAACTCGGTCGAGACATTGGTATGTACTATGTACAGACCAAGTTACATCCAAATCGGTTCATAAATACGCCTGTTATCGCGTGACAAAAATCAGGTCGTTTTAAAATGTCAGCCACAATAGAAATTCAAAATGCTATAACTCAGCCATTTTTTTAAATATAGACGAAACAAAAACTGTTCCGGAATCTTTGTATTAAGGTCAAACACATACAAAAAAAATCTTTTTCATTATCCAATTTTTTGGTATCTCATTTAAAAATTTTAAATTTTTTTAAATTTTTTAAATGGCCGCCATTTTGAAACAAGATGGCGGTTGAAGCTGGACAACGAACTCGATCGAGATATTAGTATGTACTATGTACACACCAAGGTACATCCAAATCGGTTCATAAATACGCCCGTTATCCCGTGACAAATATCAGGACGCTTCAAAATATCAGTCACGCTAGAAATTCAAAATGCTATAACTCAGCCATTTTTTAAGATATAGACGAAACAAAAACTGCTCCCGAATCTTTTTATCAAGGTCAAACACATAAGAAAAAAATATTTTTTCAATTTTCAATTTTTTGGTACCACATTTCAAATTTAAATAAAAAAAAATTTTAAATGGCCGCCATTTTAAACAAGATAGCGGATGAAGCTGGACAACGAACTCGATCGAGATATTAGTATGTACCATGTACACACCAAGGTACATCCAAATCGGTTCATAAATACGCCCGTTATCCCGTGACAAATATCAGGACGCTTCAAAATGTCAGCCACGCTAGAAATTCAAAATGCTATAACTCAGCCATTTTTTAAGATATAGACGAAACAAAAACTGCTCCCGAATCTTTTTATCAAGGTCAAACACATAAGAAAAAAATATTTTTTCAATTTTCAATTTTTTAGTACCACATTTCAAATTTAATTTTTTTAAAAAATTTAAATGGCCGCCATTTTAAACAAGATAGCGGATGAAGCTGGCCAACGAACTCCGTCGAGGCATTGATATGTACTATGTATAAACGAAGTTACATCCAAATCGGTTCATAAATACGCCTTTTATCGCGTGACAAAATTCGGGACGTTTCAAAATGTCAGCCACGCTAGAAATTCAAAATGCTATAACTCAGCCATTTTTTAAGATATAGACAAAACAAAAACTGCTCCGGAATCTTTGTATAAAGGTAAAATACATAAGAAAAAAATATTTTTCCATTTTCAATTTTTTGGTACCACATTTCAAATTTTAATTAAAAAAAATTAAATGGCCGCCATTTTGAGCATCCAAATCTGTTCATAAATACGAGAGTTACAGTGTGACAAAGGTCAGATATATATAAATATATATATATGTGTGTGTGTGTGTGTGTCAATTTTGAACGGAGGGTGGTTTCAGAGTCTGGGGGTCATGATCGATGAACTATATACTAAAATATTTTGAAATCGCTTTCCTCCGAGCGGCTGCAATAGGTAGCTTTCATGACAAAAAGCTACCTATTGCAGCCGTTCGGAGGAAAGCGATTTCAAAAAATGTTGGTATATTTTCATCGATCATGACCCCCAGACCCCGAAACCACCCTCCATTCAAAATTGATATATATATATATATATATATATATATATATATTATTTCAAAATTATTGAAAAATTACAGCATGAATGGCGCTACAGCAGCACATATCAAATGCAATAAAACATATTACATCATTTCAAAATGCCTAAACACCATAACTCCAAAAGGAAGGTGTATATCTGCAGAAATTTTTAACTATAAAATACATAAGAGAACAAGAAAGACAGGTAAAAAAACAAAAACAGTCTGTTCTTCATCAGTGGGAGGACAGACAAAAAACTAACTCCACCCCCACTTTTAAAATTTGCATGTTTCTGAACACACGCTCACCCCGCATTCAATATTGAAAAACTATTGTCATTTTATTAACCAAATTCCATAAAAAACTAAAATAACTCAAATTAAAACTAACAAACATAATGTTAACAATACAAAAATTATCATACAAAAACAAAAAAGCTTTAATAAAAAAGTCTTTTAGAGAAATACTTAAAAAATTGCCATTAAAATAAAAACAAAAGAAATTAACTTAACATGCATGAATGCAGAATAAACGTGCGCCCCCCCCCCCCCCCAACCCGCAAAATAAAATTTCTCAAAACATGGAAAACAGTAATACCTGTATAATGTTTCTCACCCGTCAACAATAAACAAATAATTTTTCTTCCAAAGCCATTGTCAAATACCAGAGTTCCAGGTCTGCAACTTTCTTTCGTTTCAATTCATCAATACACACCCGTTCTTTTAACAAGACTTTAGGATGCCTATGTCATACAGAAAGTTCCAGAAAGCTGCCATCACATGTTCATGCCGCTAGTCCATATCGTTGCCATTCACTTTTTAGAACTGTCTTTAAATAATATATCAAAAACTTTATAGGGTAAAAATTATTGTAAAATAAATTAGCCAACAACTTAAAGATCTGTTTATAAAAATTATTGTCAATGCCACAAATTTTATTGAAACGTATTAATTGATTAATGATAATATTTATGTAAATTTTTTATGTAAATTTGAAAACAAATGTGGCATGCTTCTAGTAAAAAAATTGAAAACTATTTCTCTTATCGTACAAATCCAATATCAATTTATTATCAATAATTTTAAATAAAATATCCAAAA
The DNA here is from genome assembly GCA_963932465.1 of Maratus speciosus. NCBI lineage: Eukaryota > Metazoa > Arthropoda > Arachnida > Araneae > Salticidae > Maratus > Maratus speciosus. The sequence goes on from OZ010799.1 coordinate 134,055,535, forward strand.
ATTCTGCATTATAATCATCACTGTTTGCTCTATTCAATTTTAAACAATTTAAATAAAAAAAAGTCCTTCCGGCCAGTGCCGGGAGGAAGAGGTAGCTTTCATAATCCTTATTTAAAAAAAGCCAACTTATATCATGCAAACACACGAAGCTCAATTTAGTGGAAACCGAATATAGGAGATTCAATACTAATTTTTATCAATATAATGAATGAGAATTTCGCGAAAATAGTCAGCTTTATCCAAGCTGCTTTTCTTTGAAGTAACTTATATTTGGCTGCCAAATTCGGCAATTTCTTAAAGTTTCTGTCATTTTAAGACAACATGGTGGATGAGGCTAAGCAGTGAACTTGGTCGAGACCTTAGTAATTGCTGTGCACATGCTCACTCACATCAGAATCGGTTAATATATAGGAGTGCTGTCGCATGCAAAAAATCAGATTTTTCAAAATGTCACCCACAATAGAAATTGAAACTGCTATATCTGAGCCATTTTTTAAGGTAAAGACAAACAAAAAATGCTCCTGAATCCTTATATCAAGATCAAATACTTAAGAAAGAAACCTTTTTCAATTTCTAATTTTTTGCACCTCACTTTAAATATATATATATTTCTTAATTTAATGGCCGCCATTTGGAAACAAGATGGCTGATGAATCTGGCCAGCGAACTTGGTCGAGGTGTTGATGTATGTTATCCACATGCCTTCTTACATCGAAATAGGCGAATACGTGTGTTATCGCGTGACAAATACAAGATCGTTTCAAAATGTTAGCCATGCTAGAAATTCAAAGTGCTATAAATCAAACATTTTTTAAGATATCAACAAAAGAACAAATTTTCAGAAACAAAAACTGCTCCAGAATCTTTGTATCAAGGCCAAACACATAAAAAAAATCTTTTTCATTTTCCAATTTTTTAATACCTTATTTTGAATTTTAAATTTAATTTTTTTTAATGGCAACACTTTTGAAACAAGGTGGCGAATGAAGCTGGCCAACGAACTCGTTCGAGACATTGGGTATGTACTATGTACAGACCAAGTTACATCCAAATAGGTTCATAAATACGCCTGTTACCGCGTGACAAAAATCAGGTCGTTTTAAAATGTCAGCCACAAGAGAAATTCAAAATGCTATTACTCAGCCATTTTTTTTTAGATATAGACGAAAGAAAAACTGTTCCGGAATCTTTGTATTAAGGTCAAACACATACAAAAAAAAAAATCTTTTTCATTTTCCAATTTTTTGGTATCTCATTTAAATTTTTTTATTTCCTAATTTTTTTAAATGGCCGCCATTTTGAAACAAGATGGTGGATGAAGCTGGCCAACGAACTCGGTCGAGATATTTGTATGTACTATGTACACACCAAGGTACATCCAAGTCGGTTCATATATACGCCTTTTATTACGTGAGAAAATCAGGACGTTTCAAAATATCAGCCACGCTAGAAATTCAAAATGCTATAACTCAGCTATTTCTTAAGATATAGACGAAACAAAAACTGCTCCCGAATCTTTTTATCAAGGTCAAACACATAAGAAGAAAATATTTTTTCAATTTTCAATTTTTGGTACCACATTTCAAATTTAAATTTTTCTTAAAAATTTAAATGGCCGCCATTTTTAAACAAGATGGGTGAAGCTGGCCAACGAACCCGGACGAGACATTGGTATGTACTATGTATAAACGAAGTTACATCCAAATCGGTTCATAAATACGCCTTTTATCGCGTGACGAAATTCAGGACGTTTCAAAATGTCAGCCACGCTAGAAATTCAAAATGCTATAACTCAGCCATTTTTTAAGATATATACGAAACAAAAACTGCTCCGGAATCTTTGTATAAAGGTCAAATACATAAAGAAAAAATATTTTTCCATTTTCAATTTTTTGGTACCACATTTCAAATTTTTATTTTTTAAAAAAATTTTAAATGGCCGCAATTTTGAAACAAAATGGCGGATGAAGCTGGCCAACGAACTCGGTCGAGAAATTGGTATTTACTATGTACACACCGAATTACATCCAAATCGGTTCATAAATACGCCTTTTATCGCGTGTCAAAATTCAGGACGTTTCAAAATGTCAGCCACGCTAGAAATTCAAAATGCTATAACTCAGCCATTTTTTAAGATATAGACGAAACAAAAACTGCTCCGGAATCTTTGTATAAAGGTCAAATACATAAGAAAAAAATATTTTTCCATTTTTAATTTTTTGGTACCACATTTCAAGTTTTAAATTTTTTTTTAAAATTTTAAATGGCCGCCATTTTGAAACAAAACGGCGGATGAAGCTGGCCAACGAACTCGGTCGAGACATTGGTATGTACTATGTACACACCGAATTTCATCGAAATCGGTTCATAATTACGGGAGTTACAGTGTGACATAGGTCAGATATATATATATATATAATCTTTTAACTATATATATATATATATATATATATATATATATATATATATATCAATTTTGAACGGAGGGTGGTTTCGGGGTCTGGGGGTCATGATCGATGAAAATATACCAAAATTTTTTGAAATCGCTTTCCTCCGAACGGCTGCAATAGGTAGCTTTTTTGTAAAGAAAGCTACCTAATACCATATTCATTAGAAAAATCAAAATTAAAAATCAAAATATCATCAATATACCTAAAGACCTTTAAAGGTAGAGCAAACAGTGATGATTATAATGCAGAATTTTTGGATATTTTATTTAAAATTATTGATAATAAATTGATATTGGATTTGTACGATAAGAGAAATAGTTTTCAATTTTTTACTAGAAGCATGCCACATTGGTTTTCAAATTTACATAAAAACATTTACATAAATATTATCATTAATCAATTAATACGTTTCAATAAAATTTGTGGCAGAGACAATAATTTTTATAAACAGATCTTTAAGTTGTTGGCTAATTTATTTTACAAAAATTTTTACCCTATAAAGTTTTTGAAATATTATTTAAAGACAGTTCTAAAAAGTGAATGGCAACAATGTGGACTAGCGGCATGAACATGTGATGGCAGCTTTCTGGAACTTTCTGTATGACATAGGCATCCTAAAGTCTTGTTAAAAGAACGGGTGTGTATTGATGAATTGAAACGAAAGAAAGTTGCAGACCTGGAACTCTGGTATTTGACAATGGCTTTGGAAGAAAAATTATTTGTTTATTGTTGACGAGTGAGAAACATTATACAGGTATTACTGTTTTTCATGTTTTGAGAAATTTTATTTTGCGGGTTTAGGGGGGCGCACGTTTATTCTGCATTCATGCATGTTAAGTTAATTTCTTTTGTTTTTATTTTAATGGCAGTTTTTTAAGTATTTCTCTAAAAGACTTTTTTATTAAAGGTTTTTTGTTTTTGTATGATAATTTTTGTATTGTTAACATTATGTTTGTTAGTTTTAATTTGAGTTATTTCAGTTTTTTATAGAATTTGGTTAATAAAATGACAATAGTTTTAGAATACTGAATGCTGGGTGAGCGTGTGTTCAGAAACCTGCAAATTTTAAAAGTGGGGGTGGAGTTAGTTTTTTGTCTGTCCTTCCACTGATGAAGAACAGACTGTTTTTGTTTTTTTACCTGTCTTTCTTGTTCTTTTATGTATTTTATAGTTAAAAAATTTCTGCAGATATACACCTTCCTTTTGGAGTTATGGTGTTTAGGAATTTTGAAATTATGTAATATATATATATATATATATATATCTGACTTATGTCACACTGTAACTCTCGTAATTATGAACCGATTTCGATGTAATTCGGTGTGTACATAGTACATACCAATGTCTCGTCCGAGTTCGTTTGCCAGCTTCATCCGCTGTTTTGTTTCAAAATGGCGGCCATTTAAAATTTTTAAAAAACATTTTAATTTGAAAAGTGGTACCAAAACATTAAAAATGGAAAAATATTATTTTCTTATGTATTTGACCTTTATAGAAAGATTCCGGAGCAGTCTTTGTTTCGTCTATATCTTAAAAAATGGCTGAGTTATAACATTTTGAATTTCTAGCGTGGCTGACATTTTGAAACGTCCTGAATTTTGTCACACGATACAAGGCATATTTTTGAACCGATTACGATGTAATTCGGTGTGTACATAGTACATACCAATGTCTCGACCGAATTCGTTGGCCAGCTTCATCCGTCGTTTTGTTTCAAAATGGCGGCCATTTAAAATTTTTTAAAAAATTTAAAATTTGAAATATGGTACCAAAAAATTAAAAATGGAAAAATATTATTTTTTTATGTATTTGACGTTAATACAAAAATTTCGGAGCAGTTTTTGTTTCGGCTATATCTTAAAAAATGGCTGAGTTGCAGCATTTTGAATTTCTAGCGTAGCTGACATTTTGAAACGTCCTGAATTTTGTCACGTGATAAAAGGCGTATTTATGAACCGATTTGGATGTAACTTCGTTTATACATGCTACATACTAATGTCTCGACCGAGTTCGTTGGCCAGCTTCAACCGCCATCTTGTTTCAAAATGGCGGCCATTTAAAAAATAAAAAAATAAAAAATAAATAAATGAGATACCAAAAAATTGGAAAATGAAAAAGATTTTTTTCGTATGTGTTTGACCTTAATACAAAGATTCCGGAACAGTTTTTGTTTCGTCTATATCTAAAAAAATGGCTGAGTAATAGCATTTTGAATTTCTATTGTGGCTGACATTTTAAAACGCCCTGATTTTTGTCACGCGATAACAGGCGTATTTATGAACCGATTTGTATGTAACTTGGTCTGTACATAGTACATACCAATGTCTCGACCGAGTTCGTTGGCCAGCTTCATTCACCATCTTGTTTCAAAAGGGTTGCCATTAAAAAAAATTAAATTTAAAATTTAAAATGAGGTATTAAAAAATTGGAAAATGAAAAATATTTTTTTATGTGTTTGACCTTGATACAAAGATTTCGGAGCACTTTTTGCTTCTGAAAATTTGTTCTTTTGTTTATATCTTAAAAAATGGTTGAATTATAGCACTTTGAATTTCTAGCATGGCTAACATTTTGAAACGATCTTGTATTTGTCACGCGATAAGACACGTATTCGCCTATTTCGATGTAAGAAGGCATGTGGATAGCATACATCAATACCTCGACCAAGTTCGTTGGCCAGATTCATCAGCCATCTTGTTTCGAAATGGCGGCCATTAAATTAAGAAAAATATATATATTTAAAGTGAGGTGCAAAAAAATTAGAAATTGAAAAAGGTTTCTTTCTTAAGTATTTGACCTTGATATAAGAATTCAGGAGCATTTTTTGTTTGTCTTTACCTTAGAAAATGGCTCAGATATAGCAGTTTCAATTTCTATTGTGGGTGACATTTTGAAAAATCTGATTTTTTGCATGCGACAGCACTCGTATATATCAACCGATTCCGATGTGAGTGAGCATGTGCACAGCAATTACTAAGGTCTCGACCAAGTTAACTGGTTAGCCTCATCCACCATGTTGTCTTAAAATGGCATGCACTTTAAGAAATCGCCGAATTTGGCAGCCAAATATAAGTTACTTTAAAGAAAAGCAGCTTGGATAAAGCTGGCTAATTTCGCGAAATTCTCATTCATTATATTGATAAAAATTAGTATTGAATCTCCTATATTCGGTTTCCACTAAATTGAGCTTCGTGTGTTTGAATGATATAAGTTGGCTTTTTAAAAATAAGGAATATGAAAGCTACCTCTTCCTCCCGGCACTCGCCGGAAGGACTTTTTGTAATGAAAGCTACCTAAAATCAGCATCAGGGACACGGGACGGTATAGGAGTTTTCCAGGTGTTTGGACCCCCTACATCGTCCAAAACTTATTTATCTCGTTAATATTGTTGTGCAATCATGAGATGGGGTGTTCCCCAGTATATGAAATTTAAAAAAAAACCACACAAAAGTGCATTAAAATAAATATTATTATTCAGGGACATGAAAGTCAAAAGATTGTGAGAATGCCCCACCTGTTTGTGTATGTAGTTATGTACTTCTATGAATAAAGGAATATACACGCGTATGTATGCAAAGTGGGCCAACGTATTGAAACGCGCTTTAATTGTTTACCTATTTGTGATTAGTTGTGCTGTAAATTGCACAAATGTGCACAAAACCTAGGAAATATTGTTATGCAATTGAATTAGTCCCGCTTTTAGAGTTACATCTATAAAAAAAATACTATACGACTTCTCTGTGTAAAATTGGTTCTGTAGAACGTTTTATAGCGATGCAGAAGTGCATACTCCAAGTACCGTGTAAAAATCTATCACTACTCATATTATTTTCAAAGGACTTGGGGTGGGATACCGAATGTAAAAACTGCTTGGCGATCTACATGCGTATATGTGGTGTATCAATTTTGAAACTTTGTGAAAATCGAAGAAATACTTTTTAAATTTCCGTTATACCTTTTTTTATAAATATTTCGATGAGAAAGATCTGAAAGAAACCAGAAAGAGTTGTAAGACAAGCAGGAAATGGTATATAACTGTGGTAATAATATATTATTACAATTATACATTCCAATATTTCTTAACATAGTCATATAAACGAAAGCTGTAAAGTTCATTTAGACAATTTGATGTGTAAATAAACTGTTAAAAATCTGTACCATTCGATGCATCGTCACCCCACCGCTTTTATAGAATATCTCTGTTATGACCAATGAGAATGCTCCATGATACAGTGAAACTTATTTATCTCGTTTTCTATAAAAACGGTGGAGTGACGATGCAGCAAATGGTACAGATTTTTAACAGTGTAGCAGGGCTGCGGAGACAGAGTCGGCCCCATTTTTGATCATAAGAGTCGGAGTCAGAATCGCTAAAAAACAAGGCGACTCCGACTTTAGATTTTTTTGTTAGACATTTTAAAGTGAAATTAATCTAATTATATGTAATTTTAAATATGTAAAATGAATGAGTATTATTATTTATGGATTATATCATGCTACTCAAGTTAAATCTGACCGATTTACTACGGTGTACAAAGTAGATACAGGGATAGGTACGGGGTACCCATGTACAGGGTAGATAAAACTGTTTTAATTTACTGTTAATTACATTTATTAACTGTTTTAATATTTTAAATTTTGTATATAAGTACTTCCTTTAGTATTTTTCGGGTTAAGTGGAAAGTACAAAGGTCAAAGGTATCGAGGTACAAAGGTCTGGAAGGATCCAAGCCCCGGGAAAATGAAGGCAATTTTTCAAACTGGCGGTATAAGTAGAATTAAGAAAATTTATGGTAATGGGCCGGATCAGGCTGTTAAATAAAAGTGAGCAGGCTGACAAGTCCAATATAACAAATTTCAAAGAATAAATCTACGCCGATAAAATAGGACCAATTTACAATAGGCAATAGGAGCGAGTGAGTTGGAGTGAATAGGAGTGAGAATAAATATAAAAGCACGGCGGGACGTTTTAGGGGACGATTCAAAATTGCGGTTCATGCAGATCTCTTACTGCAGCTAATGCGAAAATTATAAATCTGTGCTAATTTTGGAGGCAAAAGAAATAAGAACCAGGTATAGCTTTGCAATAGAAGCCTTTTTCAGTTTTTTTCACTCTCAAATTTTTCCAGTCTGTATGACCAAAAGTCAAAATTCTAAAATACTCTTCCTTATTTATTTATTTTTGTGCACAGGAGTCAAAATTAGATGAAACTGTAATTTTTTTTTTGAATCGGCGGTACCCAAAATAACAATAAAATAGTGAAATTTCGTTATCTTTCATCTTTTGATATTTGGGATTTTTCATGTCTCCTGAACCCGAAATAAAGCCAAAATTGCAAACTTAATTTTAAAAATGGAATTTTTTTAAATTATTTCAGTAGAATTTACAGGATCCGAATTATTTCCAAAATAATAAAATTTTCATCTTTACTTTTTCCTTTCCATATAAGTTTTTCGAGTCTGGAGAAGCAAAATAACAACTAAATTGTAACGATTTCACTCTTTCTTCTCCGTCCGCGGATCCAAAATAGTAAAGTTTCCATTTTGTGTTCTTTAGACTTCGATAGTTGGATTTTTCGGGTTTGTGGGCGCGAAATACTTAATTTTAACTTAATTTTATACTTAAAGTTATATTTTCAGCTTTATTAATTTTACAATTTCGCCGAAATAGTAAAATTAATAAAGCGCAAAATATTTTTTCCTGTTTTATTTTTGAAGCCCTAAAAAGATAATCATTGCTGAAATAGTGAGATTTTAGCTTTATTTTTCTGATATTCCATTACTATTTTAACCAACAAGCAACACTAGTACCTCAGCCCGAGTACTAGTGTTGCCAGCCCGGTGTCCTGATTCTGCCCTTAACGGAACAAACCGAGTAGGAAAACTCCCGTTCACGTAATCCATACCGATGTTCAACAATTTCCAATTCTGCCCCAAACGGAATAGGGGAGCAGCGTTTGACCTCTCAATTACAAGGTTAACGAGTTTCGACTAGACCCTCTGTAGAATTTCGACTAATCGCTTCCAAGGACACATGTCGTCTCTTTATTTATCTGAAACTCGAACATGTGTGTTTATGTGCGACCCCTTTAAAAAGAGACCTTTAATTGGCACTATGATTATATATTGATTTTTTTATAGATTAATATAAAGTGAATTATATAATATCGCTATAAACAGTGTGTAAAGTTTTAACAGGTGGTGATTTATAAATAATCTTTACGAAGTTTTAAGATACAATTATATAATTTTTAATATTACTTAGAGTAAAATTAAGCGATTATTTAAAAAAAAAAACTATTTGCAACTACACTTTTAAATTAGTACAATTTTTAATCTTCTAAAAAATATATTAGCATGAACGTTTTTTTTTTTTCGATATAAGCTTTAAAATACAAGCTATATCGGCCAAATAATTGAAAAATTATGTTTCATGCATAATAATTATTTTACATTCACAATTACCGTATATACTCGTGTATAAGTCGAAGAATTTTAGACAAAATTTGGGAGTTGAAAATGGGGGATCGATTTATACACGAGAAAGTAAAAAAAAAAAAAAAAAAAAAAAAAAATCACAGACTACTGCGATTGTTTTTTTCAGTCTTTTAAATAATTACATGAGAGATAAAAGCGGACAATGGTCATTTCCAAGTGACTGACAAACAAAGCTCAATGTCCCTGTAATTGTTTTGCACCCATTTTCTCTTGTGACAAAAACCCTTCAATATATTCCTTTCAGCCAGGCGCGGATCCACGGGGGGGGGGGGGGATATAAATCCACCGATTATCGCGAATTTCGACAAATGGTCGCCGAAAAAAATGAATTTCTTCAATCGTTCACAAGTCAAAGGATCGCAAAAGAAACGCAAATTTCGCCGAAGGATCGAACAAAAAACGTCAATTTCGTCAAAGGATCGCGAAAAAACGCGAATTCCGTCAAAGAAGCGCAGAAAAGAGGCCAATTTCGTCAAAGGACCACGAAAAGATTAAAATTTCGTCAAAGGATCGCAGAAAAAAACACTAATTTCGTCAAAGGTTCACAGAAAAAGCGCGAATTTCGCCAAACAATTGCGGAAAAAAACGCTAATTTCGTGAAAGAATCGCGCAAAAAAAACACTAATTTCGTCAATAGATCTCTGAAAAAATGCGAATTTCTTCAGAGAATCGCGAAAAAATGCGCGAATTTCGCCAAAGAATCGCTGAAAAAAACACGAATTTCGTCAAAGGGCCGTGGAAAAAACTCACAATTAGTACCGGAAGGAGATTCTCCTAGGTGCGCATCCATGGGGGGGGGGTTCGATCGGGGCAAAGAAGGGAAGAACAAATTTATCAAGTTGGTTTTTAAGAAATCAACACACCATACGTATTTTAGCTTTTAACTGACTAGAATTAGGACATAATCATTTTTTGTTCATTCATCAAATACCTCTTGATTACCAATGTAGGCGGCGATAACATTACACTTTTTACACATTAGTGGCTTTCTTCAGTAAACATTAAGATGCTTGAATTTTTCAAAGGACCTTTCTTTTTTTTGTTTCTTTCTTTCTTTGGAAATTGATATGAATCCCATTCTTTTCTCAAACAATGAATGCACTCCTCAAAAGTATCCTTGTACAGAAATTAGAATTGCAGCTTCTTTAAAAGAACGAAAAATTTTCAAAACTTTAAAAGGATCCGCATAACGTTGTCAATTTCTGTTGTAGAGATTCAACAAAAGGTATACGAAGAGGCATCGTCCCTGAGCTCAACCCATAGTATAAAAAATTATGGCGCCATATGCCTTTTGACAGGACATAATCTTTTTTTGTTCACTAATTGACGAAACGTCAGTGAGGTTTACCATTGACACCCGAAAAGTGTTTGGTTTTCGTTTCCTTGTCTATCTGTTCCGCGAAAACTGCCGTTAAAAGCGTTGGATTTATATCTTGGGGGGGGGGGGGGCGACCGTCCCGATACCCCCCCCCCCCGTGGGTGCGCGCCTAGGGGAATTTCCTCCTGGTGCTAATTTTGCGTTTTTCCGCGGCCCTTTATCGAAATTCGCCTATTTCTTTCGCGATTCTTTGACGAAATTCACATTTTTCCAAGATCTGTTGAAGAAATTCACATTTTTTGCGCGATTCTTTGACGAATTTAGCGTTTTTCCGCAATTGTTTGGCGAAATTCGCGATTTTTTCTGCGATCCTTTGACGAAATTTCCAGGGTTTTTTCGTGATGCTTTGACGAATTGCCCAATTTTTTAACGAAATTCACGTTTTTCCGCGCTTCTTTGACGAAATTCGCCTTTTTTGCGATCCTTTGACCTGCGAACGATTGACGAAATTGATTTTTTTCGCCGACCATTTGTCGAAATTCGCGATAATCGGTGGATTTATATTTTTTGATCCAAGGGAGGGGGGCGATTTCCCCTCTTCCTTGGATCCGCGCCTGTGAAGAGAGACACACCACTAAGATGACACATTTTAACTTTCAAGGATGTTAAGGCCCCTTCAGATTTCTGAAGGGGATGCTTTTTCAGAGATTATTCGCTTTCGGAAATCTGATATTAAAAAATGAATGTGATGGTTATGTTTTTCAGGTTTCGATAATTGGTTCTTATGTATTTTTTAGTGCTGAATCCAAAAAATGACCTTCACTTTTTACCATAGCATCACGTCAAGATTTTTCCTAAATTGCAATTTTTTAAATTTTTAAAAAGTCGAATTATTGGGAAAATCTGCTACTATAAAATAGACGTAACTTTTTCCATAATAATTTATTCGCTTTTTTGCTTATACTATGCATTTTTACGGTTAAACATGTAAAATATTGTGTATTTAAAATCCTTATAATTTTATTCCATGCGTGGAAGTTTCTTTAAACTGCTCATGCTTCGCGCTTTTCCTTTTATCTTTTTTATGGGTTCATCTGGGTATTCTCTTTTATTTTGGCGGTTGATAAGGCTGGAAAATTTGTCGCAGATGTATTTAAAACATTTACCTTCTTTTGTAAAGGCTTTGACAAATTGCTTTGAGAGATTTTCGCTATTTTTTTTACTTTTGAACTTTGAAATTTACGATTTGCGAAAATCGTGACGTGATGGTTAAAAATAAAGGTCATTTTCGGATTCAGTGCTAAAAAATATACCAAAATCAATTATCAAAAGTTAAAAAACACAATCATCACTGGCTTGTGTTATTAACGTTGTTAAAACTTCACTATAACTAAAAGAACAAAAAATAAGATAAATAATTACCACAGTACAAGAATAAAAAGAAAAAAAAATAAGACAGTCGATAAATAAATTTTTTTATAATGTTTTAATTTTTCGACCTAATAAGTAACAATAAACCATATTCTGAGGAGTGGGCGGGATATATAATAAGAGTGTTGGATAACCGAGTGTTTCGGTTAATCGGACGTCGGATAATCGAGAGTCTGTAACATGCATTAATTATTTCCTATTCATTTAATAATTAACTGCAAGGAAGGATTTGAGCAACAGAAATTATGACTACGTTGATAAGTCACTCGGTATCGCCCCCCCCAAAACGATTCTCTGGATCCGCCCCTGCTTTCAGCATTTTAATACCCTTTTTAAAAAGAGTCCAACTTGAGAATGCTTCTAGATATCTTTCTTAAAAGTCCTACAATACAAAGAAGTACTATATTTTAGCAGTCTAAGAAGTTGTTTACCCTTGTAAATAATGCCTGAATGGATTTTTGAAAGAATTTTATCTTTTTAAGTATCATTGAATTGATGTGAATAGGTTTCAAAATAGTTTAAGCTTCTTCGGTTATACATAATTATACAGGTTTAAAACGTTGAATTAAAAAAAATCTGATTAGAAACGTAAAAAAATTACTAATTTAATGAAAATTTATTAAATTTTTCCATCCTCGATTACAAATCATTTTTCAACATGCTACCAAATATGTGGTTCGACTTATACACGAAAATTCATTTTTTTTCAAAATTTTGCTTAACGGGCGGGGGGGAGGGGGGCTTGACATATGCGCGAGTATATACGGTATATAATTTTTTATTAATATTTAGATTAAAATCGAGGGATTATTTAAACAAAAACTATTTGTAATTACTCTTTTGTGAAGATTAAAACTTACTGTATTAATTCAAATATAAATTTATCATAAAGTCTTTTTTTTATGTGAGTACGCTTTATTAAACTAACTTTTTCAATACAAGCTTTTTTTTTTTTTTTTTACAAGTTTTATTTTTTTACAAGTTTTAAAATACAAGCTATATCAGCCAAATAATTGAAAAATAATGCATACTCATAATTATTTTACAATTACATAATTTTTTATTCTTATTTAAAGTAAAATCAAGGAATTATTTAAACAAAAACTATTTGTAAATACTCTCTTGAATTAATACAGCAAGTTTTAATCTTCTCAAAAATATATTTTACCATGAAGGTTTTTTTTTTTTTTTTTTTTATGTAATTTCACTTTATTATACTAACTTTTTTAATACAAGCTTTTTTTTTTACGTATACAAGTTTTAAAATGCAAGCTATGGTAAATCTCTAGGCCAATTAATTGAAACTTTATGCTTTCTCATAATTATTTTACATTTATATTTTAATTTTTATTATTAGAATAAAACAAACGGATTTAAGCAAAAACTATTTGTAATTATACTTTTGGATTACAACAAGTTTTAATCTTCTCAAAAATATATTTCAGCATGAAGGTTTTTTTTTTTTTTTTTTTTTCAATACGAGCTTTAAAATACGAGCTATATCAGTCAAATATAATTCAAAAATTATGCTTCAGTCGTGATTATCTTACATTTACATTAATGCATTACATTAGTGCATCACATTATTACATTAGTGCAAAAAGTTTTAATCTCAAAAATATATTTTAGCGTAAAGATTTTTTTTTTTTAATATAAGTTTTAAAATACAAGCTGTATTAGCCAAATAATTGAAAAACTATGCTTCACCCACAATTAATTTACATTTAATTTAAGGTAAAACTATTTCTAGTAATGAACCTAACAAAACTGAATAATAATAATAACAATAGTACAATGCGAATATACATTTAACAAAAATTAGGTCTATCTATCATCTTTTATACAAGAGATGCATATATAAACGCCATCTTAAACCGACACAAGTAATGCTTTCCGGCTGCTGGTAGCAGTCGGGATGAATTACGACAAAGCAACCCCGGTGAATGGGAAATAATTCCAACACGTTAGGGGCAGAATTGGAAAATATCACTTCGTCGGCGCATTACGAGAAAGTAACCCGTTCCGAGAAGGGCAGAATCAGGACACGAACTCGGAATAGGAGTCAGAGTCGGAGTCGGAGTTGGCTATTTCTCTCACCGACTCTGCAGCCGTGGTAAATAGGCCCATGTTTTACAACTTTATGCTAATCATGGTTAATATGCGACTTTTGTCCAGTCCATGGAAATTAGTCTTAAATGGGTTTGATTGAATTATTTTCAGAGATTTCTAAAGATAAAGATCGCTTTTAGGAATAGCGGTTCACTCAGAAGAGGTTATTGTATATTTTCATACATGCTTATGCCGTATTTTCGTAGATCTAGAAACTTTTTTTTATAATACAAATTGTAAGTTTATTTTCCGTCAAGAGACAAAATAAAAAATGATAAAAAAAAATGCAATTCTGTGTAATCTGTGTAACCTCAAAAACTCGAAACCACAGGGAGCAGGGTTACGATATTTCGCATACGTGTTGCTGGAAGGAGGCACATGAACGATCGGGGCAAAAAATTCGAAAATTTTAAATATTTTTTAATTTATGTTTTTGACGAATTTTTGCCTTTTTTTTTTTTTTTTTTTTTTTTTTTTTTTTTTTTTTTTTGTTTAACCCGTAATCTCGTAATTTCTAACCAGTTCTAAATTTTTATTGTAATGTGAGATATACAAATACATATTACATCGGCAACGCTGCAATACTAAGAAGCGGGTATTAAGATAATTTTTTTCCTCGCATGCAAATAATTAGATTTAATTGCGCTTAATTATTAGCTTTAAAAAAAAAATACAGAAATGTATTTTATCGCAAACATCAACAAATATTTTTATTCTATTCATTCCCTTATTCCAAAGATATCGTTTTATCGTCTGCTGCCATAACAACATGATAAATTAAATTTCATTAAAATATACACAGTAGTAGAAAAAATATTTTTTAAAAATCGAATAGTAATTGAGCATGAACTCCCGTGCGTGGAACGGGTTAAACAGCTAGTTATGTGCATATCATTTAAGGATTTTTTTAAATTTAACTTCACTAAAAAGAAAATAATTATTAAGAAAAATCAAATAATCAAAATGTAGCTAATTATAATAATTAATAAAATAACTAATTTATAAAATAACCCTTTTTTAATAAAATACAGAAAAGTATTTTATCGCAAACATCAACAAATATTTTTATTCTATTCATTCTCTTATTCCAAAGATATCGTTTTATCGTCTGCTGCCATAGCAACATGATAGATGAAATTTTATTAAAAAAAATGCACCACAGATTAAATTTCATTAAAAAAATGCACAGTAGTAGAAAAAATATTTTTTTTTAAATCGAATTGTTATTGAACATGAACTCCCGTGCTTAGAACGGGTTAAACAGCTAGTTATGTGCATATCATTCAAGGATTTTTTAAATTTTAACTTCACTAAAAAGAAAATAATTATTAAGAAAAATCAAATGATCAAAATGTAGCTAATTATAATAATTAATAAAATAACCCTTTTTTTAAAAAAAATACAGAAAAGTATTTTAACGCAAACATCAACAAATATTTTTATTCTATTCATTCTCTTATTTCAAAGATATCGTTTTATCATCTGCTGCCATAGCAACATGATAGATGAAATTTTATTAAAAAAATGCACAGTAGTAGAAAAAATATTTTTTAAAAATCGAATAGTTATTGAACATGAACTCCCGTGCGTAGAACGGGTTAAACAGTTAGTTATGTGCACATCATTCAAGGATTTTTTTAAATTTAACTTCACTAAAAAGAAAATAATTATTAAGAAAAATCAAATGATCAAAATGTAGCTAATTATAATAATTAATAAAATAACTAATTAATAAAATAACCCTTTTTAAAAAAAAATACAGAAAAGTATTTTATCGCAAACATCAACAAATATTTTTATTCTATTCATTCTCTTATTCCAAAGATATCGTTTTATCGTCTGCTGCCATAGCAACATGATAGATGAAATTTTATTAAAAAAAATGCACAGTAGTAGAAATTTTTTTTTAATCGAATAGTTATTGAACATGAACTCCCGTGCGTAGAACGGGTTAAACAGCTAGTTATGTGCATATCATTCAAGGATTTTTTAATTTTAACTTCACTAAAAAGAAAATAATTATTAAGAAAAATCAAATGATCAAAATGTAGCTAATTATAATAATTAATAAAATAACTAATTAATAAAATAACCCTTTTTTAAAAAAATACAGAAAAGTTTTTTATCGCAAACATCAACAAATATTTTTATTCTATTGATTCTCTTATTCCAAAGATATCGTTTTATCGTCTGCTGCCATAGCAACATGATAGATTAAATTTCATTAAAAAAATGCACAGTAGTAGAAAAAATATTTTTTTAAAATCGAATTGTTATTGAACATGAACTCCCGTGCTTAGAACGGGTTAAACAGCTAGTTATGTGCATATCATTCAAGGATTTTTTAAATTTTAACTTCACTAAAAAGAAAATAATTATTAAGAAAAATCAAATGATCAAAATGTAGCTAATTATAATAATTAATAAAATAACCCTTTTTTAAAAAAAAATACAGAAAAGTATTTTAACGCAAACATCAACAAATATTTTTATTCTATTCATTCTCTTATTTCAAAGATATCGTTTTATCGTCTGCTGCCATAGCAACATGATAGATGAAATTTTATTAAAAAAATGCACAGTAGTAGAAAAAATATTTTTTAAAAATCGAATAGTTATTGAACATGAACTCCCGTGCGTAGAACGGGTTAAACAGTTAGTTATGTGCACATCATTCAAGGATTTTTTTAAATTTAACTTCACTAAAAAGAAAATAATTATTTAGAAAAATCAAATGATCAAAATGTAGCTAATTATAATAATTAATAAAATAACCCTTTTTTTAAAAAAAATACAGAAAAGTATTTTAACGCAAACATCAACAAATATTTTTATTCTATTCATTCTCTTATTTCAAAGATATCGTTTTATCATCTGCTGCCATAGCAACATGATAGATGAAATTTTATTAAAAAAATGCACAGTAGTAGAAAAAATATTTTTTAAAAATCGAATAGTTATTGAACATGAACTCCCGTGCGTAGAACGGGTTAAACAGTTAGTTATGTGCACATCATTCAAGGATTTTTTTAAATTTAACTTCACTAAAAAGAAAATAATTATTAAGAAAAATCAAATGATCAAAATGTAGCTAATTATAATAATTAATAAAATAACCCTTTTAAAAAAAATACAGAAAAGTATTTTATCGCAAACATCAACAAATATTTTTATTGTATTCATTCTCTTATTCCAAAGATATCGTTTTATCGTCTGCTGCCATAGCAACATGATAGATTAAATTTCATTAAAAAAATGCACAGTAGTAGAAAAAATATTTTTTTTAAAATCGAATAGTTATTGATCATGAACTCCCGTGCGTAGAACGGGTTAAACAGCTAGTTATGTGCATATCATTCAAGGATTTTTTAAATTTTAACTTCACTAAAAAGAGAATAATTATTAAGAAAAATCAAATGATCAAAATGTAGCTAATTATAATAATTAATAAAATAACTAATTAATAAAATAACCCTTTTTTAAAAAAATACAGAAAAGTATTTTATCGCAGACATCAACAAATATTTTTATTCTATTCATTCTCTTATTCCAAAGATATCGTTTTATCGTCTGCTGCCATAGCAACATGATAGATTAAATTTCATTAAAAAATGCACAGTAGTAGAAAAAATATATTTTTTAAATCGAATAGTTATTGAACATGAACTCCCGTGGGTAGAACGGGTTAAACAGCTAGTTATGTGCATATCATTCAAGAATTTTTTTAAATTTAACTTCACTAAAAAGAAAATAATTATTAAGAAAAATCAAATGATCAAAATGTAGCTAATTATAATAATTAATAAAATAACTAATTAATAAAATAACCCTTTTTTAAAAAAATACAGAAAAGTATTTTATCGCAAACATCAACAAATATTTTTATTCTATTCATTCTCTTATTCCAAAGATATCGTTTTATCGTCTGCTGCCATAGCAACATGATAGATTAAATTTCATTAAAAATATGCACAGTAGTAGAAAAAATATATTTTTTTAATCGAATAGTTATTGAACATGAACTCCCGTGCGTAGAACGGGTTAAACAGCTAGTTATGTGCATATCATTCAAGGATTTTTTAAATTTTAACTTCACTAAAAAGAGAATAATTATTAAGAAAAATCAAATGATCAAAATGTAGCTAATTATAATAATTAATAAAATAACTGAAATCTTTTGAGTAGTTCCCGATTAAAAGATACATCAATAACAGCTGTTTCCGATAAGATTTCGCTTCTGCTCTTGTCGCCTTAAAGGAAGCTAGGATAGTTTTTTTTTTTTTTTTTTTTTTGTTTAGATGGAATTTGAAGAATATATAAAAAGGATATTTTAACAGATTTTGTTTGTTGCAATCGTGTTTTTGTAGTTCATTTAATAACGTATTCAATCTTGAGAAAATATTTCAAAAGTTGTCTCATATATTTTCTGAGGAATACATACATCTTAAAGCATGTAAGAATATATCTTTTTTAAATAAACTACTCCATAAGCAGAATATACGAAATATTTTACTTTAAAATGGCTTAGCTTTTTGTAATCTTGTTTTTCATGTTCATAAAAGAAATTGTTTATTCTAGATAAAATATTTCAAAACTTTTCTTATATATATTCCGTAGATTATGTATGTCTTAAAGCATGTAAGTTCTTTTTCTTTTACCGGAAGTAATCTATAACTTTAAAAAATTCTATTACCTTTTTAATATTTAATGATTACATTGAAAAGTATTTTTAAAAATTGCATTATTTATACATTAAGTTATAATACAGTAAGTGAAGATCTATTTTTTAAAGATATAATGATTAACGAAAACAGCCGTAGTTTCGTGAGAAATTAATTATCAGTTCTCATCATTCAGGTGCTAGTAAAGAAGAGTGGTTTTACTATAAAAAAAGCAAAAACAATGTTTTTGACATAACCTGTTTCAATCCATGTCGGGATAATTACTCGTCCCTATTACCAACTGATAATGAGAGCTGGCAATTAATTCCTCTCAAAACCATATCTCTGTTTTATAATCATTATCTGTATACATGGGATGTCCAGAAGTAAGTTTCATTGATCAATTAAAAAAATACAATGCGTGATGGGACAAAACACTTACTGTGCTTTTAAGTACATACATTGGACCATGTTTCAGCATAACTTCCAGACAGGGTGAAAAATTGTTCTTAATGAGATATCACATTTGTATCATCATATCAAAGAATGATCTTTGATGTTACCAAGTGGAAGCTGATAATCAGACGATATCGTCAACCAAAAACCTCTGGTTAGCAAGAAAAGTTTTCAGGTGCTGAAATACTCTCTTTTTTCCACAGAACAGATCGTTTATCAACGGAGACGGAAATATTGTCACCCATTGCAATCCCTATCAAAGAGACTGCTCCGTTCTTCGATAAACTGTCATATGGCGAATCCATGGCCCATCATTATGTCACTCATGTTGACATGCAATATACAGTAAAATGCACACAGTTGAAATTCGACGTTTTATTTCAGCTATTGACATATTCTGTGTTTTCAGAAACCATATGGGTAAACGCTCGTTATACGCTTCGGTGTTTCACAGCCTGATTTCCACAGCAAATACGCAGTAAATACGCATGCTCGAAGTCTTTACATCATCAAATATTGGAACTGGAATTGAACCCGAAATCTCTTGAATAGTAGCCAATAACCTCACAACTAGGGAAGTAAGCTAGCTATCGTCTGAAAGAAAATATTTTATACAAATAATCTCCTCATTGGAAAAAAAAAAGACTTTTTAATTTACATTTCTTTTTTACAATCATATCGATCTTTCTACCAAAATGTATACTTATATTTAATTAAAAAAGATCTTCTAGTGTATTTCTAATGACAGATTTCTAGTGTAATTTTTTTTCAAATTTAGACGGGAATTGTAATTTTTGTGGATAATTTGAGAACATAAAATCATCAAATTTTAAGTCCGAGAAAAAGCCGTATTACCTGAAATAATTTAGATCAAAATTTAACTATAAATAGTAAAGTAAAATGTTAATTTTCCTTAAAGATATTGGAAAATATTGAATTGTGTTGCGGATATAACATCAAAAAGTAAACATAACTTTATGTTTTTGAAAATCGTTCTTATTACTATAAGTATAAAAATGGAAAGAATTTAGCGTATTTTCGTTAGTTGTTTTATATTTTGCCTAAATATGTTAATCATGCAATTTATATACAGTTTTATGCAGAATTTGTCGAAAGTATAGCATTAAAAATAAATTTACTTTTAATAAATTCTCCATTTAGCCGTATTCTTTGGAATAAGCTTTTAAAGAAACTTTTCCAATTCATCGAATATTTTTCAAACGAAATACGTGAAGAATTTTTATATAGAATGGTTTTAATTAGTTATTTTTTGTAAAGGTTTATATACTAGAATTTGTTACTTTTTAGAAAACAAAAATAAAACAGACTTTAAGAATAAATAATATTTAGTATTGCTTAATAATTACGTATAAGTTCTCTTCTAACATCTATTTTCACTTTGATCATCCATTTTTATTTTTGAAATGTAAAAACTTTCATAATTCATCATTGATTTCAAAAGTTAAAATTTTGGAACAGATGTCATATATTCCCGTGGCAGACGTCTTGGATTTTTTCTTGGCGTGAAAAACTCTTTTTTTACAAGTAGTAAATGTCGCCAAGCAGCGATTTATGTGCATGTTAGGCTTAACGAAAATAAAATGTAAATAATAAAATATAAACATCGCCAACAAAAAATCGCCAAGAAATATCAAAACATCCAAGATGGCGTCCGCGGGAATATATGGCATCTAAGCCAAAATTTTTTTCACAAGATTTTTTTCTATTTTATTTTAATTAAAATAGGGGTTTTCCTCTCTTACGATTTCGTTAGATTACGATGCATTTGACGATTTCTGCCTAAATTTATTGCATTTATTATTCTGCCACTTGTTGCGTACATGGCAGCCTGGTCGTTGATCATACTAAGTCCCATTTATTCTTTTTATTCTTATTTCCATTTACTTATTTTCCACCCCGTCTCGTGTCTCGTCTACCGGTGGGTTCATTTTTGGTTGAATATTGCAAATTTTTAAAGACCTCAGTAAAAGGGAACGAAAGGGACATATCTACGCTCTACTGACTTACTTTCTTTATCTGAGTAGCTGCCCTCAGACAGTCAAACCAATTTAATGTGTATTCGAGGATGGAGTAGCACAGTTGACGTTTATTCCAACAGAGCGAAAAATGTCCAGACCAGGAATTGAACCTGGATACTTGGCGTGCCGTGCCAATGCCTTACCTGTTAGGCTATCCGGACGATAACTGGCTGACATAATTCACTCTTATTTGTTGGACTCGGCTGCGAATTGCAGCGCTGGTTTCCTTCATCCGAGCTATAACTATAGCATTTACATGATGAAAGTGTGTTTTAACATGGAAAATCTTGTATACCATGTATTAGGTCATAATGAAGGCGACGAATATTTTTTCCAACTGGATTAAATCATATTCGGGGATGGAGTAGCACAGTTGACGTTTATTCCAACAGAGCGAAAAATGTCCAGACCAGGAATCGAACCTGCATACTTGGCGTGCCGTGCCAATGCCTTACAGCCTTAGTAAGCTGTAAGGCCTTAGTAAGCTGTAAGGCCTTAGTAAGCTGTAAGGCCTTAGTAAGCTGTAAGGCCTTAGTAAGCTGTACAGCCTTAGTAAGCTGTAAGCCTTAGTAAGCTGCCAATGCCTTAGTAAGGAATTGGCACGGCACGCCAAGTATCCAGGTTCGATTCCTGGTCTGGACATTTTTCGCTCTGTTGGAATAAACGACAACTGTGCTACTCCATCCTCGAATATGATTTAATCCAGTTGGAAAAAATATTCGCCCCCTTCATTATGACCTAATACATGGTATACAGGAGTTTCCGTGTTAAAACACACTTTCATCATGTAAATGCTATAGTTATAGCTCGGATGAATGAAACTAGCGCTGCAGTTCGCAGCCGAGTCCAACAAATAAGAGTGAATTATGTCAGCCAGTTATCGTCCGGATAGCCTGACAGGTAAGGCATTGGCACGGCACACCAAGTGTCCAGGTTCGATCCGTGGTCTGGACATTTTTCCCTCTGTTGGAATAAACGACAACTGTGCTACTCCATCCTCGAATATGATTTAATCCAGTTGGAAAAAATATTCGTCCCCTTAATTATGACAACTTAATGTGATTATTTCTTACTTCATTGCACTCAAGTATGGGTGATTTTCAAAAAGTGTCAGGCTTTACTGTCCTTTCACATTTACACAGAAAAATAGTTAAATATCATAATTTCAGTTATTGTATTTTAACTATCATGTTTTTCTAATGATAATTTGCAAATATATTATTATTTATAGAAAAATTTAAAAATAAGAAATATATTCTTTTGTAGTCAAAATGTCATTACCATAGGTTATCCCAACAAGCAATTTATTAGCTAAAGATTTGACTAAGTTCTATTTAAAACAGTTGGTTATAGTTTTTTAATATATTTTTATTTATTAAGATGCAACTAATTAAAAAATATTTATTTTCATTAATTAAACTTATCTACAATTTTTAATATTTCTTTTAAACCGTGTCTAAGAAATAGTGCCATTGCCATGCTTCTGACAAAAAGTTCATCTGGAATTTTTTAGAGGGCAGCACATGCTTTTTTATAAAGGCAAAAATACTCCTTGAAAGTCAACTTGTTATCAGATTTAGGTTAATAGATTAAATAGTTTAAACGTTGATTTTTGATGATTTAGTAATACAACTTGTGCAACTGAAACTGCTTGCAGAGTGAAGTGCAACTGAGCAGAGTGACTGAGAGAGTGAACTTCCAAACGGGCCACCATTTTTGTCCTGTCACAAGCATCTGAAACAAATTTGGTCGCCAAATTATGAAATGACATTAAATTCTCTGGAGCTTATGAAAACATTTAGTTTAAAAAGTTGATTTTTGACACAATAACAGTTATTGGAAAAAAAAATTTCTTTTTTTCTTAGATTTCAGGAGCCGGAAAAAATAATTAATCAAAAGGAATTATACTTTTCTCTGGTATAAGCTCCAGCTAAGACAATTATATTTCTTTTAAATAAAAAATGAAGAAAATCGGTTGAGTAGTTCCCGAGAAAAAGGGTCGCCAAGTTTGAAAAACGTGGTTTAGAAAAAACGAGTTTACGTTTATAATAACGTTAGATTAAACGACCGGCGCACAGTGAAGTATTTGACCCAAAAACCTGGCCAAAAATGCAAAAATTAAAATTTCACCAACAATTGTAAAAATCATATTTTTTAATAGCTAACTAATTGGTGCATCGATCTATGTCTATTTTAGGAGCCTGAGTTATATCCGGTGGCTCCTGGCCTCAGCTGAAGCGGAAGTTTCTTTCTGAGAAGATGTGGTTTTTGTTGTTTTTTGGCATTGTTGTTATGATTAAATATAATTTTTTTGTGGTCCAATGAATTGTTGAATTGAAACTAAACAGGGGTTACGAGTTTAACAGAGGTCAGAGCTTAGTGTTAAACTATGTGTTAATTTAAATAGTTTCGTTTATAATGTAATAAAAAACATTAAATGTGTAAAAGGGTTATTTTTAAAGCGTTTTTGGCTCTGATTTATACATATCGAAAGCTTTTTAAATATGTGCCGCGCTTTGCCCAGCCATGTTTGAATTATAATCGTATTAGTTATAGTCTTGAGTGTCAATTTCTGCAAAAAAATCTTCCGCATATTGTTGCCATTTTTTTTTATAAAAAGTTTTTTCGGGATGACTATTTAAATGTTCTGTTTTGTGGCCACGGAATTGAAGAGATAAGAACTATATATTTACTGTCTTATTGCAGGTTAATAGCTCACAGGATATTACCGGAGAGCTTTTGCACCTACATATTCTGTCTTTATGTCTGTACGTACGTACATATGTACGCACGTAGGTACGTACATACGCACGCAACTTGATATCTTTTGATAGAAATATCCGATCGCCTTCAAATTGTATATGCTTATTTATTGAAAAATGGTCTCATAATTGGGGCTCATGTTTGTAACATAAGGAGAGAAGGGAGGGAATTAACCCTTTCGAGGGTGGTGTCCTTAAAAAGGGACACATAATTTTAATTCCAAAACTGAAAAGTGGCACCAAGAAAATTTAATTAAAAATTTCCTTTTATAATGTACGTGAAAATAAGCAACTTCATATTTCCTAATAACTCCGTTTATCAACTAAAAAGAGCAAGCCATTCAGTAGCGAGATCCTGCAACTTCTTTTTCCAGCAAGGTCTGATGGTAGTTCCGATAAAAGCTAAGAAGAGAGTGATGAAGAAGATGAAGAGTTCTGAAGAAAAATTTTGAAACTGGTAATATATTAAATACATTCAAAAACTAGCAATCATTACTATATAGACTCCAATTAACTGAACCTACTATTAAATATAACACTATTAAACATAAATTAAATGCAATAATTAAATGTAATTTAAATGCAATAAGCATTATTAAATGTAAATTATAAGTTTTATATATAGTAAAATTAAATACATTTAATTAAACATTAATAGTGAATAAGACAAAACTATCAACAATTACTTTCCTCTTAAAAACAGTAAATAGTTAAGGTTACAAGTCGCTCAACTTCCAAACTCCCTTCGGTAATGTTAAGTCAATGAACATGTGATTTATTCGTATTTTTAAAATATCTACATAGTAAATTAATATTTTAATTTCTTTTTTCTTTGTGCTCTTCTTAAATGATGAATCTTTTTTCTCTTAATTGTCAAAATATTTATAAAATGTATATTTATTATTATGTGAAGTGTTAAAATCTTACTTACACTTCGTCAGCTTTTAAGATATAAAATATTAAACTAAGCTATGGATTTGTATGCATGCTGCATAGTATGCTAAAAGTTAGTTCAGTGAAACACATAGCACAGTTGTACTTCAGAACTTTATTGCAGCCCTGTATATGATCTACAAAAGGTATCCACACCAAGTAATAGTTAAAAAACAAATTGTTCTATTTTAAAACACCCATCACAACTACAAACGCACTTCCAGCAATTATTGGTCATAGACTTCAATAGTTAAATTTATTCTTCTGCCATATTCTTTTGTGTGTCCCTGTAAATGAACGATATATTCCATGCACACCATATTCTACAATAAGTGCCTCAGTACACGTTAGTGATATATATAAATTTCAGCACGTTTAAAAGTGTGATATCATTAAAATACAGAGCAAACGATTTTTCCCCATAGACCATAATGTAAGGGAATTCTTTTGGGTGTCTCTGTAAATGAACCGTAAAGACTATGGACTTCATTTACAATACCAAACATGCCATAGTGATACCCAATAACATCTAAGGATTTCAAGCCAATCGGACTATATTTACATCGAAAAATATTTTTGACCAGGATTTCGGGTCAAATGCTCCACTGTGCGGCGCACGGTGAAGTATTTGAAGCTAAATTCTGACCGATTTTTTAGCTCACAGGCTATCAAAGCCTGAGAGCTAATGTGCCCGCCGGTTCTGTATGTATGTATGTACGTACGTACGTATGTATGTATGTATGTATGTATGTATGTATGTATGTACGTAACGCGATAACTCTTGATAAAAACATCCGATTTGCTTCAAAATTTTTTTCTAGGTTCATTGTGATAAGGCGCTTCCCTGAATAGTTTTGGATGTTCATTGGTTAAGGATAAAGGGGGAAAAACGGGGTTAGTCCACCCCCTTAATTCAGATAAATGGGTTTTTAATGCAGAATGATTCGATTTGCTCCGAATTTGGTATAACAGTTTATTATGTTAAGGAACTTCCCTGATTAGTTTTGGGAGTTCATTGGTTAAGGATAAAGGGGGAAAAACGGGGTTAGTCCAACCCCATAATTCAGATAAATGGGTTTTCCATGCAGAATCATTCGATTTGCTCCAAATTTGATATACCGGTTTATTATGTTAAGGAACTTCCCTGATTAGTTTTGGGGGTTCATTGGTTAAGGATAAAGGGGGAAAAGGGGGGTTAGTCCACCCCCTTAATTCAGATAAATGGGTTTTTCATGCAGAATCATTCGATTTGCTCCGAATTTGGTATAACGGTTTATTATGTTAAGGAACTTCCCTGATTAGTTTTGAGGGTTCATTGGTTAAGGATAAGGGGGGAAAAGGGGGGGTTAGTCCGCCCCTTTTAATTCAGACAAATGGGTTTTTCATGCAGAATCATTCGATTTGCTCCGAATTTGGTATAACGGTTTATTATGTTAAGGAACTTCCCTGATTAGTTTTGAGGGTTCATTGGTTAAGGATAAGGGGGGAAAAGGGGGGGTTAGTCCGCCCCTTTTAATTCAGACAAATGGGTTTTTCATGCAGAATCATTCGATTTGCTCCGAATTTGGTATAACGGTTTATTATGTTAAGGAACTTCCCTGATTAGTTTTGAGGGTTCATTGGTTAAGGACAAGGGGGGAAAAGGGGTGTTAGTCCGCCCCTTTTAATTCAGATAAATGGGTTTTTCTTGCAGAATGATTCGATTTGCTCCGAATTTGGTATACCGGTTCATTATGTTAAGGAACGTCCCTGATTAGTTTTGGGGGTTCATTGGTTAAGAATAAAGGGAGAAAAGGGGGGCTAGTCCACCCCCTTAATGCAGATAAATGGGTTTTTCATGCAGAATGATTCGATTTGCTCCGAATTTGGTATACCGGTTTATTATGTTAAGAACTTCCCTGACTAGTTTTGGGGGTTCAATGGTTAAGGATAAAGGGGGAAAAGGGAGTTTATCCCGCCCCTCTTAAATTAGATAAATGGGTTTTTCATGCAGAATGATTCGATTTGCTCCGAAGTTGGTATACCGGTTTATTATGTTAAGGAGCTCCCCTGATTCGTTTTGGGGATTCATTGGTTAAGGATAAAGGAGGGGCTAGTCCACACCCTTAATTTAGATAAATGTTTTTTTTTGCAGGATTATTCGATTTGCTCCGAATTTGGTATACCGGTTTATTATGATAAGGAGCTTCCCTGATTAGATTTGAAGGTTCACTAGTTAAGCATAAAGGGGGAAACGGGGGCTAATTCCCCTTCACTTATTTTTTTGAGGGGCATTATTCTTTAAAATAAGAGTATGATATACAATTAGTGTGAATATCCTGTGAGCTCAATGCCATCAGTTTAGCTGGGCACCTTTCTTTTTTATTTTTTACTTTCTTCTATCTTTACAAGAAAAAAGTATTGGATTCGTGAAAATTTTCGAATTTCGGTTTTCGACGGATTTACACGTTTTAGGGGTCAGAGATTCCGAAAAACATGTTTTTACAAAATGTCTGTCTGTGAGTCTGTCTGTATGTGACACAAATATGTGGTCGCTCTATCTCAAGAACTAATGCACGGAATTTAATAAAAACTTATATTCAGTTAGTCCCTGATATTAATTGGAGCCGATTAATTTTTGGTGTAAATCGCTCATCAGGTGGCGCTGCTATGCAACATTTTCAGGATTTCCACAATAGCTCAATCTCCAGAACTAATGCACGGATTTCCATCAAACTTCAGATTAAGTTAGTGCTTGACATGAATTGACGTTTTATATGTTTTGGTGTAGATCGCTCAACAGGTGGCGCTGCTATGCTGCATTTTTTGTAATTTCCGCAATAACTCTACCTCAAGAAGTAATGCTTGAATTTTCAACAAACTTCAGATTCGCGTATACCAGGATATGAATTAGAGCTGTTTAATTTTTAGTGTAAATCGCTCAACAGGTGACGCTACTATGCAGCATTTTTCACGATTTCCACAATAGCTCAATCTTCAGAACTAATGCACAGATTTTTACCAAACTTCAGATTCAGTTAGTCCATTGCATTAATTGACATTTTACAGATTTTGGTGTAAATCGCTCAACAGGTGGCGCTCCTATGCTGCATTTTTTTCAATTTCCGTAACAGCTCTATCTCAAGAACTAATACTTGGATTTTCAACAAACTTCAGATTCAGGTATACCTTGATATGAATTAGTGCTGTTTATATTTTGGTGCAAATCGCTCAACAGGTAGCGCTGCTATGCTGCATTTTTCAGAATTTCCACCATAATTCTATCTCAATTACTAAAGCAAAAATTTTCATCAAACTTCAGATTCAGGTATACCTTGATATCAATTAGGACTGTTTATGTTTTGGTATATTTTTCGCTCAATAGGCCGCGCTGCTGTGCTACATTTTTCAGAATTTTCGCTATAGCTCTATCTCAAGAACTAATGCATGAATTTTCATCAAACTTCAAATTCATATATGCTTTGATATGAATTGGTGGTAAATTGATGTAATTTCTTGTAGTATTTAAATGATTTAATTGACGTGATTTATATAGAAGAAAGTTTTGTGATGACCATAACATACCAGTTTTAATGTGCTTTAGATTTAAAATCAATGTTGTTGACTTACTATTGGTAAATATACTTAATTAATGTTATATACACATGAAAGTATGAATTTAAGTAACAAAAATAAATACATAATACAAAATTTATTTAACTTTTCACAGTTTATAAGAGGATAGAGTTGTTTTACTTACAAGTAACGTTCATTAAATGTGGTTAATTAACGTAAGTGTTTATATATAGTGTAGTATTCTGGTGTATTAACGTAATTAAATGTGTCTAATTTTACTAGATGCAAACTTTTAATTATTTATGTAAACCTATGTATTAATATATATATTATTTCTATTCACTATTTAGCAGAGTCTCTAATGTTGAAATGTAGTATAGAGTTGCTGGTTTGTTTGTGTTATTAAGAGATAACCAAAATAATTTACATTTAACAAATTGGAAATTCTACGCCAAACGTGGCAAATGAGGGACGTTCGAACTATGGCTTGTTTTATAAATATTTTTTGCTCCGCATATTGTACTGAATGTATTTTAGTGCACTTCAATAAGTGCATATCAATTTAATTCTGTTCGAAAGGCTGTAACATCATTATAATGCACTTGAAATACTTTCTTCCCATTGGCCGTAATGTAACGGGAAACTTTTGACTGACCCTGTAATTAAACTATGCATCCGATTTTCATAAAATTTGAAATGACTCTACAAAATATTACAACATTATATATTTAAAATTTCAGACCATTCGGTTGGGTAGTTTTTGCTCTGTTATATGCGGACGGACGGACAGACAGACGGATGGACTGAACGACGACTATAGGTGCTACGTATTTATATAATTACGAACGCAATGTCAACTATGTGCGAAACATTTATTTTTTTAAATCGGCCTTTAAAACTATAAACAATACGACTATGCTTAAAAAATGGTCCAGTAAACACCGGCACATCTTTAAAAAGCTATATATCTAAGTCAATATATTTAAATTAGAGCAAAAAAATCTTAAAAAGAATACATTTAATTTTTTTAACTATATTAAAAATAAAGCTAATGTGTTTAAAAATTCATGGACCCGCAAAAATACATATTTAAACATAATGAAGCATAATAACAAAGGTGAAACTTAATTATAAAGGACTTATTCTCGTAAAAAAACTTCCTGTTCAAATTAATAATTGTTAATAATTATTTATAAATGTGTTAAAATTAACCTACTGTAATTACGTATCCAGCGATTTCTGGAGTTCCATTACCTGCGATTTATTCTGTTGAGCTGAACCAGATTTCAGACCAGATGCTATAATCAATAAGGTTAGCTGGGTGAAAAACTTTAACCAGATTCGTCCGGGATAGCTCAGATAGTAGAGCATTGGCGGCTTCAGCCAAGAGATCCCTGGTTCGAATCCTGGTCCGGACATTTTTTGCCCAGTTGGAAATTTACATCTGATATGATTTATTTACGAATTAGAATAAATGTGTCAAAATTAATCTAGTGATACCAGGCCTAGTTTATGAAATACATTCTAGCACTAATTAATTATTTTTAAACAAAATCATGTGATGGATAAATAATTCAAACGAGTTGAAACGAAAAAATGTGGTTTATTCTGTCGTGCTGTTTCAAGTAACAGCCCATGTGTCATGACCAAATTGTTGATCTGAGCGAATATTTTGTTGGTTTGGGTGTCGACCAGAAAATTAAAATGGTTGAAAATTGGAAGTTAAAGCCAAGAGTTCTGGGTTCGAGTTTCAGCCTGGAGACATTTTCTCTCAGATGGGAAAATCGCAATTCAGTTTCTAACACTAACAGAATAATATTAAGAAATTTAATTTATTTTTATAATGACATGAGATATCTAACTAAGTAATTTAAAAATCACACAACTCAGTAAAAGTCCATTTTCAGCAACTGCTGATCATATTCGGTAATTTTTCCAAATTCATTCGTGTAGCTCTGTTTATGATCCATATAATTTATATATATCACATAATACGGTTAACATTTGATAAGTTTGAAAATTCAAACAGCGAATACTGCAGCGAAAAAGGCACTTTCAATACCTTTACCCTTGCGTCCCTGTAAATGAACGATATCTGCTACACTACATAATACAGAAAATCTTTTCCAGTTTGTCATAGTGATACTTTTAATTTTTTTTAATCTGATGTATTATAAAAAAGTTAATTACACCGTGAACAACTTATTACATTTATCATAATGTAATGCTGTTTTTCGTGCACCTGTAAACGAACTGCAAATGCTACTTATTATAGCTTCCTTAACCAATATAGTTTCGTCACCTTCACTGATTAATATCAATCACATTATGTTTTAAATAGCGTAACATTAAAAAAATGAAGCACAAACGTTTTTCCACATAAGGCATAATGTAAAGTAAATATTTTGTGTTTCAGTGTAGGCTAATTAAAAATGCTACGCACTTCATTTTAAACATCGAACTTCTGCAGTAAGCCTCAATAACATACACAAAATACGTACCATCCCGAGTATAGAGTAATTCCGGAATTTATGCCCCATATTTTTTTTCAATTTGTGTAAATTGAATTTTAGATAATTAGAATTTGTATTTGTTTCAAAGTCCCATGGTGGACATATAATTAAAAAAATCATGCTATGCTATTTAATGTTAAATATACAACACGTGAACGCGACAAAAAGATTAAAAACAAATAATTAAAAAAAAAATCTAAAACATTACATTGCGGCGCGACATCCGTACCTTCAGGCTGAGACGCCACAACGGTAGTTATGCCGCGCTTGTAATAAGAACAGAAAGAAATTCTAAATCAAAATATTAAAAAATATATTCATATCTGAACTATAATTAATGATGTAATAACAAAATGAAACTAAATAAGTACAATGAAACGTATTAGTAGATTCAAATTAATAATTGTTTGCCTACTATTAAAAGTATTGACTCATTTTTTTACATTAAATTTTAATTGTTATTTCAGCAACAACGTAACATCAATGTATTAGAGAAGGAAAAGAAAAAAGTAAAATTGTGTTTACATAATTTGTTTGTTAACAGACTCCTTTTTTCTACTACAGTCTACACAAAAAGTGTCGGAAAAGTACAGTCTTTATGTAACTACATTTGACACATGATGTAACGAAGCCAATTACACTTCCTCTTTTTTGGAGTAGTTTTTTAAATATTCCTTGCAAACCCAGGTCAAAATTCTTACTAGTACTAGCATCAGAAATATGCTAGTTTTTGTTATGTATTGTTTTGTCTGCTAGATTTTCATGCTAGTATATGCTTTACAATGCTAGCCAGCATAACTTGCTATGTATCTAGCTTACACAGTAATAGCATGAAAAGCTATATATAAGCATTTTATGCTTGTTTGCTGTTTAAGCTTCTTCCAAAGCATGGTGTGGTAGGTACCTTACCGTGCTATTATATGCTTTTTTATGCTTGCCAGCATAATATGCTATGCAGCCAGCTTAGGGAAAAATAGCATGACAAGCTATGTACAAGCATTTTATGCTTGTTTGTTGTTTAAGCTTCTTCCAAAGCATGGTGTGATAGGTACCTTACCATGCTATTATATGCTTTTTTATGCTTGCCAGCATAATATGCTATGCAGCCAGCTTAGGGAAAAATAGCATGACAAGCTATGTACAAGCATTTTATGCTTGTTTGTTGTTTAAGCTTCTTCCAAAGCATGGTGTGATAGGTACCTTACCATGCTATTATATGCTTTTTTATGCTTGCCAGCATAATATGCTATGCAGCCAGCTTAGGGAAAAATAGCATGACAAGCTATGTACAAGCATTTTATGCTTGTTTGTTGTTTAAGCTTCTTCCAAAGCATGGTGTGATAGGTACCTTAATGTGCTATTATATGCTTTTTTATGCTTGCCAGCATAATATGCTATGCAGCCAGCTTAGGGAAAAATAGCATGACAAGCTATGTACAAGCATTTTATGCTTGTTTGCTGTTTAAGCTTCTTCCAAAGCATGGTGTGATAGGTACCTTACCATGCTATTATATGCTTTTTTATGCTTGCCAGCATAATATGCTATGCAGCCAGCTTAGGGAAAAATAGCATGACAAGCTATGTACAAGCATTTTATGCTTGTTTGTTGTTTAAGCTTCTTCCAAAGCATGGTGTGATAGGTACCTTACCATGCTATTATATGCTTTTTTATGCTTGCCAGCATAATATGCTATGCAGCCAGCTTAGGGAAAAATAGCATGACAAGCTATGTACAAGCATTTTATGCTTGTTTGTTGTTTAAGCTTCTTCCAAAGCATGGTGTGATAGGTACCTTACCATGCTATTATATGCTTTTTTATGCTTGCCAGCATAATATGCTATGCAGCCAGCTTAGGGAAAAATAGCATGACAAGCTATGTACAAGCATTTTATGCTTGTTTGTTGTTTAAGCTTCTTCCAAAGCATGGTGTGATAGGTACCTTACCGTGCTATTATATGCTTTTTTATGCTTGCCAGCATAATATGCTATGCAGCCAGCTTAGGGAAAAATAGCATGACAAGCTATGTACAAGCATTTTATGCTTGTTTGTTGTTTAAGCTTCTTCCAAAGCATGGTGTGATAGGTACCTTACCATGCTATTATATGCTTTTTTATGCTTGCCAGCATAATATGCTATGCAGCCAGCTTAGGGAAAAATAGCATGACAAGCTATGTACAAGCATTTTATGCTTGTTTGTTGTTTAAGCTTCTTCCAAAGCATGGTGTGATAGGTACCTTACCATGCTATTATATGCTTTTTTATGCTTGCCAGCATAATATGCTATGCAGCCAGCTTAGGGAAAAATAGCATGACAAGCTATGTACAAGCATTTTATGCTTGTTTGCTGTTTAAGCTTTTTTCAAAGCATGGAGAGGTAGGTTCCTTAACGTGCTATTATATGCTTTTTTATGCTTGCCCACACAATATGCTATGCAGCCAGCTTATTGAGAAATAGCATGACAAGCTATGTACAAGCACGTTATGCTTAGTTGCTGTTCAAGCGTCTTCCAAAGCATGTAGAGGAAGGTACCTTAATGTGCTATTATATGCTTTCTTATGCTTGGCAGCATAATATGCTATGCAGCCAGCTTATTAAGAAATAGAATGCCAAGCTATGTACAAGCACTTTATGTGCTTATTTGCTTTTTAAGCTTCTGTCAAAGCATGGAGAGGTAGGTACCTTTACATGCTATTGTATACTTTTTTTTATGCTTGCCAGCATAATATGCTATGTAACCTGCTTTGATAGAAAACAGCATGACGTACTATGTGCCAGTAAGATATGCTAATTTGCTACACAAGTCTCTTTCCTGTAACGATGAGGTAGGTACTTAAATGAAGAATTGTGTGCTTGTTATTGCTTGGCAGCCTCAAATGTTTATTATTATATTTTAATTTATTTATTTATTTTTGTTTTGTTTTAGTTACTCGAAAGTATAAATTTGACTATGATTTTGAAAATAGAAGAAAAGGAAATTTTAATTATAAATTAAATTAATTTTTCAAATCCAGGGAGAGACAATAGCTCTCTTTCACCTCCGTCCCCCCCCCCCCCCCCCCAACCAAACAGAAAATTCCTAGTTTCTCTTTTATTATAAGCTAAGAGAAAAGATTAAATTTAATTTCAATTTGTTTTTCAAAATCGGAGAAAAAAATTAGTTACATTTCAAATTCGAGGGAGGATTAATGGATAACCTAAGCCCTCTTCCCTTAACGGAATATTCAGGAGTTTGTGTTATGGAGGTTTCACTATACAATGCAATTTTTCAAGATGTAAAATATAACTTCTATTTTTTAAATTAATTGCTATGGGGGTAGGTTAAATTCTATGAGGGATTTAACTTCTATGAGAGTCTTCTAGAGGAGCCCCACCCGCCGCCTATAAAATAATTTTTTCTTCTGTTTCTTAGAATTTAAATATTTTAACTTACTCGAAAAATATGCAGTATATCTTTAAAAAATGTAGAAAAAGAAATTTTGTTCATTAAAATCTAAAATCCGGGCTGGCCCTCTCCTGAATTCAATACTGTCTTAAATCATCCATTTGAGATTAGTTTTTAACATCTAAATATCAAAAGAAACATAACTAAAAATTAATTACCAAAGCGGTTATAGAAGAGTAACCCCCCCCCCCCCCCAACAGAAAATTTTAAACTGATCTTCCTCTTACTGTTAAATTATTTTAGGTTACCTGTAAATCATAAATTTTCTATATCTTTAAAAATGGGAGAAAAATAAAATTTTGTTTATTAAATTTCAAAAGCTGGGAGGGGGGGGGGCTGTGTCACTGCAACCTGAATTAAATACTGTCCCTTGAACACGTTTGAGATAATTTTTTAACACATAAACTTAAAAAAAAATAACAAATAATTTCCATGGTATACTTAAAGGGAAAATACCCCCTCCCCTTCCCCCCCCCCCCGAATTGGAAGAAAATTCATCGCTGCACTTCCTCTTAGTATTTAATTCTGTTAAGTTTCTCGAAAAGATTAAATTTGCTATGTTTATTAAAATCAGAGAAAAAAATATTATTTTGTTAAATTTCAAAATACAGGGGCGGTAGATTTCCTTTTTCGAACCACTACAACGTAAATTCAATACTGCCTTCGTCTACCCGTTTTAAATAAAATCTAAACACACAAATCTAAAAAAACTGAAAATTAATTTCTATAAAGGATTTATTGGGAAAAAGCCCCTCCGCTCCCCCCCCCCCCCCGGTTTAGATAAAATTTTAACGCATAAATATTTTAAAAAACTGAAAATTAATTTCCGTGAAGGATTTTTGGGAAAAAGCGCCTCCCCTCCACTACCCCATCATAAAATTCTTAGCTGTTCATTCTCTTAGTTTTTAATTATTTCAATTATACAAAAAAAAAAAAAAAAAAAAAAAAAAAAAAAAAAAAAAAAAAAAATCCGTGTTTTTTAAAAAGAAAATTTAGTCAATTAAATTTCAAAATTCAAGGAGCACTGTTTCATGTAAGAAATAAGCTCATAACAATCGAACTGAAAATATGTACAATTGACCCCGCGTCCAATAAGGACTAATTCTTAAAATCTTAACCCCATCCTAAATTGATAAATTCTATCCTAAATACACTTCAAAATCTTTTATTTTTCTGCAACACATAATTATGACCATATTCAAACCATTTATTAATCAAAGAAAATCCCACTAATGAATTATAATAATCAAGCCATATTCTAATTATCCATTAAACATAGAAAAAATCCTAATAATATATTAACCTTATTAATTGAAACTTGGAGGATAACAGCATCGATAAATTCTATGCCTTATGAATAATCTTATAATAATCGATAACCCTCTATCTTATAAAAATATCAACACACAGCAGAATCAACTCTTCACCCATTACCCGCATTTAAAATCGTTTACAAACACGACCCCAGTGGCGAAGTAAGTAAAGCACCTGACTTCCAAACCGGATATAATAAATTCTGTCCTTCTCAGAGGAAAAGAAAACCCGACCTAAGTTCCCCTTTTAAAAGCTGTAGGTACTTCAGAAATTCTCCAAAGATGGCGCCATCAGCGTCATTTTTTTCCTAACCGGGAGAATTGCAAAATATAAAAGCAAGTGATGCTAGAAAAATAATGCTAGAATAGCAAAAATTAAAAGCAAGTGATGCTAGAAATTTAATGCCAGCATTGCAAACATTAAAAGCACGTGATGCTAGAAAATTAAAAGCAACTGATGGTAGAAATGTAATGATAGACTAGCAACAAAAAAAGTTTCTTTTGCTGGTGAATTACTGCTAGAAAGCAGAAATTACAAGCAAGTGGTGGTCTTGATTGTTGCTAGATCAGCAACATATTCAAGCAACACAAGCTGGAATATGTATGCTGGCCAAACAGTAAAGTGTTTCAATACACACCATGACTTGCTGGGAATTATGGTGGAACCAGCAAATGTGTTATGGTAGTTTATGCTAGTTAACTTTGCTGGGATACAGCATTTAATGCTTGTCCAGCAAACAAATACCAGCATGAATTTCGACCTGGGAAGAACGTCTGTGTTACGTGTAATCCAAATTTTTATTATTAGCATCTTGACTTCCATCTTTCTTGCCCTTCTTACTTTTTACTTTTCCCTTTTTCTCCTTTGGTTTTAGTGAATTTGATAACATGAATTAACAGTGAATTCCTTCACTAAAAATGAGCTCTAAGGACCTAAACGTTTTGTGAAGATTGTTATACACACGAATACACACACACATATATATGGAATAGGTTTAAAAATGGTGACAAAAACTCCGAGAACCTCAAAATGTTAAAATATGTTAATATTTCCATAGTAGGGTTTTAATACGTTTTTTCAATCTCACATGACGTTACATATTTACCTGCTGACGTCCATTATACTTCCAATATGACTTTTTTTTTTAATTCGTCAAACTATTTATTTCATTTTCAGTTTTCAGGTGGAAATCTTGCTCTAGAAAACTTATGACGTAATATTAATTTTTTTTCAATTTGTCAAACTATTTATTTCATTTTCATATTTCACGTGGGAGTCTTGCATTAGAAAAGTAATTGTGGTGAGAATTTTATTGTTTTTTTTTTTTATTGCTGGCAACTACTATAATGAAAAATGTTTATTTTTTCGTGCATTTTTCTGTAAGAGCTAGTTTTATCAGAATCGTGTTCCAAATTTTTAACCCTCCCCATTTCCACTCCCTTGCGCCGATTTTGCCCATTTGCAATCCCCGCCGAGATATTTGCCATCTGAAAGTTTTTGGCGAGTTTGAGGACGATCCGTGCATAATTGCGACTTTTATCGTGCGGATAAAATTTAGTACATATATATATATATAACCAATAATTAAACATAACCTACCACCATCAAAAACCGTAATATTATGAATTAAAGCTGTAAGTATAAAAAAGAAAAAAAAAAGATTAAATTAATTATAAGAATTATTATGGAAGAAAAATAAGAAAGTGGACACCGACAAATAATGGAAATGCTTATATATTGAATTACTTTTTCAAGGGCACAGAATTCAATGATATAAGCAAAATGGTTGTTTTCTGTGGGAAAAATAAGCTAAAGCTAAAAGTTATTTTCCCCTGTGCCCAAACAACCATTAAAATCAAGTGAATTGATTAAAAATGAAAACAGAATAGAAACAAATAATATATATATATATATATATATAAACTTTTTAGGTGGGGGTGGTTTTGGGCTCCTGGGCTCATATGATAAAAAGTTATGGAGAAATTTTTCAAAAGTCGCACTATGGTAACGACTGGAATAGGTAGTATATTTTTTACGAAATCTACCTAAAAGGCACCTATTGTCAGGTAGTAGAGATTTCATTCCGATAACACAAATCCTAACCTAACTGTGTTGAAACTGTCCGCCATGCTGATATCTTTAACTATACATGAACTGGTTATTGATTTGGTATCTTGAATCAGACACATCGACAGATCTAACACGTTTTCCATACTACGTAGTTATTTTGATACTAGTAGCACAAAAACTTTAAAAAATGACACAAATTTTGGTTTTGGGAAAAATTTTAAGAAAACCTCTGAGCAGCCCTGTATATGATCTACATAATTTGTACAGAACAAATAACATAAAAAATAATTACAAATTACAAACGTATACTACAACTGAAAATGCACTTCCGGCAATTATTGTACGTAGGCTTCAATAATCATGAATATTGTTCATTTTCTCCTGTAGCCAAATTCTTTTGGGTATCCCTGTAAATGAACGGTAAATTCTATGCTCACTATGCTCTATAGTAAGAACCTTGTAGCACATTTCAGTGATTAATATCAATTTTAATATGTTTAAAATAGTGTAATATCATTAAAATACACCATAAACCATTTTCCCCATAGAGCGTTGTGTAACGGAATTATTTTGAGTGTCCCGGTAACTCAGCAGTAAATGATACACACTCCATTTTCAATACCGAAAATGCCATAGCGATACTCAATAACATAATTCATTTCATCAGACAGACAGGCGTAGAGACAGACAAACAGACGGACATATAGATGGACATACAGTCGAACAGAGAAAGAGAATTCATAAACTTTTCAAATATCTTGTAAAGTGTTAATAAAGAACTTTTTAGTAGATTTATAAAAATATTCAAATACATACTTTTTCAAGAGCTTCAGATACTGAAATTTAATCTTAGCGCAATCCATAAAGCTTCAAGATTTCTTCTAAACTAATTTTATAGTGTATAATTGAATCATGTTTCGTGTTGTTTTAGAATAAAAATTTAAAAGATTAACCTGATTTTTTTCATAAGAGTTTTCTTTATGTTTGTATATTTAGCTATCATATTTGAGTTTTTATTAAAAAAATTAATTGCCATCTACTGTCTTCTATTCAAACTTAATTTTATCAATTTATAAAACACCATTCATCAACCACGAACAAACATTTTTTCATAAGAGTTTTCTTTATGTTTATATTTATTGCTATCATATTTTAACTTTTTATTAAAAAAAAATTAATTTCCATCTACTGACCCTACTACCGACTGAAGCATACTATTAATTTGGCTTTTAAAAATTATTGTTAAAATTGTTATCACCTATTACCAAACACTATTCTTGTAATCATTTAGAAATCAATCAATCATTTTAAAAGAAAATAATGTAGCATTTATGAGACTTTCTTTCGCAAATATACTGAAAAAGCTGTCTTGAAAGAAGTACGTGATACACTTAGTTATTAAATTTTTATTTCTTTTTGTTTTAGTCTTTTAACATGAAAAATCTGTTAAAAATATTATTACACGTAAAACTATGTTCTTCATAGAATATTTAACTTTATTACAATATAAAGAGCCACCTTAGACATTTACTTTTGCAAACAAGCAAGAAAAGCGGTTGCTGACGTGACAGAATTGGTTATTAAATTTATATGGTCTACAGAGAAATGTTCTTTTCTTTTTTGGCAAACATTGTCACATAATAGAAAAAATACTCGTAAATAAATAGAACATTATTTTAGAATTGTTTCGTTTATCACTCATTTTATACTTTTTACTTTGTTTTTAAGCTATTTAACCCTTTTTTAAGCACTGATTACTCGCAAAAATTTAAGTTTTACTTTTACCCAAGACTAAGTAATGAGAGGTTCGTACGTGATACATTTTTATATTAAATTTATATTTTTTACGTATTTTTAGTTAGCCTTTCAGTAAATAAAAGTATGTCAAAAAATCACATATTAAGTAAGTTCTTTATACAAGGTATCCGGTCTCAACGGTGTCCAATGGCTAATTCCTAAACCGTTAGTCATAAACATATAGTTCCAATTACAAAAATGTTTTAAATCAGGTAAAGAAATATTTTAAAAGCGATTTGGGTCAATAAAAACATTTCTTAAAAAATTACGAAATTTAAATTTTTATTCGGTTCCCCGGTCCTATAAGTTATATTTAGTAAAATTTTCTTATTACACTGAGAAGTAAGACAAAAAAGTCCCATTAATATAACCCTAAAATTGAGCGAGTTATGAAACTTTAAAAATGCATGACTTATGCCACTTTTCTGCTCTAAAAATAAATGAGTTCGGCTTGTCTTTGAGGGGTCACATACCAAGTGCTTAAAGTATTCGAAGATCTTATTTCATGTGTATCTGCGCTTTGAAAAAATTCCTACA
Source organism: Maratus speciosus (assembly GCA_963932465.1). Taxonomy (NCBI): domain Eukaryota; kingdom Metazoa; phylum Arthropoda; class Arachnida; order Araneae; family Salticidae; genus Maratus; species Maratus speciosus. The sequence continues at coordinate 134,095,423 of OZ010799.1, forward strand.
AGTATTTCGATTAAGTTAACATTTATTAAGTTTCAGATCGGCTAAAATGACATATGTTTTATTTTGTCATGATTTGAGGCTGTTTCTTTTATGATTTCTTTTAACAAAAATTATGTTTTTTTTTATAAGTTTTTATGTTACTTCAACGATCGTATGTATGATTTTCCAGTTCAAAATTTGTACTCGAATTTTAATTCACTTTTAAATATCTGATCAAGATTACATTTTACATACTGGCGCAAATCCAATAACAATCTAATATTATGATGATTTTCGGTGGTTACCATTTATACTTATTTTACAGGATAACACAAAAAATTTTGGATGGATTACCGCCAAGAAGTTTAAGAAAAAGTTTTAGATTAGATAATACAAGACTGCGATTGCTGTTTTTTTTAAAAACTTTTATGTATTTTTTAGCACTGAATCCGAAAATTACATTAATTTTTAACCATTATGTCAGGATATTTCGCAAATCATAAAATGTCAAATTTAAAGAATAACAAAAATCGGATACTATAAAGTAGAAGAGATGGCTGTGTTTTTTAACTTTTGATAATTGATTTTTACGTGTTTTTTAGCACTGAATGTGAAAATGACCTTCCTTTTTAACCATCGCGTTAGAATTTTTTTGCAAATCGTAAATGTGTGATTTAAAATATAGCGAAAATCTCATGCTATAAAACATATGTAAATTTCTTTTCTTTTATTTTATTCACTATATTTTTCGATATTTTTGCTTATACTGGTATTCTTACAGCTAAATAGCTGAATGGTCCGATGAGACGAGGGAGGAGATTCAATTCTAACTTTGATCTTTTTAACTCTGAAATTTGCTAAAAATCCTGATGTGATGGTTAAAAATGAAAGTCAATTTCAGATTCAGCGGTACAGAATACATAAGAATCAATTATCAAAAGCTAAAAAACATGACATAACCCAACTTTTGCAAGCTAGTGTAATCTAATAATAATTAAAAATACTTATCATTTTGTAAAGAATTGAGGCTGTTAATTTAGCATCATTTTATTTAATAAAAATTCTGTTTTTAAATTCTTCTTAAATGTTTATTACAAATTGTATATTTTACATTAATATGCCAGACTGATTAAAGATTTCAGATTTATATTGCAATGTAAATTTTACTCTCAACCATTTTTTAATATATCTGACGAAATTATATTTCGACTAAATTTGTGAACGACCCCCAATTTGCAGCAAAAAGTATGCTCTAACTTTAAACAGCTATTACTCGGTCAATTTTAATCGTAGAATAACGGGAATTTTTGTGTATTACTTATCAGTGTAAAAGGAAAATTTTACTAAATATAACTTATAGGACCGGGAGACCGTATAAAAATTTAAATTTCGTAATTTTTTAAGAAATATTTTTATTTACCCAAATCGCTTTTAAAATATTTCTTTACCTGATTTTAAACATTTTTGTAATTGGAACTATATGTCTATGACTAACGGTTTAGGAATTAGCCATTGGACACCGTTGAGACCGGACACTCTGTATAATATTTTATATATCGGTGAAAAGAATTATAAAGTTTCATGACAATTTATGCAGGAAACTTCAAAATTACCATTCGTAAATGAGCAAGAAAAGAGTTTGCTTACGTGAAAGAATTTATAATGTTATTTAATTTTTAATAAATTTATATGGTCTATATGATTATTCTTTTCTTTTTTGGTAAACATTTTCACATAATGGAATAAAAATACTCGTAAATAAATAGAACATTATTTTAGAATTGTTTACTTTATCACTCATTTTGTACTTTTTACTTTGTTTTTGAGAAATTTTACCATATTTAAAGCAATGATTACTCGCAAAAATTTAAGTTATATTTTTACTTAAAAATAAGTAATGGGAGGTTCGTACGTGATACATTTAGATATTAAATTTATATTATTTATTTGTTTTCTTTTAGCCTTTCCGTAAATAAAAATGTGTTAAAAAATCACATATTAAACTGAGTTTTTCATATAATATTTTATTTATGGAATGAAAAATTTTTTAAAGTTATCATGGCAATCTACACAAGAACCTTTAAAATTACCTTCCGTAAACGAGCAAGGGAAGAGTTTGCTTACGTGAAAGAATTGGTTAATAAATTTATATGGTATGTAAGATTATTCTTTTCTTTTTTTGGTAAACATTTTCATGTAAAGGAATAAAAATACTCTTAAATAAATAGAACATTATTTTAGAATTGTTTCTTTTATCACTCAATTTGCACTTTTTACTTTGTTTTAAAGGTTTCCAACTGCTTTTAAAGTTCGAATTTCTCGCAAAATTGAAAGAAATATTTTTACTTAAAAATAAGTAATGGGAGTTTCGTACGTGATATATTAGATATTAAATTTATGTATTTTACGTGTTTACATTTAGCATTTCAACAAATAAAAGTGTTAAAAAAATCACATATTAAAATAAGTACTTCATATAATATTGTATATATCGGTGAAAAAAGTTCTAAAGTTTCATGACAATCGATACAGGATTCTTCAAAATTACCTTCCACAAACAAGCAAGAGATAAGCTTGCTTACGTTACAAAATTCGTTTTTAAATTTATATGGTCTATACAGGGATATTCTTTCTTTCTTTGGAAAATATTGTCACATAATCGAATAAAAATACTCGCAAATAAATAGAATATTATTTTAGAATTGTTTCGTTTATCACTCTTTGTATACATTTTACTTTGTTTTTAAGATATCCTACTATTATACTTTTAAAGCACAATTTTCTCGCAAACAGTTGAGATATTTTTTACTTAAAAATAAATAATGGGAGGTTCGTACGTGATTCATTTAGATATTAAATTTATATTTTCCATGTGTTCTTGTTTAGCCTTTCAGTAAATAAAAATCTGTTTTAAAAAATCGCATATTAAAATAAGCTCTTCGTATAATAGTTTATAAATCGGTGAAAAATTTCTGAAGTTTTATAACAATCTATACTGGAAGCTTCAAAATTACCTTCCGCAAACAAGCAAAGGACGAATTTGCTTATGTGAAAGAACCGTTTAATAAATTTATATGGTCTGTATGATTAATATGTTCTTCTTTGTAAACATCGTCACATAATCAAATAAAAATACTCATAAATAAATCGAACGTTATTTTAGATTTGTTTCGTTTATCACTCATTTTGCATTTTTTACTTTGTTTTTAAGGTATCCTACTACTTTTAAAGTACAGATTCCTCGCAAAACTTTTAGCTATATTTTTACTTAAAAATAAGTCATAGGAGGTTCATACATGATACATTTAGATATTAAATATATATATTTTGTGTGTAATTTATTTATTCTTTTAGTAATTAAAAGTCTGTTGAAAAATCACACATTAAAATATGTTCCTCATATAATATTTTATGTATCGGGGAAAAAAATTCTACACTTACGGACTAAAACACGGAAATACTACCGGCAATTGAGACGCCAGTACTACTTCGGTATTTTAACGGAATTTCCCCCCGTAAATTAAAAAAGAAAAAAAAAAAAAAAAAAAAAAACGGAAAATTTTCTGTAATTCACCGTAAAAAAAGTTCCGTTAAAATACGGAAATAGTACTCACGTCTCGATTGCCAGTAGTATTTCCATAGCTTAGTCCGTTTTTTTTTTTTTTTTTTTTTTACGGTGTAAAGTTTCAGAACAATCTGTATAGGAGCCTTCAACATTACTTTCCGTAAACGAGAAAGGGAAGAGTTTGCTTACATGAAAGAATTGGTTAATAAATGTATGTGGTCTACAGAGGAATATTCTTTTTTTTTTATATTATTCTTTTTTTTTATTGTCACATAATGGAATAAAAATACTCATAAATAAATAGAACATTATATTTGCATTGTTTCGTTTATCACTCATTTTGTATTTTTTACTTTGTTTTTAAGCTATCCTGCTACCTTTAAAGCAGTAATGTCGCGAAATATTGTATGCTCTATTTTCACTTTCAAATAAGTAATAGAATGATGGAACGTTCTATATTTAGATATTAAAATTATATTTCGCATGGGTTTTAATTTACTTTTCAGTAAATAAGAATCTGTTAAAGAGAAAATCACATATTAAACTAAGCTCTTCGTAAAATATTTTATCTTACTTGGTGAAAAAATTCTAAAATTTCACTACAAGCTTTTGGGAAAATTCCCTGTAATAAAACGGAGATTCTACTGGCAATCGAGACGACAGTACTATTTCCGTATTTTAAACGAAAATTTACCCAATAAATTCCAGAAATCCGCATTTTTACAGAAATCTTTCCCCATAAATTACAGAAAATTTTCCGTTTTTCTGGAATTTATGGGGGAAAATTTCAGTTAAAATATAGAAATAGTATTGGCGTCTCGATTGCCAGTAGAATCTCCGTTTTTTAGCCCGTTTTTTTTTACAGTGTTCGACATTGCCTTTCGCAAGCAAGTAAGAAATGAGATTGCTTACGTGCAAGATTTGGTTATTAAATTTATATGGCCTAAACTCTAGAACAGCCATGCTCAACCTTTATTATTATTATTATTATTATTATTATTATTGCGGGTCGCAAATTGATGTTTGCAACGTTAGGTGGACCGAAACACACTTATAAAAGGGTAAAAAAGCGAGTAATTAAAATAGTAAGATAACATGAGCAATATAACAAAGTTAATAGTATCAGTAGCGTTGAACGTTTGTCGCGGAAGAAAACTTACCAAAAAAAGATTTACATCGCCATTTCCAAAGAATAAACTATTGCAAATGTTGTAGAAATATGCCGTCCAGTTTGTTATTTGTAATTAGTTGCGTAAAAAGTTTTTTGTGTATTTTTTTTTCCGTGACGAGTGTTTAACTTAAAACAAGAAAGAAGAAAAAATCACGCGTCAAACATAGATTATGAAACACTTTCCAACCCATTCAGAATAATGTATCAAAATTGCACAGTTTAATTAAAAAATTAAAGTATTACGTCTAATTCAACGATATGGAAACGCATAACACATTTCAAAATCCAATTTCAGCTGTTCCCATCTACAATTGAAAAATTATCCGAATTTTTTCAGCAGCCTTATATAGGATATATAGATTTGTATCTACTAACTGCATGCATACCAAAATTTTGTTCACTTAAGAAATACTTCAGTTAAAAATTCCCCTTCAGCATTTTCCTCTAATAAGAAGAATGGTACGTGAATACTTTTGTGGAGCTTGTATATGCGGCATATAATTTATATATTGTGAGTAACATGCAAAAAATTAATTAAATTTAAAAGCGCATACCAAATTTTAAACCGGACATTCCAGCAATTGTTACTCAAAGACAGTGTTGTAACGGATTTTTTTTAGTATTGCAATAGATATCTTTTGTGTGTCCCTGTAAATGAATCAAAAATGCTATAAATGCTCCTTTCTAACGTCATCGTAGTGAAATACAGTGATTTATATCAGTTTCGATACACTTGAAATAGCGTAATGTCGTTAAAATATTCTGCAAACGATTTTTCTCCGTATACCATAATGTAATGGAATACTTTTGAGTGCCCCTGTAAATGAACTATAAATCCTGCATACTTCATATACAATACAAAACATGCGTTTTCGATCCTAAATAACCTTTATCAATTGCATGAAAATCCGAGTATATTTAAGAGAGTTAGAGCGTAGGACAGACGGACAGACAAACCGAATGCATAATCACTTTTAAACTTTGTTGGAAAGTGTTAAAAAATATAACACTTTTTAGATTGATTCTTTTATCACTCATTTTGTATTTTTAACTTTCTTTTTAAGGTATCCTCCTATTTTTATAGGAGAAATTCATCGCAAAAATTAATTTTCACATTCAAATGAGGAATAGGAGGTTCGTGCGTGGTACATTCAGATATTAAATTTATATTTCTTGGGTATTCTCATTACCCTTTCAGTAAATAAACATAAAAAAACATATTACAATCATGGAGCTATTAATAAAAAGGAACTGACATATCCTTAAAATAGTGAAGTTTCCTCTGTAACCGCTTTCGCAAGTGCTGATTACTTCCGGTGAAAATTCCAGCAGTAAATTTATATAGAAATTTTCTCCGTATTTAAAGGCCTTATAATTGCAATCAGTCATAAATAATGGCAGAAACATATTTTCCTTTTTACAGGTGCAAGTTTACTTTAGCAGTAGTCAGGCCATGCGTTTCCGCCATATTGTGATAACCTTGTGAAATAAACTGACTGTTTTACCAGGCAAACTGACACCAGTAAAAACAAATATAATTTTTTACCATATCTGTGAGAAAATAATTCCATGAATAAGACGCTTAAATAAGACAAAATTTTCTATTCAATTTTACTGGTGGGAAGTTTGCCCGAGTGGTATTCAAAAACTGTAGATCAAAAAGCAGCCGCCATCTTGTGACAACCTCCTCTGTTACTTCACTCGCAAATCGTAGACAGTACATTCTATGTCTCCTCCTCATTATTCATAACTCCATTATTAGAACGAGGTGGAACCCGCCGAATTTCGACGAAAGAAAATGTTTACAAAGGAACTGTTGCATCAAATTTATAATACATCAACAACAATAATTAGAATAAAAAATCCATCTTACACTTGTCAATTTAACTCTCCAAAGACATATTTTAACCTAAGATTAACAAAATACTTTTTTCATAAACTTCAACTGTTAAAATTATTGAAAAATTAAACTTTATTCATACACGTAATCAGTAACATATAATCAAGATAAGTAATTTTGATTAAGTTATCAATTGATGCTTGGTTACGGAATGAAAAATCCGCAAAAATGATTTCACCTTGACATAATCATAGAATTTTTCTACCTTTACATCTAAACCAAATCAAGCCATTTTCCACGTTTCACATCCATATTAACCATTTTTAACGCGCAATAGGTTATTAATAAATATTTTTTCAAGCTTGAAGTCACGTTTGTCAACTATTACAACTTTTCATGTTAAAATTCCCACTCGTGATTTGAGGTCTTAGTATAATCTCTGTACCTGCGCGTAAAAATTCCAGAAATTTGTAACTTTTAGACGTATTCAAGGGGAAATATCTCGTTTTATCAAATAAAATTATCGTTTACTTTTAAAAATGACGTCATTTTCAGTCGCTGAAATATTTTGCCTATTGACTCAAACGCAATATCAGCGGAATGAAAAAAAATATTTTTAATTGTAATGAGAAAATGGCATCAGTAAGGGTATAATCAATAAAGATAACTAAACCAATTTTAATAGAAATGAAGTACTTCAGTTGCCACGATCAGAAAATTAGTATTAAAAACTATACAAAAATTAATGTTGCAAAAATAAATTGAGATACAGCTTTCAAACAAATTGCATTTAAAAGTAAATTTTTTTCTTTATAAGACGGTGTAAAAATTTAAAATGTGGGATGTTTAGAAGTTAAAAAATTTGCAGTAGCGAAAATTGCAAAACCTAAATTTCATTTTAGATTTCAAAGTGTTGCCATTCGCAGAATGACGTATGCGTTACGCACAGATATGTTTGTCCTTTATAATATAGATAGGCTCTTCGTAAAATATTTCATCTACTGGGGGAAAAATTAAAGTTTTGCGGCAATCTACACTGTTAAAAAAAAAAAAAAAAAAAAAAAAAAAAAAAAAAACGGACTAAAATATGGAAATACTACTGGCAATCTAGAAGAGCACTATTTCCGTTTTTTAACGGAGTTTTTCCCGGTAAATTGCAGAAAAATTTCCGTTTTTTAAGGAATTTAACGGAAATTTTTCTGCAATTTACCTTGAAAAAGTTCCGTTAAAATACGGAAATAGTACTGGCGTCGAGATTGCCAGTAGTATTTCCGTATTTTAGTCCGTTTTTTTTTTTTTTTTTTTTTTTTTTTTTTTTTACAGTGATACAGGAACTTTCAACATCTCCTTTTCCAAACAATTAACCCTTTAGTGCGCAGCTTTGCATATATGAAAACAACACTGTTTTGAATTTAACAGATTTTTTTTTTTTAATTCTCATATACCTAATTCGCACCAGAAAATTAAAATAACAATATTTGCTTGAATTAAAAAACAGACATTTCGTATTTAAATAAAGCGAAATTAACCATTAAAGCTTTCAGGCGTAAAGTCAGATTCTCCGAACTACGTAATTTCTAGAACGTATTATGCAAATTAAAGGGTTAAAGGTTAAGTTTTATAAAATAAATAATTATATAAAATAAGGTATTTGGAGACATACTTATTAAAGTATTTGCTAATTTGCATTATTTTACCGTAAAACAGCCAAACGACAGTAGTTTTTACTTGCATTGTAGATGTACAACAGAAGAAAAGATTGACGTATTATATGAAAAATATGTCTGATTTTTTTTTTTTTCATTATTTTTCCCGTGTAATAAATCTTTTAGAGTATCACATATAATTTTTTCGAAACAAAATAAAAAATCGCGCAGTTAAGTGTTAAGGAATTAAATAACTTACGTAACAGAATTGGTTATTAAATTTATATGTTCTTGAAGATTATTCTTTTCGTTTCTGGTAAACATTGTCGCATAATGGTACAAAAATATCCGTAAATAAAGATAAAGTTAATTTTGAATTGTATCTTTTATAACTAATTTTCTACTTTTTACTTTGTTTATAACTCCTACGTGGCGAGTGTTACACATGTACGACGCATAAAATGCTCAGAATCCTTGATTATTCCAATCAATAATTTTTAGGTAAAATTTTTGCCTTATTTAATCTTAGTATTTTCGCGATTAAATTCGGCAAAATTTTCTTTTCTAATAAGCCAGTTCAAAAAGTTAAATAAACCTGTGAAAGACTCTCGTTGCTTAGGGGTTAAGGTTCCCCCCCCCCCTTTTAGAGCACCAATTCCTCGCAGAAATCTATGTCTTGTTTCCACATTCAAATAAATAATAGAAGTTTCGTACGTGATTAATTTAGATATTAAATTTATAGTACTTCATATGCGTTTTCATTTAGCCTTTCAGTATTTCATAATCTGTTAAAAAATCAAGTATTTTATTTACTCGGTGAAATGAAATTCTAAAGTTTCATGATAATCTAGCATTTTGTTTGGCTTACAAGCAAGGAAAGAGATTACTTACGTCAAATATATATTTTTTATAATTAATTTACTCTTAGTTTTCGATTTTTAGTAAAACGTTGTCAGATATTAAACTATGTTTCTCAAAGAATATATATATATTTTTTTTTACTTTTCAGAAAAGCTGCCACTTTTCACGGCAATGTAGAGAGTTACTTTCACCATTTCGTCTTATAAACTAGCAGGAAAAGAGATTGTTTATGCAATACAATCTATTTTTCTATTGAGATTTTCTGGCAAGTTTGTATTAATTAAACATAATCGGCTGCATATTTCATATATGATCGACCAACTGTCTACAACTAGAACCGGGGTGGCCTCTTATTACCCGACTGAAAATAAGGGTTATGTGTTTCATGCGTATCTGTGTATGTAGATTTCTTTATACCCTCGAAACATTCCAAGTGCTGGATGGATTTTAATGAATGAGGTCTCTATCAATTCTTCTTAACGGCCCGATGGTTATAGGCTAAGTTTTGTTTTTATAAATTCAAAATGGCGGCCGTAAAATACAAAATGGTGGTAGAGACGAAAAAAAAATTTACGCACCCTATTGAGTGGCATATCATTGGATAGGTCTTTCAAAATGATGGCGATGTTTCATTGACTATTTTACAGTCAGAAGCTCCGTTAAAATATTATATAACCTGGAAGTTGTGCATGTATTGAGGATATCTAGCTTTACTGCAACTCTAACTATCACTGACATCTATAGACCTCATCAAAACAGTGTTTATAGATAGGAACTAACAATTAAACACTACTTAAAAGTCATCAATACAAGTAAATAAAAAAAAATAGGTAAGTAATATAAACAAGTAATATAAAAAAAATATTTTAAGTCAATTCCTACTTAGGCCAATAAGAGACCTTTTTTTCTCCCCTTCTTCTTTCCTGTTGAGTGGCGCTTAAAATGCCTTGATCAAGAAGAGGGCTCTCTCGGTCTTAAAGTACCTTGATCAAGAAGAGGGCTCTCTCGATTATTGAAAATTAATTAATTAAATTAAATTAATGAATTAATATTTGAAAAAAAGTGTGTTAACATCAAGTGTCACCCACTACAAGTTTAAAATAATTTATTTGAACTTGATTGGATGAATAATAAGTATTTTATTAGCGATTGAAAATTTGAACAAGATATATATAGCGAGAGTGTGAGCTAATAATAGGAATTGAAAAAAAAGTAGTTTCACATTGAGGGGAAATAATTAATTAGTTCGCTTTTTACTCAGTCGGGTTTTTTTGATTTTTTAAATTTAATAGTTTATTTAATATTTGGTTGCTAACTTTAAGCAGGTAATTAAAAATTAATAAGCTTGATTGAAATATAATTGAAATAAAATGTAAATTTTATACTAAATTCTATAAGTCATAGAATAGTATTATTAGTGATGTGTAGGTTTGACAAGATTCCAACCTTATAAATTGCTGACTAGATAATTAAGGAATTAATTATTAAAATTCCACGAATCCAATAAATGCATATTAAAATCAAACTGAGTAAATAATAAGTCATATCATCCATAAAAAAAACTGACAAGTAATTAAAATTAAGAGCAACAATATTTATTTAAATATTATATAATTACATAAAAAAATGATAGAAATAAAAAAAAATATTATACTACAGAGCATCTCACTGACAAGATAATTCGATTCTAACTCTCTACAGCTGGAGATCTATTGCAGGTAACTTAACTGTATTTTTATTATTAGATAGTATTTTCATTGGCGTAACAACAGTAGTTACATTACCTTAAAACTAAATTTCATAAATTATTAAAATAATTATTTAATCAAATAATAAATATATTTTAAGTAATAAATTAATCAGATAAAATTAATATTTTAAAAATAATTATTTAATTACTTAATGGCAAAAATGTCCAAGAACTTAAAAATTAATAACTATTTAATTATTTATATGTAAATCTCAAACCCACATTTGGCGCTTACTCCTAAACAATCACATATATGAATTCATATGTCAGAAACTAATTATGAAGTTGACAGTACCTCATAGACTCGCATAAGTTAAGAGTTGGCTGTCATCATTGGACATCCTGGGAATTTTGCAATATCGGAGCACAGTTATAAAGAGCGTGGATCCAAGGGGCATGAACGTACAGAAAACACACTTCTTATATCAAATCACATAACATAAAGACTAAAGTCTTGTGGAGAAGGATAGAGAAATCCATTCAACAAAACCTATGTTTTAAATAAATCATCACTGACAGGGAAATATCTCAAAAAAGATGTCTCAGTACAAGCTAAAAGTATACCTCCTAAGTAAACTTCTTCAGGAAGATGATATTGTCAAGTTAGACTGCACCTGAATTAATCTAGAATGTAATGTAATCTGTGTCCACAAAACTTGACTGACTTTTGTTAGTATTATACATTGCAAAGAAGGTATGTTGTAAAATATTTTTCATGTGCTCAGAGCTGAAATGTATGGAAATGTGAGGGTTTGTGCAGGAAGGCTGGTATGCCGGTTAATTTAGAGATTGGGATACATTATGCATAAACACATCCGCGCACACATATTTCCTCAGTATTCTGTTGCTTGACGGAACTTGCCTTTGAAACGAAAATTAACGTCTTTTTAAAGGCAAGAAAGATATTTCAGAAATTATGAAAACATTTGAATGAGTTTGAGTAAAATTTTGACTCGAGCTGTCGTTCTCTTTGTTGAGTCGAACTTATCTCTCGCTCGTTTAATAAAAAGTGAGTTAAACTAAATCCAAAGCTTAAAGAAAGTGAGTCAAACGCACGAGTTTCAACTCAACGAGTTCGCTTAATTGCACAACGGATTCAATGTAATCTGTCTCCATTGCTCCACCAGTGGCCGAGAGGTTCTGCTCTCGAAGCTGGTAGACGGGAGGTGCTGGGTTCGGTCCCAATCCTACCCGTCGGCCTAATAGTTCAGAGTTTTGGTGGTTTTCTTCGAACCTTGGTTTTCCAAGCGTAAATACGGGTTAGGTTCCCTTACAAACAGCCCCACGGAGGGCACTCCCCCCCTTGGGCCTATATCCCCGTGTTGATAATTGGCCGTCATAAACACAACCACAACCTACCAACCAGCCAGTCACCATTAAATGTGACACTCTAATATTGATATGGTGAGGAGGTTTTAAAAACTAAACTCCATGCGAAACAAAGCTCTTACTGACTATCCCCATTTTAGACAGACAGTCTTCTTTTGCCATACCACCATCCCTCAAATCTGTCATTGGCCGTCGGTAGTCTAGAGTGATCTCGGGTATGAAGGCCCCTTCATTTCGAATCTTCAGTACACACCTAACCAGTCATAATATTAAGCTATAAAAATGTCTCCTCTATTTTTGTTTAAGACAGCGCTCAGACAGAATGTCACCTTGAAAGTAATAAAAAAGCATTTGATTTTGTTTATGATTAAGTCGTTATGGGCGCTACATATTTCAATTTAAAAATATGGTAAATATAAATACATAGAAATTATATATATCATAAGTCTTATGCAGGAGATTATAATAATATAATTTTTGTATCCGTTCATAGTCCCATTATTGATTAATTTATGCCTGAATATTGATTTTTGTTGCTTATACGATTAAAAAGCTAGTTTTGCGGGGAAGCAACGATGCGAGATTTCACACCAGTAGCTTTTAGCATACATTGGCACATAGTGAAATAGAAATATCCCGAAAAAGGTTTCTATTTTTCGTATAATTTAGTTTATCACATATTTTAACGCATTTCTTATTTTACAAAAAAATATAAAAAACCAGTTAAGCATATTATGGCATATTGTTAACACATTATCCTTATTAAGTAAAATAATGCTATAAAGTGATAAAATATCATTTATTAAGATTGACGATTGTTTCGTCGCACCAACGGCGACATTTTCAAAATCATACACGATAGAAACTATTTTCACATAATTTAAAATAATAAACATAGTAAATAATGTCACGAGACATGATGCATAATGAAATATTGCTAACACAAAATAAATTAAAATTAAATTAGTTATTTGTGAACGTGGATTAGTTTTTATATAATTTAACAAAACAATAACATGGTAAATAATGTCACGAGACAACTTGCATAATGAAAAATATTGCAGAACAAAAAAACAAAATATAAAATTATCTTGGCTATTTGCGAGCGTTGATTAATTTTTACTATTGGTACTAAAATTATATAGCATCTCTTTCCAAATTTTAGGTAAATCTAGGGACAATAAGTCATTGCAAATATTCTTGTTGTGTAAAAAGATCTCTATTGATTCTCGGATTATGGATGGTAAATAAAATCTTGATGTGTAAATTAACTTGCTATTTTTAAAAATAGAATCAATAGAGATCTTTTTACGCAACAAGAATATTTGCAATGACTCATTGTCCCTAGATTTACCTAAAATTTGGAAAGAGATGCTATATAATTTTAGTACCAATAGTAAAAATTAATCAACGCTCGCAAATAGCCAAGATAATTTTACATTTTGTTTTTTGTTTTGCAATATTTTTCATTATGCATGTTGTCTCGTGACATTATTTACCATGTTATTGTTTTAATAAATTATATAAAAACTAATCCACGTTCACAAATAACTAATTTAATTTTAATTTATATTATGTTTGCAATATTTCATTATGCATCATGTCTCGTGACATTATTTACTATGTTTATTATTTTAAATTATGTGAAAATATTTTCTATCGTGTATGATTTTGAAAATGTCGCCGTTGGTGCGACGAAACGATCGTCAATCTTAATAAATGATATTTTATCACTTTATAGCATTATTTTACTTAATCTGTTTATAAGTGAACATTATACATGTTTTTATAACGTTATCCTTAATAACCGTACCTAACAAGGCTTTACTGTTTAGGGAAGAAAGTATTATTAACTAATTTTCTAGTATTATTTATATTTATCATTCTATTGTTATTTTATAACCACTGCTCGCATTCAATAGCCCTTTCAAGACTGAGATTGTTGGGAAGGAGGTTCCGCCAAACACGGAAGATCTCACTGGAAAAACTTAAAAACGATTCTCGTTGATTTAGAGACATCAGTCATCGGATTCGGAGGGTATGGGAGTGTAGAAGAGCGTTTCATTGGTATGTTAAATGAAACTAAAGGGGATTGTCTAGGACTAATGCAGTCCATACGACATCCTTCATTTTGGTAAATGTTAAAGAATATTTTATTTACTACATTTAGTTAAGATATTTAATAAAACTAGGGGGATCTGCCCCCTACGAGCTACGCTCGTCAACCCCCGTTCAGACACAGCAGACTCTAAAAGTACGCTAATTTGGTCGGCTTTAAAAAGATTTCGGAAGATTGAATTATAATTTAATGAACAGTGGCGATCTCCCTATAAACGGATTTTTATTCATTTCTCTTTGATTGGGAATTTTAAGGCCAAATCCGCTGCGGTACGACTTGATTATCCCGTCGACCAATTTCGCCAAATTATATAAATCGCCAAACCACTCGCCAAATTATAGAAATTGACATAATTTTTATTTTAAATAACGAAAGAACAAATAAATTAGTGCAACATTAATAAAAATACAAATAAAACGTCGAAATAAAAATAACTTGAGGACGTAGACACATGTAACTTGCTTAAAGTAAAGTTAATGTGACATTTACGATTAACCATTATTGGCATTTAATCTTATAGTTTGGCGAATGATAGATTTTTGGTTGACGGGATAACTAAGTAGTTCCAAATCTGTTTTCGTCTTTGATTAAGTAAATAAGTTAAACATTACAAAATAAGCTAATATAAAAGGAATTAAGTAAACAGAGTCTTTGTCTGCCGGTATCTTTTAACAAAGCGAAAAGGAAGTTCTTTTAAATAAGACATTTTAAATTAAGCGTTTTTAATCTGGTGTAATTTTGACCAAACTATTCTTTCTCGTTTTAATATTCACGTGAAAATACTTTTGTTAGAAATGAAATATTATTTGCGCTTTCCTAACAAAAATAGTTGAAAAGTATCCTCTCAAAATATCAAATAAATGTCTAGCGCAAATTCTAAATTTAAACTGTTTTGCAATATTATTTTGTTTTCATTTTATGTAATAATTATAATGTGACGTAAATATGATGTAATTTCTCCTATTTAAGACTTATAACTCATGTTAATGAATTTATTATTTTACAATTTCCTTTCTCTCTTAAAATTCACGTGTAAATATAGTTTTTATGACGTAATTTTTAATAAGTTCCTGCTTTTTGTACATAATTATTTAATTCTAATTCCAAATGTATTCTTCTGTTTATAATAGTCACGTGTAAATAAATTTTTAATTTATTTAGTAAATATTTTTTTTTAATTTGAAACAAACATTATTGTTTGCGCTATTTATACAGTTGGCAACAGTTTAAATTAATATCACTTTCTAAAATGTGTAAAAAATATCTCTAGTCATGCTGAAAAATTGAATTTAAAATAGAAATAAAACCTCAAAAAATGAGTCAAATTAAAAAAAGAAATACAGTCTGTACACCGGGAAATTCAAACGTATAAAATGATCTAAAAATGATTAAATTCCCATGAATAATTTTAGCTCCTATAAAACTTTTTCAGTGGAACGATTTTGTCCAAATTTAGCATTAAATATCTCTTTAAATTATTCTTCGATTTAAAAACTGTGTACATCAGCGTGTTTATCAAACATTTCTGTATAATGCTACCGATTTTCATATTTTTGTATGCATTATTTTTCTTAATATTAACGAAGAAAGACCTCCGGTCACAAAAAATTCAAAACCGGCGGCGGCGGCGGCTGTGACAGCTGTAGTTACATTTTTTAGAATAGAGAGATAGACAATCTTTAAAAATTAAAATCAATAAATTTAAATATTAGTAGTGAATAAGTTTTGTAACTACTTTTCAGTTTCCTTAGTAAGTTTCTTTAGTTCCTTCATAAAGAATGTAAATGGACTCATTACTTGTGATAGGAATTAATAGGGATATATATGTCTTTTTTATTTTCAAAACTATTAGTTGCTATGCTATTACAATGTTCCTTCAACTGATAGATATCTTTGTGAATCCATTTTATAAACAATGCTCCTCATAGAATATTTTATTTACTTGTCGAAAAAAATTCTCATGTTTCATAATGCTATACGTAAGGCCACTTTGAATATTGCATTCCGAAAACGAGCAGGAAAAGATATTGCTTACGTGGCAGAATTGGTTATTAAATTTATATTTCCTAGTGCATATTTTATTTCTCTTTTGTAAAATTCCTTACATAGACTTACTTTCTTACTTTGACCAAAAAGTATTTTTTTTATTATCTATTATTTTTCACATCTTCTGTATATCGCTCATTTTAAACCACTTTTATCCTTTTGGTAAATAAAAGCTCGTTAAAAACATTATCACATATTAATCTGTGCTCTTCGAAGAATATTTTATTTACTGGGTAGCAAAATGCTCTCACGTTTCATGATGCTATATGGGAGATTCTCAAAAGGTGGGATCATTAAACGTTAACAATATGTAATTTTTCAAATTTTCAAATTTAAGGCGAATTTTTCTTTAATATTATAGTATGTCTATAAATATAATATATTAATATTTTTAACAGTATGTCTACAAAATTATACACAAACATTAAAAGACAGCAACTATTCTGGAAAATTAATTATTAAAGCATTTAATTAGCAGTTGTGTACGTTACAAATTTTGGACACTTTTTCGCACGTACGTTACAGATTTTGGACGTTGCGCTTAGTATTGAAAAAATTCTTAAGGCTAAGAATGTAGTAAATGTGCCCTTAATTGTATGTGTATACCTATATATATGTATAATTAACTTTTTGTTATCCAGTAATAATAATAATAAAATCAAATGCTTTGTCGCGTACGTTACTTTCGGACATAACAAAATACAAAAAAAATTCTTTATAGAAAAGTCCTTCTATCTTCAAAAAAGCAATAAATCAGCTTGCCATCTCTTAACGAAATTATCAAAAAATCATCCGTTTCCTTTATGCATTCGTTGTTTACCATTAGAACCACCTGGAAAAAAAATTAAAACTCTTTTTCTTGGTGGTACATTGGAGCAGTTAACGTTATGAATGTCCAAAATTGGCCTCTTTAGCATAAAATAATAAAATTTTAAGATAGAAAGCTTCTACAATAAATTATGTCATTTTCTGTCTCTGAATAGAATTAAAAACTCAGTGTAAAAAAAAAAATAAAGTCAATGATACTTAAACTTATGTTTGAAAGGCTTAAAGTTATGAAGTGTGTCCAGTGCCCACCTTTTGAGAATCGCCCATATATAAGGCCACTTTGGATATTGCTATTCCGCAAACAAATATGAAAAGAGATTGCTTACGTGAGAGAATTGGCTACTATATTTATGTTTCCTAAAGAATATTTAGTTTCTTCTTTGTAAAAACTTTCGCATACTGTTATAAAAATACTCTTAAATTAAAATATTTTTCCTTTTCATTTATTTCTACTACTTTTATTCATTTATTAAACAAAAATTGGCTAAAAACGCTATCACAGATTAATCTTTTCACTTCAGAGAATATTTTTTTTCAATTGAGAATACTCTTATGATTCATGATGGTCATTTTAGATATTGATATTACGCAAAATAGCAGGAAAAAAATTGCCTGTGTGAAGGAATTGGTTTTAATGCTTGTATTTCATAGAGACAATTTAGTTTCTTTTTTTGTAAAAATGCTTGCAGAATGTTACAAAAATACTGCTAGTTATTTTTCATTTTCTAATATTTTTCACATCTTTTGTATATCAATGATTTTAAAAAACTACTATCCATTTAAGTAAATCAAAATTGTTTAAGACCACTATTATCTATTTATTACAGATATTAATCCAGTATTTATTACAGTTATTAATTTATACTCTTCGTAGAATATGCTCACACGCTTCTTCATGCTATATGTAAAGCTTCTTTGGCTATTGATATTCCAAAAACAAGCAGGAAAAGAGATTGCTTACGTGACAGAATTCGTTATTAAATTTATATTTCCTAGAAAATACAGTGGACTCTCTCTATCTGAGCACTCTCTAATGTGAACACTTCGGTATTATGAACACATTCTGACGATCCCGGCGAAACTCCTATGACTTAACAAAAGATGAACTCTCTGTATTCTGAACATCCTCTAATCTGAACACCCCGTTATTATGAACACTACTTTTGGTCCCGATTCTACCCCACCTCTCTATAAACTGAACGTATGTTTGCAGTCGGAATCCGGGGAATTCCCTCATCATGGAAATTTGGAAAACATAGTTGTAGAAGAATAAAAAGTTCATCGAACTCGTCGAAAGAAACACTTACCGACATGTTCTGTGCTAGTTTTACGGGTGCGAAGCTCAAACCACTTGAGATCGGAAAAATTGAAAAACCCCGACGCTATCGCATCATTGCCTGTGCACTAAAAATTAAATTGAAAAGACTGGATGACAGTTACAATTTTCTCACAATGGTTGGAGGGAATTAACGAGATGTTGAAGAAGGAAGAAAAATTCTTCTTTTTGTGGATAATGCCAAATCACATACAAACATGCAGCTGAGCAACGTGAGCCCGAAGTTCCTGCTACCGAACTGTACTTCTATAATCCAACCACATAATCAAGGAGTAATCAAGACCTTTGTAGCTCACTACCGAATCCATTTTCTGAAGAAAATGTCCTGGGGATGGAGGAGGCAAATTCGGTAACCGATCTAACGAAGAAGATCAACGTCGTGGATGCTGTCCATTGGATATCAACGGCTTGGAAAAAAGTAACCTCCTACACCATCCACAGATGCTTCTGCGAAGCTGGATTCCCGTGTGAGAATCGGAAATCAGGAATTGAGGACCAAGAAGCAACAGCTGGGAGGGACTTTTGGTCAATGGAGGATATTCCATCTACGTTTTGATCACGTGGTCAAGGTAAAAACTTCTAGCGTAAAGAAGGGAAGATTCCGTAGATGTGTAATATAAATCCCCGCTATCCAATGAAACAGTTCATGAGGCAAAGCAGTAGAACTTCCCTTCTTATCAGTTATAAGTTCCTTGCGTAAATTACCGGTATCACGTGACTTTTTTCAGCCTCGAACCCAGTTTTGGAATATCCTCCATTTGTCAGGAGCTGCATACTGAAATGGAGGATATTCCAAATCTGGGTTCGAGGCTGAAAAAAGTCACGTGATACCGGTAATTTACCCAAGGAATTCATAACCGATAAGAAGGGAAGATACTACTGCTTTGCCTCATGAACTTTTTCATTGGCTAGCGAGGATTTATATTACACGTCTACGGGGTCTTCCCTTCTTTACGCTAGAAGTTTTTACCTTGACCACGTGATCAAAACGAAAATGGAATATCCTCCATTGAACCTTCAGCTTATCTCGAAGCCGACGTAAGCCATCCGGTTTGCGACAACAACATCGTTGAACAGGAAGAGGATAGTGAAGAAGACACAGAACCATAATGGAGGATATTCCATCTGCGTTTTGATCACGTGATCAGGGTAAAAACGTCTAGCGTAAAGAAGGAAAGGCTCCGTAGACGTGTAATGTAAATCCCCGCTAGCCAATGAAACAGTTCATCAGGCAAAGCAGTAGCATTTTCCCTTCTTATCAGTTAGAAGATTCTTGGGTAAATTACCGGTATCACGTGACTTTTTTCAGCCCCGAACCCATATTTGGAATATCCTCCTTTGTCCAATGAAACAAGAAGTACGAGTACCTTCAAACAATATGGCCAAGGAATGGAGGATATTCCATCTCCGTTTTGATCACGTGGTCAAGGTAAAAACTTCTAGCGTAAAGAAGGGAAGGCTCCGTAGACGTGTAATGTAAATCCCCGCTAGCCAATGAAACAGTTCATGAAACAAAGCAGTAGTATCTTCTCTTCTTATCAGTTAGAAGTTCTTTGCGTAAATTACCGGTATCACGTGACTTTTTTCAGCCTCGAACCCATATTTGGAATATCCTCCATTCAAGACCTGTTGAAGTATGCAGCTGAACATCACCCGGAAGTCTTTCAACTTCTTCAACTTCTGCACACAGGAGAACCCGTTTAGCTTGGTGTAGAGATCTTCGACTTTGGACCAGGTATCAATGGGGAACGTTTTATTTACTGATGAGTCTCGGTTAAGCCTAAACACTAATTCTCGACGAGTTTTCATCTGGATAAAACCAGGGATCCTTTCAACGTACGAGAAAGAGACTACTATGGCAGAGGAGATTTGATGGTGTATTGATGGTATTTGATTGTATGGTAGAATTGCATTTGATGGATGATTCATTTCATGGGAGATCTCATGGTTTGAGGGGAGACTTGATAATTTGCGCCCATCATGTCTGACGGGCGCACACCCCCTCCTTTGCTTGGCAAAGGTTCTGTGACTGGTGTGAGGTTTAGGTATTTATATATCTTGGACCTCTTTCTTCGGATTTAAGGAATGCAGTTGGCTCTGATTTCATTTTAATGGAATACAACGCGTGCCCAGATAGAGCTCATCTAGTCGACGAATTTCTGGAAACAGGATATTTGCTTGATGTATTAGCCCGGCAGATCTCCGGACCTAAACCCTATAGGGTATGTCTAGAACGCTCTGGGGAAGATAACTGGAACTCTCTTTTCACCTCCCAGAACTATCAAGAGCCTGAAAACAGCATTGCTGGAGGGGCGAGACTAACTGCCACAGATTCTCATAAACTGCCTGATTTCCAGTATCAATTCGTTATGCGAGCTGTACACTGTGAGAGCTGTTTAGAGAGGACCATACTCCCTATTAACCAATTTTCTAGGTCAATATGATAAGCTTTGTTTTATATTTTCCGACGCTGAGGAATCTTACTCACGATTATGCATGTTTATTATAACTGTTGAATATTTTTTTTTCATTATATTAAGCTATGTACAGTCGTGGAGAAAAAAAAGTAAACACCCCTTACTAACTCTTCAACAAATTATCGTAGACGGAAGTTACTAGTACCGAACGATTTGAAATAATGCCTACTTTTAAATTATGTATATAAAATTTGCTTAGGGGGTCATCTACATATTAAAACTAACCCAAACCTCATTTTTTTCAATTGCAATACCCAATTTTAACGAGATATTTCAAATCTTCGGTTCAAACTATCCCTAGACACCGAATTTCAAGTCATTTGAATGATGAGTTTTTGAATTATAAACATTCAAAATTTAGTTCTTCTAATGTTAAATTACATTTTCATATTTTTATTTATATCTCCTGAAATTATACTCCTAATGTGCTAATTTTTTGTGTAGCAATAAAACTTATGCGCCCAAACATAAATACGCTGAATTTGTAATTTTTATAGTTTTATGATATGAATTATGAAATTAATATCCGAAAAATTTATGAATTGCAACCTACAATTTTTTTTATGGATTTAGATTTATTAAGTCCTGCTTTATAAAAATCCGAAATTTCACACTATTCTTCCAAATAGTTTTCAAATTATGCTTAAAAAAACGGCAAAATGATGGTTTAAGTGATGGTTCTATCTATGATAGAAGTGAGTAGATATTTTGAAATTTCCTCTGCTGTCTTGATATCTAACAGGCATTATTGACTGCTTAAAGGTACCTTGATCAAGAAGGGGGCTCTCTCGGTTAGCAGTCGAGTATCCAACTTCAATTTGGATACAGCCCTTAAAATACGCTCGTTTTAAAATACTTACTTTCTCGGAAATTTATGGTACGAATTGCATAAAAATTTGATTCTAGGCTAATTGAAGGATGTAGAGTTCATTTATGCTGTCAGAATTGGGTATTGCATGTGAAAAAAAATGAAGTTATGGTTTGTTTTAATATGTAGATGGCCCCCTAAGCAAACTTTATATACATCATTTAAAAGTAGACTTTACTTCCAATCGTTCGGTACCAGTAACTTTCGTCTACGAGAATTTGTTGCAGAGTTAGTAGGGGGTGTTTACTTTTTTTTTCCACGACTGTACAGACCTAATTTAATTAAAATATGTCCAGTAGTTCTGGAGGTAATCGACCAAATCTGAAAATTCTCTGAATTTTGAACATGAGTGTAAATTCAGCACTCCCATCACAGTAACTGGCATGGCTAATCAGGCTAAGTATTCTATACAGTCTATAAACTCAATACATAGTAGTCGTTTTCAAACTCCCTCTATACTGAACACCCCCATAATCTGAACATTTTTGGTCGGTCCGGTGAGTGTTCAGAATAGAGAGAGTCCACTGTATTTAGTTTCTCGTTTGTAAAAATTCTCGCATAGCGTTCTAAAAATACTCCTGAATATACACAATATAAACTATTTTTTTTTTTTTTTTAATATTCTAAATATTTTTTTTTCCATTATCTATTATTATTATTCATTTTTTTTTTCAATCATTCACACTACTTTTACCTACTTATTAAATAAATATTGTTAAAAATATTATCGTATATTTTTTCAGTATGAAAAAATATTTAGTGTCTCTTTGTAAAATGCCTCGCATAATGTTGTTAAAATACTCCTAATTATATATATTTTTCAATAGCTATTATTTTATTCTTTTTTTCCTTTTTCACTCATTTACACTACTTTTATCCATTTAGTAAATAAAAAGTGGTTTAAAAAGCTATCGCATGCTGATCTATACTCTTCATAGAATATTTTATTTACTCGGTAGAAATTTCTCATGCGTTTCATGGTGCTGTATATTAAGTCACGTTCGATATCGCTATTGCAGAGAAAAACCAGGGAAAAGAATGCTTACAAGAAGTAGTTGGTTTTTAAATTTCTATTTCCTACAGGCAATTTACTTTCAATTTTGTAAAAACGCTTGTATAATTTTACAAAAGTACTCCTAATTATTTTTCATTTTCTCATTTTTCTCACATCTTTTGTACATCAAATACTTTAAAGAACTTTTACCCATTTAAATAAATCAAAATTGGTTAAAGACACTATCGATTATTAATCTATACTCTTTGTAAACTATTTTACATTCGGTAGAAAATTCTCTCACGTTTCATGATGCTATATATAAAGCCAGTTTGGATATTGCTATTCCGCAAACAAGCAGGAAAAGATATTGCTTGCGTGATAGAATTCGTTATTAAAGTTATATTTCCTAAAGCATATTTAGTTTATCTTTTGTAAAAATTCTTGTATATCGTTATAAAGATACTTATATATATATATATATATTCATTATGTATTATTTTTTCTTCTTTTACACTTATTTATTTTACTTTTATTCATTCATTAAATAAAAATTGATTAAAAACGTTATCTCATATTAATAATTTCACTTCATATAAGATTTCATTTCTTTCGATGGAAAATTCTCTTATCTTTCATGATGCTAGATATATGGTCATTTTAGATATTGATATGTCGTAAAAAAGCAGGAAAATTTTTTTTTGCCTAAGTGAAAGAATTGTTTTTTAAACAACTTTTATCAATTTTATTAAATCAAAATTGTTTAAAAACGCTGTCGCATATTAATCAATACTCTTCGCCGAATATTTCATTTACTTGCTAGGAAATGCTCTCACGTTTCATGATGCTATCTATAAGGTTACTTTGGATATTACTGTTCCGCAAACAAGCAGGAAAAGATATTACTTACGTGAAAGAATTGTTTATTAAATGTACATTTACTAAAGAATATTTAGCTTCTCTTTTGTAAAAATTCTGGCATAGTGTTCTAAAAATACTCCTAAATATATATATTTTTTCATTATCTATTATTATTCATTTTTTTTTCTTTTTACTCATTTATACTACTTTTATGTATTTATTAAATAAAAATTGTTAAAAACATTATCGTATATTTTTTCACTTCGGAGAATATTTAGTTTATCTTTTGTAAAAATTCTCACGTAATGTTGTAAAAACATGCCTAATTATCTTTTTTCATTAGCTATTATTTTAATTATTTTTTTCTTTTCACTCATTTATACTACTTTTATCCATTCAATAAATAAAAATTAGGTAAAGAAACTATCGCATATTAATTTATACTCTTCGTAGAATTTTTTATTTACTCAATAGAAAATGATCTCACGTTTCCCGAGACTATATATAAAGCTACTTTGGATATTGCAATTCCGCAAACAAGCAGGAAAAGAGATTGTTTACGTGACAGAATTGGTTATTAAATTTATATTTCCAGGGGAATATTTAGTTTCACTTTTGTAAAAATTCACGCATAGTGTTCTAAAAAATTTCTTAAACATATTTTATTTCATTATCTATCATTATTCATTTTTTTTCCTTTTCACTCATTTCTACTACTTTTATGTATTTATTAAATAAAAAATTTTAAAAACATTATCGTATATTTTTTCACTTCAGAAAATATTAAGTGTCTCTTTTGTAAAAATTCTCGCATAATATTGTAAAATTTCTCGTATAATGTTGTAAAATTTCTCGTATAATGTTATAAAACTTCACGTATAATGTTATAAAAATTCTCGCAAAATGTTGTAAAAATACGCCTAATTTTTTTCTTTCATTAGCTATTATTTTAATTATTTTTTCTTTTTCACTCATTTATATTACTTTTATCCATTTAATAAATAAAAATTGGGTAAAGACACTATCGCATATTTAATTTATACTTTTCGCAGAATTTTTTATTTACTCAGTAGAAAATGCTCTCACGTTTCCTGAGACTATATATAAAGCCACTTTGAATATTACTATTCTGCAAACAAGCAGGAGAAGAGATTGCTTACGTAACAGAATTGGCTACTAAATTTATATTTCCTAGAGAATATTTAGTTTCGCTTTTATAAAAATTATCGCATATTGTTCTAAAAATACTCTTAATGTATATGTTTTCATTATCTATTATTTTTCATTTATTTTCCTTTTCACTCTTTTATACTATTTTTATCCATTTATTAAATAGAAATTGTTAAAAACATTTTAGCATATTTTTTCACTTAAGAAAATATTTAGTTTCTCTTTTTTTTAAATTTTCGCAAAATGTGAAAAATACACATAATTATTTTTTTTCAATAGCTATTATTTTAATTATTTTTTTCTTTTTCACACATTTATACTACTTTTATTAATTTTTAAATAAAAATTGGTTAATAACACAATTGCATATTAATATGTACTCTCAGAAAAATATTGTAAATACTCCTTAGAAAATGCTCACATGTTTCATGATATTAATATATACTCTCAGTAAAATATTGTATTTACTCGGTAGAAAATGCTCACTTGTTTCATGATGCTACCTATTAAGCCACGTTTGAAATCGCTCTAGCGCAAAAAAGCAGGAAAAAAATGCTTACAAGAAAGAATTGTTTTTTAAATTTGTATTTCCTAGAGCCAATTTACTTTCAATTTTGTAAAAACACTTATATAATTTTACAAAAATACTCCTAATTATTTTTTATTTTTTGATTTTTCTCACATCCTTTGTATATCAATGTCTTTAAACGACTTCTATCCATTTAAACAAATCAAAATTTCTTGAAAACACTTTCGCATATTAATCTATACTCATCGTAGAATATTTTATTTGCTCGGTAGAAAATGCTCTTGCATCATGATGCCATATGTAAAGCGACTTTGGATATGGCTATTCCGCAATCAAGAAGGAAAAGGAACTGCTTACGTGGCAAAATTGGTTATTAAATTTATATTTCCTAGATAACATTTAGTTTCGTTTTTGTAAAAATTCTCGCATAATGTTCTAAAAATACTCCTAAATATATATATTTTCATTA
Organism: Maratus speciosus; assembly: GCA_963932465.1. Lineage (NCBI taxonomy): Eukaryota > Metazoa > Arthropoda > Arachnida > Araneae > Salticidae > Maratus > Maratus speciosus. The sequence goes on from OZ010799.1 coordinate 134,121,261, forward strand.
TCTGTTATTTTTCATATTCTTTTTCTTTTGCACTCATTTGTACTACTTTTATCGATTTATTAAATACAAATTGTTAAAAACAATATCAGATATTTATTCATTTCCGAAAATATTTAGTTTTCTCTTATGTAAAAATTCTCGCATATTGTAAAAATACCTCTAATTGTATTTTTTTCTTCATTAGGTATTATTTAAAATAATTTCACTCCTTTAAACTACTTTCATCTATTTAATAAATAAGAATTGGTTAAAAACTCTACGAATATTAAACTATACTCTTCATAGAATATTTTATCTACTCGGTAGATAATGCTCACACATTTCATGATGCTATGTATCAACTTCTTGACATCTAGGAAGTACGATGCCTGCGTCCTGATTTTATCGTAGACCAATACCAGTCGTACAGCGCGTACGTCCATGCCGAGTATAAAAATAGAAAAATTACACTATATGCTGGAATATACGTCCGTACGTGAAAAAAGAGGTCTGGGTGTTAAGGGGTTATGACACGTCGGATACCGCTCTCGTGTAAAAAAAAAAAAAAAAAAAAAAAAAAAAAAAAAAAAAAAGCATGGAGAAGATTGCTTACAAAAAATAACTGGGTTTTAAATTTGTATTTCATAGAGCCAATTTAGTTTCAATTTTGAAAAAATGCTTATATAATGTTCAAAAATACTCACAATTATTTTTCATTTTCTAATTTTTTCTCACATCTTTTGTATATTTATTGCTTTAAACCACCTTTATCCATTTAAACAAATCAAAATTGGTTAAAAACACTATCACAAATTAATGTACACTCTTCCTAGACAATTTCATTTTCTCTGTAGAAAAGGTTCCCATGTTTTTTGATGCTATATATAAGGCCACTTTGGATTTTGTTATTCCGTAAACAAGCAGGAAAAGAGATAGCTTACGTGACAGAATTGCATATTCAATTTATATTTCCTAGATAATAATTAGTTTCTCTTTTTAAAAAAGTCTCGCATAAAAATATGAAAATACTCCAAAATAATTGTCTGAGCGAAGCGAAGGCTAATACACAGCGCAATATGACTTTCGGGCACATACAGCTACGATGGATATTAAAGCCATGGTCTACTAAATTAAACCTTTCGTCAAGCATAATTCAAAAAACATTTGTCGGATTTAGTTTCTGATTGCACCAGAAGGTACCTATGAGGGTAATCTACTGAATGCACCTATTATCAAAAATAAGTTCCAAAACTTTTACAAAATATATTAAAAAAACACAATTTATCTACATACGTCACGGAAATTTAGTGTACGTCATTTTCACTGGCTGAATGTTTTCGTAGAAAATCGGATTACAGCACATGGAGCAAAGAAAATATGTACGCACTACTATTAAAATATATTAAGACCTATATAAACAGATAAATAAATATGGATTTTTTTTTCTATTTAAAAGAAAAAAAGCCAAAATATATTAGTCTATTCTATTCGTACTTAATATTTTAAAGAGTATAGTTTGTTTGTTTGTTTGTAGGAGGCAGTCTCTGGAACTACCGAACCGATTTCAAAAGTAATGGTATTAAAATGATTGTGTTAGTAGGCTATATCTAAACTTGATGGCACTACGTCAAAGGGGGTTTAGGAGCAAAAAACGTTCAAAAAATGCGATTTTTGTGTTACTGCAGGGCCTTGAAATATATAATTTGGAATATTAGTTACTTATTAGATATAAAGGATTTCAAAGAACATTTCCTAAACAATTTGAAATTTAAAAGGGGTGAAATTACGCAAAAAGAGTTCTAAATTAGTATGTTGTGGCCATCACAAAACTTTCTTCTGTCTCATACTTGTCAATACTTCAAAATTCATTATCACAGTGCATCTATGCTCATCATGAGGATTCTAAAAAGATGAAATGCCGTGCATTAGTTCTTGAGATATTACTGTCCCTGAAATCGTGTAAATCCATCAAAATGCAGCATAGCAGCGCCACCTATTGGGTGATTTACACCAGAACCTAATTATCATCAACTTATGTCAATGTCTAATTAAATATGAAGTTTAGGGAAAATCCGTGCTTTAGTTCTTGAGATAGAGCTATTGCGCAAATCAAGATAAATGCAGCATAACAGCGCCACCTGTTGAGCGATTTACACAACCACATAATCAGCATTAACATTTATCAAGGTGTACTTGAATCTGAAGTTTGATGAAAATTCCTGCATTAGTTCTTGAGATAGAGCTATTGAGGAAAAAGTACAAAATGCAGCACAACAGCGCCACCTATTGGGCGATATTTACCAACACGTAGTCAGCATCATTTCATATCAAAGAGTAAATGAATCAGAAGTTTGATGAAAATGTGTCGATTAGTTCTTCAGATAGAGTTATTGCAGAAATCGTGAAAAATGCTGTATAGCAGCGCCACCTGTAGAGCGATTTACACCAAAATGTACAAAACGTCAATTCATATAAAGGATTAACTGAGTCTGAAGTTTGGTGAAAATTGTTGCATTAGTTCTTGAGATACAGCTATAATGGAAATTCTAAAAAGTGCAGCATAGCAGCGCCACCTGTTGAGCGATTTGCACAAAAACACAAACAGCACTAATTCATATCAAAGTATACTTGAATCTGAAGTTTGTTGAAAATCCAAGCATTATTTATTGAGATAGAGCTATTGCGGAAATTGTAAAAAATGCAGTATAGCAGCGCCACCTGTTGAGCGATTTATACAAAAATGTACAAAACTTCAATTCATGTCAAGGACTCACTGAATCTGAAGTTTGATGAAAATCTGTGCATTAGTTCTGGAGATTGAGCCATTGCGAAAATCGTGTAAAAGGCTGCATAGCAGCGCCACCTGTTGAGTGATTTACACCAAAAACTAATCAGCACCAATTTATATCAGGGACTAACTAAATATAAATTTTTATTAAATTCCGTGCATTAGTTCTGGAAATAGAGCGCCCACAAAATTTGTGTCACATACAGACAGACAGACAGAGTAACAGATTCACAGACTCACAGACAGACATTTTGTAAAAACATGTTTTTCGGGTTCTCTGACCCCTAAAACGTGTAAATCCGTCGAACACCGAAAGTCGAAAATTTTCACGAATCCAATACTTTCTTCTTGTAAAGATAGAAGAAAGTAAAAATAGTGGTTTCTACGCAATCTCTGGAAATACCAAACCGATTTAAAAAAAAAAATAATGATGTCAAAATGATGGTGACAACACTTGCTCTAAGACTGGCTATGTTTTATGTCGGTACCACTACCCCAAAAAGAGTGCAGAAGCAAAAAAGTTCTAAAATGCGATTTTTGTGTTACTGAAGGGCCTAGAATTATGAATTTTGGAATATTAGTCACTTATTAGATATAAAAAATTTCTAAGAACACTTCTTAAAAAATTCAAAATTTAAAAGGGGTGATAAAGCACGAAGAGTGTTCTAAAAAACGTTCTAAATGGCGATTTCTGCGCATTTCATGACGTGCCAACAGCCAAAAAATTTAGTTGATCAAATAATAAGGAATTAAAATTCTGTTTTTAGGAGTAAAGCTATACACAGCAGTGATACATACATGAATAATTAAAATTAAATCTTTAAGAAATAAATTCAATTACCTGCTACCACCCTATCCAAATAAAAAAATTCGCCTTATGTAATCATTGCAGTCTCCTTTTAAATAAGGCGAAGAATTACTCTTTAAAATCTGTGCTATCTAAACCTAAATCTAAGCATAAGTATTAATAAAAACATACTTCCAAAATAAAAATTCGTGCAGTGGAGGGTTAAAAATATATGGGTAACATTTCATGTTATACTTACGTAATTAAAAATATACTATATCTGCTGTGGTATCTTACAAGGGAACCACTTTTGGTGTTGCTCGCACCTAGCAACGAGACCTGGTGCATTTTTTAGCCCTATACGTAAAAGCTTGAGAACTGATAAAATTTCTCTACTAAAATCTTATTTTATGTACTTTTTTATACTTTTAATTTTTTATTATTACACGTCAAAATTTTATTTCACGTCAAAAGTGAGTTAAGTGTCCATATAGGGCTTTACAATTTTTCCTCCCGCTTTATCCGAAGAGTAAATGTTTAGTACATATTACTAGAATTATAGCAGGTTGCAATATTTTTTTATAACTGATAGCATAAGAAACATGAATTAGGTTTTTTCCTTTTTTTTTCTATGCAGACGATAAATATATAAATAGTAAATGTAATTCTATAAAAGCTTCCAAGATCATTGAAATCTATTTTTTAGTGAAATACAAAATAAACAAACTATTTTCTTTTGAAATCGAATGGAATAAAATTTCGAATATTTAAAATGAAATATTGCGGTATTAAATGGTCCTTTGGTAAAAGTTGTCATAAGGTAAATTAATATTTTTACACAATTTAGAAAAATTACTGTGGCTATTAGGTCGGACATTACATTTTCTACTGAAGTCCAAACCACTCCTCACACAAGACAAACAGCTATGACATTTGGCTAGGGTTGCCTGAAGGCTCTACTTATGAACTAAAAACCGCCAACTGTTACCTCGCCAAAAATGTGAATATAATGTTGCAATTTTTCGAAATCGAATTCGTCGGTTCTTGAAGGAATTTTTAATTTTTTTTTCAATATTTTTACTTATTATTAACTAATTTTTATTTTTAAATGCTTTTCTTTAAAAAACTTCAATCATAACAGTCCGATAAGCGGTCTCGAAAATAACATTTTCAGAAAGCTATGCTGCTGCAAAATCAAGAAATATGATTTTAACAGAAATTTTTTTTCGATTCTCAAACTTCTTAACATAGGATTTAAAATGCACCAGGTCTCAATGCTAGGTGTGAGCAACACCAAAAATTGTTCTCTTGTTAGATGCTAAATAATTCATATCAGCATTGTACTTTGGTTTAAAAGAATGCAAACTGAATGTGACAGGAATGCCTGATTCCGTTTTCTGAATGTTTTCTGGGAACAAGAGTTCTACTCAAGTTTTTTATACTCATTCCCGACTCATAGAAAAAAATTCATTCGATTTTTTAAATAGTTTTTCTTGCCTAGAATTCCAGGATTTCCTAATTTTACACTCGGCATTTTCACTTAATACATTTATTTTCCAGTATTCCCTTTGTTTTCTCTTGTTTTAAAATTTTTTGATTGAATCCAGAAAAACTCAACTAGTAGTCCAGGCAATAGGGAATTTCTCCCCCGCAACCCCCCCCCCAAATTTTGGTAAAAATTTCCCCAAAAAAGGCTTTTATTAAAAAAATCAATTTTTTATTGTTTTAGGGGAAAAGTATCTAGAAATTCAGAAAGCAGACAAAATTTGCAACAAATTAGATATATGACATTATGACTTAGGATGAAGGGGAAGGGGGGATCTGCCTCGGAACATGCGCGCGGTGCTGCGGGGGCTAAGTCGCGCAATTCCACTTAACCACTCACAATTTGCATTCGCCCTCCCATCTCCCCTAGGAATTTTCCTTATAAGGTTTAGTTCAAGTTTTTTGAGTCACTGAATCCGAATTTTTAACTTACCCCAATATTTCCCTCCCCCTCGAAACCCCCCCAAATAGTTTCTATTAACTTAAATTTCTTATTGTTTAGGGGAAAAGCATTACGAAATTCAGAAACTAGACAAAATTTGCAACAAATAGGATATATGACATTATGACGTAGGATAAACGGGGAAAGAGGGGGCTGCCTCGGAACATTCCCCGCGCGCTTTTCTCAAAAACCAAATTTTTTCAAAAAATCAATTTTTTGGGGGGTTGCCGGATGAAATTTTGGTGGGAAGTTACAAATTTGGATTCAGCGACCCAAAAAACATAATGTGAGTCGAAATCCAGAACTAATGTTTCCAGGTAAAATGCCCTATTGCCTGGACTTCATAGCGCAGTGCATGTTTAGAGGCAGCCCTCCCCCTCCCCGTTCATCCTACGTCATAATGTCATATATACTATTTGTTGCAAATTTTGTCTATTTTCTGAATTTCGTAATGCCTTTTCCCTAAAACAATAAGAAATTTAAGTTAAAAACAACTATTTGGGGGGAGGGAATTTTGGGGGTAAGATAAAAATTCGGATTCAGCGACCCAAAAAACTTCAAGTAAACTTTATAGAGAAAGTTCGGAGAGGAGATGGGAGGGCGAATGTAAACGTGTGAGTGGTTAAGTGAAATTGCGCAACTTAGTTCGCGCAGCACCTCGCGGATGTTCCGAAGCAGATCCCCCCTTCCCCTTCATCCTAAGTCATAATATCATGTGTCTAATTTGTTGCAAATTTTGTCTACTTTCTGAATTTCTAGATACTTTTTCCCTAAAACAATAAAAAAAAAATTGATTTTTTTAATAAAAACCTTTTTTTTGGGGGGGGGGGGGAGGGGTTAACAAAATTTGGTGGGGTGGCCGAGGTAAATTTTGGTGGGAAGTTAAAAATTCGGATTCAACGACCCACAAAACATATAGTAAGTCCTTTTCCAGAACTACCATGAATTTTTCTAGGTAGAGCCCCTATACGGTCTCTATTGCCTGGACTATAGTGTAAATTCAGAATAATTCAACTTGCGCTATCTCACTATGTGTGCTTGTTTCACTATAAGAAGTGCTCAGATGTAAAACATGGTAACTGACATTTTTTTAGAAAATTAAAATAATTAAAAAGTAATTTATTTTTTTCTGATTGATTTTCATTAAAATCGTATATATGCATCCTGATATCCTTTTAAAAGTTTAAATTTTTACGCAATATATGCCATAATAATCAAAGATTGGATTTTCATAAAGAAAACTTTTTGCACACAAGCCCAATAAAACAAAAGCTGCTAAAGCAATGAAACAAAAAAATGTTGCACATAAATTAATTACTGGTGCACTATTAAGAAACGAGCCATTTAAAAGGAAGCAATTGCAATAAATTTGTTTGTACTTCTCTTTAGAGAACTTGGATCTTGAATATATTGAAACTAGCATTTTGTTATTTACCTTGTTTTACAGCCCAGCCCTTCAATTTTTTGATTTAGGACCTAAATCTATGCCGTGCCAAAACCCCCTGAACTAGGGGATCCATACCCGGGCTTCCCTAGTAACATAAATCGGACAAAAACACTATTTAACACTTTCCAAAATAGTTGAAAAGTATTTATGAATTCAGTTTGTCTGCCTGTCCGTCCGTGTTCTAACTCGCGTAAATATAATCAGATTGCTATGAAATTGATATATATTATTGGTATTTAAACAATTTGCTTTGTTTTGAGAAAATCCGAAACTTTAAATTTTGCTTGAACATGTACACTAAATTCTTGAGAAATTTCAGTACTTTAAATTCCGTTTAAACATTTTTTTTTTTTTTAGAAATTTTAAATTTTATTTTAATCTCTTCTTAATTTTTGAAATTATGGAATTTAAACAATTCTACTTGAATCTTAGTAGAACTTTTGAATTCTACTTAAATAATTTGACTTAAATATTTTCAATTTGATTAAAAGTATAACTTCCTTTAATAATCCTTTAGAATTGTCACCAATTTATATTAAATTACTTTTAATGGGTCTACCATCTATGTGAGGATTTAATAATTACAATTTAATGATTTGAATTTAATAATTAAAAAATGAAGTGTTTCAAAAAGAATTTTAAACGAAGCACTTTGTGTGCTCTTCCATCACACTTACCCACTAGTTTTTATTAACTATTATTTTTCACAATTCTTTCTTTATCACTCCTTTTATACTAAATTTATCGTTTTGGTAAATAAAAACTGGTTAACAGCATCATCATATATTAATCTTTTATCTTCTTAGGCTATTTTATTTACTCGGTAGAAAATGCTCTAACGTTTCATGATGCTGTATATAAATCAGTTTGGATGTTGCTATTCCGCAAACAAACAGGAAAAAAAATGTATATGTGACAGAATTGGTTATTAAATTTATATTTACAGGAGAATATTTAGTTTCTCTTTTAAAAAATTTCGCTTATAATATTATAAAAATACTCTTTAATATATTTTTTTTTTGTTATCTAGTATTTTTCACATTTACTTTTTTTATCACTCATTTTATAACAAATAAAGTATTTGTTTATTCCCCTTTTAATAAATAAAAATGGGTTAAAATATTATCCCATATTAATCATTGCGCTTCATAGAATATTTTATTTACCTGGGAAAAAATTCTGCGATCTTTTATTGCAATACTTCCTGACGCTTTCAAAATTTCCTTTCTTAAACAAACAACAAAGGCGATTGCTTACGTGGCAAACTTGTTTATTAAATTTATATTGCCTAAAGTGTGTTTCTTTTCTCTTTTAGTAAATATTGACTTATAATGGAATAAAAATACTAATGAAAGAGCATATTATTATTTACTGGAGGAGCAAACCCAGTTTTTTGGTTTACACAATATAGGTGAAAGCCATTTATTTTAGTAACTAAATAGATAGTAATGCTTAATTCATCTTTAAAAAGTTAAACTTAAACTTACACTATGTGCAAAATTACTTAAAAGATGAGAAAATATTAAAAAGATGTTAAATTATTTTAATACGTTAGTACTTTCAACTATAAAAAAACATAGTCTTCGTCCGAGAAATATAAGAAATACAATTGTTATTGACGTCTAATTTTCAAAATCCACGTAGATGGTGACGAAAGGAGTGAAAGTGGAAGTTAATTTTTCGATCCGGAAAACATTGGGAAAATAAAACATGGATATAGGAAAGTAGTTAATTCTTAGATCCGGAAAACACTGGGAAAATAAAACATGGATATAGGGAACATTCCACTTCCCTATATCCAACTTTTATTTTCCCAATGTTTTCCGGAGCTAAAAATTAACTTCCACTTTCACTCCTTTCGTAACCATCTACGTGAATTTGGAAAATTAGACGTCAATAACAATTGTATTTCTTATATTTTTCTGACGGAGATTATGTTTTTTTATAGTTGAAAGTAGGGGAGACTTGGGAGACTTGATCCCTTTTTCAGTTTTTTATTTTAATTTTGGAAAAAACAAAATTTTCAAAAAATGATTCCAGTTATTATTAAAGGCTCATGTGTCTTTCTTGTTGTAGCATTTTTTTTATTTTTGAAAAACCATTTTTAAAATAAAAATAAATTGTTTTCCAAAAAAATAAAAAAAGGATCAAGTTTCCACAGTTGCAGGGAGACTCGATCCCTTGCCAAGGGAGACTTGATCGTTGAAACAGATGCATTGAAATGATTCAAATTAACTAGTAAAAATCAAATTTGTTGTTGACTAATATGTAAAAAGGGATTAAAACACAATTAATGATTCAAAAACATTTTCAAAGTTTGAAAAATCAAATGTAAATATTAAAATTATTGCAGTTCGAAGAATTCCCCAAGCATGGTTGGTTTTGGTACTTTTTTGACAATGTCATCATTGTCCACAACACTATTATCAACATTTCCTGGATAAATAAATTGGTCGAAATTAAGTCCTCGTTTTCTTAGAAAATTGATTTCACATTCAGATGATAAAATCTTCTTTTAAATTTTCCCTACAAAATGACTAATTTTCTTCTTTCCCAGAAATCGCACAATGACAAAGTCATTTTCATCAAGCCACAATTTTTTTTTATCTTCAACGACTTCATCAGAATGTTCATCAAGTGAACCTAGGTCGGTTGAATCATAAACACTATAACTTGTTTTATAACTTTCTGAAGATTCCGGTCTTTCATTTTTAGTATTTTTACTTTTTTTCTTGAGATGAAATGAGTTTTTCCCAATTTTCGTTTTTTATTCAGGTGACGATCTTGTATTTCTTCTTCATTAATTCTTTTAGTTGGTGTGCTTGTCAAAATTTTTCAAGAATCTTTTTTCATTTCTTTAGATTTTTCCATTTTTGGTGATGAAACTTTAAGGAAGGTTTGTATGCCTTCTGGTGTCACTATGTTTGGTTAACTGTAATTTTTTTACTGCTTGTTGGAGTTAATGGTTGATTTAAGACGAAAGATGATAAAAAATCATCTTCAGAAATTCCTATTTAAGGGCTATATTGCAATGATTTTAAACCCATTTATTATGCTAGTTGTCACCATGGTTTTAGGATAGGCAATTCCGATCAGTTCAGCAATTTGATAAATTGTTGTCCTTTGAACAGGATAATTAGTCAACCAGTCGTGAGTAGCCACATTAAAATATCTTTTAAGTGGTCCATATACAGTACGATCCAGAGGCTGCAATTTGTGAGAAGTGTGCGGTGATATTTTTTAACAAAATTATTACATTTTCTTTGGCATAATTCAAACTCTCAATGCTTCATCCATCATGTGTTTCCTAACCATCATATGCAGCCACATATTAACTTTCTATCTTTGTCAACCATCTAAAATAAAGGCAACCATATTCTCACTAATACAGATAATTTCTAAATGTAACAATGAGAAGTAGGGGATTAATAAAATTTAACATTAACTTAGCTTAACTTTGGTTTGGGGACACTTGATCCCCAAGATCAAGTCTCCCCATACAACAGGGATCAAGTGTCCCTAATGTGCATGTTTGTGGGAAAAAAAGGCTAACTCAAAAGTAAAGAAACTGTATTGGATTTAAATAACAACATTTAAGCAGTGAGGAATGTTAGTATATTATATCAATGAAAATAAATAATTTAGTTATATTTAGCAAAAAAATATGAAACTCAAACTACCTACTCAAAAAGAAGTTTGATTGTAAGAAAACAGAGATTCCTTTCTTACAACAAAAATAAAAATGACTGAATGAAATTATGTTGCTAGGTCTGTTAATAAAAAATCACTTTATTAATTTTTCCAGTTTCAAAGACTTAATTGCATTTTTTCTCTGGTTTTAGACCTAGGGATCAAGTCTCCCAAGTCTCCCCTACTAAGGTATTAAAATAATTTAACACCTTTTTAATATTTTCTCATCTTTTAAGTAATTTTGCGCATAGTGTAAGTTTAAGTTTAGCCATTTATTTTAATAGAAAAATCTATTAGTTTTTTTACATTATTTTGCAATTGATATAATTTTGTCTGCTTGCTAATTTCATTACAAGTTCTTTGAGGAAAGTCTTAAACATTTAAATAAACTAGGGTATCCAAATCCGGGCTTCCCTGGTAATATAACATAGGCCAAAACCACTTTTTAACACTTTCCAAAATAGTTGAAATGTGTTTATGAATTCGCTCCGTCTGTGCTCTAACTCGCGCAAATATAGTCTGATTGCCATGAAATTGATGAGCCAAAAATTCGTTACAACTTTAAAAACACATAAAAAAGGAAGAAATTCTGATAAAAGAGTGCGGTTTGCAAGAAAGGGCTCACAAGATAGTCGGATTTTTTTTAGCAACAAAAAGAAATTTTAGTTAAAAAATAAGTTTAGGACAACAGTTGTGTAGTAGAATGTTCTGGATATCATGTTAAACATTTGTTATTGGAAGAACATGTGAATGGGGCGTATTGTTGCCCTGTTCATTGTGTTTCGGGTCGTCAGCGCCGTCTACATGTGATTTTTTAACTAACTTTTTTTTTTCTTGCTGGTAAAAAAAAAAATTCGACTTCCTTGTGAGCCCTTTCCTGCAAACCGCACTTCTTTATCACAATTTCGTCCTTTTTTACGAGTTTATAAATTTGTAACGAACTTTTGGCTCACCCCGTATATTATTGGTGTTTACAATCGCATGTTTGGTAATGAAAATGATGTGTGTAACTTTGACAGTTTATTTATAGGAACACTCAAAATCATTCCGTTTTATTACGGCTTATGTGAGAAAATCGTTTTCGGAGTATTTTAATGATATTACACTGTTTTAATTATAGTGAAATTTGTATATATCACTGAGATGTACAACAAAACGCTTACTGTAGAATAGGGTTTGCATATAATTTATTGTTAATTTATAGGGACACATTAAAATATTTGTCTCCATGGACTGCCTATGAAAAATAATACCTGGAAAGGAGTTTTGAAATGTTTTGAAATTTAACTATATTTTTGCATATTACTTGCTGTGTATAAATTGTATAGACCATATAGGGGGCTACTCAAAAGATCTCGAGTGCATTTCCATTTATTGACGAAAAGTACTGAATGGAAAAATTTAAATGTGCTATGCATTTAAATGAAGTAACTTTTAGCATACAGCGTAATATATTACATATGAATCTATGGTTCATATACAGGGCTGCACAAAAACATTCGGATATTTTTCGTACTATTCATGGAAATTGCAGAAATATTGTTTTCAAATGCGTCATGAGTTTTATAAATTGTTTATTTAGAAATCTCTCACGTTAATAAATTGTAAAGTTTTGTTACAGTATTCTAAATGTGTAGGAGAGTGTTTCATAATCTATGCTGTACACATGAGTTTTTGTTCTAGTATATTTTTTACATTCAATATATTTTTTAAGATTACCCACTAACAATACCAAATATTTTTTATATGAAAAATAACAATAAAGTATTCAAATGAAGTTTTGAAATTTATTAAAAGCGATCCTTTCGTTTTAGCCGCATGTCAATGTTCAGAGCCGGAAAAAGATTTTGCTACAGCAGCCTTCATGATTCTGATAATTTCAGTTGTTCAAGCGCGTAGTTAGATAAGATGTCTTTAAATTTGGGTTTTATTTTATTTTATTTTTTTTATTTATTGGTGAAGTTGCGTCATGAAATACTAGCGGGAAACAAATGCTAAAAAATTTATATTGTTTTAGGCGCAAACGTATCCATAATTGAGCTGTACGCGAAAGAGGTAGATTTATACAAGAAAGGAAAATCATCGTCAAGCATAGATTAAGAAACACTTTCCAAAATATCCAGAATAATGTAACAAAACTTCACCGTTTAAAAATTAAAATATTACGTTTAATTCAACCATAACACATTTGAAAACCCGATTTCAGCTGTTCCCATCTATAATCGGAACATTATCTGGATTTTTTCAGCAGAATTGTATATGATATACAGATTTATATCTATTAAATACATGAATGCTAAAATTTAGTTCACTTAAGAAATACATATACTTCAGTTAAAAATTCCCCTTCAGCAATTTCCGCTAATAAGGAGAATGGCACGTGAATACTTTTGTGCAACCCTGTGCGTGAAGTATAAAATTTACATATAACGAGTAACATGCAAAAAAATTAATTAAATTTAAAAGCGCATACCGAATTTCAAACCGTACACTCCAGCAATAATTACTCAAAGACAGTACTGTAACTGATTTCTTTTGTGTGTCCCTGTAAATGAATAAAAAAAAATGCCATGAATGCCTCTTCTAAAGTGAGCGTAGTCAAATTCAGTGATTTATATTAGTTTCAATACTTCTGAAATAGCGTAATGTAATTAAAATGCTCTACAAACGATTTTTCCCCATACACCATAATGTAATGGAATAATTTTGAGTGCTCCTGTAAATGAACTATTAATCTTGCATACTTCATATACAATACCGAACATGCTTTGGTGACACTAAATAACCTTTATCAGTTGCATGAAAAACCGAGTATATTTACGGAAGTTAGAGCATTGACAGTCGTATAGACGTTCAGACAAACCGAATGCATAATTACTTTCAACTTTGTTGGAAAGTGTTAAAAAAACCGTGTTTGAAACTTATTTAAAAGCCACAAAAAAGAAATAAATTGCATTTTAATGGAAAATTGTCTGTATTCAAAGGTTTAAAAAATGAAATTATGCAAGGATTAGAAAAAAAAAGTAAAAATCCAGTAAAAGCAACATTTATTGGTCATATGTTAACGCCTTCAATATGACCTCATATTTACTCATAGACATGCTTCTGTTTATTATATAGATTTTTCTTTTTATCACTTATTTTAAGCTTTTTATCGTATTTTTAAATTTTTCTTAGAATTAAATGACAAAAAGATATTTTCATTAAGCTGTACCATCAACTGCTGTTTTTCGACATGTTAATTTTAAAGTTCTACATAATATTAAAAAGTGGAAAAGATCAAGGCTGTTTTTGTAAAAATCAAACTTTACCATTGACTCTCAATAGGTACTCTCTTAATAAAGTTTATTTTCTCCAATGTAAACCTTTGAATTTAGTTCATATTTTAGGTCGCCATCTTGTTTCAAAATGGCGGATTAATTTTTAATGTACCAAATAATTAGAAATTTAATGTTTTTCCTGTCTTAGACCTTGTTACAAAGTTTTCGGAGCATTTTTTGTTTCGCTTTTATCTTAAAAGATGGCTGAGATATGGCAGATGGAAACTCTAGGTATGGCTGACATTTTGAAACAATCATGCTGTAATTCTCGCATTTGTGAACCTATTTGGATGTGACTGAGAAAGACATACCAATGTCTAAAAGTTCTAGGTGTGGTTGACATTTTGAAACAATCATGCTGTAACTCTCGCATTTGTGAACCTATTCGGATGTGGCTGAGAAAGACATACCAGTGTCTCAAAATTCTAAGTGTGACTGATATTTTGAAACATTCATGATGTAACTCTCGCATTTGTGAACCTATTCGGATGTGACTGAGAAAGACATACCAATGTCTCAAAATTCTAAGTGTGGTTGATATTTTGAAACATTCATGATGTAACTCTCGCATTTGTGAACCTATTTGGATGTGACTGAGAAAGACATACCAATGTCTCAAAATTCTAGGTGTGGCTGACATTTTGAAACAATCATACTGTGACTCTCGCATTTCTGAATCTATTTGGATGTGCTGAGAAAGACATACCCGTGTCTCAAAATTCTAGGTGAGGCTGAAATTTTGAAACAATCATGCTGTAACTCTCGCATTTTTTAACCTATTTGGATGTGACTGAGAAAGACATACCAGTGTCTCAAAATTCTAGGTGTGGCTGACATTTTGAAACAATCATGCTGTAACTCTCGCATTTGGGAACCTATTTGTATGTGACTGAGAAAGACATACCAATGTCTCAAAATTCTGGGTGTGGCTGACATTTTGAAACAATCATGTTGTAACTCTCGCATTTGTGAACATATTTGCCTGTGACCGAGAAAGACATACCAATGTCTCAAAACTCTAGTTGTGGCTGACATTTTGAAACAATTATGCTGTAACTCTCCCATTTGTAAACCAATTTAGATGTGACTGAGAAAGGCATGCATATGTCTCAAAATTCTAAGATGACTGATTTTTTCCTAATCAGGTTGGCACAATTAGAGTTGCATCACGAATACTTTAAAAATCGTCACTATCTAAATTAAGAAATATAATTATATACATATAACTTTTTACGGAATATTTATTTCATTTTTCTATTGTAAAATTAAATTTATTTTTTATTTTTATTGTAACTTTTCTAAAGAATAATGATATATTTAAATAAATAAATAATCATATAAAATAAAATATTTCTTTGTTATTTTGTGCAATTTTTTTGTTATTATAATCACCAAGAGATCCAACAGGGGCTTCTTGGGTTACAGACGAATAGGGAAAACTATTTTTTTATATTAATATAATTTTTTCGACTAACTCGCACCACACAAAATCATTTTTTTAAAGTATTAATTATGTAAGCAAATAAAGTTTGGAAATTTATTAAAAGCGATACTTTCATATTAGTCAATAGCCTAACAAATAGCCCAAGATTTCGTGACTTACACCAGTCCAATTTAATTCTGATCATTTGAGTTGTTTAAGCCCGTAGTTCGATTACGTGTTTGTTAAATTTCTGTTTCTATTGTATTACTTTATCATTTGCATCATTTACAGTTGGAAAAAACGAGGAACTATTTATATTAACTTAAGTGCAAACGGATTTATCTTTCATAATCGACTGCAGGCGATAGAGATAGATTTAAAAAAATCATCCCTGAAAATTATTTTTAAAAACACATAAAATGAGTAAAATGCGATAAAGTTTTCAAATAAACTAGAATACAGTTTGGAAAAAAAATTGCATTTCTAAGTCCAATTTAATTCTGATCATTTGAGTTGTTTAAGCCCGTAGTTCGATTACATGTTTGTTAAATTTCATAATCGACTGCAGGCGATAGAGATAGATTAAAAAAAATCATCCCTGAAAATTATTTTTAAAAACACACAAAATGAGTAAAATGCGATAAAGTTCCCCATCCCCATTCAACGTTGTAAAAATTGAAAATATGCAATGTTTAGACGATAAAAAAAATTACAGTAAAAGAGAAATCGAATTGTCTGCTGTTACTACCGTCAAAATGACGTCAGCCTTACGTACATACATGTTTTTCTTTTATAATATAGCTATTCTTTTCAAAGAAAATGAGCGTTTTGAACATATCATTGCTTTTGAAAGGGAGGCAAATCCATTAGCGCATACCAAAACGATGATTTTTTTTAAAAGTAACACTGTAATGGTTCGCTGCCGACACTATGATAATTATCACTCAAATTTTATTATACCACAATTAAAAATACCAATAAGCACTCCTTAGTTGATATGCTACCACCACATGTATAAGTACATAATACCGGATACAACGTGAGGAGGTAGGTTGGTAATTAATTACTAGACTTATTCAACTAATATTAATGGATGACCATTTATAGAAACAGATATAGTAAAATCCTGCCCGATATTAAGTTACACTTTTAGATATTATCTACGTACTGGTTTATTTCTTTAAATTACATTCTCTCCTTCTTAATTTAACATATTCAGTTAGACTTATTCAACGGCTTTACCATATAGGTATCTCCCGCACTCTCCTATATACACTACTCCACACTGGAGTCAGTGCTTGTCCAACTCCATATTTTCTCCGCGAGGCTCCCGACTAAAGACTGACTGCTGACCTCTCTGACTGCTTCTTCTGCATTGAAATTCTAAGGAGTCTCACCTGTAAAATAAAGTAAATACAACCCACGTGACCTCTGCTGACCACCAAGTTAAGTGGCCAGCCATCACAGGAGATTCTCTTTTGTTAAGCCACCTTTCCTCTCGTTATTTGGATCGTTATTGCTCTTCACATTCCGATACAAAAAAAAAAAAAAAAACAAAAAAAAAAAACCACTTTTCTGGTATTTTCTTTTATACAATAGAACTTTTTGTAATAGAGTACTTATTCTAAGTCCAAAGATAAGAAAAATTGTTTCTCTAGCACAAGTACTTAGATAAGAATATACAGGTACATACAACAAATAAAGAAAATAAACTCAATCAATAGTAATTTCATTAAGTTAAGTTCATTAAAGTTTGCCAAACATGACAAACATGACTAACCATTATTGAACACTAAATTTACATGAAATAAGACCACAAAAAATTTAAAAATGTCTATTACTGTTACGAATATTTTCAGACCTATTCATATGCAAACCAGTAAATATCTAGAAATAACATAAATGGACTTGCTCTTTATTCAAAAACAACGGATCATACACTATATTACGTTGTTGCTAGTTTATTTTATTTACTGAATGGGAAATGGTTTCACGTTTGATTACCAGTATATAGGATGAGTTTCAACATTTTCTTTCGCAAACAAGCAAGATAAACGATTGGTTAAGCTAAAGAATTTGTTATTTATATTCCGTACACCATTTCGTCACTTCTCTTAAGCATAATTTTACGACGGAATAAAATTACTCCTTAATAAATAGCTTTTAATCTTATATGTCTTTTATATGTTTTGTATATCTTATATTTTTAAACTTTTTTCTTACACTTTCTCCATGTTAGTTTAAAAACTATTATGTAGAATCACTTTCGGCATTTTCAGCAAGATAAACGAGTGGTTAAACTAAAGAATATGTTGTTTATATTTCGTAGAGCATTTTGTCACTTGTCTTAAGAGAGAAAGTCCCTTTAGAAAAAAATCGATTTTTTTTTTGTTTTTTCATATTTCAAAAATATTATATCTTGAGAATATATTGGCAACAGAAAATATCAAAATATTCAATATTAACAGAGTTATTCCACTTTTAGTCGAGTGCGCCAAAGCCCGCATGTTGTGCTAGGGAGTCAGAGCTTCTCCTACCAATCTACGAAGATTTATCTAGAGATGATTTTGCTTGGGTGGCCATACGAAGAACGCTAACAAAAGTTTTAGCGCAACAGTTTGGCGGTTATCTTCAAAACACCTGCATTCTGGACTACAAATTGTTGAAATTTCAGCATACATTGCTGCTGGGATATTTAATGAAGGCTACACTTCCGTTCAGAGTTATAGATAATTCAAATATTGTTGTTGGCACCTATGCCAAAGTTTTTGCCGAAAACGCCGATGAGGCGCGAGTAACGAGACAGAACCGGAGGAGTCTTTTTCAAATAAAACCAGCTCGTAAAGCCCGAAAACAGCAGTAACTCGAAGAAGACCAGCTTTTCGAGGAAGATAAACTAGCAAATAAAACCAGCTCGTAAAGCCCGAAAACAGCAGCAACTCGAAGAAGACCAGCTTTTCCAGCGCGCCAGAGCCCGCATGTCCGCATGTTGTGCTAGGGAGTCAGAGCATCTCCTACAAATCTACGAAGATTTATCTAGAGATGATTTTGCTTGAAGATTTGCTAGAGATGATGAGGGTGGCCATACGAAGAACGCTAACGAAGGTTAACGAAGAGCGCAACAGTCTGGCGGTTATCTTCAAAACACCTGCATTCTGGACTACAAATTGTTGAAATTTCAGCATACATCGCTGCTGGGATATTTAATGCAGGCTACACTTCCGTTCAGAGTTATGGATAATTTAAATATTGTTGTTGGCACCTATGCCAAAGTTTTTGCCGAAAACGCCGATGAGGCGCGAGTAACGAGACAGAACCGGAGGAGTCTTTTTCAGACAAACCAGCTCGTACAGCCCGAAAACAGCAGCAACTTGAATATCAGCTTTTCGAGGAATCCGATGGTCTATTATTAGCACATGGGATTGCTGAATGATCGGTAAGTCACTAAAACCAGTAATTTTATCGTACTGAAATTTTAAACGCGATTATCTCGAAACTATGATTTCAAATGCTGCTCGTGCTGTAACTCAAAACGTTATTGGTCGATTCAGCTGATTTCAGGTGAGACTTTTCTTTATATGATTATCGGAAGTGTGTACCTAAAGTTTAAAAGATTTCGTGTAAATAAACAATTTTTTAGAGATGAAAAATGTCGAAAAAATGGTACAAATCCGAACATTTTATTAAAAAACGTACTTAATTTTTTACTTTATATATATTTTTTATCGTTTTATAGGTTTATCCTTTCCGTGCATATGTTAGAAAAAGATATTTTTTTCCAGATCAATAAAAAAAATGTGACGAGTGCAGCACTTTTGGGCCTCGCGCCGAAGAACAAATTTTGCTGAACAGCCATTTTGTAAAAAAAAAAAAAAAAAAAAAAAATGTACTCTACAAATGTGCAATAAAGTTATGCTAGTTTCAAAATGATCCGATTATTTTATCACCTTTAAAAAAATTAATGAAAAATGACTGATTTTGAGGCTTTTAAAGGGACTTCCAACTTAAGCATTATCGTACGACGCAATAAATATTCTTCTCTTTGATATCTTTGATACATTTTGTATATAACTCATGTTATACTTTTATTCATGTGTCGAGCGCACTTTCTCAGTGTTACACAAAACAGCATTCCATACCTTCACTGTAAAAAAATGGTAATGTTCCATGTAAAATCCAGGAACGTTACGCCTTTTCTCAGGTTTTCAGAATAATTTAGCTCTTTCCTGAGAAATTCTGGTTTTCATATCTGAAACATTCCTGAACAAAAGTTGAAAACAGGAAAACGCTGCGGCCGCCATTTTATTATTTTGTTGCTGTATCCGTTGCTCGCGCGCGAGTGTCGAAAACGAATTCTTTATTATGAATGTCAAAAAATCAATATGGAATAAGAATAAATGAATAGACGACATAAGCCTTTACGTCTCTATTGTCAAGACCATTCAGATGAAAATGCAATATCTCTGTGACACCGCTAAGAAATTATCCCTCGTACCTGTCTGTGGAATGTTTAACGAGCAGCACATGTAAAAAAATACACCTATCATTTGGATTTTCATTAACCAAAGAACCACCAAACATGATGCTCGCAGATTTTGATTAATTTAAGATATGTTTTAGAGTTCTTATCCCTAATTATTCATGTGAAAGGATTTCTTCAAATGGTCCTTAGATTTTCAGAAATTGGGTGCCAAAGTTTAGCATACATTTCAAACAGCCATTAGTTTGCAGTTTTCAACGTGTTTTTCGTGGTGTGGACGCAGAGGGTTCGCACGCCAACCGGACGGCCCGAGTTCGATGCTACCTCTTGAATTTTTTTTTCTTTTTTAATTAATTTTATATTTTGACACTTTACAACTTTTAAGTACGGCTATGAATTGCTGCAAATTTGAATTTTTTTTATATTTTCGTAAAAAATATCAATTATTTTTATGATTTTTTTTTCATGAAAATTTATATGTATTTTATCTTACTTGTAAACTAACATCTTTACTGATGAAAATCCGAAATGTTTTATGCCTAGATTTTTTTTAATTGTTATTTACATTTATATATTTTTATATTTTAAGCAAAGTTCAGAAACAATATATCATATATATTTATTGAATTTTAACTGAAAAGTTATTTTTTCGTGTAAATTATAAATAATAATTTTGATGTCAAATGTCCAGATGTGTTTATCTTTAAATGAATAAAAATAGACAAATTATATTTCAAAATATTTTTTCATTCTAACAAATAATGATAATAAAGGAAAAATTGTCAACCGGAAATGCAAAAATTGTCTGCGGATCCCGCATGAAATTTAACTTATGATATATATTTTTTAAGAAATCGTTAGATAGCATTTTATAATCATATCAGAATAAATTAAAAAAATATATATTGATATATTTCATGTTTTATTTAATACAAGTACTAGGTAAGAAGTTAAGCTCTATTATAGGAAAATTTTTCGTATAAATATTCCGTTTTGAATATTTCTACGACATATGTCACTCGAATAATTGTATATTTACTAAACTTAAATGCCAAAATCAGTAATAGCAAACAATTTTGTATTTCAGCATTTGTCATATTTTAATATATTGAACAAACCAAACATTAAAAAGATATTTATTTTGTTATTTTTTTTCTAATAAAATATTGTGCATTATTTGAGACTTGTATTTAAAATACAAAAAGGTAAATAATAATATTATTATAGAAACAAACTTTCTGCACATATTAATTTCTATTACAGTCAATAAAAGATTAGTTTAAAAATTACAGAAAAAATAGAAGTTTTCGTTGAAAATCAAAAATATAAATCGATTTTGAAAATATCAAAATTTCGAAGCTGTAAAAATTCACAAATTTGATTAAAATTTGTAAAGTGTCAAATATATGAAATTAATATAAAAAAATAAACAGTTAGGAGGGAGCATCGAACTCGGTTCCTCTGGCTGGCAGGTGAACACTCTGAGATCACTCCACGTAATACTCGTTGAAAGTTGCAAACTAATCAGTATTTGAAACGTATGCTGAACTTCGCCCCCAATTTCTGGGAATCTAAGACCCATTTGAAGAAATACTTTCACTAGAATAATAAGGAATAAGAGTGTGAGTAATTGGTGAACATCATGTTTGGTGGTACCATTGAATAAGTGCATATTAACAGAAACCTTTTGAACACTTCTGAAACGTTCCATAGAAAACAAGGTAAACTTTCTGTGACATGTCAATAATGTTTTGCTGTCAACAGAAACATTCCTGGTATTTCGCAAGAAGCTTACTGGCATTTCTGTGGAAAGTTTTTAAGGTATACAGTAAAGTTTCAGTCATTTTCAAGAAATGTTTCTTGGATATAATGGGCAACTCAGCTGCCCATTTTTTCCCAGGAACGTTGCGCATTTTTTTTTACAGTGTTTATTGAAAGTTTCTTTATATATTTTTTTCTAAGTAATTATATTTTAATTTTATTTAAAAGAATATTTTTAATCCTACTTACAGATGAATTGACAAAGTCTATCTACGCATCCATCATTTAACACTTTGTATCACCGCGTTGCGTATCTGCAACATATTCAAAAGTCCATGTTACTTTTACAGTGACCTTAAAAAAAGACGATTTTATTTATTGCTTCTATCTTCCAACGCAGCACACTGTAAAAAAAAAAAAAAAAAAAAAAAATCCCTGCCGGCCCGGCCTACAGGCAGAGGTAGATTTCGAAGTTAAGTATACTAATTTCACCAACAAAAACTAAATCATTATTAGATATAAATCCACTTTAAGAGTTTTAGCTGTCTCTTTTGACGAGTTTTTATTTCCTTTTTATAAAATAGCTGGTTTTATCAGAATCATGTTAAGGCGATATTAAAAAAATATTTTTCCATACTCAACAACTCGAAATTTTCTGGCACATTTTTAGATTAATTTTTAATAAAAAAAAAAAAAATGAAACATGCTGACGTAATTTTTGGAAAGATTTATAAGCGACCTGTGTTTTTATTTTTCTTTCAATTAATTAAAACATCATTAATAAACAATTATTTTCTCAGTAGGGCAATATTTTTCGTTTCCAACACAATCGCTTCGGAAAATTCTGTTCAAAATGCCCACTTTGACATAATTTTTTTAAATATATTCTGCCTCAATCAAAAAATCGATCATTACTGTACATTATATAGTTTCTGAATAAGAGAATCTAGCAATTGGATGCGTTTGAGAGCAAAACTGAATTTAAAAATGACTAAGAAAATAGACAGTTTGGATTTGAATGCACCCTTAATAAGATGATTTTTTTCTTCAACCACTATGTAATTTTAATTTGTTTTTGCTTTAAGAATTGGCCGTATCAAAAACTTGTCTATGTAAATGTTGAAAACAATATTAAGAAGATATATAATAAATTCATGGAGATTTTATATCTTGTGAATTGACGGAGTTATGAAAATTTTTCTTCTTTAACCCCCCCCCCCTTTTTGGCACGATTTGGTCCTATCAAAAACTTGTGAATATAACAGTTGTAGATAATATTAAGGAGATGCATAATAAAATTATGGGATTTGATATCTTGAGATTTGACGAAGTAAGGAATTTTTTTCTCCCAAAACCCCCATTTTTTGCGCCCTTGAGCCTATTTTAAATTTTTTCAAATATCTGTGATGCATGAATTTTTGGCGCTATTTTTAGAAGTAATAAAAATTTTAAACTGATTTGATATGTACAAAAATTAAGAAGTTATGGGTTTTTTTTGGTTTTCACAAAACCCCTAGCTATTTCCACCCCCTTTGTCCGCTTTTGCCCATTAACGAACTTGACCGAGATTTTATGTCCCTTGATTTTATGTATCAGTTTGGAAGTCATTTGTGCAGAATTGCGGAAGTTATCGTGTCCAAAAGAAAGTGATAACACAATTGCTTCGGGAAATTCCGTTCAAAATGCCCACTTTGACATAATTTTTTGAAATATATTCTGCCTCTATCAAAAAATCGATCATTGCGGTACATTATATAGTTTCTGAATAAGCGAATCTACCAATTAAATGCGTTTGAGAGCAAAAATGAAATTAAAAATGAGTCAGAAAACAAGCAGTTTGGATTTGAGTGCATCCTTAATGCAATGATTTTTCCAACACAATCCGCTTCGGGAAATTCGGTTCAAAATGTCCACTTTAACAGCATTTTTTAAAAATATATTCTGCCTCTATCAAAATATCGACCATTACGGTACATTATATAGTTTCTGAGTAAGAAAACGTAGCAATTGGAAGCCTTTGAGAGCAAAAATGAATTGTAAAATGAGTCAGAAAGTACGCAGTTTGGATTTGAATACACCCTTACTTAGATGGGATTTTTCTTCAATCGCTATGTATTTTTAATTTGTTTTTGCTGTAAGAATTGGTCCTATCCAAAACTTGTCTATATAGATGTTGTAGACAATATTAAGAAGATATATGATAAATTCATGGGGATTTTATATCTTTTGAATTGACGGAGTTAGGGATTTTTTACTTCTTCAAACCCCCTTTTTGTTTTCGTTTTTAATTTTTTTTTGCAGTACGAATTGATCTTATCAAAAACTTGTGAATATAAAAGTTGTAGATAATATTAAGGAGATTTATAATAAAATTAATTGGAATTGATATCTTGAGAATTGACGAAGTTATGATTTTTTTTCTCCCAAAAACCATATTTTTTTGCGCCCCTTGAGCCCATTTTTAATTTTATCAAAAATCTGTGATACATACAATTTTGGCCTTATTTTTAGAAGTAATAAAAAATTTAAAATGATTTGATATGTACAAAAATTAAGAAGTTATGGGGGGTTTTCGGTTTTCACAAAACCCCTCCCTATTTCCATCCCCTTGGTCCAAATTTGCCCATTAACGAACTTGACCGAGATTTTATGCCCTTTGATTTTATGTATCAGTTTGGAAGAGATTGGTGCAGAATTACGAAAGTTATCGTGTCCAGAAGAAAGTGATATATATATATATATATATATATATATATATATATATAGATAGATAGATAGATAGATAGATAGATAAAGTTTTTTACTGGGGGTGGTTTTGGGTTCTAGGAGTCATGATCGGTGTAGATCTGCAAAAATGTTTCAGAAATTCCAACATAGGAACGATCCCAATAGGTAGTATTTCATACGAAATCTACCTAAAACGACATTTTTACACTACAAAGTACTGTTCATCTCGCGCACAAACTCGATCACAGTGAATGTGCTGTATCTTTCTTTGGTTTACTGACTATATTAACATGGAAAATACAGTAGTTGCGTAAAATTAACAGCACGATGTGCTGGCAATTTGGACACCAGCAGTTTGTGCTGTAAAAAAATGCGTCCAAATTGCCAGCACATTGTGCTGTTAATTTTACGCAACTACTGTATTTTCCATGTTAATATAGTCAGGAAACCAAAGAAAGATACAGCACATTCACTGTGATTGAGTTTGTTCTGGCAAATCTACAGTGGTTTTTTTACAGTGCAGTTAATATAAATTGGTCATAGAATTCTCAACAAACCGCGGTACTGTGCTAATTTTTCGTGTTAAAGCTTTGTTTACTATCCGAGAAGCTTCAGATAGTTATTGCTAAAATGAACTCCGTAAATCTTGTCAAATTAAAAAGGTCCAAATTAAAGACGTCCAATAATAGATTTTTTTAGAAAGTTAATTCGTATCCTTTACAATTTTGTATTAGAATATTGACAATATTTATGAGATGTCCTTTTCTGTTTATGGAAGATGTAAAAAAATACCTTTTAGTGAAAGATTCCTTATTTTCTTGTTCTAATTTTTAAAATTATTTTTTACATGTATAAAATAATGTATTCGAACTTCTGTGTAAATATGCTTTTTTGAGTCACGAAGAGTTAACAGAGTTCCATTACCTGCGGTACTCGGTGGACTCTCGTTAACCCTTAGATGCATAGTGTAACTCTGGAGTTGCATTATCTTATTTTGTCATTTGGCGTTTTCTTTTGGTCTTTTGGTATACTATTTTGTGTTACATAAAGTTACACTCTTCACTCACTTGAAAACAACCGTTCGCAAATGTTAAATCTGCGGACAGGCTGTTTTCGAATTTCTTGTTTAATTTTGAATATTTTTAAACAATTTTTTTCGCATAGAATAGATAAGGTCGAGGTATAATATGGATATCTTTTACTTTTCGATTTCGATTGAAGATTTTTTCAATTAAGGTACTTTCACTTTCGGAACCGGTTTCGGAAGTGAAAATATCTTTATTAAAAAAATCTGTAACCAAAATGAAAAAAGTGCAAAATGGCCCTATTAGAGATCGAGCTCAGCTATCCTATGCAAAAAAAATCATTTAAAAATATTCAAATTTAAACGAGAAATTCGCAAACAACCTGACCATAGATTTAACATCAGCGAAAGGATGTTTCCAAGCAAGTGAAGAGTCCCCCCCCCCCCCCATAAGGGTGATAACATAAAATTATGGTCCTGAAGTCTATTTTTGTTCTGCTTTGTTATCACGGGGAGTTTGTAACGCATTTTGTTGACACTCCTGGTAATGTGCTCGACTGGCGTTTTTTCTCTATCTTTATAACGTAGCCGCTATTCATTATGCAAACTATTAAAAGCATTTTAAGGTGGTCTGAGGCTAAAAATTTCTAAAAAAAATGCAATTATTTAATTCGCTAAAAAAAATACTGAGTTTTAAAGTTAAATACTGCTAACCGCATGCTTTTATCTGCATTAGATCGAGATATATTTGTAACACCTATTGCATATATAACATCTTTTGCCTTGAGAAGAGATGCATCAGCTACCCTCTGACGAGAACTTTAACTTTATTTGTCTCAGAATGAATTTTTTCACAATTTGTCAACTTTAAAAGAATATATCTAAAGTTCAATGCAAGGTATATGTATAAAAATTTCAACTTAGATTTTTCTATATTACCAAATTGTCTTCAAGATTTTTAATTTTGAGTGATAATTGGGAAAATATGCTAATTAATGCAAAACTCACTCATAAAAAAACTTTGCTCGCGTAATAGTCGAAATATGCCAAGTGATATTTATATGTGTAACTTTTATTAGAAGAAATTATACTTTTAGGAATAATTCAAAAATTACTAATTAGGCGACAATTTGACTAAACTTCATTATTACACTGCATTAGGCAGAAATGACACTTAAATTAATAATAAGAACTAAAAGTAATTCTAAATAAATAATAATTTAGAAAGTATTTTCAAGCTTTTATGCTCATTTCATGCACTCATTTCTATTCATTTGAAGTTTTGAACTTATTAGAAACCGTAATTAATACACATTTAAGTCTTAAAATTTACCATCATGTCAAATTAGAAGATTCTCGTCTAACGGTCTACCACTTCACTGGTGATAGTAGCACTAACATAAAATACCTATGTTGAAACAGAGACTCTCACCACTAATTTGCCAACATTAATTTCGAAATTGGTTTGGTATTTTGTAATATTTTATAGAAAACGTAATTTAGAAAGTTTTTAAAGGCTTGTTTAGAACGTTTGTTGTTCCTGCAAACCTTCGGTGCTAGTGTCACCGGCATAAAAAATAGCCTATGTAGAATCACCGACTGTCACCATTGATTCGCAACTATTACTTTTGTAATCGGTTTATTATTTACTGAGATTGCATACAAATCGTAATTTAGGACTTTCATAGAATGCTTTTCGCTCCTTCTCTTTGCTTCTCCAATTTTAAATTTTGAATTTATTTTCAACAGTTCTTAGTTTATAAGTTACTAAGTTTTATAAGTAACTGCCATGCCATATTTAAAGTTTCTAGCATCTTCAGTATCTCAGAAATCGCAATTTAGAAAGTTGTTTGCTCCGGCAACCCTCTGGTGGGAGTGACACCGTCAAAAAATATAGCTTATGTTTGAGCAGTTTCTATCACCACCAATTTGAAATCGGTTTGGTATTTCATAAGATTGTATAAAAATTGCAATTTAGAAAGTTTTTAAACCGCTTTTCGCTCAGTTCATCCTTTTAAATTTGGGATATTCTTTCGACGGTTCTTATAAAGACATTATATTTGCATTTTTTAAGTAATTACTATGCCAAATAAAAAAAAAAAAATCTTCTTTATCTATAATCTACGCTATATATATAAAATCCTAATGAAACGAATTTATAAAACGGATATTATGAAACGACTAAATTGAAACGAATTTATGAAACGACTGATTAAACAATTGATTATCTTTCACGGCGATTTCTCCTAAAATATGGAATACTTTGCGATGAAATTAAAACCAAAAATCAATATTGATCCACAGATTTCAAAACTGGATATTTTTTTCATACTTTAGAAAAGGTTATAATTTTAAACTAACTTGGCGACCAGTTTGGCCGCACTTAAAATGTGTGCTAAGAAATGTATCATGTTACTTTTATTCATAATTCCATTTACTTGAGCAATCTTTGACCAAATCGAATCATTCTGATAGAGAAATCAAGAACTCAGTATTTTTATGTTAACGGGACACAGGCGATAAATGGCCGAACATTTTTCCCGTCGCATTTTTTTATTTTTCATTAATTTCAGTTAAAATATAATCCTTTTATTCATCTAATTGGCGCCAAAATGGAATTATTTTGATTGACATGGTAACCCGGCTATTGTTGTTTATTTAATAATAAATGTTTATTTACTTTTATTTTCTTTTTAAAATTGTATAAATTGTTTTGTTCTATAGTTAATTAGACATTTTCCGTTATACGGACACCATGCCAAAATGTATGTAAATAAATGTAATAAATGTACGTAAATAAAATGTAATAAATAAATAAATGTAAATAAATATATTTGGTACTACTTAGTTATCCCGTCGACCAATTTCGCCAAATTATATAAATTGCCAAATCACTCGCCAAATTATACAAATTGACATAATTTTTTTTTTTTAAATAACAAAAGATCAAATAAAGGCACAGATATCATATACGCCCCATATTGGCAAGATACTGGCATAAATACAAGATATAAAGCAAAATAAGGACACTTTGGCGCCAGTTAAGAACCCGTTGCGTACATGACATTGGCGTCAGAAAAAAATCACGCCAATATGATAGCTTAGCCAAATATAGTTACATATTAACATTGTCGCTTGGCGACAATGGTGTCCGTATATCGGAAAAGTACCGTTAATTATATTTTTGGTTATTTTCTTTTAAAAATAATGAAAATAATTAAAAAATACGGTAATACTTAATTATTCCGTCGACCAATTTCGCCAAATTATATAATTCGCCAAACCACTGGCCATATTATACAAATTGACATAGTTTTAATTTTAAATAACGAAAGAATAAATAAAATAGTATAACATTAATAAATATGCAAATAAAACGTCGAAATAAAAATAACTTGGTGACGTAAACACGTGTAACTTGCTTAAAGTCAAGTGAATGTGACATTTACGATCAACCATTATTGGCATTTAATCTTATAGTTTGGTGATAGATTTTTGGTCCACGGGATAACTAAGTAGTACCAAAAATACATATGTAACTGATAATCGAAAACGATGTTTTCGCCAAATTGTCGTAAAAAAATTCACGCCAAACACAGTGCGTATATGACATCTGGCCAAATATTAAACAATTCAACAAACCATGACATTTAATTTCAACTTCAAAGCAATGTTTTAATTTACCACACGAAAAAAAAAAAAAAAAATGCTAACTGGCGAGTTGAAAAAAAAGCTGTTGGCGAGATTTGCACCCGGCTAGAGTAACAGTACCAATAATTCTTTGCTACCATGGCAACTTTTATGTAGTTTTACTCGAAAAAAAATAATTGATTTTTAATCAAAATGGAAAACTTTCGGCACAGATATCATATACGGACCCATATTGGCGCAATTTTATTCTGACGCCAATGTCATATACGCAACGGGTACTTAACTGGCGTCAAAGTATCGTTATTTTGCTTGATATGGTAAGCCGGATGTTTTTGTTTATGCTGTTTATATTTTCCCCAAATTGGTGTCCGAAAAAATAGTGCCAATATGGGGCCGTATATGATATCTGGGACAAACTTTCATATGAAAAGCGAAGGGATCAGACCGTATTTATTTCTGGCAGTTATATCACTTGGACTATTAGAATATAGATGAAATGATGACGATAGAATAATATTTGGCGACTTAATACCTGTAACTCGCTAACATTAAAGTACCCAAAGCGCACCTGTAATATAAAAAGCGAAGTGGTCCGCCCGGAACTGTTGATGATAGTCACAAGACTTAGGCTATTGTTATAGAAATTGTCTTAAAATACCGGGAGATAAAGACTCTGTACACTTAATTCATTTTATTTTAGCTGCTTTTCAAATGTTTAACTGATCCTCCTTAATCAAACACGAAAACAACCATTGAATGTCTTAACAGCAACTGATTCGACCTTAAATTTTTGCAATAAAAGGGAATTGAATAGAAACCCGTTTACACATCTTTTTAGGTGCGTTCGTAATTATATAAATACGTAGCACCTATAGTCGTCGTTCAGTCCGTCTGTCTGTCCGTCTGTCCGTCCGTCTGTCCGTCCGTCTGTCTGTCCGTCCGCATATAACAGAGCAAAAACTACCCGACCGAATGATCTGAAATTTTTAATATATAATTGCTGCAAAATTTTGTCGAGCCATTTCCAATTTTATGAAAATCGGATGTATAGTTTAATTACAGGGACACCCAAAAGTTTTCCGTTACATTATGGCCAATGGGAAAAAATTATTGCAAATGCATTTTAATGATTTTACAGCCTTCCGAATGGTCTGAAATTTTAAATATATAATTGCTGCAAACGTTTGTCGAGCCATTTCAAATTTTATGAAAATCGAATGTATAGTTTAATTACAGGGACAGTCAAAAGTTTTCCGTTACATTACGGGGAATGGGGAAAATATTATTGTAAGTGCATTTTAATGATGTTACAGACTATGCACTTATGAAGCGCCAAAAAATATACATTCAGTACAATATGGGGTGCAAAAAATAATTATAAAACTAGTTATAATACGAACGCACCTCATTTGCCACGTTTGACGAGCAATTTCCAACTTGTTTTTTACAGATTTGCACAGCTTTTATCAGTATAATTCAATCTTCTCTAATATTTTAAACCCCGATCAGATTAGGGTGCTTTTAGATTCTGCGGTGTCTGTACGGGGAGTTGGCGAGCGTAGCTTGCAGGGGGCTTTTTTTTTTTTTTTTTTTTGTAGGAGGTAATCTCTAGAACTACCGAACCGATTTCAAAATTAATGGTATCAAAATGATTGTGTTAGTCCACGTTCCAAAATAGGCTATATCTTAAGTCGACGCCACTATCCCAAAGGAGGTGTAAGGGGAAAAAACGTTCTGAAAATGCGATTTTAGTGTTACGGAAGGGTCTATAAATATGAATTTTGGAATATTAGTTAATTATAAGATATAAATGACTTCACTCTAAATCGAAATGTCTTAAATTCAGACACTTAAGTGTCTGAAACGTAGTGTTCAATTTTCAGACATTTTAAAATGTCTGAATTTTTTCAGACACTTTTTGCGTCTGAATTTTAGACACTTCAAACGTCTGAATCGCAGCCATTTTTTTAAAGCATTATACGTAGCCATGTTTGACCACGTTGATCCTGGAAAAGTATATGGCCATTATTCTGCCCTACTCTCCCCCCCCCCACCCCCCACACACAGCCTGATTTTAGGGGCTCCAAAATATGGTATGCAATTTTCATAAAGCTGATAATTGAAATCTTTTTCGACTTTGTACTGATTATAATCAATATTTTGTATTTATAGAGTAGAATAAGATTAAAAATTAAAATATTTGTCACAATACAGTAAAACCTCTCAATAGTAGGCACCTTAGAACCGTGGAATTTGTTCGCCATTCGGAAGTGTCTGTTTTTCTGAGGTAAAAAAAAATATAAAATATGTGCATGTTGTTAATAAAAAATGTGCTTCTTAAATAGTTGTGTCCTCTATGTAGGAGTGTCCGTTATGGAGATTTTACAACAAAACTTTCATAGGACAATTTTCTTCAGCGAACACTGACCTTTTTCAAGATAAATACATTTTGTTTACCTCATAAAAGCGAACACAATCGAATAGCAGGCAAATTCAACGTTCCAAAACGCGTTCAATTCGCGAGGTGGCCGCGATTGAGAGTTTTTACTGTATTTATTTTTTTATTTAGTTTTTAATCTAATTCTACTTTTAAAGTTCAAAATGCTGATTATAATCAATACAATGTTGAAACACATTTAAAATATAAGCTTAAAAAAAAATCCATATCGAATTTGGAGCACGTAAAATCATAGGGGGGGGGGGGGGGGCTGCCCATGCTTTAATCAGGCCCTCCTTCTGGAAAAAGTCCAACCCTGTATTATGATTCGATAAATGTACGTGTCAGTTTTAAGTGCAAAATCTAGCTATATGCAAATAAATATTTTATAAAAATCTACCTCTTTACTTTGTATTCATTTTTAATTTCAAATTACTTTTTAACTAAAAGTAATCAAAAAATCAATATTATATAATTATTTCAACTGAAATATATCTGTATATTTTTACCGCATTCTTACAATTACGTTAACGGTACATGATTATATGAATTTAAGAATCTAAAAATAATCATTAATATTTAACATAGTCACTAGAGATAACGCGAGATCCTTTTTTCTAAATCTTTGTTGACATCAACAAATTTTTTTCTTCTTCAACGTCTACATTAGTGACGTCAATTTCCGTTCAAACAATCAAATCGTGAAGCTGTGGTTTTGACTTTTGAATCATAAAAAGATTATATGTTGACTATTTTCAGTATTGCAAATGGGATATTTCTAAAATACTCGGAAACACTAAAATTATAGCAAAGAGAAATCTTTTAATTAGAATGACCGGATTTAATGAGTTTTATCAGTCAAAACATTTTAAAATAAATAAATGAACACAAGTAATTCGCTGTATTAAATATATGGGGGAATCAATGAATGGAAGGATGTTCGAACTATATTCTTTTTTTAAATTTATGATGTACACACTATGAGGCAGAAGAAAACTTCATTAGACAAGAAAAGCATAAATAATAAATAAAAGCAGCTATTAACAGGAATGTTTACTATAAATGCTTTTGAATTCCAGTACATAACACATAATAAATCTATCAGAAATGTAAAAATCGATGTAAACATTACAAATGCTGCCGCATTAAATGCTTATAAAAATATTGTATACGTAAATAAATAATTAAAACGGGTACTTCAGAGTAATAATTACACCAAAAAATACTATTAAGGTAGTCTTGATGGTAATTAAGAAGTATGAGCCAATCAACAGGCGATGTCACTGCGATTTTTAAAGTAATGGCTACATAAGAAAAGGCTTAGGAAGGTGTAAAATTAATAAATTCAGTAACCGCTAATATACACCATGCAGAGACACCAAAATTTATTTTAAAGATAACATTGGATAGAAAATAATACAGAAATATGATTGCAGATGATTTGAAGAGTAGAAATTTAAATATTAGCAAAATAAAATTTTAACATGGAAATACCATAGGCAAAATGCTTTGAACATATTTTGGCATAACTCAGGAACTAATAAAGCTATAGACTCGTGTGAGGTCTTCATTTAAAGAGAAAACAATCACAGAGAGTTTTAAATACATAGTTAAGACCCCACTTACCTGGGAAAAGGTCTGATTATTCCAAAAGCACATTCGCCCAGAGGACGTCCGGATTGGAGGCTACGTTAGTATCCGTTAGTTAGGCAGACTTGGATATTTAAAAAATAAAATCCCCTTGCACATCCGACTAGCTCTGTTAAAAGAATGGAAAATTTCCATCCTGAAAACATAGCCCGCCAGACAACAGTTCTCTTTACAAATTTGACGAGATGAAGAACACTGTATTAGTTTTATAGATAAATATTAATACGGAGTACCACTATGTCGATAGAAATTAAATCCCGGAACTTCACATTCCGCAAAAAACAATCAGGTCAAAATAAATTATTAGTTAAAATGTACGCGTACATAAAAACAAACATTCAGTTTGAATTACAAACGAACATCGAGTTCGAAAGGAAGACGCATGCGCAACTGAGATTGCCTGGTGAATGCGGAGCGGAGTTACAAAGTGTCTTAAAATTAGACACTTGCAGATTTTTTAGACACTTTTATCAGTTCGTGTACACTATGATCATAGTAAGACACTTAGGTGTTTTAAATTAAGACATCTATTGTGACTGAATTTTCAGATTCAGACACTTAAATGTCTGAAATTCTTTTTCAGTCACATATGTATCTTAATTTAAGACGCATTTATTTGCAGTGTTCTAAGAACGCTTCTTAAAAAAATTGTAATTTAAAAAGGGTGATAATGCGAGAAGAGCGTTCTAAAAAACGTTATAAATGGCGATTTCTACACAGTCTCAGGAAGTACCAAACCGATATAAAAAATACTGGCGTCAAAATGATGGTGATAACCCTTGCTCAAAGATAGGTTATGTTTTATGTCGGTGCCATCACCCCAAAGGTAGTGCAGGAGCAAAAAACGTTCTAAAAATGCGATTTTTGTGCTACTAAAGGGCCTAGAAATATGAAATTTGAAATATTAGTTGCTTATTAGATATAAAGGATTTCTAAGAACACTTCTTACGTTTGCGGACGGTCTGGTTGGCGGGAGATTGCGTTTACCTGCGGTAGAAGGGGTTATACAGATCAAAATACTTCAAAATTACGTCATTTAGCATGATTTTTGTTTATAACATCTGTTTCTACTAACTATTTGTTATATTAATCCTTTATTGCCAGACGTTTCCAATGTTGCTTAGACCCTACCAGATAAACATTTATAGGTAACATAATACATAATTGGTTATATAATACATAATACCCTTTGGTTATCAGACAACCTATAATTAATTTGCAAGACACAAATTCGGTTGCAAACTTAATGCCAGACGGCTTTAAATATGGCAGCAAAAGTTCCTGTTTGAAGAGTGTTTTTTGTTTAAAAATTATAAGTCATCTTTACGTCATTTTATCAAGCTTAAAAATAACAAGATATTACACTTTGTCTAACAGACAACCTATAATTAATTTACCAGACACAAATTCGGTTGCAAAAGTAGTGCCAGACAGCTTTAAATATGGCAACGAATGTGCCTGTTTAACTTTACTTGCGTCTGGCATTAACTGTGCAACCGAATTTGTGT
Source organism: Maratus speciosus (assembly GCA_963932465.1). Classification (NCBI taxonomy): domain Eukaryota; kingdom Metazoa; phylum Arthropoda; class Arachnida; order Araneae; family Salticidae; genus Maratus; species Maratus speciosus. The sequence goes on from OZ010799.1 coordinate 134,155,920, forward strand.
CGGGAATTTGTGTTAGCCAAAGAGTAATCTTATGTTTAAGCTTGATTAAATTACTTAAAGATGACTTATAATTTTTAAGCTATAAAACACTCTTGAAACAGGCATTTTTGTTGTCATATTTAAAGCCGTCCGGCATTAACTTTGCAACCGAATTTGTGTCTGGCAAATTAATTATAGGTTGTCTGTTAGCCATATAGTAATATCTTGTTATTTGTAAGCTTGATAAAATGACTTAAAGATGACTTATAATTTTTAAACTACAAAACACGCTTGTAACAGGCACTTTCGTTGCCATATTCAAAGCCATCTGGCATTAACTTTGCAACCGAATTTGCGTCTGGCAAATTAATTATAGGTTGTCTGTTAGCCAAAGAGTAATATCTTTTTATTTTTAAGTTTGATAAAAGGACATAAAAATGACTTATAATTTTTAAACTATAAACCACTCTTGAAACAGGCACTTTCATTGGCATATTTAAAGCCGTCTGGCATTGACTTTGCGACCGAATTTGTGTCTTGCAAATTAATTATATGTTGTCTGTTTGCCAAAGAGTAATATGTTAACTATAAATGTGGATCTGGCAGGGTATTAACAACATTGGCAACGTCTGATAACAATGGATTAATACCACAAATAGTTAGTAGAAACATATGCTATAAACAAAAAGCATGCTAAAATCACGTAATTTTGAGGTTTTTTGACCTGCAAAACCCCTTCTGCCACAGGTAAACGCAACGTCTCCCGACTGTCAGAACGGTTGCAAACGTTCAACACCATAAATCGGAAGAACATATAGAAAAATTAGCCTTGATAAAATGACGTTATTTTGAAGTTTTTTGACCTGCATAACCCCCTCTCCAGCAGATAAACGCATCGTCTTCCGCCAGGCAGACCGTCCGCAAACGTACTACACCATAAAACTGAAGAACATATAGAAAAATGAGCCTTGATAAAATGACGTAATTCATTTATAGAAAAAGGTGACCCATTCACCAGATTAATTCATGATAGGAAGATTAAGATTTATTGCATTTGGTTTTAGAAAAACGCATTAGCTATTCTGAACAATATGTCTAATTTTTAACAATTCAAAAACCACAATAAAATGTTGAAATAATTTTACGATACATAAATAAAGGCAAATAAATTCTTACGTATGCCATAACAGTACGAAAGACTCAAAGCCTTTCGACAAAACTTTGTATATATTTTTGAGAGAAACAAGTAGTGCTACCACTTTAAAGCAGGAAGACACTTCTTGAATCCTCGTTTTTTGGAAGTTTTCCTCATTTCACTCCTACTATCAGCTGTTAAGAGGCCATTTTTAATCTATTAATGAAAAAAAAGTTTTGTACTTTAATATACATATATCATATTTTAGGTTTTATTCATATAATTACTTCACGCTTTTTTAAAATAATTCCCATAAATGCTTTAAATTTCAAGGCATAATTGGTGTTACTGTCATATAAAGTTTTAATGTTTTTAAAATTCGACTAAGCAGTGACAAAAAATATGTTTAAGTCCAAATTTTGTCTAAATTAAAAAATAATGATCGCTAGATGGGAAGCCTTGCTCCTTCCTTCGAAGCTGTAGCACATGTTTTTTTCTTCTGAAAAAGGAAAAAAATGTTCTTTCGAAAAGCCATAAGCATTTCTTAATTTAATGGTGTCCTCAAAACAACTCTGTAAAAAAAATGTTGTGATTTTTCTTGCACTTTATGTTGTAATTTTTCAAGTAACGATGCTGTGAAATGGAATTCAAGCATCGATACCGTGAAAGCGAATTAAAGCAACAAGTGAAGTAAAAATGGAATTCTTTATGTCACGTGTACTCTGCAGCCAATAGCAACGCTACTTTACTCAGACTTGAGAAATTTTACAGCACTCTTAAAGACAGCCGCATTTAAATTTTACAGCAATTATGTTGGCAGCTGGGGTGACAGCACCTTTTGTTGTAAAATACAGTTATTTTTCTTGCACTTTATGCTGTCATTTTTCAAGCACCGATGCTGTGAAATCGAATTCAAGCAACAAGTGAAGTAAAAATCAAATTATTTCTGTCACGTGCAACATGTAGCCAATAGCAACGCGACTTACTCCAGACTAGAGAAATTCTACAGCACTCTTAAAGACAGCAGATTATATATTTTACTGGAACAGGGGTTTGCAGCTAGAGTGACAGCACATTTTTTAGTAAAATCCAGATTTTTTTATAGTGGTGTTTTGCCGTTATTAGGTCAATAAATTTTTAATTTTCATTTCGATTTATTTTTTAAAAATAGTATTAAATTCGTTGAATCATTCAAGAAAATAGACCCTTGAAAACCTATATCAGAAGAATATTTGCGTGTATCACGATAAAGGTATTGCTGAATAAACAATATCAAAAATGGCATTTAATCCGCGTGACTGAGTAGCAGAAATACGTAAATTTTACTCATATTTTAAACTTGCTGAATGTGATGATGTGACATTAGTTTGAAAAAAAGAAAATTTAACATTACTTACAAAAAGAAGTATTAATAATGCCGTACTGGTTATATTTCTGCATCAAAACACTTTATTTTTCAGAAATAGTTTTATTTCTTATATCTTGAAAGCGTAAAAGGCCCCGATGAAGTTTTAAAAACGAAAGAAATTTATGCATTCTTTCAATAAGTTCTTTTAATAGGAAACTCAAGAAGGAAAGAGTGAATATTTACGAAAACAAAATGTTTATTTTTTTTTAAACTTAAGTATATGATTATTAGTTTATATTTAATATAAACGATTCTTTAGTAGCTATATGTAAAATATTACTGTTTTCTTAAATGGACTATTGCAGCAGTGTGTTTATTATAAAATATGTTAGGGTACATATTTTTGCTTAAAAAATAGACTTTTAAACCTTCAAATCGTTCATTATTTGAAAAAAAAATATATAAAGAGTAATCTTTTCTAAACACTTTAAAACAAAATTAAAGACACACTTAATAGTTGTTAAATATGGAATATTTTCAAAGAGAGTTAAAGTCATTTTTTTCAAAATGCGATTTCTGCGCATTGCGAGCAGGACATTAAATTTTTTTGTCGACATTTTTTTATTAAATTTTCAGTATATATTGTGTATAGCAGGCTCAATAAAGTGAACCTAATTTTCATCTTTTTTTGTTGAAAACATGTTTTTTCTTGGTGTAATATGAATAAACTTTCGAAATACTTGTATAATAAAGATACAGTTTTGTTTCTAAAACGTATAAATGGTTTAAATAAACACTTTTTGTAGGTTCAGTGTAAGCGCAATACTCTAAAGTGTAATTACTGTATACCAAAAAGACTGTTTTACACGCAGAAACTCTTTTGTGATCATGCGCGTAAGCTGTGATTCCAATTTTTTGCTCAACAAGTTTAATATCCCTATAACAACTGATTTTCCTAGTTCAGATCTGAAAATTTTTGAAATGAAAAAGAAATGTGTGACTTTTACCACTTTCAAAAACTGTGTTTTCGTAATGTATACCTCTTAAAATATAAAATTACAAAAATTGTCTTTATTTTTCACTTTTTGACATTTAAAAAAGTCCCATGACGCCTTAAAAACTTGAAAAAAACAAACAAACAAACATATAAACCGAGAGACGACAGCACAGACAATTACCTCATCGAGTTCACAGCTGAAATTCCAGAATTAGTTATAACTCGATTCGCATATTAAAACGCAATCGGTCTGTCAAGTCATATCTTGGTAGAAAATACCTGAAAACACGATTTTAGCGATGGACTCGTAAGTTTACCATTGTGTTTTCCTGTTCCAGTCCTCCATATTTTCATACCTTTGGGTGCAGGAATACACAATGATAAACCAATGAGTCAACCGCTAAAATAGGGTTTTCAGGTGTTTGCCACCAAGATATGAGTTGGCAGACCGATTGCGTTTTAATATTCGAATCGAGTTTTGAATTTCAGCCGTGAACTCGATGAGGTGATTGTCTGTGCTGTCGACTACCGATCTAATACGAAAATGCAGTTGTATTTATTATCCTGGTAGTAAAATTATACTATATAGAATAGAGTGGTGATTCATAAAATTAAATCGCTTATAGGAATTCCTCTTGCACAAAGGAATTCCACTACATTGTGATCTATGAAGATAAATCGTTTGCGATCCATTTAATGCGGTCATGATACTTCAAATATGAAGAACTTAAAAGGAATCTGTATGTCATACTACATGATCATTAAGGTGCACTACATCATGTTTTCTATAGATTATGGGGTACGTATGCGTGTCATTTATCGTTCATTTGTAGAGACCAACAAATGAATTCAGTAACAGGATTGAGTACGATAGATGAAAGTGGATTTTCCGCTCTGCATTGAGAAAAAAATATCTCCTTTACCTAGAATGAATAGGGAGTCACTTTCTGAATCCCTAACTAGAAATACAGATTTCCGAGCTATGCGAATGGGGTAAGCAACTAAGCTGAATAGACGAAATGATCTAGAATTTCCAGTCTCTTGTTTTCTAGGTGACGAAACTATAATGATATAGGGCGCGTATGCGTATCATTTATCGTTTATTTGTAGATACCCGTAAATGAATTCAGTTATAGGATTGACTATAATCGATGAAAGCAGATTTTCCGCTCTGCATTGAGAAAAAAAAAATACCGCCATGCCCTACAATGAATAGGTAGTCATTTTCTGAATCCCTGAACTAGAAATATAGATTTTCGAGCTTTGCGAATAGGGTAAACAACTAAGCTGAATAGACAAAATGATCTAGAATTTCTAGTCTCTCGTTTTCTAGGTGACGAAAAGATAATGATATTGGGTGCATATGCGTATCATTTTATCGTTTATTAGTATAGACCCGTAAATGAATTCAGTTACAGGATTGACTATGATCAATGAAAGTGGATTTGCCGCTCTGCATTGAAAAAAATAAAAGTCCTTCCGGCCAGTGCCGGGAATAAGAGGTAGCTTTCATATTCCTTATTTTTAAAAAGCCAACTTGTATTATTCAAACACACGAAGCTCAATTAAGTGAAAACCGAATGTAGGAGATTCAATACTAATTTGTATCAATACTAAATCATTATGAATGAGAATTTCGCGAAATTAGTCAGCTTTATCCAAGCTGCTTTTATTTAAAGTCACTTATATTTGGCTGCCAAATTCGGCGATTTCTTAAAGTGTCTGCCATTTTAAGACAACATGGTAGATGAGGCTAACCAGTGAACTTGGTCGAGACCTTAGTAATTGCTGTGCACATGCTCACTCATATCGGAATCGGTTGATGTATACGAGTGCTGTCGCAGGCAAAAAATCAGATTTTTCAAAATGTCACCCACTTTAGAAATTGAAACCGCTATATCTGAGCCATTTTTTAAGATAAAAACAAGCAAAAAATGCTCCTGAATCCTTATATCAAGGTCAAATACTTAAGAAAGAAACCTTTTTCAATTTCTAATTTTTTTGCACCTCACTTTAAATATAATTTTTTATAATTTAATGGCCGCCATTTTGAAACAAGATGGCAGTTGAAGCTGACCAGCGAACTTGGTCGAGATATTGATGTATACTATCCACATGCCTTCTTCCATCGAAATAGGCGAATACGTGTGGTAACGCGTGACAAATACAAGATCGTTTCAAAGTGTTAGCCATGATAGAAATTCAAAGTGCTATAATTCAACCACTTTTTAAGATATAAACAAAAGGACAAATTTTCAGAAACAAAAACTGCTCCAGAATCTTTGTATCAAGGGCAAACACATAAAAAAATCTTTTTCATTTTCCAAATTTTTAATACCTTATTTTAAATTTTAAATTACATTTTTTTAAAAAATGGCAACCCTTTTGAAACAAGATGGCGAATGAAGCTGGCCAACGAACTCGGTCGAGACATTGGTATGTACTATGTACAGGCCAAGTTACATTCAAATCGGTTCATAAATACGCGTGTTATCGCGTGAAAAAGATCAGGTCGTTTTAAAATGTCAGCCACAATAGAAATTCAAAATGTTATAACTCAGCCATTTTTTTAGATGTAGACGAAGCAAAACCTGTTCCAGAATCTTTGTATTAAGGTCAAACACATACAAAAAAAAATCTTTTTCATTTTCCAATTTTTTGGTATCTCATTTTAAATTTAATTTTCTTTAAATTTTTTTAAATGGCCACCATTTTGAAACAAGATGGCGAATGAAGCTGGTCAACGAACTCGGTTGAGTTATTTGTATGTACAATGTACACACCAAGGTACATCCAAATCGGTTCATAAATACGTCTCTTATCACGTGGCAAAAATCAGGACGTTTCAAAATGTCAGCCACGCTAGAAATTCAAAATGCTATAATTCAGCCATTTCTTAAGATATAGACGAAACAAAAATTGCTCCCGAATCTTTTTATTAAGGTCAAACACATAAGAAAAAAATATTTTTTCAATTTTAAATTTTTTGCTACCACATTTCAAATTTAAATTTTTCTTAAAATTTTAAATGGCCGCCATTTTTAAACAAGATGGCGGATGAAGCTGGCCAACGAACTCCTTCGAGACTATGTACTATGACACTACGAGACTTCTGTACTATGTATAAACGAAATTACATCCAAATCGGTTCATAAATACGCCTTTTATCGAGTGACAAAATTCAGGACGTTCACAAAATGTCAGCTTCGCTAGAAATTCAAAATGCTATAACTCAGCCATTTTTTAAGATATAGACGAAACAAAAACTGCTACGGAGTCTTTGTATAAAGGTCAAATACATAAGAAAAAAATATTTTTTCATTTTCAATTTTTTGGTACCACATTTCAAATTTTAAATTTTTTTTAAATTTTTAAATGCCCACAATTTTGAAACAAAATGGCGGGTGAAGCTGGTCAACGAACTCGGTCGAGACATTGGTATGTACTATGTAAACACCGAATTACATCCAAATCGGTTGATAAATACGAGAGTTACAGTGTGACATAGGTCATATATATATATATATATATATATATATATACACATATATATATATCAATTTTGAACGGAGGGTGGTTTCGGGGTCTGGGGGTCATGGTCGATGAAAATATACCAAAATTTTTTGAAATCGCTTTCCTCCGAATGGCTGCAATAGGTAGCTTTTTATAAAGAAAGCTACCTAATACTGCCTTTATCTAGAATAAATAGGTATTCATTTTCTGAATCCCTAAACTAGAAATATAGATTTCCGAGCTATGCGAATAGGGTAAACAACTAAGCTGAATAGATGAAACGATCTCCTAGAATGGTTTCATAAACAAGTATTCTAAACTAACATACTAAAACTAACCTCTTGTGTTCGCATCTATTTTCTGAGATTTTTAAATGTGTTTGACATGAAAATATAGGAAAACGCTCTTGAATTCTAGTTGGAGACTCTAGAACTCTCTAGTAAAGGGAGCTAGAATTTATAGGAATAGCATGGAACTATTTTTCTAGAGCCGCAATTTAGATTCTAGATGCGAGAAACTTATTTTTTTCTCTGTGTGGTATGAATTTTCCTATGGCTATCAAATTAGGGTTTCCTTCATATGACAAAGCCCAATTCGTCTCACTTCTCTGTCTGTCTGTCACAATGTTCGTTCTCAAAAACTGTATGTGTTAGAGACTTTAAATTTTGCATACTTGTATCTGAGTATCTCTTAGCATACGGCAAATCATAAAATTTTGAAAAAGTCTTATACTATTTTAATTAAATGAATTAAATTAATGGCATCCGACCATTTCTAAGATTTAGATTCAAAACAGAACTTTAAATAGTCATTTTCACGTAAACTAGACAGCTTTGTGATAGCGCGTTTACCTGCTAATCAAAAGGTTTCTGATTTGAAGCTCGGTGTCGGGATTTGCAATTTTCCAGCCGGAATAGATTTTTTTTATCTAACAGATTCAATTTTACAGGTTTTTTTCCATTTTAGGAGCAAAAGATTTTATTTTCCCTCGGTTTTTCCCATTTCATTGACCGATCGATTTAAGGGTGTATTCGAAAAAATATTTTCCCACTCTCAACACCTCGAAATTTTCTGAGACATTTTGAGACTCATTTTTAAAAGTAAAAACATGAAACGTGCTGAGGTGATTTTTGAAGAGACGTATAAGAGGCCGTGTGATTTCATTTTTTGCTCAATTAATTAGAATTTGATTTTTAAACAATTATTTTCTCAGTATGACCCTTTTTTTCATCCCCAGATCTCCCGCTTCGGAAAATTCGGTTCGAAACGCCAACTTTGATAGCATTTTTTACAATGTTTTCTGCATTTATCAAAAAAGCAACAAGCACGGCACATTATATAGTTTCTAAATAAGAGAATTTGCAGTTTGATGCGTTTGAGAGCAAAAATGAATTTAAAAATAAATCAGAAAATAAGCAGTTTGGATTGGAATACATCCTTAAATAAAAGAACCATCATACTTTTTTGCCATTTTAATGGTTTCTTTTTTGTAGCTAACATTAAATCATGTACAGTGAAACCTCCCTGTGCGACCATTTTTTCATGGAACGAAATTTATTCCCATAGGCTCAATACTAATTATACCTCTATTCAGAGACCACCCCAGTTGAACTCCCTCCATGAGCGACCAATTTCCTTGAAGAAAATGAAACAGATTCCGTTTTTCAGGTCACTTGAAGAAGGTTTTATCAGAATAATAATTCCGGAGATCGCATTATTCATCAAATTTCTAAACTAAGTTTAGAGTTTTTATTTATTCTGTAACTTTTAAGTGATTAAACCCCATCGTGGCTTTTTAGGCAATGAATTTAACTCTGATGACAATGTAAGGATGACGGTGCATAAACTCCCCTGCTCTATTCTGTCAGGAAACTCTCAAAGAAATAGATAAGTTAATGATATCGTCATAATTTGTTCCCGTCCAAAAAAAAAAAAAAAAAAGCATTTATTTACTGAACTTTGAAACGACTTGGAAATAAAAGTTATCGAAGATAAAACCGTAAAATCAAACCAAATGTTAATGTAATCATTTTTTAAACTCTGCACGAATTAACTTATGTAATTAACTTTTGTTTTGATACTTAAATTTTCATATTTTTCCTAATGTGAAAAATATATTTTAGTAACATTAATTGTTACGTTTTTTCAACAATTAAAATCTAGATTTAACCATGACCTCCATTAAGAGACCACCTCTCGGAGCGACCAATTCTTATTGGAACGGAACGTGGGAGGGAGGTTTTATTGTAATTAAATATGCTTTTTAGCTATACGAACATATGCTGTTACAATTCTCTGAAAAGTAGTTCTTGTTTTTTTTAAATTAAAAAATAGCTTCTAAGCATTTAAAAATTAAATTTAATAGTACTGCCATCTATGTTCTTATTCATAAAACTTAAAGAATTTTGAAAGGTATATTAAACAAAAACATTTTTGCGAGATTCTGTTACACTTAGCCACTTGTTTTTAGTGTATTGTGTGATGTCAACAAATTCTAATAGATTATAGACATGATTGCACGAAATAATTGTCACACATTACTAGATAAAGGTAGCAATTTATGAAAAGAGATTTTTGCTGAGCTAGTTGTTTTTAATCTGCTTATTTAGATGCATTATTTCATTGTAAAAAAAGTTAAATGTCTTAATAATATTCTGGCAATGTTGGTAAATGTTTCATAATCTATTCCTGCTGCATGATTTTTTATTCTTTTTATAAATATGTTTGCTATAACATTTTGAGTACGATAATTTGTAAAGGTCGCCTGTACTCTATGGTGGAAGAAATTTTTACACAACGCCGAATGGCAACAGCTGCGAGGAGAGTCTCTCGGAGTGTGTTTGAAAAGCGTGTTGTGACGGTCTGTGGAATACGTAATCGCGGGTTATTAGTATTATTATGTGTTTGTGTAATGTTTTAATGTGTTCGTTAATGTTCGTTTAATGTGTTCGTTTATATATTTTAAACGTGTTCAACTGTACAAGTGCATCTCGTCTGTTGTTTTTCCTCAGCATCATGGGATCTACATCCGGCGTGATAATAATTTGTTTTTATTGTTGTTTTATAGTTCACACAAAAGACTATTTAATATTCTAACATAAGAATTAAGGCGAATTCTTAAAAATTTAGAGTGAACCTATCATTTTGCGATCTTATATAAGACATATTACAGATAATTTAATAATGTTCTAAATTTAGAGAAAATTTTCCCTAAATGTTTATTTTTTGAAAGCGTTTATGAATTTCATTGAATCATGTGAGAAAAGTGACAACAAAATATATATTTTAAAAGGACATTAGAGACACATCAAATGTCTTTTTAAAAATATTTTCAAATTTATTGAAAAAATTGAAAAAATATTTCAGACATAGATAATATGGGGATAAAAAAAAATGAGAAGTTTTATGTATTAAGCTTGCTGAAAATAATGATACGACTTCATTTTCAAAACAGTTTATTTCACATTTTTAAAGAAAGAATGCTCATAACTCTAAATGATATGTAACTGATAATATTTCTGCATCAAAACACTTTCTTTTTCTGAAATAGTTTTATTTCTCATATCTGAAAAATGTAAAAGCGCCGCTGTCAAGAAGCAAAGAGCGAATATTTACGAAAGCAAAATGTTTATTTATTTTTTAACTCGAGAATATGATACCTAGTTTTTTTTTAGCATAAATGATTCTTTTCCAACTATGAATAAAATATTACTGTTTTCTAAAATGGACTAATGCAGCATATCGTTAACGGTAAAATATGTTTAGGGTACATGTTTTTCTTTGAAAAAAAAATCTTTTATGATATATTTTGGCAGGTGATATACCTCAAATCCGAAATGTGGCACTTGTGTATTTCAAATTATGGCGTATCAAAGTCCTGAAAATCTGATTTTAAAGACTTAAAAACTTGGAAAAGCCAAACTTACGAAAATGCAGTTGTATTTAGTATCCTACTAATAACATGGTATTTAGCATCGAGTGGTGAATCATAAAATTAAACGATTTACACAAACACACAAAGTAACTCCATTACACTACATCATGTTTTCTGTAGATTATGGAGTGCGTAGCATTTATCGTTCATTTTTACTTTATTCTAACTTCAATAGAAGAAAGTATTCAATCGAAAATTTTTTTGACTTCCGGTTTTCGACGGATTTACACATTTTAGGGGTCAGAGATCACAAAAACCTGTTTATACAAAATCTCTATCAGTTTGTGTGCTCATGTGTCCATATGTCCGTTTGTCTGTATGTCTGTGTGTCACCATTGTAACATCGAAAAGTGTATGAAGTTATGCATAGAATTCAAACAATTTGTTTTGTAAAGTTTTTGGCTATGGCCAGCAGGTCCTCCCTTAATTTGGAAAATATCCGCCGGAAGGGGCGCTGTAATAGCGATTTTTGTGCCATTTTCAATTTTGTACAATCGAAAAGTGTCTGAAGTTATGCATAGAATTGAACCAAATTTTTTGTATATTATTTTGGACAAGGCAAGACGGTCCTCCCTGAATTTGGAAATATTTCGCCGAAAGGGGCACTAAAATAGCAAATTTCGTGTAATTTTCTTTAACTTTCGTAAGTTCTATTGTACACTGGCAGCTCCAGAATCGACGGGAACTTCGAATCCTGATAAGCCGTCTATTCGCGAACGGCTGGTATACAACAGAATAACGGAAAACTATTGGTTTTAATAAATATCATGATTGGGATTAACTTGTTTTTGCGCCGATTAATTGACTGAAGCAGATATTTAAGATGAAAGCCAAAGTCGATATAGTATTGAAGCAATAAAAATGAAATATTGACATTTGTAACGATATTAGGTAGCTTTCATTACAAAAAGCTACCTATTGCAGCCGTTCGGAGGAAAGCGATTTCAAAAAATTTTGGTATATTTTCATCGATCATGACTCCCAGACCCCGAAATCACCCTCCGTTCAAAATTGATATATATATATATACATATATATATATATATATATATATATATATGTATATATATATATATATATATCTGACCTTTGTCATACTGTAACTCTCGTATTTATGAACTGATTTGGAAGAAATCCGGTGTGTACATAGTACATATCAATGTCTCGACCGAGTTCGTTGGCCAGCTTCATCCGCCATTTTGTTTCAAAATGGCGGCCATTTAAAGTTTTTAAAAAAATTTAAAATTTGAAATGTGGTACCAAAATACTGAAAATGGAAAAATATTTTTTCTTATGTATTTGACCTTTATACAAAGACTTCGGAGCAGTTTTTTTTTCGTCTATATCTTAAAAAATGGCTGAGTTATAGCATTTTGAATTTCTAGCATGGCTGACATTTCGAAACGTCCTGAATTTTGTCACGCGATAAAAGGCGTATTTATGAACCGATTTGGATGTAACTTCGTTTATACATAGTACATACCAATGTCTCAACCGAGTTCGTTGGCCAGCTTCATCCGCCATCTTGTTTAAAAATGGCGGCCATTTAAATTTTTAAGAAAAATTTAAATTTGAAATGTGGTACCAAAAAACTGAAAATTGTAAAAACATTTTTTCCTTATGTGTTTGACCTTGATAAAAAGATTCGGGAGCAGTTTTTGTTTCGTCTATATCTTAAAAAATGGCTGAGCTATAGCATTTTGAATTTCTAGCGTGGCTGACATTTTGAAACATCCTGATTTTTGTCACGTGATAACAGGCGTATTTATGAACCGATTTGGATGTACCTTGGCGTGTACATAGTATATACAAATATCTCGACCGAGTTCGTTGGCCAGCTTCACCCGCCATCTAGTTTCAAGATGGCGGCCATTTAAAAAAATTTAAAAAAATTAAAATTTAAAATGAGATACCAAAAATTAGAAAATGTAAAAGATTTTTTTCGTATGTGTTTTACCTTAATACAAAGATTCCGGAACAGGTTTTGATTCGTCTATATCTAAAAAAATGGCTGAGTTATAGCATTTTGAATTTCTATTGTGGCTGACATTTTAAAACGACCTGATTTTTGTCACGCGATAAAAGGCGTATTTATGAATTGATTTAGATGTAACTTGGTCTGTCTCTGTACATAGTACATACCAATGTCTCGACCGAGTTCGTTGGCCAGCTTCATTTGCCGTCTTGTTTCAAAATTGTTGCCATTTAAAAAAAAAATTAATTTAAGGTATTAAAAAATTGGAAAATGAAAAAGATTTTTTTTGTGTGTTTGGCCTTGATACAAAGATTCTGGAGCAGTTTTTGTTTCTGAAAATTTGTTCTTTTGTTTATATCTAAAAAAATGGTTGAATTATAGCACTTTGAATTTCTAGCATGGCTAACACTTTGAAACGATCTTGTATTTGTCACGTGATAACACACGTATTCGCCTGTTTCAATGTAAAAAGGCGTGTGGTTAGTATACATCAATATCTCGACCAAGTTCGCTGGCCAGCTTCATCAGCCATCTTGTTTCACAATGGCGGCCATCAAATTAAAAACAAAATATTGAAAGTGAGGTGCCAAAAAATTAGAAATTGAAAAAGGTTTCTTTCTTAAGTATTTGACCTTGATATAAGGATTCAGGAGCATTTTTTGTTTGTCTTTATCTTAAAAAATGGCTCAGATATAGCAGTTTCAATTTCTAATGTGGGTGACATTTTGAAAAATCTGATTTTTGCCTGCGACAGCACTCTTATATATCAACCGATTCCGATGTGAGTGAGCATGTGCACAGCAATTACTAAGGTCTCGACCAAGTTCACTGGTTAGCCTCATCCACCATGTTGTCTTAAAATGGCAGGCACTTTAAGAAATCGCCGAATTTGGCAGCCAAATATAAGTTACTTTAAATAAAAGCAGCTTGGATAAAGCTGACTAACTTCGCGAAATTCTCATTCATAATGATTTAGTATTGATAAAAATTAGTATTGAATCTCCTATATTCGGTTTCCAATAAATTGAGCTTCGTGTGTTTGAATAATATAAGTTGGCTTTTTTAAAATAAGGAATATGAAAGCTACCTCTTCCTCCCGGTACTGGCCGGAAGGACTTTTTTGAAATATTAAGATATATGAGATAGAAGAAAGTTTTGGGATTGACACATGTTTGTTAGAAATGCATAAACGAATTCGTTTACAGGACTGAATATGTTCGATGAAAGAGGATTTTTCGCTGTGTTACGCACTTTTTATACCTATCTAATTTTTAGAGTATTGTGTAGCGCACACGCTACTCGGTACAGACAGCAATTTCTAAAGAGAGATTTTTACTGAGTTACAGGTTTTTAAACTGCTTATTTAGATATGAGTAAAAGAAAATTACAACATTCTGAATAAACATTTCTTATTTATTAATAATATTATTGGTAGTGTCATGTAAAATTACAAGATGTTTTATGTATTAAATTATTTTTCGCTTTCTCTTTACTTTTTCTTATAAAACAATTTTTATAAATTTTGACGTCGTATAAGAGACACTTATCTTAATTATTTGGCTTACAAGCTTTCATGCGTGCAAAAATGTATCTTTTTTGGTGGGTATTAAGAAATGTTGTTATACTGAACTTAAATTGTAAAACTAACTTTGTAGCACTTTTATTTAATATCTTATGTAATATTCAATATCTTATTATTTAATATCTTATGTATATTATCTATAACGTAAAATATGAATTTTCAATAAATATTTTCCTTCGTGGATAAAAGTTCCTGGCTCTCCACGAGAGGGTGATTTCATTTCATTTCCGTTTCATTGTGTATGTATAAAAAAAATTGATAATATTCTGCCACTGTTGAAAAATGTTCCATAATCTATGATTGTTGCATGATTTTTCGTTCAAGTTATAAATACGTTTGCTATAACTTTTGCGCAATATAATTTGCTTTTACAACTGCTTTATATTTTTTACAAAATATGATTTAAATTCTAACGTAATAATTCAGTCGAAATCTTAAGAATTTGGAATGGCCCTATAATTTTGCGATCTACAATCTATAAGACTTACTGATAATTCAATATTGTTCTAATATTTAGAAATATCTAACCAAAAATTTTTATATTTTCAAAGTTTAGGAATCCCAGCAAATTACCTTACAAAAATCAAAATATAACACATATTTGAAAAGGATATTAGAGACACACCAAATGTCTTAAAAGATTTTTGTTTAATTTTCTTTTTAATGTGCACTGTTAAAAATTTTGCAGCATTCTGGCAGGTCATTCGACCGTTTAAAAAAAAAAAAACGGTTTCATAACCATAATTTAACTATATTCTGACAATAAAATGGCCAATAATATGGTCAGAATAGTGTTAAAATTGCGGTTGTGTAACCGTTTTCGGAAAAAACGGTCAAATGACCTGCCAGAATGCTGCAAATTTTTAACAGTGTGGATGGCTGGGTATTTAAACATTGATGACTGACTGACACTTTTTTGTTTTACATATTAATCTTTTTTGGAAATAATGGTATGACTATATTTTCGAAAAAGTTTACTTCACATTTTTAAAGAAATAATGCTAACTCTAAATAATCTGTAACTGATCATATTTCTGCATCAAAACACTATTTTGCGTGAACGGTTTTATTTTACAAATCTTAAAATCTTAAAGCCAATTGTAGTAAAATAAGAACAAATCTTATTGTTAAATATGTGTTTTTATACAACGTTCTTCTCTTCTATGTTACTCAAGATATATAGAGTAAATATTTATGGAAGAAATTAACTTGACAATACGATTGATAGATCTGTTTAAAGTAACGAATATTTCCTAATCAAAAATAAAACAGTATTATATTAAAAGGTGAACAGTGATATTAAGGCACGTTTAAAGAAATATCTTTAGGGTACATATTTAAATTAAATAAACAATGATAAAAGTGTATGTTACTTTTTTTAAGTAGTGTATCTCAAAAGTGCGAATACAGCATTACTTCGTTAAAGGTTCTACGCTTAAAAAAGATTTTAAAAGAGGAAAAAAAACTACTTCCAAAATTAAATTTGTCATCAGTACTTCATACGCCATCATTATACTTTTACTGTTTTAACCCATTTTTGCCTAGCGTCCCATTTTTGGGACGTTTCAAATTTTAATGAATGTGTATAATTTTCTTCTCCTTTATAACATGAAAATTGCATGAAATCATTATTTATAAATGTTTTTATCTGTAATCGAGAGATGACAGCATAAGGTGGATATTAATTTGCTTAAATGAAGGCTTTTTTCGGTGTTTATGGATTTTTAATTTTTCAAGATGGCAAAATGTAAAAAGTAAGTTTATTTGTATTTTTTCTATCAAGGATGCAAAATCGCAAGTTATAATCTTAACTTGTAGACGTTTTTGAAATACGTATAGTTTTAAATTGCGAAATTAAATGTTCAAGCCTATGTTTTATGCATTTTTGTAATGTCCAAAATATACAGTTCTAGGCACAAATGGACATATATTTTTGTTAGAAATTTAGGAGACAGTTATTTATGCAATCTCCTTTCGAAGATATTTATGAGATAAATTGTTTTTAAGTCTGCAATACGATTATTCTTATTTTATTATTAATAATAATTATAACGTTATTAGTCTCTGCAAGGAAATAAATATATTTTTTTAGTTCATAAAAATACTAATTATAGTACATATTATACAATTTAAAAACATTTTAAATATAACTGTAGGTAAAATGTATAATTATGCATATTAATCTACTAGAAATACTCATATTTAGTTCTTCTACATTTTATCAAATATATACCAAAAAATTTAAACTTAATTTTTTTAGTATTTTTCCAGTTCATTTTGCTACATTTTAAAGTGATTTTATCAAAAAATTTGAGAAAACAAAAATTCAAGCACAAAAGGGTTAAAACTGAAATTTCACAAAAACATACGGTCGCCTGAGTGTTATAAGAAAATTAGGTTTAGGGATCCTTCAACTTTGAGTGAACAATAAGAATAGAACAGAGTGCTCTACTAAAAGGTAGTTCGATAAATATTAGGTTTTAAAATATGCACTGTAAGAAATGAAACGAACCAGTTACGTGTCATACCAGTATGTTAATGAAATGAGGTATTCGCATGAGATGGTGGTTTGTCCGGAATTTCCGTTATACAAAAAGACAATATTGTTCAAAGGACATGGATTCTGTCTTAAAATGTATTTATACGGGCTATACATAAAATAATTTCTCAGTTTCAATGGTATATTATAACAATTTAATTTTGAATATTTATAGAAAATCATACATCAAATTGAAGGTAAACTGACCTAGTTTTTCTCACAAATGTTCAATAAGTGCACCTTTAGTCATACGACACACATCCAATCTAAAATCCAACTATTTCCAGACTTCGGTTAACAAGTCCAGATAAATGGAAGCAATAGCCTCTTCAATTCTGTGTCTCAGCTCTAGCAAATCATTAGGTAGCGGCAGAACATAGACAAGATCTCTTATAAATCCCCAAAAGAAAAAATTGCATGGCTCTAATGTATTTTAAATCTTCATCCCAGCAATAATGCTTTACCCTCAGGAGTCGCCCTTTTGCGTATGTGACACTGCAAGCGAGAAATTAAATAGACAGAACGATTAAAAAATTGCCCTGTTAAACTAATAGCATTAAGCTTACAGGCTATTCACACTAAATGTATATTATATTCTTATTTAAAGAATAATGCATCTCGAAAAATAAATTAAGGGGGTGGGGATTACACCTCCCCTGTTTCTCATCTTTATACTTAACCAATGAGCCGACAAATCTCATCAGTGCCTTATCAGAATAAACCGGTAGATCAAATTTGAATTAAATCGGATAGAAAAACCCATTTATATAAATTAAGGGGTGTATTTGAACCCCCGTTCACCCTTTATACTTAAACAACGAACCTGCAAATCTAATAAGGGAAGCGCCTTATCAGAATTAACTGGTATAACAAATTTGAAGCGAGTCTGATAGCTCTTCACGAAAACCCCATTTATCTATGTTTAGAGGGGGGATTAGCCTCCGTTCCCTTTTCATACTTGACCATTGAACCTCCAAAACTAACCAGGGAAGAGCCTTATCAGAATGAACCTAGAAAAAAATAAGCAAATCGGATATTTCTATCAAGAGTTATTGCGTTACGTACATATATACGTACATACATACATACGTACATACATACAGACCCTGCGGGCACATTAGACCGCAGACTTTGATAACCTGTGAGCTAAGTACTCGCGCATGCTCTTATCAAAACTTTTGAGTTACTCTTTGTTTCTGACTATGAACCGACACTCTACAAGACTTATATGAGATACTAATAAAATTTATAACTTGACCATATCTTGGGCATTCTAGACACCCTGTGTTATGTTGCTCATATTTGTTATAGATCATTTTATATAAAATTCGTAGATTGAGAGATATCTACTGGAGCATAACTATGAGAAACCTATCCAGGAAACGATTCGCGAAAGACTTTGAGAAGAGGATGGAGCTTGAACTGCCTTAAAACCGAGATTTCACCAAAAAATGTGGTCGCCAATGAAAAGAAACAAATAGGTTTAGAATACCTTTTTGAAACAATAATAATGATACAGGGTGTGCCACTAAGAGCTGGACTAATAAAGGTTTGGTTAAAAAAAAAAAGTACTGCAAGAAATTTAACAAAACAAGAAATGAGGTAATCACAGAAGATGCTGGAAATGTAATTTCCTCTCTTCCAAACAAAACTGAAATTTCTTTTCCTATTCTTTAAGAGGATCAGATATGTTTTAAAGCACAAAAATTGAGTATAGTTGGTCGTGGATTAGTAAACTTTGGAACGTCTTAATTATCCCGTCGACTACTTTCCATAAAAAAATTATCGCCAAACTATCAGATTTAATGCCAATGTGACGTCACGTGACGTCAACAACCAACACGTGATGACAACCAACACGTGACGTTACGTTTGAGTTTAAATGTAACGCTAGCAAGTGATGTAAGTATTTCATTTTTATTTATTTTGTGGATAAGTCAGTCTAATGAAGGATATTTATTAACTGTTATTTCACGGATTTTTTTTCAGATTGTGTGAAAGAATGATAAAGATCTAGGATCTTCCATCAACAAAACGTGACGCTGTAAGGTATTTTCAAAATTATGGGATTCTGTTGTAAAAATGTATCAATTATTGGGCATGATATGAGATTTTATCTGAAAACAAATAAACTATGGTTATGTAGTATTAAAAATTGTGATAAGCGAATGTCTATTAGAAAGAGAATATGTTTTGATGGCTCCAAAATCATATTTGAAACTCCCCTGGTCAGAAGAATTAACATCTATGAAATGGGAAATAATACGATTAAAACCAGAGTATAGTGATTGACTGGAATAACCTACGAGAAATTTCTACGTCTAACCTTCAAAAAAAATATTCCGGAAAATTCATGGACTTAAAAGGATTGTAGAAATTTACGAAACTTACGTCATTATTCTCGCTTATTGCATCCCCCAGGAAATTTTATTGCAACAGCTGTATTCAAAACGATAAATAGGGAGTTTTCATGTGTTTGTTTTAACGGTATTATCCCACGACATTTAGGATGGATGTCTGCCTGCCTAGTATTTTTATTTTTGGCGAGCTATCTGTCCGTAATTTTAGTATTCAGCAGAGCGCATGGACGATGGCCGAAAAAATAAAACTTGTACCGAGTCTGTCGTCAAGCACCGCCCCCTGAATACTAGGCCTGAGCGCTGGACCAAAAATGGCGGCTGCCGAAGGCGGATTTATTTCAGAGTGTGTACGGTCCCTTAAATATTCCTACCAATAATTTTTTGAAGTTTTTTCCGCTTCATTTTTCTGAGAATTAACAAGGTAGAGAAATCTTTTATAAAATACTGGTGTCTACATTTAAGGGACCGTACCTACGCTAAAAAAAATCCGCCTTCGGCAGCCGCCATTTTTGTGTCATTTTTGTGTGAGCGCTCAGGCCTAGTATTCAGGGTGCGGTGCGTCAAGTGAATGTGACGTCACGGCCATACATTTTTGCCGTTAAATTCTAGTTTGGGGATAGTTCTTTTTAATGAAAAATACTCGAGGGTATAATGGGGAAGTACCGAAGCTACCGAAGCCGATTACATTTTTTACCTTTATTTATTTATGTTTTATAGAAATACTAGCGGAGTACCCGTGCTTCGCTACGGTAAATTCTCCCTCTTTCACAACTTCCTATTTTGGTCGATTGCCTGTCTTTTTTACTATTTCTCAACCAGTAATTCTAATTTTGCACCTTTTTTTATTTAAGTCAACCTAGTTTTTATATGTAAAGATGGATTTTTGCAAGCACTAATTGATTTTTAACTCACTTCTTGGTATGTTAGAATTATAAACATTATATTTACAGGTGTGTTTATAGGTCAATAATGACAATGCAACACTTTAATATTAGAAAAAATTAATTATAAATTAATACATTTATTTTAAGGCATTTTACTGTTAGCCTATCTCAGGTGATAACTCACCAAATATTTTCTGTACTTCGTACAATTTTATGCGAGTTGGAACAACAATAGATTTAATTATGCACCAATGAACACTCGCCAAAATATACCAAATGATTAAAACTGCAACAATGAAACATTTTGAAATAAAAAATGCTGAAAATAAATTTAAAAAATCCCAGCTGGCTCGGGCCTACAGGCGGAGGTACATTTCGAAGTTAAGTACTAAATTCACCACCAAAACTTAAATCAATATTAGAGATAAACCCAGTTCTTTCACTAAAAATGAGCTCTAGGAGCTAAACATTTTGTGAAAATTCTAATATACACGAATACGCACACGCATGTATATGGAATAGGTTTAAAAAATAGCTATTGCAAATTCAGAGAACCTCAAAGTGTTAAAATAAGTTAATATTTCCATAGTCGGGGTTTTATCATGTTTTAATACGTTTCTTCAAACTCACATGCCGTTACATATTCACCTGCTGAGGTCCATTTTATTTCCAATATGACGCAATATTCTGTTTTTTGTTTTTTAATTCGTCAAGCTATTTATTTTATTTTCAGTTTTCAAGCGGAAATCTTGCTCTAGAATACTTATGACGTAATATTCAATTTGTTTTGCTCTAGAATACTTATGACGTAATATTCAATTTGTTTTCAATTCGTCAAACTATTTATTCAATTTAATTTTCCACGTGAAAAACTTGCAATAGGAAAGCAATTGTTGTGGTGAGAATTTTATTGTTTTTTTTTTTTAATTGTTGGCAACTGCTATAACGAAAAATATTTTTTTCTTCCTGTCATTGTTGTGTATGAGCTGGTTTTATCAGAATCATGTTAAGACGGTATTCAAAATTTTGAACCCTCCCCATTTCCATTCCCCTGGGCCGATTTTGCCCATTTTCAATCCCCGCCGAGATATTAGCCATCTCAAAGTTGTTGGCGAGTTTGAAGACAATCCGTGCATAATTGCGACTTTTATCGTGCGGACAAAATTTAGTACATACATACATACATATATATATATATATATATATATATAAACTTTTTAGGTGGGGGTGGTTTTGGGTTCCTGGGGTCCTATAATGAAAAGTTATGAAGGAATTTTTCAAAAGTCGCACCATGGTAACGACTGCAATAGGTAGTATTTCTTACGAAATCTACCTAAAATGAAGAATGTAATATTTTTTAAAATGTATATTTTTATCAATTATTAATTAATTAATTTAGGATTATATGCTAAGTAATACATTTAGAAATCCTAAAAAAAGATTACATAATGTTTCATTTTTTCTTTCCTGCTGTCCTTACTTTAAAAACAAACAGAGTAAAAATTATATATCATTTAATAAATTCATATGCTTGCGTTTTTTAGCAAGTATCAGAAAAAGCAGTGAATTAGTCATAATCGTGTTCTAAGCCCACGCTAGATTAATGTACCGTAACGGAAAAAAGCATGAATTTCGGTCAAAAAATTGTGTGTGATTTTTAATATAAGCATTGAATAGTTATAAAACAGTTTTAAAACAACTATTGTTTTCTTATTATTTTGACTTATATGTTTACCTCTTTTTGTACCTTAATTTTCTAGTCATTAAACAGCATTTAATGCATCTCCATACCTATAGGGGGGGTGTTGCCATAGGGGGCCCCTGTTCTGTCGCCAAATGCAGCCACGTTTGTCGCTACATTGGAGATATATCGCCAAAAGTGACGCCAACTTATCGATATCTCTAATATTTCGTCAAATTCCCATAGACTTCCAATGTAAACCAATAGGGTTTACTTATTTACAGAAAATCAAAAAATTGAGATATTTTAATGCAACAAAAACTAATATTAGCTTGAGGGATTATATTAATTATATTTAGGGAGTTCAACGTTCAAGTAAATTAAATTATGAATAAAAGTAACACGATACAATGCTTATCATGCTTTCCGAAACCTAAATTTTAAGGGAGACCAAACTGGTCACCAAGGGCGGCTAGTTTCCAAGATTACAATTGTTAATTTCTTAAAATATATACGTTACTATAACAATGCATAGTCCGTGCGGAAAAAACTGCTTGCAGGTGTACATTTCGTCTCACTATACTATAACCATGAAAAAAAAAAAAAAAAAAAAAAAAAAAAACTCTTGTTTTATCGACATCATTAATTCATACATGTCTTTTGCTCATTTCATTTAAAATACACACATTTAAAATATATGTCTAACTAATTTCATTTAAAATGATGAAAAGAAAAAATAATAAGAAGAAAAATACCTTAAACCAAAAAAATTTATTTCAACATCAAAGAGTATTTTGTAATTTACGCAGGCGAAGTATAAATAATGCCATTGTCTATAAAACGAAATGAAACATTTGAAAAAAAAATAATTTTGTTGATAAAAAAATGAGCATTTAAAAAATATATCTTTTGAAAATTACATGCTTTAACATACCAGTTTTTTTTTTATCAATAAAAATAAGTACTTAAAATAAAAGCATAAATAAATATTTTGCAAGTAATAGAATATAGTCAATTTAAACTGCAGTCTTCAAATTGTAAATATATTTTACTACTGCAGCATGGCGTACGTAATACATATTTTTTACACTACAGTAAACATTTCATTCTTTGAATGAAGCCATTCATGGTTTTTTGAACAAACATTTTTATATGTATAATTCCTAACTTCTAAAATAATTTTATTGTAGCTTCCTCCTCATCAGATAACTGCCATATAAAAAAATCTATGTCAGTAATCAGTATTAAATAAGTTATAATTAATAATAAATGTTTTCTATTCAAAAAATAACAAATTCAAAAGTTTTATTAAATTACGATGGAATAATACTCATAAAAAATATTCACGTTCAATAAATAGCAAAGGTTAATGCTTGGCATGGTTTGTAACAAAAATCGTTTGCACAATTAGGGCTGAAATAAATGGCGCGATATCATACATTTTCGCATGGTGTTCGTAGAAGTAAAAAGTACCACAGATTTATTTATTTATTTTTAATTTAGTTTTAGTTTTTGAGGTGTTTGTAATATTTTTCTTAACTGACATAGTTGTTTTAATTATTTAACCAAAAGAATTGATTAAAAAATTATTCAATTTGAATTTATTCCCTTGCTATAGTAACAGAATGAAGAGAATGAGTTTTTAGAAATTATTACTTGAAAATTTGAGCTTTTGGCGCCAAAGATAGCGCCAAATTAGAAAAATATGAAATATCTCTCGAACTATTGGACTTAAAAGAATTTAGTTAGTACCATTCGATTCAGCATACAAAAATACACACAAATATGTTATCAGTTGAAAAATAACTATAAAATCAGATTTTTAATGAATTTTTTTAAAGTTCGTTCTCTTTTTTACCCCCCTTAGGGGTGGAATTTTAGAAAATCCTTTCTTAGCGGCACTCAATGCCATAAGAACTATTTTTACCCCAATTTTCAAAATTTTAGGTTCAGTAGTTTGGGCTGCGCGTTGATTAATACGAAATTCAGACTTTCTTTTATATATATAGATAAAAATATTTCTAAAATTATAAAATCAATAAAAATGATTTAATACTGTACGGTAAAATTAATTATGCAAAATTAGTTTGACTGCGATTTTGAACTCAAGTTTTTTTACTTTTTATTCTTATCTCTCTATTATATCTGAAAAAAGAAACGAAAATATTAAAAAAAAAATCCATAAAAAGTTCATTACATGCAGGGTTCGGAGCGTCCCTAAATTTTTCACCCTTTGTTACCACTATTTTAATAAGATAATTATTTTGAAGATTCCTATTGAAGATGTTAAATGAGTTTACCACGAATATTTTTTATTTAAAATAGTGGAAAGGAAATGCAGAAAAATTTAGGAACGCTCCGAGACTTGTATATTTTTTGTGAGAACTTGAATTTACTTTTTAATTTGCTTTTTAGGTATAACTGACAAACAACATAATCAGGGTTCATACGCATCAAGGGATTCAGGGTATTTTAGGTGTTAAAATACCAGAAATTTCGTAAAACACTGGTAGCTATATCTGAAGACAGAATTTTTTTCATTAACCCTAGCATTACTAAGATGGGGTCGATTCGACCCTATATGACATTTTGCAGTTTTTTCTTTTAGAATTTGTATGCTAAAATTATTTTCCAGAAAATAGGGTAACTCCGGGAGAGTCGCCGCATACGGGATAGATGCCGCACCCATTGTATTTCTTGTAATTATGGATAGATGTTAAAAAGCAGTAACTCAACGTTTAAAATGCGCAAATAATGCGTGAAAAGCAGCAAACAGCTGTTTAAAATCTACAGCGAGATTCTTCTTCAGTGTAAGATAGGGAAAAAGGAACAACGTGCTAGAAAAAGCAAGGCTGAGCCAAAAAAAAAAAAAAAAAAAAGAAAAAAAAAACTATTTTGCACTGAAGAAGAATCTCGCTGTAGATTTGAAACAGCTGTTTGCTGCTTTTCACGCATTATTTGTGCATTTTTAACGTTGGTTTACTGCTTTTTAATATTCCTGCATAAAGGCTTTAATTGCTATTTTAATATGGATAGATGGTCTTCAAACGCACAGTATAGGTGCGCAATGAGATTATTTTAACCAGTGTATAGAGGGAATCCCATTTCGATGTTTACTTGTAGAAGTACAATCCTTAATTTGACGTAAGTGCATGATTTCACTGTCCAAACTTTTAAACACGTTATGTTTAAATACTTTTCATACACTAATTACTAAATGCATGCATGATTTCGAAGTCAAAACTAACAAGGGAACCACTTTTGGTGTTGCTCGCACCTAGCATCGAGACCTGGTGCGTTTTGTAGCCCTATATATAAAAGTTAGAGAACCGAAAAAAATTCTCTGTTAAAATAATATTTTATATACTTTTTTATACTTTTAAATTTTTAATTATTACATATTTAGTAGTTTATTTCACGCCAAAAGTGAGTTAAGTCGCCAAATATGGCGCTACAATTTTTCCGCCCGCTTTATCCAAAGAGAAAATGTACAGAACATATTACTAGAATTATATCAGATTGCGATTTTTTTTTTTATATAATTGATAGCATGAGAAATAAATATTAGGTTTTTATTTATTTTTTTCTATGCAGACGATAAATATATAAGTAATAAATATAATTCTATAAAAGCTTCGAAGATCATTGAAAACTATTTTTTAGTGAAATACAAAAGAAGCAAACTATTTTCTTTTGAAATCGAATGAATAAAGTTTCGAATGTTTAAAATGAAATGTTGCTGTGTTAAATGGTCCTTTGGTAAAAGTAATCATAAAGTAAATTAATATTTTTGCACAATTTAGAAAAATTACTGTAAAGAAATAGGTCGGATATTGCAATTTCTAGCTATTACAAATTCAGCTATGACATTTGGCTAGGGTTGCCGGGCAGCACTACTTTTGAAAATAAACGCCAATTGTTTCCCCGCCAAAAATATGAATATAAAGCTGCAATATTTCAAAATCAAATTCGTAGGTTTTTGAAGGAATTTTCAAACTTTTTTCAATATTTTATACTTATTATTAACTAATTTTTATTTTTAAGTGCTTTTCTTTAAAAAAATTCAATGTTGATAGTCCGATAAGTGGTCTCGAAAACTGCATTTTCAGAAAGTTATGCTGCTGTAATAATCAAGAAATATTATTTTAACAGAAAAATTTTATCGATTCTCAAACTTCATAATATAGGGCTTTAAAATGCACCAGGTCTCAATGTTAGGTGCGAACAACACCAAAAGTGGTTCCCTTGTAAGTATAGCGTTTGTATAGAGTACTGTGTGTATGGTTACGCCATTCCCCTTAGCGATGGCAGGTAACGGTGATGGCCGACGTCTGCACCATGCAAAATGGGATACATGCTGCACTGCTATTCCGGTATGCATGCCGCAGTTTCTTTTGTACGGGGTGATTAAGTGTTATTAACTTTTCCTTTTCTTTTTGCATATACTAACCATATTAGGCATGTTTTCAAGTTTACTAAAATAAAAGGAGACAAAGGGTAAAATAAAATGTAAGAAGTGCAAGAAAGATGCAAGTCAAGATGATAATATTGAAAAATTGGATTACGCGTAACGCAGACGTTCTTTGCAAACTATTCCAAAAAGAGGAAGTGTGAATAGTTCCATTGCATCATGTGTTTAAATGTAGTTACTCAAAGACTGTACTTTTTCGATACTTTTTCTGTAGATTGTATCGGGAAAATCGGGTCTCTTAATCCATTCTGGAGCCAACAAATTTTGTAAGCTCTTTTTGAAGGTGCATATAAGCACCTTCAAAAAGAGCTTACAAAATTTGTTTCTGGCACCAGTAAAAAAGAAAAATAATATGTACTTTGTTTAATTAGAGCATTTTCATGATTATTTAAGTAAAGGTAACTTCTTTTTAAAAAGTGATACCAACCGAAATTTTTTTTTGTAAAAGCAACCGGTCCCGAAAGGTTTAACCAATAAATTATGTAAACGCAATTTTATTTTTTTCTTTTCCCTTTCTAATGATTCTACATAGATATTACGTTGTTGCTGAAATAATAATTAAAATTTAATGTAAAAAAATAGAGCGATAATTATAATAGTTAAAGTAGGCAACAGTTATTAATTTGAATCTATTAATACGTTTCATTGTACTCATTAAGTTTCATTTTGTTATTACATCGTTAATTATAATCCAGATATGATTTATTATTATTTATTATTATTTACAATTTCATTCTGTTCTTATTGCAAGCGCGGCATAACTACCGCACAAGGGCGGCGTTTCAGCCTGAATGTACAGGTGACGCGCCGTAGTGTAATGTTTTAGAAAAAAATTGTTAAAAAATATTAATAACTTGTTTTGAATTTTTTTGTCGCAGTACACGCGTTGTATATTTAACATTAAATAGCACAGCCTGATTTTTTTTTTAAATTTTATGCCCACCATGGGACTTTATCCACACATTAAAAAAAATGTGCGGCATAAATCCCGGAATTACCCTATCTATATATTATAAAGGACAAACATATCTGTGCGTAACGCATACGTCATTTTGCGAATGGCAACACTTTGAAATTTGAAATAAAATTTTGGTTTTGCAATTTTCTCTACTGCAAATTTTTAAACTTCTAAACATCGCACATTTTAAATTTTTACACCGTCGTATAAGGAAAAAAATGCTCTTTTAAATGCAATTTGTTTGGAAGCTGTATCTCAATTTATTTTTGAGATATTAATTTTTTGTAGTTTTTAATACCATTTTTCTTATCGTGGCAACAAAAGCACCCCATTTCTATTGAAAGTCATTGAAAGTAAACGGAAAACAGTCGAAAATAGTGTATCTTTTTGATGTCATTTTCTCATAAAACCTGAAAAAAAGTTGAAATTAAAATAGAAGCTATGTCAAGAATATAGTCTGTTATTCCGTGATAATGACGTCATATGCATACTTTTCTATAGACGAAGTTTAAGACTGGATTGTAAAAGTGGTTTGCTTTAGCGGATGCAAATGACGTCATTTTATAAAAAAGCACCGCCCCCTGAATACTAGGCCTGAGCGCTCACACAAAAATGACACAAAAATGGCGGCTGCCGAAGGCGGATTTTTTTTAGAGTAGGTACGGTCCCTTAAATGTAGACACCAGTATTTTATAAAAGATTTCTCTACCTTGTTTATTCTCAGAAAAATGAATCGGAAAAAACTTCAAAAAATTATTGGTAGGAATATTTAAGGGACCGTACACGCGCTGAAATAAATCCGCTTTCGGCAGCCGCCATTTTTGGTCCAGCGCTCAGGCCTAGTATTCAGGGGGCGGTGAAAAAAGCGTGTATTTTAATTCTTAATGCTGAATTATGTTTTGTAGAAGTGCGTCATTTTCACAGCCCATCTGCTTTGAAATTCTTCACAGGTGTTAATGCTTCGCTTTTGAATGTAATATAATGTAATCGAAATCACATACTGATAAAACGCAATGTTTTACAAAAATTTAGAGTGTCTTTATAAAAGAGAGATAACATGCAAATAATAGCGATTTAGATTACAGAAGATTATTTAGATTACGAAAGATTAATCCCTTTGCCCTTAAAACAAAATAAAGAGTTAATCAATTTCTGACGGATTATTAAAAAAACCATTCCATTAAAAAAAACTTGCCTATCGATAAATAAATAAAACAATATAAATAAAACAGAAACTTAATAGACATGTATAAGCTTTGAAATTATCAGAATATAAAAGGATGCCATAAGTAGCAAAATCTTGGTCAAATAACTTTTAGTATGCGGCTATAAAGAAAATATCGCTTTTGATAAATTTCAAAAATTTATTTGATTGTATAATTCGCATTTTCCATATGAAAAATGCTTTTTTAATGTAAGTGGGTAATCTAAAAAATTTATTGCATATAAAGAAAGTATTAGTTTTCAATTTAAAAAAGTGTTTTCACCGATATTCATTAACCCGGGAAGCCCGGGTACGATCCCCTAGTTTCTATAAAGATTTCTATCATAATTTTGTCTACTTAGCAAGTTTCGCACAGTTAAATTTTTTTGATTATTTGTAGAAATTGCGAACAAGATCATATTGACCACACCTTAGACAAACAGGAAATAAATAAAAGCTTTCTATCATTTAACTCTTATGCCAATGACCAAAATTTGCCCTTGTGTCCAATGACCAGGGTACCCGGGTACCTTCTGCTATTTTAACATCCGCGAGTCAAAAAATACCCTTATTCCATACAATGTAACTGCCCCACCTTTAGAGAAGAGGAATGTGACGCATTTTTATAAATATTAATTACTTCAGGTGTCAACAATTCAAAGAAAGATCACACATTAGAAATATGGAAAACAAACTTATGTCCGTTTTATCAAGCTAGTATGAGTGTACACCGATTCTGGGATATTCTTAGACTTATTCGTTTTCACAACCAGAACACACGAGTGGAATGGAATGTCTTCACAATGTTAAAGTTGCAGAAGATCGTGATTTATGCACTGTGTTAAATCGTAACCTATTGAAAAAATACAAACTGACGGAAGACTTAACGTTTGATGAGCAGTTATTTCCGCATCGAGGAAGAAAAAGATTCACCCAATATATTACATTTAAACCGACTAAATATGGGATCAAAATATGCTAGGTATGTGATGCAAATAATTATTAACCACTCAGCGGCCAACTATGCACCAGGAAAATAGGTACAGACCGTGAAATAGGCCATAATGAAAGAGTTGTGAAAGACGTCGCCTCACCATTCAATGATTCTGGAAGAAACATCACCATGGACAACTTTTTTTCTTCCCTTTCTTTGGTGAAGCATTTATTATACTAGAAGTTCATAATGGAGATAATGGATAAACCTCAAATCTCTTTGAAAAGAAACAAACCTTATATTCCCCAAGAACTGATGCCATGTCAATCACGCAAATTTATCCAGAGAATTTGGATTTCACGATGACATAAGACTGTTTGTATATTCCAAAGAGGCACAAAGCTGTCATTCTAATGTCTATTATGCATCATGATAAAACCATCACAGGACAGAAAGATAAACCCGAAATGTTTCAGTTTTATAAGGAAACGGAATATGGAGTAGATATAATGGATATATTATTGGGGGCTTTATACAACACATAAGCGTACAACCACATTTCCACTTGCATTTTTTTTCTATATTGTGGATATAACGCACTTGCTACTTGAATTATACATACTGCAAATAATGATATGGTTATAAATAAAACAGAAAATCGTCGCCTGTTTTTGAGGGAATTAAGTGAGATCTTTCCAGCAATTCAAGATCAATCTCAAAATGTACACGCAATCAGACATTTATCGTACAATTCGGGAATTGAAAATATACTGAAAAAAATCTTTGGTGCCACATGTTGAGAACACAGTCCAAGGAGCTTAAAGCGAGTTGAAATAAGAAGGATTAAACCAGTTGGTGTCAGATGTATTGTTAGAGGCTCCAAAACGGCGCAGAAAAACAGAAAATCATGTAAACAATGTGAAAAGCCAGTGTGTGATGTTCATTTGCACAACTTTTGTTATTGTGAAGCTTGTCCACAAAATTTCACGTAAATGAAATATTTTTTACCTTAAAAAATATGTCTAACTCTTATTTTGAAATTAATTTAGAGTTTTATTGATCTAAACCTAAATAATCTACCAATTTCTGGATTTTTATACAGAAAATTCACATGGGTACCGGGGTACCCTGGTCATTGATGACAGGTATAAAAATGTTTAGTGCTCCAAAATAGTAATAAAAAAAATCCAAATTTTAAAGTTATTATACTAATGAACAGTGAATACTACAAATAAGGGGGATCTAAATTCATTTTAATTTCTTTTGATACTAGGGGGCTCTGCCCCCTACGAGCTACGCTCGTCAACCCCGTTCAGACACCGCAGACTCTAACAGCACGATAATTTAATCGGCTTTAAAAAGAATTCGGAAGATTGAATTATAATTTGAATCTGAGAATTATAATCTGACGTAATTTTCACCAAACTTTTCTTTTTATTTTTACTATTCACGTAAAAATACTTTTGTTAGAAATGAAATATTATGATCATCTTAAAATATCAAATAAATGTCTCGAGCAATTTTTAAATTTAAACTGTTTTGCAATATTATTTTTTGTTCATTTTATATAATAAGTGTAATGTGACGTAAATTCTCCTATTTAAGACTTCTAACGCATGTTTATGAATTTATTATTTTACAATATTCTGTCTCTTTTAAAATTCACGTGTAATTATAATTTTTATGACGTAATTTTCAATGAGTTCCAGCTTTTTATATTTTCTGTTTATAATTGTCACGTGTAAAATAAATTTTTAATTTGAAGTAAACATTATTGTTTGCGCTGTTTATACAACTGGCAACAGTTTAAATTAATAACATGTTCTAAAATTTGTAAAAAATATCTCTCGAAAAGCTGAAAATTTGAATTTAAAATTGAAAAAACCCCTCAAAAAATGAGTCAAATAAGAAAAATAAATACAATCTACACACCGGGAACTTATAACGTATAAAATGATCTAAAAATGATTAAATTCTCATGTATAGTTTTTGCTCCAATAAAACTTTTTTAATGGAACGATTTTGTCCAACTTTAGCATTAAATATCTCTTAAAATAATTCTTCGATTTGAAAACTGTCTGCATCAGCGTGTTTATCAAACATTTCTCTATAATACCACCGATTTTCATATTTTTGTATGCAACAGTTTTTTTTAATATTAACGATGAAAGGCCATGCTTAAGCATTCAAATTGGATGTGGATCTACCCGGAATATCTACGCAGATTTTCATTGGTCCATTTCCAAATCAAAACTTTTTTTATATATAGAAGGATTAACACCATGAAAACGGAATGAAAAGAGAAAAAAAGTTCCGCGGGTACCCGATCATTGACATAAGCATTAATTATCTCGTTTCAAGAGAAAAAAGAAAATTTTTGGCATCTTGCTAAATGTAGTTCACTAGATGGCATTGTGGGTACAGCGTTTTCATGCTAGCGAGTATAGGCGCCTCCATCATTTCGTTATTTCTTGTTCTTGTGTCGTTTGTGTGTTAATTTAGCCCTTCAATGAAATAAATCGTCGGGGTTTGTCTATCGAGGAGGCACATGCTTTGTTATTTGATGAAGATTATGGTCAAAATACCCCATCTTAAACTGTAAAAAAACGGACTAAAATACGGCAATTGTACTGGCAATCGAGACGCCAGTACTATTTCCGTATTTTAACGGAAATTTCAGTACGTAGATTCCAGAAAAACGGAAAATGTTCTGTAGAAAAATGTTTAGTCCGTTTTTTACAGTGTACGCATTTACATAATACTTTGATCTTAGTATTGCGAGGGGTAAAATAAGATAAATATTACTTTACAAAAATTCGTTAAAAGGTCCTTGAAAGTCCTTGAACCGTACGAACTCTGGTAACAAACATTAAGAAGAAGAAATGGCGACTAAAAAATACGAAACTATTACTTCAAAACTGTGAAAAACTAGTTTTGAAACAAGAATTTTGACATTCGAAATTAATTGCGTTTCTCTAAGAAAGAAAATTTTATTTTTTACATTTTGACAGCATAAAATTTCTGTTGAATAATTCAAGAAAAATAAAAACAAAATGTAACTTTGAAAAGTTATTATATGTGCATCACGATAAAATCTTTTTAAACAGCCAAAATACTTATTTAATGCGGATGGCTGAACAGCAGCATTCAGCAATACCTACTTATAGTTTTAACTTGTGGAGCGTGATGACAGAAGTTTGGTTTGGGACATGTTTATTTAACAATTCTATGAAAATTATAAACTTGTCCATTATCACTCATATATATGCAGCAAAAAACTGTAGTTCGCGGAAAGTTTTGTTTTACATATCTGGAAACCATGTAATGTTACAGATGAAACAGCAGCGAAAAACTAACGATAAATCACAATGAAATAATAAAATCTTTGCATGAATCACCATAAAATCAAATGTACACACAGGACACGTTTCGGCATGGAAATTTTAGCAGCCCGTCCTCAGCCAATCTAAACACATGTCCATAAGAGGAAAAGGCCACTAAGGAAGAGAAAGGGCAAATAAGGAGTGCTTACAGAGTGCGCGAAGGCTGGCGCTAGCTGAAAGGTAACGCAAATCACACAAGAGCACATGCAGAAGATAAATCTGTTGCCAAAATAATAGAAAAAAAATTTACAAAAGTGAAAGAGTAAAGAGGAAAATGCAAATTAAAAAAAGAGAATAAAAGGGAATAAAACATTTTTTAACCATAATAAAATAAAAAAAGACAAGAAAAGGGATGAACAAAAATTCTTCCCCCTCTTTTGTGATCTCTTTTCATTTTATTATCTTAAAGAAAATTGGCCCTTTCCCCTTTCGCATGTGCTCCTCTGTGATTGGTGTCTACCTTTCAGTTAGTGCCACCTGTTGCACACTTTGTAAGCACTCCTATTTGCTCTTTCTGTTCATTTGTGACCTTGTTCCCTTACGGACAGGTGTTTACATTGAATGATGACGGGCTGTTAAAATCCCTACCCGAAACGCGTCCGGTGTCTTATCTTGATATTGTGGTGAGTCACAAAGTTTTGTTATTTAATCATGTAATATTACATTATATATTAATTGCGATTATTACTGCTAAAGTAAATAATTCAAATACGAGGGTGTATCAATAAGGTTTTGCTCTCACATAGAAATAATTGAGTGGAATTTATGAAATTTCTACGTAGTATTAGTCCTTATCTATATAGTCACCGTGCACAGTAACACATTTCTACAAACTTCATTTCAAAGAGAGGGGTAAGAATGTATTCCAGGAGGGGCGATAGTAGACCCAAGGGGGGGGGATTTTTCTAACTTTTACCAACCCTCACATGTGACATATTATTGGAAAGGCTTGTGGCCAATTAATCATGCTATGCACCTCCTGAGCTCCTCCCCCAAATTTGCCCCCCCCCACCGGGGTCATGAATAATGTCCGCAAAATTTAGAAAAGTGCCCTACGGAGGGTAAATTTGGGTGGATGGGCTCGGTAGTGGCATATCATGAATAAGTGGTCATTTGCCTTTCCAAAAATATGTCCCATGTGGCGGTCGGTAAAAGTTACAAAAATGCCCCTATTTGGGTCTACTATTGCGCCTCCTGGAATATACCACCCCCCTCTCTCTTTGAAATACCGTTTGCAGAAATGTGTTACTGTGCACAGTGACTATATAGAAAAGAACTAATACAATGTAGCAATTTCATAAATTTCACTAAATTATTTCTATGTGAGAGAAAAAACTTATTGATATACCATCGTATTATTATTAATTATTAATAACTGATTATTAACGATTTTTCTCTAATAAACAAAATTTTGTATTCCACATTTTGAAAGCTTAAAATGCCTGTTGAATCATTCTAAAAAAGTAAAAACAAAAGTAACTTTGAAATGTTATTTCATAGTATGCACCACATTAAAAACTTTTAAAAATTATTGTCAAAATGTTTATTTAGTACGGATGACTGAATCACAGTATTCAACAATATTTGCTTATACTTGAAACTTGTTAAGCGCGATGACAGGAATTTGATTTCAAAAACGTTTATTTAACAATTTTAAGGAAACAAAAACTGTTCCATTACTGGTCATATTTCTGCATCAAAAAAATCTTTTTTGAGGAAAGAGTTATTGTTTAACAAATTTTGAAACCATAAAAGCTACCGTGAATTTTTGAAAGAAAATAAGGACAAACCATATCATTAAACATGAAGTTTCATGGAAAGTTCTTTTTCTACAAGATTCTAGGCGTATATAGTCAACACGTATGAAAACATGTGGCGATATTTTTAATTTTTAATATGATTCACAGGTAATTTTGACATGAATGACTGTCTAGCTATAAATATAGTATCACTGCTTTTAAAATAAATTGTAACATTCAATCGCTCGTAGAAAAATATGATTAGAATGCATTTTTACTTTCTTTTATCTACACTGTAAAAAAAATATGTAACGTTACTCCATAAAATTGGTGGAAGCCTTGCTGTTAACATTTTATGGAGTAATTTAAGCGATATGACTTGTGTTACGTTACACTAATGTGTAAGATTACACCAGTCATATAAGTTTAAATTACACCATTACATCAGTTAAATCACTCCATAGAATTAAAGGCAACATGCTGCGATCAATTTTATGGAGTATATATATATATTTTTTACTCTATATAATAGAAGAAAATATTGTAATCAATTTTTTTTCTCATTCCGGTTTTCGATATATTTACATGTTTTAGGCATCCCGAAAAAAATGTTTTTACAAAATGCGCGTCTGTCTCTTTGCACATGAGCCACCTGTGAATGTGTGTGTCCTCTTTCTATCATTGAAAATTGTGTGAATGTATGATCAGAATTGAACCAAATTTCATATATACCAACCGCTCTTGGCGTCAGATTGGTCTGCCTTACAATTTATGTTTGGGAATGCATGCTAAGCATTGTATCATGTTACTTTTATTCATAATTTAATTTACTTGAAGTCCCTTAAATTTAATTAATATATTCCCTTAAGCTAATATAAGTTTTTGTTATCAAAATATATCAATTTGTTGATTGTTTGTAAGCAAGTAAACCCTACTGGTTTACAACAGAAGTCTATGGGAATTTGGCGACAAACTTGACGATATTTGGAGACAGAACAGGGTCCCCCCTATGGTAAAACATAATTTTAGAGAAACATCATTTTAGATAAAAACGTATATATTAATGAATTCTCTAAGAATTTGCCAAAAAAAAAAAAAAACTGCCTTTGAAAACACTCTAGGAAGTAAACAAATATACCAGCAGGATGGAAAACAATTATTTGAAATAATTTATGAAAAAAAAACATTTAAGGATGTTAGTCTCAAATTTCTTTCAGTCATTTTTCAGAAATGTATTAGAACTAAACTATGTACTATTAGTGACCCACTATTAGTACATGGCACACTATAGCTCCATTTACCTTACTATTGCATTTAAAAAAAGTGTGATATTAGAGGTTTTTGCATTGGAAAAACAATAACATTTTTAATATGGTTATTTTGTGTTCAGATAGTGAAAACAAATTCCTATTTAGTGCGAATTACTGAAATGCAGAAATCAGCAGTTTCTGCTTGTATTTTAAATTTACTATGCATTTACTATGGTGATATAACTTTGCTTTCAAAATAGCTTTTTTCACATTTTTAAGGAAATGTAACATCTTCATAACGCATTATGAGCCATATTTCTTCTCCAAAATACTTTTTTTTTATGAATTTCGTTTCACACATCTTAAAAGCTTAAAAGAACTCTTGAATTTCGAATGAAAGTAACGACAAACTTATGTTTAAATTTCCATTATCGTAGAAATATTTTTTCTCTATGCAACTCAAGAAGTATGAAGTGAAAATTTTTATAAGAAATACTTTTTTAAACTTGTTTTGTTTTTAAATACAAAATTATTCCTTTCTTGATATAAATAAAACATTATCGACTTTAAAAATGAACTGTTTTTTAGAGCGTTTACAGAAAAATATATATTACAAAATTTAATTTTTTTTGCCAAGGTTTCAATTATACTATATAAATTTCCCTTTTTCATAATATTCCATATACTATATCGGCTCATTAAGTTAAAACCCTAGTATATTAAACTCCATAAGATCCAAATCCATCTAATAATATTTATTCGAAAGTGCGTGAATCTCGAATGGCGCTCACTAATTATATTTCTTTAATAAAACACCTTTTATTATTTAAATTCTTTTTAAAATACGCAATTATTTCCGATATAGTAACCCCCTAAAATCTTTCTTTAATCGCTAAAATATTACTATAACTCATAATTTATCCCGTCTAAAAAACCTTCTCATTCTTCTATAAAAAATATCCAGGTGTAGACTAAGATTTGTAAATGCTTTAAAACTTACGCGGAAATAAATTCATTTTTCTTTTTGTTAAAAATCGTCTGGCGAAGAGAAAAACTGTTTTTAAATGCAATATCGACAGCAGAGGCTAAATTTTCTTTACACCTAGTGCGTCTGGGTCCAGAGATTTTCGAAAGTTCTAGAACAATGTTTGGCGCTGGAAACCTGATCATTTCCAAATTAATCGGCCCGGAAAGGTAAATTAACCTTTAAAAAATGGATTATGATTGAGAGAGAAAGATCAATCTGATTTAATTTGTAACGTTGAGTCAAGATAGTATAAATATATTCGCAAAACCAGATACGGGGGGTAGTTGTTGTTTTCTTGGAGCTTTTTGAGAACGTTTGAGAGTTTGTATTTCTTTTGAGCTGTTTAAGAGCGTTTCAGATATTATGAGAGAAGATTATCTGTAGCTGAAAATGTCAGTCAGTTTATGAGAGGTGATAGAAAAAGAAGAGAAAGATATCGAGCTGAGTATGGCAATGTTTACAGAATATGTGCAATAACAACGGAATAAACGAAACAGTGAAATCGTGTTTAAGGTAGAGGAGAGGTGGAACTTCGTTAAAATCAGTTCTTAATGTCTCTATTATTTTTTCATCGGTTATTTTCAGCATTTCCCCTTAAAGCCAATTATGAGTATGTCAATAAAGCTGAATTCTATTTCAATCGACTGCATTAACACTAGAACGGCCGTGAGCAGACATTTTGACCTCCACCATATGAATATATTTCGGTTCAAACCAGAAATTTCATTATAAAGTAAGTTTAAAAGACACAAAGAAGAAAAACGTTAAATGATAAAGTTAAACTGTTTTAAATCAAAATTCTGGTGTGAAATATTTTATGAAACTTCATTAAAATTTCCGGCCTTTCTAGTGTTAATTGTGTTCCTCGACTGTTTTATTTTCAACAAACCAGTCGGCCTAAAACGCCTATGCTATTCAAATTGGAAACCCAAGTAATTTCGATAAACGCCCACTGCTTTTAGTTAAATCGTCACATATATATCGAGTACATTTTTTGCATTGAATAAACAACAATAAATCTTTCTCTCGATTAGTGTGGTTAATTTACAGCAATAATGGGAACTGACATTGAATGTTAAAAATTGCAATAGATCTGCAACCAACTTTCTAAAAACAAAATGTGCATATATAGACAATGAAATAATGTACTACAATAATGTTTTTGATACATTATTGTTAGAAAAAAATATATTATAAATTGATTTCAAACCTTAAGAAAAGTTTATTGCGAACTTCCATTTTCAACCTGTGAGATAATTTAATCAGTAACAATCGAGAAAATTGAAAAGTCAATTTTAAATTAATTATGCGTTACTACAATTCTTTAGGTTATTTCTATTACCTCACTTAGATTATTATTTTTTAATTTACATAATTTGACCTAAAACTTATTCCTAGGAATAATGTTCTATAATATTGTTTCTAATATATTATTGTTAGAATGAATATATTATAGGTTGATTTGAAACTTTAAGAAAAGTTTATCATGAACTTCCATTTTCATTAATTTCCGTTAACATAAACCTGTGATCGAATTTAATAAGTAACAATCGAGAAACATTCTAAAGTCAACTTTAATTTACATATACGTTACTACAATTCTTCAAGTTATTCCTATTACCTTACTTAGAATATTTTTTATTTTACACAATTTGATTTAAAACGTATTGCAAGGAAAAAATGTATTACAATATTGTTTTTGTTGCATTATTGTTAGAAAGTATATATTATAGGCTAATTTGAAACTTTAAGAAAAGTTTATCATGAACTTCCATTAACACAAACACGTGAGCTAATGTAATAAATAACAATCGAGAAAAATTGTAAAGTTAATTTTAATTTAATTATGCGTTACTGCATTTATTTAGGTAATTTATATTAGATTACTTACAAGGGAACCACTCTTGGTTCGGTTAGCACCTGGCATTGACACCCAGTGCGTTTTAAAGCCCTATATTGCAAACTTTGAGAATCGATAAAAGTTTTGTCTTATAATCATATTTTTTGATTTTACGGCGGCATAACTTTCTGAAAATGAAAATTTCGAAACCACTTATCGAACTATTAACATAGAAGTTTCTTTTTTCTTTTAAAAAAGCCTTTAAAAATACAAATTAGTTAATTATAAGTATAAAACAATAATAAAAAATTAAAATTCCATAAAGTACACTCATTGCCATAAAAATTTGCGCATCAAGAAAAAGACGTCCAAATGAAACGAAATTTTGTACACGTAAGTACTAGTGTGATATAAGTAAGTAAATAGAATACCAAAGAAAAAGGATCATTTATTGCAGAAAAAAGTACAAATAAACGGAAATTTTAGTACTCTGTTGGACCCCCATCTAGCGCGAATGCACGATGCGATTCGAGCGGGCCTTGAGGCATACAAGTTCCGTATGATGTCCTGAGACATCTCTTTCCACAGTTGCTGTAAACGCGCGTCGAGTTCAACCAAACTCGTAGGGTGTCCAACTTGCCGTTCAAAATGATCCCAGATATTATCGATTTTTGATAAATCTGGGGATCGAGCAGGCCAGGGAAGGATGGTAATGTGGCGGAGGCAGGCTTGTGACATCCTTGCTGTGTGTGGCCGAGCATTGTCTTGCTGAAAAATGGCTCTTGGGAGCCCTGCCACGAGTGGCAACACATGTGGCTGAAGGATGTCCTGGACATACCTTTGGGCTGTCATTGTAACACGGATCAATATTAGGGGTGGCCGTGTATCGTAAGCAATGGCACCCCTTAACATCACACCAGCTGTGGGAGCGGTGTGTCGCTGTAAAGCGAAGGCAGGATTGAGGCGTTCACCACGGGACCTCCACACATGAACACAATTGTCATCGCTGCTCAAATTGAATCTAGACTCTCCGCTGAAGATGACGTGGTTCCATTCCGTTGCAGTCCAATCCCGTCATGCGCGACACCACTCCAAACGGAGGCGTCGGTGGGTGGGTGTCATTGGCAGCACACGTAATGGGCGCCGCGATAACAGATGTACTTCAGCCAGGCGCCTTGCGATGGTTCGGGAAGACACGGGGGTCCGTAGTGAAGGTGCTGCCTGTGTCTGGATAGCGGCCAATGAGGCTGTTGGCTCTACGCGTGCGTTCCGTATGATGTAACGGTTTTCTCGACGACTGGTCTGTCGATGGCGTCCCCGTGGGTCCCCGTGGTCGCCGTGTAAATGACGTCTCTTCAGTCCACTGACCCCAAAACCTCCTCACAGTAAAATCAGAACGGCCTACTTGACGAGTTACTCGCCGAGCTGACCACCCAGCTTCCATCATCCCGATGATTCTTCCCCTCTCGAACTCTGACAGCTGCTCATATTGTCTTCGATGGCTGCGTAACGACATGCCTACCTCAGCGTTTCCTTTGCAAAAGAAAAGGTACACTCAGATAAGTTCTGCTTACCTGTTTTATACTCCAAGGAGGACGAAGTTTAACGCTCTCTAGTGGCATTACGCAATGCGCAACCACGCTGCATTTCTAATCATTTGCATATCTGCCTGATATGTACCTTCATGCCAAGTTTCGTTACGATCCCACAATTATTTCTTAGTGAGCAAATTTTTATGGCAATGAGTGTACCTACAAATTTGATTTTGAAAAATTACAACATTATATTCACATTTTTGCAAGGAAAAGTTGGCGTTTTTTTCAAAAGTAGAGTTTTCCTGCAACCCTAGCCGAATATTATGGCTGCTTCTCGTGCGTTGCTTCTCGTTATCGTTCTCCACTAGAGACTATAATGTCCAACTTAATTAGGCGCAGTAAAGTTTCTTTAAATTGTATAAAAATATTAATTGACTTTAAAATTACTTTTACCAAAAGATATAACATTTACTACAACAGCGTTTCGTTTTAAGCATTCGAAACTTTGTTCCATCCGACTTAAAAGGAAAATATCTTACGAATTTGATTTTGAAAAATTACAACATTATACTCACATTTTTGCCGGAGGAAAAGTTGGCGTTTTCTTCAAAAGTAGAGTTTTGTGGCAGCCCTAGCCGAATGCCATAGCTGCTTCTCGTGTGTTGCTTTTCATTCTCGTTCTTAGCTAGAGATCGTAATATCCGACATAATTAGACATAGCAAATGTTCTTTAAATTGTATAAAAATATTAGTTTACTTTAAAATTACTTTTACCAAAAGACAGCATCTACTACAACAACATTTCATTTTAAACATTCGAAACTTTATTCCTTCCGACTTAAAAAGAAAATAGTTTACTTATATTGTATTTAAAAAAAAATAGTTTTTAATGATCATGAAAGCATTTAACAGAAATATATTTATTATTTATACATTTATCGTCTGCATAGCAAAAAAACCTAATTATTTTTTCTTTATTCTTTGCTATATATTATCAAGCAAACCGCGATCTGATTAGATTCTAATACGTTCATTTCATATACTCAAGGAATAAAGGGGGCAAAATATTTATAGCGCCATATTTGGCGACTTCACTCACTTTTGGCGTGAAATAAACAAATAAAAACCCAAAAATAAAACATGAAAAGTAAAAAAAAATACTTAAAATATTATTTTAACAGAGAAATTTTATCAGTTCTCTAACTTTTATGTATAGGCTACAAAATGCACCAGACCTCGATGCTAGGTGCGACGCTCACCAAAAGTGGTTCTCTATTTAACTTATTTCTGAAAATGTACGTAATTTGACCTAAAACTTATTGCAATGCTGTTTGACACCGAAAACTGATCAATTGCGTAACTTTACCCCTT
This sequence comes from Maratus speciosus, assembly GCA_963932465.1. Lineage (NCBI taxonomy): Eukaryota > Metazoa > Arthropoda > Arachnida > Araneae > Salticidae > Maratus > Maratus speciosus. The sequence continues at coordinate 134,197,559 of OZ010799.1, forward strand.
TTTTCTGGAATACACGTCTGAGTATCTATTAAATGATAAAGAGTGCGGAAGGATTGTACTTTGTGCCAATATATTAAGAAAGAGAAACAACGTATAAAGACACAAATATAAATATGTATAAAAAGCCTACAGCTATTTCGAAACCTCTAACGTTTCATCATCAGTACTTAAAAATCAAAGGTAAAATTAAAACTCTTGGTAAAAAGAGGAGGGGTGTACAAATAGCCACAAAGGCGTACCATACAGCTCTACTGCCAACAGCGAAATACGACATAAAGCTGACCAACAGCCGCGGAGTCGATTTAGCACAGGGAGCACCGAGGAGTCGCACATTGGGGGGTATTTACAGGATATTTTGCGAATGCAATAAAATGTACGTTGGTCAAACGTAGCGAGTCTTTAAGATCCGTGTTTGGGAGAGCATGAAACGTGTGTTAACAATTGTGATATAAAACATCCCGCTATTGCCAACCACTGCTGGCCCAACAACCATAATTTTAAATTTTTCGAAGCCACAATAATACCGAAATGCTCATCAATTTACGATCTTGACTTCTGGGAAGCTCATCACACATGGAAAAATTCAAACAATTTAGTTAACGATTTGTCCAGTACGCCCAATTTTTCAAAGATATGGTTTAATTTTCAATAATTCGTTCTCTTCCCCCCCCCTCCTTTTTGTCCTCTCTGTTTGAACTCTTCCTGAGCAATTGGGCGATTGTGATTGGTCTCCCTGTGTGTGAGCGTGAGATCGACTCCGCTGCTATTGGTCAGCCGTATGTCGCAATTCACTGTTGACAATAGAGCTGTAAGGTACGCCTTTCTGGCTCTCTGTCCCCCCACCCCTTTTTACCCAGATTTTTAATTTTACTTTTGATTTTAAGCACTGATAATGAAACGTTAGAGCTTTTGAAACAAGTGTATGCTTTTTATACATATTTATATTTGCGTCTTTATAGGTTTTTTCTCTTTTTTAATCTATCAAATGATACCTGAGGTAATCTAATTTTTTTTTTAATTTCTTCGAATTCTTTTTATGCTTCAGTTCGTAGAAGTAAAAAAAAAAATACCTTTCTTTAAAATGTCTCTGCAACACTTAATCACTCACACATACACTATAATACAAAAACGGACTATATAAAATCAAGTATTATTATTTTTTTAAATATTGTTCTTATGCGGATATCTGTGCTTCAGAAATCTGCAATTTCTTGTTATATTTTAGCATTATATTATGACTTGGGTTCTAAAAAAAATTATTTCACATTTTTTTACGAAATGCAAACTATATTACTAATGCATTACTGATGGCATTTCTATATCAAAATATTTCCTTTTTCTGGCAAAACTTTTATTTCACGCATCTTGAAAGTTTAAAAGCACTGCTGAATTTTTGAAGAAAAATAACGACAAACCTTATGATTAAATATACATTCTCGTAGAAAGATTTTTCTGCATCAAACTTAAAAAAATATGTTGCGAATAAGTATGAAAAATATGCTTTTTTCAACGTTATATTACGATTCAAAGCTCTTTTTATCAAATATTATTCTTTTCTATTCATATATCTATATATAAAATAATGCATTTTAATTTAAATTGTGAGATTTTGGAAGTCGTATAAAAATTCTACTAATGGTCTATTTTTTTTGTGTGTAATATACAGCGCGTTTCATAAAAGAAGGGCAAAACTTTAAGAGATAATAGTACATTGCCAATCAAAGAACTGTCATCAAAGAATGCATGGCCGGATTTAAACGCAAAGGTGCTAGAGGGAGCCGAAAGAGAAGAAAGATTAAGCAAGATACGATTACAATAAATGTTCAAAATAGTGACCAAAGTGTCTATGCATGCGGTACAAAGGCGAAGAAAGGATTGACAAACTTTGTGGAAACAGGCATACCGCGCACTTCCCTTGCAGTGGCCGAAAGTCTGGCGATGAGGTGTTCTGCTATTGAGTTGCACACTCTGAGCAGCAGTTTTTACGCATTAATCCAGGCAAAAATTTGCATAGGCGTTCTTCTTCTTCCTATGTCAAATTTGCATGCTATTAGTGTCGTTCTTCTCCCAATAACTCGCAACAAGAATGCAGTTTTCACGTTTGCATCGACCAAGTTTCCAAATGCGCCAGCATATTTGCGTTTTATTTCCCAACATGCATTCTTTTATGAAAGAACTTTGTTTGGATGTGTAATATGACCTCTCGAAGTTTTTCTTATTCGAAAGAATTCTTATAGTGATATGGAGTTCTTGAATTAATTCTAATTAAAATAAGAAATTTATTTTCGGTACAAAATTTCTGGTGGAAATTCAATTAGCTATGCTTTTGCGTTTGCGAAAATGATTCATTTGAATAGTACAATACAGTAGAGCGCCAATTATCCGAACTCCAATTAATTGAACTTCCAATTATACAAACAGCCTAGTTGTCTCAAAAAAAAAAAAAAAAAAAAAAAAAAATCTAACTTCCAGTTTTCCAAACAGCCTATTTCTCCTAAATTTTTTTTAACCGAGCACCGAATTATCCATTGGCTTGGAATAAAATTTTAAATAAAGAAAAAAACTGATAGTGGATCAGAAAATAAGGAATGTAAAAACAATAAAGGAGATAAGGAGAATCCTAATGTATGAACAAAATGAAATTAACAAGTAGTTAAATAGTGAAGTACATGAGCCTGTATATCAGATTTTAAATGATGGTGAGATTGTAAATGAGATTCAAGATGAAAAATAAATTAAAGAAAACGAAAACAAATTCTCTGAAAATAACCCAGGTCCATCACATAACGAAGCCTTTGAATGTTTGGAAACAATTATGAAATGACTCCAACGGCAGAAGAACGCTGATCCTCTTCAACTAACGTATTATAAAGAATTAGAGATACGGCAGCATTGAAAAGAATGTCTTTGTCGAACCAAGCAAAATCAAAAGCTTTTTTCTTTAAATTATAATATCTGTAGTCCTGAATATAAAAAGAGAAATAAAAAATTAATGGTAAAAATGTAAACAACAACAATAATTTAAAATAAAAGAAAGAAAAAAACAATTTTATAACATACCAGCACTAACTGGTGCTTCCACTCCTAAGCTTAGATAACATGTGAAAGTTTTAGTATAGTCAGAAACATCCCTTAGATTGTCTGTCCATTTCTCCGAACTTTTGCTTATCCGAACTAGGGTCAATCCCGACTTGTTCGGATAATCGGCGCTCTACTGTATTTCATTTTTCCCATCACTAGTTAACAGTGGATAATAACTAACATAAATGAAAATCTTTCGAAAAAGTTTATTAGTTATCTCTATTTAGATACATTAATTATTTCTAATTAGATATTTACTAAAAAGAAGTTTGCAGTTTTATGGATCCAGATAGGGACTCTCTACCTCAGTGGTTCCCAACCTTTTACTGGCCACGCCCCACCGAAGCATCTTTAAAATCGTAACTACCCCCCTCCTTTTTCTCACACACAAATTCTGTAACAGATATCTCTTATCATTTTAAAATGGAATCTATTTAACCTGAAGGAAGCCTAACAATAACTATTCATTTCGCAATTTTTTAACTTATCAAATGATGAAATTTTTGTCATAAATGTGTTTTTAACATAATTCTATAAATGAGGCGATACATCTTCACTTTTATGCCCAAAAGAGTTTTGTTGTGCTTTTCAAACTTACCTAAATATTTAACAAAAGTTTTATATTGTCCGCATTTTTATCTTCACAAAATGCTGGAGAGACTCACTCACATTTAGCATTAAAATATATAACAAAGAAGGTAAATTTTTTTCTGTGAATAATAAAATACACAAGAAGGATTAAGATTGATAAAGTTTATAATACCGCGTTTTTTTTAGGTTAAATAGGTTCAAGAGAGTAAAATTTAGGTGTACTTTTAAGCAGTTTTACGTATAAAATTTTCTTCATGTTACATACAGTAGAGCAAATAGATATACAAAGGTCATTTTATGAATAATCGAAAAAGTTGAAAAAAATATGTAAATTAGATGATTAACCAGAAAAATTATAAAAATGTTTAAATATTAAAGAGGGTTTTAAAAAATTTTTAAAGTTTGTTCATGTAATTATTTTGGGGTTAATTTTAGTTTAAGCTTTTGTTTCGGAACTTTTTGGAAAAAAAAAAACTATTATTAATACTATTATTTTAATTTTGAATATATAGCTTATTTTTAGTCTAAAAGATTACTTTTCCAAGAAACCTCGAATGAGTGAGTTACAAAGTTGAAATTGCCCCCCGGTGTGGCGTACGCCCCTCGTTGGGAACCACTGCTCTACCTTCATTTGGTGTGTGGGTCCTTGATTAAAGCCGGGGCAGCGTGTCCGCTCTTCGAAGGCGATGAAAAAATTATAAAAAAGTTTATTAAATAAATAACAAAAGCATATTTCTTGGTTGATTTTGGGAACGTTCATTAATTAAGCGAGTAGGATACCATTTAACAATCAAAATATTCAAATTTTTTTAATACTTATTTTGATTTCGTAATCATTTCTGAACAATATGCAAAAAACCGCATTAAATATACCCATTAGTTTACTAATTATGGCAGTTTTATTAGGACTGCATACTAAGACTACATAGGATAATTAAACTTTGCGTTGCGTTTATTCAAAACCATGAATTTTGATACTGCGCGCAGTGTTACTATAAAACTATGCATGGCAATCAAAAGAAATTTTTACCACATATTCATTTCTGTATTATCTACAGCTTAAAACCAGAAAAAAGCAAGATTTTATTTATTTTTTTTATGTTTTTGTACGTTGAAAATATCTTTTAAAAAATGATTTTTTTTTTTTTGTTAATTTTTTAATTTAGTCAATATTTTTTACAGATATTCTGGTTTTAGTATAAAGGTTATTATGTATTTATTTTGACCAAAATTTCCACTGTATATGCATATTTTCAGATTCCTGTTAATTGCAATAATGAACCGTATGGATTATATCGCAAAAATGGAAATACGCATCGCAGATATGGAATGCACACCACTTAACAAGGATCCGAACAACCAAATCCAGAGTAAAACTGAAGCTTTAATCAATAGAGAATGTTGGCCACCAATAATGAAAAGCAAATTGAGAGTAAATAACACCGCCACCACTCCAAGACTATTTGGAAGACTAAAGTACCATAAAAATAATTGTCCTTTAAGGGCGATAGTTGGAAAATGTGCAGGCCCAACATATTTCCTTGAAAAAGCATTTGTTCCTTTTCTGAACATTTTCCTACCACCGTCTAACCATAGTTTATCGTCGACCACTGATTTCATTAACCGGATTAAGGATTTGAAGCTCAATAAAGAGAGTGTTTTAGCACGTTTTGACATAATTTCACTTTTCGCATCAATCGACGCGCCGTTGACGAAGTAAAATTACTCATTAATAACTTTATTGATAACGAGCCATCATTAAACTCAAAAATGAAGACCACCGTAAAATCAGGACTTAACCTAGTAACTGGAAATAATATTTTCATGTTTAATAAGAAGATTTATAAGCAGACTAAAGGAGCACCAATGGGTTCCCCCATCTCAAGTATTTTAGCCTAATTCAAATTACGTCCATTTGAAGAAAGAATTTTAACAGACAACGTTTTAACTCCGTCAATATGGTACGTTATGGGGACGACATTTTCATAGTATGGGATCACGGTTTATCTGAACTGTATGCATTTCTTAACAGAATAAATAATATGGACCCTAACATAAAATTTACCATCGAAACAGAAAATAATAACCAGCTGTCATTTCTTGACGTAATGCTAATTAAAAATTTATCAAACTTAACAATTGAGCGCACAGTCTACAGAAAAGTAAATAAGTCTAACAGCACCATTCCTTTTGAAAGTACATCACCATTTAACTACAAATTTGCTCCGTTCAACTTTTATATAAGACGAGCGTTTAGTGTTTGCTCTATTAATCAACTTGAAGATGAATTAAATACCATTAGAAACATTGCAGTTGAGAATGGTTTCAAAATACGCATTATTGATAAGCTAATCAACTCGCAGCAGAACCATATGAAACTACAAAAAACTCCTCGGAGTAATATGAGATATTGCAAAATGAAGTACATACCAGGACTTTTCGAAAAACTCAGACATGCACTTTTTCGCTTTGGCGTAAACTTTGTCGCCACTCCTCCTGCAAAACTGAAAGATCTAATTAGTGCCAAAATGGACCCGATCCAGCGGAGCAAAGTTTCTGGGGCATATGTAATTCCACTGAAAACAGAAGATATTTATCTCGAATACATAGGCATGACTTCGCGGAAACTTAAAATTCGTATTAAAGAACATTTGAGAGATTTAATGTATAACCGACCTACAACAGCCCTGTCAAAACTTAACCAGAAGCAGAACATACAAGTTAATTTCGAAGACGCAAAAATTATATATCCCTCAAGGAATTATCATGATTTAATTATCCGCGAATCAATAGAAATTATTACTAAAGAAAATACTGTTTGTAATGACGTTTTATCCTACAACATACCCAGAATTTGGCTCAGTTTGCTTAAAGAATGATAAAACGAGTAATTTTCCACTTCCCTATATCCATGTTTTATTTTCCCAATGTTTCCGGATCTATAAATTAACTTCCACTTTCACTCCTTTCGTCACCATCTACGTGGATTTTGAAAATTAGGCGTCAATAACTGTTGTATTTTTTATATTCATCTGAAGAAGACTGTTTTTAATAGTTGAAAGTTCTAAGGTATTAAAATAATTTAACATTTTTAAATGCTTTGTCATCTTTTAAGTAATTTTGCACAAAGTGTAAGTTTAAGTTTCGTTTTTAATTTTTATTTTCTTTACTTTTGATTTTTTATGCTTTAGTTCACCTTGGAAAATCACCAGAACGAGCCTATTCCAAGAAAAAAAGAAGTATCAAAATCTAAGCATTTCTTCTAAATCAACTCGCTGACATTCATTAAGTACAAACTCCTTTGCTGATAGCTAGATAATAAAAAATGACAATTTGTGGAAAATCCCTAATCATTCATCAGCTTTCAGAAAGAAACTAAAAATTCGCTCACTATATTGCCAATATCTTCCTGAATTTTCACGATATTTCACTGGCTTTTTTTATGAGTTGCTCCATAGAGTTGACTATCAAACCTTGAAAAAAAAATACTTTTTATCGTGCGCGCATGCGCAGATAAAAAATATTTCATTCAATTGCTCATATTTCATCAAATATTTAATATATTTACATTCTAATTACACCATATTATTTCTGCTACATATTGTCAAAATTCCTGAAACTGGCGTTAAATTTGGTAAAAAAGCTGCATGAAATAAACAAAAAAATGCAAAAGATTTTTGAACTTAAAAAAAATCGATATATCTCTGTGAATGTACGTTCTATTCTTACACAAATGAATACATATGTACAATATCCATATACTCGTAAGCTATAGCGATAGATCATTTCATGCATTTTATTTTGCGGTGTGATCCCAAACATTATTCTTTGTCTGTGAGTTTTTTTGGGCCTCCTAATTGTCCTTCTGATTAAATCGCCATTAATAAATATGAAGTCGAACATATACACTGGTTATCAAAAATTAAGGAAAAGTCACAAAATGCAAATTTTCAAATAGGCGAACTCTCAAAACGAAATAATATAATTCGAGTAATCACTATCTCTACAACACAGCTAGCCCATATAACATCTCATTCCTGTCACACATCGTCACAAGTGTCACAGTCACTACGGTGAAGCAAAAAAATAGGAAATTGCATACATCTCATTATGAGTCTCAAATGATCACTATATGTGACTCCACTGAGAAATCAATGTGACTGCTGCTTTGTGACGAATCACCAGGTGACTTTACAATGTAGCTAAATTGTGACTCTCATGTGACTGTCATTTTTAGACTCAATTTCATAGTCATCATGAACGTTGCATTACGATAAGTCACCAAATAATATCATATTATAGTCACATGGAGACTTTTCCCAAAAGAGCACAATGGTGACTTCACAGTAGTCTCTCTGTCACCTGAAAGTCATCATGTGACTTTAATGTGACATTATTTGGATACTTATCACAATGCAGCGTTCACGATGACCTTGAAATTGAGTCTACAAATGACAGCCACATGAGAGTCACTATGTAACTACATTGTAAAGTCACATAGTGACTCGTCACAAAGCAGCAGTCACAGTGACGTCTCAGTGCAGTCACATATAGTGATCATTTAAGACTCATAATGAGATGTATGGAATTTCCTATTTTTTTTTGCTTCACCGTAGTGACTGTGACACTTTTGACCATGTGTGACATGAATGAAATGTTATATGAACTAGTTGTGTTGTAGAGATAGTAATTACTCGAATTATATTATTTCCTTTTGAGTGTTCTCGTATTTGAAAATTAGCATTTTGTGACTTTTCCTTAATTTTTGCACACCAGTGTACTTCATGATCCTGAAGTTCCAGAAAAATCCGACAAATATACCTTTAAATATTCGACAAAATGTCCAAAATTGAAAGTGTCCGATCATTAATGACCATATAGTGTATATTAAATATTATATGTTTTATTTCATCCTTAATCTAGTATCTATTGAAATATGTTGATATTAAGCACCGGATTTCCATACATAATATATTTAAGGATTGTATTTTGCAATATAAGAAAAGATTGCTTTAAAAGATGGGAAGCTACATACATGTGGAAATCTTTCACGAAATTCCAATTAATTTTCTGGAAAATGACAAGCATAGCTGTTCCATGTCAGAATATAAAGTTTTACCGACAATGAAGCAACACTGTACTAAACAATGTTAAATGATTGACATTTTTAATATAGGAGCAAGAAGTAAGACGTTATTGCGTTATTGATTCATTTAATCTCCCTTATATTTAAATGTATAGAAACTATCTTAAAGTTTTGTATTTTGAAATATATTAAAGCAAATAAAAATATAGAAGAAATATTGCTTAACAAATAATGCAAGGTAAGAAAGTTTAAGGAAAGTTTAAGGCATAAAAAATCGATTTTTTTTTATATATTCATTCCTAAAACTCTCAAAAACTTTGCGGTAAAGCAGTTTTTTTTTTCGAAATTCGTGCTGATCGAAAAGTTTTTCGCCTTTTGGTATTGCAGTGAATAGACCCATTTTAAGTGTATTGTGAGAAAAAAAAAACTTCGCAAAAAAAGAAGAATTGAGGAAGAGGAAGTCCAGGAGGATTAATTATATTATCCTGGTATAGAGTATATTATGCAAGTTGAAATTTGTCACTGTTATCTAAGTTTAAAAAAGTTGTACAACTTTAAATCTGTCTTTCTCCAAACTCTCTTTTACAAATCTGTACCAGGAGAGATTCGATCGAGATAAAGTCGACCGATTTGGTTGAAATTTTCATACTGTTGCAGTGCATACTACGAGGGTGGTTCAATAATTATTGTCCCGAGTGCATAAAATATTTGTACTGCGATGGCTGATGTGGAATGTCTTACATACCTATATGCTCAATTTCAAAACCGTAGCTGCACTGTAAAAAAAACCACTGTAGATTTGCCAGAACAAACTCGATCACAGTGAATGTGCTGTATCTTTCTTTGGTTTCCTGACTATATTAACATGGAAAATGCAGTAGTTGCGTAAAATTAACAGCACAATGTGCTGGCAATTTGGACGCATTTTTTTACAGCACAAACTGCTGGCGTCCAAATTGCCAGCACATTGTGCTGTTAATTTTTCGCAACTACTGTATTTTCCATGTTAACATACTCAGGAAACCAAAGAAAGATACAGCACATTCACTGTGATCGAGTTTGTGCGCGAGATGAACAGTTCTTTGTACTGTAAAAATGCGTTTTTTTACAGTGTGCTACATTAATATATTTTTTTTTCGTTTTTGGTGTAAGAGGTCGCACCTAGCTTTAAAAGGGTTGTTGAGGGGATGGCGGTGAATGAGATGTGGCTTCTGTCGTTTAGATTCGGGATCGTATTGATGTAGCCACGTATCATCCACTGGCACAAATCTATCACAGAACTTCTTCAGGTCTGGCCCCATATGCTCCAAACCAGACTTTTCCCCCAACTCCCCCCCTTTTCAAGCTAGGTGCCACCTTTCACACCTAAAACAAAAAAATTATGTTAATATAACAGCTACGGTTCTGAAATTGAGCGTATAGGCGTCTAATATTCCATCATCTTCAATATTCCACATCAACCATCGGAGTACAAATATTTTATCAGGACAATTATTGAATCACCCCCGTATTTCATAGTTCCTAACGGTCACGTTTTTCAATATTCGAATTGTAATTTTTCTTTGTTGTGTGTTTTAAATCTGAAAATGTTTGTCTAAAATCGACAATTTAAAATTTAAAAAGCCGCCATTTTCTCCAGGATCGAAAAATTGATAAACCCATCCGAAAAGGACTACAAAATATCGTAAATTTTAAAAGTCTTTTATTGGTTGTTTGTAACAGAAAATCAGATTCCGAGATACAATTGGTACCGCGGAACGCTTCACCTTTTGCACACACCGTCATCAAAGGCCGCCAGAGAAACATTTTTCTATCAGTTTAAAAAAAATATTTTTTTTTTAGTTCATGATATGTTTCCTCATTTAAAAAAAACCCAATATTATTATTGTATAACTCCGCTCAAAAATATTCCTAAAAAGTGCGACAATTTTAGGTATATTTTAAGTAAAAAAATATAACACATATATATATATATATATATAACATATGAAACACTTTTAAATTGTAAGTTAACACATGTCGAAAATCACCAGTGAAGATACACTCGTCATTATCACCAACCCGAAAATAAAATGTGCGCATTCGTAAACATGATCAGCGTGGAAGGCCATGGCGTAAAGACATAGGTGTTTTCCAATCAGGGCCGAAACTAAGGGGGGGGGGGCAGAGGGGGCATGTGCTCCGGGCGCCAGAACGAAGGGGCGCCAAATGAAGGATTATACTTTTGGAAATTATCATTTTCTTCTGATGGACTGATGGCTTCTATTATTATGAAACAGCCATTATAAATGAAGTGTTAGGTGAAGATGAAAGAGCAGTCGTAAATAGTTAGAACTCTGATTTTCTGGTCCGAATGGGGGAAAAAATGAAAAAAAAAATTATGGCCATTTTTTTTCCCATTCTGACCAGAAAATCAAAGTTCTAACTTTTTGCGACTGCTCCTTCATCTTCACCTAACACTTCATTTATAATGGCTGTTTCATAATAATATAAGCCATCAGTCCATCAGAAGAAAATAACTCGGTTAGGCGGGACTCAGATAATCGGAACTCTACTGACTATGTCATTTTAAAAATGATCTTTAGAATATTTTTGTTGATGTTCAGAGGAACCGTCCCCTTGGATCCGCCACTGTAGATTACGTAGTTCAGTATTACATATTTTATGATTACATATTTTAAATTTTAAAATAAGTCGTCTATTATAAAATTAGTAAAATTCTCTTTGTAAATATACTTTGTGGAAGAGGGGGGGTGTGCCAAAATCCATGTTTGCCCCGGGTGCAAAAAAGGGCTAGTTTCGGCCCTGTTTCCAATAAATAAATAAAGAAGCCGTACTATTCATCAAACAATTTATTAGATGACATGTAGAGGATCACAATTCCACCAATGCTTCAGTTACCCATATTCGGGTTGTGTCACGTTTTAAAAATAGACTTAAAGATGTTAATTGATTAGATGGTACATTGCGACTGGACGTAAGAGAACTCCCCAAGTGACATTTTTGAAAACAAGACAAAAATCGTACAAATCTCCTCTCTCAAGTCAATGCAAACGTATAAGTATAAAAAAAAACATGCGGAAGGGTACACGGCAACGAGCCAACCCAGAGTAATAGAGGAGGAACGAGAGGAGCGGCCCTGCAAGCGATAGGGCGAAAACCCAGGAAGAAGGTGGGGTAGCGTGATGTGGATACGGTACTCTTTTTTACCTAACTGCGGAAGCTTTAAAAAGAAAACAAACTAGCGCGCCAAAGCTCTCGGAATGACTGATGGGAAATCCAATAATATTTCGATAAAGATAAAATGTTATTAAATAAATATTCGAAAGAAATAAAAATTTAATGTCTCAAAATATGGCAGAATAAAATAAATTGGTGGATTTTTACAAAGAAGTGTAGCTATTAACAGATTAAGGTTTTGAGAATAAGAAATAGAAGAATGCGCTGAATTAAAGGCATGTAGATTAAAATATAAAGACTAGTTAAGATATTCTTAAAAGACAGGTAAAAAAGGTCGATATTATAAGAATTTGGAATAAAGAAACTAAGGTAAAAAGGAGAATTTTTTTTATTATATATATATATATATGTGTCTATATTATATTAATTTGAAATGTTATGTCTTAAAACGACAATTTGTAGCAGCAGTTGCAATTGTCGTGTAATATATATATATATATATATATATATATATATATATATATATATATATATATAACCATTAATTAAACATTACCGACCATCATCAAAAACCGCAATATTGTGAATGAAATGACAATAAAAATGGATACCACAAACCTATAATATAGAACTGTATGTATAAAATAAAGTGCCTTATACTCAATTACAATAAATTGATATGGAAGGAAAAAAAAGAAGAATATGGATACCGAAAAAAAATTGGAAAACTTATATACCGAATTACGTTTTCAAGACTACAGAATTCAATGATATAAGCAAATCGGGTGTTTTCTGTGAGAAAAAAAGCTAAAAGCTGAAATTTTTTTTCTCCTGTACTCAAACAACCAATATGACCAAGAGAATAGTTTCAAGATAAAAACAGAACAATATCAAATGGCATGAAATCAGGGCTGGGTTTTTGCCGGCAGAAACTGGTTTCTGCCGTGCCAGTGGCAGAAACTGGTTTCTGCCGTGCCAGTGGCAGAAAGGGGTTATAACAGGCAGAAACTGGCAAAAACACATTTCATGACATAATCTGAATTTTTTTAGTAGCATTAAATTCTTTAAGTACATTTTATTCAGGATAAATAACAAGTAAAATGTTGTGAATAATTTTAATTAAAAGATAAATAAATTTGTAATAGTAAAAATGAGTAATGTAACAGATAAAATTTTTGTTACAATATGGTTGTGTAATTTTATATATATCTAATTATTAGAGTGTTTAAAATCGCAGTTTAAAAATGAAAATAGAAAACTATATCAAATATTTATTTTAAATTAAACATTGTAAAGAAAAAAAAATAAAATAACCAATATTTACCCAAAATACCTTTCTGTAATTTAATATAATAATTTAATAATAACTGTAAAAAATCTTTCTCATGGAAATGTTATAGTTATATGTGGATCTTGTAAATCAATGGATTTTAAAAACATTTAATTTAAATTACTTATTCAAAGGAAAAAATCTGATTTTTTTTTTTTTTTGAGACTTTTAGTTGAAAATGTTCCAACTACATTTTGCACTTGCAAAACAAACTATTACAAATCCTTGCTTGAAAACAAAAGAAGCAGTATGATTGGCCTTGGCAAAATGGGGGAGTGGCTGAAAGAAGAACATGAAGATATTGGCTGGTTAAGTCAGGTACACTAATTACCCAATCATAGGAGCTGTTAGCCATTCTTTTCTTCTCTTCATATTCATTTCCTTACTTGGAACTGCACCAGGATTGCAAATGTACCATAAGAGATAAATTTCTTTGAACTATTAGGATTTCTGTTCTTAATTTAATAATATCTATGTCTAAAGGTGGTTGACCAACAGACCCTATTTGGGGGCACTATGTACAGAAAGAAATCAATAATAAGTTAATTGTTGAATGCATCAACTACAAAAAAGTTGTTAGTGCTAAGCCTTATAGAATGAAAGAGCACTGGAAAAAGTGTAAAGGTGGTGGTAGTAATTTTAAAAGCTACCCATATATATATATTAAAGGGAGTTGACGCAAAAGCATTATTACTCTATAATTGTTGGTGATTTTAAATTGGAGCTAAATCACGAATATCATCGTCAACACCTGCAATTAGAATATGGAAAATAGGCTCTATTTGGCGTTACTATATTCAAAGGGTTTACAGTATTCCGTAATAATAAAAAAAAAATTCTTGTCGCATTAAGAACACATAGGTTGACCATTATTAGCTACAGTCGCATAAAATGTGACGACCATGCAAAAATTTTAATCAATTACGATTACCATTCTTGCAAATAATACAGAAGAAAGTTGACACCGGATATGCAGCTTTACAGAAAATTATTCATGAAAACTGCATATGATTTTTTTTTTCGTTTCATCTTTCATAATTCAACATAATGCCAAAAAGCAGAGCGTGTTAAACCCGTAAAATGACTAAAACACTTCTAAATTATGGCTGAAATGGCATTATTTCTAAAATTATATTTGGTGAAGAAATGTACACGCTGCGGACGAAGACACAGGGGACACCAACTCAAAGTTTGTTGAGATAGATATTCATTTAAAATTTAAAAAAAAAAAACATACAAAATCTATTAAGCGCGCTACTGAACGCTGTGGAGTCGTTCTCTCATTAGGGTCGTTTAGGGACGTTTAGAATGTTTTTCTTTTAAATATACTAGTTGCGTGGCAACCCGTTGTGTTGCTTTTGAATTGTATTCGATTCTTTTGGGGAAAATGAAATCTAACGTTATTGTAAATTTGGAATCTAATTATAGTATAAATTTCATTAAATACAATATTTCAAATAACAAATTGTATTTATAATTTATATCAAAAGTTTTCCCAATGAAAATGCACATATTCTATAACTTTTTTGCCATGGGATTTTCGTTCTTCCAAGATTTGGCTTCGAATTTCGGAGCTGGTAGAAATGACGTCATTTGTGTGAATTTATACAAAAGTGACTTCGTTTTGACAAATTTATTCAAAAGAATTTTATATTTATGAATTAAAATAAATACTTAGAGAAGTAAAATTTTTCTCACTAAACCGTTTTGTTTTAACATTCTTGTGAAAATCGCCGTCTTAAGAAGATTTAAAAATCTGTTTTTCTACTTTAAATTAAATAAAAAATCTGTGATGCCTTTTTTTTTTCTTTTTGCGTCAATAGAATTTATACATATGTTTCAGTCGGTAGACGATTTTTTGGCTTCTAAAATAAACTGGTTTTTCAAGCTTGAATATGTTAAAATAAGTTTGTATTTCTTGAAATTTTCTAGAAAAATACAATCCAATCACAATATTATTTTCAATATCTATTCAAATAAAAGTTATGTTCTATGTGAAATGTTAAGTGCCAACGGTTTTTTCCGTAATGGCGCCAGCACGCTAAGACTAAAAATGAATTATCTCATGTAAGTGTGAGCCATTGTGATAAGTATAACTGTAGTTTGAAACTGCTTAAAGGAAAAAAAAATAGAAAAAATTAAAAGTAAAAAATAATGGCAAAATTTTAATGTTAAAAATTATGTTAAAACATATAGCCCAGTGGTAGGGGAGGAAAAAAGGCCCAATTCGGAAATAATTAGGGGAAAGCTGGAAATTGTTTTAATCCCTTCAGTTTATGTTTAGAATGAATATGCTAGTTCCCCCCCTCGTTCAAGGTGAGCGTTAGGAATTATACATTGATTTATAGTCAAAAAACACGCTTTTTTTAAATACCATAACACTATCTCGAAATCACTAACTTTTTCAAAAACATTGTCAATACAAATGTTGTAGAGCTTGAAATTCTGAATAAAATGAGTACCTACACTTAATACTTTTGTTGAATATTAAGGTCACAATTCTACTTTAAAGTTTTCGCCCCGTGGTCAGAGGGTTGAACTCAGAATTAATTAGGGGAAAACTAGAAATTGTTTTAATCCCTTCAGATTAGGTCTAAAATGAATATTCTATGTTTTCCCCTTCGTACTAAGTGAGCGTTAGGAAATATGTAGACATTTGCATTCGAAAAACACGTTTTACTTTAATATTTTTAACAATATCTGAAATTGCGACTTTAATTTTGAACAAAAATATTAATGTGAGTATTCATTTTATTCAAAATTTTAAGCTCTACAACAACTGTATTGGCAAATTTTTGATATAGTTAGCAGTTTTGAGATATTGTCAAGGTAATCTGGTCTCTTCTATCTTGAAGCTCTTGATTAGTGATTAAGACGAAATTAGGTAGATTTCGTAAGAAATACTACCTATTGCAGTCGTTACCATGGTGCGACTTTTGAAAAATTCCTTCATAACTTTTCATTATAGGACCCCAGGAACCCAAAACCACCCCCACCTAAAAAGTTTATATATATATATATATACATATATGTATGTATGTACTAAATTTTGTCCGCACGATAAAAGTCGCAATTATGCTCGGATCGTCTTCAAACTCGCCAACAACTTTGAGATGACTAATATCTCGGCGGGGATTGAAAATGGGCAAAATCGGCCCAAGGGAATGGAACTGGGGAGGGTTCAAAATTTTGAATACCGTCTTAACATGATTCTGATAAAACCAGCTCTTACACAACAATGACAGGAAAAAATAAATATTTTTCGTTATAGCAGTTGCCAACAATTAAAAAAAAAGCAATAAAATTAATTCTCACCACAACAATTGCTTTTCTATTGCAAGATCTTCACGTGTAAAAATAAATTAAATAAACAGTTTGACGAATTGAAAACAAATAGAATATTACGTCATAAGTTTTTTGGAGCAAGATTTCCGCATGAAAACTCAAAATGAAATAAATAGTTTGACGAATTAAAAACAAAACAAAACAAAAATATTGCGTCATATTGGAAATAAAATGGACTTCAGCAGGTGAATATGTAACATTATGTGAGTTTGAAGAAACGTATTAAAACATGATAAAAACCCGACTATGGAAATATTAACTTATTTTAACACTTTGAGATTCTCTGAATTTGCTTTAGCTATTTTTTTAAACCTATTCCATATACATACTGTGTGTATTCGTGTATATTAGAATTTTCACAAAATATTTAGCTCCGTAGAGCTCATTCTTAGTGAAGGAACTGGGTTTATCTCTAATCTTGATTTAAGTTTTGTTGGTGAATTTATTACTTAACTTCGAAATCTACCTCCGCCTGTAGGCCCGAGTCGGCAGCGATTTTTTTTGAAATGGAATTGCGACCTTAATTTTGAACAAAAATATTAATGTTGGTACTCATTTTATTCAGAATTTTATGCTCTGCAACATTTGTATTGACAATGTTTTTGATAGACTTAGCTGCTTTGAGATCTTCTTAGGTAACTTGGTCTCTCTGGACTTCAAGCTCTTGATTAGCGATTAACCTCCTCAGACCCCGTGTATGCTATCGGATACACATATTTACATTTTTTTTTTCAAGTATAAAAATAGTGTTTAAAAAAGAGAAATTGGTATGCATGGAAACTATCATATGGCAGCACTAAAGCAAAATAGAAATTTGATTCTTAGAGCACTTATTTGGCGGGATATATCTTATTTCAAAATGGCTTGCAGCAAAAATGTTAGCAGTTTACGTCGGGAAAAAGTTAATCATTATTATATAAAAATTAATTAATCTTGTAACCTTTATTTATGAAATAAAATAGAACTATATGAATGAAGTTTATTCTAGCACAAAATATTTTTAAATAATGTGTAATTTTAATAGTATGAACTAGCTTTATATTTGATGTATCCTATAGGATACATGGGGATTGACTCTAACACGTAATGTTAATTTTTTTATGTTGTCTAAAAGAGACTTTGGGGCTAAATAACAGTAAAATTGGCATGAATATTTACTATAATGAACATAAATTAAGGTTATTAATTAACAGGAATGTTTTTAATCCGTGTTGAATTTAGATATTTTTCTCCGGGAGGGATTTCTGCTGCTCCGGGGGTGGGGGGGCGGAGAGACATTGTAAAATTCCGGGAGGTAAATTGCACTGCACCAATGGATTTTATGTCCGTTAAAAAGTATAAAATCTCGAACCTTCCGGGGAGGACAATTCAATGTTCCGGGGGAGGGGGTGGTTCCCCTGCCCAAATTCCTCGTCTGATGGATGGATTTTTTCAGGTCTTTATGTTCTTTTTCTTTTTCCGGATGGATCTGTGTAGCTCCAGGGCGATGTTTTACAGATCCGGTTTGGAAATTGCAGTTTTGTCTATTAAAAAGCATAAAATCTCAAACCTTCCTGGGGGAACATTTCAATGTTCCAGGGAAGATCCCCTCCCCCCCCCCCCCCCACGACCAACACCTGAATTCAACACTAATTTTTAATGATATTTTTACATGTGTAATAATACGATGAAACATTATTATTTCTAAAAATGTAGGGCTTTCTGAAGCAGAAATTCTTGAATTGTTAGAAGATTCAGATTTTGGATTGTCATCAAACAGTAAGGTGGATGAAGAGATAGCTGAGTTTGTAAGTGATGTACTGACAAGTCAGTCAGAAGACGAAGATGAAGAAACAGGCAGATTTAATTGTAATGACTCATCAAGAAGAGTGTTCTGGAAACACAAAGAAGATTTTGAGCCTCTACCTCCAGCTCCAGAATTTGAACCTGAAGCTATAAATTACTCATGCAAACATCCTAAAGAGTGTGTTAAAAAATATTTAGACGACAGTATATTTTCAGAAATAGCTGATCTGACTAATTGGACAAATGTTTTGAAGAGGCAAGCAATTAAACATTTCCTTGCATGAAATTAAGATTTTTTTCGGTATATCAATTGTAATGTCATGTCTAAAGTTTCCACGAATTCGTATGTACTGGGCAAGGCATACTAGAGTTGATTTAATTGCATCCAAAATGAATCGTGATCGTTATTTTTTAGTTCGCCAGAATCTGAATGTTATGGAAGACGATTTAGTGATAGATACAGATCGAGAGAAGGATAAATTTTGAAAAATACGTCCTGTAATTCATTCCGTTCGAAGAGGGTGTTTAACAAACTCACGTTCAAGAACGGTTGCATGTGATGAACAAATGATACCTTTTGGGGGGCATACCACTATGAGGTAATACGTTCGCGGGAAGCCAAATCCATGTGGATTAAACAAATTTTGTTGCAACTTCCCCTGATGGTTTACCTCTAGATTTTGTTTCAATACGAAGGAAAAGACGATACAATCACAGCTAACGGAAGTGAAGATAATCTAGATATTGTAGAGAAAGTGATAGTACGCTTGTCAGAAAATCTTCCTGAAGGATCGCATATATTTGCAGACCGTTATTTCATGTCAGTTCCTTTACTTGACATATTACATATTAAAGATTTACAAGGTACAGGTACGATAAAGAAATGAAATATTCCTAAAGCTGCAGAATTTTCTTCTGATGCTTCGTTACGAAAAACTGGAAGGGGTACTGCGGACCAACTAATACGAAATTATGGTCAAATTGCATTGGTAAAGTGGTTTATAATAAAACAAAAATTATTTCTTTGTCAGCGTTAGGTAAGGAACGAACAGACGTTGGTAAAAACGTTGGTGTTAAAAGGATAAATGCTTCATAGATGTGAATAGACCAAATATTGTAAAAGAAAACAATACAAACATGGGAGGAATTGACCTTCTTGATAGGATAATTAGTTTCTATAAAATATCTGCAAAGAGAAGAAAGTGGACTGTAAGAACAATATTTCATTTTGTAGATTTTTCATTGGTTGCTGGGTGGATAGAGTATCGACAAGCAGAACGGTATTTACATACTGATAACAAAAATACTTTCAATTATTTGAAATTTCGAGAACGAGTGGCTGAAATGTTAATTCACAGTAAGGATGACTAGATTGATTCAGTAAGGAATAATGAAGTTTCAGAAACAGATTCTGATACTAAGTTTATGTCTCCACTGAAAAAGAAAAGAAGGAATCACTGCCCTGAACCATCTCCTGAATTAAGAAAAATGTCTGCATCCCACCTTCCTGAAATTCCACAGCAAACAAGTACATCACGTTGCAGATATCCTGGCTGTAACTCTACAAATGCTAGAACATGATGTACCGTTTGCAATATGTTTCTTTGTTTCACGAAGGCAAGGAACTGCTTCATGAAATATCATCAATTGAAAAAATAAGACTTTTTTTATAACAAATTCTAACACTAATTAAAAAAAAAAAAAAAAAAATTGTAGAAAAATGTAATCAAAAGTAAAAAGAAAAAGTAAATAATTTTTCTATTTGTTAATATACGATTTGTATAGTCCATTAGTAATAAAAAGTTATTAAATGCATAATTATTTTTTATTTTTCATTGCTTTTTGTCATGCAAACAATTCATAGCAAACTGTCAGAGAATGTACTCATTCAGTCCCCATGTATCCTATAGGATACATCAAACTTAAGCTACAAAAAATAAATTTTAATTTTTTTCGCTGTTAAATTTTTCTTAGTTAGCAGTCTGTTAATATAAATTCATAACTAAAGTAGAAAAAATGATAAAAATAAATGCTGGGGTCTGAGGAGGTTAAGGCAAAATTTTGAACTTAGAATTGCGACCTTAATTTTGAACAAAAATACTAACGTGGGTGCTTATTTTATTCAGAATTTTATACTCTACAACATTTGCATTGACAATGTTTTTGATAGAATTAACTATTTTGAGATATTGTTAAAAATATTAAGGAAAAACTTGTTTTTCGAATGTAAATACGTACATATTTACTAACGCTCATTTCGTACGAGGGGAAAAACATAGAATATTCATTTTAGTCCTAATCTGAAGGGATTAAAACGATTTCCAGTTTTCCCCTGATTAATTCTGAGTTCAACCCTCTGACCATGGTACTAAAATTTTAAAGTAGAATTGTGACCTTAATATTCAACAAAAGTTTTAAGTGTAGGTACTCATTTTATTCAGAATTTTAAGCTCTACAGCATTTGTACTGACAATGTTTTTGAAAAAGTTAGTGACTTCGAGATAGTGTTATGGTATTTAAAAAAAAAAAAAAAAAACGTTTTTTTTTTTACTATAAATCAATGTATAATTCATAACGCTCAACTAGTACGAGGGGGAAAACGTAGCATATTCATTCTAGACCTAAACTGAAGGGGTTAAAACAATTTCCAACTTTCCCCTAATTATTTCCGAATTCAACTCCCTAACCACTGGGCTATTAAGTCAAGTAAGTTAAAGGTTATAAATCTTAATAAATGGTACAACTCTAGTTATAAAAGTATTAAATAAAAAGAAAAATATGAAAAAGAGATAAAAGTTAGCACTGTTCAGATTTACTCTCACCAAACTTGGGAAGATTTTCAAGTACGTTATATAAGGAAAATTTTAATTAAATATACTGGATGCCAGTAAAATAAAAATTAGGCGTCTTTTTTTAAAAATACAGCCCGCGAAAGGGTTATATGATAAATTCTTCGTTGGATTTTTTTTAGTATGGCTAGTATTCATTTTTCTAAATACGTTATTTTTGTATTTCAAGGGACGATTTTGTTTTTGAGTTTTTTGTAGGCGGGCAGACTGCGTGTTGTCATTTTTGTTTAGGATGCTTGTTGTTAGTCCATCCTACTGACAAGGAAGGTCTCCATACGGGCATACTCAGAAAAATCTGAAAAAAATGCAGAATGTTCTTCTCCCATGGGTATATATGTTTATAAAAAAAATTTGGCGGAACCTCGGTAGAACGTCCGTAAAAAATAATGAAAATTTCGCTTATTTGGCGACTTATCACCGTTTGGCGAAGAAATTAAGTTAAAAAAAAACGCTTGTCGAATACTCTTTAAGGAAAAAACTTTTTATGTTGAATTTGTTTAAATAAGTTTAATTTAAATAACTTTAGCTTTGTCATTTTTAGTTTGTTTTAACTATAGTTTTGTCATATATATTTATATGTACTTATAACGAATTTTAACTATCATATTTTACGATTTAAAACAAAATTTAAATTGATTGAAATTGTTCCAAACTCGAAAATATGCCCCATCGAGCACTGTCGATTCAACTTTGTTGCTATGAAAACAACTTCTTCGGTATGGAAATGTATTACGGCAGCATTATTCATCTGGCGTTAAAAGTTATTTTTATAACCGATAAAGTCGTTTAAATTAAAAAAGGTGTGGATTGGAGAATAAAACAATGGCAAAATTTCGTTCAAATCGGCAACAAGCAACAAGTATAATACAAAATGTAGTAATAATAATAATAAAAAGTTCTTTCATGGTTTACGTTTAAATTAATTAAATATTCTCAAAATCAATTAACAAACAATTTTCAGATTCATTAAAATCGTTTGTTTTTGGCGAGGAAAAGTGCTGCTCGCCAAATTGCGTGCCGCTTTCGTCTTTTCACGCCAATTATTCGAAAGAATTTTATTTTTTTACAGATTTTCTACTGTAATTCCGCCGCTAATTTTAACTGATCTTTTATTACATACATGAGTACTTTCACTAGCATTTTTTTTCAACATATTCTGAGTATGCCCAGTATGGAGACCTTCCTTGTGAGAAGAAGTATAATAATAATAATGCTATCTGAGAAATTAAATTTTAAACTTTCGAGACTAGTTATGATATCCGTAGATCATCAGTAAGAATATGTGTTCTTTTTAACCAGTAACTTATTCAATTCCCGTAGCAGCAAATGTACTAATGTACAACAACATAGATATACAGGGTGACCATAAAAAATGTCCCATTTATAATACTATCCCACCGATGCTATGCCCTCATAGCATGCATGGTCACGGTAACGTCGTTGTGACGTCACTGTGAGTCACTGTGGTTACGTCGCATCTGTGACCAAAATGCCACCACTCAGTGATGTCACATTGTGACTGAGATGTGAACTTCTTAGAAAACTTGTGAAAAAATGTGACGTCACTGTTATGTCACTGCATGTAACGTACGTCACGTCACATATGTGACGAAAAAAACCACCATATTGTAAGTCACAGTGTGACAAATTTATGAACAACAAAAATCTTTGAAAATGAACAGAAATATTTTAAACATGCCCGAGTTACAGCAACATAAGGAATGAAAACATATTAGTGGATTGGAAATAGTAAATTCGGACACAAAAAGAGGTGGGGGGGGGGGGGCATAAAAAAGAAAATGCACGGTACAAGTATCAACAAACTAGATTTTCATGCTATATTTTATCAATTTGTTATCTAAGACAGTGAAAGTATACTTGTTTTATGATTTCAATTTTATCTACCATTGCAATTTAATCCTTCACTGATTGTTATTATTATAAAAGTGTTTCTCGGAAAAATGGTACCTACTGGCGCAATTTGGATAACATATTTAGAATTAGGAGTATTAAATCTTTACACTTTACATATTTACTTTGCAGGGAGGAAGTTTTATTTTATTTATTTATTTTTATTTTTATTTATTTTTTTTATTTTTTTTCCTTGTCGACCAGTGGTATTCGAAACACTTCTGTGGTTTCAAACTAAAATTTTCTATTACAGTTAAGTCTGTAGCTTTTAATGAGCACGTAGAAAGAGTATTCAGAGTTTAGTCATACATGCATTTCTCTCTTTAGAATTTGCATTCAAGTCATATTTTTTCCTCTTAGTGTTTAACTATTTTAAATAACTATTTTTAAAAAAATTCTACTTCTTTCAGACTTTTTAAATAAAATTAGCATTTTCCGAAAAAATATTTATACAAATTTTATACAAGACCCATGATATAATGATTCGTATTTTAAATTCGTGTTTTAGAGATACGACTTTAAAAAAAGCTATTTTACAAATAGTTTTATTCTACAGAAAATGAATATAAAAAAATGGCAGATTGACAAAGAAGTTTTTTATCCTGTATACTCTCTTTTCATTTATTAAGAAGATGCCTAATTTGTATTTACGTGTAAAACAAACTTTACTTAAAAAAAAAAAAAGAAAGAAAAAAGGCAGGTGTTTCATTCAAATAGAAAATTTTCATTACACTCACATGAAGATACAATGATTGCGCATTTAAACTCTAAAAATCTGTTGTCTACAAAAAAAAATATAATAATACAGTATAAGCACCTGCTTGCTAATATCGTCTGCGCTCGATTAAACCGCAGAATAAAATAAGGATCAGAACTTTTGACGCGGGAAGTATGTCTGACAATTTTGTCATTTTGTCAGAAATATGTCTGATAATTTAGGATAAAACACGGATATTATTAAACTATTTATGGAACTTAAAAGGTATGTCTTATTTAATTTAAATTTTTTATTTCCGTTTGATAGATTATTATCATGAGTTAAATAGTTGTTGTATGTTATATACAATGTGACGGATCTGGAATTCTTTTCCGATTCGATGCTGTAAAATATCTTAATCTGCCATCGCTAGAAGGAAAAAAAAAGCTGATGCAGAGACTGATTCTAACACAGTATTTATCGTCATTAATATTTTGGAGTTAAATATGATATTCGATTATAACGATATTAGGAAATTGTTTCAATTTTGAAATTAACATTATACTGGGAAAAAGTCTTTTTACTTTTGAAAGAATTTTTTTTCATTGCTAATAATATTTTAAATTAGTATTTAAAATCTTAAATCTTCATACCAATGTTTTCAGATTTAACATTTGCCAAAATTATAAAATAATAAGAATTCCTTATAACATATGGAAAGATTTTTGAGAAATTGTTAAATGCATTTAATTCATCTATTGTAGTTTGTTGTTGTTTAATAGTACAATTATAAACACTAATTATTTAGTGTTTTTCAAATTGATATATTTATTTTTTAAATTGTATTTAAGCATTTTTTTTGCTGTTTGTGATTTTAATCTAACATTTAATTGTAGACATTCAGAATCAGTTATTAAATTTTCTTTGATTGTAAACTCAAATTCTACGTTTTTGATACATTTATTTTATTGGCATTAAAAAATAAAAAAATAATATTTAAGCATTGAAATAAAGTGTTTTTCAGGCCCGATAAAGTTGAAAAGTGTTTCTGACTTCGGTTTGTCTGGCCGTCTGTCCGCGCTCTAACTCGCGTAAATATACTCGGATTGACCGGAAATTTTTGAATGTTATTGACGTTTACCATAGCAAGGTCCCTATTTGTAATAAAGTTTGTAGAATGTTTAGTTCATTTACAGGGACAGTCAAAAGTATTCCATTACATTACGGCCTGTGGGAAAAAAATCGTTTCAAATGATTTTTAATGATTTTACACGCTTTCGAACAGAATAAAATTGAAATGCATTTATGAAGCGCACTAAAATGTGCATTCCGTAGAATATGCAATGCAGAGAATAGTTATTGTTCATTTACAGGGCTAAAAAAGGAATTCCAATACATAATGATATAGGGGTGGAGGGAATTGTTTGCGGCGTACTATATTTATGTTAATCTATTTGATATGTAATTAAATTGATATACGTCGTTGAGGTTTACATACTATGAATTATTTCATGTATAATACGAAGTGTATATAGCATTTACAGGGACACACACAATATTTCAGATACTATATTGTATCCGAAGTACTGTTCATTAGCGATGATTGCTGGAAATGCATTTTTAATCATGATAAGCGCTTTTATGATTCACTATATTTATGCATAGTATATGGTGTATATATATATGCTATAATTCATATACAGGACTATACAAAAGTATTCGTAAGAGTAACTGGGTATTGCTTAAAGGTGGTTTTTAAATAAGTTATGCATTTTTACGCTGCACTGTATTTAATTTACTAAGAAATGTTTGTAGAATATAGATAAAATGATATACAGGGTCACGCAAAGAATTGGATACGTTGCCGTCTATAGATTATAATTTTTGGAAATGTGATTTCAGCAGTTTTAAGAGTGTTTTAGTTTGAATTAAATTTTAACTAAATAGTATCGTGTAATAAAAGTTCTAGGTAAACTACAGGGTTGTACAAAATTACTTAAGTATGTTTACATATATTAGTATTAATTGCTGAAAGAGAATTTCAACCTGTTATGCGTTTCCTTGATAAACTAAATTTTTCCATTATATAGTATATATATCAATCTACAGATCAAATACAGGACTGTTTAAAAGAATTGGAAAACATATTTGGCTATGGATGGTAACTGCTGAAATCAGTTTTTCAAATGTTTTATGCGTTTTCATGTTTAGTTAGTTATCTTGTTTACGTTATTTCCCCCGATGTCTTGTTAAAACATTCAAAAAGAGTTGGAAAGTGTTTTATAATCTATGCTTAACGCATGATATATCTTACTTATTGTTTCTATTTCCCAGATCAGTCTTTTCCTATAAAACATACCAAATCTAATTAGCTCATATTCACAAAATACAATATATACGGGAATAAAAAATTTAAATAAATAGGGCTTATCATGTCGTTCTATAAATAACTGTTGTATTAATGTCCGTTAGACTCCATGTTCGTATTTCGTAAAGCAATGACAAATCACAAAGAATTAAAAAGCATACACATTCTTAATATTAAGCTTGAATTCAAGATCAAGCTTAGAACTTAATAAAAAAAGATGTCAGTTGATAAGCATTGTTTTTTAAATGGAAAATTAAAAATATTTTAGAAGAATAGTACTCCAAAATAGGGATATCTTGCTAAAAAGTACGGTAAAAAGATAAGATTTTATATTTCAAACAAAACTTTAATTTAAAATTATCATAGTGTTTATGACAAGAATCATCACAATATTAATACTTGGAAAATTTTCCAGAGAGAATCATTCGCCTTGCATACAATATTTCAAATGAAAATCAAATTTCAAATTAATTGCTTAAAAGGCGCAAAGGCCAACATAGCGAAAAATATTCCACGTCGGGACTCGATGCCGGGTCATCAGTATAGCGCACTGACATTCTGCTGACTAAACCACATGGAACGATACCCAGCCTGGAAAATTTCTCCCTATTACATGTTGGCAAGGCTACAAACGCAGCACAAGATGGAATATTTATCGTGAGCCACCGTCATGGGGCAAACACGAAACGTAATTAAATCCAATATCGATTGAAACTATATTAAAACTTGGAAATTTTTCCAGAGAGAAACATTCGCCTTGCATACAGTATTTCAAATGAAAATCAAATTTCAAATTAAAATTGTCTTTTAAGCAATTAATTTGAAATTTGATTTTCATTTGAAATATTGTATGCAAGGCGAATGGTTCTCTCTGGAAAAATTTCCAAGTATTAATATAGTTTCAATCGATGCTCGGTTTAATTAAGTTTCGTGTTTGCCCCATGTCGGTGGCTCACGATAAATATTCCATCTTGTGCTGCGTTTGTAGCTTTGCCAACATGTAATAGTGAGAAATTTTCCAGGCCGGGTATCGTTCCATGTGGTTTAGTCGGTAGAATGTCAGTGCGCTATACTGATGGCCCGGGTTCGAGTCCCAGCAGGGAATCTTTTTCACTATGTTCGCCTTTGCGCCTTTTAAGCAATTAATTTGAAATTTGATTTTCAATTGAAATCATCACAGTGTTTATGACAAGTTCGTCACAAATGACACATATTTCACAAATTGGTCACAATGTGACTTCAAAGCATTGTCACTTTCGTCACAGGTTCGTCACAAAGTTAATGCGAAAATAGTCCTAAATGACACACTTTTCACAAATTTGTCACGCCTTGACTTCACAGAGTGGTCACAATGTGACGTCACAAACGACCTCTAAAACGGCCATAACGACCTCACATTCTAGTCACTGTGACGTGCCATCGACGTCACGTAACGTCACATCGACGGTCACAAAATCACAGTGTGACTTCACAACGACGTCGCCGTGACGTCACCATGCCTTACGGGTGTTTGTTTGTGTCTCATGTTTCGCCGCGTGATTATGTGCTCGTGAAGACTATTCCATGTTGTGCTGCAGTTACTGCATTAGCAACATATATGAAAGAGAAATTCTGAGCTGGGTATCGTCCTCGTAGCTCAAATGGTAGAGCACTTGGAGCGCTATTCCAGCGATTCCGGGTTCGATTCCCGGCTTGGACATTTTTCACTCTGTTGATTCTACGCTTAGTTAGCAATGTGATAAATCACGTATTAAATATTCAAGAATGTCCCAGTTACAAATTTAATTTGTGTCTACTGAAAAAGTTGTAGTGTGTTGGGTCAAGTTTACGAATAAAGACTAATTCAAACAGTTTTAGATAAGCGTATGCGCGACTACTGGTTTGTTATTTGCTCGCTTGCAGTGCAACATACGCAAAATGGCGATTCCAGAGCACCTGAAAAAAATGCCTGTTTTCCCAATTAGAACAGAGTGAACACGAAAACTATACTATTGGTTTCGTTCATCCTTTTGAAGATAAATTACCGTATATACTCGCGTATAAGTCGACTCGCGTATAAGTCGACCTCCTAACTTTTGAATGCTTATTCTGGAAAAAATCAAAATCCCGCGTATAAGTCGACCCCTAAATTTTTACTTCAATTTTGTACAAAATCAAACCAAAGATTTCACTTGCCAATTTGAAAAGGTAGTAAGTAAACAAAAACAAATCATTGAAATTTTTTTAAATGATAAAATACTATTATTTGTATATTTTACGCATTATTTTTTTTTTATTCATACACATAAAAAGCCATAATTTTGCAGTATGCGAAGTTTATTGTTTTTCTTTTTTAACTGACCCGCGTATAAGTCGATCCCCCAAATTTGCTTACCGAAAATTATCAGAAATTCCTCGACTTATACGCGAGTATATACGGTAATTTAAACTTTAAATAGTTATTTTATCTATATCAAATAGGCCGTATCAGTTTAAAGTACTTTGCGTGGATGTAAAAACCAGGGCTGCGGAGTCGGAGTCGGAGTGATTTTTCAGTGAAAAGAGTCGGAGTCGGAGTCGCTAAAAATATGCCGCCTCCGACTTCGACTCCAAACTTTTTGTTGAACAGTTTGAAGTTAAATAAAAAATAAAACCAATTAATTTTAAATACATTTAAAAATATATATATTAGACGCCACATTAATTTTTTTTTGCTTTTTTAAATGTGACGTCTAATATATATTTTTAAATGTGACATCAAATATATTTTATGGAAACAGACCTGTATATATTACAGTGATTAAAATTGTCTTTAAAGTATGTATTGATGTCTGAAATTGGTATATACACTGTAAATTATAAATGCAGGCATTACAATCTCAAATGTAGATAACTACATTTTTATAATATGAGGATAATTACTCGGCACATTAAGAGTAATATTCCTTTCATCTAATACATCATTCTTCAAGTAAAAGGGAAATTATTATTGCAAAAAACTGCTGCCAAGCGAACAATTTAAATTTTTTTAAAGTACTAAACTGTGTATAATTCTTGGCAGGAAATCCTGCCAGTCCGATTATATGGGTTATATGTCTATATATCTATAAATAGGGTAGATGCGCCAGTAATGGACACCCTTAAGGAATTTCTCTAAAAAATTTTTTTTAAGTAATAGTTATGTGTATTATATTCCAGTTTTTCAATATTATATTAATTTATCAACAATATTTAACCATTCCCATAGTCTCATTTCCCAATATGAATCAAAATGTAATCGTAAATAGCAGAAATATATCAAACACCTAAAATGCCAGTAATGGACACCCTTTGTTCCAGTAATAGACACCCTCTATTCCAGTAATTGAGACCCCATAAAATGTAATAAATATAATTGTTTTTATTACTGTATTTAGAACTAATCGAAAGAAATTTTCGGCCGAAAATAGAAATATTACCGAAATTCAGTTTCTGTCGATCTTAATCTTAATAACTATTTAATTTTGAACACCTTTTTCAATTTGCATTATCTATATATCTCCAACAGTTTAAAAAATTAAAGCGCATTTAAATTTTTTTGAGAAACCCTGTGTGTATGCCGGAGTCGGAGTCGATTGTTTCAGAAATCCAGGAGTCGGAGTCGGAGTCGGTCATTTTTCCTACCGACTCCGCAGCCCTGGTAAAAACTCAGGTACTATGAGAGATTCAGTTAAAAGATCCAAGATACGTATGTGGCATCTTATTAAATACAAGCGAGCAATATAACATTCTCGCAGGGTGACCCCTGGTGTACAGGTGACAAAAGTGTTACATCTTTTTAGTGGTGCGGCCAGAGGTAGAATGCCGCTCGACAGATTTGATTGTAAGTGCATCGAGCCGCAAATCTTTGAACTTTGCACAATTATAACCACAAAGGATACGTCCCTTAACGGACATTTTGAATTCAAAATCAGCCCAATGATTCATTAGCTTAAGTAACTGAAATGTTAATGAACAGTGTGATATGCCACAGCTGGGCAATGGGAAAGTTATATTTAGAAGAAGGAATGCAGATCCAGGCGCCGATTTTAATATTAACAGGATATCTCTCAGGCCGAAAAGACATTGTATTGACTATCAAATGGAAAATTACAATGGGTGTTTAAGTTACTGATGCACAAGAGCATATGGTCAAAGATTATCTTTTTCTTTATATTTACACGTTAACTGAAGGAAAGTATACTCGAAGAGTTAATGATTTTAGGATAAAAAAGAGATTTGTTTTTGATTTATTTTATTAGCGGTTTTGAGTAAGCCTAGCATATAAAGCGAAAGTAATTTATTAAGCGCAAAAGAGAAGAAATAGATATACTTTTTTGAAAAGGAAAAGAAGTATGGATTAGATTTTAAATTATTAAAAGGAGAATTTAATTTTAAAAGGGGATAAATAATTATATGTGATGATATGTTAATTTCATCATATCTCCGATGATGAAATTAACATATCATCACAAAAACTTCATTTAGCAACAGGATGGAGTACAGGTCTGCACGGGCCGGAATTTACAGGTCTGGGCCCGTACAAAAATCAGCGAAAACAGGCCCGGCCCAGCCCGACTCAATTTCTTAAAAAAAATCCGTTTTTTCTCGACATACAATTAAGATTCTTTTAATGAATACTATACATACATATTTATGGGAACATGTTACAGCATGTTTTAGATTACTATGTGTTCGCAAAACTGAAAACATACAATAGTAAACATTAGCGATTAGTTACAGTGTTTAGTCATCGTCTCTACAGTCATTTCAAAATTCAAATAAGGATTCATTAAAAGATTAATGTAGTTCAGAATAAAGGATTAAAAACATGATAACTTTTGAGGCTGTATAATAAAAAGCAGATTTGTGAAAATATTTCACTCATTTTTAAGGCTTTTCTCAAATCCAAATGAGCCACATTTCGACACATTTATGAATTCATTTCTTTTCGGAAACGGTGTAAGATTGGCAGGTATTCTTATTCAGAAACTATATAAATGCCGTTTTTTCATAGATAAAAGCAATATATCTTTCTGAAAATACTGCTAAATTTTGCGTTTTGAATCGAATTTCCGGAAGCGATAGCACAGAAAAGGAAAAACACGTACATGATAAGAATCTCTGTTATTTCTGTAAGTAATTTATCAAATATAGAGAAAGCTATTCGTTTCCTTCAATGTAGGCTTTCAATAGTCAGGCCTGTCAATTTTATGCCTTTATAGTTAATAATGTGTCAGAAAATGTGTCTGAAAGTTTCGCATTGTTAAGCAGTGAATATGAGAACAACCTTAAGGTATATTTCCAAATATACTGTTAACAGAAGTTCATTATCACTATTTATACATTTACAAAACGTAATGCTTGTCCTACACATCCTGAGATCGATTAAAACCAGTTCCGTCCCGGCACGAGTCTGCTGAAAAAAATTAAACCCGGCATCAGACATCTTGTAACTGTACGATGCCGATCTCTACGATGGACATTTAACAGTTCTGTATTGATGTTGCTAAACTCCCTTCGGCTCGTGACGCACATTTATACTTCTCGAGAAAATCAAATTCATTGAAAATGGCTCGTATTTTATCTGCTTCACTGGAATCCTTATATCGAACCGATAGGCCCGATTAATTTTTTTATCGGCCCGGCCCTGCAGGCCCGTTCAAAATTTTTGCCGGCCCGGCCCGTTGAAAAAATTGTCCTATTTCTGCCGGCTCGGCCCGTTTGAAAATTCGTCTGCATTCCGCCGCCCGGCACGCGGGCCGGGTACGGGCCCTTGCAGACCTCTAGGATGGAGCCCTTCCCCATTGGAATCTCTTTCTAAGAGAGTGATTGAACGTCGAAGTCCATGACTGTTGGATTGGTCGTAATGGCCGAGACGACGAAGCCGTTTTTCGCTGGTCTGCACGTTTACTTAACATAACGCCATGTGATTTTTTTGCTTTGGAGCTTTATAAAACATCTTGTCTACGTTCTGCCGCTATCTAATTATTTACATAGTGTTTACCGAGTTGAAACATATAATTGAAGAGGTTATTGCTTCCATTACTCCGGACTTGTTAACCGAAGTGTGGGAAGAATTTGACTTCAGGTTTTGGATGTGTATGTGCATCGTATAACTAAAGGTGCACAGATTGAACATTTGTAAGAAAAGCTAGCTCTGTTTACCTTCAATTTGATGTATGATTTCCTGTAAATAGTCTACATTAAACAGTTATAATATATCTACTCGGACTGAGACATTATTTTACGGTATTTTAATATAATCGATTCATTCTAGATATCTTATTGAAACTTTTGTAAAAGGTAAAATACTTAACACGTTCACGCCTGCGCGGTGGGTCACACTCGACTGTCTCAGAGTTGTCAAGTCTCCGGCTTTTCGCCCACCACTGTTATTTTAGAGAAAATGTTGTTCCTTTAAATCGCCCAATTGTTTTAATTAAATAAAACAACATTTTCTGTATTAAAATGCTGGTATCCAAAAAGCCGAAAACTTGGCAGCTCTGAGACAGTCGAGTGTGACCCACCGCGTCGGCGTAAACGTGTTAAATATCTTATTACCAATCATGTATACATTATTTCTGCTCTCAAAGTTCCTTTTTTATGCACACGAAAAACACTCCAGGATGAATGAGGTTTTTTTGAGTAGGATTTTAACATAGTGCACTCACATTTCGTAATTACACTTTTCTGATTAAAAAATACAATTAATTAAAACTGCAGTTATTAAAAAATGAAAGAACTTAACAGTAAATAATCTCAAAGATTTCGGAGTGAAAGCCTGACACAGATACATTGTTTTAATATTGTTACCATTGAAAACTATCATTTCTGAAGTAAGTTATTCACGAAAAGAACACACTAATTAAACTCTCTGTTGTTTGAGATGCACATGCACAGGCTTCATTATGATCTACTGTATAACTCCCAATACTTTTCTTTAGTACTAGGAAAAGTAATTTCACAAGGATTTTATTACTTTCGTTGTGAGGAAAAACGTGCTGCTTCAGAAAAGACGATGATGAATAGTTTGCGAATAATGGGATCAAGTATTTTTAATTAAATTACGCACTACACCGCACTAATATTTAACTTATTTATGCAATGTGTACGACCTGTGCAGTAGAAACCAGATTAATCTCATAAAAGTAATTTAATCTGTGTTAGGTATTTTAATTAATCTTACTTCCTTTTTTTTATTTGCGAAATTCTAATTGAAAGTATCGAATATATTACATATCACAATGGAAGCGTAAGAAAGTGTTTGATCTTTTCTATTCAGAAAATGCCATTTTTATTTATTTTTACTTATAACGTTATGGGTTACCCGTTATCTGCATGGGAAGAAATAAAAATGGCATAAAGGGTATAGACCGGGAGGCGAGAGCACGGACAATCAGCTCATTGAGTTCACGGTTGATATTCCAGAATTAGTTAAAACATGATTCGCATATTAAAACGCAATTGTTATACCAAGTCATATGTTGGTGGAAAACACCTGAAAACCCGATTTTAGCGGTTCACTCGTAGGTTTTCCATTGTGATTTCATGCACCCAGTCTTCCCTATTTTCATACATTTGGGTGCAGGAAAACACAATTGTAAAGCAATTTTAGGCGCGTTCGTAATTATATAAATGCGTAGCATCTATAATCGTCGTCTAGTCCAATCGTTTGTCAGCATATAACAGTGCAAAAACTACCCAACCGATTTGTTTGAAATTTAATACATATAATCGCTATAGAATTTTGTCGAGTCATTTTAAATTTTGATAAAATCTAATCAAAACTTGCAAAGATATAAATAAAAGTTTTCTTCATTCTATTAAATCCTATCATACGTAATTAAATCAATGATATCCCGTGATAGGTAATGATTCTTGGTTGCCATCGTGATGACTTCCTATTTAAGATGGAGTCCTATTATTTCCATGTTACTGAATTTAATATATAGAATCATAATAAATTTCGTATTCATGCATTTTTGAATAAGAGTGCTACATTTATTCCACCAAGTTCTGAATATTTGTAAAACTAGTTATAGTAAGAATACACCTCATTTGCTTCGTTTCACGTACCATTTCGGACTTGTTTCTAATATATTGGTTGATTATGTTCTACTGCTTGATCACAATTTTTCTTGAGTCCATCCAATGTTGCCAATTCAAATACCGTTTTATAAAGAGCTCGTTTTAAAATTCCATATGCACATATCCATAAGAGACAAGTAGAATGACGTGAGTGGGACACATTTAAATATAATAGCCTTAATTCCAGTTTTATTTCTCATTTTTTTCTAAAATATAGCAGTTAATTTAAAGATAAAGTTGGTACCCTTATCGGGAACTTAACTCCATGAAGATTATTTTAGGGGAAAAAACGAAATTTCTTCTGTAAATATCGGGCGTAACACATTCTCCAGATAGCATGGTGAGCTGCTATTAACACTTTTTCCAGACCTGCGAGAATCCTAAATCCTTTACTGAAACATTGTTTTGAGTCTCGGGTCTTTTTTCGATGTCGCTTTTAGCTGGATTTCGTAAGAAATATTACCTATTAGATACTCCCCTATATTGGAATTTCTGAAAAACTTTTGAAGATCTACTCCGATCATGACCCGAGAATCCAGAACCACCCACAGTACCACCCCATATATATATATATATATATAGGCATAGGCATCCTAAAGTCTTGTTAAAAGAACGGGCGTGTATTGATGAATTGAAACGAAAGAAAGTTGCAGACCTGGAACTCTGGTATTTGACAATGGCTTTGGAGGAAAAATTATTTGTTTATTGTTGACGGGTGAGAAACATTATACAGGTATTACTGTTTTTCATATTTTGAGAAATTTTATTTTGCGGGTTTGGGGGGGGGGGGGGTGCATTTATTCTGCATTCATGCATGTTAAGTTTATTTCTTTTGTTTATATTTTAATGGCAATTTTTTAAGTATTTCTCTAAAAGACCTTTTATTAAAGCTTTTTTGTTTTTGTATGATAATTTTTGTATTGTTAACATTATGTTTGTTAGTTTTAATTTGAGTTATTGTAGTTTTTTATGGAATTTGGTTAATAAAATGACAATAGTTTTTCAGTATTGAATGCGGGCGTGTGTTCAGAAACCTGCAAATTTTAAAAGTGGGGGTGGAGTTAGTTTTTTGTCTGTCCTCGCACTGATGAAGAACAGACTGCTTTTGTTTTTTACCTGTCTTTCTTGTTCTTTTAAGTATTTTATAGTTAAAAAATTTTTTTTGCAGATATACACCTTCCTTTTGGAGTTATAGTGTTTTGGCATTTTGAAATGGTGTAATATATATATATATATATATATATATATATATATATACCCAAAGACCAAACAAAAAATTCGAAACTACGGAACTGATCCAACAATAAATAAACTAAACCAAATGACAACTACAAAATAACTAAAAACAACTAACTTCAAAAACAACATACTTTAAAAACGGCAAACTTTAAAAACATTCAAACTAAAACCAGAAGAAATTGAATCCATGGAGACAGGCGGCATGCACTTGCGACATGCAACTGCGGGGTTAAAACCAGTTTTTATGTGCACAACGCTCCCCAAACAACCCGTCAAGACCAAAAAGAAAAAACTAACAAATCGAATGAGCTGCCTAGACCCATCGAAAACCAACAACTGAACTTGAAACCCCAAACAATCGTGCACGCAAACCCTGAACAGTCAAAGCCACGGTTACTCCTCTCTTCGCATCCACATTACCTCTAAATCTCTGCG
The DNA here is from genome assembly GCA_963932465.1 of Maratus speciosus. Lineage (NCBI taxonomy): Eukaryota > Metazoa > Arthropoda > Arachnida > Araneae > Salticidae > Maratus > Maratus speciosus. The sequence continues at coordinate 134,233,544 of OZ010799.1, forward strand.
ATAAGTCTTACACTTTACGAAATTTCGTATCAGACTCTTCAAAAATCTCTCAGGATAGCCATGATGCAATGCCAGACTATACCAATTGTAAAGTTCTTCAATTTTTTCCCCAGTATTTGATGTCAATCTATCTATACGGTTTAACCCGTTAATAAAAATATTTCTATATATTGAGATATGCACATTTGATCCAAAATTTAAGATTTTTATAGTTTCAAAGTTAAAGCTTTTTCGTTTATGATATATATCTGTTTTTATCTCACCATTTTTTATCTCGATATTAATGTCTAAATAGTTGACCATGTTTTTACTTTTTGACTCCAATTTCAAATTTAAACCTTTAGGATAGCAATCAAATTTTTCTTTTATCACATCATTGCATCTGACTATTAAAACGTCATCAATGTAACGAAAGCACTTCATATCCTCATTTATATCAATTTGTTCCTCATACATATATAAGTAGATATCGGCTAAAATCGAACTACAACATCCCCCCATTGGAATACCTCTAACTTGTTTGTAAACAATTTTCCCGTCATATAAGTAGTTCTCACTCACTACAAAGTTAAACAAATTAGTAAACCATTCCTGTCCGATAGTTGAGGAATTATATTTACTAAAAAACTCCATAATTTTTATTTTAAGATTGTCCAAATCTATACTATTATACAAATCTTCAAAATCATACGCTGTTAAACTTGAGATGTTTTTAATTAGATTTGAATGTTTAATTAACTCAAAGCTGTTTTTTATTATACAAGCCGGTTTATCTTTCAATACTTCATCAAAAATCTCTTTTAATAATTTCAACAATTTTTTATTACAATTTTCCAAATATGAACCGAAACCACATGTAATAGCTCTAAAAGCAACCGGATCTTTATGAAACTTTGGAACCATTACCAAATATGGAAAGCTAGTACTATTTTGCTTTATTTTAATTTTTTTATAATATGCTTTTACTCTATTACTAATAACTTGTTTATTTGATTTGACAATTTCATAGTTTATTTCATTACCATAAGCCTCCCTGAGTAATTTACTATATCATGTTTTACAAATAATTGCGTAATTTGTGTTAGCTTTATCTATATACGTAATTATAAATTTATTCTGCAATTCTGTTATAGATTCTTTCAAATCCTTATAATACTTTACCGAAACCACCTCAGAGTTACTCTCAAAATTTCTACAGAAATCTTTTAAAATATGATACTTCCATTCCTCGAAAACGCTAGCAGGCAAATTGTATTTATGAACTAATTTTTGAATAAAAATATCTAAGTTCATATTCAAGCGTTTTTTGCCATATTTCTTGTTAATACTCTCTTAATCCTGTAACTCGTCCCGTATTTCATGATTTCACTCAAATTCTTATTATGTACAATATCCAAACTACCCGTTAATACGTGTCCGTATGTTGGATTTATATATTCGTTGAATTTCACTTCGTGACAATAGCAAACACTATTATCGATACTTTTTTTCAAATCTTTTGCATAGTCGTTATAATTATATATGAGTCTGCCCATCGGTTTAACATATTTAAAAGCCTTAAAAATCTCTATATTTTTATCCGGCAGCAGTCTATGATACTTATTTAAAACTTTATTAATGTTAACCCCTTTTAGATGTGACCCCATGTAATCCAAGACACAGTATATTTTGTTATTTTCGGCATCTTTTTTATACATGCTCTTTACATAACTATCTAAATTTTGTTTTCTTATTCTAAATCTCAATAGATCTAGAGCCATGTCAATATTCTTGTTACCCGTTTTTTTATGCAAATTCCTCAAAAGTTCTGGTATCATTTTCTTTTTGACATTAAATATAATGTTTTTAATTACTAATTCGTTATCGTTTGAGTTGTAATTTTCGATAACTTTTTCGACATCCTTGCAACATTTTAATTTCTTTAATTCAACATTTGTCCTATGATTTTTATCCCTGTCATAATCCATTATATGTTTTGTCCTTTCATAGATTGAGACATCCAATAATTTTTCTCTAAAATTCCTTATTACATTACTTTGATCGAACTTTACATTCATTCCATATGGGTATACCGTACCATACTTTACCATCATATTTCTTTCACTGATTAATCTTTCAGTTTTATTAGGAACAATTTTCAAAATAGAAATCTCAATATTATCAATTCCATGCCTATCAAAATGTGTAATCTCAATTTCTTGTTCCTCCTTACCACTTTTTTGTTTTCTTATGTCTGTCTTATGATTGTTAATTCTTATATTCAAAGGAGTTGAATTTTGTCCTATGTACGACATATTACAAACTCTACATCTCAGTCTGTAGACACAGTTATAAACCTTGCAGAATTTTAAATACTCTCCATTATCATTAGCCTCTACTAAACCCCCGGCACATACACACACTTTACAACGTTTATCTGTACAAGTTTTTAAATTCGCCCAGACCATCTTCACCCTTTAGTTTTTTGTTATAAAAACATTTGGTTTTATATTTGACTATGTTCTTCTCACCTCTACCACCATTTTTTAATTTTTTTAAATATTGGGCCACGTTACTGTTATAGAAAATCCTTGTTTTGTATCTCAAACTTCCATAGTCAGTGTAATTGGCACTATCATTTTTCAAAGAACAAGTCAACATACATTTTTTAATATATTTTTCACCTATCTTAAAATTTTTATTTATTTTTTTATTTATATAAACATTAACCTTACTTCGTTTTGGCATTTTGAAATGGTGTAATATATATATATATATATATACCTATCTTTCTATCTATCTATCTATCTATATATATATATATATATATACCTATCTATATATCTATCTATTCATCTATATATATATCCCTTTTTTATGGACACGATAACTTCCATAATTCTGCACAGATCTCTTCCAAACTGACACAACAAATCAAAGGCTAAAAAATCTCGATCAAGTTCTTAATGAATATAATCAGACGAAGGGGGTGAATGAAAATATGGAGGGGTTTTGTGAAAACGGAAAAAACTCCATAACTTTTTAATTATAATACATATCAAATCAATTTAAAGTAATTATTACTTTTAGGAAAATGGCCAAAAATTTATGTATCACGGATTTTTGATAAAATTAAAAATACGCTTAAGGGGCGAAGAAAATAGGGTTTTAGAGAGAAAAACATTCACAACTTCGTCAATATTCAGGATATCAAATTCATTAAACTTATTATAAATCTTCTTAATACTATCTACAACTTTTATATTGGCAAGTTTTTGTTAGGACCAACTTTTACCGCATAAAATATTAAAAACGGAAAAAATGGGGGGATGAAGAAAAGAAAATTCACAACTTCGTCAATTCACAAGCTGTCCAATCCGTTTGAATTTATTATACATATTCTTAATATTATCCACAACTTTTATATTGACAGATTTTTGATAGGACCAACTCTTACAGCAAAAATAATTTAAACGAAAATAGAGGTTGACGAAAAAAATTATCGTATTAAGTGTGTACTCAAATCCAAACTGCTTATTTTCTGACTCATTTTTAAATTCATTTTTGCTCTCAAACTTATCCATTTGTCAGGTTCTCTTATTCAGAAACTATATAATGCGCTGTATTTGTCGATTTTGTGATAAAGGCAGAATATATTTCAAAAAATGCTGTCAAATTGGGCATTTTGAATCGAATTTCCTGAAGCGATAGTACTGTAAATGAAAAAAATGGTCGTAAATAACTGTTTGTAAATCAAATTCGAATTTATTGAACGAAAAATAAAAACACAGGTCGCTTTTAAATCTCTTAAAAAATTCGAGTCAGCGAGTTTCATGCTTTTGCTTTTAAAAACGATTCCGAAAATGTGTCAGAAAATTTCGAGTTGTTGAGCGTGAAAAAATATTCTGATAAAACTAGCTCTTACAGAAAATTAAATTAAAAATTCGTCAAAATTCACCAGATGAAATTCTTAATCTGGGTTTATTTCAAATCTTTATTTAGTTTTTGTTGGTGAAATTAGTACTTAACTTCAAAAATCCACCTCCGCCTGTAGGCCGAGCCGGAAGGTTTTTTTCTCCATTTGGAATTTGTTTTCCTTGTGTATATACCAATTGACTGTTTCCCTTTTCAATTAATAATGTTGCTTATTTTTCCCTTGAAAGCTTCATGCCATGCGTTTCAGTTTTTTGTAATTATGGAATAAGAATATTTCTCCCTGGAAAGTGAAAAAGGTATTCTTTGACCCACAGCTTGTTTACATGCGCCATTTTGAAATAAGAATTATTTGGAAGTATCAGACGATAATTTTATTTTCAAATAATAAGCTGTTGCTAGAAATTTCAATCCAAAATATTGGCCTTTTTAAAATCTTTTATCAAATCATTAGGAAAATGTGTAGACAACCTTTCTATAAATAATGCAGCATAGTAAATATTTCCATTAATTAAATATAATTCAAATATCTTACAAATGTCATGCTTTGTTTAGTTGGTGTTTCATTAAACCTTAAGCGTCGGATTTAATGGCATAGAGAAATGTGTTATGTCAGTACAGAAAAATGTTAGTACGAGATGGCTGCATGGATCCTTAATATGTACAAGAAATAGCAATTAATTTACTGCAGAATAACGAGCATAGTTGTTCTGCTTCACGCAATAAAGTTTGATTGTAGCTGTGAGATAGTTTTGAACAACATTCAAATGACTGACGCTTGCAATTTAGTTTGGAACAAGCTGCTATTGATTTAGTGATGCACTAAATTTCTAGGGTGTTCTATGATTATGGAGTATAAGATGTTTTTAGAAATTTTTAAAATTTTATTTAATTTCTACGTATAAACTATAGCAACTTAATTGCTATATTTTATACGTATTTATTGCTATAGCAATAATAATATATTTATAATAAATAATAATATATTTATTATTTATTTTCAAATAAAAATCTATCTCTAAATATTTCCCTCCAAAATATTTGCCTTTTTAAAATCTTTTATCAAATCATTACGAAAATGTGTAAACAACCTTTCTATAAATAATGCAGCCTAGTAAAAATTTTCACTAATTAAATAATTCAAATATCTTACAAATGTCGTGCTTTGTTTAATTGGTGTTTCATTAAACCTTAAGTGTCGGATTTAATGACATAGAGAAATGTGTTATGCCAGTATAGGAAAATGTTAGAACGAGACGTGTATCCAAGATCCTTGATATGTACAGGAAATAGCAATTAATTTCTGTAGAACAACGAGCATAGTTGTTCGGCTTAAAGCAATAAAGTTTGATGGTAGCTGTGCGATTGTTTTGAACAACATTGAAATAACTGACGCTTATAATTTAGTTTGGAACAAGTTGTTATTGCTTTAGTGATGCACTAAATATCCAGAGTATCATATGGTTATGGAGTATAAGATTTTTTAGAAATTTTTAAAATTTTATTTAACTTTTACGTATGATGCATAGCAAATTAATTACTTTATAAAGCAACTAATTTTATAATTCTTTTTAATGAGATAATTTTTAGGATTCTTTTATTAATTCCAAAATTTATTAATATTTAAGTACATATACAGTTAAGTACATAAGTACATAAGCACATTAAGTATATACGTACATGTACATATTACAGTTAAACTTAATTTTCCATTGGTTCCCTAATGTTTCGGCAGATCGCTTAACAATCTCCTAGATGTAAAGCTGCGACGCAACTATGAACTCAGTATATAAAAGTGTTAAAATTTTTTATTGTACCATATTTATACATCTGCTGCACATCTATAAATATATAAAATTGATATCTTAAATTAAATTTCTATCAGGCTTCGCCCACTTTTGTGGTCGGTCTCTTCAAACAAACCTTGAATCAGATGAAATATATTGGGAAATTTCACTTTATGTTTTAAATGAATATCAACTTTTGCCTGTAATGTCCTTCCACATTGCTGAAATCGACGCGGACTACATTTCGCTATTAGATTTTCTAATATGTCAGACAATTAGGCTGTTAAGGACAAAACTTTTAGATAAACATTTACTGTAGGAATCAGTAACGAAGGATGGAATGATACCCAATTTTTTAAAACTATACCTGAAAAATTAGCTAACCATGCAAGCATCATTAAATTTTTATCCAGTAGAACTTTCTAGCAAGGTTAATGTAACATAATTGTGTTTATCTAATTACAGAACCCCCAAACATAGTTCTATAATTAGGTAATGGAGAACGATAAGTTATGGACTAACATATTTTCTGGAAAATTATCTAACTAATTCCAAACACAGGGATCTTTTTAAAAAGTTAAATTTCATATTTCTTTTAACCTGTTAATATAACGTTTTTTCATAATTCTATAACTGAGTAGAGTAAAACGATATAGTGTATACTAAAATCTTTCCTGAAAAAATATCTAACTAGCAGTGCAAATCTGATGAAAATCTATTCAGCAGAACTTACGTTATATTTTGATGGAACGAAATTCCACTGGATGTGTTTGTAAACAACTGTTTTCGTGTGTAGATTTTAACTTTCTAAACTTCCTACAGTGAGACAATCTGGATAAGAGATACAAATAAGGTAAGTGTCAAAATATTACCTTTGGTAACCTGCAACCCATGTGTGATCATAGCTTTTCCTTTTCCTTTTTATTTTGACAGAAAATGTTTACGTTTTCATAAAGCTATCATGAAAACTAGTTTTTCGGGTCTACTTTGTGTGAAGCCTTTTTTGGTGCGAAAAAAGCCCCAGTTACTTAAAAGTGCCTTTTATACAAAGAAATCCCTTAAAAAATGTATTAAGTGAAAATTCTTTCAAATGCTACTGTAGAAAAATGCTACATTAATTATTTTTGTTCCAGTTGCTGTGGATAACATGACGAAAACTGTTTCTCGTGTCTTTAATATTAACACTTGGCTTATTGTGTTTAAGTGTTTAAAAAAAAAAAAAAAAAAAAAAAAAAAAAAAAAAAACATTTGTTTATCAAGTTTGCAGTGTTATTTCATTAGCAGATCTTATTGAAAGCGGGTTTCAATATTCCAACATATGAAATGTTTTAATTTTATATGAAAACTAGGGGGCTGTGCTCCCTGCAAGCTACGCTCGCCAACCGCCGTTCAAACACCGCAGAATCTAAAATCACGCTAATTTGATCGGTTTTTAAAAGATTAGAGAAGATTGAATTAAAATAAAAAAAACATATAGCGATCTCCCAGTAAACGGGTTTCCATTCAATTCCCTTTGATTGCGAAAATTTAAGGCCAAATCAGTTGCTGTTAAGACATCCAATGGTTGTTTTCGTGATTGATTAAAGAAGATCAGTTAAACATTTGAAAAGAAGCTAAAATAAAATGAATTAATTAAACAGAGTCTTTGCCGACCGGTACTTTTTAACAGCGTTCTAAAACGATTGACATAATACAATTTACTACAATAACTACAATTTACTGCTTTAACCCCTTCAAGGGCGGTAGTTCATTTTTAGACCACTTAATTTTAATTCTTAAATGCCAAATTGGCACCAGAATATTGGAATGGAAAATTTGCTTTTATTAAGTAAGTGAACAAAAGCATTTTCGTATTTCGAAATTTGTTTGTAAATTCCGGTACCATTCACTGATTTCAACATTTTACGAATAGAAGTACCTTGCCCCTGAAAGGGTTAAACCCATATTAATGTATTTATTATTTTAAAGTTTCCTTTCTATTTTAATATTCATGTGTAAATACAATTTTCTAGACATTATTTTCAATATTTTCCTACTTTTAACTCGTTACTCATTTAATAGTAATTTTAAAGTTTTTTTTTTCTGTTTTTAATAGGCATGTGTAAGTAAATTTGTAATCATTAGAAATATTATTCTTTGCACTGTTTTTAGAATTGAAAACAATCTCTATTATAATAGCCTAAGTCATGCGATTATCATCAACAGTTCCTTCGCTTTTCATAAGAAAGGTTTCCATTTTGATTAAAGAATCAAAGTTATTTTTTCGAAAAAAACTACATAAAAGTTGCCATGATCGCAAAGAATTCTTGGTACTTTTATGTTAGCTCAAATCTCGCCAATAGCTCTTTTTGGTATTTTTTCGTTATACGGACACCATGCCAAAATGTATGCTAATGCGCCAATTATTTCAACCCTGATCGCGAAAAGGATTTTTATAATAAAACATGCGAAACATTGTGATTTGCTATTACTTGCTATACTTTATTGTATAACAGTTATTTGTTCCTTTATTTTAAGTATATATTTGTGATTTAGTAAAATAGTTCGGAGACTACTGACCAGGCCCCTACCGACCGGGGTTAACCCAGCTGAACGGTTTGTAATTGCCTGGATAGCAGGGCGATGCATTGTGAGTACATACGCCAGATCGCCGCAGGCGGCGGACCACACCGCGGTGACCACACCAGCAAGCACCCGGGCCGACTATACTAAGCCAAGTTGATGAGTCTAGGTTGTTTTTTGCACTTTGCAAAACTATGATTGTTGCCGCACACCACGTACTTGCCATGCCAGTTGGAAAAGGGCTGGATTACTTTTGATGCCTAAAAGGTCGTAAACTTCTTAGCTGTAGAAGAGGGCAATTTTGAGGGAAAATTAAAATTAATATGGCCGAAAAGCTAAGATTTACCGCTGTAGGGATAATTTTGGGCCGAATTGCAAGGTAGACGAATCGCTGCAGAGGGAGACGGGAATAAACCCGACATCATTGCCTCGATCGTCATCCTATCTGCAGTGCCTACTGCTCGTTTGTGTTTACTTTGTTTTACCGGTTCCTTAACGTTATATCCTGTTGATTGGTACCTGCACATTGCTACTCAAGTTGATCTCGTAATTTAGAACCTTGATCAGATGACGAGACCTTCACCTGGCAAGGCACCTCCAGAGGTATAATTCACGGGTAACTTGGAGGACTTTATACCCACGACGGATTTTACATACACCAGGCGCCATTAGCGTACAGGTGCATGTAAAATCCGTCGTGGGTACAAAGTCCTCCAAATAAATTAATAATAATAATAATAAATTCCAAATAAATAATAGTAAAATAGTTCATAAAATACTGTAGTATCCAAATGTTATATTTTTAAAAGGCTCACTTTACTATCGACAGTGTTTTTTCTTTTATTTTTCAAATGTTTAAATTTACGGGATTTTCATTTTGCGCCAACTATTACGCTTGGCGACAATGGTGTCCGTATAATGGAAACGTACCATTTTTTTTTTTTAAACTCGTAAGTTAGTATTTTTTTTTTTTTTTTTTAAATTAAAAGGTACTACATGGTTATCCCATTGACCAAAAATAAATCGCCAGACAATAAGATTAAACGATAATAATGGTTGATCAAAAATGTAACATTCTCTTGACTGTAAGAAAGTTACACGTGTATACGCCATCAAGTGATTTTTATTTCGACGCTTTATTTGTATTTGAATTTTTATACTAATTTATTTGTTTTTTCGTTATTTAAAAAAAAATTGCGTCAACTTGTATAATTTGGCGAATAGTTTGGCGATTTATATAATTTGGCGATATTGGTCATTTGCTTTGAATTTGAAATTAAATGTTATGATTTGTTGCTTAATATTTAACACAGATGTCATATAAGCACCGGGTTTGACGTCATTTTTTTTACGACAATTTGGCGAAAACCTCGTTTTCGAATACCAGTTATACATTTCTTTTTAAATTATTTTTTGTTATTTTTAAAATGGAATAACAAGAAATAAATAAAAAATTAATTAATAACTATAGAACAAAGCAATTCATAACATTTTTTTCTTAAATAAAAAGAAAATAAAGGTAAATAGAAGAATAAGCAACAATAGCCGGGTTACCATGTCAGGCAATATAACGCCATTGTGGCGCCAATTAGGTACGCCGGTGCGTGTGTGACATCTGAGCCTAATATTTTCCCTTTCGTTTCGTTTAAAAAAAAAGAAAGAAGTGTAAGCCATTAATTTTAAATGTTTTTTTTTTTCTTAATGAAAATTTTGTATTAAATAAAATGATAACGAAATAAAAAAAAGCATTGTTATTAGCATAGATTTAAGGGAGGCCAAACTTCGTCGCCAAATTAGTTTAAAATTATAACCTTTTTTGAAATGCGAAAAAAAAATCTGTTATGATTGAAATTTGAGTTGCCATCATTGGAAAAATGTATATAAAATTAGAAAAAAATTAATATTTCGAAAACTGATTCGAATTTAAAAATTCTAATACCAGTTTTGAAATCTGCGGATCAATATTGATTTTTGGTGTTAATTTCATCTCAAAGTATTCCATATTTTAGGAGAAATCGCCGTTAAACATAATCAGTTGTTTAATCAGTCGATTCATACTTCCGTTTCATAAATTCGTTTCATTAGGATTTTATATATACGAGGTGGGACCCGTCGAACATCGACGAAGGAAAATGTTTAAGAAGGAACTGTGTCATTGATTTATAATAAACCTGCAAAATTAGTTACAGACACTGTAAATTTTTGTAAAACATTGCGTTTTATCAGCCTGTGCTTTCGATTACGTTATTTTTAAAAGAAGTTTTTTCACCTGTGAAAAATTTCAAAGGGGCTGGGGTGAAATGACGTACTTCTACGAAACATATTTCAGTTTTAAGAATTAAAAAAACAGGCTTTTTTTATAAAATGACATCATTTGTATCCGTTAAAGAATTCCACTTTTATGATCGAATCTTAAACAACATCCGTACAGTACAGAGCTTCTAGAATTCTTAAATTTTGTAGTCAATCCTACATACATAGAAAAGTATTTAAATAACGCAATTATTGCAGAATAATACACAAACACAAACAAATAACAATATCGTCATTCAAGAAGCTTGGGAAAAAAAAAAAAATCTGGTATTTAATATTACATATGCCTTCGCTTGTTTTTGTTTATAATAGCTCCATGTTTTATCAGAAGTCCTTATCAGAAATCATTTTTTCAAAATTTGGAAAATATTATTACACACGCATAAATAGAATTGCATTCTTTCAGCTTTCTGATACGAAATAAGTAATTGTGAAGGAAACAAAAATTATTTAAAATACGTTTTCTTAAAGAAGTGTTATATCGTTTGTAAAATATTTTTGCTATAAACTAAGAAACATTTTATTGATGAATAGAAAAGAAATAAAACCAAATTCACCGGATTCAGACGGTATTTTTGACATAGCATGTATTTTAATTTAAAATTTTATGCGGAAATGGCAACAAAAAAGTATGCTAATCTACTATTTTCCTTTTCCTTTTAATAGGAATGGAGTACTTCTGTTGCCACAATTACAAAATTGGTACTAAAAACTATAAAAAAAATTAATATCTCAAAAATAAATTGAGATACATCCTTCAAACAAATTGCATTTAAAAGTATATTTTTTTTCTTATAAGACGGTATAAAAACTAAAAATGTGCGATGTGTAGAAGTTTAAAAAGTTTCAGCGGCGAAAATTGCAAAACGAAAATTCATTTCAAATATGAAAGTGTTGCCATTCGCAGAATGACGTATGCGTTACGCACAGATAGGTTTGTCCTTTATAATATAGATAGGGTAGATAAGTGAATGGTCCAAAGAAGTCCGAGCAGGGGCTATTTTGTTCCAAAAGTTTAAAAATAGTTTTAAAAAAATTGCCTCTTTAGAACCATACAGTTTGCTTCACTGTCTCTTGCCCACCGAGCGTCTTGCAAAAGGGTAAAATTGTAATGTTGTTTTCTTTGCATTTTGTTTTAAATGCTTAGAAAATATCATTCTTTCAACATTATAGAAAAAAAAAAACTCAATTGCAAATATGAATGTAATCCTTAAGAGTATTAATAATTCTTCAATGTATTTAAAATTCCATAAATCTATAGAATTATATTATCATATATATTGCTTGTATTGCTGTGAAACCTGGAGCTTAGTGAACGGAATAATACGCCCCAAACACTTAGAGGGTTCATTGCTTACAATTCAATTTCATTGTTGAATAAACGGTCAAGTGCGAGCATTACTCGCGCACAGAGGGTTCCGTAGAATAAATATATGAATTTGTAATTGTATTATTAAAAAAAAAAAAACAATGTTGCTAAAAGAATACTAAGACATTGTAAAAAACTATACAACGTAGGGTTGGGTATAACTGTATATATTAGAAAAGTGTAAATGGGTATACCATGAAAGTTCAAAGAGATATGGAACCTAAATAATATCAAATATAGCTATTCGTATAACTCTTCTATTGATATTGTCCTAATCTGTTTCTGATGAACTTAACTCGGTACTGACAATAAAAACAGTGCATAGTTAAACTTCATTTGGCATTTCATGAAACTAAATTCAGCGTAGTAATAACCTTTATTTCTACAGTGTAGCTAAAACAAAACCTTTGTTCAAAGTTTAAATTTGGCATTGTGCTAAGCGTGCTTCGAATTGAGGTCTCAAAGTTGCAACGCCGCCTTGGTCTGTGCCGCGTTTTTCCAGATAGGTGTTTAATTAACTTTTAAAGTCACTTGAGGCGTATTGAGACATACAATCAATGCAAACTATCGCGATTGCCACAGTATTTATGCGATTCATTCTAATTCAATCTTTCGAGTGCGATGCCCTTAAAAAACGAACACCTAATTTTAATTCCAAAACACACAAACGGCACCAAGAATATTTAATTAAAATTTTCCTTTTATCATGTACGTGAAAATAAGCAAGTTCGCACTTTTTAATAAATTGGTTTATAAATTCTGGTGTCAGTTCATTATTTCATAAGTTTATAAATAGAATTACTCCGTGTCGGAAAGGATTAAGTGGTCGCAGGGCTCTTAAAGCTTCAAAATTTAAGAAATTTTAATTTTTTTGATGTTAAACTCCTATCTTTTCTGAATATTTTGATATAATTGTTTCTTTGAAATTCACATTAGAACAGAAGTTTTGGCTTTTAGAATTCTACCCACTCAATAGCTGAAGCGGCGTTTCCGAAACTTTAAAGTCATTATTTTCCAAATGGCGTTTTTTGGGCATAACGCGCAGGATACCTCAAAAACTTTTGAATATTTTTTCATGAAATTTTCAAAGCATATATTTCATGTTAGTCTGTAAAAACTGAACCTAAAATTTCCTTTTTATTGTTCAAAAAAATATTTTTTTAGGTGATTTTACTGTTGAAATTTTCAAAATTTTGTATTAACTAAATGCAACATTGCATTAAAAATATAAAAATGCTTTAAATACAAATTTATTTAAGTTCAGGGAAATTATTACAATCTGAAGTATAAGTAAGCACCAAAATTTTCGTTCTAATTGCAATATTTATTTTGTAATTGCGGGTAAACTGTTATGCCAATTTTTTGTTCGACAAATGTCTAACAGTTTCGAGCCCCCTATAAATACTAATTCTGTGTCTTGCAATTTTTTATCCCAATTAAAATTGTGTTTTAAAATCGTGTACAATTTAAGACATTAAATGTTGAACATTAAATGTTTTTCCAATTTTTAGAGTCCCGAGACCCCTTAAATTAGTATATTTTTAACAATTTGACGTTGCTTTATATACAATTTGATATTGCTTTTATACTGTTACTGGACATTACAGTACACATATATATCATTTAAAGTTGTTAACTAGGCATAGAGTACGCCGCCCCTGTCCTTGTGTATGTCCAAACTGACCGTACCTTTAAGGGTTAATATCTCGGCTAATTACCGATGATTTTTTTCGAAAATTATTATCAACAATGCTTTTATTCTTCTGCAACGATAGGTATATTCAGCGATGCTCAACAATTTTTCTGAATGCCCATAAATCGAAATTTGTGTATAACAGAAAAATGCTAATTACTCAAAAACTATGTAACCTAGGGCTATAATTTTCCGGCAAGGTTTACATTAACGTCTACTACCTCTAATTTTTTCATAATTTTAGTTTCAGTAGATTCGGAATTAGATGGGGGGGGGGGGGGACATATTTTTGCGCTACATTTTCAACAATATCTTTGAAAATATAATACCTAAAATTAAAAGGAATGTATTTTTGAGTTCAGCGTTACAAAAGCTTTCACAGGATACCCCACATGACATGCAAAGAAAAGATTTTTTTTCAAGTAGCATAATTAGCCCCTCTACTTTTTTACTAAATATATTTATGAATGTTTATTAATCTGAAAATATGTGGGTCAATGATCTTTATTACTTCCCCGAATTTGAACTTTCCACATTCCATAGTTTACGAGTAAAATGGCTGTGACAGACAGACAGACGGACATACACAGGAGTGATCTTATAATGATTCCGTTTTTACTTTTTAAGTACGGAACCCTAAAAATCATATATAATATTTTTTAATAATGGAAATGTTAGTGGAACTATGAAAAATTGGCAAAAGTAGTTGGTTTACAGTTAATCAAAGTGATGGAAAATACTCATTAATTAAATAATCCAATTTTGTTACATATTTTATTTAGTTGGTTTTATATTGTATCTAAAGAATTTGACTTGACGGAATATATTCAATATATTCTGTCGATAGAAGAAAATCTCACTAAAAGAGATTTGTTCATATATTTTATATTTACAGGAAATAGCAATTAGGTTTCTACAGAATGACAAGCATTGTTGTTCAATTTCGGGCAATAAAGTTTCATTGTAGATTGTAGTTGTGTGATTGTTCTCAACAACGTTCAAGTGATTGACGCTTGAATTTTAATTTGGAACAAGCTGTTATTATATTAGTGATTCACTAAGTCTCTAAGTTATTTTACACGGTTAGGAAATATAAGAAATTTTTATTTTTAAATATCTACTCGAAATATAAAGAATTTATATGTAGATTCCTGCATCGGATCGGGAGTCCGAATTTACTTGAAACCGGGCCGACTCGCATTTCGGGTCAGATCGGTTGTACGATAATTTTTTTGTTCCGTTTCGGGTTGATTTTTGATGTTCTGGTTTCGTGTTGAGTTTTGTTTCTTTTGAGTTAGATCGGGTTGAACAGATTTTTCAAAAAGAGGCCTAAGTATTTTTAAATTGAATTTTTTTAAATTTAAATATTGATGACTGTATATGTATTCATTGTTCTACAAATGAGATAAAATTAATATAGCAGATATAATTGTAAAAGATAAAACTTAGAATATAGAGATGTAAATTCTTCCATACCTCTATTAAAATATGGATTGATTTTCTTCATTTCGGATTCGGGTTTGAATATTTTGGGCCCGATTAAGTTTCGGATTTAAATATTTTTGGGCTGTTTCTGTTTTATGTTGAAGAGGTGTCGGGTAATTTCGGGTTAAGTTTCTTTGTTGGGTACGGTTCGACCATTTCAGAACTATATTTTATATCACATGTAATCTGAATATTTGTACTTATATTAGTTATTTTAATTAATTCTTATACGTATCTATATATTCATGACTAGCATCTTTTCAACCTCATATTTATACGGCCACTTATATATCTACAAAAAATATGATCAACCTTAAGAATGTAGTATTTACGACTTTGCTTAAAGCGAAAACGTGATTTTTTTTTTTTTTTTTTTTTTTTTTTTTTTTTTTTTTTTTTTACTGCATCAAAAATATCACCTTTGTGTCTACAAAGGTTAAAGCAATTTTACGTGAGCTTTTCATATCGGCTGTTATTCGTTTACACGTTTTGGGTCACAAGGACATCTATCTAATTATTATGAAATTGTTAGTGAATTCCAAAAGATATATAACTTTTACCCTATCCATGTATTATAATAAACATTCAAAGTTTCAAAATATATTCTTCGGGAAAAAAAAATCACCTTCCCCTATGCTCCAGTAGTGGGCCTAGTAAATTTCTGATGCATGAATCTTTAAGTTTTTGGCTTATCCAACAAATTATTTACCATGTAATAGAGTAGAAAAAAGCATAATATTCAAGAAACAATGCTTTAAATAAAAACTTATGCCTTTATCTAATAAACAAAAGTACTAGCAGATAAAAAACAATTATTCCAAACAGTTTATGTAAAGTTAACATTTAAGTATGGTAGTCAATCAGATTTCTTTCAGTCGTTTTCAAGAAATGCATTTTGGGTTTGTTTTTGAACTTTAAATATTAGTAGCCACTACTGCTACATGGCTCACTATAGGTGCATTTACATTATGTTCCTTTAAAAAAATACTTCAAACGAGTGCTTTGATGTCAAATTACTTAGATTGGTTGTGTTTATGACGGCCGATTACCAGCACGCGGGATATCGGCCCAAAAGGGAGGGGAGTGCCCTCCGTGGGGGGTCTTTCTAAAGGGACCTAACCCGTATTTGGGCATGGAAATACACGGTTAGATGAAAACCACGAAAACTCCGAACGATTCGATCGACGGGCGCGATTGGGTTCGAACCCAGCACCTCCCGTCTACAAGCTTCGAAAGCAAAACCTCTCGGCCATCAAACTACTTAAAATAACGAAAAAAATATTGATCTATGAAATTCTCAATATTTTGGATATTAATCTTAAGTACAAATTCTTTGTTATTATCGGTCTCTTTAGATATCTTATGCAAACCACATAACCTATATAACGATAGTTCTTCCAAAAATTTTAATCAATCAAATTTCCATATATTCTACCTATAATACATGCAACATGTATAATTAAAAGTGTAATTAAAGCGCATTATAAACAACCCATTATTAAACATATTTTTGACGCCTATGAATAAAAAATTAAATAAATTTATCTGCGCAATACTTTATCTCGAAACTAAAATCAGCATCATAACATATTAAGCAAGTAAATGCATTTTATGTGTAAACATTATCAGTATGAAGCAGAATATTATTGAGTTATTATCCCCTTTTCAAAATACAATTCTGTTCTGAATATAAGTGATTGTTTTTGATAAAACTTATTTGTCTCTTATGCATTCCATTACCTTTATAATATTTTTTTACTTAATATCTTCTTTAATGAAGAAAATGTAAGCAGAACAGTAAATCTTAAGAAACAAATTTTTTTTGAAAAAGAGACGGAATAAAAAAGAAAAATCTTTAACTATGGCCAATCGATATTTGGAAAACATCGAAGCATAAATGTATTGTAACATTCAAATAATTATTTATAATTAAATTCAGGTATATGATTATTTAAACAAAAACGTATTTTAAGCATAATATTATTCTAAAATATATATTTTAAGCATAATTTTATTCTACTTTTCAGATTATTCAATTTAAAAAGGGCATACGAACGGGCTATTTTAGGAAGCATGATGGACATATGTGGGAAATGAACTTTAACATTATAGATATTTATTTAATATAGTTATTTCATTCTCTGAAGAATGATAACTTAATGTGAGTGAACTGAATTATGGAAAAGGTTAATAGCCAAAAATGCGTGTTACAAGATATAAGTTCACTAAAAATTTTAATTAAACCAAATATGTGCAATTAAGTAATGCCCAAAAATGTGTATTTTAAGGGATAAGATTAAAAAATATATATTAATTAAACCATTATTTGAAAAAGAAAATTAATGCCCAAAATTGTATCACAGGGGATAAGTTCACTAAAAATATAACTTACATTTATGTATATGATTATTTAAAAAATATATATATATTTTAAGCATGATATTATTCTAAAATATATTTTAAGCATCATTTTATTCAATTCAAAAATGACATTTAAACGGGCCATTTTAAGAAGTATGATGGAAATGTGTAAAAATCGAACTTTAATATTACAGATATTTATATAATATAATTACTTCATTCGATAAAGACAGATTTCTAAAAGTCAGCGAACTGAATTATGGAAACTGTTAAAGCCCAAAAATGTGCGTTACAAGGCATACGTACACAAAAAATATTAATTAAACCGCATATATGTAAATACGTAATGCCCAAGAATGTGCATTAAAAGGTACAAGTTGAGTAATATTGATTCTAGTCCCAGTTTATAAAATTTTATGTTCAATATTATTATATTGATATTAAGTTATCTATATTCATTTCACAGTTAAAAATATAACTATTTAATTAAGCAAATGAATTAGGCTTACCTAAGTTCATCTTATCGGGAGATAAAAGACTAATTTAAATTACTTTCGGAATAAAAGTTCATTCTGCGTATGGAATAATTGCAGAGACAAATTGTAGACATAATACTATATATTTTAACATCACAAATACAAAAAACACATAACTTTTCGCGAACACACTTTCGTTTCAATAAATCTTACATCATAGAATTTCGTAGCTACAGTTCATTTCATAAAGTTCTAAAAAAAACATTTTGTTTGTCAACAAAAGAATATCGTCTGCGCGAGGCGCAAAATAAAAACGATTAAATTAAGACCATTGGAGCAGCGATAAAACGCAACCTTTGAGTTTCGAATTCAATGAAACACAAACTTTACTTTGGGTATATATAGACTACCATATCTGGATCGTTTTTCACGTACAGCCACCACTGGAGAGTCACCAACACCTTCCCTCATAGCATGCATGGTCACGGTGACGTCGTTGTGACGTCACTGTAAGTCACTGTGGTCACGTCACATCTGTGACCAAAATGCCACCACTCAGTGATGTCACATTGTGACTGAGATGTGAACTTCTTAGAAAACTTTAAAAAATTACGAAAATTCTTTAAAACATGTTATTTACTGTAAAATTATGTTTTTCTGGCAATTAAAAAAAATTGTGAGGTAACTGTTATGTCACTGCTATGTAACGTACGTCTCGTAACATATGTGACAAAAAAACCACCATATTGTAAGTCACAGTGTGACAAAAATATGAACTTCAAAAATCTTTGAAAATGAAGAGAAATATTTTAAACAGTCACGAGTTACATGGCATAAGGAATAAAATATATTAGTGGATAGCAAATGGTAAATTCTGTCACTAAGGGGGAGGGGGGGGGGCATAATAAATAAAGTGCACGATACATCCATTAATAAACTAAATTTTCAGGCTATATTTTATCAATTTGATATCTAAGATAGTGAATGTATACTTTTTCATGATTTCAATTTTATCTAGCATTTGGATAATATATTTAGAATTAGGAATATTAAATTTATACACTTTACATATTTAGTTTGCTGGGAGGAAATTTATTTATTTATTTCTTTTTTTACCGACCAGGATTATTCGAAACACTTCTGTGGTTTCAAAATAAAAAATTTCTATTACAGTTAAATCTGCACCTTTTAATGAGCACGTAGAAAGAGTCTTCAGAGTTTAGTCATCTATGCATTTCTTGCTTTAGAATATTTTTATAATTTGTATTCAAGTCATAAATTCTACTCCTTTCAGACTTTTTAAATAAAATTGGGATTTTTCGAAAATAAAAGAAATATACAAAATTTGTGCAAAACAAACTTTACTTAAAAAAAAAAAGAAAAAAAAGGGGGTCTCGTTGTTACCATTAAATTTTTACACCTTTTGAAAATTTAAACAATGGTATAGCTAATAAACTCTAATTATGAATATTATTATTATAATTATTTAGAAAGAAGGAACTTTACAATACATTTTAACTTGAATTATTTGGTACGGATAAAAAGAAAAGATTAAATACATTGGACATTTCTTCAAATACAAAATATTAATTAACCATACTTTCAGAAAATTACTGCCCATTCAAGTTTCATATCTCTCGCATGCAAAAACAAATAATCTGTACCAGACCATCTGCTTGAAAATCGTCTGCCCACAAAAAAATAAACATGAGAAGACGCGGGAAATAAATAGTTCACTGTTTTTAGAACATCACCTTCACCACGTCTACAACACTTTAAGATAAAGAAATGACCATTTTAGGATACACGGATATTAATAGAACGTATATGTAAGTTTTATTTACTTTAAATATTTTATTCCTGATTTGTACATATGAGTTAAATAGTTTTATGTTATATTTGTAAGAGACTGATCTTTAACTGTTAGAAGCGATATTTTCAAATTCCGATAACTGTAAAGAAAAATATCTTAATCTGCCATCGCTTGAAAAAAAAAAAAAAAAAAAAAAACTGCGTAGAGACTGTGCATGCCTACATTCATACTGGAATTAATATAAACATTAATTTACTCTTACTTGAGATTGAAAATGTATGGAACGACAATGATTTGGAATTATTTTATCGGCTTCTTATTATTTTTTGATTACTAACACTTATAGTTATTATTATTTTGGGGTTAAATATGATGTTCGATTATCATGAGATTACGAAACTGTTTCAGATTAGAAATTAACATTATACTGGGAAAATGTATTTTTACATATTACAGTAGTGAAACATTTGAAAGAATTTTCTTTTAGTGCTAATAATATTTTAAATTATCTTTCAAAATCCTAAATCTTCAAACCAATGTTTTCAGATTTAACATTTGCCGAAATTATAAAATAATAGGAATTCCTTATACCAGATGGAAATATTTTTGAGATATTGTTAAATCTAATAATGCATTTGATTTATCTATTGAGTTTGCTGTTGTTTAATAGTACAATTATAAATACTAATTATTATTTGTAGTGTTTTTCAAATTGGTATATTTATTTTTTTAAATTGTATGTAAACATTTTTTTCTGTTTGTGATTATAATCAAACATTTAATTATAGACATTCTGAATCGGTTATTAAATTTTCTTCTATTGTAAATTCATTTTCTACGTTTATGATACGCGTAATTATTGGCACTAAAAAGTAAAATATGATATTTAAGCATTGAAACAAAGTGTTTTTCATGCCTTATGGGAAGTTATAGATTAAACTGCTTTAGTATATATATTTTTAAAGTTCATATAATACAGGATACATAATAAAGGACACAAGTAGAAAAGTGCTTATGACTTCGGTTTGTCTCTCCTTCTGTCCGTCTAGCAGTCTGTCCGCACTCTAACTGTCGAAAATATACTCGGATTGCCCTGAAATTTTTGGATGTTATTGACGTTTACCATAGCACGGTACCTATTTGTAATGAAGTTTGTAGCATGCTTTGTTCATTTACAGGGACAGCCAAAAGTTTTCCGTTACATTACGACCTATGGGAAAAAATCGTTTCAAATGATTTTTTATGATTTTACGCACGCTTTCAAACAGAATAAAATTTATATGCATTTATGAAGTGCACTAAAATATGCATTCTGTTGACTATGCGATGCAAAGAATAGTTATTGTTCATTTACAGGGCTAAAAAAGGAATTCAAATACATAATGATATAGGGGTGGAGGGAATTGTTTGCGGCATACTTTAATTATGTTAATCTATTTCATATATAATGAAATTGATATATGTCGCTGAGGTTTACATACTATAAATTATTTCATGTATAATACGAATAATACGTATATAGCATTTTCAGGGACACACAAAATATTTCAGATACTATATTGTATCCGAAGTACTGTTCATTAGCGATGATTGCTGGAAATGTATTTTTAATTATGATATGCGTTTTTATGATTCACTATATTAATGCATAGTATATGGTGTATATAAATGCTATAATTCCTATACAAGGCTACACAAAAGTATTCGTAAGGATTACTGGGTATGGGCGCAAATTGCTTAAAGGTTGTTTTTAAATGAGTTATGCTTTTTTTTTGGCTGAACTGCATTTAATTTACCAAGAAATGTTTGTAGAATATAGATAAAATGATATACAGGGTCACGTAAAGAATCGGATACATGGCCGTCTATAAATTATAATTTCTGGAAATGTGATTTCAGCAGTTTTAAGAGTGTCTTAGTTTAAATTAAATTTTAACTAAATAGTGGCGTGTAATAAAGATTCTAGGTAAATTACAGGGTTGTACAAAAGTATTCAAGTATGTTTCCATACATTAGTATAAATTGCTGAAAAAGAATTCCAACCTGTTAGGCATTTTCTTGCTAAACTAGATTTTCCCATTATATAGTATATATACACTTAAAAAAAGGGGAAGTCAAAATTGAGTAAAAAGCAGGGTTGCTGGCTTTTAGCCAGGCCAAAAAAAGCCGGCCGGCTTTTTTTGGTTTTAACCACTTAAAAAAAGCCGGCTTTTATTGAAAAAAAGCCGGCTTTTATTTTTTAAAGTTTGTTTACAGTTAATTAGTTTTAAATTTGGATCAATTAATTTTTAATACACTTATAAACATATTCTACTGAAAAAATTATAGATTTCTATTAAATTTTGACAAATAAACAAGTCTTTATATAACTTCTAGAAGGCAACTGCGAAGGCATTATGTCTGATAATAATAAAAAAAAATTATAGACATTGAAAAGAATATAACTTAGGCTACAAACTGGTGTTTTGAAATTTTATGTTACATAGCACCACATATACTATGCATTTTAAACGTTATATTTAATTAATGACAAAATGTAGCATATCAAAATGGAAACATTCTTATGTGTCTATATGGAGAGATTAAGTTATAATTGTTAAAAGAGAAATTAGAAAGGATATAATGTTTGAGGAGAGTGGTACATAAGTATATAAAAAATAGAGCATTTAAACAGGAAAAAAAGTTCTCTAAATAAAATTTTGAAAAGCTTTATGCTAAGCATATTCATAATGTTTTTAATAGTAAGAAATTGTGTTTTTATTAATATGACTACGTATAAATGCTTACTAGAAATAAAATAAGACTTGTATATTAATAGCTCTTAAAATTAATTAAGTAATTTAACACGTAACGAAGTAACCATTGTCCTCTTTAATTTTATAAAGCAGTAAAAAGGAAAAAACTGGCAGTTGGTATGGCCCTTTTAAAATTTAACTGACATATTTGCAATTCTGACTACAAATCACTAGCAAAAAACTATCTAAGTTTTATTTCAGTATTAATGTCCTCATTATTGAGAAATTGGGTTACTTATTAAACTCGAAATCAATTAAATGTCATTAAAACTAATTAAAAGTCACTTTAAAATGTGTAGTTTATAATTACAATGCTTCATTGTATAAAAGCCAATTATGGCCAAAAAAAGCCACCGGCCTGGCTTTTTTTAATTTTAGCCGGCTTTTTTGCAACCCTGGTAAAATGTACGCAATTTTAAATGCGTCACATACTCAAAATAGCTCCGATCCAAATGTACTCAAAGTTGAGAAACACATGTACTCATTTTTTATTCATTGGTTGTGATCAAATATGAATCGTTATGTACTGCCCCCCCCCCCCCCCCGCAAAAAAAAGAAAAACTTAAAATTTAAAATAAAAATGTACTGATATTTATTTCCCGTTCAAAGTTCTTAACAAGAAATGTTTAATTGATTACTTATTAAGAAAAATAGCAAAATTCTTAACAAGATACTCAAATCGATTATTTTTATGACAAGAGCATTGTTTCCAAGCACTTTTAAATTATTTTTAAAATGCTGTGCATAATTTAATATTTACATTAATAAACATCATTTATGCCACCATAAATGAAATGAACCATTACAGGGTACAAAACTATTCGTTTGTTTGGGTTTGATAATATGTGATGTTTCAAAATAGAAAAAGCGTGGGTTCCTTTTTGATCCAAAAATATTCAATTCGATATGAGTACGTCGGTTTACTTATTTTTGAATACTTCATTTTTCTCAGTGTATCAACCTACAGATCAAATACAGGGCTGTTCAAAAGAATTGGAAAACATATTTGGCTATGGACGGTAACTGCTGAAATCAATTTTTCAAATGTTTTATGAATTTTCTAAAATGTTTACTTAGTTATCTCATTTACGCCATTTCCCTAAATTACGATGTCTTGTTAAAGCATTCAGAAAATGTTGGAAAGTACTTTATAATCTATGATTAACACATGATTTTTCTTACTCATTTTTTTTTTCTATTTCCCAGATCAGTCTTTTCCTATAAAACATACCAAATCTATTTAGCTCATATTCACAAAATACAATATACACGGGAATAAAAAATTTAAATAAATATCGCTTATCATGCCGCTCTATAAATAATAGTTGTATTAATATCCGTTAGTCTCCATGTTCGTATTTAATAAAGCAATGACAAATCATAACAAATTAAAAAAATTACACATTCTAAATATCAAGCTTGAACTCAATATCAAGCATAGAACTTAATATCAAGCATAGAACTGAATAAAAAAATATGTCAGTTGATAAGCATTGTTTTTTAAGTGGAAAAATTTTAAATGTTTTAGAAGAATAGGACTCCAAAATAGCGATATTTTGCTAAAAATTACGCTAAAAAGATAAGATTTTATATTTACAGCAAAAAGGT
The DNA here is from genome assembly GCA_963932465.1 of Maratus speciosus. Taxonomy (NCBI): domain Eukaryota; kingdom Metazoa; phylum Arthropoda; class Arachnida; order Araneae; family Salticidae; genus Maratus; species Maratus speciosus. Next base: position 134,257,718 of record OZ010799.1, read on the forward strand.
TATTTCAAAAATCATCGCTGTATTAATACTTAGAAATTTTTCCAGAGAAATTTTTCCTGCGCCTTATATACAATATTTCAAATGAAAATCAAATATCAAATTAATTGCTTAAAAGGCGCAAAGGCCAACATAGTGAAAAAGATTCCATGCCGGGACTCGAACCCGGGCCATCAGTATAGCACACTGACATTCTACCGACTAAACCACATGCAACGACCCCCAGTCTGTAAAATTTCTCACTATTACAGTTTGGCAAGGCTACAAACGCAGCACAAGATGGAATATTTATCGTGAGCCACCGACATGGGGTAAACACGAAACTTAATGAAATCCAGCATCGATTGAAACTATATTAATAATTGGAAATTTTTCCAGGGAGAAACATTCGCCTTGCATACAATATTTCAAATTAAAATTGCCTTTTAAGCAATTAATTTGAAATTTGATTTTCATTTGAAATATTGTATGCAAGGCGAATGGTTCTCTCTGGAAAAATTTCCAAGTATTAATATAATTTCAATCGATGCTGGATTTAATTAAGTTTCGTGTTTGCATCATGTTGGTGGTTCACGCTAAATATTCCATCTTGTGCTGAGTTTGTAGCCTCGCCATCACGTAATAGTGAGAAATTATCCAGCCTGGGTATCGTTCCATGTGATTTAGTCGGTAGAATGTCAGTGCGCTGTACTAATGGCCCGGGTTCGAGTCCCAGCATGGAATCTTTTTCACTATTTGCGTCTTTTAAGCAATTAATTTGAAATTTGATTTTCATTTGAAATCACAGTGTTTATGACAAGTTCGTCACAAATGACACATATTTCACAAATTGGTCACAGTGTGACTTCAAAGCATTGTCGCTTTCGTCACAGGTTCGTCACAAAGTTAATGCCAAAATAGTCACAAATGACACATTTTTCACAAATTTGTCACACCGTGACTTCACAGAGTGGTCACAATGTGACGTCACAAACGACCTCTAAAACGGCCATAACGACCTCGCATTCTAGTCACTGTGACGTCACATCGACGTCACGTGACGTCACATCGACGGTCACAAAATCACAGTGTGACTTCACAACGACGTCGCCGTGACGTCACCATGCCTTACGGGTTTTTGGAAAATAGTTTCAGTAGAGTCAGTATCTAAAAAGCAGTCTTTAACAGAATGTTGGATTATCGGCTTACTCGTCGCAGGATCTGAACAACAGTTTTTACCAGTCAGCTTTATCATCGGTTTAGCAGAAGTAATATCTAAAGGATACACTTTACCATTCAGTTGAACAGTCTGTTCGGAAGATATTGAGTTTTGAGCTATAGAATGCATTTCAGTACCTCTTTCATGAGTTACTTCTAGAGGTATCAATCTGAGGACAGGACGTAAAAATTCGCCACCTTTCATTTTTACCTTTACTAATCGTACATTTCCATCTTTAGAAGGATAAAGTTCAATAACTTTGGCAAGTGGCCATTCAAGTTTCTTAAAATTCTCACTAGGCACTAGAACAACATCACCAATCTGAACAGGTCTCTGATTTTTGTCAAATTTCGAGGATTGTCTTAAATATCCCAAATATTCAGTGCGGAAACTTTTCCTCAAATCTTGTTTTAGTCGCTGTCTATAGGCATGCCTCTTACTAATAGACGATGAATCAAAAATGTCAAGATCAGGAACACCTGATTCTCTAATGTCTTGTAAAAACATAGAAGGAGTAAGTTGTATTAAAACATCAATTTCCTCTGAAACATAGGTCAAAGGCCGCTGATTAACATTACTTTCAGTACCGCAAATAACAGTTTGCATTTCTTCTAAGTTCAAAGAGCTTCGTACTAAAACTTTTTGAAGGATCCCTTTGATTATGCCTATCAAACGTTCCCACCATCCGCCCCACCACGGTGCAGATGGAGGATTAAATTTCCAAGTGATCTTCTTAGCTTCGCTATACTGAGAAACGGCATCCTAATCGATTTTTTTAAGCAAATTTTCAGCACCCGTAAATTTTTTTTCCATCGTCACTATATACTATTGCAGGTCTACCTCTTCGGACTATAAATCTTGTAAAAGCTTCCAAAAATTTGTCAGTCGATAAAGATGTGGCTATCTGTAAATGTATGGCTCTGTAGACAGCGCATAGGAAAATAACTATCCAAGCTTTCTGACCACCTCGAAGAAGTAAAGACCGGCATAGTAGTTTCCTACAACTTCGAACACTGCAGCCTCTTTTATACGATCTTCCGGAAGTGGTGCTTCTATAATCAATTTAGTTCTTGAATTAAATCTTTTACAACGTACAAAGTTTTTAACTACCTTTCTAACAGTTTTCGTGCATTTCAAAATCCAAAAGTCTTCTCTTAAATTACTCTTCCATATCTGGGTACCAGCATGATTTAAACTACGATGCCTTGTCTGAATAAGTATTTCCACAACTGGATGGCTACTGGGTAACAGTATCGGCAATCGGAAATTTCTTTTATCTTCTCTCATCAGAATAGGAGTCTTCACTTTCAGTAGTCCATTCGATTCTACATAACACTGAAGTGATTTTAAGCGTTTATCTTCAGTTCCTAAAAATGATTCTTTTTGTACTATTTTTAATAAAGCTATTACAGCTCTATATATTTCTTCTAGAGTTAAGAGTCCAGAAATCCGGTTGGCACGTTCCACTTTACAGTTAGTAAAAAATCTAGAAATCCAAGCAATAATTCTGATCAGTTTGTCGTACGACGAAAATCTGTAATAAATTTTTTCAGTTGATTCTTCATGATTCGTTGTGCTAATATCAGTTTTTCTCTTTTCGGAATATACTATGTTGAAATCAGGAACAACGTTGGATTTCGGCCATTCTTCTTCCGGTCTTTGCAACCATTCCGGACCCTCCCACCATTTAGATTTTGCTAAAGTTTCTGCATTACAACCACGGGAAGGGAGGTCTGCTGCATTTAATGATCCAGGAATGTGATACCAATTTTCAGGTTCTGTCAATGATCGGATTTCTTTAACTCTATTGAAAACAAATGGAGCCCAATTTTCAGTTCCCTTGATCCAATATAGAGCATTTACTGAATCAGACCAGAAAAACTGTTTCAACTGAAGATCGTGTATCACACTTTGTGCTAGTCTAGCTCCTATATTACAGGAAAGTAGTTCCAATCGAGGAATAGAAATGGTTTTCATAGGAGCAACTCTACACCTAGCCTGTGCAAGCTGACAAGATATTGTATTTTCATTCGCAATTCTTAAAAATATACATGTAGAATAGACATTGTTACTTGCATCACAGAATATGTGCAAAGACAGATTTTCTGTTGCTTCATAATTGGAAATAATACAACGAGGGATTTCTATTTCCTTTAATTTAGAGACATCCTTTCACCCTTTCGTCATTTTTCAAATTTCTTCGCAATAGATTCAGGCAATTCAGCATCCCATGAAACTTGCAATTTCCAACATTCTTGAAGGAGAATTTTTGGCCCCAAGGTGACAGGACACGTGAATCCGATGGGATCGAAAATTCTATGAACAGCACTCAGAATTGTTCTTTTTGTTACAATAGTACACTTTTCAAAATTTTTTCGTAGATCTATTTTCAAAGTATTAGATTTCAAATTCCACATTACTCCCAAAACTGGAACATTCTTGTTTTCTAATAACGGAAAGTTTTCTGCTTCTGTTTTATGGAGATTATACTCCACCCTCGAAGATCAAATTTAGCATTTTAGAAAATAACTTAGGATTCTTCAATAAATTTTTCAAGCTCTTCATGGTTTTCTACACTAATGACACAGTTATCTATATAAAAAGACTTTATCAACTTATCTGCTGTTTCTTTAAATCTCGAAGGTACGATCTTCCAATGATATGGATAGTTGCACCAAGCAAATAAGGCGAACATGTAAGGCCGAAAACAACCCTTTTATGCTGGAAAATGTTCAACTTTTCGGAGTCACCTTCCTCCCACCATAAAAATTTCAGAAATGGCCTATCTCGCTCATTCAAACCAATTTGTAGAAAAACTCTTCGAATATCCGCAATCACCGCAATTTTCTTCAATCGAAATTTATTTAAAATAGTCGGAATGAGTTCTACAATGTTAGGACCTTTCTCTAAACAATCATTGATTGAAGGTGAATCTTTTTGTCTTGCTGAACCACCAAAGACTGGTCTAACTCTTGTAGTTGAATCTTCTTTAATCACAGCTCTGTGTGGCAAGTAATGCTCACTTTCTTCGTTACAGGAATGCTTAACTTCTTCAATAACGCCTTCTTGTATCCATTCTTTTAATACATCTTCATACTCTTGTAACGTTCCCGTTTTCTTTAATGATTAAACACAACTTCTTAATCGTTGTTCAGCGATTTTTCGACCAGTTAGCAGTGAAGGATTGTTTTCAATTCATGGGAGGCTCACTTCATACCTTCCTTCAGCATCTATTTTTATATTTCTATTAAAATGCTCTTCGGTTGCTTTTTCGATTTCTTGTTTGTTTCTGCTTTCACAAGGATCGAGAATTCCAAGTGTGTCTAGCCGCCATAAATTTGAAAATTTTGCATCATTTACATGTAGTGACATAACGCTGTTCGTGCTATCGGATACGTTAAACATGCCAGTTTTACCCATCATAGTCCAACCAAGACGTGTTTCCATTAATATTAACCAGAAATCAGTTGTTTTATTTTTCCGGTGTACAACTTTCCTGCTACATCAGCCCCTATAAGCCCATGAATTTCGTTATGTGAAAAGTGATATAGCAATTCAACCTGGTTATTCAAATCAGAGACAAAGATTTTTTGTTTCTTAATTTCACTTATAAATGAGCCACGAGGAATTTTAGGAATATCCGAACAAATTTTTTCTTGATCTAACACTTCGACACGACAGCGATAATTATCTAAGAAGCCGCTCAGACTGATCGAATACTTCTTATGCGAGGATACAGTCTCTGTGCCACCGAATAAACTATGTGTCAATTTATCTTTCCCTCTGCATTCATATCCCATCTCGGCCAGTGCAAAAGCTGACAAATATGATTTACTGCTGCCTGAGTCAATTAATATTCTTATATATTTCATCGTATTATTACATCTGAGAAGGACAATAAGCGTTTGTAAAAGTACGTGGCGATTAGTTTTATTGAATAAAGCAGTGTCTTTTTTAATTTCGATATCTGACTTTTCCGTAATCGGGTTTTCATTATTATTTCTTGCTGGACACATTATTTTGAAATGTAATCTACCGCAATCACAGGGTGGTATTTTCGTTTTACAAAACCGGGATATGTGTTTTCTTATCTCTAAACATTTAAAACAGCCCCCCTTTTTCATTAATATTTGTTCTTTTCTTCATGAGATAAGTCATTAGCATGTCTAGATTTGGTACTTAAATGTGACTTGTTACAAAAAACATTCGTTTTCCTTTTCATTTTCGATGAATTATATAATTCCGTAGCCGTTGGAATGTCTCTTTCTCGCCTAGTGGACGCAGGATAAATATTTTTGTTTACATTTTCTAGATTAAACCCACTTCTCGCCAAACGGACTTTTTCTTCGCTTTCGATTTCGTGCCGTATAAATGTCATCAAGCAATCTAAATTATTATTACTTTCATCTTTTGAATTTAAAGTAATGGAATTTCTATGGATGGAATTTGTCGATATGTATTTCATATACAGGGTGTCAAAAAAAATCTGTTCCCACCCTCTTAACTGCCGAACGGCTGATGTATAATCATAAAGGTGATGTCTAGGTATAGTAAAGAGGCTATGTACTACTAAATGAGACCGCTTACCGCGCCACCTGGTGAAAAAGAATGAAGTTAGCGTTCCTATGTCGGAAACGGTACCTTGATTTCCTATGTTCAAACTTCTCTCTATCAGATACAATGTACATCTCGAGACTTGTCTGAACTTCTCGTTGAACACGTTGTAGCAGAGTGGATAACACATTGGCAGAAGCATCCTTAATGCGCCTTTGGAGGTCCTGCAATGTTAGCGGATGGGTCACATACACCTGCTGTTCCACAGAAAAATGTCTATTGGAGTCAGGCCATTTGAACGGGGAGACAACTCTACGAAACCACAATATCCGATTATTTGTTACCTAAATTAGTCGTCTCGATTAGAAATTACAACGAAACCACTGTGCTGTGTCGTGGGCTCGTTTTTCGTCCAAAAAATAATCTTGTCCCCTTGCGTTCATATTTCATGACATCACAGTTTTGGAAATCATGATCATGCTCGTTTTATTCGTTCAGTTTTTAGCTTTGATGTTCACAAGGTTTCTTTTCGTACTAAATAGATGATGCACTACAACTTTGTAATTCATTTTTCCCATATCTCGTACCGTTTTCGAGATAAGATTTCTAACTCCTCATAGAGCAGAGCATAGAAACTTTACTATACATAGACACCACTTTTATAACTATAGTGGCAGCCGTTCGACAGCTAAGAGGGTGGGAATGGGCTTTAGTGGGCACTCTGTATACATTTTGTACATGCGGTAAAGAAAAACACACACACAAAAAAACGCAATACTCATCAATAACTGGAAGTAATAAAGATGAAAAGTTTGATAGATATATATAAAAAAAACTCCTGATTCCATCCTAGTACATTCAAAAACAAATATGTTTGTTCGCAAGAAAAAGTTTGCTGATTATGATAATAATGTCACGCACTTACTGATATATTTGCTGATTTATAGGTATGGTAGTTAAATGTTACATGAAACATGATTTCTTTATTGCTGATTAAATAGAAACAGTAAAACTATTAATTTTATAAAAACGAATGCAAAAAATATCTTACATAGCTTTGTTTGAGAAATTCTATTTTAGAACCCGAATTCGCTTCTAATTTGAATTTAAAATTATGAAATTTATGAAGTAGTGAAAAAAAGTTTATGTTACAAAAACTTCCAAAAGTTTATCCGTTAGTTATCAAAATTGACTCAATAAACTTTTAAAGCATGGAATAACACATAGTTCTTTCACTAAAAGTAATATCAATTTTTTTTTTCGATAGGATGTAATACTGGAATTTTCATATAATAGACTTCTTTCTATTAATTAATTTTCTACACATTTATTTTAAACAAAAGTGTTTCTTAAATATGAATTAATATATAATGTAAACAGCATGTACAGTAGGGTGGAGTGAAAAAAAAATAATTTTTAAAAATCAAAAACGAGTAGGTGCCAAAATTTGCCTTTATACTAGTACATCAACTACGTGCAATTTCACCGCTGAAAACAAATGGCTTGAGTCTGCGCTTTTGATCCAAAAGTCGAAATTTTGGGTAAAATTTGACATTTTTTTCAAATAAGTAAAAATATCCTTTACTCCTAACTATCCTATAGAGATAGTTATTATTTAACTGTGTTATTTAATCCTTTATTATTATTAACTTAACATATTTAAACGATAAAACGGTATGTTTATTCTGTATAACTGGAGCCAAACTGACAACTTTCGGTAAAAAAGGGCGTTGCCACTTTGTTGTGTCATACAACGAATTGTTGTTTAGAATACAGTTCTTACCTAGTTGCTTTCAAAACTACCCAGGACATCTAGCTCGACCACGCTACCATCTGAACACAGTGTTTTATTTATACATTGAAATGTGATTTTTTATCAAAGACTGGCGTAAGTTTTCTATGTATCAACCTAGTCCATTTCTTTTTTGTATCCAGACTTTAAATGCTGCTGCTGTGATCTCCTTCACGTATTTTTCTACTGCTTGTATAAGAGAAGGCAAACAATGTAATGCAGTGGGGATGATATTCATGTAATCTATTCAGTCGTGTATTATCTTCATCAAAATTGCACCCGATAAATGCGTATTGATTAGGGGTTCTATATCCACAACAATTTTCCAATCAATTAGATTTATATAATTATACGCTTCAAAGTTAATTGTCGTTGTGGAATATTTCACAACCCCCTTGAGTGGGCCTCTTTCAGCCAGACTTGAATGGCGCCGATAGTCACGTGATTTGACTAGATATTTGACATTAAAAACATTTTTCTCTTGTTCTTTAGCTTTAGTAGTAGAATGTGAACTTCGATAGCACCTTGCACGATGTAGTTTTATTCCTTGATCTTTCAAAAGTGGAAGAAAATAAAATGTTCTTGATTTCATAAAATATTATCTTGGATTCCCAGTGAGGGATTTATATATATTTGAACAAGTATTAACCAAATGTTTCGCTGTATATAATCTGTATATATTTAAATGTGTAGAAATAGAATTAGCAAAGATTTTAATTCTTGTGCTCATTTACAACACCACCGTAAAACTCTCAGTCGTGAAATATGATGACTTTAATATGATTTAAAAGGAGTCGCGAATTATCCAAATAATGCTCTCCCCATCAGAATATCGTGAATTGTGACATAACGTGAAATTCGTGGACACACTTGAAATATCTTCATTAGTCGTTATTACAGATTTGCCTATGCCATCATTTACACTCATCTTTCAACTATTATGTGCTGAGCAGCTAGCTGTTTAATGCGATGGCGATTTTCAGAGAGCATTAAAATCAGAATTTCCTCTGTGTATGCAAAGCAACCATTGTCTTAAATAACTTTATTAAGTTTTGTTTTATTCCGTTTAGTGTGTTGTTGAGTCGCCGAGTACTTTCTCACGATTTTTTAAATTCCTTATTTAGATGTGGATTACATTTGATGGTAGAACTATCTTGGGACGAAACTTGGAATACATAGTACTTTTTGAGTAAACATAGAGACTCTGATGGACAGTGAGTACTTATTTAAAGAATTCTGCGTCGTTGCCATCCATTCCGCGTGGGACATGTTTAGACTGAACCATTAGAATGGATGATATGCCACCTTCAAGTACAGTGAGTTTCCTCTGCATCATTTAACAGACAAGATCGGTGGCAAAAATTAGATTTTAACCCACTGGGATTCGCCGGACCAATAGGACCAAAATATTTGTCCACGTGCCATTCCCTTCTTATTTCACTTTTTGAACCCATAGAGAGTAATTTTGAAAGATTATTTCCTGAAATCGAGAAGAGGGTACTCAGCACAGACCAAAAATACCTGCTAGGCATTTGCAAAATTATTTCATCAAGATATTGTTCAGAAAAACTAGCTGATAGGAACTCAAGAAACTTGTCCTATGCAAGATGTCTCAGAAAGGCGAATAAAAGTTTTCACCTTTATATAAGCACTGATTGACCATCAGAATCTCTAGATTCACTCACAAGGTATTGCAGGATAATTTACACCAAATGTAATCCACGTCTAATAAAAAAGAAAAGTGCCCAGCTAAACTGATGGCATTGAGCTCACAGGCTATTCACGCTAATTGTATATTATACTCTTATTTTAAAGAATAATGCCACTCAAAAAAATAAGTGAAGGGTAATTAGCCCCCGTTTCCCCCTTTATACTAAGCCAGTGAACCTCCAAATCTAATCAGGGAAGCTCCTTATCATAATAAACCGGTATACAAAATTTGGAGCAAATCGAATAATCTTGCAAAAAAAAAAAACATTTATCTAAATTAAGGGGGTTGACTACCCCCCCCCCTTTATCCTTAACCAATGAATCGCCAAAACGAATCAGGGAAGCTCCTTAACATAATAAACCGGTATACCAACTTCGGAGCAAATCGAATCATTCTGCAGGAAAAACCCATTTATCTAAATTATGAGGTGCGGGCTAACGTCCCTTTTCCCCCTTTACCCTTAACCAATGAACCCCCAAAACTAATCAGGGAAGTTCCTTAACATAATAAACCGGTATACCAAATTCGGAGCAAATCGAATCATTCTGCATGAAAAAAACATTTATCTGAATTAAGGGGGGTGGACTAACCCCGTTTTCACCCCTTTATCCTTAACCAATGAACCCCCAAAACTAATCAGGGAAGTTCCTTAACATAATAAACCGGTATAACAAATTCGGAGAAAATCGAATCATTCTGCATGAAAAACCCATTTATCTGAATTAAGGGGGGGGGGTGGACTAACCCCGTTTTCCCCCTTTATCCTTAACTAATGAACTCCCAAAACTAATCAGGGAAGTTCCTTAACATAATAAACCGGTATACCAAATTCGGAGCAAATTGAATGATTCTGCATGAAAAACCCATTTATCTGAATTAAGGGGGGTGGACTAACCCCATTTTCCCCCTTTATCCTTAACCAATGAACTCCCAAAACTAATCAGGGAAGCTAATCAGGGATGTTCCTTAACATAATAAACCGGTATACCAAATTCGGAGCAAATCGAATGATTCTGCATGAAAAACACATTTTTCTGAATTAAGGGGGGTGGGCTAACCCCGTTTTCCCCCTTTATCCTTAACCAATGAACTCCCAAAACTAATCAGGGAAGCGCCTTATCACAATGATCCTAGGAAAAAATTTTGAAGCAAATAGGATGTTTCTATCAAGAGTTATCGCGTTACGTACATACATACATACATACGTACGTACATACATACATACGTACGTACGTACATACATACAGAATTGCGGGCACATTAGCTCTCAGGCTTTGATAGCCTGAATAAACCAGTATACCAAATTCGGAGCAAATCGAATGATTCTGCTTGAAAAACCCGTTTATCTGAATTAAGGGGGTGGACTAACCCCACCCTTTTCCCCCTTTATCATTAACCAATGAACCCCCAAAACCAATCAGGGAAGTTCCTTAACATAATAAACCGGTATACCAAATTCGGAGCAAATTGAATGATTCTGCATGAAAAACCCATTTATCTGAATTAAGGGGGGTGGACTAACCCCATTTTCCCCCTTTATCCTTAACCAATGAACTCCCAAAACTAATCAGGGAAGCTAATCAGGGATGTTCCTTAACATAATAAACCGGTATACCAAATTCGGAGCAAATCGAATGATTCTGTATGAAAAACATATTTTTCTGAATTAAGGGGGGTGGGCTAACCCCGTTTCCCCCCTTTATCCTTAACCAATGAACTCCCAAAATTAATCAGGGAAGCGCCTTATCACAATGATCCTAGGAAAAAATTTTGAAGCAAATAGGATGTTTCTATCAAGAGTTATCGCGTTACGTACATACATACATACGTACGTACATACATACATACGTACGTACGTACATACATACAGAACGGGCGGGCACATTAGCTCTCAGGCTTTGATAGCCTGAATAAACCAGTATACCAAATTCGGAGCAAATCGAATCATTCTGCATGAGAAACACATTTACCTGAATTAGGGGGGGGGGTGGACTAACCCCGTTTTTCCCCCTTTATCCTTAACCAATGAACCCCCAAAACTAATCAGGGAAGTTCCTTAACATAATAAACCTGTATACCAAATTCAGAGCAAATCGAATCATTCTGCATGAAAAACACATTTATCTGAATTAGGGGGGGGGGTGGACTAACCCCGTTTTTCCCTCTTTATCCTTAACCAATGAACTCCAAAAACTAATCAGGGAAGTTCCTTAACATAATAAACTGGTATACCAAATTCGGAGCAAATCGAATGATTCTGCATGAAAAACCCATTTATCTGAATTAAGGGGGTGGACTAACACCCCTTTTCCCCCTTTATCCTTAACCAATGAACCCCCAAAACTAATCAGGGACGTTCCTTAACATAATAAACCGGTATACCAAATTCGGAGCAAATTGAATGATTCTGCATGAAAAACCCATTTATCTGAATTAAGGGGGTGGACTAACCCCCCTTTTCCCCCTTTATCTTTAACCAATGAACCCCCAAAACTAATCAGGGATGTTCCTTAACATAATAAACCGGTATACCAAATTCGGAGCAAATCGAATTTTTCTGCATGAAAAATCCATTTATCTGAATTAAGGGGGTGGACTAACCCCCCTTTTTACCCTTTATCCTTAACCAATGAACCCCCAAAACTAATCAGGGAAGTTCCTTAACATAATAAACCGGTATACCAAATTCGGAGCAAATTGAATGATTCTGCATGAAAAACCCATTTATCTGAATTAAGGGGGTGGACTAACCCCCCTTTTCCCCCTTTATCCTTAACCAATGAACCCCCAAAACTAATCAGGGATGTTCCTTAACATAATAAACCGGTTTACCAAATTCGGAGCAAATCGAATGATTCTGCATGAAAATCCCATTTATCTGAATTAAGGGGGTGGACTAACCCCCCTTTTCCCCCTTTATCCTTAACCAATGAACACCCAAAACTAATCAGGGATGTTTCTTAACATAATAAACCGGTATACCAAATTCGGAGCAAATCGAATGATTCTGCATGAAAAACCCATTTTTCTGAATTAAGGGAGGTGGACTAACCCCGTTTTTCCCCCTTTATCCTTAACCAATGAACTCCCAAAACTAATCAGGGAAGCGCCTTATCACAATGAACCTAGGAAAAAATTTTGAAGCAAATCGGATGTTTCTATCAAGAGTTATCGCGTTACGTACATACATACATACATACGTACGTACATACATACATACATACATACATACATACAGAACGGGCGGGCACATTAGCTCTCAGGCTTTGATAGCCTGTGAGCTAAAAAATGGATCTGAAAATCGGAAATTACTCGGCTACTAAACATGAAAAAACGGCATAAAACAAATACTAAAAAAAATTATTTAGGACAATGGTTGCTTTGCACATCGAGAGCAAATTCTTATATCAGTGCTATCTGACGATGGCCATCTTTTTAAACAGCAAACTTCTCAGCATATAAAAAATGCAAGAGGTAGAGTAAATGATGGCATACTCAAGGACGAAATACTTAAATACTGTAGAATGTTGCAGTAACAGAACTCCCAATCACTATGCATTAACTGGATACAATTTTGGTTAAGATAATAGACGTCTGAATAGATTCCATTAATTCCACTGCATTTCTCTGCTCTCCTTATCATACACAAGCAGTAGAAATATGCGTGAAAGAGTGTCGCAGTAGCAGCATCCAACTTCTGTGGATGCACAGAAGAGATGGAATAGGTTGATACACAGAAAACTTACGCCAGTCTTTGATAAAAAATCACAATTCAATGTATTAACAAAACGTTGTGCTCAGATGTTAGGGTGGTCAAGCTATGCACTGTTGTGACATGAGATGCAACCGCCTCCACGTGGTACCTCATGGGTAGTTTTGAAAGCAACTAGGAAAGAGCTATATTCTAAAGAACAATTAGTTGTATGACACAACAGAGTGGCAACGCCTTTTTTTAACAAACATTTTTTTCTCCAGTTATGCAGAATAAAGATATCGCTTTATCGTTTAAATATGTTAAGTTATTAATAATAAAGGATTAAAAAACACATTTAAATAATAACCATCTCTACAGGAATTTTTAAATTTTTTTGAAATAATGTCAAATTTTACTCAAAATTTCGACTTTTGGACCAAAAGCGCAGACTCAAGCCATTTTTTTCTGCGGTAAAATTGCACGCAGTTGATGTACTAGTATAAAGGCAACTTTTGGCACCCATCCATATGTGATTTAAAAAAAAATGAATTTTTTTCGCTCCAACCTAATGTACAGTCGTGAAAAATAAAAGTAAACACCCCTAACTAACTCTGAAAAAAATTATCGCAGAAGAAAGTTACTGGTACCACATGATGGGTAATAAAGCCTACTTTTAAATGATGTATATAAAATTTGCTTAGGGAGCCATCTACATGATAAAACGAATCATAACTTTGTTTTTTTCAATAGCAGTGCACAATTCTGACAGCATAAATGAACTCTACACCATTCAATTAGCCCCAAAACAAATTTTTATTGAATTCGTACGATAAGTTTTCGAGAAATTAATTATTTTAAAACCAGCGTATTTTAGGGGCTGTATCCAAATTGAAGTTCGGTACTTGATTGCTACCGACAGAGCCCCCTTCTTGATCAAGGCATCTTAAGTGCCACACAAGCAGTCATTGATTATTTGATTTTTGACGGCCGATTATCTACTCTAGGGATATAGGCCCGAGGGAGGAATGCCCTCCGTGGGGGTCTTTCTAAGGGAACCTAACCCGTATTTACGCATGGAAATCCATGGCTCGAAGAAAACCACGAAAACTCCGAACGATTAGGCCGACGGGCGCGATTGGGTTCGAACCCAGCACCTCCCGTCTACCAGCTTCGAGAGCAGAACCTCTCAGCCACTGGTGGGGCAGCAGTCATTGAAGACTGCTAGATTACAGGATATCATAACACAATTCAAAATATCTAGTCACTTCTATCATAGACGGCCCCTTAAACCATCATTTTGCCGTTTTTTAAGCATAATTTGAAAACTACTAGGACGAAAAATGTGAATTTTTTTATTTTCATAGAGCAGGACTTAATAAATCTAAATCCATGAAAAAAATTGTAGGTTACAATTGATAATTTTTTCGAATATTAATTTCATAATTCATATCATAAATTTATAAAAATTGCAAATTCATTGTATTTATGTTTGAGTATTTTAGTATTACTGCTACACAAAAAATTAGCACATTAGAAGTAAAATTTCAGGAGATATTAATAAAAATATGAAAATGTTATTTAACATTAGAAGCACTAAATTTTGAATGTTTATAATTCAAAAATTTATCATTCAAATGAGTTGAAATTTGATGTCTGGGGACAGTTTGAACCAAAGATTTGAAATATCTTGTTCCAATTGGGTACTGTCGTTGAAAAAAAATGAAGTTTGGGTTCGTTTTAATATGTAGGTGGCCCCCTTACAAATTTTATATACATCATTTAAAAGTAGACAATATCTCCAATCGTTCGGTACCAGTAACTTTCTTCTACGATAATTTGTTAAGGAGTTAGTAGGTGGTTTTTATTTATTTTTTCCACGACTGTACATTTGTTAATTATTGTAGACAAAAATATTAAAGTAAAATGTTGAAAATAAAATTTCATACTGATTATATTATTATTCAATTTTATTCTTTACAATATTTAGTTTAAAAACGAATCTTCCTCTTATATAAAACCGACAAAATAAATAACTAATCCAAGAAACACATTATAACATAAAATTGCGTGAATATCAAATAGAACTTTATTGAATCCTTTTCGCATTATACGAATGCACTTTTCTTTATGATAAAATATATATTTAGTTTTTTACAACATCATTAGGACTTGCGAATTCCAGCACATTCTTTATAGGATATAACTTTTTAAAGTGTTTCATTTAAAAGAGATTGTCAAAAAATAAAGCATTCTGATTGTAAAAAAAAAGTATTTTATTCAAACGTATTGTGAAAAAATGAGGTGTTGTAAAAAAATAAATTATCGCGAAAAATGTTTTTGAAAAATTAAAGTATTATGATTGTAAAAAAATAAAGAATTTTGATTGTGAAAAAAATAAAGCATTTTATTTAAAAAATGAAAATATAATAATTTTGTTAAAATAAAATCAAGTAATCTTTACTAAAAATGTGCATTTAATTCTTCAAAGGTGTCACAATATGGCAAAGTTGTTATTACATTTAAAAACAGTTTTAAGAACTTAAAATTCAATATCATGCGTTGAGCATTTTCGATCATAATTTGTTCATCATTTATTTAGTTTACAAATCGAATCTAGCTTTTTTTATAAAACCAGCAAAATAAATAACTAATCACAAAAACACATTATAAGATAAAATTAAGTGAATACCAAATGTAACTTTATTGAAGGCTTTTCACATTATACGAATGTGCTTTACTTTATGAGAAAATATATATTTAGTTTTTACAACATCATTAGGACTAGCGAATTCCATTACATTCTTTGTAAAATATAACATTTTAAAATGTCTCTTTTAAAACAGAGAAAAAAATGTAGGTAGAATTGTAAATCTTGAGAAGGGAATTTTTATTTTAAAATGACCAAAAGGAAAAAAAAAGCTGTAACAACGGCCAATCGATAACTGGAACAGTTCCAAGCATTGTGTACTTGACGTTGAAAGTAAGATTTATACGACTTTTATTCAGATATACGATTGTTTTCGTTCATCCTATTTTGAGCAGAGATAATTAAAATGATTTTAGATTTAAACGAATATAATAAGATGGGATCAATTAAATTTAGAATGTGTCTTAGAATTGACGATCTTTATAAATTTATAAGGTCCAGAATATATAGTAGAATAGAAATAGTATGTTGTGGCCATCACAAAACTTTCTTCTATATAAATCACGTCAATTAAATCATTTAAATAATACAAGAAATTACATAAATTTAGTACCAATTCATATCAAAGTATATCTGAATTGGAAGTTTGATGAAATTTCGTGATATTAGTTCTTGAGATAGAGCTATATTGAAAATTCTGAAAAATGCAGCATAGCAGCGCCACCTGTTGAGCGATTTGCACCAAACCATAAACAGCAGTAATTCATGTCAAGGTATACCTGAATCTGAAGTTTGTTGAAAATCCAAGCATTAGTTCTGGTGACTGAGCTATTGTTGAAATCGTGAAAAATGCTGCATAGCAGCGCCACCTGTTTAGCGATTTACGCCAAAAACTAACCAACACCAATTTGTATCAGGGACCAACTGCATATAAATTTTTATTAAATTCCGTTCATTAGTTATTGAGATAGATCGCTCACAAAATTTATTTCCCACACAGACAGACAGACACACAGACTCAAAGACTCACAGACAGACATTTTGTAAAAACATGTTTCTCGGTATCTCTGACGTGTAAACTGCAAATCTGTTGAAAACCGAGTGTCGAAAATTTTCATGAATCCAATAATTTCTTCTTGTAAAGATAGAAGAAAGTAAAAATGCATAAATTTAAAATTCTACAGAATACTTTTAGAATATTATATATTTCAAATTTTATATTTTAAATTCTATATTATATATTTTAATTATATGTTATAAATTTTAATAGTATCAACTGAAAACTTTGTTGAATATTGATTCAAAGTCACAAATAAAGAGTAACTCAAATAGTGTTAGATAAGCGCATGCGCGAGTACTGCTTTGTTATTGACTCGCTTGCAGTGCCACATACGAACTAGCATGTCGTGGCCATCACAAAACTTTCTTCTATATAAATAATGTAAATTAAATCGTTTAAATAGTACAAGAAATCACATCAATTTAGCACCCATTCATATCAAAGTAATATCTGAATTTGAAGTTTGATGAATATTCGTGCATTAGTTTTTGAGATAGAGCTATAGTGGAAATTCTGAAAAATGTAGCATATCATCGCTACCTGTTGAGCGATTTGTACCAAAACATAAATCGCAGTAATTCATATCAAGGTATACCTGAATCAGAAGCTTGTTGAAAATCCAAGCATTAGTTTTTGAGATAGAGCTATTGCGGAAATCGCAAAAATGCAACATAGCAGCGCAACCTACTGGGCAATTTACACCAAAATGTATAAAACGTCAATTCCTGTCAAGGACTAACTGAATCTGAAGTTTGATGAAAATACCTGCATTAGTTCTGGTGATTGAGCTATTGTGGAAATCGTGAAAAAGGCTACTTAGCAGCGTCATCTGTCGAGCGATTTACGCCAAAAACCAATCAGCACCAATTTATATCCAGGACTAACCAAATATATATTTTTATTGAATTCCGTTCTTTAACTCTTGAGATAGAGTGCCCACAAAATTTTTGTCACGTAGACAGACAGACTCACAGACTGACAGACAGACTCAGAGACAGACATTTTATAAAAACATGTTTTTCGGGTTCTCTGACTCCTAAAACGTGTAAATCAGTCGAAAACTGGAATTCGAAAATTTTCATGAATCCAATACTTTCTTCTTGTAAAGATAACAGAAAGTAAAAATCACTTTTGTTGTATCGCAATGTGCTTCACACTGCGAAAAAGTATAAATGACGTTACATCGCAACTTCTAACAATAAACTTAATTAGCAACATCAATTTTGCTGCACCGCAAAGTACTCCAGGCATTGAAAATCCATAAACGGAGTAAGATCGAATATGTATAACAGTAAGTTTAGATAGCAAAAACCATTTTTGTTGTAATGCTAATGAAAAACTAGAATTGGCGGTAAATCGCCACTTGTACCAGTAAATCTAGATAGCAGTATCCACTTTTGTTGTATCTAATTCCACACAATGGAAAACCATAAATGGTGTTAAATCGCTACATGTAACAGTAAATTTAAATAGCAACATCCAATTTGGGTTGCATTGTAAAGTGCCCCACACAGTGAAAAAGAATATAATATGGCGTTAGACCGCTGTAGGAATAAGTAAATTTAAATAGCAACATGCACTTTTGTTGCATCGCAAAATGCTACACGCAGTGAAAAGCTAGAATTGGCGATAGATTGCTACTTGTAACAGTAAATTTACATAGCAACATCCACGGTTGGTGTAATGCAAACAGCTTCCAGCAGTGAAAAAAATAGAAATGGCATTAAATAGCTACTTGTGACAGTAAATTTAGATAGCAAGGTCCATTTTTATGACTATCTTCTATCTTAAAAGAAGAAAGTATTGGATTCGTCAAAAATTTCAACTTCCAGTTTTCGAAGGATTTATATGTTTCAGAAGGTCCTGAACACGATTTGATGGTTTTTAGAAAATGTCTGTCTGTCTGTTACTCTGTCACTCTATGAGTCTGTATGTGACAAAAATTTTGTGGGCGCTCTATATCAAGAACTAACGCCCGGCATTTTACAAAACTTTAGATTCAATTAGACCTTGATATAAACTGGTGTTGATTCCTTTTTTGTGTAAATCGTCCTACAGGTGGCGCTGCTATGCTGCATTTTTCACAATTACCTCAATAGCTATATCTTAAGAACTACTGTGCGGATTTAAATAAATCTTCAGTTTCAGTTAGTCCTTGATATAGTTTGATGGTTTTTAGAAAATGTCTGTCTGTCTGTCACTGTGTGACTCTGTGAGTCTATATGTGACAGAAATTTTGTAGGCGCTCTATATCAAGAACTAACGCACGGTTTTTTACAAAACTTTAGATTCAATTGATATAAACTGGTGCTGATTGCTTTTTAGTGTAAATTGCCCTACAGGTGGCGCTATGCTGCATTTTTCACAATAACCTCAATAGATATTTCTGAAGAACTACTGCGCGGATTTTAATAAATCTTTAATTTCAGTTAGTCCTTGATATAGTTTGATGCCGATTACTTTTCGTGAAAATTGCCTAACAGGTGGCATTGCTATTCTGCATTATTCATGATTATTGCAACAGATCTATCTCAAGAACTAATGCGCGAATTTCCATCAAACTTCAAATTCAGTTTGTCCATGATATAAATTAGTGCTGTTTATATTTTGATGTAAATCGCCGAACAGATGGCGCTGTTATGCAGATTTTTTTACGATTTCCGCAATAGCTCTATCTCAAAAACTAATGCACGGATTTTGATCCGACTTCAGATTCAATCAGAAGTTGACGTAGGTTGTTGATAATTAGATGTTGGTGTAAATCACCTAACCATTGGCGCTGATATAGTGCATTTTTAAGGAAGTATTAGCACGCACGAAATTGAAAAAAATTTTGGGATTGTAACATCCAGTTTTTCACTGATGAAGGCCGAGTAGATTTTCTTTGAAAAAATTTTGGTTTTTAAAATGACTTTAATTTGTTTTTAAAGGATTCTACAATATATACAGGGTGTCCGGTCTCAACGGTGTCCAATGGCTAATTCCTAAACCGTTAGTCATAGACATATAGTTCCAATTGCAAAAATGTTTCAAATGAGGTAAAGAAGTATTTTAAAAGCGATTTGGGTCAAGAAAAACATTTTTTAAAAAATTACGAAACTTAAATTTTTATACGGTCCCCAGGTCCTATAAGTGATATTTAGTAAAACTATCCTAAACACTGACAAGTAAGACAAAAAAAGTCCCATTCCTCTGCGATTAAAACTGACCGAGTAATAGATGTTTAAAGTTGGAGTATCTTTTTTGCTGCAAAATAGGGGTCAGTCACAAATTTACTTTAAATGAAAATAATCGTCAGATATAAAATTTAACATTAAACATTGATAGTAAATTAACATTACAAATATATTTTGAGATTTTTGTTCATTCTCACACATTAAAACAAAATATTTTTTTTTTTTTCCAACCACATTTTGCCATTTATGCTGGCTCTCGTAATTTGATTGGTCAGAGTTTCAGCATCAAAGTGACAATTATTGGCGGAAATTGTGCTTGACGAAAGCCATCAGAGGATAGAGTTTCGATAAAAAAAGTGATTCGTATGAGGACCAGGAGAATTAGAAAAACTAAACTATCTTAGAATTAATAGAATTGTAATAAATTAGTTTTCTATTTGGATTTTTTTTTTTTTTTTTTTTTTTTTTTATTCCAGCCAATCAATTTTAAATATTAACTTACGTTATTTGAACTTTTAATGTGCACATATCGCCTCCACGCTCGAACAAAAGAAAAAGGTAATCTGTATCATCTACAACAGAAGGTGGGGGTGGGGGGGGGGGGTATTCTGCGACGAGCTATCTTAAAAAAATACTTCCAATGGATTAACAATAGCTAACGGGTGTTTTCGCGTGAGTTGGGGGAAGAGAGAGTAGAGTTTTTAGGGGGGTTGATGTGGTAGATTGGTTACTTATTTCTTGCATAATAAAATAAAATATAGGGAAAGATACATACATAATTTGAGACAGTATGTATTGGCCGAGCAAAAGTTGGGGGGGGGGGGGAGGGTATAAATTTTAGGGAGGATTGAGATGATTAGTAACTTACTATAACTATAAAGTAATGGCTAACTACAAAGACAAAGTAGAAAATTTTCCTAACATTTTAATAAAGTTATTATTTTTAATAATTTTAAATTTAATATACTTTTTTATATTTTTTAATTTAAGAGTATGTCAATATATTCTCAATTTAATTAGTAATTTATACTTAAATAAAATTATAATTGGAATCTATAATTGCTTATATAAATTATAAATTTGAATATTTTTTAATGATTTTAAATTTAATAATTTTTAAAATTATTACCTCTTTATGCTCTAATAATTAAGTGTTATAATTAAGACAATAGGAAATAAAATTTTTAACGGACGTGGAGTTTTAGAAGATGCAT
The DNA here is from genome assembly GCA_963932465.1 of Maratus speciosus. NCBI lineage: Eukaryota > Metazoa > Arthropoda > Arachnida > Araneae > Salticidae > Maratus > Maratus speciosus. Next base: position 134,278,761 of record OZ010799.1, read on the forward strand.
TATTTAATTAGACAAATATAGTAGAATAGTAAATAAATATATATAAACCTCTATAGATTTTTAACTTTGCGTGCAGGTGAAGCAAAAAGTGGGGAAGTAGAAATTTAAGGGGCCGATTAATTTAGATGAAATCTTCAAAAAAAAAAAAAAAAGCGAAAATCTATTGATGTGCAAAGAATTATCACGCTGTAAAACTTGGGAAAAAAAGGTCCGTCTTTTGTATTGCTGCAATAATTAATAAGTAATCCATAATCTAAATTCCACCTGAACTTTCAATTTAAACTTTTCCCTCAATGGCTCTCATACACACAAAGTTTATAATCCTGAAAACTATATTTTTTTATGCAGCAATATCTGTTGTAGTAATGAACACTAAACAGCCGTATCAATTCCCCCTGAAATCTCCGCTCCAAATTTTGTTACATCTCCCGCCCCCCATTCTTCCCGTCCCAAGCACAGACAAGAGAAAGCTCAATTTTTAAGTAATTTGTTATTTGTTTGTACCATCTTAATGTTTTTTTTTTAATTTTTTTTATACATAACTTTTGAATGGCTGCTCTGAATATGTTAAGGAAATTAATATGTCCATTTTTTAAAATGATCCTCGTATCACTTTTATTTCCTTTTAAAATAAACAACAATTATTTGAATTATATGATTCCAGCTGTGCGATTACTTCAATGATTTAAATAAACATAACAAAATTGTTACAATATTTTAATATTTTGTTCTAATAGAGCACAGATTTATCCATTAAAGCTCGGACATCATATAACCACCCACATTCTCTCTTTTTAATTAACTTTTCTTTTTTTAAGATTTTGTTCCATTTGTCATTTTATTGTAACGATAAAAATAATAATTGTTATTATTTTTACATTACCCCTTCTGAAAATTCCACTGTCTCTCCCCACAGCAAATATTCATTAGATCAGTTATTTTTTTAAATTATTTTTTAATAAAAAAATTAGGGAAAACATATTGTTAAATCAAAACATATATTAAATTATTGAGGACGTCAGTTTCGAAACTGACCTTATCCGAAATTTAAAAAATGGTGTTTCTCTATCAATCTATTCTATTGGTATAACTGTACCAATCAAACACTACAATCTCCAAATTTTCAATAAATACCAATGGGCGCATTTAAAGGTTTTACGCGATTTCCCAAAATTTGATTTTCTCGATAAGGCGAGTTTTGAAACTCACTTCTTCAATTATTTTAACCAATCTGAAAGTTAATTACTAAAAATTAACACTACCGTGATATTTATACGGGGGAAGCACCTTCTGTTAAATCGCTTTAAAAATGCTTCTTTATATTATTTAAAACCTTTTTGTAATTGGAACTATACGTCTTTGACTAACGGTTTAGGAATTAGCCATTGAACATCGTTTGGAGTGGACGCCCTTTATAATACTTTAAGCACTTCGCGTACGACCCCTGAAAGCTTGGTCCAACTTATCTGTTTTCAGTTACAGAAAAGTGGTTTAAGTCATAAAATTTAAAATGTCATAACTCGGTCAATTTAAGTGTTAGATGAATGGGACTTTTTTTGCCGTACTTGTTAGAGGAATAGGAAAAGTTTACTAAATATCACTTATAGGACCGGGGGACCATATAAAAATTTAAATTTCGTATTTTTTATATAAATGTTTTTCTTGACCCAAATCGCTTTAAAAATACTTCTTTACCTCATTTAAAACATTTTTGTAATTGGAACTATATGTCTATGACTAACGGTTTACGAATTAGCCATTGGACACCCTGTATAACGCACCTTTAAGCAATGTATATACATTTATTTGCATCTTTATAAATTTTAATAATTGTTGGATAAACCAAAAACTTAAGGATTCATGCATCAGAAATTTACTAGTCCCATTACTGGAGCATCGAGCAAGGTAACTTTTTTATTTTTCATTTTTTTCGAAGAATATATTTTGAAAATTTGAATGGTTATTCTGATACTGGAAGGTTATGACTATGCTAAATAATATGCTCTCTTTGTCCCAAATTAGTTGCTACATTTGATTACTTTTGTACTGATTACTGATACTGATGATTTTATGATTTTATTTAAACATCAGAGATGTCAGGGTGCAATGATATCAGTCAACAATATTTACTTACCAAGCATTCCCTCCGTCACTCCTTAAATTTGTACCAAATTAGTTTAAAAAATCCAGGTTTCGCGCACTCTTAAGCCATGCCCCATTTTGTAAGGATTCTTGCACAAGTAATCGCATAAAACTGCCTTCTAGTTATTGAATCGTTAATTCTTAGGAAGAAAATGATCTTTACGGTATACTGGTGGTAGATTCCTTACAAAATGATGTGATCTACTAAACTGCATCGGAAGATATTTATGACTCCACCCACTTGAAACGTAGCAACTAATTTGGGACAAAATCTTCGACCTAAATGTCGCAACTAATTTGGGACAGAGGGAGTATATCTTTTGGAATTCATTAACAATTTAATAATTAGATAAATGTCCTTAAGTGGACCACTATTGATACGTTTACCTTATTAGTGTAATGGATAAATATCTTCCATTCCTATTTTTCAATAGAAAATTGTAGTACAGTCGAATGTAACATTTAAAAAATAAATAAAAGATTATAAAGACACTGTAAACGTCAAATTAATTCATCAAATTCTGACTCTTTCATTTATAATTTATTACCTTGTCACATTATTTACTTATTTTATTGCAATGTATGAACTAACGAAAGTTTGAAAGTTTCGAATATCTATAATAATGACAGTTTTCCATGATGTCGTGACACATTTATATGTATAATTTTTGTTAGTCTAAGCAATGTCTAGACGTTGTTTTGTTTTGATAAAAAAAAAAATTAAACGTTTTATAAATATTTGTTTCTTTTGGAGAAACGAATGTGTCAATTCCCTTCAGTGAAAATTCTGTAATAACACAATCATAGTAAAAATTATTTGAAAGATAGTAAAAGTAGTTATGAATATAAACACTCGGTTTTTTCTTTGTTTATGTCTAGGAAATATTTAATTTTAATTTAATATTCTAATTAATTTATTAACCCTCTGATCGCTCCTCAAAAGACAAAATTGTAATGTTGTTTTCTCTATAATGATTTAAAAATATTAAAAAAGAGGATTTTTTCGACATGATGTGAAACATTTAGGAATGTATTTAGGAATATTTATTCAGAATTTATTTATTTATTAAGGAATATAAGCCTTGCGAGTATTAATCAAAACTGAATTTAAAAAAACTGGAGCATAACTGTAGAATTATATTAATTTAAATAATACTTCTATTGCAGTGAAACCTACAGCTTAGCGAACGGATATATCAGTTCATAGCGGTGAGAAAGTTAAAGGTAAAGAAAATTAAGAGTTTTTATAGTTTTTATAGTTTTTTATAGTTTTTTTAGTTTGTTCGAAAAATTAAGAGTTTTTATATTTATATTAGAAAATATTCGTTTCTGCCTAGAAAAAGAATGTTGTTATGCCCAAAGAAGCATCTAGCGAAACAGTCGATTTTTCAATTGTTTCAACCAAGGCCTTGTTTTCAACAAGAGGAAACTCATGCTAGTTATGTTTTTTCATGATTGAGCTAATGATTTGTAGTGATTTATATGACTGAGAATATTATTAATTATCATTGTTTATAATGAATTTTAGTGATTCTTAATAAATTTTTAGTGATTTCTATCTGTATTTTAGTGGTGTTTTTTATTAATTTCATGCATTTTTGTGTTTTCTAAGCAATGGTGTTGTTGCATTGAGGAATTTTTTTTTTTTTTTTTTGCTTTTTATGGTCACGAAGTGCATATGCATGTGATTTATTTCTGATCGCAGTATTATCGGAACACACACATTTTTGTGATTCCTAGGAGAATGCTGCAGTAAGGGTTATTTTTCCCATTTCATCGAGATCGAAATGCATATACATGCGTTTCATGTATCAAGACATTAACGAGTTTCACGCATTTCTGTGTTTCCTACGCAACGAGGTTGCTGGATGGAGTGATGTTTTTTCGGTTTTCAGAGACCGAAGCGCACATACATGAGTTTAGTGATCGCGGTATTGCCGCATTTCACGCATTTTTATTATTCCTACGCAATGAGATGTCTTCATGCAGTGAGTTTTTTAGTGTTTTTATGAGCGTGACATACATGCATTTAACTAATCGCGTCATTGCCAATTTCATGCGTTTGTATTATTTACACTAGTATTATTTTTATTGTTTCATTATTATTATTTTCATCCTTTATTTTCATCTTGATTAAGTAATATTACTTGTCACTTCTCACACTTCGTTTGAAATACGTAACATTCATTTAATGTGTATTACATATATTTAAAATACCAACCCATTAAAAATACCGTATAATATACATAATAATATACATACCCTTTAATACTATTTAAAATTCCTCCACCTAAGCAACGACTTACCTTCCTCTTCTTGAAAACATGGCCTTTGTTAAACAATTAAGAATTTGAACTCTATCTCCAGATGTTTAATTTATTACTGTGAAAATTCTGAGTTAATACAATCCTAATAAAAATTACTGTAAGGAGAGTAAATGTAATTGTTAATAAAAGAGCACCAAGTTGTTTTGTTTCGCCATGTCTAAGAAATACTTAATTTTTATTTAATATACTAATTACATTATTAATGTACAGTCGTGGAAAAAAAAGTAACCACACCTTTACTCTCCAACTAATTAAAAAAGAAGAAAGTTACTGGTACCAAACGACTGGAAATAAAGACTATTTTTAAATGCTGTACATTAAATTTGCTTAGGGGGGCATCTACGAATGAAATCAGACCAAAGTTTTTTTTTCAATGGCAACACCCAATTTTCACAATATGTTTTAAATCTTCGGTTAAAACTATGCATAGAAATGAAATTTCAAGTTATTTGGATGATAAGTTTCTTAATTATTAACATTCAAAATTTAGAGCTTCTAATGTTAAAATGAATTTTCATATTCTTTATTAATACTCCCTGAAATTTTAATCGTAATATGAAAATTTTTTGTTTACTTATAATACAAAAATACCCCAAAATAAATACATTGAATTTGTAATTTCAAAAATCTTATGATGTGAATTATGACTTATGAAATTAATATTCTAATGTTAAATTATATTTTCATATTTTTATTAATAACTCTTGAAATAATAATACTCATGTGATATTTATTTGTGTGACTATAATATTAAAAACCCAACATAAATACATTGAATTTGTAATTAAAAATTTTTTATAATATGAATTATGAAATTAATATTCGAAAAAAATATGAATTTTAACCGACATTTTCTTTTAACCCTTTCAGGGGCTAGGTACTTTCATCCGTAAAATGCCGAAAATGGTCAACGACACCGGGATTTATAAACAAATTTATTAAAAAAAAAAAATAAAAAAAAGCTTTTGTTTACATACTTAAAAAATGAAAATTTTCATTCCAATTTTCTGGTGCCAATGTAGCGTTTGAAAATTAAAATTAGGTGGTCCAAAAATGAACCACTGCTCTCGAAGGGGTTAAAGGTTTATATTTAAAATGTCCTGCTTTATGTGAATTTCCAACTTAAATTTTTTGTTCCAAGTAGTTTTCAAATTATGGTTAAAAGAGTCAAAATGATTGTTTGTGGGAACGAGAGTCTATGAAATGAAGAAAAGCATAAATAAAAAAATATATTTTTTTTTTACTCATTTTATTGTAATATTTGTGCTGGCAACAGTCGATGCATATTAAACGAATGAAATGATCATATTGGCAAGAAATAATAGATTAAAAGAAGTGTCGTCGTCATTCCGTAGCATTTCAGCAATCAAAAACCGAACTTCAATTTTGATACAGACTCTAAAATAGGCTAATTTTAAAATATGTAATTTCTCTGAAAGTAATCGTACGAATTTCATGAAAATTTGTTTTTAGGCTAATTGATGGGTTTAGAAATTATTTTTAGTCTCACACTTGGGAATTGCTATTGCGAAAAAAACATTGCTTGGGTTCATTTCTGTTTGTAGAAGGTTCCCTAAGCAAATTTTATGTATATCATTTAAAAGTAGACTTTATTTCTAATAATTTTATCATTGATTGTCTTCCTACAAAATTTTGTTGCAGAGTTTACTTTTTTTTCAACGACTCTACAAATGAATTAAATCATGAAAAAGTGAAAGTTTTAACAATGTTTATTTATTTATTTATTTATTTATTTATTATTATTATTATTATTTGAAGAAACGAATGTTGTAATTTTCTGCAATCAAAATTCTGCTTTAATCCGATGCTAATAAAAATTATCTTAAAGAGGTAAAAGTAATTCTGAATAAATAAACTCCCATTCAGTTTTTTTTCTATATGTCTAACAAAGAAGGTCTCCTTATTGGGCATCTCAGATATACCAATGAAACTACCAATGAAACTACTTACGTATGTAATAAAGGATCACTCAAATTTAGCGGCGGAATTACAGTAGAAAGTCTGAAAAAAATAAAATATTTCGAGTATTTGGCGCGAAAAGACGAAAGCGTCACGCGATTTGGCGAGCAGCACTTTTCCTTGCCAAAAGAAAACGATTTTAATGCACCCGAAAATTGTTTGTTAATTGGTTTTTAGAATGCGTGTAAAAAGTATTTAATGAATTTAAACATAAACAATGAGAGAGTTTAATAAATACATTTTCTCGTATTACATATTTATGTTACTTGTTATGTAATTTTATTCCTTTAAAAACAATTGTATACATAAAAAATACTTTCATATATTTAAGCGTATTCCAAAATAAAGACAAGATTCATTTACCAGTTATTATTTCAATATCAAAGAATTCGTCGCTTCCATAGCAACACAATTAAATCGACTCGACAGTGCTCCATAGGACTTAATTTTGAGATATTGAAACAATTTATATTTATTTAAATTTTGTTTTAATTCATAAAATTTGATATTTAACTTTCATTATAAATATATATATATATATATATATGACAAAGCTATAGTTCAATCAAATTAAAACTGACAGAACTAAAGTTATTTACATTAAATATATTTAAACAAGTTCAATATGAAATATTTTTATCTTAAAGAGTATTCGACATAAAAAAGCATTTTTCGAAATTTCATTTATTCGCCAACCGATGATAAATCGCCAAATAAACGAAATTTTCATTATTTTTTTACGAACGTTCTGTCGAGGTTCCACCAAAATTTTTTATAAACATATATATCCACATGAGAAGAACACTCTGTAATTTTTTTCGGATTTTTCTGAATATGACCGTATGGAGACCTTCCTTGTAAGATATATTTCCTTTTAATTTAATACGGTAATTTCTCTCTTAATGTACAAATTAATTAAACCATCAGCAATACTTTGGAATGAAATCCTCAAGCAACAAAATTTAACCAAAATGTAGACAGTAAATATGTCGATTATTTTTAATTTTCCTTTGATTTAGTTATTTAATTAGCCAAATTTTTTTTCTATTGGATTCAGTCGAGAAAATAGCTGTTTGAGCAATCTCATTTTTGGTCTTCCCTGTTTCCAAACAATGCTTTACGTTTTAGAGGTTTTTTTTTTTTTTTTTTTTTTTTTTTTTGCAACAGTCGAAAAAATACACATAGTGTTAGAGTTTTCTTGAAAATATTAAGAAGTTATTAATTAAAAGGTTATTTTTAAGAAATACTGATGACCGAAAACGAGACTTATCAGACCCCTGGAAATATGATTTAAAAAGTAAGGTTAACATTTAAGATAAAATCCACTTCAATTTTCAAATAAAATAATATGGTATAAATGATATAGAGAGAGGAATTTTGTAGATATAATGATATTAAATAAATAAAGTATAGGGATATATAATAAAAATAAATTGTTAAATTATATCAAAATTTCATATGTTATATGTGTATCGTTATTGATATATTTAGATTAAATGCTTTATACTACCATGTTACACTTACAGTCAATTTGAAGCAAACTGTCAGTTACATGAGATTATTAATTCAACCAATAGAATATAAAAGTGATACATTACATTTTATTACACTTACTTAAACGAGGTTACAAAATCATTCATCATCCGAAACTTAAAAGAGAAATTTTATTGCGTTGCCCATAAAATTCATTTAGAAAACTGAAAGTATTTTCCCTTTATCAAATCAAACCTTTTGTCTTTTTATTTATTTTTCTTCAAAAAAAAAATTACGTTATATATATATATATATATATATATATATAAAGTAAGATGTGCTTTAACGTCAATTTATGTACTTCACATTTATTCTATCAAAGTACAAACAATATATTTAAATAAGTATGTTCCACCTTAAGGAATATCATGCACAGTGTATCTGCAAATTTTTCAAAGAAAGAAAAACTCATTGCCGATTCAATCTGATATAAAAAATAATAGGCATTTTACAAAATTCAATTTACATTTCTATGTTTCAAGCATTTTACAAATAATTTTTGAAGAAAACGTTTTTTATATAAAGTTGCACAATACATATCACTACGAATATTCTCTATTTTTAGAATATATACTTATATTTGAATAAAGAAAAACGTAAACAAATCGGAAATTGTACGTCAAACGTGGCAAATGTGGTGTGTACGTTCTGTAACTAGTTTTATAAACATATACAGATCCTAGTGCAATTGCTGTTGCACTCTTATGCAAAAATGCATGAATATAAAATTTATTATGATTATATATGTTAAATTCGGATGAATGGAAATAATATGACTCCATCTTAAGTATGACGTAATCACTATGGCAACCGAGAATCATTACCTATCATGGGATATCATTAAAATAATTACGTTTGATAGGATTTAATAGAATGAAGAAAACTTTTATTAATATATTTTTATGTTTTGATTAGCCTTTTACAAAATCTGAAATGACTCTACAAAATTATGCAAATGTTATATGTTACCGTTAAAGTGTATAATTCAGTTATTTTATAGAATACCTAGTTATTTCATGAAATAACTAACCGAGTCCGTTAAAATGTATAATATTATTGGATTCTACGCTTTAACTAGTTATTTTATAGAATAACGATTGCCTAACCGTTAAAGTTTAAAATAAACAATTTGACATTAAAACAAATCCGTTGTTTTATAAATTAACTGATGATAAATAGTTAAAGTCACTCGAAAAATACATTTCATATTACTGATAGATTAATTAATAAATAATAAATAGAAACAGAATATATTATATAACTTTATTTTTTATCTTTTTAGGTGCGTTCGTAATTATATAAATACGTAGCACCTATAGTCGTCGTTCAGTCCGTCCGTCTGTCCGTCCGTCTGTCCGTCTGTCCGCATATAATAGAGCAAAAACTACCCAACCGAATGGTCTGAAATTTCAAATATATGATTGTTGCAAAATTTTGTCGAGCCATTTCAAATTTTATGAAAATCGGATGTATAGTTTAATTACAGGGACAGTCAAAAGTTTTTCTTTACATTACGGCCAATGGGAAAAATTATTGCAAGTGCATTTTAATGATATTAGAGCCTTCCGAATGATCTGAAATTTTAAAGATATAACTGTTGCAAAATTTTGTCGAGCCCTTTCAAATTTTAGGAAAATCCGATGTATAGTTTAATTACAGGGACAGTCAAAAGTTTTTCCTTACATTACGGCCAATGGGAAAAATTATTGCAAGTGCATTTTAATGATATTAGAGCCTTCCGAATGATCTGAAATTTTAAAGATATAACTCTTGCAAAATTTTGTCGAGCCCTTTCATATTTTAGGAAAACCGGATGTATAGTTTAATTACAGGGACAGTCAAAAGTTTTTCTTTACATGACGGCCAATGGGAAAAATTATTGCAAGTGCATTTTAATGATATTAGAGCCTTCCGAATGATTTGAAATTTTAAAGATATAACTCTTGAAAAATTTGTCGAGCCCTTTCAAATTTTAGGAAAATCGGATGTATAGTTTAATTACAGGGACAGTCAAAAGTTTTTCTTTACATTACGGCCTATGGGAAAAATTATTGCAAGTGCATTTTAATGATATGAGAGCCTTCCGAATGATCTGAAATTTTAAAGATATAACTGTTGCAAAATTTTGTCGAGCCCTTTGTAATTTTAGAAAAATCGGATGTATAGTTTAATTACAGGGACAGTCAAAAGTTTTTCTTTACATGACGGCCAATGGGAAAAAATATTGCAAGTGCATTTTAATGATATTACAGCCTTCCGAATGGTCTGAAATTTTAAAGATATAATTGTTGCAAAATTTTGTTGAGCTATTTCAAATTTTAGGAAAATCGGATGTATAGTTTAATTACAGGGACAGTCAAAAGTGTTCCGTTACATTACGGGGAATGGGAAAAAAATATTGGAAGTGCATTTTAATGATGTATCAGACTATGCGCTTTATGAAGTGCAAAACATTATACATTCAGTACAATATGGGGTGCAAAAAATAATTATAAAACTAGTTATAGTACGAACGCACCTCATTTGCCACGTTTGACGAGCAATTTCCAACTTGTTTAAATAGTAATAAAAAATAACAGAACGTAGTGAGGAAATAGTTATATTTAAATTTTTACAACTTATAATTACATAAATTATTAAGCTGCTTAGACTTATTGGCAAAAAATGTTAAGCTGTTTAAAAAATATTACAAAATTTGTTTATCCAAAACTCAAAATATAAATAATACTTACAAAAGAAATAATAATAATAATGTTAAATATTATTTAAAAATGACATGCTGGAGGGAACAATTATGTTATTTAATACAAACATAAATATTTAATTATTCATAATTTTTTTTTCCAGAAGGGGGCAAGTGTGTGTAAATACTATGTCTTAATACTATTAGCAATCAGACAAGTATTAACAATCACATTAGGACTTTGTGATTGGTATCTGGGCAAGTCCATGGAGAAGTCCCTGGTGCTAGCTTTTTGGCAGAACTGACCACAGAAAAAGGAAAGCTCAGTTCACCTCAGCAGTTTTTGTCTTTAAGTTAGTTAAAATTTTTAGCCTGGAAGTAATAAATTGTGGGCTGAGAAACAAAATTAACAATATATAATAAATTATAATATATAATAACAATATATAACTCTAATAAATAATAGAAAATAAAATGAAGGTATTTCTTAAATTTTTAAATTAATATGATCTTACATAATCGTTTTGAAAAAAAAAATATGAATTATTAAATATTTATGTTTTTATTAAATAACATAATTGTTCCCTCGAGCATGTCATTTTTTAACAATATTTAACATTACTATTTCTTTTGTAAGTATTATTTATATTTTGAGTTTTGGATAAACAAATTTTGTAATATTTTTTAAACAGCTTAGCATTTTTATATAGGACTAAGCAGTTTATAAGCTGTTTAAAAAATATTAAAAAAATTGTTTATCCAAAACTCAAAATATAAATAATACTTACAAAAGAAATAGTAATAATATTGTTAAATATTGTTAAAAAATGACATGCTCGAGGGAACAATTATGTTATTTAATAAAAACATAAATATTTAATAATTCATAATTATTTTTCAAAACAATTATGTAAGATTATATTAATTTAAAAATTTAAGAAATACCTTCATTTTATTTTCCATTATTTATTAGAACAAGGATTGCTGTGATGACACTTAGAATTACATTGCATATTATTTTTAAAACAAGCACACTTTTTACTATCACACAGTTTTTTACACGAACACTTTTTAAATCCTTGCCCAGTGCCGCAACTTTGAGCTGTTGCAATAGATCGCAGAGTTGTCTCAACAGTTGGAACTTCTTCAATGGAAATTAATTCTTAATCGCATATACTGAACTGAGACCTAGAGTACAGCTGCTTTATTTGACCATTCCGTGATCCTAATCGAAAAAATCCATCGCTAGTTTTTTCCATGATGACAGCTAAAACTGATCTAGCATCTCCTCTTCCTATGTCCACTTCAGGAACTGAAATACGGACTGTAATGCCTATAGATGCCTCAGAATAAGATTTGTCAGACATTAATTTCATTTTCGTAGCTTGAATTTCTAAACACTCTTTAGCTCCTTGTCTTTCTTACTCGATATTTTATTTAGACACAATCTGCAGACTTTCTGTACCATTTTGTCTTCTGTGTAACAGACTTCTAGGCATGAAGCATGGATAGGTTGCTCACATTTACAGCAAAATAGGCCGTCTTCTCAATTTTCGGAACACACAACATACAATTTTACAGTTTCATTCGAAGGAGTATCTTCGATGGAAACAACATTATCATAACGCTCGAAGGACGCTTTCCTAGTTTTATTCAAAGATGTTTCCTTGACGGTGCCATGACCACGTTCAAAAGATGCACTTAGATCATTTAATACATTTTCAAATTGTTGTTCACCCTCTATTGAATCAAACACTTCTCTTGGAATAGGAGTTGTGAACAGTCCAACTCTAGGAGCACAGCCAAACATAGGCTCGTAATGTGTTCTCTTTATACCAGAATGAAGTGCTCTGTTTTTCATGAAATGGAATAAATTTAAGCCCGTGACTCCATGAGGTATATTGGTTGTCTTGCATCCAAGTTGTCAACATATTTTCGATGACTTGGTTGGCCCTCTCAACGCTACCTTGACTCTGACTATGGTTGGGTTTACCATGTACGATATTAAATTCTGGCCAAGTTATATTCAAGTCGTCAATTATTTTGTTGCAGAATTCTTTGCCGTTGTCGGATTGCAGAATACATGGAGCACCAAATAATAGAAATATATCGAGCAACTGCGTGGCGACTTCTTCTGCTCTCTTTGTTTGAAGAGGTCTTAAAATCACAAACTTCGTCAAATGATCTTGGTAAACTAAAATAAATTTATAGCTTCCATCAGTTGACATCTTGAATTGAGATGAGAAAACACCATGGTTTTCACCACAATTCCTTTCTTTCCCGTATTTCGTTTTTGTTGACAAGGTTCACAAACACTCAAAAAAATGTTTATGTCATTCTGAGTGATGTTTTTATATCGACGATTCAGTTCTTTTATCATACGGTCTCTACCACCATCTCCAATAGATATATGAGTTTCGTATAAAATATTGAACAGCATATCACTTGAGCAATAAAATATGACTTCTGGTTTTACATCTGTTACTGGCACAATTAACTTTTCTACGCCCTGAACTTCAAGGACATCATAATGCTGGATTAACCAATAGTCACGTGGTATTTTTTTATGTGCTGTTTTAGCCTTTTTTACTTCTGCTATCAAATTTAATAATTTTCCTTGAGTATGTATAACACTGTTTTCCTTTGTCTCACGCTTATTTAACAAAGATTCAAACCGCTCTCGTATTAAGTCTTTCTTATTTGCCAATTGATCTCTCATTTCTGTAGAACTCATCGTTAAAAAAAGATTGGAAAAATATTCGTTAATAATCCCAAATGAAAAACTCTAACTTAGATACACCGCTTACAAATTTATGCAAGTTCAATACACATTCGACAAAACATGAACTGTGAATGGCAAATGAAGAAATACAGAATGCACACTGATTGCAAACCTGACATAACCGATTCAAAACAGACTAAAACCAGCTATAACCGATTCAAAACTGACTAAAACTAGCTATAACCGATTCAAAACTGACAAAAACCAGCTATAACCGGTTCAAACCACAGACCTCTAATATATGAAGTCTGTGTGTAATATAAGAAGTCTTATATTAGAAGTCTGTGGTTTAAACAGCTTTCGCCAGACCGTCTTTAATACTTTAACGGTTAGGCAATCGTTATTCTATAAAATAACTAGTTAAAGCGTAGAATCCAATTATATTATACACTTTAACGGACTTGGTTAGTTATTTCATGAAATAACTAGGTATTCTATGAAATAACGGATTATACACTTTAACAGTAACATATATATTAAATTTAAAACCATTCGATTGGGTAGTTTTTGCGCTGTTATATGCTGGCAGACAGACAGAAGGACGTACCAGACATGATTATAGGTGCTACGCATTTATATAATTACGAACGTACCTAAAAATAACCAATAAATATTCAAAAATAGAGATTTTTTAATTTCTGAAGCTTCACTGAAATCATTAAAATTAGCATTATCATTTTTATTAAAAGTAAAATGTTGATATTATCTTTGAAAAATAAAAAAAAGCAGATCTGTATGTATTTTGTAGTTTTTGCGCTGTTATATGCGGACAGACAGACGGACGAACCAGATACGACTATAGGTGCTACGTAATTATACAATTATACAATTACGAATGCACCTAAGAATAACCAATAACTATTAAAAAATAGAGATTTTTTAATTTCTGAAACTTCACTGAAATCATTAAAATTATTATTATCATTTTTCTTAAAAGTGATGATATTATCTTTGAAAATTCAAAAAAAGAAAATATTTTTTGTAGTATAACTTGAAGAATTAAAACTTTATTTCTTTTTTACGGCTCGCTATATGCATTTGCAGAGTGCAGAAGTATTTAAAAAACCAAAAACATGCGTTTAGAGTATTTTTCGTACGTACAAAATGTATCTGCGTAATTTATAAGAAAGAATGTTTTTAATAAGAAATTCTACTTTCCGAATGAAGTGAAATAAGTACCTTTGAAGATTACTTTATATATTAAATAAAAGTTTAGGTTATAATATTTTTATTTGATTTTCTATTTTCAAAATACTGTAAATTGCCTTTATTTAATTTTTTTAATAAATTTAGACAAATAGAGATTCTAACCTTTTTCAGTCTAACATTTTGTTTGGATGCTATGCGTTTCAATGTAGCTATCGTTGCTCTCAAGTCGTGCGTATGAAGTCAGTGACAACTTACCCATATTATTTGGGTCATTTTCAAAATCTGACCATGTTTTGGAATAGCAAAATCAAATTTTTAGAAATAATCAGAAAATTTTAATCTTTTGTAAATAATTACCTTACCTCAAAAACATTAATATACAATCATCAGCAGAGACAAAGATTATTAATTTAACATTTTAAAACTAATTTTTAAATTTTAATTAACATGGTTATGAGATAAGTGAGCACGCTAATGACATCTATTGTAATGACATATTAAGCAAAATACTTTTATTTTTTCCCAGGCATAAATGGCAGCCGTTATATGTTCTGGTTCATACAATGATTTTCTATTTCTTATATAATAAAAGTGGATTAATAAATAAAAGTTAATTTAACTATCAATTAGAAGTGGGTACGGTAATGATGTACAAAAACTACTCACCAAAACATTCAAAGACTTGGCTTGTTTTATTGAAACTAAAACACTATTTACTCTATTCACCTAAACATGATAACAAGTTGACTTTTAAGGAGTATTTTTGCCTTGATAAAAAGGCATGTCCTGCCCTCTAAAAAATTCCAAATGAACTTTTTGTCTGAAGCATGTCAATGACATTCTTTCTTGGGACACGGTTTAAAATAATTATAAAGCATTATAGATAAGTTTAATTAGTGAAAATAAATATTTTTTTTAATTAGCAGCATCGTAATAAATAAAAATATATTAAATTATAATTAATAATTTTAAATAGAACTTAGCCAAACCTTTACCTAATAAACTGCTTGTTGGGGCAATCTACGGTAATGACATTTTGACTATAAAGAATATATTTCCTATTTAATTTTTTTTTATTAAATAATAATATATCTGTAAATTATAATTAAAAAACATGAAAGTTAAAACGAAATAATTAAAATTATGATGTATTAATTGTTTATCTTTGCAAATGTAAAAGAACAGTAAAACACGACACTTTTTGAAAATCCCCCATTTACGTCATAAAGAAAAGCAGAAAATTACTTTTGGTTGAGATTTTGCCCACTGCATGTCTCCTTTTACACCGCAACATACTTAATTTCTGATAGAATATATTGCCACAGGTACCTGATTTTTTAGAATTTGAATTCAAGTATTTACAACTCTAATCTCCCTGATAGATTATTAATAGAAATATGAACATAGACAAATATATACTACCCAAAAGTAATTTGCTGGGACAGGTCATTTTTCGCTTTTTTTATTTCTCTTCTTTCTTATCACAGACTTGCATGAAACGCTTATGGTGCTGACTCTACTTTTAATAACGATTCCAGTCTTTCTAATGTTTCAGATTCTAAAAGAATCGGATATTGCAGACATGTGCATTTAGATTTTATACAGACAAAATAATCTCAAAAACACTTTAAACAAACTTTTAATAAAAAATTATGCACCATTGCCAAACTTTACTTTTTTAGTATGCTTATTATCTTGTCCAGTGGTGTACGATAATTAAAAAAATCCAAATGTAAATAAGTGCGAGTCGTAAGTCAAAATTACGTCCATTTCTAATCATATCATAATATTAAAATATTAAAATATTTTAATATTATGATATAAAAAAATCCATTTAAACACGTCACAGTATCAGTGCAGAATAAATATTTGAGTGTAAATCAGTAATGTATTATAAACGTTTTTTCGGATTCATGACGCTAGAATTAAAATTGAGTTATAAAATAAACAACATCGACTTGAAACGCCTGTGGCTGTGACTCTTCTTGCAATAATGATTGCAGGTTTGCTAAAGCTTCAGATTGTCAGAATATGGATATAGCAGATATCGCTCACTCGCAAGAAAATGACACAACTTGCAAAAATTTTTTGCTATTTATTATCCTAATAGGTATGTCACAGGTGCGTCTTGAAACAAAAAAAGTTTCCCCTGAAATCATTTTATTTCGCTATACGTAAATTCATGAGCTCAGAAGGAGGGAGGGTCAAATTGGGTGGGAAGGTAAGATTACCCAGTCCTCCAAACCTCATCTACATCTTCATTCTTAAAGGTTTTATGCTTTTATGCACGTTTTTACTGCTCCATGCTGAACTAAGTGCAGTGGAATCCCGCCAATCCGAACTACTTGGTACCGGTGCCAGTTCGGATTACAAAAAAATCGGATTACCGGAAATTCTGATAAAAATAGAAAATAAAAAGATGCGTTCTATAAAAAATGGAAGTTATAAGTACTCATTAGTATAGTATTCATCTTGTAATCCTGCATCCTAAAGTCCGGCATGCTCGATAATTCGGCACGACTTTCGGAGATAAACAGTATTCCAGTTTAATCACTCCCGGTGTTTATAATAAACGAATGGAACTCCAGAATGAGGAACTACGTAACAACCCTTTACAAACGGTTCAAAAATCGAGAATCTATATGTAGCTCAATCACCACGTCGACGAGGGGTGAAGGAAAAAAAAAACATTTCGATAGATAATTTGCGAAAGCAAGCTGTTGGTATGAAAAATAAATTTTTATCATCTCAATTAAATGTTTTTTGCGTTTTAGAAAAGAATTTTATAATGACTGGCAAACAAACAGATATTCGGGATTTTTTTTAAGATGTCTTCTACGAGTAGGCATTGCACATTTTCATTTTATATTCGTGTACAATGTTCTACTTTTATGTTATTGAGCATTTTTTTATTCATTTTTTAATCTGTTTAAGTATAATTTTCAAAAATAAAATCGGTTCGGATTAACCGGAATTTCGAATCAGCGCGGGGTTTGGATTAGCGGAGCTCTACTGTGTACCAAAATTTTATGTTATAATAATAACATGCAAATCTTTTTTTGCCTCTCCTTTGAAATTTACTTTTGTTGAGATGATTCATTTTTCTTGCCTGTCATGTATGTCCTTTTGGGTGTAATTACAGACAAATCGAAGTCAAAAATACTTTAAACAAAATCTTAATAAAAAAATGTGCGCCATTTTCAAAATTTAACATTTAATATGCTTTTTATTTAGGCCAGGGGTGTACGACAATTCAAAGAACGTTTGTACATACAACATCATTCTAGAATAAATATTTATGAGTAAATTCATTTCGTAATGAATTACAAACATTTTCTCGATTCATAATATCTCGCTAGAATTAAAATTGAATTATAAAATAAAAAGCATAAGTTTTTGTTCATAATTGTTTTAAATATTAACATAATACTTATTTATACTTTGGCAGTTGAGAAATAGACTAAAAAAACTATAATTTTCTTAAAGATATTGTCCAGGTAAGTATTACACAAACGCTAAGCTATTAATTAAATGGTGAATATTAAATCATTCATTTTGTTAGAGTTAAATGAAAATTTACGCTTTATTTACTGTAACAACAATTTATAAAATTCCAAAGTATTGTTATCCATCAATGTAATTAGCTTTCATTGTTATTTAATTTAATCAATTTAAATCAAAATATTTTATTCCGTATAAATCTAGTTTTAATACTCTGATTAAATGAACATGACTTTTATGAAATTAGACTGTCTTACTGTATTTTTAAAACAGCAAGATAGATATTATCTTAATATCGAATGCATTGAGTTTTGAAAATTTGTAATTAATGACTTTTAAGATAATTAGTTTTAATTCTTTTAAGTAATTTAATGAACATTTCATCTGCTCAAACAATTTTTTATAAAAAGCAAGCGTAAAATTTGTCTTTATAAAGTGAAAAACTTTTATTAATTAATTTAGGTATGGGAAAAATTACATAAATATTTGAATATATATTTGTGATTTGATCATTTATTCTTTTTTAAGTTTTAATGCTGGTAGCTAGGTTTAAAAAAAACGAAATAACCAATCTCTCTATTATAAAAAAAAGCAACTAACGTTGTTACCGCTGCCGCCAAAAATGAATTTTTTGTGACCGGATGTCTTTCTTCGCTAATATTAAGAAAAGTACTGCATAGAAAAGTATTAAAATGGGTAGTATTAAAAAGAAATGTTTAATAAACACGCTGAAGTAGACAGATGTTAAATCGAAGAAATATTTAAAGAGCTCTTTAATGTTAGAATTGGTCAAAATCGTTCCATTAAAAAAGTTTTGTAGGAACAAAATTATCCATAGGAATTTAACGTATTTTTCTAGGGGTATACTTCACAAACTATCGGTGTACAGACTGTGCTTATTATTATTTTTTAATTTGACTAATTTTTTAGGGCTTTTTTTAGTTTTTTATTACATTTTTTTTTTTTCATTTCAAGATATATTTATGTCAACTTCAGAAAAATCCATTTTTATATTGATGCTAAATTGTAAAACAGCGCAAAGACATGCAAATTTCTCTTAAATAAACCGTAGTTACCCGTGACTATTAAAAATATAAATGAAACTTTAATATAATAACTATATGATCACGTGTTAAAAGCAGAAAATGAAGAAAATTATGTCATAAAAATTGTATTTACACGTAAATATTAAGGAAGTAAGAAAGTCTTAAAATAATTAAGTACGACTCGCGAAACGCATTGAATGGGTACATTTATACCATATGTAAAATGTCCAAATATTAAATATTATCACATGAAAAATGCCTAAATTAATTTAATTATTATTTAAGAAAACTTTTAAGGTTGATAATTAGGTCATATTTAAAAAGCTCAAATAACAATATTCCCGAACACTTTTGTATTAAAAAATATATTTACGTGTAAATCTTAAAAGAGAAAAAAGTTAAATACCGTATGTACTCGCGTATAAGCCGAAAAATTTCGACCTGAAATTGTCTTTTAAAAAATGGGAGTTGGCTTTTACGCGTGTCAGATTTTGGGATAAAAATTATAAGCCACAAAACTTTTTGGCTGGTGGCGTAGGCAAATTGATGTTTGCTTAGCAAATCATTTAAAGACAATTTGCGAAAAATCTGGATTTAGTGGATGTGTTCGCCAGATGTGCAGAAAACAAATGGCGGCAATTTGAAAAGAGCGGTAATCGATGTTATCGCCTTTTTAGCTAAAGTGGCGTGGATGCCAATTCCAAGGGAGATTATTGTGAAATCATTTAAAAAGTGCATTGTTAGCAATGCTGTGGATGGCACTGAAGACAATTTTATTTACGAAAGTTATGACTTGATGCTGATCCGATTTCTACGATTGGGAACCAACTGGATGGGATTTTATAGAACTTTTTGGAGATTCAAATAGTTATTCCGAATTTGAAGTATTCGTTTGATGTTTCTTAATTTTGTGCTTCGCCTTTAATTTGTAATGCCTTCTTAATTTTGCCTTCTAAACGTTACGCCTAACGTAAACGCAACGGCGTTCTAAAGTGTAAAGCCTTCTTAATTTTGTTTATCGCCTTTTTGTCTAAAGTGGCGTGGATGCCAATTCCAAGGGAGATTATTGTGAAATCATTTAAAAAGTGTATTATTAGCAATGCTGTGGATGACACTGAAGACAATTTTATTTACGAAAGTTATGACTTGATGCTGATCAGATTTCTATGATTGGGAGCCAACTGGATGGGATTTTATAGAACATTTTGGAGATTCAGAAATTTATTCCGAATTTGAAGTATTCGTTTGATGTTTCTTAATTTTGTATATAATTACTTTTGAT
Organism: Maratus speciosus; assembly: GCA_963932465.1. Taxonomy (NCBI): domain Eukaryota; kingdom Metazoa; phylum Arthropoda; class Arachnida; order Araneae; family Salticidae; genus Maratus; species Maratus speciosus. The sequence goes on from OZ010799.1 coordinate 134,299,186, forward strand.
TGTTTACTATTAGAAATATGATTTTGTCTGAAAAGATATTGGAATATTTTAGGGTCGGATTATACGCGTGTCAAGAATTTTATCAATATTTTGTCATTCAAAATAGGGGGTCGGCTTATGCGCGAACGGCCATATACGCGAGTATATACAGTAATTAAATTATTACACGCAAACACATTTAATGGTGAAAATTACGTCATATATTAAAACTATACATTTAAAACTCTTTTCGTATGGACAATATTCATGTGACGTTACACTGAGAATATCATAATGTAAAAGTAGCGCTTCTAGCAAATTTGATTATATATTTAATTACTTGATGGAGCATAAATACAGGTAAGTGCATGCGCAAAATATTTTCGATTTATTTTGCAGGAATTAGTATTCGATAAATACCTATTAGGAAATTCGTATATACTTATTAATTAAAAAAACAATTTTCAATTTAAAAATAACATGAAAATATATGATGGTGCATTAAAATAGAGAAACTATTCTTGCATAAACTATACCTGTTCTTGAAAATATCAAAAATTCGATCAAAGCATAAAATATAAGAGAAAATTTTCAAAACACAGAGCTTTTCAATACCGTGGTTCTGAATAATATTCCCAAGAATACTGAATTTTTTAACCTCGAACACGGCAGAATGCTGTCCATAGCGTCGTCATAAACATATGAGAGGCAGCGAAATTTTTAACCTAAAAATTTTATACAAGGTGATTTTCAAATGTGCCTCTTTCAAACACAAAAGCATGGCAACCCGATTACAGAAGATATCCACCCTTAGTGGTTATATCATTCAATCTTCATTCAATCTTCCGTAACATGGTAATATTTTTTAAATAGGGCACATTAGCATGTTTTTAGAGATTGCGAAGTCTGAACGGGATTTTTGAGACAGAGCCACCTTTTAAAGTAAAAGAAAAGAAAGAAAGATTTTCAGCACTGTTAAATAAATCAATAATTCAATAAATTTTATTGAATTATTATTCTTAGATTATTTTATTGCCCGTAACTACCCTAAAATTTTTCACCCTTACCATCACTTTTTAAAAATAAAAATCCTTGTGATATATTCTTTTAAAATGTGTAGTTGAAATATTCGTAAAATGTTTGTGTTTCTTAATAGTGTTAGCAAGGATATACATTTTTCGTAACACTACGAGCCCGGTAAATATTTGTTCAATGGTGCTCTGTAAAGGGAATGGTTAGATTTCTTTGTTTTATTAAAATTAAGTGTTAATTTTTATTTTAATGAATATAAAATTAGTTTTTCTTTAAACTTATAGAAAATGCAATTTATCAAATTATTCTGCTTTCAAATTTTCTTTTTATATGAAAAAAAAAGAAAAATGTCTAGTATGTAAGTTTTATTGTTATAAAAACTGAATAAGAAAGCAAGACTTTAAAAATAACATTATAATATTCTATATTTAAGATATAAATAACAGATAAAGTTTTAAAATAAATTCATAAGCCGTGTAATGTTTAATTTAATTACATTTTAGAATGACGAAATTAATGACTTTTGAAACAAATCGTCTTGTTTCACATTTTTTTTTCAAAGTAAAAATTTGTGTATACTTTCATTTATCAAAGCCTAATTAGCTGAATCTATATAAAAACCTGAAAGGACATGTCAAAGTATTTTAACATATATGTACAACTTAAAATAAATAATGTTTTATATTTTGAAATGATATGGTAACATGGAATTATTAAAGTATGACATTAAAATCCATGTTTTTTTTTGTTTTTTTTTTACCTAAGTAACATTGCGCACATGTGTTTTCCAGTTAGCATAAAATAATAAATCATGTACTGTCCAGCAAAAAAAGTTTCACCCAATGTTGTTTGATTTTAACCAAATTTTTGCAGAGCGATGTGAGAGGTATCATTCAAGAAGAATGCCAACAACCAAATATGAATACTATTGAGTAAAGGGGGTCGTCAACATGTTAAAATTGTACCAACATTGAAATTGCAAATGGTAAAACCGTTTTTTAACATTGTATTTGAGTTCTAAAGAAGAAGATAGTTCAGAAAAAAGTATAGATTATACATTTTTATAAGCTACACTTTCCAACATAGTTGAAAAGTTTTAATGAATTCGATTTAACTGCCCGACCACATCTCATTATAATTATATTTGGATGACAATGTAGTTGATATAGGTATGTAATAAGGATAGCATATATCTATTGGGGCATTCGGAAAGTCGTGTCCGTTTGGGAAAATCAATTCGTACAGGAAAATTCTGCCCAGTAATTATTAAACATTAGATATCGGAATCAATGTCTAATAATTAAATGTTAGAATTTTTCGGTACGAATTGATTTTCCCAAACACACACGACTTTCCGAACGACCCAATATATATTCATTATTATGGTTTCACATTTAGCGCCGATTATAAATAAAGTTTACTTAATTCTGTTGACACTGCTGTTGACTCGTCTGTTTCAAACATATGTTTCACTCTATAAATGTGAAATCGCGACTACTTTTGCGAGCAAATAATTTATAATAAAACATTAATAAAAGAACTATATATTTGTGATAAAACAAAAAAAAATTGCTATTCATGTATGATGATATATAAAAACAAAGAACCATCCATTTGTTATTTCTGTTTAGTTATGTTCGATTTTTCCGATGTCTTCGAAAATTCATATTCTATAGCCTATTGTCGCAGGAACAAACACTACGCAAAATAATAATTTTTTTTTTTATTTCAGTAAAAGAAATACTCGTTAAATTTAATTAAACTTTAACATTTGTAATTTGTATACATTTTTTTAACACTTTCCAACATAGTTGAAAAGTGTTTATGAATTCGGCTTGTCTGTCCGTCTGTCCGTACTCTAACTCGCATAAGTATTGACCGATTGCCAAGAAATGGATATATGTATATTATTGGGTATCACTATGACATATTCTGTGTTAAGGGGACAGTGGAGTTTAAAATCCTTAAAAATATTTTTTTTATTTTTGTAAATTTCACCTTAAATATTATTCAAGGGTACATTATATGCATTATGGCATGCATTTATCACACACACACACACACACAAAAAAAAAAAATTATTTTGAGAAAAAAATGGAATTTTACTTTTTTTGAAAATTTTTGAAAATTTTTTTTGTAATTTTTTGAAAAAAATGGTCTTAGAAATCTTCGAAATGCCCCATGCGAATTCCATATCAATGAAATACCCAATATTTTTTATAAAAGTTTTGTTTATATATAGAAATAAAATAGAGCATCGAATTTTATATATGTGAATTTAAAGGTAAAAAAAAAAAAAAAAAATAAATAAATAAATAAAAATTTTGAAATTTTTTCGAAAAATTTTCAAATTTTCAAAATTTTTATTTTTTTTTTATATTTTGTAAATTTTATCTGAAATATTATTCAAGGGCACATTATATGCATTATGGCATGAATTTATCACAAAAAAAATATTTTTGAGAAAAAAATGGAATTTTAATTTGTCTTAGAAATCTTCAAAGTGCCCCCTGCGCGTTCCATATCAATGAAAATCCCCAATATTTTTTATAAAAGTTTGGTTTATATATAGAAATAAAATAGAGCATCGAATTTTATATGTTTGAATTTAAAGGTTAATTTTTTTTTTTTTTGAAAAAGTTTGAATTTTTTTCGAAAATATTTTGAAATTTTGATTTTTTTTTCTTTTTTTACCTTTAAATTCAAATATATAAAATTCGATGCTCTATGTTATTTATATATATAAACCAAACTTTTATTAAAATATATTGGGGATTTTCATTGATATGGGAGTCGCATGGGGCATTTCGAAGATTTCTGAGACAACGCGTAAAATTCCATTTTTTTTCTCAAATTCCATTTTTTTCTCAATTTTATTTTATTTATTTTTTTTTTTTTTTGTGATGCAGACCTGCCAACTTTTGAGAATGAGAAATCGTAGCACAGAATATTGAAATTAATTTGGAGGTTGGTTGGTTGGTTTTTCGTGTTTCGGAGCCATCTTTTGACATTCGTAAAAGGAATAAGGTTTCAGTCTTTCAACTCAATATAGTAAATTTTTTCCTCTGAAAATTTTTATACGACATTTAAAGTTTCTTCTCGTTTTGCAGCATTTTTTTTTACATTTGTAAAAGAAGCCTGGTTCCATTTTTTTAGCCCAGTGCAGTAAATTTTGACGAAATTCTCGAATTTTTTTTCCCGCGACCATTTCAGGATATTCACAATTTTTTCCCCACAATCGTAATTCACATTTTTCTATCACGATTCTTTGTTGAAATCTGCACTTTTTGCCATGAACTTTTGACGAATTGTGTGTTTTTTACCACACAAAATTGAAATGCTTAATAATAAATAGTACAAATCGTGCTATTTTGCACACAATTTCAAATCTTGCCCCTCAAAGATCCCCCCCCCCCTCCAGAAATTCTTAAAATGGCATCCTGCTTTTAAGGAAGGGAATTCCTGTATAAATATTTACAGAAACACGATTCACTTGTGGTTAATATACATAAAGAGTGTTTTATGTTAAGAAGTTTGTTTTGCAGCCCAGATTTTTTTTTTCCCATGAGCATTTTTAAAAGTCCGAATTTTCGGGTTAATGACAATTTTTTTAAAACTTTCGGAAGTGAATACTTTGTAATTTTAGAACAGAATCATTCCTGAAAAATATGCTGCGCTGGATAAAAATCGCAATTAGAAACAAAAAATGCTTTTTTTTTTTTGTTTTTTGCAAAAAATCGTAGTTTAAGACCGATTTTCGTAGCATCGTAGTTTATAGGTCCAAATCGTAGGAATTACGATTTTTTCGTAGCAGGTGGCAGGTCTGTAAATGCATGCCATAATGCATATAATGTACTCTTGATTAATATTTAAGGTGAAATTTACAAAAAAAAAAAAAAAAAAAAAAAAAAAAAAAAAAAAAAAAAAAAAATATTTTTAAAGATTCCCTTAAAATTGAAGTGTGTAGCATTTACGGATCATTTACAGGGACACTCTAAATTTACATTACGGACTATCGGGAAAAATCGTTTGCGGTGTATTTTATGATATTACATTCTTTTAAACATATTTAAATGGATATATATCGATGAAATATACTGCAAGGTTTTACCTATACAATGTACTGAGGATAGAACTTATCGTTTATTTACATGAACACGTAAAAGAATTGGGCTACAGAAGAAAATGATGAAAAAAAAAATGATGAAAAAAAAAGAAAAAAAATGTATATATAAATAGTACAAAACCTATTTCAATTTTAAGAAGTACAACACACTTTTATTTTATGTAAAATGACGTCATTCGCATCCGCTTAAGAATTCCACATTTACGATCCACTCTTAAACATCTACAATAAAGCATGCATAAGGATGTCACTATCGCAAAATAATGCGCAAACGCAGTAAAAAGATGCCGTCATTAAAGAAGACAAAAGAAAAAAAAAAGAAAAGAAAAAAAAAGGGCTATCTAATGATTCATAGGCATTCATTTGTTTGTAACATTAATATAGACGATTTCAGTCGTGACGTCAGTCATGACGATTTGGTTGGAAACTGACCCCAAACAAACGGTTGCTATGTTGTATTTTCTATTTTGTTTGTGTGTTGCAGATATATCTTATATTTATATCCACATCTAAGTGTTTTAATACTTGATACGTACTGGTAATATTTTCCACAATTTAAATTTAAAAAGAAATGACGCATAGCAATCTTTTGTTTGGTTCAGTTTCCAACCAAAACGTAATGAGTGACGTCACACTGAAAGCGTCTACAGATACTTAAAATTAAATATAGTTTATAATAGCTCCATGTTCTAACAGAAATTATTCGTTTATATTTTTTCAAAATAGCTCGTATTTTAATTACATTTTCTTTCGGTTGTTATGAGAAAATGGCAACAAAAAGATATAATTGCTATTTTTCAACTATTTTCCCTATATAATTGGAGTACTTGAAATGCCAAAATTAAACAAATGGTGCTAAAAACTACAAAAAAATTAATATTTCAAAAATAAATGGAGATACAGTTTTCAAATAAATTGTATTTAAAAGTACTTTTTTTCCCAATACGATGGTATAAAAATTGAAAATGTGCGATGCTTAGAAATTTAAAAAAATACTATACAGCATTTAATCTGCTTTGTTTATTGCTAGCTTCCGCAAGGTAACGTTATCTTTTGTAGACAAAATAAGATGGGAGAAAGAAATAGCATACGTCCCGGAGGCTAAAAATAATAATTGAACTATTGAAGCTTACGAGCAGTAATTGCTGGAGGTACGTTTTCAGTTGTGGTATGCATTTTCAAATTTAATTATTTTTTAAATATTATTTGGTGTGTGTAAATTCAATAGATCATAAGCAGGGATGCACAAAAAGTTTCAACAACATCCGTTTGTTTGTGAAAATTTCTGAAAGGAAATTTTAGCAGTGCTATGCGCTTAACTGAACTAACTTTTAACCTACTATGTAGTATACATACATATCCATAGATAATATACAGAGCTGTACAAAAAATCGTATATTTTCCCGACTTTTAGTGTTCATCATCTTTCAACTTACTAAAATGTGAAGTTTTGTTAAAGTTCTCTTTAGAAATTGTTTCATAATCTATGTCGTACGTATGATTTTTCATTCTTGTTTATATTATTAATATAAGAATAATTTTTTTACAAAAATTCAATAAAACTTCGGATTCCGAAAGGATTAAAAATTACAATCCGTATCTGAAGCAATAAATAAAATGTTTTATTCATTTCTTTATCAGGAAATATTTGCGATTATAATGATTTATGCATTATGGTAAATTTTTACCATAGCGATTTTTTAAAAATATTTAGCGATTTTTCGAGTTAGCAGCTATTGTTTAACATCTGGAAACGGAATACGGTTTTAAACATTTAGCCGTATTGTAAATTTTCTCCTTCTTGGAATTTCTTTAATGGGATTTTTCGGTTTAACGGCGATTTTTGGCCATTTATAAAAGGAATTCTGATTCAAACTTTTGGTCTGACATGAATTTTGTCTTAATCTTTTAGCCTATTATAGTAATGTTTTTCTTTGTTATTTTTCAATTTTAGCTATTTTTAATACAATATTCAGCAGAGTATTTGTATAGCGATTGTTAGCGTTTGTCGCTTTTCACGGAGTTTTTATAAATATATACTAGCAGACCCACCCGGCGTTGCCCGGGGTCCGTAAATAATAACCTTAAACAAAACTCAAGTTTGTATGATTTTATATCTTTTGAAATTCTTTTAAATGAATCTAATTTCGTAGGACCCATTGCCTTCCGCATCGTCTAGTGCGTTTCCAACAAACTTCTTTCCGAACGAGCCTGTAACCTGGGTCCACGCTACATAAGGTAGCATGTACCGGAAGTGCGCCGCACGTGCCGGAGACAATCGAAAACCAAGTTGAGTAAGCCAAACCTCGTAGTAATGAAGCGCATAGAATCGAAAAAAAAAAAGAATGCATCATGAATGTTATAAAATATTGGTAACTTAAGTCTAATATAAAATTTCATAATGCAGAAAATAGTTGTAGTTGTAATCTAAGTTGAATGAACCAAATCCCGTTGAAATTAGGTCCTTAAAATTGGAGGAAAGAATGCGCCCCCAAGCGGTGGAAGATGACCTCTCCCCTTGTAAATTTCATGAATTACTTTTAACATTAACAGGATATGTATTAAACTGATGAAATCCATTTTCAAAAGTTACCTTTAAATTAACGCGATTTTTAATGTACGGCTGTAGTGAGTAAACGTAAGTTGATGCTAAAAAAGAAGATTAATGTTTGATAAAGAAAGACCGGGCCCTGGGGGCCAGAGTGGTGCAACAACTTCAAGGGGGGCCAGGGACATAACTGGCATGTAGTTGGGCATAAAAATATTGTTATTAGCTTTTAAACTAATCGGAAGACGCTAAAACCATGTTAAAGAAAATTGCAAGCAATTCGGAAAATTTTTAAAGAAGCTGCACCAAGGGCCCCCAAGAAGGCGATTAATATTCAAAATCGGTGGTAGCTAAAGCCTGATAATTTTTTTTTGTCTCTCACATAGTGTCTGGAAGTCCTAAGAAGTTGATAGAAAAAAAAAAAAAAAAAAAAAAAAACGCTTCTGAATTTGACCATTTTTAAAGGAGCTGTAAAAGGGGCCCCAAATGGGGCCAATCCATAATTAAAAGCAGGACCCTAACATGAAGCATGTTAAAATGTCTTAGTACTAAGGGCCTTGGGACCTCAATAAAAATATGAGGGTATTGGTCTAGGAAGAAGACTCTAAGACTCAACTTTAAAATTATGCATTGAGAAGCCCATAATAACACTCTTAAATAAACCGGAAATTTGTATCGCAGGTCGGTACAGAATGGGACGGGGGAGGAGGTAGAGACTTTGCAAATTACCATGGCAAAACTCATGTTCAGTTGGAAAGTTTGAATTTTTATTTATCTCACATTTTAAACTCTTTTATTCTAAATTAATTGGTGAACTCAATTAAAATTTAATTATGTTTTTAATATTTTAAATTTTTATTTAAAATCTTTAGATGAAAAAGTAATTACAAATGTATCCAAAACTATAATACTGAAAAATAAATAATAAAACTGCAAGGAAATATACTATATAAATTTTTAAAAAAGGTACTTTCCAGCAAATTTATTTTCTAATAAAGTAAAACCTGCTTATAACGGAATCGTCGGAACGTTCTTTCACTTTAGATACCCTTCAAAGAAAAATAAAATCCTTAAAATAGAAAAAAAAATCTACTAATTCAAATTTGCCCTACCTAGTTTCGAACCTAGGCCTGTTCGTACAGAAAACCAAGGCGTTAAGCCACAACGCCGCAACTGCTACGAAACGTTTATAAAATTAACGCTCCATATCGGAGCGTAAATAGTTTCTGCCTTTATTTTTTCCCGCGCCGCGTCAGTTTCATTAGCATAATAAAATAAATGATTATTGTTGTCCAAATTCTCTGAAATTTTAATGGATTGTAAATATTACTAAAACCAAGAAATTTTTAAAATTTCATAAAAAAATATGCATATTTTAGATGATAAACATTTAACCGAAATGTAAATCATCTTTATGAGGCGGAAAGTGATCTGCATTTGGCAGTGTATTTGAAAGAGTTAAAACTCAAATTTTTAAAAACCAATTGCACCATGGTTTTGAAGAAAGATTCAGCTTTATAATCATATATTTGACTTGTCAGTACCTTTAAAATTGCATCCTGGGGAGGTGTTGTAATAAGGGAGAAAAACGTTTTTCAGAAAAACGATCCTTTTTTAACTTTTTTTTTTCAAGGGGTTAATTGCGATATATTTTTTAATTGATCACAGCATTTGAGACGTAAGAGTACAATCTTTCAGAACATGTCTTCGTTTTAAACTTTACTAAGCTGTTTGGACGATGTTAGTTAATAAATAATAACAAAATACCGCCGAAATATTTTTTCCGTTCTTCATTTGCGTATCAGCGCCTTCAGCGCATGCGTCAGAGATACTTCCTTCCGAAATGGATTTTTAATCAAAGTGAGTGACGGTTGATAATTAATTACTCAGCTATTAATTAAAATTTTAAAATTCTAAAGGTATGGTGCATCATGAGACTCTTTGGGCTAGCTTAAAAAAATTTTGAGCCTCGAACGCTCCTTAGATTTTGCTAGCCATCGCACACAGACAGACAGACAGAGCGATTTGTTCTTTTATTAGTATAGATATACTATATTCGTAATAAGAATTAGATTTCAAACTTTTATCCTCTTATAATAGATTCATCCTTCGTAATTGTTGGCCCTTTTGTTATTATAATTTTTCCATTTTGAAAGTTCTGTGTGATGCGCGGTGATATTATGCAATAATGTAGTTAATTTTATGCCCCATCGAATAAAACTTATTCGGATTTCGTGCGGATTTTCGGATTTTCGAATTTTTCGTGAATTTTACATTTGATTTTTAGAGTGTTTCAGCGTTTCGCTGAGAGTTTTCGACATTCGTAGAAGAAAATCAGTATAAAATGTTTAGTCCAATATAATGATTTTTGTGACTTTTGATATTATAGTCTATTTTTAGCTCACAGGCTATCAAAGCCTGACAGCTAATGTGCCCGCCCGTTCTGTATGTATGTATGTACGTATGTACGTATGTATGTATGTATGTATGTATGTATGTATGTACGTAACGCGATTACTCTTGACAGAAACATCCGATTTGCTTCATAATTTTTTTCTAGGTTCATTGTGATAAGGCGCTTCCCTGATTAGTTTTGGGAGTTCATTGGTTAAGGATAAAGGGTGAAAAACGGGGTTAGTCCAACCCCTTAATTCAGATAAATGGGTTTTTCATGCAGAATCATTCGATTTGCTCCGAATTTGATATACTGGTTTATTGTGTTAAGGAACTTCCCTGATTACGTTTGGGGGTTCATTGGTTAAAGATAGAGGGGGGGAAAACGGCGTTAGTCCACCCCCTTAAATAAGATATATGGGTTTTTCATGCAGAATCATTCGATTTGCTCCGAATTTGGTATACCGGTTTATTATGTTAAGGAACTTCCCTCATTAGTTTTGGGGATTCATTGGTTAAGGATAAAGGGGGGGGGGCTAGTCCACCCCTTTAATTTAGATAAATGGGTTTTTTGCATGATTATACGATTTGCTCCAAATTTGGTATACCGGTTTATTATGATAAGGAGCTTCCCTGATTAGATTTGGAGATTCACTGGTTAAGTATAAAGGGAGAAACGGGACTAATTCCCCTTCATTTATTTTTTTGAGGGGCATTATTCTTTAAAATAAGAGTATGATATACAATTAGTGTGATAGTCCAACCCCTACATTCAGATAAATGGGTTTTCCCTGCAGAATCATTCGATTTGCTCCGAATTTGATATACCGGTTTATTGTGTTAAGGAAATTCCCTGATTAGTTTTGGGGGTTCATTGGTTAAAAATAGAAGGGGGAAAACGGGGTTAGTCCACCCCCCCCCCCCTTAATTAAGATAAATGGGTTTTTCATGCAGAATCATTCGATTTGCTCCGAATTTGGTATACCGGTTTATTATGTTAAGGAACATCCCTCATTAGTTTTGGGGGTTCATTGGTTAAGGATAAAGGGGCAAAAGGGGGTTAATCCACCCCCTTTAATTCAGATAAATGGGTTTTTCATGCAGAATTATTCGATTTGCTCCGAATTTGGTATACCGGTTTATTATGTTAAGGAACTTCCATGATTAGTTTTAGAGGTTCATTGGTTAAGGATAAAGGGGGAAAAGGGGGCTTAGTCTACTCCTTAATTCAGATAAATGGGTTTTTCATGCAGAATCATTCGATTTGCCCCGAATTTGGTATACCGGTTTATTATGTTAAGGAACTTCCCTGATTAGGTTTGGGAGTTCATTGGTTAAGGATAAAGGGGGAAAAACGGGGTTAGTCCACCCCCCTTAATTCAGATAAATGGGTTTTTCATGCAGAATCATTCTATTTGCTCCGTATTTGGTACACCGGTTTATTATGTTAAGGAACTTCCCTGATTAGTTTGGGGGGTTCATTGGTTAAGGATAAAGGGGGGAAAGGGGGGCTAGTCCACCCCCTACATTCAGATAAATGGGTTTTCCCTGCAGAATCATTCGATTTGCTCCGAATTTGATATACCGGTTTATTGTGTTAAGGAACTTCCCTGATTAGTTTTGGGGGTTCATTGGTTAAAAATAGAGGGGGGAAAACGGGGTTAGTCCACCCCCCCCCTTAATTAAGATAAATGGGTTTTTCATGCAGAATCATTCGATTTGCTCCGAATTTGGTATACCGGTTTATTATGTTAAGGAACATCCCTCATTAGTTTTGGGGGTTCATTGGTTAAGGATAAAGGGGCAAAAGGGGGTTAATCCACCCCCTTTAATTCAGATAAATGGGTTTTTCATGCAGAATTATTCGATTTGCTCCGAATTTGGTATACCAGTTTATTATGTTAAGGAACTTCCATGATTAGTTTTAGAGGTTCATTGGTTAAGGATAAAGGGGGAAAAGGGGGCTTAGTCCACTCCTTAATTCAGATAAATGGGTTTTTCATGCAGAATCATTCGATTTGCCCCGAATTTGGTATACCGGTTTATTATGTTAAGGAACTTCCCTGATTAGGTTTGGGAGTTCATTGGTTAAGGATAAAGGGGGAAAAACGGGGTTAGTCCACCCCCCTTAATTCAGATAAATGTGTTTTTCATGCAGAATCATTCTATTTGCTCCGTATTTGGTACACCGGTTTATTATGTTAAGGAACTTCCCTGATTAGTTTGGGGGGTTCATTGGTTAAGGATAAAGGGGGGAAAGGGGGGCTAGTCCACCCCCTTAATTCAGATAAATGTGTTTTTCATGCAGAATCATTCGATTTGCTCCGAATTCGATATACCGGTTTATTATGTTAAGGAACTTACCTGATTAGTTTTGAGGGTTCATTGGTTAAAAATAGAGGGGGGAATACGGGGTTAGTCCACCCCCCCCCTTAATTAAGATAAATGGGTTTTTCATGCAGAATCATTCGATTTGCTCCGAATTTGGTATACCGGTTTATTATGTTAAGGAACATCCCTCATTAGTTTTGGGTGTTCATTGGTTAAGGATAAAGGGGCAAAAGGGGGTTAATCCACCCCCTTTAATTCAGATAAATGGGTTTTTCATGCAGAATTATTCGATTTGCTCCGAATTTGGTATACCGGTTTATTATGTTAAGGAACTTCCATGATTAGTTTTAGAGGTTCATTGGTTAAGGATAAAGGGGGAAAAGGGGGCTTAGTCCACTCCTTAATTCAGATAAATGGGTTTTTCATGCAGAATCATTCGATTTGCCCCGAATTTGGTATACCGGTTTATTATGTTAAGGAACTTCCCTGATTAGGTTTGGGAGTTCATTGGTTAAGGATAAAGGGGGAAAAACGGGGTTAGTCCACCCCCCTTAATTCAGATAAATGGGTTTTTCATGCAGAATCATTCTATTTGCTCCGTATTTGGTACACCGGTTTATTATGTTAAGGAACTTCCCTGATTAGTTTGGGGGGTTCATTGGTTAAGGATAAAGGGGGGAAAGGGGGGCTAGTCCACCCCCTTAATTCAGATAAATGTGTTTTTCATGCAGAATCATTCGATTTGCTCCGAATTCGATATACCGGTTTATTATGTTAAGGAACTTACCTGATTAGTTTTGAGGGTTCATTGGTTAAGGATAGAGGGGGAAAAACGGGGTTAGTCCACCCCCTTAATTCAGATAAATGGGTTTTTCATGCAGAATCATTCGATTTGCTCCGAATTTGATATACTGGTTTATTGTGTTAAGGAACTTCCCTGATTAGTTTTGGGGGTTCATTGGTTAAGGATAGAGGGGGAAAGACGGGGTTAGTCCACCCCCTTAAATAAGATAAATGGGTTTTTCATGCAGAATCATTCGATTTGCTCCGAATTTGGTATACCGGTTTATTATGTTATGGAACTTCCCTCATTAGTTTTGGGGATTCATTGGTTAAGGATAAAGGGGGGGGGGGGTAGTCCACCCCCTTAATTTAGATAAATGGTTTTTTTGCAGGATTATACGATTTGCTCCAAATTTGGTATACCGGTTTATTATGATAAGGAGCTTCCTCATTAGATTTGGAGGTTCACTGGTTAAGTATAAAGGGAGAAACGGGACTAATTCCCCTTCACTTATATTTTTGAGGGGCATTATTCTTTAAAATAAGAGTATGATATACAATTAGTGTGATAGTCCAACCCCTACATTCAGATAAATGGGTTTTCCCTGCAGAATCATTCGATTTGCTCCGAATTTGATATACCGGTTTATTGTGTTAAGGATCTTCCCTGATTAGTTTTGGGGGTTCATTGGTTAAGGATAGAGAGGGAAAAACGGGGTTAGTCCACCCCCTTAAATAAGATAAATGGTTTTTTCATGCAGAATCATTCGATTTGCTCCGAATTTGGTATACCGGTTTATTATGTTAAGGAACTTCCCTCATTAGTTTTGGGGGTTCATTGGTTAAGGATAAAGGGGGAAAAGGGGGGTTAATCCACCCCCTTTAATTCAGATAAATGGGTTTTTCATGCAGAATTATTCGATTTGCTCCGAATTTGGTATACCGGTTTATTATGTTAAGGAACTTCCCTGATTAGTTTTAGAGGTTCATTGGTTAAGGATAAAGGGGGAAAAGGGGGCTTAGTCCACTCCTTAATTCAGATAAATGGGTTTTTCATGCAGAATCATTCGATTTGCCCCGAATTTGGTATACCGGTTTATTATGTTAAGGAACTTCCCTGATTAGGTTTGGGAGTTCATTGGTTAAGGATAAAGGGGGAAAAACGGGGTTAGTCCACCCCCCTTAATTCAGATAAATGGGTTTTTCATGCAGAATCATTCTATTTGCTCCGTATTTGGTACACCGGTTTATTATGTTAAGGAACTTCCCTGATTAGTTTGGGCGGTTCATTGGTTAAGGATAAAGGGGGGAAAGGGGGGCTAGTCCACCCCCTTAATTCAGATAAATGTGTTTTTCATGCAGAATCATTCGATTTGCTCCGAATTCGATATACCGGTTTATTATGTTAAGGAACTTACCTGATTAGTTTTGAGGGTTCATTGGTTAAGGATAAAGGGGGAAGGACGGGGTTAGTCCACCCCCCTTAATTCAGATAAATGGGTTTTTCATGCAGAATCATTCGATTTGCTCCGTATTTGGTACACCGGTTTATTATGTTAAGGAACTTCCCTGATTTGTTTTGGGGGTTCATTGGTTAAGTTTAAAGGGGGAAAGGGGGGCTAGTCCACCCCCTTAATTCAGATAAATGGGTTTTTCATGCAGAATCATTCGATTTTCTCCGAATTTGATATACCGGTTTATTATGTTAAGGAACTTACCTGATTAGTTTTGAGGGTTCATTGGTTAAGGATAAAGGGGGAAAAGGGGGTTAGTCCACCCCTTTTAATTCAAATAAATGGGTTTTTCATGCAGAATGATTCGATTTGCTCCGAATTTGGTATACCGGTTTATTATGTTAAAGAACTTCCCTGGTTCGTTTTGGGGATTCATTGGTTAAGGATAAAGGAGGGGGGGCTAGTCCACCCCCTTAAATTAGATAAATGGTTTTTTTGCAGGATTATACGATTTGCTCCAAATTTGTTATACCGGTTTATTATGATAAGGAGCTTCCCTGATTAGATTTGGAGGTTCACTGGTTAAGTATAAAGGGAGAAACGGGGACTAATTCCCCTTCACTTATTTTTTTGAGCGGCATTATTCTTTAAAATAAGAATATGATATACAATTAGTGTGAGTAGCCTGTGAGCTCAATGCCATCAGTTTATCTGGGCACTTTTCTTTTTTATTTTACCTGTCCGGGCAACGGACGGATCTGCTAGTTCATAATAAAACACTATTCACATTTTGGAATTGTTTCTTTTACATGTTTTTGTTTGCAATGCATTTATGCCTTTTTAGATTTCTAAAATAATTTTTCGGAAATATTTTCTAATGTACTTACACTGTTATTTAGAAAGCTGTTCTAAACGTCTTTTTTATTAATATTCGCTTTTACATCTCACAGTAATCTAATCAGATTCTCAATCCAAAATATTCTTTTAAGGAATCTACACATTCTATATTTTTAGACATACAAGATTTTGACGATATTTTTTTCAGTTAATGTGGATATTTTCTGATAATGTACCCATTCCATTTATAAGAAAGTATTTATAGCTAGATAGAGAAAGTAATAAAGTACCGGAAATGATATCACTTTATGCTAAATGTTACGTTAAAGTGTTACAATGCGGGTTAGGCGATCATAATGCGTTTTCTTCACTTGCAGATAAAAGAATACTTTAAGAAAATGGGTGAACATTTTATTTTGGAAGCACGTCCCATAATTCTACACATAGCAATACGATATTTAGGATGTAATGTTTCGTAAGTACTGTAATTTAAGCTTTTCTTTTAGTAAGAAATTCGTTGGGGATACTTGTCGCTGTTTTGTTGTTTATTTCTATGAGCTTCAGAAGTGATAGAGAAACAAACAAACTCGACATAGTAAGAAATTTATAAAAAAATTAACAGATATAGGATATATCATAAAACGTTATGTGTAAAAACACTTTTTAACGTCAGTGGAATATGTTTCATAACGTCTAAGAGCTCAGTTTTACTTTCACTTAAAATATAAAATTGGATTGTTTTTTAAAATAAAAGTACTGGAAATATCACTTTATGCTAAAAGTTATGTTAAAGTAGTACAATGCGGGTTTGCTGATCATAATGCGTTTTCTTTACTCACAGAAAAAATAATACTTTAAGAAAATAGGTGAACATTTTATTTTGAAGCACGACATGAAATTCTACACATACCAATATTTCGGATGTAATGTTTCGTAGTTACTGTAATTTAAGCTTTTCTTTTAGTAAGAAATTCGTTGAGGATACTTGTTATTGTTTAGTTGTTTATTTCTATGAGCTTCAGAAGTGAAAGAGAAACAAAGCACCCCGGCATAGAAATTTATAAAAATCTTAACAGATATAAGATATAATAATTATTAAGAAGGAGCTTGGTGCAGTATAATAAAAAGGTAAAAATATCAATGTTAAAAGCACCGATAATTTTAAGTTTTAGGCATACCGGTTTCTGTAGCATACCGTCCCCAGTGCTAAAGATGACGGAAATTTGCTCACATATATAGGAGAGATGGGGATTCAAGTTAAAGGGTTATTGACCAATGGGAAAACAGAGATATGCAGGTAACAGCCAATAGGAAAATAGATAAGAAAGAGAAGCGAAGTAGTGAAAACTGCATTAAAAAAATAGTACTAAGAAAGAGCGGTTTTATATAATATTCTGAACAATCTGATAATGGGGGAATAGCGAAATCACAATTAACGATATTTTCAAGATTTTTATAAATATGAAATGCTTCAAGGAAGTTAAGTTCGTGTATAGAAGTAGGTTTAGAGATTATTTTAACCGAAATGAAGTCAAAAGAATGATTCATCTCCCTGCAGTATTTTGCAATTTAGGATTTATTGGTTTCTTGTTTTTTAATATATTGTTGGTGTTCTTTAATACGAATAGTCAAGGGCTATCTACAATATTAATTGCCAGTGTGGTCTCTCCTATATTGTACAAACCAAACGTTTGTTACAATTTCGTATTAACCCTTTAAGACCGGAAGATTTTTGGTAGAAATGAAAAGTCATGGTTTTCATGGTTTTCCCTAATTAATAGGATTTAATTTGATTGCAAACAAAAATTAAAAAAAAAAAAATACCCGATGTCAGGCTATGCCAAGTAATGATCCACGCAATTCTGTGGGTGCAGGCTTGACTTTAAATCACTCAAAAAGAGGAAAAGGTTTTTTCTTTTTCGTTAGGATCACCTACACAATGGCGTAGGTCAGGTCATAAATCAAAAATATATTAAAAAACAAGAAGCCCATAAATCCTTTATTGCAAAATATTGCTAGGAGATGAATCATTCTTTTGACTTCACTTTGGTTAGAAAAATCTCTAAACCTACTTCTATACACGAACTCAACTTCCTTCAAGCATTTCATATTTATAAAAATCTTGATAATACTATTAATTGTGAATTCGCTTTTCCCCTATTATCAGATTGTTGGAAATATGATATAAAAACCTCATTTTCTTCGTTTTATTAAAATGCAATTTTCACTACTTCGGTTCCATGTCCCACCTATTTTCCTATTGGCTGTTACCTGAAATCCTCTGTTTTCCCATTGGTCAATATGTCTTTAACTTTAATCCCCATCTCTCCGATATATGTGTGCAAACTTCCGCCATCCTTAACACTGAGGACGGTATGCTATATGCTACCGAAACCGGTGTGCTTAAAATTTAAAATTTTTGGTGCTTTTAACTTTGATATTTTTACATTTTTAAGACAGCATATTTCTCAAAAAGTTATCTGTAACAGCATTTTTCAAAGTCAATAGAATACGTTTCATAACCTGTAAGAATTCAGTTTTCTTTCAGTTAAAACATAAAATTATATAAAATGGGATTGATCTTTTAAAATAAAAAACCCTGCTTGCAAATTTTTCTCATATCTGATTCTAAGTAACGCATACAGAAAAATTTATCCAACAGAATAGAATACAAATTGTATAAGAAACAACCAGAATAAACTAGAAAACAGGAATTCTGTCTGCTTTTTCAGAATTTAGTGTCGACTCCGATGAAAAGAAATATATGTATATATAAATAGTACTGAACATATTTCAATTTTATGACTTAAAGCACACACCTTTATTTTATGTAAAATGACGTCATTCGCATCCGCTTAAGCATTCCACATTTACGATTCACCTTTAAACATCTACATTAAAGCATGCGTAAGATGTCACTATCGCAAAATAATACACAAATGCAGCAAAAAAGATGCTGTCAAAAAAACGGCTATATAATGATTCATAGGTCTTCATTTGTTTGTAACATTAATATAGATACTCAAAATTAAATATAGTTTATAATAGCTCCATGTTTTAACAGAAATTATTAGTTTATATTTTTTCAAAATAGCACGTATTTTAATAACATTTTCTTTCGGTTGTTATGAGAAATAGCAACAAAAAGATATAACTGCTATTTTTCAACTATTTTCCCTTTACTTTCTACATAAATGGAGTACTTGAGTTGCCAAAATGAAACAAATGGTGCTAAAAACTACAAAAAAAAAATTATGTTTAAAAAATAAATGGAGATACAGTTTTCAAATGAATTGCATTTAAAAGTACTTTTTTTTCCATTACAACGGTGTAAAAATTGAAAATGTGTGATGCTTAGGAATTAAAAAAATTGCTATAGAGCATTTAATCGTACAATTATACATCTGATTTGTTTATTGCTGACTTCTGTAAGTTAACGTTGTTTTTTGGAGACGACATAAAATAAGCTGGGAGAAAGAAATAGCATACCGTACCGCGGGCTAAAAAAGGGGTGAAATGTAAAGGAAAATTTTATTCTGTACTAAAGTTTGGTGTTTTGTTGTTTCCGTTTGTCATTTAGACACAATTTTGCATAATATGCATGGAAAGCCGGTGTAAAGAAAAAAAAATCTCAAATAACAATCAAGTAACAATATAACAAGAAAACATGTGCTCACCTTTATTTTCACCTTAATTCCCAAGAATTATAATAAGAAAACTTAACCATAGTCTCATTAGATTCGAAATATTCGCACTTCCAGAAATTATTGCTCTAAGACAGTGGAGTAAACATCTTGAAGTGAAATTTAGTGATTTATATCAATGTCATTACGTTTGAAATAGCACAATGTCATTTAAATACTCTGCAAATAAATTTTCACCATTGACCATAATGTAACGGAATTCTTTTGAGTGTCTCTGTAAATGAACTATTAAGGCTGCACACTTTATGTTCAATACCGATCATGCTATGGTAAAAATCATTAACATATATCAATGATATGAAAATTCGAGTATATTTACGCGAATTAGAGAGTGGACAGACAGACAGACGGCTTGACGGGCAGGAAAACCGAATCCACAAACACTTTCGACTTTGTTGGAATGTGTTAAAAAGTTGAAAACTGGCGACATTGTTCAGAACAGGGTTGACAGTTTTGACTCCATTTTTAATCAGAAATTTTGAATTCATACCGGAAATTGCCCCACCAGTGGCCTAGAGGTTCTGCTCTCGAAGCTAGTAGACGGGAAGTGCTGGGTTCGAACCCAATCGCGCCCGTCGGCCTAATCGTTCGGAGTTTTCGTGGTTTTCTTCGAACCTTGGATTTCCAAGCGTTAATACGGGTTAGGTTCCCTTAAAAAGACCCCCACGAAGGGCACTCCCCCCCTTAGGGCCTATATCCCTCGTGTTGATAATTGGCCGTCATAAACACAACCAACCAATCATACCGGAAATTTCGACAGAATAATTTTTACTTTATGTAGTCTCAAAATGTTCGTCAATAAATAAAGAAAATATCACTATTTGAAATTTCTGCTATGAATTTGCAATTGGTAAATAAAAATGGAGGACAAACTGGCATCCCTGGTTCGCAGTGCTAAATATTTATACTTTTAAGGTGGTTTTAAACAAAAGTTTTCTATTTGATTAAAAATAAACACATTTTCTTCGTCACTACTTAATGTATATTTTTATTTTTGCAATAAAACATTATTATTTTCTATACAGGAAGTTTTTATTTAACATATTTAGAAATATAGTAACTTACTCACCGTGCTATTTTCAGTTTCAGAAGAATAAAATGTGAATTTTTAAATACCTCGTTTGAAGCAGAGAGTTTATTATTGAAAGAAATGTTTTTTCATGGAATGTTATTTATATTTTTTATCGATGTCTATAGCTTTAGGATAGCAATTTAGATTTATTAATTTTTAAGTTCAGCCTATGTTTGAACAGATACTTCTTTTGAGGGAATAATATATGTAAAGTGAATGCAAAGAGATAACTAAACAATGCATTTTTAAAGGAACAATTCATTTATTCATTTTATTGCTTTACTCTGCATAACGTAGAATCTTCAGTTAATCATTTTAGTATTTGGAGATGATAGATATAAAAAAATCGATTATATTTTGTTTTCATCTTCAACTATTTGTTATAATCGGAGCTTTATGAAACAAAATATAAACTTAACAAACTCAAAAATAAATCTTCTACGCTACTATCCTAAAACCCTACACATCGATTAAATACATAAATAACAAGAGCTAAAGGATCTTCTTAAAACATCATCAAAAACTTTTAAATGTGCTACGCCTTTCAAAAATCTGATTCTTTCTTCATCAGGCGCAAAGAAGACGTGCTTCTACTATGAAAGCAGCAGCAAGGCCAAAATTAGAGGAGATAGTCTTCCTGCTGCTTTCGTAGTAGAAGCTCGTCTTCTTTGCGCCTGACGAAGAAAGACTTAGATCTTTCGAAAGGATTTGCACATTTAAAAGTTTTTGATGGAGTTTGAAGAAGATCTTTTAGTTCTTATTGATTTTATTCTTATTTTTTGTTCTTATTGATCACCAATTTCAAGTTATTTTCTTTGATATAAATAACATTCCACGAAAACATTTTTTTTCAATAATAAACTTTGTGCTTCAAACGAGGTATTTAAAATTTCACATTTTGCTCTTCTGTAACCATTTAAAATAATTAAATGCCATAATTCGCAATAAAAATCCGAATTATTTGTCACTCTTTTAAAATAATATTCTTATAACAAAGAATTTTTTTTTTTTTTTTTACATCTTAATGAAAAAAAGACATTTTTTACAGGCAAGTGTCATATATTAGTTAAATATATACAACACATATATACATACCAAATATTGTCAAATACAGTAAAACATCCATAACGGATACTCCCGAATAGCGGATACCTCTATTTAACGGACAGATTTCCAATCCCCACTCCCAAAACCTAATTTTTTTGTATGTTTAACCTCTGAACAAAGGAACATTCTGAATAGCGGACAATAATTTTGGCGATAAAGGATGAAAAAATATTTTTTAACGAAAGAAAAAAAAAAGAAAAGAAAAAAAAAGTAAAAAGCCTCTTAATTGTTCAGGGCAATGTGTCACATATTTTGTGATCACAGATAAATGTAGGGGGTGGGCTGGGGAAAATCCCCCTCCCACGTCCAGTGTTGAATCCAGGGGGAGGCCCGGGAGGAACATTCCCCCCGGAGCATTGAAAGCGAGAATTAAAGACGCCAAGAATGCAAGGAGAGCAGGAAAAAAACTATTTTGCAATGTCGATTACTGTTTGATACTTATTTGTGATTAATATTTCGAGAATGGCCTCAAAAACAAAACGATTAACTTTAAAAGAAAAATTTGAAATTTTAAGTATATCGGTGAAAAAGAAGTTGAGTTTACGGATACTTGATGAACGTTTTAAAATAGGTAAAACAGACGTGGGAGAGATTTTACGAAATAAAGAAGAAATAAGAAATTTGTGGATTACTAACTAACGGTTTTGGTTTGGTTTGTGTTTATGACGGCCAATTATCAACACGTGGGATATGGGCCCTAAGGGGGGAGTGCCCTTCGTGGGGGTCTTTCTAAGGGAACCTAACCCGTATTTACGCGTGGGAATCCACGGCTTCGAAGAAAACCACGAAAACTCCGAAACGGTTAGGCCGACGGGCGCGATTGGGATCGAACCCAGCACCTCCCGTCTACCAGCTTCGAGAGCAGAACCTCTCAGCCACTGGTGGGGCTACTAACTAACGGGAACACCAAAAATGGGAAATTGATGGAGGCTAATTCCATTGAAATCAAGAAGCGGCAAAATGGAGTGAGCAGTTACACAAATATTTTGTAAAAAAAAAAAAAAAAGATGATTAAAAGGATTAAAACTACTGACAGAGTTAAAACTTCACATTGAAAACAAATTACATGTAATCGCATGCAAAAGTAAACTTTTGTAACAGACTTTTTTCGTAAGAATGTTATAAACAATAGATAAAGGTATGAAGAATTTTATTTTAGTTTTATTGCTTAAAAAATAATTTTAATTTCTGATTAATCATATAATCGAGGTTTTAGGACATTTAAAAGCCAATTAATGAAACATTATGTATTTTTTAGCAATTTTTGAATCTGAGGTTTTCGCAATTGCGGACACCTTCGAATAGCGGACATTTTCCGCGCTTGCGAGGTGTCCGTTATTTAGAGGTTTTACTGTATATTGCAAAAACGTGACTTTCTTTAATAGGCTTTTGAAAGGAAATGCGATATAGTAATTATTTTAAAAATCTAGTGATCCATCCTGGATTTGCTATATAAACGTTATTATTTTCTATACAGGAATTTTTCATCTAACGCATTTAGGAATATCGTAATTTATTCTCCATGCTATTTTCAGTTTCTGAATAATAAAATGTTGATTTTTAAATACCCCGTTTGAAGCAGGGAGTTTATTATTGAAAGAAATATTTTTCATGAAATGTTATTTATATTTTTAATCGATGTCTTATCTTTAGGATAGCAATTAAGATTTATTAATTTTTAAGTTCAACCTATGTTTGAAAAGATACTTCTTTTGAGGGAATAATACAAAGGGTACTAGGAAAGTTTTGCAATATGATGAAACAAAAAGCGGCATGTGGGTGCGTGTGGCTACGTGTTGACATATGTTCATAGCTAGACACCTGCACGCAACCCCAAGTCTGTAGGCTTAGTTATTCATTAGTTGTGATAGTGTGAAGTTCTTCCAATAGCGTCCTGGTCACGAAGTGAAATAAGGGCAGTTTTGTGGTATAACTTTACGCGTTGTTTAAACATAGACCAATGCTTAGAAGAAATGACTCTTGCACTTGTTGATGATTGTCCACATCGTATAACTATACACAGATGGTACAGAGAATCCCAAAGGGAAAATTTCTCCCTGGAGGACGCTGAAAGAGGGGGAAGGCCCCGAACGTCAATTATGGAGGAAATGATTACTGCTGTGTGGAAAATACTTGACGAAGACAGACAAATAACTTACAAGCATATAGAGGATACCTTAGGCATAAATATACCTGCAATTTATTCAATTCTGCACGATCATTTGCACATGAAGAAACTGTGTTGTCTCTGGGTGCCACATAGACTGACTGAGGAGAAGATGACACGACGTGTGACGGTGTGCCGAGAGATGCTAAAAATGTTTGGTAAGGTACAATCTCGGTATGTAAACAGCATCGTGACAGGTGACAAAACCTGGCTATACTATTAAGATGAGCCGACTAAGTCTCAAAACAAAGTATGAGTCTTTCATGATGAGGACACACCGGTATCTGTCAGAAAATCCCGATCTGTCAAGAAGAAAATGTTAGCTGTATTTTTCAAATCTATTGGAATTGTTGAGTGTATCGTTTTGGACATAGAGAAGACAGTTAGTGCTAAGTGGTACAATGAACAGTGCCTACCTTAAGTCATAGAATCTTTGGAGAACCTGTGACCAAAGTCAAGAATGAACACCTGGTTCCTCCATCATGACAAAACTCCAACTCACAGGGCCAAAGCCTGAACTGAATATTTGGACACTACAGGACCGAAACTTCTTGAACATCCTCCTTACAGTCCAGATCTTGCCCCCTGTGACTTCGCATTGTTCCCGCAAGTGAAAATGAAAACTGAACGGTATTCGGTTTTTCAGTGCTGAGGAACTTCTGAGGGCTTGAGACAATAAGTGTGCCTTACTCTCTAGTGAAACTTGGCAGAGCTGGTTCAAGGACTGGTTTCGGAGGATGGAGAACTTTATTGCTTGTAACGGAAATTACATTGCAAAGGTTTGATAAATAAATCCGTATTGCAAAATTTCCTAGTACCCTTTGTATATGTAAAGCGAATGCAAAGAGCAACGATGCATTCTTAAAGAAACAATTCATTTATTTCTTTTATTATTTTACTCTCCATAACGTAAAATGTTCAGTTAATCATTTTAGTATTTGAAGATGATAGAGATAAAAAAATCGATTATATTTTGTTTTTATCTTCAACTATTTGTTATAATCGGAACGTAATGAAACAAATATAAACATAACAAACTCAAAAATGAATGTTCTACACCAAGCGTTCCCAAACTTTTAGGCCGGACCGACGTACCACTAAATAGAAGTTCATACATCCGCGTACCTCCAGGTGACAAACTCAAAACTAATATAGTAAAACCTGTGTAAACGGAATATGTCTAAAGCGACATTGATTTGTGCTTCCTTCTGAGCATATTTTACTGTATTTAATTGCATGATTACGTTATTAAATTGGCGCTTAGATTAGCTGCTGATGAGATTTAACATTGAAATAAAATGTAGTATTATCATTACATTTCAATAAAATGTACATTATCAATATACAGTGTTTAGGTAGTAAAAATCTACAATACTTAAGAATATATTGGTGTCAATTTTTTGTTACATATATGAATGCTCTGTTTATATCAACAATGAAATAGTATTAAGGAAATTTAATAAGTGAATAACCTACTTAAGAAATTCACATACCTTCTGAATATAAATTGCTTATTAATACGAAATCGAAGCTTGATGAAATAAGTAATATACACACATACAATATAGTAATAGAAGAAACATTTCTTGCTTTAAGGAGGGATGAAAGGTCAACTCAACATATACATACTATATACATAACATATACATTAGTTCTATTTATCTAAAAAATTTTATTCAGAGTACCATTAACATAGGAGAAAACAAAAAGTTATAAAAGAAGTAATAACAGAGAGGAAACACCAAAAAAGCGGCGAACTGGCAAATCTACAAAGAAGAGGAGGGAATGAGCTGTTTTTTTTAGTTGCACATGCTGTAATTTTTTATTTCATTTCTCGTCCAGTCTTGGACTTTCGCGTACCAGTAAACAGAGCTTCGCAAACCAGTACTTGTACGCGTACCATAGTTTGAGAACCTCTGTCTACACTACTATCCTAAAACCATACACATCGATTAAATGTATAAATAACATTCCATGAAAAACATTTATTTCAATAATAAACTTTGTGCTTCAAACGAGGTATTTAAAAATTCGCATTTTATTCTTCTGTAACCATTTCAAAATAATTAAATGCCATAATTTGCAATTAAAATCCAAATTATTTGTCACTCTTTTAAAATATATTCTTATAACAAAAAATACAATTTTTTTTTACATGTTAATGAACAAAATGCATTATTTTACAGGCAAGTGTCAAATATTGGTTAAATATATACAACATATATACATACCAAATATTGTCAAATATATCGCAAAAAATAACTTTCTTTCATAGGCTTTTGAAAGGCGATGAGGTATACAAGGTGTCCCAAAAAAGAGGTCTTATTTTTTAAAAATGAATAATTAACAAACGATTATAGTTATTAAATAAATTCTTGCAGAAAACGGATGTGTGAAGTCTGGAATTTTGTTTAGAGTACTTTATTATGTTAGTTCAATTTCTTACCGAGAGATGGCGCTGCGGCTATTGCATTCATCAGCAATAGTTGAAAATTAAATGACAATATTTTCAGTATGTCCCCCATTCATCACAATAACATGTCGGAGTCTTAGAATGAAATTAGTTCTTGTTGATGTGAAACTGTCACCCAATCGGTGATATTCTAAAACAATAAAATTCTCTCTTCCAACGAATACACCATTTTGAAGAATTTACGCAACGACAACTACTGTTTCCCTTGAAATGGTTACTACTGAACTTTCACAAATGACGTCTACTTCTGTCTGGCCTTCACGCATGCTCCGTTTGTTCATATAGCCACCAAAATGTGCTGTAGCGCAATCTGTCGGTCAGATTTTGAACTATCATAATAAAGTGTTCTAAACAAAATTCCAGATTTCACACATCCGTTTCCTGCAAGAATTTTTTTAATAACTCTATTAGTTTGTTAATTATTCACTTTTGAAAATAGGTCCTCCTTTTTGGGATACCCTGTAGTTTTTTTTTTTTTTTAGATCTAGGGATCGATCCTGGATTAGCTGTAAAATTTTCTTGCCTCATGCGTAACTCTTTTGAAATTGAAGGCATTTGCAGTATTTCCGTAAAATCTTCGTAATTAAATTATATATATATGTATACGGGGGTGGTTCAAAAATTATTGTTCGAGTAAAAGATATTTTTTTTTACAGCCAAGTGTCAAATATTGGTTAAATATATACACATATACCATATATATATATTATTATTATTATACGATATATTTGACAATATTTGGTATGTATGCCATATATGAAATATTGTCAAGTATATCGCAAGAAAAATATCTTTCTTTCATAGGCTTTTGAAAGGCGATGAGATATAGTATTTTTTTTTAATCTAGTGAACCATACTGGATTAGTTGAAAATTTTCTTGCTTTATGCGTAATTCTTTTGCAATTGAAAGCCTTTGCAGCATTTCCGTAAAAAAATTTACAATTATATATATATATATATATACGAGGGTGGTTCAATAATTATTGTCCCTAGTTTGTATAAAATATTTGCACTGCGATGGTTGATGTGGAATATTCAAGCCTAATATCATAGATGCCTATATGCTCAATTTCTGAACCGTAGATGCTATATTAACATATTTTTTTCCGTTTTGGGTATAAGAGGTGGCACCTAGCTTGAAAGGGGAGGGGGGAGGCTGGTTTGGAGCTGATGGGGCTACACCTGAAGCAGTTCCGGGATAGATTTGTGACAGTGGATGAGACGCAGCTACATCACTATGATCCTGAGTCCAAACGACAGTAGCCACGTCTCATTCACTGTCACCCCCAACTCCCCACCCCCTTTCAAGCTAGGTGCGACCTCTCATACCGAAAACGAAAAAAAATATTAATATAGCAGCTACAATTCTTAAATTAAGCATATAGGCATCTAATACATTAGGTTTCAATATTCTACATCAACTATCGCATTACAAATATTTTATACACACTCTGGACAATAATTATTGAACCACTCTCGTATAACTGAATTATAGTTGTTAGCAAATATATTTATAACAACAGGTTTGCCTTACATTGGAGTTATTTCTTTTTCTTGTCCGAAATCTTAACTTCTATAATATTTAGAACATGTTAAGCTAGGTATATTGCCCGAAAGGTAGGGTCTTGGTCAGCGGCATAATAATCATAATAATAATAACTTCTATTTAGAAGTCTTATTAGTTCTTCCCTTTTCTTACGTTATTTTAGTATACATGATTCGGTAGACTGTACGGACATCCTATACCGTGCTTTCTTTGTTATCCGAATTTCTTCATATCTAATTTTCTTGTGCTAACTAATCTTGATTTACCCTGTATATTACATATTGTACGCTACACAATTATTGACTTTCAATATAATGTGTTGGCGTTGGGCAAGCTTGGATCTCACAATCTTTAATCCATCTCTTTGAAACTTCACTCCGAATGTAGGAGAGGACATGAAAGATAAAATCACTGTGAATCACGTGCACCTCAATTAAAAAAAAAATATTTTGGATTAAAAAACTGTGGGACATACATGAATAAGTGCGATATATTTATTAATTTCTCTGATGAAAATGTAAAAAAAAATCTCTGCAGTGCTTTGTAATTATTCAAAGGCATTAACCCTTGAATGCATAGTGTAACTCAAAAATTACATGATTTTTTGTTTCATTTGGTGCTTTTTATTGATCTTTTGATGAACTATTAAATGTTACTTACTTGTGATAACATACATTCAAGATCGTGAAGTCTATGTTTGTTCTGATTTGTTATCACTGTGAGGTTATAACATGTTTTTTATTTTTATCTTTACAAAAAGAAATTACCGGATTCATGAAAATTTTCGACTTCCGGTTTTCGAAGGATTTACAAATATTAGGGATCAGAGGTCCCGAAAAACATGTTTTTACGAAATGTCTGTCTGTGAGTCTGTCTCTCTGTCTGTCCGTCTGTCTGTATGTGAAACAAATTTTGTGGGCGCTCTATCTCAAGAACTAATACGCGGAATTTAATAAAAATTTATAATCAGGTAGTCCCTAATATAAGTTGGTGCTGATTAGTTTTGGGTATAAATCACACAAAAGGTGGCACTGCTATGCTGCGTACGGCGCGATTTCTGCAATAGCTCTATCTCAAGAACTAATGCACAGATTTTCATCAAACTTCAGATTCCGTTAGTCCTTAATATGAATTGATGATGATTACGTATTGGTGGAAATTGCCCGACCTTTGGCGCGGCTATACTGCATTTTGCAGGATTTACACGATTTCCGCAATAGCTCTATCTCAAGATCTAATGCACGGATTTTCCTCAAACTTCAGATTCAGTTAGTCCTTGGTATGTGTTGTGCTGATTACGTGTTGGTGTAAATCCCCCAACAGGTGGTGCTTCTTTGCTGCCTTTTTCACGATCCCCACAATAGCTCTGTCTCAAGAACTAATGGACAAATTTTCACCAAACTTTAGATTTAGTTAGACGTTGACGTAAGTTGTTGCTGTTTAGGTTTTGATATTAATCGCCCATTAGGTTGCGCTGCTATGCTGGAATTTTCACGATTTTCGCAATAGCTCTATCTCAAAAACTAATGCACAGATTTTCTCCAAACATGAGATCCAGTCAGACGTTGACATAAGATGTTGCTGATTATATTTTGATATAAATCAACCAATATGCGGTGTTGTTAGGCTGCATTTGGCTGGATTTATACGATTTCAGCGATAGTCATATCCCAAGTACTAATGCACGGAATTTCATATCCGTAGAATCCTCATGAGGGGCATGGGTTGCCATTTAATTTTGGCTGTGTGATAGCGAATTTTGAAGTATTAACATACAGAAAGTTTTGGGATTGGTGCATCTGACTAGTTTGATATTGCTTGCAATGCACCCGAGTGGAGTTTTTTCTCTATCTTTATAAGATAGTAATTATTAATTCTGCGAACTACTAAAAGAATTATAAAAATTATTATATCGTTGAATACCTGTTATTGTGCAGTGTAAACACTTTAAAGTAAATATATAATTCAATATTATCATTTCTTATGTAACTCAGGATTGTTATTATGACATCATGTCCAATAGAAACATTAAAAAAAAAAAAAAAAAAAAAAAAAAAAATAGTAATTTTTTTTGTGGATAATTAACGGAAATATATTCAAATACAATGTTTTCCGAACAAACTAAAAAGCATGAATTAAAGGATTAACCAGTAATTCGGTTAAATCTTACTAGGCCCATTTGTGATTCGATATTTAATTGTTATATTTTAAATGTAGATTTTTTTTTCTTTTTTTTTGTGTTAGTGCATTAACATCATTAGGTACTTATATTTTGACTGCCTCTTTCGCGCAAATCAAGTTAAATATAAAAAAATAAATCACAATTAATTCTAACCAGTTTCAGTGGACTCTAATGTTGTTTGCTTAGTTCCAGGATTGTTCCGACGATAGTTATTGTTAACCCGCCTTGTGAGGTGGTGGGACATATTATATTCGAATTAATTTTAATGAAGATTTTCACCAGAATCTTTTATTTAAATTTTACTTTTATGACTTTTTGTGAATAAAAGTTCTAAAACTACTTTCCTTATTTTGAAATAATTATTTTCGAAGATTCTGATGTGAATTCCACATTAAAGAAACACAATTGCGTGCCATTCAAAGGATTAAAGCGATTTCTGTATGTTAAATCATGAATTTTAAAATAACCTTAATTTATCTTAAAATTCCTTTATTATATTTTGTAAGTTAGTGTTATTTAAAAATTTGTTTGTTTCTTTTTCTAATATAAAATAAAAAATAAAAAATATACGATACCCAATTAAAAAGACACGTTTGTGGTATAGTTTATTACCTAAAGTACACTCAAAATATATCTAAAATAGTAATATCCTGTTCCGTTTCATAGCAGGTTAGTTGCCATCAACAACTTTGTTGAAGTACATCGATAAAATACTCCGGTGTGCGTTGTAACTCTATTTGAATGCTATTTTCATTCAATAAATTATTACTTATAAACATAATACTGGTATCTCTCAGTGGATGAAACAACTATAATACATTAAAACTTTAAAATATCTGCAATGGCCTTTCAAATATTGTTCTATATTCCTCTCAAATATAGTCTTATAGTAAGCTAAATTAGACTTTTCTTTTAATATACATTCTTAAGTCATCTAAATTATTTAAACTTTGTATAGTTATGTTTATTCATAATCTACTGTAACATAATTAATTATGTCAATTCATACAGCTTTTTTGCGACATATAATTTTTCTAAAATATAAATTTGTAGCATTCATAAATAAAAAAAATTAACGTATACAACATTAAATGTTTTTGATTAAAAATTTCGCTTGTTTTACTAGTTTAAAGTATCAATCATGTATCACTGTACGCGGCCTGTCTGAAAAGTATCCGACCTTTGGCCGAAAAAATACAGGGTTATTATAAATGATGGGCCCGATTTAAAAAGAATCATATTTTCGAAACTATTGAACATATTACAATAAGTGATACATGAATTTAAAGAAATATACTAAGTTTTTTTCAGTTACAAATGTTCGATGTGTGACCCTTTTGTTACACAGCATACATCCAATCTGTAATTGAGTTCATTCCAAACATTTTGTAGCTTCACTCTGTCAATGGTTCTGAAAGCTTCACAAATGCGTTCTTCAAGTTCTGAAGACTTTGTTTTCGCCATTGGTGGTACATAAACAATATCTTTGACACTGCCAGAAATTAAAGAACGCATTTGTGCAGAATTCAGAACTATTGACAGAGTGATGCTATAAAATGTTTGGGACGAACTGGATTACAGATTGGACGTATGCCATGTAACAAGAGGGTCACCCATCGAACATTTGTAACTGAAATAAACTTGGTATATTTCTCTTTAAATTCATGTATAGCTTATTGTAATATGTGCAGTAGTTTCGAGAATATGATTTTTTTAAATCGGGGTCCATCATTTGTAATAGCCCTGTATATAAGATAACGGACGGGAAGGGACTATAATTTCCTTCAAAGTAGGCCTCTTGTGCCTTTACACACTTGTGCCTTTTTTCACTGCCGAAAACACTTCTGGAAGGCTCCTTTTTGAATGGTGTTCAATTCCGCCGTCGCGTTTTGTATATTTCTTGTCTACTCTTAAAACGTGATACTTTCAATGGCGCCTTTAATTTCTGAAACGACCAGAAATAGCAAGGCGCCATGTGGAGGAGGCTGGCAGACAACTTGAATTCTATTTTTTCCCTAGAAAGGCTGTACCAGGTGCTATGAATGAGCTAGTATTGATTAATCTTACGACACTTGATGAACCTTACGAATTGTTTCGCTTTGAAAATCACCAAGCTTTGACAAAATTTGATGCAGTACCTTTTGTCAACTCGTTAAATCATCTTAAGAAAAATCAAAATTCGACGAATGCGTATGACAGCACTTCACTCGGTCGCCAGCAGGCTACGTCTGGATCATTAAAACAGGGGAAAAAATTCAAGAATCCGCATTAAGCTGTCTCCTTCCAATGAGCACAGTAAATCACTACTGTACCCAAGAATCACTACTGCGCGCAGGAAAAATCAAGGTCGGATAATGGAGTTATGAATAAAGAAGAGACATACAGTAGCCTTCCTCTTAACCGGAACTCCGCTTTAACCGGCCGACTTTTTTTCCCAACATCAGGCAAAATTCCGAAAGGAAAATTTCGGTTCTCATTTTGTTTTATTGTTAATTAACTCAAATTTACATAATGTAGAATAATTTAAATTTCTTATAAAGTTATGTGACAAGATTTTCAACAATTTAATTTGTATTAAATCCCGACTGGGCAATGTTCACTCAGCCTTTCATCCCTTCGGGGTCGATAAAATGAGTACCGAGCTTGCTTGGGAACTAAACACCGAGGGTCTCGCGTTAGGTTGACCACCTAGCCAGGACGCATGCTGCACAGCACCTCGGGGCCCAGGGTCAAGAAAACAGAGATGGGCACTGTCGGCCCAGATCCTTCTTGGATTGTATAGCTACAGAGTTTAGTTAGTTTTTAATTTGTATTAAATATTGCTCATTATTTGCCGTTAGTGATAATTTTTATTTTAATTCAGTTAATTACAACTACATTTCACAAAATATATAAAATATGTACATTTTTAAAACTACACAAATTAAAACTAAATGCGTCTTACGCATTTAATTAATTAAATATACAGTTATTTATTTATTATTTTTTTACTGCTCCGGTTTAACCGGTTTTCTCTTAACCGGCTAACACTCGGTCCCGTTTA
Organism: Maratus speciosus; assembly: GCA_963932465.1. NCBI lineage: Eukaryota > Metazoa > Arthropoda > Arachnida > Araneae > Salticidae > Maratus > Maratus speciosus. The sequence goes on from OZ010799.1 coordinate 134,331,964, forward strand.
CGCCGGTTAAGCGAGAGGATACTGTATAGTGTAAAGTCTACCGTTTGCCAGTGAAGTAAATGAGGAGGTTGGCGCAAGATGGCCGCTGAATTTTTACATCAGATATATAGTTTCTGAGTACCACCGGAGTGAACTTCCCACCAGTAAATTTGAATAGAAAATTTCTTCTTATTTGCGCCTTGTTCATGTTAATATTTTCTCACAAAGATGGTAAAAATTTCTATTTGTTTTTACTGGTGTCAGTTTGACCACGTATTATATTTTTTTTCACTGACAGGTGGTTGCCTCAATTGTCACAATATGGCGGAAACGCAGGGCCTGACTACCGCTAATGTAAGCTTCCACCAGGAAAAATGAATATCTGTTTCTATCATTATTTATCACTGAAAGTTTGCATTAATAAGACGTTTAAATTAGGAGAAATTTTCCATTTAAATTAACTATTGGAAGATTGCCCCTGCGGTAATCAATCTCCGTGAAAGCGGTTACAATTGAAGCTTCACTATTTTAAGGATATGTCAGCTCCTCTTTATTAAGAGTTCCATGGGTCAGATAGTTATCAGACAGACCGTATATAATCTCAATATTATCTGAAATACAATTTGAATAAATGTATAATTACTTTCCCCTTTTAACTTAAGTTTATTTGTAATTTTATTTTGAGTAGTTGGTAGAGAAATTCTTTTTATCTCTTAAATGTTGTTAAAATGTTTACAGAAATTTAAATGTACTATTTTCACAGCATGTGTTTAACAGCTTCTAATTTTGATTTTTATACAATTATGGATAAATTTATAGTTAAAACTATTGTGTTATCTATTTATGAAAGTAATCGATGGGAAAACACAGATTTTGTTCACAAAGACTTATGGAAGTAATAATTATTTTAGAAAACGGTGTCGCCTGTAAATCGCTGATGCCGTTTAAAACTTCCAGGCAAGTACTGCTCTTCTGTAAAAGAAGTCTTATAGTATTACGATTTCTAATGAATAGTATTCCATTTTATTAAATACAGTAGCCATTTATTTGTAGGATCATCATACTTAATATTCGAATTTTAATTAATGCAGTATACATAATTTAATGCTACGCCATGAGGAAGATTCGATTACAGGAGTTCTAGCTCAGAAAAGCATTATGTCTACGTAAAATAAAATCCTGTTTCATTCTGTTTATTTTTTTATTTTTTCTTCTATTAATGTTCTACAAATTTTCGTGTATCTTTACCCTTTTTTGTGAATATTGCAGAATTATTTTTATTTTTTTTCGAATAAAACACCGTAGTTTACAAAAAAAAAAAAAAAATAGTTGCTATTAAATATGTTTTTCATTATCACATTGTTTATTTTTTTAAAAAGGAATATTTTTCGGGTTCCGTACTTAAAAAGTAAAAACGGAACCATTATAAGATAACTCCTGTGTCTGTCTATCTGACTGTCACAGCCATTTTAATCGTAAACTATGGAACGTGGAAAGTTCAAATTGGGGAAGTAATAAAGACTATTGACCCAGATATTTACAATTATTAAACATTTGCAAATATATTTAGGGAAAATGTAGAGGGACTAATAAAGCTGCTTGAAAAAAAAAAATCTTTTCTTTTTATATCGTGTGAAAGCTTTCGTAACGCTGAACTCAAAAATACATTTCTTTTAATTTTACGTATTATAGTTTCAGAGACATCGTCGAAAATGTAGTGTAAAAATGTGTTCCACAACCCTGTATTTCCGAGTATACTCAAACTAAAACAATGGAAAAATTAAAGGTAGTAGACGTTAACCTTGACGTAACCATGCAGGGAAATTATAGCGATTATCCTGGGTCATATAGTTTTTGAGAAAAGCGTGTTTTCCTGCTACACACAAATTTCGATTTGCGGGCATTCACCAAAGGTGTTGAGCAGGTCTGATAGTACGTTTCGTAGCAATTATAAAAGCACTGTTGATAATGATTCTCGAAAAAGAATCGTTGATAATTAGCTGATATATTAACCATTAAAGACATGCATAATGACAGAGGCGGTTTACTCTATGTGCCATCGGCATTTAAAGCGTATATAACAACTTTTAATAATACATTTGTGTAATGAAATGCCCAGTAGCAGTTTAAAAGCAATAAACGTCAAATTCTTAAAAAAAAAAGATTAATTTAAATAGCATTAATCACATAAATACTATGGGATTCGCGACTTCTTTGCAGTGGGTGGGTATCTCTATACGCCTCCCGTGTCTTTAAAAGTTAATTAAACACCTATGTGGAAAAACACGGCACGGACCAAGGCGCCGTTGAAACTTTGCGACCTCCTTTTCGAAGCGCACTTAGCACAATGCCAAGTTTAAACTTTGAAAGGGTTTTGTTTTCCTACACTGTAAAAATAAAAGATTATTACTACGCTGAATTTCCTTTTATGAAATGCCAAATGAAGTTTTAATATGCACTACTTTTATTGTCAGTACCGAATTAAGTTCATAATAAACAGATTAGGATAAAATAAAAAAAAAATTGTTACACAGAATGGCAATATTTGATATTATTTAGGCTTTACATCTCTTTGAACTTTTATGGTATACCCATTCATACTTTTCTGGTATACACCCAACCCTACACTGTATAGTTTTTTGTAAAGTCTTATTATTTTTTTAGCAATGATTTTTTTAATAATACTTTTAATAATTAACATATTTATTGCACGGAACCCCCAGCGAAAGAGTTATACTTGCACTGAACAGTTTATTTATTTTACGTTATGTATGAGTTGTAACAAAATACTTTAGGATCTGTCAGAGAATGTATACCGAAATATTTTCAAAAGTATTTTAAATTTCTAACCTCAATACGAAGCATGGAATTCTTGATCTTTTTAACGAGTGAAAAGTGTGTAAGATTCTTTTCTTTATATCAATAATAATTTTGACTTTGAATCCTTTCAATTAATGTATATATCAACATCGTCAAATTCTTCTGATCATCATTCCTCTTTGACGTTATTCTATAATATACGGAGATGAACATCTATACTAATAAAAGAACAGAACGCTCTGTGTGTGTGTGTGTCGGCGATGGCTAACGAAATCTATGGCACGTACGAGGCTCAAATTTTTGTAAGAATAGCCCAAAGACTCTCCTGATGTAGCTGGTTCTCAGAATTTCAAATTCTAATTAACAGCTGAGTTATTAATTAACAACCGTAACCCAATCTCATAAAAAAGTAGATATTTCATCTCCAGTCATCAACGCGCATGCCCAGTACGCATCCCTATGAAATTGAATATAAATTTTGAAAGTTTTAACAAGTCGCCTTGGCCTGTTGGTTAGAGCGTCAGCCTGCAAAGCTCAAGTTCCGTCAGTCGATACTCGGTAAGATCAAAGATTCTTTTTATAAATAAATTTTTTATAAATTATAAAATTTCTTTTTATAAATAAAAGAAATTTCATTTTTTTCTGAAATTTTTTGGGTCTCATTTGTATGCAAGCTCACTTTTATATATAAGAAAATACAAATAAATTTTCACTTTCCAAATATATGCAGACGAACTGTGTCATTAAATTTTATCAAATTAGTGAAAGAAACAATACACTACAAAATGTATTTTTCTTAAATAGTGGTGCGAACGGAATATAAAAATAGTAGCCTGCAGCGGCCCTGCAAGCTTCAACTTCAGAGAATCAGAAAATATAGATCTTAAATTCTTTTAAAACAATCAAAACATCTCAGAAAAAAATATTTATCAAATTAATGAAAGAAATATATTATTTTATTGAATTTTCTGTTTATAAATAAAAGAAATTTATTTTTGTTTTTTCTGAAATTTTAAGGATTACATTCATATGTATCCATAAGAAAATAAATAATAAAAAAAAATCCTATAGTTCTAAAAATATGGAAAATTATTTTATTTTACCAATGTAGATGTAGATGGTAGCACTGTGAAACTGTGTGAAATTTCTTCGAAACGCAGGTGACTTCGATTGCTTCCTTTTAATCCGATTTTCATTTGTGAGATCCTTTTAGGTAGATTTCGTTTGAAATACTACCTATTACATTCTCCCCTATGTTATAATGTCTGAAAAACTTTTGCAGATCTACACCTATATGAGCCCTAGAACCCAAAACCACCCTCAGTAAAAAACTTTATCTATCTATCTATCTATCTATCTACCTATCTATTTATATAAAATCCAAGTCTCTGTGTGTCCCTCACGATTCCGGTAGGACCACCTCATTGAAATGAGTAATTGTTGAGAAATACTAATGCAGGGTTACCACAGTAGCGCCAAATGTTGGCCAACTTGGCAATAGCTGACTGATTTGGCGAAATTCCCATTTAAAACCATTAATCTTTCATAAAGGAGGTCACCAAAATTTAATTTAAACTCCGCTCTTTTAAGATATTTTTTCAAAATCTATGGGTGAGAATTTAAAGTACATCTTTACATCTTCCTCCCGATGCTACTAATAAAATAACCGCCAATAGACGACCCTGTACTGTATGAGCTCCTAACTGTGCGATTTTAATGTGCTACAGTACCTAAAAGTACTAGAAAAGTACCTATACTGGAAAAGTACCTAAGGTACTTTTCCAGTATAGGTGCCTTGGCGAAAAAGGAAATTTGGCTACATATTTTCCGGGAACCTATTCACTGTTTCATTTTATATTCACACGCATTTTTTTTTCGATATTTATACGATTTATTTAACATAAAAAAGCCGTGTCTCTAATTTTATACAGAAACAGATGTAATTTGTACATAAAAACATGAATAATATACAGATAAAATAAACATATAAAAAAAAAACGCTCATCAAGTTTGTTTTCATAGCTGTTTATATGATTTGACAACAAATCTCAATATTTTTCCGTTATACGGACACCATGCCAAAATGTATGCTAATGCGCCAATTATTTCAAAATGCTAAAAGTTATTTGTAATTTTATGCCAGCAGTTTAATATGAGTTTTATTTTATTGCTTTATTTTATAACAATTATTTGTTCAATTATTTTATGTATATATTTGTGATTTAATGAAATAGTTCGTAAAAGTCTGGAATTTTCTAATGTTATATTTTTTAAATGCTCACTTTAGTATCGACAATATTTTTTCTCTTATTTTTCAAATGACTCAATTCACGTGATTTTCATTTCGCGCCAACTATTACGCTTGGCGACAATGGTATCCGTATAACGGAAAAATACCCAAATCTCACTTTCTGATGCCCAAATTACACAAAGCTTTTTTTAAAAAACGCCAAAGCCCCTACAGTGGAAAAGTGTCAAACTGTCTATTATTTTGCGCTATATGTGTTATAGTTTATACTATATGCAAGGTGAGTGGAGCGAAGAGTTTAAACATTAAATATTAAAGTTTCGACACAGATGTCATATACGCCCCATGTTGGCACTATTTTTTTCTGACGCCAATGCCATATACACAACGGGTACTTAACTGTCGCCAAAGTGTCGTTATTTTGTTTGATATGGTAACCCGGATGTTGTTGTTTATGCTGTTGATGTTTTCGCCACATTAGCGTCGGAAAAAAATCGCTCCAATATGGGGTATATATGACAACTGTGCCAAAGTTTCTATAAAGCAGTATAAGACTGAAAAATTAAGAATAAAATAAATGCAAAATAAGACTAAAGAAGAAAGAAAAATCATGCGTTAAGCATAGAATATGAAACAATTTCCAACACATCCTGAATGCTTTAACAAAACTTTAGGGAAATAAGGTAAATAAGATAACTAAGTAAACATTTTAGAAAACGCATAAAAAATTTAAAAAATTGATTTCAGCACTTACCGTCCATAGCAAATATTACCGTTATTACATGCCACTATTTTGCTAAAATTTAATTTAAACTACTCTTAAAGCTACTGAAATCACATTTCCAGATATTATCATCCATAGACGGTTATATCCAATTCTTTGCGTGACCCTGTATATCATTTTATTATATTCTACAAACATTTTTTAGTAAACTAAATGCAGTTCAGTGTAAAACTGCATATCCCCTTTAAAAACCACCTTTAAGCAATTTATTCTCATACTCGGTAACCCTTACGAATTCTTTTGTGTAGCCCTGCATATGAACTGTAGCATTTATACACACGGTATAGTATGCATAAATGTAGTGAAACATAAAAGCGCATATCATAATTTAAAACGCATTTCTAGCAATCATTGCTTATGTACACTACTTCGGAGAAAAGTTTCTTGGCGAGAAAGAAGTTTGGTGAGAAAGAAGTTTGCCAACATATTTTCTGACAACCTATTTACTGCTTCATACTCACAAGCAATTTTTTGCATATGTATACAATTTATTTAATGTAAAAAAGCTATTTACCCATTTTTATAAAGAAACAGAAGTAATTTTTGCACAGATGTCATATACGCATCGGGGTTGGCGTTATTTTTCTCTGACGCCAATTCGGCAGAAATCTTGCTTTCGAATACCAGTTACTTATATATTTTTAAATTATTTGCTATCATTTTGAAAAGGAAATAACGGAACAGATGTCATATTCGCCCCATATTGGCGCGATGTTTTTCTATCGCCAATATCATATAGGCAACAGGTACTTAACTTGCGTCAAAGTGTCGTTATTTTGCTTGATGTGGTAACCCAGATTATGTTGTGGCACAGATGTCATATTCGCCCCATATTGGCGCGATTTTTTTTTCTGACGCCAATGTCATATACGCAACGGGTACTTAACTGGCCCCAAAGTGTCGTTATTTTGCTTGATGTGATATCCCGGAGGCACAGATGTCATATTCGCCCCATATTGGCGCGATTTTTTTCTGACGCCAATATCATATAGGCAACGGGTACTTCACTTGCGCCAAAGTGTCGTTATTTTGCTTGATGTGGTAACCCGGATTATGTTGTTTATGCTGTTGATGTTTTCGCCAAATTGGCAACCGAAAAAAATCGCGCCAATATGGGGCGAATATGACATCTGTGCCATCCCGGATTATGTTGTTTATGCTGTTGATGTTTTCGACAAATTGGCAACCGAAAACAAATCGCACCAATATGGGGCGAATATGACATCTGTGCCTATGTTGTTTATGCTGTTGATGTTTTCGCCAAATTGGCAACCGAAAAAAATCGCGCCAATGGGGCGAATATGACATCTGTACCGAAATAACTATAAGTAAATAAAAGTTTGAATAATAACTATCGAACAAAACAGTTTATATAATTTAAAAAAAGAAAATAAAAGTAAATAAACAATTTATTAATAAATAAAAAACAATAGCCGGGTTACCATAGCAGGCAAAATAACACCATTTTAGCGCCAGTTAGGTATCCCGGTTCATATCTGAAATCTGTGCCGTAATTTGTATATAAAAAAATATTATATATATTTAGAAACGATTTTTTTATGTATATAAGTGCATATATAAACGAAAATAAAAATTCATTAGATTTGTTTTCATAGCTGTTTATATATTTTGGCAACATATCTCACTTTCTGATGCCCGAATTACGTAAAGCTTTTTTGAAACATGCGCTATAATGGAAAACTACCTAAATAAATAATTAACAGAAATAACCAATTATACAAACTAAAACTTTTTATTTCGAGATAAAAGAATCCTTTTTAATTTCGATTAAAAATACATATATCCTTGGATAACTTTAGTTGAAATTAGGTTCACGGTTTAATATCTCATTCCATAAACCTAAGCAAACACAAGTGATTCATTCATCGCGAACCGTAAAAAAATATTAAATCATTGAGGCAATCATTCACAAAGTAAGTTCTCCAACAATCAATGGACAATATTCTAATGACGTCATAGTAGGTAAAATGGTGGCGGTATCATTTGTTTATGGTTTGAAATCAGAAAGATTTAATTTTGCAATGTCTCTTAGTTACATTATTTTGTCATATTTATGAGCTCAAAACAAAAGCATATTTTTTCATTATTTAGTTATTAAAGACGGAAAAAAAATATAAATGTGGATGATTTGTAAAATTTAAATAATTTTCTTTCTTAATACTAAAAAATAACATCGGGAAGTAAGAGCGAATTTAAGTTAGATAAGTTTAGCTGTTTAATTCTGTTGTAATATTCAAAATAACTGTATTTATTAGATTTCAGTAAACAACATCAGGGCCCGATTAAACTTTGAAGTTAGAGGAATTACAATGTCATTTCAGGACCTTTCTTTTCGAGAAGCTTTTCTAAATTCCACATATACGTGGAAACTCTTCAGTTAGAAATATTATTCCTAGGACTGGCATAAGATGAGAACGGCCTGCAATTTTACAAAAGTTTTTGAAAACTACTTTATATCAGAAATTTTACTAAAAACTGGTTACTTTTTTGTTATAGAGGTCCGAGGCCCACACTATTAGAATTATGACAAGTTGCAGCCAATTTCGCCAAAGTCATAACCAAGATCGTGAAGCACACACATATAATACCATTTCATGAAATTGTATACGATAATTTAATAGTTTTTACCTTACTTCAACTGCGTAATTTATTTATTTTTAAGGCTTAACAATCTAAATTGTCCAATATATGAATTTAAAAAAAATGTAAACAAAGATTGAATAGACATGACCGCAAAGAGCCTCAAATCTGCATAGCACTTGGAACCAAACTGTGCAGATTAGAGGTCTTCTACTGTACACAGTTTTTCATAAATGTGTTTCTTTCTTAAAATGTGTTATTTTCATCTATCACTGCGGAACAAACAAGAAAACTCATATTTTTGCACATGAGTTGTATATATCTTTATATCTAAATTTCCGTCATTTTTGACGGGCTACCTTTCTAGTATATATATAACTTTCTTCTGGACACGATAACTTCCATAATTCTGCAAAAATCTCTTCCAAACTGATACATAAAATAAAGGGGCATAAAATATCGGTCAAGTTCGTTAATGGGCAAAATCGGACCAAGGGGATGGAAATAGGAAGAGATTTTGTGAAAACCGAAAAAAGCCCATAACTTTTTAATTTTTGTGCATATCAAATCGATTTAAAGTTTTTATTAATTCTAAAAATTGGGCCAAAAATTTATGTATCACAGATTTTTGATAAAATTAAAAATAGGCTCAAGGGGCGCAAAAATAGGGTTTTGGGGAGAAAAAAAAATCAAAACTTCATCAATTCTCAAGATTTTAAAACCAATTAAATTTATTATAAATCTTTTTAATATTATCTACAACTTTTATATTGACAAGGTTTTGATAGGATCAATTCGTACCGCAAAAAATTTAAAAGGAAAACAAAAACGGGGAGTTGAAGAAGAAAAAATCCAAAACTTCGTCAATTCACAAGATATAAAATCCGCATGAATTTATCATATATCTTATTAATATTATCTACAACATCTATATTGACAAGTTTTTGATAGGCCAATTCTTACAGCAAAAACAAATTAAAAATACATAGCGGTTGAAGAAAAATATCATATTAAGGATGTATTTAAATCCAGACTGCTTATTTCTGACTTATTTTTAAATTCATTTTTGCTCTCAAACGCATCCAATTGTTAGATTATCTCTTTCAGAAACTATATAATGAACAGTAATGATCGATTTTTTGATAGAGCCAGAATATATTTCAAAAAATGATGTCAAAGTGGGCATTTTGAATCGAATTTCCTAAAGCGATTGTGTTAGAAACGAAAAATAATTGTCCTACTGAAAAAATAATTGATTATAAATCAAGTTTTAATTGATTGAACGAAAAATAAAAATACAGGTCTTTTATAAATCTCTTCAAAAATCACATCAGCAAGTTTCAGATTTTTACTATTAAAAATGAAAATGTGCCAGAAAATTTCGAGTTGTTGAGCATGGAAAGTATTTTTTTGAATATCGCCTTAACATGATTCTGATAAAACCAGCTCTTATTTAAAAATGAAACAAAAACTCGTCAAAAGCGACCAGATAAAATTGTTAAAGTGGGTTTTTCTCTAATCATGATTTAGTTTTTGTTGAAGAAATTAGTATACTTAACTTCAAAATCTACCTCCGCCTGTAGGCCGGTCCGGCAGGGATTTTTTCCATTTAGTTAGTCTCACGTTTTTACATTCCAATTTAGATCCTAGGGCCCCTTGAACGTTTTGTGCGTGAAAAATTTTTCATCCCCTGACTTTCCCTCCTTCTCAGTAAATAATTTTAAAGTTGAGTCTCTAACTCTTCTTCCTGGACCAACAGTCTCATATTTTTATTGGGGCCCTAGGGCCATTTTTTAATTTTGCATTTCTTTAAAATATTATTATAACGAATAATTCATACTTATGCTTAATTTTAACTAATTGAAGATCTAACGCGCTAAGTACTAAGCCCATTTTAACGTGTTTTTATGATTGGGCACTGTTTTTAACTATCAGTGGGCCCCTTTTGGGCCCCTACTATAGCTCACTTAAAAATGGTCCGATTCACTAGCTTTTTTTCTAACAACGTCTTAGGCATTCCAGCTACTACATGAACGACAAAAAATTTTCTCAGACTTCAGCTACAATCAATATTTAATATTAATCGCCTTCTTTGGGACCTTGGTGCTCCCTTAAAATTGATCCGATTCACTAGCTTTTATGCAAAATTTCAAAGTTGAGTCTTGCACTCATCTCCCCGGACCAACACCCTCTTATTTTTAGTGAACCCTAGGGCCCTTTTTTAAGCATTTCCCCGCATTTTTTGCGCATTTCTTTAAAATTTTATTCTTATGATTAATTCATACCTTGTGCTTTATTTTTACTAATTGAAGATCTAATGTGAACTTAGATTATTTAACAAGTTTTCATGTTAGAGCCCTTCTCTTTACTTACAGTTGGCTTTACTTACATTTACTTTGTTATAGGGCCCTTAAAAACGGTCCGATTCACTAGCTTCTTTTTTAAGCTATTTCTTAAGTCCTCTTTCTACTACATGAATGACAAAAAAATTTCCCAGACTTCAGCTACCACCAATTTTGAATATTAATCTGCTTTTTGGGGTCTTTGTTGCAGCTTCTTTAAAAACTATCCGATTCTATTAAAATTTTCTTTAACATAGGTTCAGCGTCCGCCAGCTACTTTAAAACTACAAAAATATTTTCGTGTACCCAACTACATTCCAGTGAAGACCCTGGCCCATAGGGCCCGGTGTTTCTTTATACCTCAGCTACTACTTTTTTCAAACATTAATCTCCTTTTTCAGCATCAACTAACGTTTACAAACTACAGCCGTAAATTAAAAATCATGTTACTTTAAAGGTAACTTTAGATAAGGGATTTCATCCGTTTATTAAATATCGTGTTAATGTTAAACGTAATTCGTGAAATTTTACAAGGGGAGGTGGCATTTTTTACCGCTTGGGGGCGCATTCTTTCCTCGGATATTAAGGACCTAATTTCAACAGGTTTTGATACATTGAACTTAGATTACAATTCGGCTACTTCCTGTATTATTAATTTTACCTTAGACTTCAGTTATGAATGAAATATATAGAAAATGTTAGTACATTTTCTAACATTAATGATGCATTCTTTTTTAAAATTACTAGGAGGTTTGGCTTACTCAACTTGGTTTTTGATTGTCTCCGGCACGTGCGGTGCATTTCAGGTACATGTTGACCTAGGTAACGGGGACCCAGGTTACAGGTTCGTTCGGAAAGAAGTTTGATGGGAACACTCTAGACGCTGCGGAAGGCAATGCGGGCCTCCGAAATTAGGTTCATTTAAAAGAATTTCAAATGATATAAAATCATAGAAACTTCAGTTTTGTTTAAGGTTATTATTTACGGACCCCGGATAAAGCCGGGCGGCTCTGCTAGTTAAAAATATTTTTACCCAAAATTAAACGATCAGATTTATTTTAACCAAACAATTTTTTCGCTTTTTATAATTCCAACAACATACATTTTTAAATCAATATCCTTATATATATATAAATCAGTAATGATTTGGAAGTGGACCACTAAAAATCTGCATAGATACCGCGAAACGCATGTGATTGGTCAGAGCTTTCTGACTTTTCTTTTGTGTGAATTGTGCTTTTGCGAAACCTTGAAAGTAGAGAATTTTTATGGGATGTGCGGGGAAAGGGAAAAAACTTCTGCATTTCGATAGACTTCGGTGGATGGCAAATGTGATTTTTACAGAAAGAAGATAATGTGCATTAACTAATGAGAAATGGGGAGTGTCATCTGCATTTTGCTAGCCTTCTGCTGTTTTTTATGAGGGAGGGTTTGTAGATGATTTAATTATTATTACTATAAAAAAAAAGAAAGAAGAAAATATTTTATATATATATATATATATAATTTTACACATATATGTTGGTGGAGAAAAGGTAGCGAAGTGAAAATTTCCGAGGAGAGGAGATTTATATAAGACTATTAACTTTAACTACAAATGTTGAGAAGATCTTGTCTCAACACTTCGAAACGTATTCTGTAAAACATTTATTGTAATATTATTATTAGCCCCCGGTACGGTATGCTATTTCTTTCTCTCAGCTTATTTTGTGTATTCCAAAAAATAACGTTACCTTACAGAAGCCATCCGTAAAACAAAGCAGTACGATTAAATACTCTATAGCAATTTTTTAAACTTATGAGCATCGCACATTTTCAATTTTTATTCCGTCGTATTGGAAAAAAAAAGTCCTTTTAAATGCATTTTGTTTGAAAACTGTATCTCCATTTATTTTTGAAATAATATTTTTATTTTAGTTTTTAGAGCCATTTGCTTAATATTGGCAACGGAAGTGCTCCATTTCTGTACAAAGTAACGGAAAGTTGTAGTTACAAAGTTGTAAAATAGTAATTATATATTTATGTTGCCATTTTCTCATAACAACCGGAAGAAAATGTAATTAAAATACTATGAAATTTTGAAAAAAATATAAATGAATGATTTCTGTTAAAACAATGGAGCTATTATAAACTATATTTAATTGTAAATATCTATGAATCTTTAGATAGTCTGGTTTTTTTTTTTTTTGTCGATTTTCATGAATGACGGCATTTTTTTGCTGTATTTGTGCATCATTTAGCGATATTGGTGTGCGATGCATGCTTTACCATAGATGTTTAAGAGTAGATCGTAAATATGGAATTCTTAAGTGGATGCGAATGACGTCATTTTACATAAAGTAAAACCTGTGCTTTAAGTCTTAAAATTGAAATATCCTTTGTACTGCAGTAGAGTCCCGATTAACCGAGTTAGTTTCTTCTGATTTTTTTTTCTTTTTTTGTCCACTATTCTGACCAGAAAATCAGAGTTCTAACTATTTACGACTGTTCTTTCATCTTCACCTAAACGCTTCATTTATAATGGGTTCTTGATAATAATAGAAGCCATCAGCCCATCAGAAGAAAATGAAGTAATGGAAATGCCGGGCGCGACACTAAATTCTGAAAAAGCAGAATTTCTGTTCTCGAATTATTATTATTACTTTTACTGATTTATTCCATATATTTAATTACTGTATTTAAAGGGTTTAATATGTATATACAGAATTTAGTTCTGTTTTTCCCAATGTTTTAGATAACGGACAAGGTGGTCTTACGATGCATTAAATTTAGTTCCAACAATTTGTAGAATTTACGATGCGAGTCCAGAAGTCTGAACGGGTACAATAGTCGTGACAGTTTGTGTCAAGGTTTGTTTACGAACTGAATTATAGAGGCTGTTACGGACCTCACAGGACGGTGTGAGTCTGGGACCTTGGCGAGAATTCTCTGGGGGTTAGTAGGCGGAGCTCTCTAGGTCCCGGGCACTAGATTTTCTAATATGGGAAGTGCAATAAAGAGCCCATATGAATACTGCTCGGCAATGGCCGGGGTTGTTTAAGTTATTTGGGGCCCTGCCTTCTATTATTCTAAGAAAGAATAAGTTTTATATATGAGAGAAGAAGTAGTCTCTTGCAGTCAGTAGTATAAATGTACTCTCTATGTTACACAAAGTCTCAGAGCATTCAGTACTCAGTATCTCTTCCGATCTAATTCAGTATCTAATCCCTCTGATTTAATATTCTCTAAATGAGCACTCAACGTTAAGCATATTCTCTAAACATGTAGGACTCACGGACTTGGTCAAGAGTACGGGTTTTGTTGAACTGACTTTGTACAAAGTCAGGGACAACCACCGACGATTCGATCGAGAGACATGGCATCATTTACCACTCGATACAGAGTTAAAGTAAATCATCGATGTTTAAATAGAGTGCGTGGTGTTCCAGAATGATAAAAATAAGTGATGAACTTTTGTGTTGCTTGGAATCGTAGAATCTCCAGCTATTGGACCTGCCAAATGCTCATCAACTTTTTTGGTATTAAAGGTATTTGTAATTTTTGCTCCTTTTAAATTAAGTGTAAAATAGTATTATGTGTACTTTAAGGTGGTCATTCCCAATTATGGTGATTAACACAAAATGGTCAAGAGTGAATAGTAACTAAAATAAGTAAGTTTGTAATAATTTAAATAATTTTAATTACTCTCATAGAGAGATTTTCGGGTAATGTTTTTTTGCTTAATGTGTAAATATATGAGTATAAATAAACTTAATTGTTATGTTAAATATGAGTTCATTTAATTACATCATGAGTGCTTTTCTGAATTAATTATGCTATTTTATTTTCAGGAATTTATAGCAGATTTTGCATTGTAGTACACTCCTTTAATTATATCTATAAGCTAGTCCGCGTACTAAATAATCACAACGCTTCGGCGGTTCGAGTTTATTCACCGTTCATTAATTAAGATAATAAGGGTATTATTTATTATCTTCGGGCTAGCCAGTACATTTAGCAATCACGCAGTTTGTTAATTTCATTTATTCTAATTTACTTTGTAACTATGAGAATTTAGGTATTTTAAGAGATTTATTTAGGGTGCTTAAGAGCAGGTAAATGAATAGTGGGGTTTCTCCTTCCCCCAAAGTGAATAGTTAGGTTGGTCAGTAAAAGAGTTAACAATAGTTTCTTCAAAGGGCCCACATCCTCCCAACAACAAATTAGCGATTTCATTAAGAAGATAAGGAAAAAAATACCAAATAATTTTAACAAATTTTTTACTTTATAAATGTAACATATTATTTAAATTTGCAATATTTTTAATTTTAAATTTTTTATTAATTTATAACTTTGTTTAATTATAAATGTATTTCATTTGTAATTATTCAAATAAATTATAAATTTTACCTTTTTAATGATTTTATATTTTATAATTTTTATAATTATGAAACTCAGTATGCTCTAATTATTATGTGCTTGGAAAAAAGGAAATAAAATTGTCAGGAGTTGGGGTGGAGCGGGATTTTACTAAGTGGAATCTAAAAATCGAATGCATGGAAATTAAGGAATCGCGAGGCGATCCAGAATGGAAACGCGAAACAATTACGTCTGGGGTTGGTTAGAAAATAGAGATAGCGATACTGAACGGAATCGCTAAGCGATTATGTGGGGTGTTGGTGAGCGTAGCGAGCCGGGCTGCGAGCCACCCTCTTGTTATTAAAAAATAATAATTTATTTTTGATACTAATCAATGTAAATCAATGTTCTCATATTTGATGAGAATGTTCTTGCATTTTTTTTTTTAACAAAATTAATCAAGACTCAAAAAATAAATTAAGTTGCATTATGTAATTTTTTATAACTGTAAGAATATGCAACATAGTAAGACTAAATTAAAAAGGTGCAAAAAATTGAGTTTATTCTTCATACTAAAAAAGAAAAAAAAAATGTTATATCGATAAAAATGGTTAGATGCTTTCAAAATATCCAGTTTCTGGAATAATTGGATTAAAGTATCTTTTGTTTCTGAATGTTACTTTGTTTGTAATATAAAATATTATATTGAGTACTGAAAAAAAGTTTGCGATTTTTCTAATATAATTTTCATTATCCTAATATTATTTTATAGAACAAAATATTGACTTTCCTTTATATAAACTTCTCAGATTTTATGTTTTCAAATGTAAGATATAAGATTTATGTAAGCTATTTCAATATTATTGCGTTAAATTTCAAAGCGAAGATGACATTTCAATATGTCACATATTTTTATAACAGTCCGCGCAGCGACTTGGCTACAGACATCGAAAACAAAGATCTGGCTAGCATAAAAATTGTACTTGATACTGAATCTCCATCCACTGATTTTTAATGATTTAAAAAAAAATTTCAAACACGAATTTTTTTCTAAACATAATCTTTACTGCATACAATTGGATTACGAATGAAGACTAATGCGTGTACTCTTAAAACAATATAAATCCTTCAGCATTTGTTATTAGCTAATATTTTTAATATAATGAATAACTCTTAAATAAATAAATAAAATGATATTAAAAAGCACAAATGTAATAGATATGTAATAGAACTACGCGCTTAAACTGCTAAAATGATCGAAATCGAAAAGGCGACTCTAAGTAGCCATATGTTTGGCGATTTCTTCGGCTATTAAATCCTGACATGCGGCTAATATGAGAGTATCACTGTTAATAAATTTGAAATTTTTATCTGAGTTCATTATTGATATTTTTCGTATAAAATTGCTCTTTGGCGTTGTTAGAAGAAAATCTAAAAATATATATTAAACAAAAAATAAAATAGAGTTTTATATAAAAAATGGTTTTCAACTATATTCAGTAACACGGAGGCCAGAGTTTGATTCCCCAGTTTTATTAAAAACTAAAAATAAGCAAATATCTGGCAATACAGCTTTTTATATATTTAGGTATAGCTTCATAGGAAATCGATATTCATAAAACACATATTTTTTCAATTTCTACGAAAATATTTCTGTGCAAGGATTATTTTGACTTAAAGCAAAAAACTGGAAAACGTATTTGGGAGGATGTTTTACTACAGTTGTTGTGTAATAAAACATTCCGTAAAAACATGCTATCGTCTAACATATGAATATTTTAAAGGCAGAATACGAGAGAATAA
This sequence comes from Maratus speciosus, assembly GCA_963932465.1. Classification (NCBI taxonomy): domain Eukaryota; kingdom Metazoa; phylum Arthropoda; class Arachnida; order Araneae; family Salticidae; genus Maratus; species Maratus speciosus. The sequence goes on from OZ010799.1 coordinate 134,348,879, forward strand.
GTTCTTCGGATATATATATTTATTTTCAATTTATAAAGGTATCGATGTTTTTAAAATTTTAACTACATTAAATATATTTTTTTTTCATCTTAAGATTCTATTTTGAAACCTAACATGCAATTTCTAAAAATAAAGCCTATCAAAAGTACAGGAAAATGTATTTCCTGTCTGTAGTTTGTTAAACAGAATCTTAAAATGTTAATCTGGGATATTTTATATAAGCAATATATATATTTATATAACCATTATATAATATTACAATTCATATATATATGCCTTATATTTTCCTTATATATATTACTTTTATCAAAAATATGAAATTTATGAAATATATGAAAGGAGGGTGCAAAACGTAACTATAAAACTAATGAACATTTGCAACAAAAACAATAAATAAACAAACAACTCCTTGCTCGTCAGAGAGTGGGAAGAGTAAAAAAAACAGGTACCACACAAAAATTGAATCCTCACAGGTTTCGCAAGATATGGCCAACCCCCCATACTCCAATAGTGTAACAAAATAGAATGAAGAAACTTAAACATCTTAAAACAACTTAGCAAAACCAAACTGCTGCAAAAACATAAACTACAAACCAATTTAAATATGTAAAACTGAATTTAACATATAATAAAAGAAACTAAACAATTTTTTAAAATATAAATCATTAACTAGCTTGAAATTAAATAAATATTGAACACGTGAGAACCCCCCCCCCCCCCCTTGACAGGTGAAGGCATGCTATCGGTGAAATTTCTAAACTAATGTACAGAATGACTTCCCGTTTTGATCTCCAGTGTATAATTTTCTGAAAAATCAAAATATCGCATCTCTATTGAGTGGCTGTATTGCTAAGTTCATAGCTTGGTACATTATCACTATGAAGATGACCGACTAAGCTTTTTTCAAACACAAAATAAAAGAAGCACATTTTTCAAACACAAAATAAATATTACAATCGAATGCTATTTCTGTTTTTTTCCCAACAACAAGGGGGGCTCCGCCCCTTCTCGCTACGTTCACCCCCCCCCTCCATATCACGTATTCGCGATTCCATTCAGTATCGCGGATTAATCCCTATTTTCTAGCCAACGCTCCTTTCCTCTGAAATTTTCACTTCGCCGCCTTTTCTCAGCCAACATATATGTGTAAAATTATATATATATTGTTACGAATATTTTAAATAGTTAGTGTTTGTGCTTAAAAATAATGTAAATAGTTCAATTAAGCTCTATTCATAAGCAAATATTAGTTTTTGTTGAATTGAAATATCTCAATTTGTTGATTTTCTACAAGCAAGTAAACCCTATTGGATTTCAATGGGAGTCTATGGAAATTTGGCGAAATATTGGAAATAACGCCAAATTGGATTCACTTTTGGAGACTAATATCGCCAAGTTGGTGACAAACTTGGAGACGCTTGGCAACAGAGACGGCCCCTTGAAACTCCCCTTATAGCGTGAGACAGCTCTGACCAAACAGATGCATTTCGCGGTATCTACGCAGATTTTCATTGGTCCACTTCCAAATCGTTACTTTTTTTATATATATAGAAGGATTTGGTGATTAAAATCTATGTTCTGTCATTTTCTGGCTTTTTTTTCAACTCTACTTGTTTTTTCGTATTAGATGAAGCAAAACATGAAATTAAGTGGTACTTAGAAGTGGTGTATGAGAGATAAAAGGAATAGCGTCTGTAAAGGTCGTTACTGTCATTGTTATGAAATCGAGGGATCGTACTACTTTAATCTTTCCAGTCAATGATATTTTTAAATGCATACGGAAAAAGCAGGACTTTATCGTTCATAATTTGTAGTTTCAAACTTTTGAGGTATAATTTTACTTCGTTGCCGCATTCACATTCACCTAAAGAAATTACTATTACATAAGTTCTGCAGTAAATTTGAATATATCTAAAAATGGGAACAATTCTAATAAATTCTTTGACCATGATCATTTCGCTGATGATTACTCCCTATAGTAAGAATAAAACATACCTCTAATAACAGTGAAAGCAACAGAAACTAGTCGGATGTGGCAATTAAAAAACTTTCTTCTATCACATACAGGTTAACGCTTCCTGAAAAATGCAGCCTAGAAGTGCCACCGGTTAGGTGATTTACACCAAAATCTAAGCAGCAACAACTTATGTCAACTTCTAATTGAATCTGAAGGTGGAGGAATATCCGTCCATTAGTTCTTGAGATAGAGCTACAGCGGAAATCGTGAAAAGACCTGCATAGCAGTGGCATCTGTTGGGCAATTTACACCAATCAACAATTTACAACTTACAACTTATCAGGATCAATTTATATCAGGGACTAGTTGAATCTAAATTTTGATGAAAATTCATGCAACAGTTCTTAGCATACAGTTAATGTAGAAATCGTGAAAAATGCAGCCTTGTAGTGCACACTGTTGGGAGATTTACACCGAAAAATAAGAACCACTAATTTATATCAGGGACTAACTGAATCTAAAGTTGGTTTAAATTCAATGCATTAGTTCTTGAGATAGAGCGTGCAAGAATTTGTGTTACACACTGACAGACTCAGAGACAGAGATTTTCTAAAAACATGTTTTTCGGCATCTCTGCACCCCCCCCCCCCCACATCACCCTAAAACGTGTAAATCCGTCGAAAACTGAAATTCCAAAATTTTCACGATTCCAATACTTTCTTCTATTAAAGATAGAAGAAAGTAAAAATATCATTAGATAGAGATTCAAGAATATGGCCTGATTAGAAATACAAAGTTTTGTTAAATGTAGATGCCAAATTCTTTTAACATTTAATATATTATTTTTTTTCTATTAAAAAAATATCTATAATAATTAACATTTTAATAAGAAACATTTATGCGTATACAGCAATCCCTTAATATTCGCGAGGGTTAGATTCTCGGAAGCTTCCGCGAATGTTGAAACTATCTTCCCGTGCATTAGAGGGGGTTAAGTTTTATGAATTTTTTAAATGGAAAAAAGCAACTGAAGCATAAAACTGTATTTATTAAGCATTGATAATTACATGCTAAAAATGCATTTGAATAGTTATAAACACATTGTATAAAGTTTAGTTGCTAGTTGCTAGTTGTAGTTCTGAAAAAATTTAGTGATATGCAATTGTTTGGCGGAACAGATCTTTTGTTTGTGAATTTTCACATGAGGAAAAGTTGCGGCCTCGATTTCTCTTTTAAACTCAAGACTCCTCACCAGTAAAGGATCGCATTCGACTGTTTTTGAGGTTCCAAAATTTTCCATGATATGTGTTCAGAAAATGTTTCATTTGCAATAAAAATTTTGAAATCTAGAAAATTTAGGATTTTTTTTTTTTTTAGCGTAAGGTCATGTTACGGGTTTCTCGAAATTACTGATCTAAATTTGCTCCACCAGTGGCCGAGAGGTTCTGCTCTCAAAGCTAGTAGAGAGGAAGTGCTGGGTTCGAACCCAAATGCGCCCGTCCTCCTAATCGTCCGGAGTTCTCCGTGGTTTTCTTCGAACCTTGGATAGCCTTCCTTAAATACGGGTTAGGTCCCCTTAGAGAAACGCCCACGGAGGGCACTCTCCCTTCGGGCCTATATTGCATGTGTATATAATCGTCCGTCGTAACTAACACCTAACTCATACTGATCTATAAATTGCTTCAATAAAAGTGTTGAAATTTTCGGAATTTAGACTATACAGCACAATGCAGCTGTCAAACAGTTTATGGAATTGGTAAAACAAAGTCAGTTTACTTTGTAAAATATATTCTGTATAAAACAAAATTCGCGAATAACCAAGTTAAGTATTCGCGAATGTTGTAATGTTCTTCATTTTTTATTTCGCGAATAATCAAAACTCGCGAATGTTAAGCGATTACTGTATATATAAATTTAGAATTTTTTTGTAAAAAATTTACCACGCCTTTAATTTAGTATTTTTGATTTTTTTTAGTTTTGTTTAAAAAGAATAGAGCCAGCAGAGTGAAAAAGTGTAGAAGTCCGAGATCGAAACCGAGTTATCAGTTATTTATATTACGCACTAGTGCCCTACCACTGAGCTACGTGAACGCTCTATCAAGTCATATCAAGTCTAGCACTTCTCTCTTTTATCTGTTTTCGTAGAAAACTTCCCACGCCCTTAATGTGTTATTTTTGCAAAATTTTAATTTCGATTAAAAGCGTGCAGCCAACAGACTGAAAAAGTGTCCAAGCTTGAGATCGAAGCGGGGTCATTGATAGAAAACGTTTCGGTTTTTCCAAAGAAACCTTCACTGAGGAAAATGACACCTTCAAATTTGAGTAAATCTATGTTTTCATTTTGTTGTGGAACTTTTTGTTTCAAATATGACGACCCAATGCTATTAGTTCTGAAATACCAGAAATACTCAGTTTAAAAATACATCTATTATATATATATAATCCAAACGGAAATTTCGTTCCGAACGCCGAGATTTCGAGTTCTACCGCATGGATTTTTACGGAACTTATACCGTTAGATAGGTATCGTTCCAGGGAAGGTTTTAAGCTATAACACATCATTCTATCTAGATTAGTTAAGAATTATTACGGAAAATTCTGTTATTTTGGACTTTGTTACTTCATATTTCCTTAAATATCTGGGCTCCTATTGGTCGTAGAGCTTAGATCTCGCGCCAAAAGTAGCTCCGAAGTACCCAAGCAAACTTTTCCCCGCGATTATTTTGCCGTCTTCCGATTTCCTCTAACTCTATTAGGGGCCCGCGTAGAGCCCCTTTAAAATATTTTTCGTAGTAATTTCAGCAATTATCTTAAATTATTGGTTAAGACCGGCACCCTCCCGATTCATGTATCTACGGAAAGGTTGCATGAAGGAGTTTCGTTCAGATACGCTTTCGTTAAGAATAGAGTGCGCTCCCTGGTGGTGGAATGGGGAACTAACATAACGCGATATTGTTAAAATTAGGAAATCTAACAATGCGATCTGTTTTAAACTTTGAGATAGTTCATAACACATAATCTATTATCTATTCTATTATATATATATAAAATCTATTATCTATTCTATTATATATATATAAAATCTATTATCTATTCTATTATCTATTATATATATAAAATCCAAACGGAAATTTCGTTCCGAACGCCTAGATTTCGAGTTCTACTGCATGGATTTTTACGGAACCTATACCGTTAGATAGGTATTGTTTCTGGGAAGGTTTTAAGCTATAACACATTATTCTACGTATATTAGTTTTAGATTTATGACGGAAAATTCTGTTATTTTGGGCGATAAGGTTACCATTTTATTTCTTGGCGAAATTCATCGTTGATAAAAAAAATTGAAACGGCTATTAAACCTCGAAAAAAAAAAAAGACTGTTACTAATTTTATTTAAATGAAAAAAAAAAAAGAAAAAAGAAGAAGAAAATCCGTTTTAATGAGTGATAATATTAAAAAACGGAATCATTTAATCAAAACCTGAAAGAAATATTTGTAATGCTTAAAAATTAATTTAATAAGAAATATTAAACTTGATACGCAATATTTGGCTCTTTATCGCTTGCGTTAGATATGGAAACGAATCTGAAAATTTGATTCGATGAAATTTTAACGACATTTTCTTTCTGTTCTGTTCTTTTCTTTTTTTTTATATCTAATTGTCCCATCACGTGACTTATAGAAGAAACAAGCAGATGTAATTGTGAGTCACATGTGTAATTACTATTTGTTTCCTTACAATTTTTTATTTTTCTTTTGTCGCCAAACAATGTGATTTTAAGCCAAAAATGCATAAGCGTGACATTAGCTTGAGGATGTTCTCACAAATGGTGTTTTTTTAGGTGAAAGAGATCATTTTTTAAGTACACTTTCATATTCAATTGTAACTTATATAGATATCAGTTAATATTTTAAAAATGGAATCGAATACTTAAATTTCACTGTGAATTTCTGCCACACATACATATTGTAAAATAATTTCATACTTTTTAAAATGTTTTTCGCCGTAATTCCGAAAGCATGTGATATTTATAAACTCGAACTCAGATCAACGAATATTACCCATTTTATTTAAGCAAATATTATCTGTTTTCTCAAGTCATATCGCCAATTTCATTTATAGGAAAATTCACAGATTCGAAATCTAGGAAATAAAGATAATTTTTAAGGAAATTTATGTAAAACATAATACGTTATTACTATGGAAAAAATTCAACATTTTGAAAAAAAAAAATTACAAGTCTTTTGTAATTCGTCATTTCTTCTTCGTCTTTCTTCGTACTTTCTCCTCTGTTATGTAATACTTCAAATGATATTGGACTAATTTTCGATCATCGATTCACCGCAAAATCGCATATCTAATATAGTACATAAAATAAAGTCTGGATTAGGGGACTAATTAACGCACAGCGCAAACTACTGAACCTAAAATCTTAAAAATCGTGGTAAAAATACTTCTTATGACATAAACTTCTGCTAAGAAAGGATTTTCTAAAGTGTCACCCCTAATGGTTTTTGCACGGGGGGGGGGGGGAATCGAATATCAAAATTATGCGTCAAATGATAGCATATTTTAATGTAGTTTTGTATGCTGAATCGAATGCTACCAAATAAAATTTTATAAGTCCAACAGTTCATGACACATTTCATACTTTTCTAATTTGGCGGTGTCTTTGGCATCTAAACCTCAAAATATCTATCATTACATCCATTACTCTAGCAACGGAAAAAATTCAAATCAACCCTTTTGGTTAAAAAATAAAAACGGCTCTATGAGTTTGAAATAAAAATGCAAGCATCTTAATTTTAAAAAAAAATAGTGATTTTATGTAAAATAAAAGGGAAAAAATTACTGAGAATTTAGCGTTATAAAACAAAAATGGAAAAGGTACTACTTAGATATTCCGTCGACCAAAAATCTATCGTCAAACTATAAGATTAAATGCCAATAATGGTTGATTGTAAATATCAAATTCACTTGAATTTAAACAAACTACACGTGTTTACGTCAACAAGTGATTTTAATTTCGACGTTTTATTTGTATTTTTATTAATGTCATACTAATTTATTTGTTATTTCGTTATTTAAAATAAAGATTATGTCAATTTATATAATTTGGCGAATGGTTTGGCGATTTATATAATTTGGCGAAATTGGTCGACGGGATAACAAGTAGTACCAATGAAAATATTTAAGTATGAAAGCAATGTTTGTAACGACTTAAAAATTATTTTCATATATATAAACTCGGTTTATGGCGTCAGATGCCGTCATCCGAAGAATCTACAAGAGTCTTTTTCCATTTTTTCCGGTCATAGGTTCCTCAATGAAAGAAATTGGAATTGGAATAATATTGTGCGATTTATAAATTGCTCTTCGATAAGAAGAAAAAATGGGTACATTTATAACAACCGTGCGCATATCTCGCTGATAGCATTTTTAAAATTCCCAGTAGCAGTAGTTACATTTTGCGTATGTAAATTAAAAATATTTTTTTGCTTTTAATTATGGCATTATTTCCTGTTATTGTTTATCTTTTCAGTTTTTTAAATGAAATTAGTATAAGGCATGCATTTTAAATTAAATGAGTGAAAGGTTTGTGTTTTAAATGAAAATAATAAAATAAGAATATGCTATGAAAACAATCTTTATTGATTTATTACCTGCGCCCGGCTGACATAAAAGTATCACAAAAGCCACATATTCACTTTTCTTTGAGTAGTTGCTCATGAGAATTCAAGTTAACCTTCCGTAATCGGATACTTCACATATTGGTGTATTAGCTTTAATGTTGAAAGCATCGTTTTTGTTTGAAGCGAAAACTTTACTATGAATTCTATTACACAAAATCGCATCATCATCATCATCTACTATATATTTACAACGGAAATTTGTATTTCATTCCGATTGTTTATAATACTTTCGTAGGATATACCACAATTAGTTAGGGAATAATTTTGGAAAGGTTTTAGTGTATACATATTCTTCAAGGGTACTTAGTTATAGAGCAACAGTAAAAGTTCAAAAATTAAGTGAACCTGATTATGAAAGTTTAGCCTTTTTAAAAAAATCTACAGAACATATTTTGTTACAAGTGGCCCTGTTGCATGACTTTTAGGAATGGTGTTAGTATATACGATTTCATTATATGTTGATCAGTTACAGAGGTATTAATTCCTGTTGTCATAACGGTCTCATTATCCGACCATAAGTGCGCTGTTCATAATCAACTAAAACAATTACTTCTTAATTGCTAAATTTTGTCCAACGCGTAAGATAACATTATATCGCAATGGCGTTCGCATCGTTTTCAGTAATGTGCAAGGTGAAGCTGAAGATCCATATTGTTTAAAATACAAGTTCATATTCACCATTTAGTTTAATCCAAGGTTCATTTGGAAATATTGACCAGCGCAGCGGGCATAGCCTGCTAGTATATATATATTTCATTCGTTAAACATAGGAAATTTTATCAGGTTAGTTGAATTTATTCATATTATATCACTTGTTATAATTTCAAACGAAACGCTCCTTTCAGTAATAGTTTATAACATGAAATGTGGCGAACTAAATTTTTATCGTGTTCGCGGAAGAACACTTAAAAGCCGCCATAATATAATTGCGAAAGCGTAAACCTGAATGGATGAATTCGTAAAGAAAAGACTTCGCAGGTGGGATTTGACAACCATCAACAATATATAAATACAAACATCACATAATCGCGAATAAACATCATGAATAAAGCGTTATATGCTCATATTTGAGTATGTACATGTTTTCAGAAATGAGTATATACCTGTTTCAAACTTGAGTAATTTTGTTTCGGAGCCATTTAGCCTATGCCACATACTCAGATTTGAGTATTTTTTATTAAGTTTTGAAAATGTCGTTTTTAGAGTGTTGAATGAAACGAAACGATCGATTAAATTTATCCATTATTTTAAAACAATATTCAACTTTACCTGGAATTGCTTTCTACATTGCTGAAAACTATATCAACGCCATTATGCTATTATTACCCGACTACCAAGAAGGGTTATGTGTTTCAAGCATATCTGAGTATGTGGATTTCTTTATACCCTAGAAATATCCCAGCGGCTGAAGGGATTTTAATAAATGAGGTGTCTATCGATTTGTCTTAACCGTCCGATGGTTATAGGCTAGGTTTTGTTTTTATAAATTCAAAATGGCGGTAGAGACAAAAAAATTACGCACCCTATGGAGAGGCATATCATTGTATAGGTATTTCAAAATGAAGACGATGTTTCATTAACTATTTTACGGTCAGAAGCTCCCTTTAAATATAACATAACCTGGAAGTTGTGTAGGTAGGATCTCTAACTGTACTGCAACTCTAACCTTCATAGACATATGTAGGCCTCATCAAAATTGTGTTTTATAGATAGGAATTAACAATTAAACACAACTTAAAAGTAATCAATACAAGTAAATAAAAAAAATAGGTAAGTAATATAAAAATAGTTTCACATTGATGATAAATAATTAATTAGTTCGCTCTTTACGTAGTCGGGTTTTTTGATTTTTTAAATTTAATTTTTATATTTTTTAAGGAGTCAGACAATATTTGGGCTATTAAAAAACAATATTTTTAATGGATCCTTTAGATAACGTACTAAGGCCATGCCTTAAAATTTATGTAACTAACAATACAAGTCTCAACAAATTCTCCAAGTAGAACTTTTTAAAAGTGCTAGTCTTTCTTAATGGGGTTTACATGATTATAGAACTTTAGCCAGTAGTTCTATAACTAAGCACCGTAGAACAATATTTTATATACTAAAACCTTCCCTGAAAATTATCTAACTAATAGTGCAAGTCACGTGAAAACCCATTCACCATTTGGGACGATAAAAGAAACCTGAACGGAATTAACATTTTCCTTTCATAAATATAGTAGATAGATAAAACGTTGTAATAAATTGATGACATATATTTAATTAATATGTTTTTAAATGCACGAAAAATTTAACTTATGCGATACTCCAATGAGAAAAGAGAACTGTACATTGAGTATAAATCGAAGACAAATATTGAAATCATGACAAAATTCAATAGAAGGTTTTTATATTTTATTTGTAACTAGAAGGTTTCACCTGCTGCACTGGTCAGTTTATTCAAATCAAAATCCTCCCAGTAGAACTTTTTTAAAGGCAAATCTTTCATAATCGGGTTCACCTGTTTATAAAACTTTCCTTTATAATTCTATAACTAACCAACGTAGAACGATATGCAATATAATAAATCAAATCCTGATAAATTGTCTAAAAAACGCGTCTCTTCAGAATCTGCATAATAGAAACTTTCAAAAGGCAATCTTTCGTTAACGGGTTTATCTGATTATAACTTTCCCTCATAATTCTGCAACTAAACAGCGCAGAATGATACGTTATGTGCTAAAAATTTTCCAGAAAAGTTAACTAACTCATAGCGCAAGTTCCATCGAAATCCGTTCAGCGGAATCTTTTAGGAAGCTTTCATTACAAAAAGCTACCTATTGCAGCCGTTCGGAGGAGAGCGATTTCAAAAAATTTTGGTATATTTTCATCGATCATTACCCCCAGACCCCGAAACCACCCTCCGTTCACATGTTGATATATATATATATATATCTAATCTTTGTCACACTGTAACTCTCGTATTTATGAACCGATTTGGATGAAACTCAGTGTATAACTCATAGCACATAGCAATGTCTCGACCGAGTTCGTTCGCCAGCTTCATCCGCCATCTTGTTTAAAAATGGCGGCCATTTAAATAAAAAAAAAAAAAATTTGAAATGTAGTACCAAAAATTGAAAATTGAAAAGTATTTTTTTCTTATGTGTTTGACCTTGATACAAAGATTCCGGAGCAGTTTTTGTTTCGTCTATATCTTTAAAAAATGGCTGGGTTATGGCACTTTGAATTTCTACCGTGGCTGATATTTTGAAACGTCCTGTTTTTTGTCACGCGATAACAGGCGTATTCATGAACAGATACGGATGTACCTTGGTGTGTACAAAGTATATACCAATATCTCGACCGAGTTCGTTGTCTAGCTTCATCGGCCATCTTGTTTCAAAGTGGCGGCCATTTAAAAAAATAAAAAAAAATTAAAATTTTAAATGCGGTATCAAAAAATTGGAAAATGAAAAAGATTTTTTTTTCTTATGTGTTTGACCTTAATACAAAGATTCCGGAACAGTTTTTGTTTCGTCTATATCTGAAAAAAATGGCTGATTTATAGCATTTTGAATTTCTATTGTGGCTGAAATTTTGAAACGACCTGATTTTTGTCACGCGATAACAGGCGTATTTATGAACCGATTTGGATGTAACTCGGTGTGTACATAGTACATACCAATGTATTGACCGAGTTTGTAGGCAAGCTTCATTCGCCATCTTGTTTCAAAAGGGAACATTTAAAAAAATTAAATTTAAAATTTAAAATGAGGTATCAAAAAATTGGAAAATGAAAAAGGTTTTTTTATGTGTTTGACCTTGATACAAAGATTCCGGGGCAGTTTTTGTTTCGTCTATATCTTAAAAAATGGTTGAGTTATAGCACTTTGAATTTCTATCAAGGATGACATTTTGAAACGATCTGATATTTGTCACGCGATAACACACGTATTTATTAACTTATTTTGATGTAAGAAGGCATGTGGATAGTATATAGCAATGTCTCGACCAAGTTCACTGGCAATCTTCATCCACCATCTTGTTTCAAAATGGCGGCCATTAAATAAAAAAAAAAATCTATTTAAAGTGAGGTGCAAAAAAAAAAAAAAAAAAAAAAGTCCTTCCGGCCAGTGCCGGGAGGAAGAGGTAGCTTTCAGATTCCTTATTTTAAAAAAGCCAACTTATATTATTCAAACACACGAAGCTCAATTTAGTGAAAACCGATTATAGGAGATTCAATACCAATTTTTATCAATACTAAATCATTATGAATGAGAATTTCGCGAAATTAGTCAGCTTTATCCAAGCTGCTTTTAATTAAAGTAACTTATATTTGGCTGCCAAATTTGGCGATTCTTAAAATACCATTTTAAGACAACATGGTGGATGAGGCTAACCAGTGAACTTGGTCGAGACCTTAGTAATTGCTGTGCACATGCTCACTCACATCGGAATCGGTTGATATATACGACTGTTGTCGCAGGCAAGAAATCAGATTTTTCAAAATGTCACCCACGTTAGGAATTGAAACTACTATATCTGAGCCATTTTTTAAGATAAAGGCAAACAAAAAATGCTCCTGAATCCTTATATCAAGTTCAAATACTTAAGAAAGAAACCCTTTTCAATTTCTAATTTTTTTCACCTCACTTTAAATATAATTTTTTTTAATTTAATGGCCGCCATTTTGAAACAAGATGCTGATGAAGCTGGCCAGCGAACTTGGTCGAGATATTGATGTATACTATCCACATGCCTTCTTCCATCGAAATAGGCGAATACGTGTGGTAACGCGTGACAAATACAAGATCGTTGCAAAGTGTTAGCCATGATAGAAATTCAAAGTGCTATAATTCAACCACTTTTTAAGATATAAACAAAAGAACAAATTTTCAGAAACAAAAACTGCTCCGAATCTTTGTATCAAGGCCAAACACATAAAAAAAATCTTTTTCATTTTCCAATTTTTTAATACCTCATTTTAAATTTTAAAATACATTTAAAAAAAATCGCAACCTTTTTGAAACAAGATAACGAATGAAGCTGGCCAACGAACTCGGTCGAGATATTGGTATGCACTATGTACAGACCAAGTAATATCCAAATCGGTTCATAAATACGCCTGTTATCGAAAGACAAAAATCAGGTCGTTTTAAAATGTCAGCCACAATAGAAATTCAAAATATTATAACTCAGCCATTTTTTTTAGATATAGACGAAACAAAACCTGTTCCGGAATCTTTGTATTAAGGTCAAACACATACGAAAAAGTCTTTTTCATTTTCCAAATTTTTAGCATCTCATTTTAAATTTTAATTTTTTTTAATTTTTTTAAATGGCCGCCATTTTGAAACAAGATGGCGGATGAAGCTGGCCAACGAACTCGGTTGAGTTATTTGCATGTACTACGTACACACCAAGGTACATCCAAATCGGTTCATAAATACATCTGTTATCACGTGGCAAAAATCAGGGCGTTTCAAAATGTCAGCCACGCTAGAAATTGAAAATGCTATAACTCAGCCATTTTTTAAGATATAAACGAAACAAAAACTGCTCCCGAATCTTTTTATCAAGGTCAAACACATAAGAAAAAAATATTTTTTCAATTTTCAATTTTTTGGTACCACATTTCCAATTTAAATTTTTCTTAAAATTTTAAATGGCCGCCATTTTAAAACAAAATGGCGGATGAAGCTGGCCAACGAACTCGGTCGAAACATTGGTCTGTACTATGCATAAACGAAGTTACATCCAAATCGGTTCATAAATACGCCTTTTATGGCGTGACAAAATTCAGGACGTTTCAAAATGTCAGCTTCGCTAGAAATTCAAAATGCTATAACTCAGCCATTTTTTAAGATATAGACGAAACAAAAACTGCTACGGAGTCTTTGTATAAAGGTCAAATACGTAAGAAAAAAATATTTTTCCATTTTCAATTTTTTGGTACCACATTTCAAATTTTAAATTTTTTTAAAAATTTTAAATGGCCGCCATTTTGAAACAAAATGGCGGATGAAGCTGGCCAACGAACTCGGTCGAGACATTGGTATGTACTATGTACACACTGAATTACATCCAAATCGGTTCATAAATACGAGAGTTACAGTATGACATAGGTCATATATATATATATATATATATATATATATATATTGATATATATACATATATATATATATATATATATATATATATATATATATATATATATATATATATATATATATCAATTTTGAACGGAGGGTGGTTTCGGGGTCTGGGGGTCATGATCGATGAAAATATACCAAAATTTTTTGAAATCGCTTTCCTCCGAACGGCTGCAATAGGTAGCTTTTTTGTAAAGAAAGCTACCTAATAATAGAAATTGAAAAAGGTTTCTTTCTTTAGTATTTGACTTTGATATAAGGATTCCGGAGCATTTTTTGTTTTGTCTTTATCTTAAAAAAAATGGCTTAGATATAGCAGTTTCAATTTCTTTATGTGGGTGACATTTTGAAAAATCTGATTTTTTGCCTGCGGCAGCACTCGTATATATCAACCGATTCCGACGTGAGTGAGCATGTGCACAGGAATTACTAAGGTCTCGACCAAGTTCACTGGTTATCCTCATCCACCATAAAGAGGTAGCTTTGATATTCCTTATTTTTAAAATGCTAGCTTATATTATTCAAACACACGAAGTTCAATTTAGTGGAAACCGATTATAGAAGATTCAATTCTAATTTTTATCAATCATATTGCCACCATGCAGGCACTTCAAGATATCGCCGAATTTGGAAACCAAATATAAGTTACTTTAAATAAAATCAGCTTGGATAAAGCTGACTAATTTCGCGAAATTCTCATTCATAATGATTTAGTATTGATAAAAATTAGTATTGAATCTTCTATAATCAGTTGCCACTTAATTGAGCTTCGTGAGTTTGAATAGTATAAGCTAGATTTAAAAAAATAAGGAATACGAAAGCTACATCTTTCTCCCGGCACAGACCGGAAGGACTTTCTTAAAAGACTAATCTTTTATAGTCGGAGTCATCTGACTATGGAACTTAACCCAATAATTCTATTACTAAGCAATGAAAAACAACATGTTATATACTGAAACGTTCTTCGAAAAAATATGTAATATTGCAAGAGCCATTCAAATCCATTCAGCAGAATCCAAGTTATAAGCAGCCGGAACGAAATTTCTATTTGCATTTTATATATAGTAGATAGAGCCACTATCTTCTATATTGCTTAGTAATTTGTTTACAAGAAGTTAAAAATTTATCATTAGAGCATTTTTATGGGATACAGTTTGTAACCACTTTCACAATTTCAGGCACGTATTTTTATGATTTTTAATGGGGATGAACTTACAAAAATTAAAATTAAAATACGAATACTGTTAAGTGACAGTTCATATGAAATTTATTTAGACAATATTTACACAGAAAAACTTCGGATAAAACTTTTCCTTTTCATGTTAATTACATGAACTTATTTTCAAAGAGAGCTTACTTAACCCCTTAACTGTCGCATTAAATTACGGTTTAAAAATTCAAATTGCTCATTGGAACCACTTTTTTGAAAAGAAATGTTCCTCTTATTGAATGACAGGAAAAATGATCCCATAATAAAACCAATTACAGTATTCTTTAAAACTGGTGGGAATCAAATAAATCTGAATAATCTGAATAAAAGTCACAACCCGGGAATATGACGGGAGCGAGAATTAAGGGGTTAAGGGGATGGTGGACGTAAAAAAAAAATTTCTTTTAATTTTTATAATACACATTTGAATTTTCTTGCAAATTATACATTTTTCCATAAATATATAGAACAGCTTAAAAGAAATTTCCAATCTTATTATAATTTTAAGATATTTAAAAAAAATTAAATTTTAAAACGAATATTTAAAGACCTCCTTGCGTCTTAACTTTTTAGATATTTTTCGATTTTGGATTTCAATCGCGTAAAACTCTATTACAAAGAAATTTGAGCATCGATTTTTTAATCCCTTAAATAGTTATTTTTTTAGAGATATTTTTCCGAATTCCATGTCGATTTTCATTAAAATTCTGCTTTATAATAGTTGAAAATTAAATTTAATCTATACTAATATTATAAAGAGGTAATAATTGTTTATTTCTAGGAGATAAGCTCTGGAACTACCGAACCGATTCCAAAAGTAATGGTATCAAAATGGTGGTGTTAGTCCAACTTAGAACATAGGCTATATCTTATGTCCGTGCCACTGGCCTGAAGGGGGTGCAGGAGAAAAAAAAACGTTCTAAAAATGCGATTATTGTGTTACTGAAGGGCCTAGAAACATGAAATTTGGAATGGTAGTTACTTATAAAATACTAATAATCTCTAAAGACATTAAAAAAAAAAAAAAAAAAAAAAAAAAAAAAAAAAAAAAAAAAAAAAAAAAAAAAAAACGAAATTAAAAAGGGGTGAAAATGCGCGGAAAGCGTTCAAAAAAGTTCTAAATGGCGATTTTTACGCAATTTCAGGAAGTACCAAACCGATTTAAAAAATAATGTTGTCAAAGTGATTGTGACAATCCTTGCTCCAACATAGGCTACATTTTATGTCGGTGCCACTACTCCTAAAGGGGGTGCAGGAGCAAAACAAAGTTCAAAATTGCGATTTTGTGTTACTGAAGGGCCCAGATACATAGAATTTAGCATGGTAGTTACTTATTAGTTATAAATGATATCTAAGAACATGTCTTAAAAAATTCGAAATTTAAAAGGGGTGAAAATGCGCAAAAAGCGTTCTAAAAACGTTCTAAATGGCGATTTTTACGCAATCTCAAGAAGTATCAAACCGATTTAAAAAATAATGGTGTCACAATGATGGTGACGACCGTTGCTCTAATATAGGCTACATTTTATGTCGGTGCCACTACCCCTAAAGTGGGTGCAGGAGCAAAAGAACATTCGAAATTGCGATTTTTGTATTACTGAAGGGCCCAGATACATGTAAATTGGAATGGCAGTTACTTATATGATATAAATGATCTCTAAGAACATTTCTTAAAATATGCGAAATTTAAAAGGGGTAAAAATGCGCGAAAGTAGTTCTAAAAAAACGTTCTAAATGGCAATTTCTACGCAATCTCAGAAAGTACCCAACCTATTTCAAAAGTAATGGTTGGATATTGATGATGACAGCGCTTGCTCCAACATAGGCTCGATTTCATATCGGTGTCACTACCACCTAGGAGTTTCAGAAGCAAATTACTGAAGGGCCCAGATACATGTAAATTGGAATGGCAGTTACTTATATGATATAAATGATCTCTAAGAACATTTCTTAAAATATGCGAAATTTAAAAGGGGTAAAAATGCGCGAAAATAGTTCTAAAAAACGTTCTAAATTGCAATTTCTACGCAATCTCAGAAAGTACCCAACCTATTTCAAAAGTAATGGTTGGAAATTGATGAGGACAGCGCTTGCTCCAACATAGGCTCTATTTCATATCGGTGTCACTACCACCTAGGGGTTTCAGAAGCAAAAAACGTTCTAACTTGCGATTTTTGTGTTACTGAAGGACCTAGAACCTAAAATTAGGCAGGGCAGTTATTTATAAGATACAAATGATCTCTAAGAACATTTCCTAAATAATTCGAAATTTAAAAGGCGTGAAAATGGACGAAAAACGTTCTAAAAAATGTTCTAAATTGCGATTTCTACGCAATCTGAATAAGTACCCAACCGAATTCAAAAGTAATGGTTGGACATTTATGATGACAGCCCTTGTTAAAATATAGGATCTATTTCATGTCGGCGCCACTACCACCTCCGGTTTCATTTTAAAAAACGTTTCAAATTATGATTTTTGTGATACTGAAGGGGCTAGCAACTTGCAATTTGGCATGGTAATTACTTATGAGATGTAAATACTCTCTGAGAAGAGTTCCTTAAAAAATTGAAATTTAAAAGGGGCGAAAAGCAATGAAAAGCGTTCTAAAAACGTTCTAAACACCGATTTCTACGCAATCTCAGGAAACATAACCCGATTTCAGAAGTAATGGTTTCAAACTGATGGTGACAGTCCCCGCTCCAACATAGCCTATATTTTACTTTATTGTAACTACCACCTGGTGGTTACAGGAGCAAAAAATGTTCTAAATTGCGTTTTTTGTGTTACTGAGGGTGTCTAACATTTTAAATTTGGAATGGTAATTACTTCAAAGATGCAAATGCTTCCTAAGAATTGTCGAAAGAAAATTCCAAATTTAAAAGGAAGAAGTGAGAGAAAAGCGTTCTGTAAGTGTTCTAAATTACGATTTTTATGCAATCGTATGAAATATGAAACCGAGTTCAAACATAATGGTTGCAAATTTATGGTTATAGAACCTGCTCAAACATAAACTATATTTTGTGTCGGGGGTTGCAGGAGCAAAAAACTTTCTAAATTGCGATTTCTGTGGTACTGAAGAGGCTAGAAAATTTAAATATAGCACGGTAGTTACTTATAAAATATAAATGCCCTCTAAGAACTGTCAAAAATAAATTTGAAATGAAAAAAGGGTGAAACGAAGGGAAGGAGCGAAAAGCATTCTGAAAGAGTCCTAAATTACGATTTCAATGGAATCTCAGGAAATAATAAACCGATTAAAGAAGTTATTGATTGCGAATCAAAAATGATAGTCCCTGATCCTATAAGGGCTATATTTTATGCCGGTGTCACTACCACCTGGTTGGAAGGAACAACAAGAAAGCCTTTAAAAACATCTAAATTCCGTTTTCTATAGAATATTAGGAAATACCAACCGCTTCCAAGGTTAATATTGGCAAATTAATGGTGACAGCCTCTGTTTAAACTTTTTTCGAGATATTATATTTCAACTTTGTTTCGGCATTTTATGTAGTTCCACTAACACCAGAAAGGTGGTAGACTGTTGGACAAGAAGCTTGGAATTTGACATGATGGTTAATTTTAAGATGTAAATGTGTTAAGATGGTTTCTAAAAAATTCAAAACTTCAAATGAATACTGAAATGAGCGTATTAAATGAGCATAAAAGTCTCAAAATATTTTCTAAATTATCATTTAATTGGATTTAGTTTTAATTCTTCTTATTAAAAAGTCTCATTTTTGTCTATTGCTCTTTTATAATAGAATTTAGTCAAACTGTGGCTTAATTTGTAATTTTTGAATTATTTCAAAAAGTGTTCTTCTAATAAAAAATAGTCATGCAAATATCACTTGGCATATTTCAACTATTACGCGAGCAAAGCCGCGGGGTTAGCTAGTTATCTTATAAAAGTCGAATTTTAAAATACATACACAGTTTCTTTTTAAGAAATATCAGGATCCATCCTTATCAGTTCCATGAATTTTGATCGAAAATTAAGTAGCAAGGAGCATTTCAAAAATTAAAGAGAAGCTGAAACATCGCTATTGAGAAAAATAGATTTGAAGTAAATTAAAAGGCCAAAAAATTGTTTGTGAACAAAATTAAACGAAAATATTTTTGAAGATTTGAGTAAAATAATCGCATCTGCAGGCGGTTTTCCACGAATGACGTTGTACAAATTGGGGAATAATAATACACAACAAGTAATATAAAAATTTTGTTTTTAAAGTCAATTCCTACTTAGGCCATCAAAGAAAAATTTAATATAATTAAGCTAATATGAGTTTTTGTTGCATTAAAATATCTCAATTAGTTGATTTTCTATAAGCAAGTAGGTTTACAATGGAACTCTATGGGAATTTGGCGAAATATTACAGATATCGCCAAGTTGGCGTCACTTTTGGCGACTCATTTTGGCCGCCAAATTTGGCGATATATCGCCAGGTTGGCGACAAACTTGTCGGTATTTGGCGACAGAACAGGTCCCCCCTACGGTAACCCTTATTGAAAATACTTTCAATGAAATTCAATAACCAATGGCGGCTATTTTGTTTCTCATGCAAAACTAAAATTAATTAATTAAAATTTAATTAATTAATTAATATTTGAAAAAACTTTATTAACATCAATTGATATCCAGTACAAGTTTAAAAAAATTTATTTCAACCTGATAGGATGAATAATGAGTATTTTATTAACGATTGAAAATTTGTACAAGATAAATATATAAATATATAAATAAATATAGGGAGAGTGTGAGTAAATAGTAGGAATTGAAAAATACATGTCACTTTTGGGGTCGATTTTACGCCCTCAAAAAATGGTCCACGGTCCCCTTAAGAAAATTTGAACAAATATTACATACCGCTATTCTACCATATGGTACAGTTAATAAAAAAGATAAGTTACAATGTTTCAAATATCTCTGAAAAGGATTATCTCTTTATTTAATACGTATCTTCTTTTCAAAGAAAAAAAAAATGATTAATTTTTGTTTGGAACCTAATTAAAATTCTGTTGTAATTTTTATAGGAATTTCTCTCTTTGTTTTCATCAGAGATAATAGACATCGTACGTAAAGTAATTATAAACCGTTAATGGTGCTTTTGTAACAATTTGAATCGTAAAAACAAAGTTAAAGAGTATTTAACTAGTAATTAAAATGAGAAAGGTTTAATGCTTTTATTCATACTAATTTTCTTCGAAAGTCCCAAAAAATGTGTTATTATATAATCAAACACTGTAATTAATTGATAATATGTATTTAATTACTATGTTAACAATTTGCAAAGAAGATGATTCGCTTCATCTATGCTAATATAATAAAGAAATAACTCCTGACTGTCTCATCAATTCAGAACAAAAACAATTAAAGCCATGATCTCAAAATCAAGACAGTAGATTGCTGTTACGACCTAGGTAAGCAACGCGAAAGGATTTTTGAAAATTCACCATCTAAAGGGTTAAATGAGGAGGGATAGAAAGTTTTATGTCGCCATATCCAAGTTGCAGTTTAAGATAAGAGCGTAAAGAAAGAATCTGCTAAAAATTAGTTAAACGCATATTTTAGCGATTTTAGAAATTATACCACTATGGGGGGAATCAATATGTTGTCAAAAAATTTAAGTCATTTCGCCATATCTCATCTTCAGTTTTAGGTAGGAGCATAAAACACAAAAAAATCAATCTTCTAAAAAAATAGTTAAAATAGTATTTAAAAGATTTCGTCGACAACACAGACTATGAACCCGATTATGAAATGTTAAACAAATAAGACAACTATTGCTGACTTTTCATGATATAATTTGCTTAAGACATTTTTCGAAGGAAATTTTTTTTTTTTTTTTTTTTTTTTTTTTTTTTTTTTTTTTTAATTTCATAATACATATAGGTGCCACACAAAATAGTGTTTCGCTAAATGCTACGCCATTTGGTTTATTTTTAGGTGCGTTCGTAATTATATAAATACGTAACATCTATGTCGATTCCATCCGTCTCTGTGACCGTCTGTGCGCACATAACAGCACAAAACTACCCAGCGGAATGTTTTGAAATTTAATATGTATAGTCGTTGGAGAATTTTGTTGAGTCATTTAAAATTTTATGAAAATCGAATCGAAACTTAAAAGATATTAATAAAAGTTTTCTTCATTCTATTAAATACTACCATACGTAATAAATTCAACCATATCCATGATAGCCCGTAAGGCATGGTGACGTCACGGCGACGTCGTTGTGAAGTCACACTGTGATTTTGTGACGTCATAGTGACTAGGATGCGAGGTCGTTATGGCCGTTTTAGAGGTCGTTTGTGACGTCACATTGTGACCACTCTGTGAAGTCACGGTGTGACAAATTTGTGAAAAGTGTGTCATTTGTGACTATTTTGGCATTAACTTTCTGACGAACCTGTGACGACAGCGACAATGCTTTGACGTCACACTGTGACTAATTTGTGAAATATGTGTCATTGGTGACGAACTTGTCAAAAACAATGTGATGATTTCAAATGAAAATCAAATTTCAAATTAATTGCTTAAAAGGGCAAAGGCCAACATAGAGTAAAAGATTCCAAGCCGGGACTCGAATCCGGGCCATCAGTGTAGCGCACTGACATTCTACCGACTAAACCACATGGTACGAGACCCAGCCTGGAAAATTTCTTACTAGTACATGTTGGCAAGGCTACAAACGCAGCACAAGATGGAATATTTAACGTGAGCCGCCAACATCGGGTAAACACGAAACTTAATTAAATCCAGCATCGATTCAAACTATATAAATAGTTGGAAATTTTTCCATAGAGAACCATTCGCCTTGCATACAATATTTCAAATGAAAATCAATTTTCAAATTAATTGCTTAAAATGCAATTTTAATTTGAAATTTGATTTTCCTTTGAAATATTGTATGCAAGGAGAAGGTTTCTCTCTGGAAAAAATTCCAAGTATTCATATAGTTTGAATCGCTGCTGGATTTAATTAAGTTTCGTGTTTGCCCCATGTCGATGGCTCATGGTAAATATTCCATCTTGTGCTGTGTTTGTAGCCTTACCAACATGTAATAGTAAAACATTTTCCAGTCTGGGTCTCGTTCCATGTGGTTCAGTCGGTAGAATGTCAGTGCGCTATACTGATGGCCCGGATTCAAGTACCGTTATGGAATTTTTTTCACTATGTTGGCTTTTAAGCCTTTAAGCAATCAATTTGAAATTTGATTTCCATTTGAAATATTGTTTGCAAGGCGAATGTTTCTCTCTGGAAAAATTTCCAAGCATTAGTACTGTGATGATTCTTGTTATAAAAACTGTGATGAATTTTAAAATAAAGTTTTGTTTGAAATATACAATATTATCTTTTTACCGTACTTTTTAGCAAAGTATCGCTATTTTGGAGTCCTATTCTTCTAAAATACTTTTAATTTTTACACTGAAAAAAACAATGCTTACCAACTGGCATCCTTTTTTATTAAGTTCTAAGCTTGATCTTGAGTTCAAGCTTTATATTAAGAATGTGTAAGTTTTTATGTGTTGTGATTTGTTATTATTTTATTAAATACGAACATGGAGTCTAAAGGATATTAATACATTTCCTATTTAAAGAAGAATAAGATAAGCCATATTTATTTAAATTTTTTATTCCCGTGTATATTGTATTTTGTTAATATGAGCTAAATAGATTTGGTATGATTTATAGGAAATGACTGATCTGGGAAATAGAAAAAACAAGTAAGAAAAATCATGCGTTAAGCATAGATTATAAAGCACTTTCCAACGCTTCCTGAATGCTTTAACTAGACATCGTAATTTAAGGAAATAACGTAAATAAGATAACTAAGTAAATATTTTAGAAAACGCATAAAACATTTGAAAAACTGATTTCAGCAGTTACCGTCCATAGCCAAATATGTTTTCCAATTCTTTTGAATAGCCCTGTATTTAATCTGTAAGTTGATATATACTAGTATATAATGTGAAAATTTAGTTTAGCAAGAAAACGCATAACAGGTTGAAATTCTCATTCAGCAATTTATACTAATACTAGAAAGATAGCCCGTCAAAAATGACGGAAATTTAGATATAAAGATATATACAACTCATGTGCAAGAATATGAGTTTTCTCGCTTGTTCCGCAGTGATAGATGAAAATAACACATTTTAAGAACGAAACACATTTATGAAAACTGTGTACAGTAATCTGCACAGTTTGGTTCCAAGTGTTATGCAGATTTGAAACTTTTTGCGGTCATGTCTATTCAATCTTTGTTTACATTTTTTTAAATTCATATATTGGACAATTTAAATTGCTGAGCCTTAAAAATAAATAAATAACACACTTGAAGTAAGGTTGAAAACTATTAAATTATCGTATACGATTTCATGAAATGGTATTATATGGTATTATATGTGTGTGCTTCACGATCTTGGTTACGACGTTGGCGAAATTGGCTGCAACTTGTCATAATCCTAATAGTGTGGGCCGCTATAACAAAAAAGTAACCAGTTTTTTGTAAAATTTCTGATATAAAGTAGCTTTCAAAAACTTGTGTAAAATTGCAGGTCGTTCTCGTGTTATGTCAGTCCTAGGAATAATATTTCTAACACTGAAGTTTTTCCATGTATATATGGAATTTAGAAAAGCTTCTCCAAAAGAAAGGTCCTGAAATGACATTGTAATTCCTCTAACTTCAAAGTTTAATCGGGCCCTGATGTTGAGTACTGAAATCTAATAAATACAGTTATTTTGAATATTACAACAGAATTAAACAGTTAAACTTATTTAACTTAAACCCGCTGTTACTTCCCGATGTTATTTTTTAGTATTAAGAAAGAAAATTATTTAAAATTTTCAAATCATGCATTTATGATTTTTTTCCGTCTTTAATGACTAAATAATGAAAAAATAGACTTTTGTTCTGAGCTCATAAATATGACAATAAAATAATGTAACTAAGAGACATTGCAAAATTAAATCTTTGTGATTACAAGCCATAAACAAACGATACCGCCACCATTTTACCTACTATGACGTCATTAGAATATTGCCCATTGATTGTTGGAGAACTTACTTTGTGAATGATTACCTCAATGATTTAATATTTTTGACGTTTCACGATGAATGAATCACTTGTGTTTGTTTAGGTTTATGGAATGAGATATTAAGCTGTGAAACTAATTTCAATTGAAGTTATCCAAGGATATATGTATTTTTAATCGAAATTAAAAACAATGCTTTGATCTCGAAATAAAATGTTTTAGTTTGTATAATTTGTTATTTCTGTTAATTATTTATTTAAGTACTTTTCCATTATAGCGCATTTTAAAAAAAAGCTTGGCGCGATTCGGGCATCAGAAAGTGAGATATGTTGCGAAAATATATAAACAGCTATGAAAACAAATCTAATGAACTTTTATCTTTGTTTATATATGCACTTATATGCATTAAAAAATAGTTTCTAAATATATATAATTTTTTATATACAAATTACGGCACAGATTTCAGATATGAACCGGGATACCTAACTGGCGCCAAAATGGTGTTATTTTGCCTGCTATGGTAACCCGGCTATTGTTTTTTATTTATTAATAAATTGTTTATTTACTTTTATTTTCTGTTTTTTAATTATATAAACTGATTTTTTCTATAGTTATTAATCAAACTTTTATTTATTTATAGTTATTTCCATTTCAAAATGATAGCAAATAATTGAAAAATATATAAGTAACTGGTATTCGAAAGCGAGATTTCTGCCAAATTGGTACATAGAAAGATCACGCCAACCCCCATGCGTATATGACATCTGTGCAAAAATTACTTCTGTTTCTTTATAAAAATGGGTAAATAGCTTTTTTTATATTAAATTGTCGGCACAGAATTTTTTTTTTTTTTTTTTTTTTTTTTGACGCCGATGTCATACGCACCGGGTACTTAACTGGTGCCAAAGTGTCGTTATTTTGCTTGTAATGGTAATCCGAATGTTGTTTATGCTGTTGATGTTTTCGCCAAATTGGCGTCGGAAAAAAATCGCGCCAATGACATCTGTGCCAAATTGTATACATATGGAAAAAATTGCTTGTGAGTATGAAGCAGTAAATAGGTTGCCAGAAAATACGTTGGCAAACTTCTTTCTCGCCAAGCAACTTTTCTCCGAAATATTGTACACAAGCAATGATTGCTAGAAATGCATTTTTAATTATGATATGCGCTTTTATGTTTCACTACATTTATGCATACTATACTGTGTGTATAAATGCTACAGTTCATATGCAGGGCTACACAAAAGTATTCGTAAGGGCTACTGAGTATGAGAGTAAATTGCTTAAATGTGGTTTTTAAAGGAGTTATGCATTTTTACGCTGAACTGCATTTAGTTTCCTAAGAAATGTTTGTGGAATATAGATAAAATGATATACATGGTCACGCAAAGAATTGGATACATAACCGTCTATGGATGATAATATCTGGAAATGTGATTTCAGTAGTTTTAAGAGTAGTTTAAATTAAATTTTAGCTAAATAGTGGCATGTAATAACGGTACTATTGGCTATTGGCGGTAACTGCTGAAATCAATTTTTAAATTTTTTTATGCGTTTTCTAAAATGTTTACTTAGTTATCTTGGTACTTCTTAATTATTCCGTCGACCAAATTACTGTCGCCAAATTGTAAGATTAATTGCCAATAATGGTTGCCATTAATTAATTAATTAAATGCCAATAATGGTCAATAAAACCATTAATTCGACGTTTTATTTGTATTTTTATTAATGTTTTACTATTGATTTGGCGATTTATCTAATTTAGCGAAATTGGTCGACGGGATATCTAAGAAGTAACGTTATCTTATTTACCTTCTTTCCCTAAATAACGAAGCATTCAGGATGTGTTGGAAAGTGTTTCATATTCTATGCTTAACGCATGATTTTTCTTTCTTCTTTAGTCTTATTTTGCATTTATTTTATTCTTAATTATATTGCTTATACTGCTTTATAGAAACTTATAGAAACTTTGGCACAGTTGTCATATACGTTATCATATATTGGCGCGATTTTTTTCCGACGCCAATTTGGCGAAAACATCAACAGCATAAACAACAATATCCGGATTACCATATAAAGCAAAATTACGACACTTTGGCGCCAGTTAAGTACCCGTTGTGTATATGACATTGGCGTCAGAAAAAAATCGCGCCAATATGGTGCGTATATGATATCTGTGCCGAAACTTTAATATGTAATGTTTAAACTCTTCGCTCCACTCCCCTTGCATATAGTACAAACTATAACACGGATAGCACAAAATAATAGACAGTTTTGTACTTTTCCACTGTAGGGGCTTTGGCATTTTTTAAAAAAAGCTTGGTGTAATTTGGGCATCGGAAAGTGAGATTTGGGTACTTTTCCGTTATGTGGACACCATTGTCGCCAAGCGTAATAGTTGGCGCAAAATCGTGAATTGAAGCATTTGAAAAATAAAAGAAAAACCATTGTCGATACTAAAATGAGCATTTAAAAAATATAACATTTGAAAATTTCAGACTTTTACGAACTATTTCATCGAATCACAAATATATACTTAAAATAAGTGAACAAATAACTGCTATAAAATAAAGCAATAAAATAAAACTCATATTAAACTGCTGGCATAAAATTACAAATATTTTTTAGCATTTTGAAA
Source organism: Maratus speciosus (assembly GCA_963932465.1). Lineage (NCBI taxonomy): Eukaryota > Metazoa > Arthropoda > Arachnida > Araneae > Salticidae > Maratus > Maratus speciosus. Next base: position 134,375,553 of record OZ010799.1, read on the forward strand.
TAATTGGCGCATTAGCATACATTTTGGCATGGTGTCCGTATAACGGAAAAATATAGAGATTTGTTGTCAAATCATATGAACAGCTATGAAAACAAATTTGATGAGCGTTTTTGTTTGTTTTATATGTACATTATTGATGTGTTTATGTACAATTTACACCTGTTTCTGTATAAAATTAGAGAAACGGCTTTTTTATGTTAAATAAATCGTATAAATATCGAAAAAAATGCGTGTGTATATAAAATGAAACAGTGAATATGTTCCCGGAAAATATGTTACCAAATTTCCTTTTTCGCCAAGGCACCTATACTGGAAAAGTACCTAAAGCACATTAAAATCGCGCAGTTAGGAGCTCACACAGTACACCGTTGTCTATTGGCGGTTATTTTATTAGTAGCATCGGGAGGAAGATGTAAAGATGTACTTTAAATTCTCACCCATAGATTTCGAAAAAATATCTTAAAAGAATGGAGTTTAAATTAAATTTCGGTGACTTCCATTATGAAATATTAATGGTTTTAAATGGGAATTTCGCCAAATTACCCAGCTATCGCCAAGTTGGGTAACATTTGGCGCTACTGTGGTAACCCTGCATTAATATTTTTCAACAATCACTCATTTCAATGAGGTGGTCCTACCGGAATAGTGAGGGACACACAGAGACTTGGATTTTATATAAATAGATATAAAAACATACTTTTTAAAAAAATACTTTTGTACAACTCTGTAGCTTACCTAGAATCTTTATTACACGCCACTATTTAGTTAAAATTTAATTCAAATTAAAACACTCTTAGAACTGCTGAAATCACATTTCCAGAAATTATAATATATAGACGGCCATACATCCATTTCCTTGCGTGACCCTGTGTATCATTTTATCCATATTCTACAAACGTTTTTTAGTAAATTAAATGCAGTTCAACATAAAAATCCATAACTCATCTAAAAAAACACCTTTAAGCAATTTGCGCAAATACCCCTTAACTCCTACGTATACTTTTGTGTAGCTCTGTATATGAATTATAGCTTTTATATACACCACATACTATGCATAAATATAGTGAATCATAAAAGCGCATATTATAATTAAAAATGCATTTTCAGCAATTATCGCTAATGAACAGTACAATATCAACTTTTATAAATATCATAAATTATAAATATTTTTTTATAAATATTATAAATATAATATTTTAAAAAGTATAGTAAAGCTGTTTAATCTATAAACTTGTTATCAAGCATGAAAAACACTTTATTTCAATGCTTAATTGTCATATTTTATTTTTTAATGCGAAGTATCGAACGTGTACCGAAAACGTAGAAAATGATTTACAATCGAAGAAAATTTAATAACTGATTCTGAATGTCTACAATTAAATGTTTGATTAAAATCCCGAACTGCAAAAACGTGCTTACATACAATTTAAAAAATAAATATACCAATTTGAAAAACACTAAATAATTAGTATATATAATTGTACTATTAAACAGCAACAAAGTACAATAGATGAATTAAATGTATTATTAGATTTAACAATTTCTCAAAAATCTCTCCATATGTTACAAGGAATTCCTATTATTTTATAATTTTGGCAAATGTTAAATCTGAAAACATTGATATGAAGATTTAGGATTTTAAATAATAATTTAAAATATTATTAGCAATGAAAAAAAGTCTTTCAAAAGTTTCACTACTATAGTATGTAAAACGACATTTCCCATTCAGTATAATGTTAATTTCTAATCTGAAAAACAATCCCAGATCAGTCTCTTTCTATAGGTATAATATAAAACTATTTAACTCATCTCACCAAATATACAAAACAGGAATAAACAATTTAAACTAAATAAGACTTACTTTTTGAGCTCCATAAATTAATTATTAATATCCGCGTATAATCGAAAATGGCGACTTCTTTTTCTTCCATTAAAAAAAGCACACCCAAAAGCTTACATTTTAGACTAGTAACTTACCGCATCTGTTAGAACAAAAAGTTCTCTGTTTACCCTGCGGTATCGTGGCAGACGATTTGGGGCAGGTGTTAGTTTATTTGCTTTTATATAAACAGATTTGGAACTTACATGTGCAATCATATTTTATGAGACTGTCTGTATTTAAATTTTTGTATTTGAAGAACCTTTTCTTTTTATCAGTTTTACCCCCCCCCCCCCCCCCCTCCCTTTTTCTAAGTAAAGATTGTTTCACACATAATAAATACAAAATATCTTCCTAAAAAAAAAAAAAAAAAAAAAAAAACAGATATAAATAAATATCGAGGATAAAAAAATTTTCTTTGAGGGAGGTAATGATTCTAGGTTGCCATGATTACGTCCTATTTAAGATGGAGCCCTATTATATCCGTAATACTGAATTTAATATATATAATCGTAATACATATTTTACTCATGCATTTTTGAATAAGAGTGCAACAGCTATTGCACCAATACTTGAATATACATAAAACTAGTTATAATACCAACGACCCTCATTTGGCACGTTTGACGTACAATTTTTGATTTCTTCGTTTTCGTATTTTATTATTTTCGTATTTCGGTAATCCGTATATTTTTCTGTTACATATGCCAAAGAATATGAACATCCTCATTTATAAAGCCGAGGATTTTCCGCATTTCTTTGATTAATAAGGATTATTTCATTAATTATTATTAACAGGGAGTTAAAATTGAAGCTTCGAGGAAGAATAGAACAAGTATTCATTTTAATACTACATGTATAAAAGATAAGGTGAAATGTTTCATACTTTTCTGAAACAAATGATCTATCTACTGGTTAATTACGGTTTTGTTTTCATTATAAACTAAAGTCTAATTTATACTTGTTTTAAATTTCGATATAAACGTAGTATTACTTTGATGTTAAAGCTTTCTTTTCGTTTTCAACGTAGAAAATGGATAAAATATTTAAATTAATTAATGACACATGCATAGTAATTTCTACCACAAACAAGCAAAATTATTGAATAGAAAAATTTGGAGGAGACCCATAGCATATAAATCACAAAAAGTGGGACAAAATTGTCATTTTAGTTCTAAATCATTTGAAAAGATTAAATGCAAAAAAAAAAAAATGGTTCACCCTCATAAGTAATAAATTATTGAACTAATAAAGTATCTTTAGAATAATGCGTGCTTGCTTTAAAAAGTATTCTTAATTGTCGCCTATCAAAGGAGTACAGTTGAGAGAAAAAAAATGAACTACCCTTACTAATTCTGCAACAAATTGTAGCAGAAGAAAGTTACTCATACGTTGTACCAAACGATTGAAAATAAAGACTATTTTAAATTATGTATATAAAATTTGCTCAGGAGGCCATCTACAAATCAAACCAGACCAAACTTTGTATTTTCAATGACAACATCCGATTTTGACAATATATTTTAAATCTTCAGTTCAAACTGTGTCAATGAACAAAATTTCGAGTCATTTGGCTGATGAGTTTTAAATTATAAATTTTCAAAATTTGGAGCTTCTAATGTTAAATTACATTTTCATATTTTTATTAATATCACCTGAAACTATAATCCTAATGTGATATATTTTTGCGTGGTTAAATACATTGAATTTCTAATTTTAAAAATTTTATAATATGAATTATGAATATTCGACTAACATATGAATTCCAACGTAAAGTTTTTTCATAGATTTATATGTACAATGTCCTGCTTTATGAGAATCCAAAATTAAAATTTTTCTTGCAAATAGTTAGCAATTACTAGAAAGATAGCCCATAGCATATAAATAGTCAAAAATGGCGGAAAATATGATATATAGATATATTATATACAACACATGTGCAAGAATATGAGATTTTTTTCGCTTGTTCCGCGGTGGCAGATGGAAATAACACATTTTATAAATGAAACACATTTATGAAAACTATGTATAATGAATACATAAAAAATGCAATTTATGTGTAAATTAACATTTGGTCAGATAACTTCAGGATATACGACGTTTTTTGTAAAACACTTTTATTATTTAAAAACTGACCTTGTTCTTCAGTACCGTCGACATACATTTTAATTGTCCTTCCTCTTTACATCTTGAAGTAATTACATATATTTGTTCATGAGAAAACAACAATTCTTTTAAATACAGTCCGACAGTAAACAATGTTTATCATTCTGGCTTATTTATCATACTTGTAGTTGACTGTATAAATGGAAATTTCATTCATATCGATTCATTTCATTCATTACTCATTCATTTCAAATGAAAAATACAATAAATTATTGAAAAAATGTATTTCCTTGTTAAAACACATATTCTATATTACATCTCTACTTCATTATTATTTTCCCAATCAAAGAACAGAACAAAACTAAAAAAATATCCTTGCCGCCGTCCGTTGCTATTATTGTCTGCATGAGTAAAAAATAAGCACTATAAAAACCATAGAGGTAATTCAGTGTTGGATGAATACTAACATCGGTTCAATTTTCTCATGTAATTTTTTTTGTGGTGCTGCAACCGGCGGTGACGTCAATAACATTGCATTAAAAGAGAGGCGAAATATTTTATGCGAACGGTTCTAAAAAATGAATGATTCACCATGACAGCTTTGTACTTGTTCACATTAGGAAAATTATACACGGTTTCTGAAATGGTTTAACGATAGCTCAAAATATTTCTAATAGAAAAATATGCTGACCATATGTTGTTTTTATATAAAAATATGCTGAACAGACGTGATTTAAGATAGAAGTAATAAATGAAAAAAAAAATGCTTTTATTAAAAAAAAAACTGCACTAAAAAGTTTTTGGACTTGAAAATAAATTGTTTTATTTTCTCATGTCCAAGGGGAAAAAAACGAAAGAGTTTGCGCCAATGCAATTTAAGTTTTGTTTATGTTTTTTTTATATTATATTATATACGTATGTACCGGGTGTCCCAAAAAGGACTGACTGATTTTAAAATTCAATAACTTGCAAACGGTGACAGATATTTAAAAAATTCTTGCAGGAGGGTTATACATAAGGTCAAAAGTTTTTTTACAGTGATTTTCAATTTTAGTTCGAATTACAAACAATAGATGGCGCTGCGATCAATAGACGCTGAATTCAGGCTCGATTTTTGGTTCTTCGTGGCCCGGATAATACATTTCCATCTCCTTTTTCAGCATGGAACAAGAGAAAGGACTAGAAATCGATCCTGTATTTAGCGACTATTGCTTACAGCGCCATCTATTGTTTGTAAATCGAACTAAAATTGAAAATCACTGTAATAAAACTTTTGACCTTATGCATAACCCTCCTGCAAGAATTTTTTTAATATCTGTCACCGTTTGCAAGTTATTGAATTTTAAAATCAGTCAGTCCTTTTTGGGACACCCGGTATATATACAGATACGTATGTATATATAGATAGATAGATTGATAAAGTTGCGCCCACGCTTTCCTTTTTTTCCCTTGTGCATGAGAAAATGAAACAATTTCTTTTCAAGACAAAATATCATTTTATACATTTTAGTCCATTTCAAAAAAAAAATAAATAAATAAATAAATAAAAAAAATAAAAAATAATAAAAAATTATACATTTTTGTGAATTTTAATGAAAACATGTCTTTCAAAAAAAAAAATTAATTAATAAAATAATTACATTTATTTTGTTTTTTATTTTTTGATCAAACAGCCCTTTTTTAATCTTAATTTAACATTTATTTTATTCTTAATTTTTTAGTCTTATAGTGCTTTATAGAAACTTAAATATTTAATGTTTAAACTTTTCGTCCTCCTCCTTGCATATAGTACAAACTGTAGCGCAGATAATGCAAAATAATAGACAATTTGGTAATTTTCCACTAATAAAGGCCTTAGCGGATTTTTATTATTATTATTATTTTTTTTTTTTTTAAAAAGCTTGGTGTAATTTGGGCATTAGAAACTGAGATTTGTCGTCAAATCATATAAACAGCTATGAAAGCAAACTTGATGAGCTCTTCGTTTCTTTGTATATGCATTTTATATGTATATTGTTCTTTTTTTTAATGTACAAATTGCTCCTGTTTATCTATAAAATTAGATAAATGGTTTCTTTATGTTAAATAAGTTGTATAAATATTTAAAAAATGCGAGTGCATGTAAAATCAAAGAGTGAATACCTTCACAGAGAATATGTTGCCATATTTCCTTTTTCTCCAAGGCCCCTAAAGTGGAAAAGTATAGACAATTTACCTTTTGCAATCGGCTATATAAAGAGCGGAACGTTTCCAGTATAGGGGCCTTGGCGTACTTTTTAAAAGTTTGTCACAGTTTGGGTTTCAGAAGTGAGAGTTTTTGCCAAATGATATAAACAGCTATGAAAACAAAATTAATGAACTTTTAAGTTTATTTATATAATCTATAAACATTTTATTTTTATCTATATTATTGTTGTTATTTTTTATACAATTTATTTCTGTTTGTAAAAAAAAGTGCCTTTTTTTACATTAAATAAATTTTATAAACATTGAAAACTTACTTGTGTATATGAAACATGAATTTGCTGTTAGAAAACATCTTGCCAAATTTCATTTTCCTTATGTCGCCAAGGCACCTATGCTGAAAAAGTACCTAAAAATGGTTTCAAATAGGAATTTCGCCAAATTAGTCAGGTATCGTCAAGTTGGCTTCATATAGGACAACTTATTTTGGTCACCAAATTTGTCGTTATTTTGTTAAATTTGGCGATATTTCGCTAAGTTCGTCATCATTTGGTAATAGTGTGTTAACCCTGTGTTAAAACGCTCCTTTCTTTCTGTTTGACTTGGCGAAAATTAATCATAGCCAAGTTTTATGGATCCTATTTTTTACTTTACTATTTTTCAGTTTGTTTTTAAGGTAGATGTAATTTAAATTCTGAAGGGAGCGATCACCGCCATAAGTGATCTGAACCAGGATTGCCTGGTAAAAATAAATATCTTAATATTCAATTCTTCGAGCTTTTAATTATTTGAGTGCTGATTTATCATGAATAGATAAAATTGTTCTGCATTTTATTTCATTTGAATTGATGTGATTTATGACTGATTAGAAGAAGATTTGTTTTCATTCGATTGTTTTTGAAATTCCTCACGCTGGCGTCCGCGACAGGATGTCTGTATTGATGTTGAAAGTTATTTCTCATTTTGAAGGCTTGAGGTAAGCTATTTCTATTGTTGATTTATTGAAAAATAAATATGTCGAATATTGAAACGTTAAAAAAGAAAAGATCTGGCTTCTGCACACAAACAAAAAACCTGTGTACAAAAATAAGCACAGCTCTTGAAGATGATTCTATGACATTAGAAAATAAATTATATTTATTAAACATTTGTAAAGATCAATCAAATGAAAAATATGAATCATTAAAAAAATTAAACTCCAGGATAATTAAAATCCAGGATATTATTGCTGATGACGATTTTGAGAAAGAAATCGAAAGTTCCGAAACCTATAGTGAGAAAATAATTGAATCACGTTATAAGATAACGAAGTTCTTAAATAAATATAACTCCCAAAATCAAAATAATCCTTTTCAAAATTTTATGAAAAATGAATTCGGTTCTCCAAACGGAAATTTAGAAAGATATATGAAATTGCCGAAGCTCACTATAAACAAATTTTTTGGTGACAGCAATTCTTGGTTAGACTTTTGGGGCAATATTCTAATGCAATTGAAAAGAATTCTAATTTAACTCTTATTGACAAATTTGTCTATTTGAAATCTCTTCTTGGAGGTAGTGCATATAATGCTGTTGCAGGATTTTCGCTTTCGGCGGAAAACTTTAAAGCTGCAGTTGATTTGTTAAAGGCTCGCTACGGTCGTGACGACCTAGTCATCCATGCACATATGAGTAAACTGTTAAATTTAAAACAGGTAAAGAATGCTTCTAATGTTAGAGAACTTCGGGAACTGTATGACAGTTGTGAAATACAAATTAGAAATTTAAATTCTCTCGGAGTTACAGCAAGAAGTTATGGTCATCTCCTATGCCCTATTTTATTAAAGTTGATACATTCTGTTATGGCGTTGGATTTTAATCGTAAAAGAACCGGTGGTAAAAAAATGGAAGTCGAACAGCTTCTTTCTTTCATTAAAAACGAAGTACAATCGCGAGAAACTACTATGGCACTCCAGAGCTGTGAAAATTGTTTTAGTGCTAAAAAAGAAAAGAATAAATATAATAACAGTTATAAACATTTTAGCAATTATAAACGTGACATTTCTTCAGCCTCTGCATTGACTACCAATCTAAAAAATGTTTGTTTATTTTGTGATAATGAACACGATTCAAAATTGTGTAAAGTGTGTACTATTCCTCAAAAACGGGATAAATTACGTACGCAAGGACGCTGTTTCACCTGTTTCAAAAAATTCCACGTCTCGGCTAAATGTAAATCTAATTTAGAACCATGTAAATTTTGTAATGGAAATTTTCATCATTATTCGATTTGTTTAAAAAAAAATCTCAACCAACAATTCCCAAAGAAATCAAATCAGCTGACACAGTTATTAGTTCGATATCTCATTGTTATACAGAAAATGAAAATTCCTTTAAGGAGGTTATACTTCAAACTGCTTGCGTAAATGTGGAATCTGAAATAAACTCTGAGCATTCATTATGCTTATATGATTTGGAGAGTCAAAGGTCATTCGTTACAGAGCAATTAGTATAAAAATTAAATCTCTAAGTTATTCGTCAAGAAAAAAAACTTCAAATTTATTCTTTTGCAGCTGTTAAACCAAAAATAAAAACATTTGATGTTGTGCAATTAAAATTATCCCATGTTGAAAACAAATAGCGTTTCATATTTATCGAGGCTTTAGTCACAGATGTAATTTCAAACGTTAGGATCCCCCCCCCCCTTCTCTCCAGACAGATAGAAAATAAACTGGCGCCTTATAAGTTATCAAATGTGGTTCATCATGCCATTCTAAAATAAATGTTCTTATTGGGGCGGATTATTTTTATCAAATCTGTTTTGATAGAAAAATAAAAAAAAGTAACTAAATCTCTCTTTTTATGTGATAGTTTATTCGGTTATTCGCTTTGTTGTTTCTATGAAAATGAAAAGAGAAAAATGGAATGTGCTTCTGTTTTAAATCTGTGTGTTTCAACTCCAATTGGGGAAGATTTGAATTTTTTATGGGATATTGAATCTTTGGGTATTACGCAATCAAATGATAATATTTCTTATGCAGATAAGGAAATTGTGAATAAATTTGAGAATAACTTAAAATTCGTAAATCATAGGTATGAAACATGTTTATTGTGGAAGTATGAAAAAAATAAAGTCCGGAATAATTTTAGAATAGCAAGAAGTCGCTTTGAGGAATTAAATCGTAAACTCGAGAAGGATAATGACTTCTGTAAAAATTACAAAGCTATTATATTAGAACAATTAACTGCTGGAATTGTAGAAGAATGTCCTTATAAAATAACTGAGGGTGGTTATTTTATGCCGCACAGACCGATTTTAAGAGATGATAAATTAACTACTAAGGTAAGGATGTTTTCGATGCTTCTTCTAAAGAAAAACATTTAAATTCTCTAAATGATTGTTTATATCCAGGATCTAACCTTAACCCGAACATTCTTAATGTAATATTTAATTTCAGAAAATTTAATGTTGCATTTAGCGCTGACTTAGAGAAAGCGTTTTTCGAAATTGGGAAAAAAGAGAAAGATCGGGATTATTTAAACTTTTTGTGGTTTCGTGACGAAAAGAATGATTTAAAATTTTTGAGATTTACACGAGCTGCTTTTGGGGTAACTTGCAGTCCCTTTCTTTTGGCTGTAACGATTAAATCCCATATACGTAAATATGTTGATCATCCTGAAGTTGTTATGATTTTGGACTCTTCTTTTTATGTAGATGATTTGATTACGGGGTCAAAATCTGATGAAGACGCATTTTATCTATCCTCAACAGCTTCACACATTTTTAAAGAAGCTAGCATGAATTTGCAAAAATTCAATACTAATTCTGTCAAACTTAGAAAATTATGGAAGGAAAATAAATTATGTGACTCAGAAGAAAATTTGAATAATTCTTTAAAAATTTTGGGATTATTATGGGATACTAATTGGGATATTTTACGTTTTGACATTCAATCCTTTCCTGATGATTGGAAATTTAATCCACCGAAACGCGTTGTTATTAAAGCCATGTTAAAATTCTATGATCCTATTGGATTCATTGCACCATTTTCTGTTCGTATGAAAAGTTTGCTACAGGAAACATGGAAAAGGGGTTTGGAATGGGATGAAAAATTCCCTAATGATATAAAAATTGAATGGGAAAATCGGTGTGCAGAAATCGAACATTTACATAAATTTGAGGTACCCCGCAAATATTTTCAACAGGGTTTAGACTTTTCGGACCCAATCGAAATTCATATATTTTTAGATGCCAGTCCTAAGGCTTATGGGGCCGTAGCTTATTTTCGATGTACCACAAGTGATAATAAAATTATGACTAGTCTTATTTGGGCAAAATGTCGAGTCGCCACGATTAAATTTTTGACAATTCCTCGGCTTGAATTAATGGGGGCATTAATAGCTGCAAGGATGTCTAAATATCTGAAAAGTGCATTTAATTTTCAAAATTTGTAAATTCATATCTGGTCAGATTCCACAATTACGTTACATTGGATCTTGGGATCAGCCATGGATTGGAAGTCCTTTGTGACTAATAGGGTTGTAGAAATACAATCTTTGACTGATCCTAAAATATGGAAGTATATTCCGGATAAGGATAATCCTAGTGATCTTCTTACTCGAGGTGAAAATTTACATAACCTCCTAGAAAATAAATTATGGTATTACGGTCCTGAATGGTTGTCATTACCAAAGGACAGTTGGCCGAAACCTGAAATTATACCTTTTAATGAAAATATTTTGAACGAAAGTAAATCAACAAATTTGAGTTCTGCTCAATTATCTTGTACAGTAGGTGTTGTACCTCCAGAGTCTTTGTTAAAATTAGAAAATTTTAGCTCTCTATCCAAATTACTTAATATCACAGCCTGGATCTTAAGATTTGTAAATAATATCAATTAATCGAAACTTAAATTTCAGGTGACCTCACAGCTCAAGAAATTGAAAAGGCAGAATTTTATTGGTTAAAACAAACCCAGTTATCTGTCTTCAATCGTGAAATTGATTTACTAAAAAAGGGAAAGTCCATCGATAAAGATTCAACCTTGTATAGTCTGAATCCGAAATTGGATGAGAATGATTTGTTAATTTTATCTGTAAGATTACAATTTTCAGAATTATCTCAAAGGGAAAAACACCCTTTTACACTTCCATATGGGAGTGCTTACACCAAATTGTTGATTCGAAATGCCCATGAAAGGTTTTCCATTATGAAATTGCAACAACTTTAGCTCACTTACGAGAAAAATATTTTATAATTAGAGGACGAAAAATGATAAAATCTGTACTGAAAAATTGTATTATTTGTACCAAATTTAAAGCTTCTCCTGCGAAACAATAAATTGCACCATTGCCGAGAGATCGTATTAGTGAATCACCACCCTTTTATACCTGTGCTGTAGATTTTGCAGGACCTATTTATGTCAAAGCAAAAACTGGCCAAGCAAAGGCCTATATAGTTCTTTTCACGTGCGCAATCACTAGAGCTGTGTACCTCGAACTGTGTAACAATTTAACTACAGAATCTTTCCTTTTATCATTTAAAAGGTTTATCTCTCGTAGAGGAATTTTTCGAACAATCTACAGTGATAATGCGAAAACATTTATCAAAGCTGATAATTTACTCAGAGAAATTTGGAGCCAAATATCGAAAGGGGAAATTTTACGATATTTTAATGAAAATAGAATCAACAGGAAATTCATTATTCCAAGAGCCAGTTGGTGGTGCGGTTTTGGGGAACGCATGGTTCGTTCGGTGAAAACTCCTTTGAAGAATGTTCTCGGAAGATGTTGTCTCTCATATGAAGAAATGCAAACCACTTTAACTGAAATCGAAGCTATGATTAATGGTCGTCCACTAACATACGTTTATGAAGAAAACAGTGAACCGCTTCCACTTACTCCTTCACATTTCCTTATCGGCAGGGGCGTGCCGAAGGCTGTTTTAGTGGGGGGGGTGTTAACTGAATTTTGCCGATTGCAAGATCGGGGGTGAGAAAGGCTTTGTGATAGCTCCCCACCCCCTCAGCGACGGAGTCACCTGCTCTACAATACTGTGAAGTTATAAAAATCACTAAAAGTCTTAAGTGTTCACCTGCATTCTCCTTAACCACAGTCGAAATTAAATGCTGTTATTCAGTATGTGTAAATTTTTTTAAATTATTTTACTATATAAGTAGAGTTGAGAATCCTGTTATTAATTAGGATTCTGCTTCCGATTTAAAAGGAAATGTGTACGGATGTACCGTACATTAACCAGTTCTCAAAAGTAACAATTTAAGAACGTGGAAGTACTTCGGAATTTTTGTTTCTATAAATAAAACCGCATGCTGTTGTGTAATGTAGGTGTATAAATTTTAAAATACATAAAAAAGACAAATCTTGCTTGCTAAAAATAAGATATATATTAGTATAAGAGACTAAAAATTATCCTTCTACATTTTTAAATTATCTCCCACCTATCCTTCAGAATATCCCATTTTCCAGCTACACTGTCAAAATCCAACACGTCAGTTATGTGTGTTTCACAGGTTAATAGCATTAGTTCGTCCAGTCGCTCTTCCGACATGGTGGTACGCAAGTAATTTTTTACTAATTTTAACCTGCGGAAACTTCTTTCATTACATGCCACAGTTACTGGAATAATTAAGGCCAACTTGTAGGCCAAAGAAAGGTTAGGATATAAATGAGCCTTCCCCACAAGTTTTTGCGCTGCTGCGCCAATTGTATCCGATTCAGAACTAGCTATTTCTGAGGATATGAGATCAATTTCACATTCCAAGTTATCTACATCTTTGAGATCATCAGGGAATAATTGACATAGTTTAGAAATGTTCTCGGTAGAGCTATACTTGATCCTAGATGGAAGGAGACAGGCCAGTGGTTTAACTTTCTCAAATACCAACTTTGGAATGCCTCCAAATGCACTTCTAAGCCGATCTACTCCCTTCAAAATTTCTGCTTTAAAGTAATTCTCTCGTGTAAATAGAACTGCAGTTTCAGGATTTTCGCCAATCTTCGATGGAGGCCTCCATCGCATGTGCCGCAAATTGAACTCATAATCTTGATTTATTCCATGTGTCTCGCAGATGTTGTCAGCTTCCTTAATGATGTTCATTATTGCCGCCGCGTCGTCATTCCGGAGTTTCTGAATGCTTTCGTAAATTTTCCGCATTATGTCGGTTCCCTCTAAAATGTTCAGGCCTTCACGTTGCAATTGCTCTGTTGCTAACTTGGTCTTAAACATAATTGTTTTCATTGCAAGTAAAGAAACAATGAAATCGTATGACATTATTTTGCTTCTTAACCCTGCCGCCTTACCTAGAGCATCCTTGTCAGCCTTCATGTCTTCAGAAATAATTTGCAGAGTATGGATGAGGGCATCATAGGACGATAAAATAGCTCTGACTGAATCCGCTCGCATCGTCCATCTTGCCTTCGACAAAGATTTTAAGGTAAGACTCTTCTGAAGAACTCCAATTTTCTCTCTCAGTATGCTGAATCGCTTTGTACTCAGTGGAAAGAAGTTATAGAGATCCTGAATACTATCGTAGAACAATTTTATTATATTGCTTTCTTCGCACACATGTCAACACATAAATTCACTTTATGCGCGAGGCAGGGTATGTATAAAATAGATCTACCAGCTATTTCTGAAAGTTTTGATTGATAGCCTAAAATGGGGCCGGACATAGATGACGTGTGTCGTAAGACTGTGCACGAGCTTGAAACAGCGATATTCAAACTGACTGTAGAATTTCAGAAATAAGCTTAGCCATTCCTTTGCCTGTTTTATCCAGATAATCTTTTAATTTTAACAACCGTTCTTCTGGCTGAAACTTTGGGGTCACGTATCGGATTATAATTGAGAGCTGGTTAAAATGAGAGAGATCGGGTGTGCTATCAGACATAACGCTTGAATGAAGAACTTCAATTTTCTCTCTCAGTATGCTGAATCGCTTTGTACTCAGTGGAAAGAAGTTATAGAGATCCTGAATACTATCGTAGAACAATTTTATTATGTTGCTTTCTTCGCACGCCAGTTCAACACATAAATTCACTTTATGCGCGAGGTAGGGTATGTATAAGATAGATCTACCAGCTTTTTCTGAACGTTTTGATTGCCAGTCTAAAATGCGTCCGGACATAGATGACGTGGTGTCGTAAGATTGTGCACGAGCTTGGGAAAGCGATATTCCAACTGACTGTAGAAGGGGGGTGGGGGGGGGGAGAGGGGCTATACAGGAGCCTTTTCAAAAATAATTTTACACCTGGATGATCTGTTTGAATATGACTATGCAGGCCTCTAATAGAAATGCAGAAATATCTACATATTGTACATTGAATCCGTTTTCCTTTCTGTAGGTCGATGTTTTCATTCGGATGAAATTTTCTTATATGGCGATATAAATTTATTTTTTTCTGTGAAATGTGTGTGTACGCGATCGCAGTGTGTGCATAAAATTTTCACTGAATTAACCGCCATCATGCGACAAAAACAAACTTTTGCAAATCGCTCTTCTTCTGTGTCCGTGACTTCATCTTTTAAATGCAGCAACCTCAAATAACTAGCGCCAAATCCAGAGCCAAGAGGTCACCAAATTCTAAGAATCAGTCCATAGCAGAAGGGAACAATTAAAGATGCTACATGGGAAAACTTACAATAAAGATTGCAACAACACTCCCCTCCCCTTTCCTTTCACGAATTCTCAGAAACGCGATTCTCTCTCTCTATCTATCACCTCCGCTCTCTGACAAGTGACAACCCCTTCCTCCCACAGAGAATCATACACAATTCCGTGAGAAGTTTTTTCTTTTCCCCTTTAAAGACGGACAACAGAGAATTGAAATGATACTGACGACGGGAGAAGGGACTTTTTGCAGGGTGTGTTCTAAACTTTCCGACTATTCAAAATTTTACCAACTCTTCCAAATAAGTGGGGGGGGGGTGTTACACCCCCAACACCCCCCCGCTAGGCACGCCCCTGCTTATCGGCAAGAGATTTTCATTGTGTTACTGAAACCTAAATCGAATAAAATAACTTTAACAAAAATATTGAAATATCGAGATCAAGTTTTAAACCATTTCTGGAAACGTTGGAGGCAGGAATATTTGCAAGAACTGCGTTCTGCCAATTTTTCAGTTTCTGTCAAAGCTCCGACTAAATTAGAAATCGATGATGTGGTATTAATTAATGAAGATAAAACTCCAAGGCACATGTGAAAATGCGGCAGAATTACAGAGCTCTTTTTAGGAAGAGATTCGAAAGTTAGATCTTGTGCAATACAAACTGAATCTGGTGTAATAAAAAGACCAGTGCAATTGCTACATAAACTGGAACTTGACATTATTGACTAACATTGAACTTTACATTTAGAATGAACATTTTGTTTACATTTTCATTTTTTAACTAATGTAATATTTTTGTATATTTTAGTTTCAGTAGTTGTTCCTGTGAAAATAGAATTAATTGTATGTCTCATTATTGTAAGTATGTTCTAACTTTTAATTGTCATATTAATGTAATTTGAAATTTTTGACAAAAATTTAGTTTGAATGATGAACAATAGTAATTGTTCATCCGGGGGCAGAGTGTTAAAACCCCCCTTTCTTTCTGTTTGACCTGACGAAAATTAATCATAGCCAAGAATTATGGTAACTGTATTTTTTACTTTACTATTATTCAGTTTGTTTTTAAGGTAGATGTAATTTAAATTCTGAAGCGAGCGATCACCGCTATAAGTGATCTGAACCCGGATTGCCTGGTAAAAATAAATATCTTAATATTCAATTCTTCGAGCTTTTAATTATTTGAGTGCTGATTTATCATGAATAGATACAATTGTTCTGCATTTTATTTCATTTGAATTGATGTGGTTAATGACTGATTCGAAGAATATTTGTTTTCACTCGATTGTTTTTGAAATCCCTCAACCTGTACTAGTAATTTTCAACAATTGCTCATTACAATGAGGCGGTCGTTCCGGAATTGTGAGGGACACACAGAGACTTGGATTTTATATAAATAGATGCTTAAAAACCTTGAAAATGATGATTTAATGAGCCATCTATGATGTGCAGAAAAGCATATTTTGAGAATAATATATTTTACTTATTTTATTGAAATATTTGGGCTGGCACTAGTAGAAACGAATTAAATTAGTGAAGTGGTCATATTGGCAAGAAATAATACATCAATATAAGTGACTTATTCATCCTGCAGGATTTCAACAATCGAGTACCGAACTTCAGTTTGGAGACAAACCATAAAAGAGGCTCATTTAAAATAATTAATTTCTCTGAAACTAATCGTACCTATTTCATGAAAATTTGTATTTAGACTAATTGAAAAGCGTATAATTTATTGCTTGGTGTCAAACTTGGATATTGCTATATATATATATATGTATAAGTTTGGTTTAGTTTTGATATGTTGATGGCCCTCTAAGCAAATTTTATAGACATCATTTAAAAGTAGACTTTATTTCCAGTTGTTTGGTACCAGTATCTTTCTTCTAAGATAATTTGTTGCAGAGTTAGCAGGTGGTATTTACTTTTTTCCCACGAATATATTATGGGACATTATCACAATCTTTTGACTTTTCTATATTTTTCTTTCCCGCAATAATAATTTTTATTTTAGTGCATATACTTGGAGGTTTTTTATTTCTTATACTGGAAAACATCCCATTGATTGACTGCATAACAATATTAACGAGATAAATAAGTTATGGACGATGTTAGGGGTCCAAATATACCACGAAATTCCTATACCGTCCCGTGTCCCTGATGCTGATTTTTAAGTTTGGAGCTGTCTGTATAAAATATTTTCAATAAATGTAATTCCATGTAATATTTTTCCGAAACTGTGAATATTGTTTTATATAAATACTACCAGCCTTCGCCCGCTTCGCTGGTCTGTTTTTTCTAAACAAATCCTGAATCAAACGAAATATATCTGTGAATTTGATCATTCGTTTTAGAGCAATATGGGCATTAACCTGGCATACCAATCCGAATTGCTACAAACGATATGGACATCATTATACTATTGTATTTTCTATTGAGACAGACAAAATTTGAGCTGCTAATGACCAATTTGTTTAGTTGATCCTTTACTGTAGGATTTGGTGAAGTACGATAGAACAATATGTAATATACTTATACCCTTCCTCTGAAAATTTATCAATGCGATTCTCATCAGATTCCGTCCAATAGAACATATGAAAAAAGCTAATCTTGCATAATTGGGCTCACATCATTCCAGAACTTTCATCCAAAATCCTATAACCAAGCAACCTAGAACGATATGTGTTTTATACTGAAATATTCCCTGAAAAATTAACTAACTGGGCAAGTTCCACCAAAATCTACTTAGCAGAATCTTTTAAACTGGCAAATGTACCAAAACGTTCCCTAAAAATTATCTAATTAACAGTTTGTCTTACCAGAATCCACCCAGCAGAACCTTTAAAAAGCTAATTTTTCATAATCGTGTTCTTCTGATTTTGAATTTCCCCCATAATTATTTAAATAAGCAACGTGCGAGCTTACGGACCAGGATATTGCGGGTTCGATTCCACCCTGGCGCCCTTTTTTTCATTTTTATTATTTACTTTTATTTACTTTTTTACTTATTTATTACAGGCTACAACTAATGCAACAGCAATCTTTTTGTACCACAAAGGAATATAATCGCGTGGTTCACGTGCAAATTCTTCAAGTACAAAATTCTCACGATCTTCATGAAATCCCGGATACTATAAAAAAATATTTAAAATTCAGTTGTTTGATTTCGATATTTTTTAACAATGAAATATAACAAATATTTTTTTTTTTTTTTTTTTTTTGTTAAAGTAAAAAATCATACCTTTGTAAATTCGTTAAATTCATCTTCTTCATTCAATATCAATTCCTCGGCCTCAATAATTTGTCGATCTACTAATATTTCTAAAATTGCACCGGAATAGCAGCACCGGATATTTCATCCGTTGGAGAACTTTTAAACAGATCATCATTTTGTAACAACGTCTCGCAATATTTTAATACATTTGTAATTCGGCCTTTTTGTTTCTCTTCCAAACGAGAATTTTCCGCATCAGCGTTGGTTCTTTCCATAACACAATCTTTAGCATTCAATCTGTCACAATCTGTAGTCTTCTTTCAATTTTCATACCGAAATTTTCCCTATATATAACAATATTTCAAATCTTCTAATTGTCTGAAAAAGAAGGTTAACGAGATCAATAAAAGAAATTTTTATTTATTTCAATATTACCGAGAAAAGAAAAGTAGACGATTAAAAAATATATAAATATATTTATATGTATCGTAAATTTTATCTCATTAACAGACGATTTTTGCAATCCAGTTGAATTTTTATGAATCACGTAGAGAGTGTTCTTATTTTCTATAATAAAAAAAAATATTTTTTTAATTTAATTTTTTATTTGTGCAAACGAAAAATGATGGTGAGGTTGAACTTTAAAGATAAATGTATTTTACAGAGTATTAAAAATTTGCACAACTGGTAAAAAACTTGTATTTAAGCATTACTGCTTTAATATTTTATTACTCTTTTGAAGATATGCATTATTTGAATTATCTAACCCTAAATACGTTTGAGAAATTGCACGTGAAAATTATTTTGTATAATTTATACAAGAAAATGATAAAATTTCCATTAAAATTCCATAAAGTTAAAAGAAAAAAAAAGATAGAAAAAAGAAAAATCATTATTTCAGAATTGTGCTTAAAATAAAAAATGTAAATAATAATTAATTTTTAAAAAAGTTTTAGGCATAAATTAGTGTTGGAGTTTTGTAAATAGAAATATTAGTTTAAAAATTGAAGAGAAAAATAAATTGCCATGAAAAATTCGAAAATCTAAATGTAGTTTATTAAGAAAATATCAAAGTTCAAAGCTGTAGAATGCCCAATTCTGTTTAAAATTTTTAACGTATGAAAAATATAAAAATAAGTAAAAAAGAAAAAAAAATCCTCGAAGTAGAATCGAACCCGCAATGTCTTGACCCGTAAGCTCGCACGCTGCCGCTGCACCACGAATTCACATTCAGCATGTCACACTAATGGTATTTGAAATATACGCTGAACTTTAACCCCCAATTTCTCAAAAACTAAGGCCCATTTGAAGAAACCCTTTCATCAGAATAATTAGTGGTATGACCCCAACAACATACTCTGAAATCATCAAAATCTGTGCGCATCATGTTTGGTGGTGCCCTTGTTAGTCTTAACATGATTTTTCTAAAAATAGGTGGTAGTTTTCCTTACCGTTCCTTTTTTGTACCATTTCGTCCCTTTTTACCAATACCATCCCCTTTTTTTTTCTTACCGTCCCTTCTTTAACATCCCTTTAAGACAATGTTATACAAAAACTCTGTATTAAAAGTACTACATTGTCATTATTTCTTATTTGAATGTCCTGTGGGTACTATGCAAATTCATCATAAGTAAAAATTTAGAACAAAATAAAAAGTTATAGGGGTAAAATGGAAAGCAAAATTAAACTCGCAAGTTTAACTTAAACCTCAGTTAAATAAGAAATTTTTCGCTGCTGACCATTTTTTCTTTATTTTGAATCATTAAGGCATTCGTCCATCAGATTAAAATGTTATTTTTGCAAGTTTAATTTTGTCTGATTTTTTTCCCCAAAAGTCAAAAGATTGTGAGAATGCCCCATATACAATATCTTCAGTAGATATAATCGTTTATCAATAAAAATTCAATTTAACTTTTAAATGTTGCATTTTAAACAGAAAAGCTCTTTAAAAAATCACGATGTTACGTCATTCGTATGGTTTTTTTATTTACTCTTAGAACAAAACTTTTAACTAAGACTATCTTTGTTTATTTTTTTACTAACAAACTCATGAATAGAATTTTTTTTTCAAAAATGTTTTCTGACAAGTTTTAGAATAAAGGTATTAAGTTTTTTTATTATTATTATTTAGCCCTCTAACTGTTTGGGGCGTAATATTCCGTTCACTAAGCTCCAGGTTTCACAGCAATACAAGCAATATTTAAGATAATATAATTCTATAGATTTAATGAATTTTAAATACATTGAAGTATTAATACTCTCAAGGATTACATTCATATTTGTAATTGAGTTTTTTTTTATAATGTTGAAAAAATCATATTTTCTTAGCATTTAAAACAAAATGCAAAGAAAACAACATTACAATTTTACCCTTTTGCAAGACGCTCGGAGAGTTAAAAAAAAGTAATTTAATTTTATTGCTGAACACTCTTTAAAGCATAGAATAATTAATCATAAAATTCCTTCTGTTTCTTCCCTGTTTTATTTTTCTTTCTATTGTTCTTCTTAGCTGAATTTAGGAAGCCTTTTAATTTTTTAATCAAGGGTGTCGCGCTACCACACTATAGGTCCAGAGTTCGATTTCGGACCGGGCAAGTTTCACTAAAACTTTCATCCCTCCGTGGTCGATTAAATGAATACCAAACTTGGTTGGGAACTAACTGAACACTGTGGGTTCCGAGTTCGGTTAACCACTTGACAGGGACATATGATGTAAAGCGTGGTCAATAAATAAATTATAAAACGAAACTTCTTTTAAATAAGGATTTCTTAACATTGTCATTATATACAAATTAGTACATCTTAAACAGTCATTTTATAATCAGTGCATTAAGACAAAATATAAGGTATTTTCAGTACAATATTCATTTACGAATGAAAATTTTATTTAACTTTTAAATATTTCATTTTAAACAGAAAAGCAATAAAAAAATACGATGTTTGCTCATTCTTATTTCTTTTATTTATTCTTAGAGCATTAAATCTCTTAATTAAGACTAACGTTATTTTTTTTCTAACGCACTCATGAGTAGATTTTTTTTTTCAAAAATGTTTTCTGATAAGTTTTTGTAGAAATGTATTAAATTGTTTTTATTATTTTAAAAAAAGTAATTTATTTTTATCACTCTACACTCTTTTACGTATATTGAATTATTAATCACTTAAACGTTTTCTCTTTCGTTCTCCTTTTATGTATTTTATTTTATTTTCATAGGTGAATATCTGGTGTATTGCGCAGTGTGTGCTACTGTGCAGTTAAAGCCCTTTCGAAAATACTTAAAATATCATAATTAGTATTTACAGTTCGAACAGTTTGTCGCTGATTAAATTTAAAAAAAGATATTAATGAAAGATACTTAGAAAAAATCTAAAACTTAAAAAAAATTGAGGGATACGTTTTGAATGGAAAGGGACAGATTGATAAAACATTCGTGGGGACAAGGGACCTACAAACTCATTTTTTTTCTTTTAAAATTGAACCTTAAATACTATTCAAGGACATACTATATGACGTATGGCACACATTTATCACACATGAAAAAAAAATTAGGAGAAAAATAAGGATTTTTCATGAATATTTTGAGGTTTATCAAGAATTTTCAAAATTTCCCAACTTCATTCCATATCAATTAAAATTCCCAATATTTTTTATTCCAGTTTTGTTTAAATATCCAAATAAAACTGTGCATAGTATTGTGAAACTAAATATAAATGGAAAAGTTAAAGGTAGTTAAATGCAGAAATAAGATGAAAAAATGCTGAAAATTTCATAAAATTTAGAAAATATTTTTTCTTAGCTTTATTTTCAAATATCTACAAGTAAAAATTAAATTTAAAAAATCAAAAAAACTCGACTGCGTAAAAAGCGAACTAATTAATTATTTTTCATCAATGTGAAACTATTTTTTATATTATTTTCCTATTTCTTTTTATTTACTTATATTGATGACTTTTAAGTTGTGCTTCATTGTTAGTTCCTATCTATAAACACTGTTTTGATAAGGCCTATTGATGTCTATGAAGGTTAGAGTTGCAGTAAAGCTAGAGATCCTACCTTCACAACTTCCGGGTTGTGTAATATTTAAACGGAGATTCTGACTGTAAAATAGTCAGTGAAACATGGTCTTCATTTCGAAAGACCTTTACAATGATATGCCACTCAATATGATGCATAAACATTTTTTTGTCTCTACCGCCATATTGTATTTTACGGCTGCCATTTTGAATTTATAAAAACAAAACTTGGCCTATAACCATCTTACTCTTAAGACGAAAAGATAGAGAGCTCATTCATTAAAACCCATCCAGCCGTTGGGATGTCTTGAGGGTATAAAATATTCCACATACCCAGATACGTGTGAAACACATAACCCCTTCTTGGCAGCCAGGTAAAAATTCGATGCACAGTTTTGTTTGTGCACAAAGATAAAATAAGCCATCAGTTGCAAATCTCGTCACGTCACAGTAAATACAAAATTTTGTTCACTAATAAAAATGAAGTACATGTGCAAAAATATTTTTACCGACATTTAACCTGCAAATTAAAACAATTGCGTCCAAAAAACCGCGTGTCTGAATATTTTTCAGCATTTCTTTTTCTCGGTAACAATCGAAGTAGTCCGTTGTTTCCCATTCATTGTTTGGATGAGTTCGTACCGGAATCGTTACCCTGTGTTTAATGTGTACCAATATGAAGTAACTCCTAAAGGCTCCAATTATAATTTTTATAATTAACAATTGAAAAATCAGTTAATGTTAGGTCATGTTGGCACAATCATATAAATTTCAATGTAAAAATACATGTGGTAATGTAAAAAATCACTGTAAAAATACATGTTACGCTAAGCATAAGATCATTTTCACCGGCGAAAATTTTTCACACGTACTTAATAAACGTATGTTTAAGTTTAATCACCATGAATTCAAATAAAAATATATTGCTTATTTAATTGTAATTGAAAGAAAGGGAATCAATAAATTTATAATGCACAAAGATAAAATAAACCGTTAGTTGCTATTCTCGAGACGTCATAGTAAATACGAAAATATTTTCACTAATAAAAACAAAGTACACGTGCAGAAATATTTTTACCGACATTTAACATGAAAATTAAAAAATATACGCAAATTAAAACCACGTGGCTGAATATTCTTCAGTATTCCTCATTTTCTCGGCAACAATCGAAGTAATATGTTGTTTCTCATTCATTGATTGGATGAGTTCGTACCGGAATTGTTACACTGTGTTTAGTTATAGTTAGAAGATTTTCTTGTGAATTACATGAAAAAACTAGTCGCATGTGGCAATCCCAAAACTTTCTTCTATCTCATACATGTTAATACTTCCTGAAAAATGCATTATAGCAGCGCCACCGATTGGGTGATTTACACAAAAAGCTAATCAGCAACAACTTATGTCAACTTCTAATTAAGTTCGAAGTTTGATGAAAATCCGTGCATTAGTTTTTGAAATAGAACTATTGTAGAAATCGTGAAAAGTAATGCATAGTAGTGCGACCTGTTGAACAATTTACACCAAAACCTTATCAGTATCAATCTAGGGCTAATTGAATCTAAAGTTTGATGAAAATTCATGCATTAGTTCTTGAGATACATCTGTTGCGGAAATCATGAAAAATGCAGCCACCTGTTGGGTGATTTACACTAATTTATATCAGGGACTAACTGAATCTGAAGTTTCATGAAAATTCATGCGTTAGTTCTTGAGATAGAGCTATTGCGATATTCATGAATAATGCAGCATAGCAGCGCCACTTATTGTGCGATTTATACCAAAAAGTTAGCAGCACCAAATTATATCATGGACTAACTGAACTTGCAATATATATACATTTAACGTCCGAATTTAAAAACCATTAAAACACCAAATAAAATAAATTAAGGCAGACTTGAGCACAGTTAAAAAATAAAATTTATAAAAGATAAAGATTGCAATGGTGTTTACATTGGTGAAACAAGTAGATCATTGGGAATTCGACTAAAAGAACATACTGGTGCTTTAAAAAATGGTAATTTGAATTCAAAAATTGTCCAGCGTTCACTTCAAACGAATCACATCCCGCTAATTGCGAACGCCAGTATTTTGAAATCGAGTTGCAACAGCTATCACGGTAGATTACTCCTTGGGGGTAGGTTCACTCAATTGCGATTGCAGACTTTGAATGAAGCTCGTTCAGTCCCTAGTGAATATTGTCTGTTTTTAAATTAACTAACTTTAACTGTTCTTTATTTGTTCCGTCGTTTGCTATGCAATGGATATTTTGTACTGATGATGCATCGCGTGTCACTAGGCGAAACATTTACAAATTTTATTGTTAATTGTTTTTAAGTATATTTTTTATAAATTTTATTTTTTAACTGTGCTCAAGTCTGTCTTAATTTATTTTATTTGGTGTTTTATTTGATGTTTTATCAGAACTTGTTTTCTGAATATCCGTACTTTAGTTATCTAGATATAGCTATTGTAGAAATCATGAATAATGCAGCATAGCAGCGCCACCTTCGGGGCGATTTACACCAAAAAGTAATCAGCACCAATTTATACCAGGGACTAACTGAATCTAAAGTTTTATTAAATTCCGTTCATTAGTTCTTGAGGCAGAGCGTCCACAAAATTTATGTCACACACAGACAGGCATTTTGTAAAAACACGTTTTTCGTTATCTCTGACCCCTAAAACGCGTAAATCCGCCGAAAACAGGAATTGGAAAATTTCCACGAATCCAGTAGTTTTTTCTTGCAAAGATAGAAGAAAGTAAAAAACAAACGAATATAGAACGTTTAGTTATTAAAATATTGAGATATAAGGAAAGTTGAAGTTTAAATAGTTTATTTTGATTCTGAAAATATATATTTAGTGATACAATATGAAGACTACTTTTTAAAAATATTAGCATTTCTTTCATATATGAAAATAAAGAAAAAAGCGCCCATTTCTATGCAAAAATTTTAAAAAGGAAAATCATTACTTCTATTATATTGCATTTTAATATATCTTATCATGAACTTTTCAGAATGTGAATTGAATTCCTTATTACCATTTTAAGGAATATTCAATTTCTCTTGCCTTTCTTCTTTCAAATCTTCTTTTGTGCATGGGAATAATATCTGGTAATCCATTTTTTCTCTTTATAAGTAATATTTGATAAGAAGATAAAAATAATGATAAAACCAGAAAGATGATAGAATAAAATGTTAAAAGTTCAATCAAAGCACTGAAATGCGATTTTGATGGTGATAACTTCCGTATTTAATTTTATTTAAATTTGTAGAATATCGAAAAGCAGATAATAAATTGCATGCTGTTGATAAAGAGGAATAGAAAATCATGTATCAGGCATATATTATGAAACACTTTCTTGACCATTCGATGAAAAACGGACAAAATGTCCTGCACGTGTCGCCTACATAAATACCTGTATCTGTTAACTTATATGATGATAAAAAAAATAAACTATACATTAAAAATAACAAAAATTCCTACATTTTCATAGTAGCATAGTTATTTTAATTTCAGGATACAATAGCATCTCTCTATTCTAAAAAAAAAGTAACTACCGCTGTCACCGCCGCCGCCGCCGGTTTTGAATTTTTTGTGACAGGAGGTCTTTCTTCGTTAATATTAAGAAAAATAATGCATACAAAAATATGAAAATCGGTAGTATGATACAGAAATGTTTGACAAACACGCTGAAGTAGACAGTTTTCAAATCGAAGAATTATTTTAAGAGATATTTATTGCTAAAGTTGGACAAAATCGTTCCACTAAAAAAGTTTTATAGGAGCAAAAACTATTCATAGGAATTTGATCACTTTTAGATCATTTTATACGTTTGAAGTTCCCGGTGTGCAGACTGTTTTTCTTTTTTTTAATTTGACTAATTTTTTGAGGTTTTATTTCTATTTTAAATTCAAATTTTCAGCATTTCTAGAGATACTTTTTACAGATTTTAGAAAGTGATATTAATTTAAACTGTTGCCAACTGTATAAACAGTGGAAACAATAATGTTTGCTTCAAAAGGAAATATTTATACTTGTAAATAAATTAAAAATTCATTTACACGTGACTATTATAAACAGAAAAAAACATTTGGAATTAGAATTAAATAATTATGTACAAAAAGCAGGAACTTATTAAAAATTACGTCATAAAAACTATAATTACACGTGGATTTTAAGAGAGAAAGGAATTTGTAAAATAATAAATTTATTAACATGCGTTAGAAGTCTTAAATAGGAGAAATTACGTCATATTTACGTCGCAATTTGCGTCACATTACAGTTATTACATAAAATGAATACAAAATAATATTGCAAAAAGGTTTAAATTCAGAAATTGCGCTAGACATTTATTTGATATTTTGAGCGGATACTTTTCAACTATTTTTGTTAGGAAAGCGCAAATAATATTTCATTTCTAACACAAGCATTTCACGTGAATATTAAAAAGAGAAAGAATAGTTTGATCAAAATTACGTCAGATTAAAAACGATTAATTTAAAAAGTCTTATTTAAAAGAACTTTCTTTTCGCTTTGTTAAAAAATACCGGGAGACAAAGACTCTGTTTACTTAATTCCTTTTATGTTAGCTTATTTTGAAATGTTGTTACACGTGTCTACGTCAAAGACGAAAACAGCGATTGACATATGTATTTTTGTTACTACTTAGTTATCCCGTCGACCAAAAATCTATCATTCGCCAAACTATAAGATTAAATGCCAATAATGGTTGATCGTAAATGTCACATTAACTTGACTTTAAGCAAGTTACACGTGTCTACGTCATCAAGTTATTTTAATTTCGACGTTTTATTTGTATTTTTATAAATGTTGCACTAATTTATTTGTTCTTTCGTTATTTAAAATAAAAATTATGTCAATTTATATAATTGGCGAATGCTTTGGCGATTTATATAATTTGGCGAAATTGGTCGACGGGTTCATCAAGTGGTAACGCAGCGGATTTGGCCTTAAAATTCCCCATTCAAAGAGAAATGAATAGAAATCCGTTTATAGGGAGATCGCCACTGTTTTTTAAATTATAATTCAATCTTTCGAAATATTTTTAAAGCCGATCAAATTAGCGTACTTCTAGAGTCTGGGGTGTCTGAACGGGGGTTGACGAGCGTAGTTCGTAGGGGGCAGAGCCCCCTAGTTGTTAAAACCACAGTAATAAGTAAAAAAATCCTGCCGGCCCGGCCTACAGGCGGAGGTAGATTTCGAAGTTAAGTATACTAATTTCACCAAAAAAACTAAATCATGATTAGTGATAAACACACTTTAACAATTTTATCTGGCCGCATTTGACGACTTTTATTTCATTTTTATATAAGAGCTGGTTTTATCAGAAACATGTTAAGGTGATATTAAAAAAAAAAAAAAAAAAAAAAAAAACTTTTTCATGCTCAACAACTCGAAAATTTCTGGCACATTTTCAGATTCCTTTTTAATAAAAAAAATATGAAACTTGATTTTTGAGGAGATTTATAAGCGACCCGTGTTTCTATTTTTCGTTAAATTAATTAAAACTTGATTTATAAACAATTATTTTCTCAGTAAGACAAATTTCTTTCAAAATGTCCACTTTGACAGCATTTTTTGAAATATATTTTGCCTCTATCAAAAAAATAGATCATTACGGTACATTATATAGTTTCTGAGTAAGAGAATGTACCGATTGTATGCGTTTGAAAGCGAAAATGAATTTAAAAATGAGTCAGAAAATAAGCAGTTTGGATTTGAATACACCCTTAATACGATTATTTTTTCTTAAACCGCTATGTATTTTTAATTTGTTTTTGCTGTAAGAATTGTTCCTATCAAAAACTTGTAAATAAAAATGTTGTAGATAATATTAAGAAGATATATAATAAATTCCTGCGGATTTTATATCTTGTGAATAGACGAAGTTATGGAGTTTTTCTTCTTAAACTCCCCCTTTTTGTTTTCGTTTTTAATATTTTTTGTGGGACGAATTGGTCGTATCAAAATCTTGTTAGTATAAAAGTTGTAGATAATATTAAGACAATTTATAATAAATTTAATTGGACTCGATATCTTGAGAATTGCCGTAGTTATGAATTTTATTTCTCCCTGAAACCCTACTTTTGCACCCCTTGAGCCCATTTTTAAATTTATCAAAAATCTGTGATACATCATGTCATGAAGTTATCGTGTCCAGAAGAAAGTGATATATATATATTTATACATATAAAGTTTTTTACTGGGGGTAGTTTTGGGTTCTAGGGGTCATGATCGGTGTAGATCCGCAAAAAATGTTCAGAAATTCCTTCATTGGGGAAAATGTAATAGGTAGTATTTCATACGAGATCTACCTAAAAGCTATCCCACACGTGATATGGAATGGCCCTTTTACAGGTTTTAAAATATCCAGATTTTTACCCTAGACCCAATATTCTGCCTGTTTTTAAAAGGTTTTAAAATCTCCACATTTTAAACCCCAGACATAAGTAATCTGCCCATTTAGGCCCATTATATGGAAAACAGGAAAAATGACCTGCGCGTGACACTTACTTAAATACCTATATCTATTAACATTTAAGTTGTTAAAATATAAACTATACATTTATCATAACAAAAAAAAATCAGAGACTTTCATATTCGAATAGTTGGTTTAATTTGGGGATATATTAACATTGTTAAAAAAGCAGTAATATGTAGAAAAGCTGTCTCACACGTAACATGGAATGGCCCTTCCAAAACTAAAAGAATATTATTAAGAAATGTATTTATTTATTTATTCATTTTTCTTTAGAATGAAATGAGATATCTAATTAAGTAATTTAAAAAATAAACGTTCAAGTGCGAGTATCACTCGCGCTCAGAGGGTTCAGAACAATAAATAATATAATTATTAACTATTAGAAAAAAATCTTTTTTAAATGAATAAAATGACTTTTTAAAAAAATATACTGCGAACGATTGGGTATAGCTGTATGTACTACTAGAAAAGTATGAATCAGTATAGGATAAAAGTTTAAAGATATATGAAGCCTAAATAACATAAAATATTGCTATTCTGTATAACTATTTTAGTGATCTTATCTTAATAAATCTGTTCATGATGAACTTAATTCGGTACTAACAGTAAAAGTAGTGCATATTGAAACTTCATTTGGCATTTTATAAAACTAAATTCAGCGTAGATATAATCTTTCCTTTTTTACAGTTTAGCTAATACTTACGAAGCCGCCTTGATCCGTGCCGCGTTTTTGCAGATAGGTTCTTAATTAACATTTAAAGACACGGGAGGCGTATTGAGTGATCAACTCAATGCACACTAGTCGCAAATCTCTTAGAAATCATGTAATTAATTCTAATTAAATTAGCCTGTTTATAACAATTTGACGTTTATAGCTTTTATACTGCTACTGGTTATTGCATTACACAAATATATCATTAAAAGTTATTATCTAGGTTTAAAAGTCGATGGTACATAGAGTACGTCGCCCCTGTCATTATGTATGTCCAAACCGTTCGTGTCTTTAAGACTTAATATCTCGGCAAATTACCGACGATATTTTTCGAAAATCATTATCAACAATGCTTTTATACTTCTGCTATGATAGGTACCTCCAGCGCACCTCAACACCTTTGCTGAATGCCCTCAAATCGAAATTTGGGTGTAAGCATATCTGAAAATATAATATTCCTAAAATAATAAAAGAAATGTATTTTTGTGTTCAGCGTTACGAAAGCTTTCACACAATACCCCACATGATATACAAAGAAAATTATTTTTTTCTCAAGTAACTTAATTGGCCTCTCTGCATTTTTTCTAAATATATTTGTGAATGTGTAATAATCTGTAAATATGTGGGTCAATAGTCTTTATTACTTCCCCCAATTAGAACTTCCACTTACCATTGTTTTCGAATAAAATGGCTGTGACAGACAGACAGACAGACGAACAGACACAGGATTGATCTTATAATTGTTCCGTTTTTACATTTTAAGTACGGAACCCTAACAACACATAACTCAGAAAAAATTCATTTTCAGCAATTGCTGTCCATATCCAGTAATGTGTGTGAATTTTTTCATGCAGTCCTGTATGCTATGTATAGAATTTATACACACTACCTAATACACTCAAAGGTAGATAAGTTTAAAATGCATATCACAGCAGATAACGCATTTCCAGGAATGATCGACCGTAGTCATTCTTGCAACCGAATTCTTTTGTGTGACTCTATAAATGAACGATAAATGCTACGCACTACATAATCTATAGAGAACATACTGCAGCGTACTTAATTGATTTCATTATGTGAGAAGTATCATAACATCGTTAAAATGCACTGCAAACGATTTTTTTTCGTAAGGTCAGAATGTAATAGAATATTTTCGTAAATTCCTGAAAACTACTTATAACTGGTACTTATTCTTTACTTCTTAGGAGGCGTGTTGTTATACATTTCAGTGTTGCATATCAATCGCATTATGTTTCAAATATCAAACCATCAATAACAAGTTGGAAATTGCACGACAAACGTGGCACATGAGGTACAGTCGTATCATAACTAGTTTTATAAATATTTCTTGCACCGCATATTGTACTGAATGTATATTTTAGTGCAGATCATAAGTGCATATCAACTTCATTCTGTTCGAAAGGCTATAACACCATTAAGATGCACTTGAAATAATTTTTTCTCATTGGCTGTAATGTAACGGAAATCTTTTGACTGCCCCTGTAATTAAATTATACATCCAATTTTCATAAGATTCGAAATGACGCGACAAAAGTTTGCAACAATTATATATTTAAAATTTCAGACCATTCGGTTGAGTAGTTTTTGCTCTGTTATATGCACTGTAAAAAAAAAAAAAAAAAAAAAAAAAAAAAAAATCTGTTGTTCTATAGATGTAAAGTTGAATGTTTACTAAACTTTCATGTGTAACTGTACAAAAAAGCTGCAAATCTGCAATACAAGTTTTTGTAAAGCTACTGATATCTGTAACCCTGGTTGCAGATACATGAAAAGTTCTAGGCATCCCAGTTTCCTAAAAAATTCTTAATAACCTTACAGATTTTTTTTATTTTCGGCGCAAAAGTGTGTCTGTTACAGGAATTTTTGTTGTTGCCGTTACATAAAAATTTTAGGAATCCCTAGAAAAACTTTAGTAACTTTGCCGGTTTTTTTTTCTATTTTTTGCAGTGTGCGGACGGACGGGCAGACAGACGACCAATCGACGACTTTAGGTGATATCACTGTAAAAAAAACGGCCTAAAATACGGAAATACTACTGTCAATCTAGACGCCAGTACTATTTCCGTATTTTAACGGAACTTTTTCCCGGTAAATTACAGAAAAAATTCCGTTAAATTCCAAAAAAAACGGAAAAGTTTCTGCAATTTACCGGGAAAAAGTTCCGTTAAAATACGGAAATAGTACTGGCGTCTAGATTGCCAGTAGTATTTCCGTATTTTAGCCCGTTTTTTTACAGTGTACGTATTTATATAATTACGAACGCACTTAAAACACATCGACTTTCTCTCAAAAAATAGAATGTAACAGAATTCTTGTGAATGTCTCTGTAAACGAATTATAAGTGCTACATACTTCATTTTTAGGTGCGTTCGTAATTATATAAATACGTAGCACCTATAGTCGTCGTTCAGTCCGTCTGTCCGTCTGGCCGTCCGTCCGCATATAACAGAGCAAAATCTACCCAACCGAATGGTCTGAAATTTTAACTATATGATTGTTGCAAAATTTTGTCGAGCCATTTCAAATTTTATGAAAATCGGATGTATAGTTTAGTTACAGGGACATTCAAAAGTTTTTCTTTACATTACGGTCAATGGGAAAATATTATTGCAAGTGCATTTAATGATGTTACAGTCTTCCGAATGGTCTGAAATTTTAAATATATAATTGTTGCAAAATTTTGTAGAGCCATTTCAGATTTTATTAAAATTGGGTGTATAGTTTAATTACAGGGACAGTCAAAAGTTTTTCTTTACATTACGGTCAATGGGAAAATATTATTGCAAGTGCATTTTAATGATGTTACAGCCTTCCGAATGGTCTGAAATTTTAAATATATAATTGTTGCAAAATTTGGTCGAGCCATTTCAAATTTTATGAAAATCGGATGTATAGTTTAATTACAGGGACAGTCAAAAGTTTTTCTTTACATTACGGTCAATGGGAAAATATTATTGCATGTGCATTTTAATGATGTTACAGCCTTTCGAATGGTCTGAAATTTTAAATATATAATTGTTGCAAAATTTGTCGAGCCATTTCAAATTTTATGAAAATCGGATGTATAGTTTAATTACAGGGACAGTCAAAAGTTTTTCTTTACATTACGGTCAATGGGAAAATATTATTGCAAGTGCATTTTAATGATGTTACAGCCTTTCGAATGGTCTGAAATTTTAAATATATAATTGTTGCAAAATTTGGTCGAGCCATTTCAAATTTTATGAAAATCGGATGTATAGTTTAATTACAGGGACAGTCAAAAGTTTTCCGTTACATTACGGTCAATGGGAAAATATTATTGCAAGTGCATTTTAATGATGTTACAGCCTTCCGAATGGTCTGAAAATTTAAATATATAATTGTTGTAAAATTTGGTCGAGCCATTTCAAATTTTATGAAAATAGGATGCATAGTTTAATTACAGGGACAGTCAAAAGTGTTCCGTTACATTACGGTCAATGGGAAAATATTATTGCAAGTGCATTTTAATGATGTTACAGCCTTCCGAATGGTCTGAAAATTTAAATATATAAATGTTGCAAAATTTTGGCGTGCCATTTCAAATTTTATGAAAATCGGATGTATAGTTTAATTACAGGGACAGTCAAATTTTTCCGTTACATTACGGGGAATGGGAAAAAAAATTATTGCAAGTGCATTTTAATGATGTTACAGACTATGCACTTATAAAGTGTAAACAAATATGCATTCAGTACAACATGGGGTGCAAAAATAATTATAAAACTAGTTATAGTACGAACGCACCTCATTTGCCACGTGTGACGAGCAATTTCCAACTTGTTTGTTTTGAACACTATATAGCATATTTAATGACATAAAATTTTCATGGTATTCCTAGAATAAATACGGCAGCTCCAGCACAGAGAGAGAAATGGCAGAGAGGCAGACAAAACGAATTTCTAAGCACTTTTCAACAAAGTGGCCAAACTAGGAAATAATGACGTAATGATGCGGAATAATGCGTAATTTGAAATTTTCTTTAAATAAAAGAAAAATAACAGAAAATACATAGAGTCAGGGGGGGTAATTAAGAGCACTTTGTCTATTTTCAACATTCTTCTTCTTATTTTTTTTTTTTTTTTACTTTTTTCTATTTGGATAAGTGGTGTTTTTAGTATATATAAGAAGTAATTTTGACCCTTTAAGAACACCTTATAAAAGTTTTAATTGTCCTAGCTGGTTTTTTTTCAAGTTAAAAGAATGGCTATAATTACTCCATCAAAAACTCACAATCACAAAATTTTGGGGTAATTAAGACCACTAGTGGGGAAGTTATGACCACTATATTTTATCTTTATACTTGCTTATACACATTTGTTTTGGGTAAATGAGACCACTTTGAACTTCAAAGTAACAAATCTGTTTATCAAAAATTTTGATAGACTTAGTTTCAAACTGTTATTCGGCTCTCAAAAAGGCTTCAGACTAGTAATAAAGAATATATAAAGTGAAATATACATTATGAGGTTAACATCTTGGCTTGAAACAAAATTTTACCATACACAGTTTTCTCCAATATGGCGGCGGTCACAATTACCCCCTGGTCATAATTACCCCTCCTGGCCCTATAGAGTTGAAGCCATTTTATAGAAAAATGTGCTTGATTATGACAATATTTTTAATACTGTCCCTTTTATCATTTGTTATTGATAATTCTACAGATAATATAATAAATGCGCATGCATTTTAATAATAAAAATAATAATTTATTAGTTTATGGTATTTTGTTTAAGAAAAGGTTAAATTTAAATATTTTATTTTGATACGATAATTCATTATAGCTATAAATTTGCCGACAAATGTTCAGTTTAATATATATTATGATTTATACAATTCATAAATATACAGATACAGCGCCTATTCTTCTATGAAAATTGAAGAAGAAAATAAAAAACTCCAATAATTTATATTGTAACTTTTCTTGCAATAAACTATTGTGAATAAGATTACGCCAGTCTACATTTTTAAACTTATTGTCAGATGATTTCTTATGCACAAGTTTTCCTGGATCAATTTTTGATGCTGATTCCGGAAATGACTTCTGTTTTTCCCTATCATGTCACGATTTTACAAAAAATAAGAAGTTGTGTTTTCAATATTTTAGTTAATGCAAACAAAAAATTATCACATTTTCATACAAAGTATTTCATTAATCACGTAAAAAATGTCCTTATAAGTTCATGAACTTTCTTTATTATATATGATATTTCTTTAATTATAATTAAACAAAGTTTCTTCTTTTTGTCTTTCTCGCAGATCCTCCGTCATTTATGTCCCTCTTCAGCATCCAACAGTAGTCTGCTATCATATATATATCCCATCTTCCCCGGTACCTATTCTCCATCTCATTGATAGCATGTTGAAAGCACTTACCGTGCTTTTTACTGTAATGTCCCAGATTTTCTAGAATGTAGTCGATATGGGAATGCAGAAAGTGCATTTTTATATTACAATCGAACTTCTTGAAAATTCCCAGCATTATTTCAAAAATATTCCTGTAATTTGGTTCTTTCTTATTCCTTAGCAAGTTTTCAATAACATATTTGAAGGCGGTCCGTGCGTCTTTTTCTATCTCATTCATCGCTTTTTCAAAATCTTTGTCCTTCATCAGTTTTTGGATTTGTGCACCAACGATAATTCCAGCTTTGAATTTTTCGTGTGTGATGAAGGGAAATTTCATAGTAAGGTTACTTGAAGCAATATCCAATTTGTGGTAGAGCCTTTATAAATAGCTTCATTAATCCTAATTGGATGTGTAATGGTAGAAGCAACATGTTTTCGGTGTTTACGAGTGATTCATGCACGATGTTTTAGGCCTGTTTTCTTAGACTGTATTCTAAATGTCGTTAGATAAATTGGCAAGTATCCACAGGTACATTTACGTTATGTGTGAGTACCACATAATGCTTGCTATCAGCGATGAATCTTCAAAATCAACTCGGGTCGATTGCAAACAAACTAAACGTGACAGAAGAAAACTAAGAACAGTTCTGTAATCAGCATAAAAAAATGGATTAAGGGCAGTCATTGATTTTTAATCATCTGATATCATGCAGACTAGTGTTATTTATCGTAAGAATATTGAGATTAAAAAAAAAAAGGTTCGGGATTGGCACATCCAACTAGATATCCAAATTTACATTATGGCATATCCAAATTTAAATGTTTTGTTTTGATATGATAAATTGTTACAGCAATAAATTTGGTGATGAAGGTCGTTTAAAAAATATTACCTATAAAAGTCCAGTTTAAAAAATATTAGCATTTATTTAATTGATAAATATACAGATAAAGCACATATTCTTCTATACAAATTGAAGAAGAAAATCCTAAATTTCAATACTTTACTTTTTTACTTTTCTTATGAAATCTTTATTATCATTTTAAGAATTAGCCGATTTTTACTGCATTTCCTTTTTCAAGTAAAATCTCTGATAATCCGATTCTTCTCTTTATATCTAATCTCTGATAGCAAGATACAGAAAATCAGAAGGATGATTTTATGTTAAAAGTTCGATCGAAATGCTAAAATGCGATTTTAATAGCGATAGTGATTGATTTTAGTTTCTTTTTAAAATACCAAGATTTTTATTCAAATGTGATAATGTGCCTTTAGCTGGCATATAATGAAGTTATATATTTAACGGAATGAAATTAGAATATAATGTTTTGAGTGAATATTTTATATCAGAACTTCTTTTTGTTTAATTGATAGGTTCACTTATTAAGTTCCAATTCTTTGAAATGTTTTTCATTATTATTGCATTTATTAAAACATTTTGTATTAAAATTCGCTAAAACATGAACCTTAATGAGCTCTCTTATTTGAGACTTTAATAATTATTTATGATGTAAGACACACTATTAGTGATTATTTGTGATTTATGTACACACAGTGGCGGCTCGTGACTGGTGTTATTTGCACCAATAAATGCAATGTCTGCCAAACTTATTCTTTTCACATTACCATTTTTTAAAGTAATATTTGCCTTATTTATCAGCAGAAAATTCTTGCATTAAATAAGTAAATGATTACTTTTAATAAATAATGGTAAGGAAAGGATAAAATTTTCAGCCACGCATTTAGTGCCCTAAAATAAACCTGTCACGAGCCGCCACTGTGTACACACATCTTCATGTTTTAAACCATAGTATATTCTAAAATGTAAGTAAGGAACTAAAAAAAAAAGCTTGCATATCATTATTTTTTTTGAAGTGTTTATTAAAGCTTGGGGTCACGGGAAAATTCGGGCTTCAGAATTGAGATTTGATGCCAAATGATAAAAACAGCTATCAAAACAATCTTGAAGAAATTTTATGGTTGTTTATATATGTATTTAAATATATATGTATATATATATATATATATATATATATATATATATGACCTGTGGCAACAGTCTGTAAGAGACGACGGCAGCGCCACGAGTCGGCGTAGAAGAATACCCTTTTTAGAACATTCGACAGACGCGGGAAAAGAAGGTAAAAGAGGTGGTGGCAAAAACACCGAGCTCTCAACGACGTTTATTAAGACGCATCAAGACGAATGAGTGTTTAATTTCATTAATGTTCTACTTAATTGTAATTGCATATAGTGTAAATAGTTCATTTAATATATTTAATTCTTAAAGTTAGCAAGTGTTATTATTCGTTATTATTCGAGTATGAGTCTCCTTTTCCCCGTCACATGAGGACTTGAGCCGGGATTGGATTATTTTTGTTTTCAATTCTCTACCCTAGACAAGACAAGTATCATTTTTATAACGACGCCAAAATTCTTTCAGAAAGTAAGCCGGAGCTGTAAATTTATAAAAATCATGTCGTGTGTGAAGAATGCAATTTTTTTTCTACAGCCTTGGCGACTGGCCAACTCTTCAGTTATTTTGAAATAACTGCAGCAATATATTATTCCAAACTGGAAATAAATTGATTCATCTTTTTTCAACGACAGAAATTAGTGGGTGAGTACTGTTTACTGTTTTTTTTCTTTTCATCATGATTTTAAATGACATTCCAGTCATCGCTTTTGCATTGAAAAACGAAAAGACGAATCGAAGAAAATTATTCCATAAACTTTTGTTTTCATCTGAAGGCGATCGTTTAAATCGATCGCGAATAAGAGCATCCACTGCAGTCGATATGATGAAGCCGTGGTCAACCACGTAAAATTTGACATTCAAAGTGTTTTTCTTC
The DNA here is from genome assembly GCA_963932465.1 of Maratus speciosus. Taxonomy (NCBI): domain Eukaryota; kingdom Metazoa; phylum Arthropoda; class Arachnida; order Araneae; family Salticidae; genus Maratus; species Maratus speciosus. Next base: position 134,413,017 of record OZ010799.1, read on the forward strand.
TTCTTTTCTTCCTTTCCGTTATTGTACACATTGTGTGGTGCTTCAAGAAGATGAGAAAAAAAAAATTCAAGAATTCGTCTTTCTACAAAATATTTTCTTTTGTGTGTTTCTTCTTTTTTTCATCACCTGTGTTTACATCAAGAATAATTTTAACAAAAAGTTAAAATTTTGTTTGTGAAATATGTATTTGTGAAATATTGTGATTCAACTATCCCCGAGATGTCATTTTTTTTTGTTTTCTTCAATGCTGCTGCTGGAAAGTGTGTTCCGTAAAGTACTGTGGTTTTTTTTTCCTGTGAACTACAAAGACATTTTTTTTTTACTTTTTTGTGCTTTGCATAAAGAACTTTAGAACTGTGGACAGCTCCATTTTTTTTTTGTTATATGAACATTCTGTGACTTTATTTGATTACAGACTCTAATTTTTTTTTCTGCATGAAGTTTCAATTTTTTTTTTTCTTTTTAAAGGAAGAAGACGATTAGAAGATGCCGATTTGTGTTTTTTTTTCTCTTTCTGTTTTTCAGACGTACCACTTTAAGACGTATATAGGTGGGTATATATATATTTTTTATTTTATTTAAGACGAGTACAAAGTAAAGACGAGTACGAAGTAAAGACGGGTACGATTTAAGACGAGTACCATTTAAGACGGGTACGATTTAAGACGAGTACCATTTAAGACGATATGGAAGACGAAATGCCAACCGGCATTGACGACGATTTTCATTTTTTCTCTCTTTATTTTTTTTTCTTTTCTCTGTTTTATTCTGTGAAATTTTTTAAAAAAAGATATGGTATTTTTTTTTAAGTTTGTGTTTAAGTGTATGGTGCGCACGAGGTCGTGCGTATCAGGATGGACGAGTGTGACCTGTGGCAACAGTCTGTAAGAGACGACAGCAGCGCCACGAGTCGGCGTAGAAGAATACCCTTTTTAGAACATTCGACAGACGCGGGAAAAGAAGGTAAAAGAGGTGGTGGCAAAAACACCGAGCTGTCAACGACGTTTCATTAAGACGCATTAAGACGAATGAGTGTTTAATTTCATTAATGTTCTACTTAATTGTAATTGTATATAGTGTAAATAGTTCATTTAATATATTTAATTCTTAAAGTTAGCAAGTGTTATTATTCGAGTATGAGTCTCCTTTTCCCCGTCACATATATACATAATATGTTACGATAATTTGTAACATGCAATGAAGCTTAAATTTTAGAAAGTAGCGATAACTTTATGAGGATATCATAAGGTTTTTAAAAAATCCTCTCGTAGCATTCCATATTTAAGAAAGCTAATTAGCACCATTCGATCAACTATTTTGGGGATATCTTTGAAATCGCTATATTAAATAACACTTAAATAGTCATCGTTTATACCTTTTAGCATTTGGTCAAAATACATTGGTGATTTCCCGAGAAATAAAAGAGAAGCTTTACGTAAAGGGAAAATTTTTATTTGTTACTTCTACTTGAATACATTTGTAAAGCATCCACTACAAATCGCAGCTTGTTCCGATGATCCACTGAATCGACCTTAGTAGTTACTTCAGCTTAAACACTTTTTTTTGGCAAAATATGTTATTAAAAAAAATCTCGGATGACTCGCTTCCAGACAGCAGATGTAGTTTTTTAAGACAACTAATGACACGGAATCTGAGCTCATAAACTCATGTTTTAGCGTTTTATATTGCGGCGAGGAAGGGTTTTCCCTACACTGCAGTTATGGGAAAGAATCAATAACAGCCTAAAGAAGCGCTGAACTACATTTTAAAAGTTTAAGAAAAATGGAATGGTGCGGTAGCCACGAAAAGAGCGCGCCAAAGATTTTTAGAATTTTTTTTTTTTTTTTTTTTTTTTTTTTAAGGTACAAACAGATAATTTTAATAAAACTCTTGTCGGTATTTAAGATTGAGAAATGAAAATCCTTGATACAAATAATTACGGAATTTTTTTTTATTTTTTAAATTAGGGGTTTGAAAATAAATAAAATATTAAAATATGCATCTTAAATAGAAATGCATTTAAGTAAACGAAATGAATTGAATATTATTTAAGATAGGGTATAATTTAGTAAACTAGAACAGTAGAATCAGTTTAGGAATGAAATTTTTATGAAATAGTTTTAATGAAGAATGGAAATTTAATTTTCGTAATATATATTAAAGTTTTTAGGATTTCGTTCATCTGACGAAAACATATTCGTCTCACTTCTCTGCCTACCTGTCTTTCACAAAGTTTGTTCTCAGAAATTGAGTAAATTAGAGACTTGAAACGTTGCACACTCATAGGTGAAAACCTCTGATCACAATAAAAATATAAAATTTTGATAAAGTCTTATATTATTTTCATTTAATGTATTAATTTAAAGACTTCCGACCATTTTTGAGATTTAAATTCTAAAATAGAATCTTAACTCATTTATGACTGAATTTTTGTTTTCTCAAATTTGTTGGTAATATCACTTCAAAATATTGAACTGGAAAAATACTAAAAAAAATTATGATAAAAATTTTTGTATTTATTTGATAAAATATAAAGTACTAAATATGGGAATATTCATATGGGGAAGAATGCATAATTGTATGTTTTGTTAAAATTTATATAAATTAAGCTTTTAAATTGTATATTATATACTACAATTAGTATTTTAATGAATTATTAAAAATATATTTATTTCTTTACAGAGACTAATAACATTATAAGTATTATTAATAATAAATTAAGTATAATCGTATTTGTAGCTAAAAAATAATTTATTTCGAAATCATCTTGAAAAGGACATTACATCAATAACTGTCCCCTAAATGGCTCAAACAAATATGTACCCATTTGCACATAGCGCCCTGTATTTTGTACGTTGCAAACATGCATAAAAAATAGGCTTGAACATATAATTTCGCAATTAAAAATTATACGTTCTTCAAAGAATTTTTCAATTTAAGATTACGACTTATTTATTTGAATCCTTGGTGCAAAAAATACAAATAAACTTACTTTTTTACATTTCGCTATCTTGAAAAATTAAAAATCTATAAACATTGAAAAGAGGCTTCATTTAAGCAAATAAATATCCATCTTATGCTGTAAGCTCTCGGTAATATATAAAGACATTTATAGACAATTATTTCGTACAATTTTCATGCTGTAAAGAAAAAAAAATAAAAAAAAGTAATTAAAATTCGAAACGTGCCAAAATTGGGACACTAGGAATATATAGGTTAATTTCAGTCTTTTTCGGGCAGGCTGGCTTGCTTTGTGAAAGCGCATTTGCCGGCTAATGAAAATGTTCCCGGTTCAAAGCTGGGAGACGGGGTTTGAAAAATTTCCCCCTGTAATAGATTTTATAATCTAATACTTTCAATTTTGCAAAATTTTTGTAAATTTATGCTATTTTAAGGCCAAGTTTTTGTAAAATATCTACTGAGTTATTTTTTTTAAAATCTAAAAAGGAGTTTTTCTGAAAAATTGCGAAATTTTATATTGACTGCATTTCATTGTCCTTTGATTTTCGTATTTTCTTTTGTCATTTAAGAAATCTTATACTATCGGACCGAATGACTTCCAATTTAGTATCCTAAGGTAAAATTTATCGAAAAAGGACTAATTTAATCTAAACATTAGGCCAGGGCGCGAAATTTCCGCCCGCCAGATCGCCATTGGCGAACAAATATTTAAGGTTGGCGAGTATGTTTCATCTTTTAAAATGTTGTCCTTCAAATCAAACTATATACGCCCAAAATATCATTCACTGCTCAGAATACCGTTCACTGCCACATACATTCATTGACTTGCATATCATTTGCAGTCAGCTGTTTTGGATGCATGTGATGAAGTTAAATATCTTAAACATTTGATTCAGTGGTTAGGAGTATTTTTAAATTTTACCATGCCTTTGGTAAAAGACTTCATATGTCAAAAGAAACATCAGAAATTCTAGGAGGAGAAATTCTTAAACTGAAGGATATTCACACTATTAGATGGTTATCCATCAAAGAAAGTTCTGTAAAAGCACTCTTGTAATCTTGGAATACTGTTGTGAGCCATCTTGAACAGGTAGTTGGCCAATGGAAAAGACAATGATAGTGTTAAAGCTAAGGGTTTGCAGAAAAGTTTGAAAATATAAAGTTTTATACTTCCTCTTGGATTTCTACAGGAAATTGAACCCTTTAAGTGTGGCATTACAAAACAAGGACCTTTGTCATTTCAACTTTAAAAATAAAAATTGAACATTACATCTCAGTTCTGACAGATCTCGAATCTAGTGTTGGACCAAACGAACAGGAGTTTTTGGACCAAGCTCTTCATCTATTTGAACCCAAGTCCTTAAATGAAAATGTGGATATTGTATTGATAGAGTGAGCAGAATTCAAGTTTATGTTCACTTTACTAACACTTAAATATATTCTGAAGAAGATTTACAGTGAAAAGTGTTGAGCAAGATTCTCCAATTCCAGATTCTAACATTTTGTGTTGTTCTACCAATGAGTACAGCTTCGTGTGAAAGAGGCTTCAGCTGTCACAACAGAAACAAGACTGCATACACATGAACTCTCTGAAGACTAAGACACTGGTGATTTGCTCAAAATTTCTATTAATGAACCCACCCTGACAGAGTTTGACCATACAGCTGCAATTGACAAATGGTATTTAAGTTCAGAAAGACAGCGCTACACAAATATTAAGTGCTAAAAGTACAGGAACTTTTTCTTTCATGACTTTTTAGAGGTATGTGACAATTTCTATAACCATTGAAACGTTATGGCTACCTTATTTTGTGTTAATATTATTTTTTTTTTCTTTTGCAGTAAATATGTTTCTATTTTTCAATTTCTACATTCTTTTATGATTTCGGTCATCAGAAAGTTCTACATGCTACATCTGTTAACATTTAAAAAATTGTTCATATTTTCATAATGTAAAATATTCTGGATTTAACAGACGGTTCCTTCTAACAACGGTCAATTTAAATTCAGTTTGTCATAAATAGTTCATTTTTTGGGCAGTTGTGGTGGCCAACATTGCTGTCTGAATGAATGTAAAATAGTGGCCAGGCATTCGTATTTGCAATATCAGAGTTTGATACGATTTCCAGATAAAGACGACCTCTAAGCTTATTTGTTTCTCATAAATTAATTATGTATATATATGTAATTTCCAATCGAAAGGATACTTTTGTATTTTTATGTGAAAATTTCGAGAACAAAATGAAGGGGGTTATCCTTTTTGTGTTTACTTTAATGTAATTTTTTATTATTAAAACAGTCTTCTCATATAGTCTTTTTATTTAATACGCAAAGACAATTTTACACGTAGTTAATATTATGCAAAGAGGTTTTATTTTATTTTAACAGGGATTTAGCTTTGAATCATTTTTTATATAGAAATTAGAATAGTAACTTTTTTCTCTATTTAATAACAAATATTTTGCGATTATATAAAGTAAAATGTTTTCTTTCTGAATTTCGAATGTTAGCACAGAATTTCATATTAAAAACGAAGGCTAAATCTGGCTGTTTTCGTGCATGTTTGGGATTTGGGAAATAGCTAACTTATATTATTACTGTCTATTTGTATGAATTTTTACGATAATTTTACGCTTCTTTTATTTCTATTGTTTATTATTTGTTTTATTCTTTCTCCTATTCTTTTTTTAAATATTTATTGTCAAATGCAATACACCGTATATTTAGGCGTATAACGGGAACTTTAATACTAGAAAATTGATCGAAATTTACAGGTGCACAATATGTGCTGGTTTTTAGAAATGAAATAAAAAAATGAATTATTAAGAAAAAAGGTGATTAAAACATTAATATTTTCAATTTTATTAACATGCTATTTACAAACAAAAAGTAAATTTTCAATATAATATTTCATGAAAAATAATTGTACTTAGAAAAACTTTTATTTTATTATTGTTGTGTATCTATGAAGGTTTCCCTAAAACGAAGGAAGTGGCTCTATTCGAAAGCAAATTAAATGAAAAAGAAAAGGTGCTTTTATATTTACTAATACTTTTGATTTTATTAAGATACTATTTGTATACAAAAAATAATTTTCAATACTATTTTTCATGAAAAGTATTAATATTATACTATACAATATTTTTGATTTTTGATTTTTGCAATGTATCTCAAGAACGATTCCCTGAAGAGAAGGAGATGCGCGTAATATGACGGTTAGTACAGAAGTGGAAAATCAAATATTGTGTAAAACAAAAGGTTGATCAAAAGGACTAATATCTTTGATTTTATTCAGATGCTATTTCTATACAAAAAATAATTTTCAATAACATTTTTCATGAAAAGTATTGGTATTATACTTCACAATATTCTTTATTTTATTTTTTGCAATGTATCTTAAGAAGATTTTCCTGAAAAGAAAGGGGTGCGCGTTATACTACGTTTATAGAAAGGAAAAGTGAAATAATGAGTAAAAAATGGGTAGACAAAAGAAACTTTTGATTTTATTAACATACTATTGCTACACAAAAAATAATTTTCAATGTAATTTTTTCATGGAAAGTACTAGTATAATACTTTACAATAACCCTTTTTTTTTTTTTTTTTTTTTTTTTTTTTTTTCATGAAGGTTCCCTGTAAAGAAGGAGGTGCGCGTTATACGATGGTTATAAAAACAAAAAATGAAATACTGAGAAAAAAAAGTGATCATAAGAACTAATACTTTTGATTTTATTAACATGCTGTTTCTATACAAAAATAATTTTTTATATCATATTTTATGAAAATGAATTGTATTATACTTTACAATAATGTTTATTTTATTTTTTTTTGCCACGTATCTTATAAAGATTTCCTTGAAAATAAGGAAATTATGCGACGAAGATATCTAAAAACAGAAAAATGATGTCCGGAAATTTAGGTGAGCGTTATACAGCGTGACGCAAAATTTACCGGACTATAATATTTAATTCTATTATATTTAAAAATAACAAATGCCATTTAATTGTTATTGATTAAATGCTAGATATTCAAAATGCCTAATTGGAATTATCTTCATTCTAAAACATGGGATTAAATAAATAAATTTTAAAAGAAAGTTTAAAGGAAATTTCATTTATGGAAAAACATGTAAAAGGATAATTAGTTTTTTACATTCTTTATTTTGCATTGTATAATTAATCACTTCAATGTTTTTTCGTACTTTTCTCTTTTCTTAGAACATTATGTAGCATATTTGAAAAGTTATTTAAAATAGTTATAGCGTCATAATTAGCATTTGAAATTGTTACTTTTTATATCTTCAAAAGCTTATTAATAACTAATAGAAATGAGCTAGTGTATTAAGATAAAATGCAATCTAAATGAAAGTGACATTTTAATGAAGACATTAATTAAAATTTAAATATGCTTTAGCATCTTTTCATTTTGAAATGAAAAAAAAATATTTAGCTCAAAAGTATTTTATACTAAGGAAAGTGTCATAATGGAAGTTACATATAAAATGTAACTTCAGGCGTTCATCAAATTAAGCAGAAGAACAAATTATTTTAAATAAAATAAATAAAAGTAAATAAAATCTAACTGAAAGTGACATTTTGATAAAGATATTAATTAAAATTGAGATTTTCTTCGGAATCTTTTAATTTTAGGAAGAAAAAATAAAATAATAAGTTTATAGTTTTTTATTGTTAAAAAAAAAAAAATCGTAATTGAAATTGCACTTAAAATATAAGTTGAAGTGCATTACATCAAATTATAGGGAAGAACAAAATATTTTAAATTAAATGGAAACGTGAATTTTGAAACAAAACAATGATCAATATGTGAAACGGTATGACATTAAATTAAAATAAATTTAAAAAATGAAATAATAAAACATACGTTTTAAGCAAATTTACACTCCCTGATTAGATCTCATTTCATTTTCTTTTTTTTTTCTTATTTTTCTTACTATTAAGCAGTTTCACCAGTTGCCATACTTAAAGTTTTTTTTTTTTTTTTTTTTTTTTTTTTTTTTTTTTTTTTTTTTTTAACCATTTGGAAAAATGGTTATTGTCCTCTCTCAGGGTAGAAAATCAAAAACATATCTGAAGCGTTTTAGGTAGCTTTCATTAAAAAAAGCTACCTATTGCAGCCGTTCGGAGGAAAGCGATTTCAAAAAATTTTGGTATATTTTCATCAATCATGACCCCCAGACCCCGAAACCACCCTCCGTTTAAAATATATATATTAGGTAGCTTTCTTTACAAAAAAGCTACCTATTGCAGCCGTTCGGAGGAAAGCGATTTCAAAAAATTTTGGTATATTATCATCGATCATGACCCCCAGACCCCGAAACCACCCTCCGTTCAAAATTGATATATATATATATATATATATATATATATCTGACCTATGTCACACTGTAACTCCCGTAATTATGAACCGATTTCGATGTAATTCGGTGTGTACATAGTACATACCAATGTCTCGACCGAGTTCGTTGGCCAGCTTCATCCGACGTTTTGTTTAAAAATGGCGGCCATTTAAAATTTTTAAAAAAATTTAAAACTTGAAATGTTGTACCAAAAAATTAAAAATGGAAAAATATTTTTTTCTTATGTATTTGACCTTTATACAAAGATTCCAGAGCAGTTTTTGTTTCGTCTATATCTTAAAAAATGGCTGAGTTATAGCATTTTGAATTTCTAGCGTGGCTGACATTTTGAAACGTCCTGAATTTTGTCACGCGATAAAAGGCGTATTTATGAACCGATTTCGATGTAATTCGGTATGTACATAGTACATACCAATCTCTCGACCGAGTTCGTTGGCCAGCTTCATACGCCATTTTGTTTCAAAATGGCGGCCATTTAAAAAATTTTTAAAAATTTAAAATTTGAAATGTGGTACCAAAAATTTGAAAATGGAAAAATATTTTTTTCTTATGTATTTGACCTTTATACAAAGATTTCGGAGCAGTTTTTGTTTCGTCTATATCTTAAAAAATGGCTGAGTTATAGCATATTGAATTTCTAGCGTGGCTGACATTTTGAAACGTCCTGAATTTTGTCACGCGATAAAAGGCGTATTTATGAACCGATTTGCATGTAACTTCGTTTATTCATAGTACATACCAATGTCTCGACCGGGTTCGTTGGCCAGCTTCACCCGCCATCTTGTTTAAAAATGGCGGCCATTTAAATTTTTAAGAAAAATTTAAATTTGAAATGTGGTACCAAAAATTGAAAATTGAAAAAATATTTTCTTCTTATGTGTTTGACCTTGATAAAAAGATTCGGGAGCAGTTTTTGTTTCGTCTATATCTTAAGAAATGGCTGAGTTATAGCATTTTGAATTTCTAACGTGGCTGACATTTTGAAACGTCCTGATTTTTCTCACGTAATAACAGGCGTATTTATGAACCGACTTGGATGTACCTTGGTGTGTACATAGTACATACAAATATCTCGACGGTGTTCGTTGGCCAGCTTCATCCGCCATCTTGTTTCAAAATGGCGGCCATTTAAAAAAATAAAAAAATAAAATTTAAATGTGATACCAAAAATTTGGAAAATGAAAAAGATTTTTTTGTATGTGTTTGACCTTAATACAAAGATTCCGGAACAGTTTTTCTTTCGTCTATATCTAAAAAAAAATGGCCGAGTAATAGCATTTTGAATTTCTCTTGTGGCTGACATTTTAAAACGACCTGAATTTTGTCACGCGATAACAAGCGTATTCGTCTATTTCGATGTAAGAAGGCATGTGGATATTATACATCAACACCTCGACCAAGTTCGCTGGCCAGATTCATCAGCCATCTTGTTTCAAAATGGCGGCCATTAAATTAAAAAATATAAAAATATTTAAAGTGAGGTGCAAAAAAATTAGAAATTGAAAAAGGTTTCTTTCTTAAGTATTTGATCTTGATATAAGTATTCAGGAGCATTTTTTGTTTGTCTTTACCTTAAAAAATGGCTCAGATATAGCAGTTTCAATTTCTATTGTGGGTGACATTTTGAAAAATCTGATTTTTTGCATGCGACAGCACTCCTATATATTAACCGATTCCGATGTGAGTGAGCATGTGCACAGCAATTACTAAGGTCTCGACCAAGTTCACTGCTTAGTCTCATCCACCATGTTGTCTTAAAATGGCAGACACTTTAAGAAATTGCCGAATTTGGCAGCCAAATATAAGTTACTTTAAAGAAAAGGAGCTTGGATAAAGCTGACTAATTTCGCGAAATTCTCATTCATTATATTGATAAAAATTAGTATTGAATCTCCTATATTCGGTCTCCACTAAATCGAGCTTCGTGTGTTTGCATGATATAAGTTGGCTTTTTTAAAATAAGGATTATGAAAGCTACCTCTTCCTCCCGGCACTGGCCGGAAGGACTTTATATATATATATATCTGACATTTGTCACACTGTAACTCTCGTATTTATGAACCGATTTGGATGTAATTCGGTGTGTACATAGTACATACCAACGTCTCAACCGAGTTCGTTGGCCAGCTTCATCCGCCATTTTGTTTCAAAATGGCGGCCATTTAAATTTTTTTTAAAAAATTAAAATTTGAAATGCGGTACCAAAAAATTGAAAATGGAAAAAATATTTTTTTCTTATGTATTTGACCTTTATACAAAGATTCCGGAGCAGTTTTTGTTTCGTCTATATCTTAAAAAATGGCTGAGTTATAGCATTTTGAATTTCTAGCGTGGCTGACATTTTGAAACGTCCTGAATTTTGTCACGCGATAAAAGGCGTATTTATGAACCGATTTGGATGTAACTTCGTTTATACATAGTACATACCAATGTCTCGACCGAGCTCGTTGGCCAGCTTCGTCCGCCATCTTGTTTAAAAATGGCGGCCATTTAAATTTGTCAGAAAAATTTAAATTTGAAATGTGGTACATAAAATTGAAAATTGAAAAAAATATTTTTTTCTTATGTGTTTGACCTTCATAAAAAGCTTCGGAAGCAGTTTTTGTTTCGTCTATATCTTAAAAAATGGCTGAGTTATAGCATTTTGAATTTCTAGCGTGGCTGACATTTTGAAACGTCCTGATTTTTGTCACGTCATAACAGGCGTTTTTATGAACCGATTTGGATGTACCTTGGTGTGTACATAGTACATACAAATATCTCGACCGAGTTCCTTGTCCAGCTTCATCCGCCATCTTGTTTCAATATAGCGGCCATTAAAAAGAAAAAACAAATTTAAAATTTAAAATGAGGTATTAAAAAATTGGAAAATGAAAAAGATTTTTTTTATGTGTTTGGCCTTGATACAAAGATTCCGGAGCAGTTTTTGTTTCTGAAAATTTGTTCTTTTGTTTATATCTTAAAAAATGGTTGAATTATAGCACTTTGAATTTCTAGCATGGCTAACATTTTGAAACGATCTTGTATTTGTCACGCGATAACACACGTATTCGCCTATTTCGATGTAAGAAGGCATGCAGATAGTATACATCAATATCTCGACCAAGTTTGCTTGCCAGCTTCATCAGCCATCTTGTTTCAAAATGGCGGCCATTAAATTAAAAAAATATATATTTAAAGTGAGGTGCAAAAAAATTAGAAATTGAAAAAGGTTTCTTTCTTAAGTATTTGACCTTGATATAAGGATTCAGGAGCATTTTTTGTTTGTCTTTATCTTAAAAAATGGCTCAGATATAGCAGTTTCAGTTTCTATTGTGGGTGACATTTTGAAAAATCTGATTTTTTGTCTGCGACAACACTCGTATACATCAACCGATTACGATGTGAGTGAGCATGTGCACAGCAATTACTAAGGTCTCGACCAAGTTCACTGGTTAGCCTCATCCACCATGTTGTCTTAAAATGGCAGGCACTTTAAGAAATCGCCGAATTTGGCAGCCAAATATATGTTACTTTAAATAAAGCAGCTTGGATAAAGCTGACTAATTTCGCGAAATTCTCATTCATAATGATTTAGTATTGATAAAAATTAGTATTGAGTCTCCTATATTCGGTTTTCACTAAATTGAGCCTTCGTGTTGAGCCTTCCATGAATAATATAAGTTGGCTTTTTTAAAATAAGGAATATGAAAGCTACCTCTTCCTCCAGGCACTGGCCGGAAGGACTTTTATTGGTTGAATCCGCATTTTATTCGTTTTCTGATTGGTCTATACAGTAATCTGTATTTTCACTTTACTTTCAACAGAACTTCTGTTGCCACTATGACGAAAACGTAATAAAAACTACAAAAAAAAAAATAATAACTCAGAAACAAATTGAGATACAGCTTTCAAACAAATTGCATTTAAAAGTACATTTTTTTTTCTCTATACGACAGTGTAAAAAGTAATATTGTGGGTTGTTTAGAAGTTTAAGAATGAAATTTCATTTAAAATTTGTCCAGGAATATTAATGTTTAATCCATGGCGTACGTAATGAATGATCAGCTCCGTATAAGTTTAAAAATTTACAGTACCGAAAAATGCAATCCATGGCGTACGTAATGTATGATCAACTACGTGCGATATTTTATGTCTTAAATTTTAGTCTTTGAAAAAATCATTTTCCAAATGGTCGTTATAATTTGTTAAATTGCATTTTTTTTTTTTTTTACTTACACGTTTCTTGGCTCTAATGAAATTTCTGGCTTGATTGATCAGATTGACTAGTGTCCTTGTTACATGCATTTGAAAGCGTGCATATATTTTTTAATTCTATAACTATTTGTCTATAAATACATATAAATTAATACAAATGGATATAAATGCATGTTCCATTTAAATATTGTTCATTAAATGCTAGAAATTTAGAATGCCTAATTGGAATAACCTACATTTTAAAACATGGGATAAAGTAAATAATCTTAAGAAATTTTTAAAATGAAATTTCATGCAGGAAAAAACATCTAGTATTTAAAATGATAATTAGTTTTTTGCATTCTTTATTTCACAATGTATAATTAATCACTTCAATGTATTTTCGTACTTCTGTTTTTAAGAACATGTTGTAGCATGTTTCAAGTGTCATTTAAAATAGTTATACAGTCATAATTGCCATTTGAAATTGTTACTCTTATCTGCTTTAAAAGTTCATTAGTAATAAATAGAAAGGAGTTAGCGTATTAAAGTGTCTCAGGACTCTTAAAATTGAAAAAAAAACATTCTCAATATATAATATCTTAAAATGTATTTGATTTTAAGACGCAGTTTTTATTCAGTTGTAAGATACACATATGCTTTTCATTTCATGTATTTAAAAAATTGCAAGATACTGAATTAGCATTTACAGGGGCCTCCAAACTGTCAGACAATTGACAAGCAGAAAATTATCAAAACAGATTACGCACAAGATTATAAAATAAAATTTGAAACTAGAATGAAAAATTTGACGCCTACTTATGCTTCAGATTTCTGTAATTACCCTGAACCTAAATAAATTTGTATTTAAAGTATTTGTATATTTTAATACAAGGTTGTATTTAGCTAATGCAAAATTTAGAAAATTTCAATAGTATAATCACCTAAAAAAAATATTTTTTGGAACAATAAAAAGGAATTTTAGGTTCAGTTTTATACAGACTAGCATGAAACATATGTTTTGAAAATTTCATGAAAATATATTCAGAAGTTTTTAAGATATCGTGCGCGTTATGCCCGAAAACGTCATTTGGAGAAAAATAACTTCGAAGGGCTGCTTCAGCATTGAGCAGGTATAATTCTAAAAGCTGTAACTTCTGTTCTAATGGGAATTTCAAGGAAACAATTATATCAAAATATTCACAAAACATTGGCGCTTAAGATATATATATATATATAAAGCGAGTCCTGAGACCCCTTGAGAAAAAATGTAATCTAAATGAAAGAGACATTTTAATAAAGATATTAATTAAAATTTATATATTCTTTAGCATCTTTTTATTTTAGAATGAAAAAGAAACAGAAGAACTAATTAATTTAAATAAAATAAAAAAACAGTAAATAAAATCTAACTGAAAGTGTCATTTTGCTGAAGATATTAATTAAAATAACATTTTCCTTTAGTGTCTTTTAATTTTTGAAAGAATAAAGACATTAAGTAGCTAATTTTTTTTCTTGTAAAATGAATATCCTAATGGAAATTACACTTAAAATGTAAGTTCAAGTGTATAGCAAATTAAAAAGAAGAATAAAATATTTCAGATAAAATGAAAACGTGAGTTTACTTACAAAAATAGCAGGCAATACTTTAATTGGTATGACATTCAATTAAAATAAATTAAAATAAATAAAAAGAATAAAACAAAGTTGTTCTAAAGTTGTTTGTAAATGTACACTGCCTGATTATATCTTATTTTGTTATTTTTTTTATATTTCTTAAAATTAAACAATTTCAACAGTTTGGCCATAATTAAAGTGTTATTTAACTGACTCTTTTCTTGCCTCTAACTGAATTTCTGGCTTTATTGATCAGATTGACTATAATCCTTGTTATGTGTATTTGCATATGTGAGCATACATTTGCATATTATAACTATTTTGTCTATAAATACATATAAATACATATAAATACATATAAATGAATACAAATGGATATAAGTGCATATAAGCGTATACACATTCAGAAAATCTATCAAAAGTGCATATTTCTTATATTTTACTATATGTAGTAATGATAAGAAATAACACATAACTGTAATATAAAGCTATGAAATTTATCTACGGTAGCAATATTTTTTTTAAATACAAAATTCTCACTTATTTCACATAATTTGATTCCTAATGCATAATTAATCATTTTTAGTTTTCATCTTCTGGGTTTTTTCTGTTCACATTTTATACAAAATCCAATGAAGGATATTTAAAAATTAGTTTAAATGTCGCAACTAGCTGCCAAGTCTCAAACGGTTGTCAAAGCTTTAAAAAAGTCTTAGTGTTTGATAGATGTGTTAGTCATTAGAAATGAAAATAAAACAAGAAGTTAAACATGAATTAAATGTGGCTAAAAAGAGACTATTTGATATTAATTGAAAATAACCTTTATAACACTTTAATTTGAGATTTTATGCATAATTAACCATTTCTAATTTTTTCTTTTCACCTTCTGTATTTTTTTTTCTGTTCACAGTTTCTACGGAACCCAATGACAGTTATTTAAAAATTATTAACCATTTGGAAAAATAGTTATTGTCCTCGTCAGGGTAGGAAATCAAAAGCATATCTGAAGCTTTTTATTGGTTTAATCCGCATTTTAATCGTTTTCTAATTGGTCTATACAGTAACCTGTATTTTCCTTTACTTTCTAAAGAGATGGATACTTCTGTTGCCACTATGACAAAAAGTAATAAAAACTACAAAAAAAATAATAACTAAGAAACAAATTGCGATACAGCTTTCAAACAAATTGCATTTAAAAGTACATTTTTTTTCTCTAAACGACGGTGTAAAAAGTAATATTGTGGAATGTTTAGAAGTTTAAGAATGAAATTTCATTTAAAATTGGTCGTCAGTTTTCTTGGAAATCTGACGATGGAAAAACCTGTTCCCGAACAGCCAATGAAATGCTTGGATAATACGTAAGTTTCAGGTGGATAATACGTACGAGTCGCAGGTGATTTTTGTCGCTTGCAATTTTTGCGTGTAATAACACTATTAATGTTTAATTCATGGCCTACGTAATGTATGACCAGCTGCGTTGAAGTTTAAAATTTTACAGTACCGAAAATTGTAAAACTGAAATTTCTTTTAAAATTTGTACATGATGGGTCAAGGAATGTTAATGTTTAATTCATGGCGCACGTAATGTATGATCAACTCCGTGCGATTTTTTATGTCTTAAATTTTAGTCTTCGAAAAAATCATTTTCCAAATGGTCGTTGTAATTTGTTAAATTCTTTTTTTTTTTTTTTTGTAAATGTCGCAACCAGCTGCCAAAGTCTCAAACGGTTGCCAATGCTTTAAAAAAAGTCTTAATGTTTGATAGATGTTTTAGTCAATAGAAATGAAAATAAACAAGAAGTTAAACATGAATTAAAATGAGACCAAAAAGCGATTATTTGATATTAATTGAAAATAATCTTTATAATGTTTTAACCCCCCAGCCGTTGGAAAAGTTATTTTCGTGTTCCACTGGGCTACCTTTTAAAATTCAGATTGCTTGATTCACACGACTTTTTTAAAAGCATATAATTCAGCTTATTCTCGCATTATTTAATCTGTAATTAAATAAAGTGACTATTTCTACTTCAAAAAAAGTCGTGGAAATCAAACAAACTTAATTTTAAAAATGCAACCTACTGAAAAAGTCGCCCGCGGCTGGAGGGTTAAAATGAGATTTTATGAAATTTTTAAAACCAATATTATTTATGTGGGAATAAAATATAAGATTAAAGGATTAAATAAACGTAATATCTCAAGCGAGACTCGCAAAACGTGAACTCAAAATTGCAGAGCGAGATGTGGTTGTTCTATAGATATTCAGCAATGGAGTTTTTTTTTTTTTTTTTTTTTTTTTTTTTTTTTTTTTTTTTTTAACGCAAGGTTTAGGGAAACTTGTGCGAGTTCTACAATGTTATTTTGAATATTAAGCTGTATGTTTGGTGATGCATTAAACCTTTTTATACATATTCATAGTTTGAAGAGTACCAGTTCGATTAAGAAATATATTATTCACAATAAAACCCACAGTTTTGGGAGCTTGGGGCGAGATTTGGACTATTTGGATGATTTGAATTTGAATAACGAAGGTATTTTGTACTTGGATTAAAAAAGAAAAGTATTTTTCTAAATTGAAATTTATAATGCGATAAAATGAACTGTTCGTCTGATGTATAATGATTAGAGATGATCCGTAATCAAACCTACGAGATAGTGTAATATTTTGTTTTGTTGAAGTGTCAACAAATTGAATGATGTCCGTATGAATAAAGCTAGAAAAGAAGTTTTGTTTATATTGTGTGATGACCTAGGTATAGATGCGCCCCAGAGTTCAAGAATTATTGACTTGATAAAGTTGGTGACTGAGTCAAATGATTATGAAGAAAAATTTGTTAAAGTTCAGCTTGAAGTCATTGCTGTTGAGAGAGAAGAAATGAAAAAGCTAGAAGCTGAAAAAAGAAGGCTAGAAGCAGAAAAGAAAGAAAGAAGGCTAGAAGCAGAAAAGGAAGAAAGAAGGCTAGAAGCAGAAAGAAGATTAGAGGAAAAGAAATTGCAAATGGAATACGAATTAAGAAAAATTCAGTTTCAAGGCAATATGACAAGTATAAGTGACGGTTCGGCAGTAACTGGTTCAGGTAAGCAACCGCCACATTTTGACTGGAAGGGTGATATTAATATCTAATTAGCTTTATATGAGAGACAGATTTCTAGGATGAATATAGTTAAAGAAAATTAGGTAATGCATTTATTAAGTTTAATTCCGCTAGAAACTGCTAATGTTATAGGTAAAGAACCAGAAACATTAACAAATGACTACGATTACGTAAAAAACATGCTTCTTAAAAGATTCAAAATGACGCCAGAAGAGTTTTGGCAAAAATTAATGTCGCATAAGAGAGAATATTCAGCCACTTGGCGCAATCTAGCATTTGAGTTAAGAAATTATTTGGAAGAATGGATAGGCGGTCTTGATGTATCTAATTTTGAAGCCTTCAAAGAATTAATAGTAGTAGATCAAATCAAGCGAAGATTACCTATAGAAATGAAAGAACATTTTATCGATGATCTTCCAGAAATTAAAAATGCTGAGGTATTAGTAAATAAATTAGACGATTATGGAACAGCAAGACGTATTGTTAAAACCATGAATAGAAATTTACACCAATTTGAAGATAGGAAGTCAAATATGCATGAAAATAGTAATACAAAACCATGGTTACCAGCTGAAAGTTATGATAATTTAAGAAAACAACAATTTATAAATAATAGCAGCCAAAATCATCGGAGACAAAACCCGCGATTATTCAATCACAAAGAAGTGAATTGCACAGTAATCAAAGGAACAAACAGCGCCAAGCCGGATCGCATGATAGATATTGATATTTATGGGGAAAAGGCACATGTCTTAATTGATACTGGAAGTGATATCAGTTTGGGGAGTTATGAATATTGTACAAAGATAGGATCGCGAAAATTATGTTTAAATAATATCTCTTTGTCAGGCATAGATGAGGTTGTTGTTTACTCTAAAGGATACTTTCGATATGAATTCAATATCGACGGTTTTCTAATCGCAGCAAATTTGTATGTGTTAAAATCTCTTGCATGCGATATTGTATTAGGATGTGATGTGATTAGCAAATTAAATTTGGCGATAGACGAGAACGGAATTAAAATCGTTTGCAAACGCAAAAATGTTCGAGTAGGTTACATTGAAGTTCTGAAGAATTCTACGATAAAATTGAATCATGCTGCCAGAAGTAATAATGAAATGAAAGCGTCATCGTTAGATAATTCACGAGATGAAAATATTATAGTTGCAGATGATAATAATGCACGAGGTAATTTCTTGATTAATTTAGCGAGCGTCATAAATGATGATGAAAATAATTTTAATCACGTGAGAAATTTGAAAATAAGAAAATAAATAAATAAATTAGTAAAGGAATACAAACAAAATAAATCAAAAGATACAGGATTACGGATGGGCATAGTTTTATCTGATGAAATTGATAGTCCTGCACATGATAGGAAAGACTATGTAAAAGACTGCAGTAGGAATTTCAATCATAGGGGAAAAAATCAGAAATTTTAATTGACCAAATGATAACAGAAGCAATAATGGATACGGTCAAAGATATGTTAAAAAGTCATTTAACCATGGAAGTTACAATAAATATAGATAGCGGAAACAGAGTTCAGAGAATTCTCACCAAGATGAATCAGAGATTCCTCAAAATTTTGAGATTAAAGATTCTTTGATACCTCAAGATATGACAGAAAGTGAAGATTTGGTGACTAGTTCATCGGATATGGTTAAACCTAATGATGCATCTGAAATGCTAGAAAGTGCTTCACCCCACTTCAAAAGCAAAGTATAATCCAAATTGTTCTCCTAGGTACAAAAATAGAGGCTACTATCAGGGTCGAAATAATTATAAAATATAATGGTTGACAATCAGGCAGAGGTAGCTATAATGAGCGAAGACATTTCCAACCATCACACAGGTATAGTGCACAGCGAACTGAAGACTCGTTTAACAAATTTGAAAAGAGATATGAAAATGATCTTAGAGCTCATGATCACGATAATTACAAATCGGATTATAGGTCTGGAAGTTACATACATGATAATGGGTACTATGTAAAACAAAGGTATAACGACGGTGCAGATAATTCTCATCATGGATTTAAAAGAGCCGATAGTGGAAGAGATGCTTATTCCAATTCTTATAATTCTAGAGGTAATAGGTATACAACTTGTAAAGATCGAGACCACTATGCAGAAATAAATTACAGAAAACATACAACAAGAAGAAGAAAAACAAGAAGAAAACAAGCAAACAAGAAGAAAATAGAAAACAATTTAACGAGAAGAGGAAAGAACCTAACAGATATAAATTAAATCATCTCGTGGCAATCCAAAGAACGCAGTACGGCACAGGTCTGAAATTAAAGGAAAAATTCCATGGACCGTATAAAGTCACTAAAGTAAAATCATGCGATCGTTATGATGCAGAGAAAATTGGAGACCATGATGATCCCAATAAGACATTAACTGCTGCAGAATAAATGAAGCCGTGGGGTAACGCATCTGCATAACGTGAGATGTTTTTGTATTATGTTTATCTGTTTATTTCTCTAAATTTATGTGCCTAAATTTTTATCAGAAGTAACTGACGAAGTCGGCAGAAACGTCAGGATGACCGAAAATATGGGAATAAAAGATAAGACTCAAGGATTAAATAAAAGTGATATCTCAAGCAAGACTCGTGAAACGTGAACTCAAAATTGCAGAGCGAGATGTGGTTGTTCTATAGATATTCAGCAATGGAGTTGTTTGGGGTTTTTTTAACGCAAGGCTCAGGGAAGCTAGTGCGAGTTCTACAATGTTATTTTGAATATTAAGATGTATGTTTAGTGATGTATTAAACCGTTTTATACATATTCACAGTTTGAAGAGTATCAGTTTCGATTAAGTAATATATTATTCGCATTAAACCCACATTTATATTGCGTTGAAAGAGTATTTTTTAGTCGCGGTGAAAACAGATTTTATTTAATACGACTTAGCAGGGTATGGATATAAAATTTTGTAGAAAGTATTTAATTGATTGTGAAAATTACATATCGTTTAATAATAAAAAAAATAGTTCTATCGCTGTAAAATCTACAAATCGTACATAATTTTACAGTAAACACCCATTTTAATATGTTTAATGGATTTTTTTAACATAAGTTAAGGAAGGGAATGTAAAATTTTTCACTTAAGATATGATATTAATTTGTTCAAACATTTTACTCTATATAATAATGTAGTGGTTGTTATTTAATCAAAACACATTTTACTTTTATTATTCCATCAGCTATATTGAACTAGATTAATTTTAACACAATTATTCTAAATGTTAAATAGTTTTATCAGATTTTTGTTATATTGTTAGATTATAGATTTTTGTTATAGTATATTATATTATATTTACATAATTATATTTCATCTGTTAAATTGTTTTATCAGATGTAAATTTCAAACTGGGCGAAAAATTTTCGGACCAAGATTCGAACCAGGGATCTCTTGGATGAAGACGCCAACGCACTACAATCTGAGCTATCCCGGAAGAATCTGGTGGAATTTTCTTCCAGGTTAATGGGTTGAAAAAGTTCCACCAGATTCTTCCGGGATAGCTCAGATGGTAGAGCATTGGCGGCTTCAGCCAAGTGATCCCTGGTTCGAATCCTGGTCCGGACATTTTTCGCCCAGTTGGAAATTTACCTCTGATATGAGCTATATTATGACAGGAATTTCAGTCCTCTGTTAATAAAAATATATACCTTTTATAAATAATACACTTGTTTTACGAAGGATACTTCATTTTGTGTTATATTGTTGATACAAAACGTAGTTTTACGGTATCATCAAAAATAATGCCTAGATTTTAAATAACCGTCACAAAAACTATGAAAGGTAATTTATTGGTTTTAGTCTTATAATGTGCGGCAAAAAATATTTTTTTCCTACCTTAGTATGTTTCAATGTGAGCATCGTTCGGTATGCACCAGGAGCAAATGTGTGGAATGTGAGCACCAGGAGCAGTTTGACCTATATAAGTTCTCCGAAAAAGCCGCTGTATGCTGACTATTGACTTTGACTCCACATACCAAATCACGCACAGTGCTTTTTGTTGTACGGTGAACTTGTACTGTGCTTTTTGTTGCACGGTCAACATTGTACTGAGCAGCTGCAGTCTGGGGCGTCGGCTGAGCTTGATGACTGTGCAACTAATCCGCGCATAACACTGACATGCAAACAAATTCTGGTGAACTAAAATCACACTTGCGTTCACCAGTTATTGTGTAGTGACAGAATTATTCATTTAACATAACAGGTTTCGATGTTATGATTTTTTAAAATCTAGGCATTATTTTTCGATGACCCTGTATTTTAAAGAAATACACATGAGTAAAATTAGTAACGAAAAATTTCTCATTGAAGATGCGAATTTACTCTGTTCTAACTTTCAATCTTAGAAATTTCGGTTCTACATTATTTTATTAATTGTCAAATTATTAAATTGCATATCATTTTTTCTATTCGATCGACAATATTGGAATTCGTATTTTCATCTTCTGTTAATAATGATTTATTCAACCAGTAAATATATTTCCCAGGAGTCTTCTTTTAACTTTATATTTTTGATCGAAAACATATTTTTACACTGCAAAAAGAAGAAAAAATCTGTAAAGTTACTAAAATTTTTCTAAGAAACTGGGATTCCTAGAACATTTTATGTAACGGCAACAACAAAAATTCATGCAACGGATACACTTTTGCAACGTAAATAAAAAAATCTGTAAAGTTACTAAGAATTTTTTAGGAAACTGGGATGCCTAGAACTTTTTATGTAACTACATTTCGGGTTACAGATAAAATTTAGTAAGATTACTGTAATTTTAGTAGATTCTTTTATAAAACTACAGATTTCTGTAGCTTTACAAAAACTAATTTTGTAGATTTGCATTTTTTTTATACAGTATACGGATAAACTTTTCTTAAGTACACAGATTTCCGCAACTTTTCATCTGTAGAATTACAGATTTTATTTTAAAGTGTACTGTATAATCAGATTTTAAACTAATACTTATGAGTTAAAGTAGCCGTTTAAACTTTTCTCAATTAAGATACGATTTTGATTTGTTCAAACTTCAATCGTGAAATTTGAATTCTATATTAATTTATTAATTGACATCTAATAAAATTGTTATTTTTTCTATTCACATCATTCCATTTATAATATAATTAGGTTTTCAAGTATTTCATATTGGCGCGGTAAAAAACAAGGAAATGTTTGCGGGAAATTTTGAAATATTTTGTTGATTCTATGTCTTTACTTGACCGGTTCCTATTCCATTCAAACAGACTGAGACATTACTCTCTAATTTCAAATATTTTACTAGTGATATTTCTTAACATAATAGATTTCCGATTTTTCAAACAGAATATAAAGTTTGGTAAAATTACGTGTATTAATTTTCGTAATACAGCCATTGTAGAAATCGTAAAAAACATAGCATACCAATGCCAACTGTTGGCCGATACGCACCCATTATATCAAGGTCTAACAGAATATGCAGTTTGGTGAAATTCCGTGCATTAGTTTTTGAGATATAGATATGGAAGAAACTGAGAAAATCCCAACATAGCAGTTCAGCGTGATTTATACCAAAACTTAACCAGAACCTATTTCTGTCAAAGTCTAACAGTATCTGAAGTTTGACTGCATTCCGTGCGCTAGTACTTGAGATACAGCTACCCCAAAATTTGTGTTACAAAGAGGCAGATACAAAGACTCACGGCAGACAATTTTTAAAAACAGTCAAACGTATAAATACGTCAAAAAGTTGAAATTTTTACGAACTTTCATCTTGTGTAGATCGGCGAAAGTAACAATATTGTTTTGATATTAATATCGTTATTCATATTAAAGATCATTAAAAGTTTTTTTTTTAATTTTGTTCTGAGGTATGTCCAAAAATGTCTTTCAAAAAATAAGTAAGACTTACTAAATGAATTAATTTTTAATGAGAGACTTTCATAATGAAAATAATATGACAAATAATGACGTGAGAAATTAATGAAGTAAAGTTAATTTCGTTATCAATTTATTATATTTTAAAGGGATGTAATTTGATTCAGCAAATAATTTATAAATTATCAAGTATCCTTTTTTAAGGTCATGTTTTCGTTATAAATTAAATAAACTAATTCTTTAATTATCTTGTTTCACACGTGTTTTTATACAATCTGGCCTGTCCAGCGTTGCCGAGACCCGTCAAAAAATTGCACAAAACGTGAAAAACTATAAAAATCGCTAAAAAATTCCGAAAAAAAATTATTGGAAGCAGAACAAAATTTACTACTTTAATCTAAAAGTGTGAAACCGAACTCCTTCTGAGATTGTAAAAAAATCACCACCGAACGCGAAATATCGTGATAAAAAAATCTTATAAAAATCAAAAATCACATAAAAAAATCCAGAAAATTTCGAAAACTCCAGCATGAATTCGGAATAAACTTTATGGAAAAAAGGATAACATTTACTGGACAGGACTAAAAAAAAATTAAAACGGCTTACCTTTACTAATAGTAAAAACTCTCCGCGAAACACACACAAAAACGCTAAAAATAGCAAAAGATTCAAAAGTCACTAAGAACAAAATTTACTATAGTGGGCTAAAACGTTGTAACTGCAATTCTTCCACGAATGCCAAGAAATCACCTTGGAATTCGATAAGAAAACCGCAAAAAATCGCATTAAAAATTGCTAATAATAAGAAAAAAATCACGGAGGGCAAGATTCACTATATTAATCTGAGAGTATGAAACCTTATTCCTTTAAAGACTGTCTAAAACTTGCGGCGGAACCCGAAAAAAGTAGCAAAAGAAAAAATAAAGGGGGGGGGGGGCGCAAAAAAAATTCAAAAATCTTTGAATGAATTCCAGATAAAATTTACTAGAAATAGTGTAAAATGTACTACATTTTGCCGAAATATTGCAACTGCATTTCACTCACTACTGTACAAAAATTCTCGTAAAACATGAAGAAAAGTTAAAAATCGAATACAAAATTAAAAACAAAATCACAATTAAAAATGCGAAATTTTGCAGCGATGTGCGTTACTGCATATACAAACCTTTCTTCCAAATTTTGTAGCTCTTTGTGCAGCGGTCTCTTCAAAACACAGCGGAAAAACATACACACACATACATACACAAAGAAAAACTTCTATTGGTATTATTATACATAAATTAAAACTGCTTTAATTTGAAAAAGAGAGAGAGAGAAGATATGCAGAACAAAAGAGTTGCGTGTAATTATTTGCAAAATCCTTTATTAACGTTAAGTTTCATTATTTTTATAAAATAATGGAATTATTAAATCTTTTAAATTTATCCGTGTATGTTTTATTTAAAATTCAAGAGGTACTAATCATAATGTTCGCCAATTATATAAATTAAAGAAACAGGCTTATTTTATTTATCTAGATAGTTAAATGAAAGAATACTTTTTCAAATAATAAATTGCCGAATTAAATTCAAGGGATGTTAAAGAATACATAAAGTGTAATTCAAAAGAGACTTTGCAGATAATTTGAGTTTTGTCCATTGCACCATTAGAAAATCGCTATTTTTTGTAATAGGTTTACGAAGGATATTAGATACATGTATATAATAATAATCTTTATAATAATAATTTAAAAAAGCTCCAAGTGATGATCATAACATAAAGTTCAGCTGATCATTTTATTGGAGACTATTAAAAACAGAATTTTGGTAATCAATGTAGTTTGAGATCATTATAATAAAAAGAGTAAAAACATTTTAAATCAATAGAAAACGCTAAAAAAGTAAACTAAATCATAACTTATTGAAAAAAAAATATTTTTTTAATTTTACACAAAAGAAAGTAGCTAATTCCTTTTATGATCTTTTAAACTTCGACAAATAAAAAAGGGGTATTCAGTGCTAAATCAAAGTACCCTAACTCAAGAAAATTTTGTCTCACAAAAATGCAATTTTTACTGTTTTACTTAATCACGCAAAAATCTTTCCTAAATATAGGACTCCAGGACCGTATAAAATTTAAATTTTGTATTTTGCTTAAATAGATTCAATTGCATGTAAATAATGTAAATGATAACAATTTGGATGAATAAATTTGCGTACGATGAAGAAATTGTGTAAGTTATAAAAATGAATTCCCATTTATATAATATTTTCATATTATCAACTTTTGAAACCTTTTTTATAACAATATCTTTAACTCTAACTATTTAGTCATTAGTTATTGCTCAGCCATGCGAAATGCACACACTGTACATTCGTGGGGGAAAAAAGTAAACACCCCCTACTAACTCCTCAACAAATTATCGTAGAAGAAAGTTACTGGTATCGAACGATTGGAAATAAAGTGTACTTTTAAATTATGTATATAAAATTTGCTTAGGGGGGCATCTACATATTAAAACGAACCATAACTTTGTTTTTTTCAATAGCAGTACACAATTCTGACAGCATAAATGAACTCTACACCCTTCAATTAGCCTAAAACAAATTTTTATGCAATTCGTACCATAAGTTTCTGAGAAATTAGTTATTTTAAAACGAGCGTATTTTAAGGGCTGTATCCAAATTGAAGTTCAGTACTCGATTGTTAACCGAGAGAGCCCCCTTCTTGATCAAGGCACCTTAAGCACCACTCAAGCAGTCAATGAAGCCGGCTAGATTACAGAACCGCAGAAGAAATTTCAAAATATCTACTCACTTATATCGTAGACGCCCTCTTAAACCATCATTTTGCCGTTTTTTAAGCATAATTTGAAAACTACTTGGAAGAAAAATGTGAAATTTTGTATTTCCATAAAGCAGGACTTAATAAATCTAAATCCATCAAAAAATTGTAGGTTGCAATTCAGAATTTTTTCGAATATTAACTTCATAATTCATATCATAAAATTATAAAAAATGCAAATTCAGCGTATTTATGTTTGGGTATATTAGAGTTATTGCTACACAAAAAATTAGCACATTAGGAGCATAAATTCAGGAGATATAAATAAAAATATGAAAATGCAATTTAACATTAGAAGCACTAAATTTTGAGTGTTTATGATTCAAAAACTTAGCATTCAAATGACTTGAAATTTGGTGTCTAGGCATAGTTTGAACCAAAGATTTGAAATATCTCATTAAAATTGGGTATTGCTATTGAAAAAAATGAAGTTTGGATTCGTTTTAATATGTAGATGGCCCCCTAAGCAAATTTTATATACATCATTTAAAAGTAGACTTTATTTCCAATTGTTCGGTACCAGTAACTTTCGTTTACAATAATTTGTTGAGGAATTAGTAGGGGGTGTTTACTTTTTTTCCCACGACTGTACATTAAAACAAAATTTACTCTTATACCACTCACGAGATAATAATCATAATAGCTGCAACTTTCGGTTTAAGAGGTTAGCAAAAACACGGCTTATTTCAATTTGCTACAGCATCATCATGTTAAAGTTTGTTGAACTGTGCTGAACAGTAGAGCAGCACTGGGGGACTTCCTAGTTGTTGGCAGCTTAACACCCAGTCTATAGAAGGATCGTCTTGTTATATTATGAGCCAGTGGGACAGAGTTAATGTCGTTATAAACTACTTAAAAAGTAGGTACTAGAGTTAATGTAGTTATAAACTACTTAAAAAATAGATGACAATAAATGAAAAGTTTAAAGAATTTAAAAATTTAAATAAATCAAATAGAATAAAACTAATATGTAAATGTTAAAATAATTAAGTCAAGATAAGAGAAAAACGGTGTATATTTAAATACATTATTACAGTTGCACGAAAACTACTAAAATAACTATTTAACAAGTTGGAAATTGCTCGTCAAACGTGGCAAATGAGGTGCGTTCGTAATATAACTAGTTTTACAATTATTTTTTGCACCCCATATTATACTGAATGTATATTTTTTTGCACTTCATAAGTGTATAGTCTGTAATATCATTAAAATGCACTTGCAATAATTTTTTCCCGTTCCCAGTAACGTAACGGAAAACTTTTGACTGTCCCTGTAATTAAACTATATATCTGATTTTCATAAAATTTGAAATGGCTCGACAATATTTTTCAACAATGATATATTTAAAATTTCAGACCACTCGGAAGGCTGTAACATCATTAAAATGCACTCGCAATAATTTTTCCCATTGGCCGTAATGTAAAGAAAAACTTTTGACTGCCCCTGTAATTAAACTATACATCCGATTTTCATAAGATTTGAAATGGCTCGACAAAATTTTGCATCAATCATATATTTAAAATTTCAGACCATTCGGTTGGGTAGTTTTTGCTCTGTTATATGCGGACGGACAAACGGACTGAACGACGACTATAGGTGCTACGTATTTATATAATTACGAATGCACCTAAAAATGGTAACAAATTAAAGTTAGCACATGTTCAGGAATAATAATCCCAGGGAAGGGCTCAAGGCAATACATTTTTTTGAGTATTTTTTTCAAAAATACTCACAATAACAGAAAAGAGAATAGGTTTGTAAACTAAACATACATAGTACAAATACGATGCATCTATCCCGGTTACTGTTTAGGTTTTTTTCATTTTTATGTGGGAATGAAAACGGAAACATGAAACAGTTTTTATCTTAGACAATGAAAAAGTAACATTCCTCTATATTCCAGAAAATAATGTCAGGAATGAACTGTAAAAAGATATACCCAACTTTTAGCGAATCTTATTCTTGTTATATAAATTTTAACATTGGTTGTAATTCATAAACTTTGTGAACATGTACAATGAAACCTCCCTGTGCGACCACCTCCCTGAACAACCATTTTTTCATGGAACGAAATGTATTCTCATAGGCTCAATACTAATTTTACCTCCATTCAGAGACCATCTCAGTTGAACTCCTTCCATTAGCGACCAATTTTTTTTTGACGAAAAAGTAACGAATTCCGTTTTTCCTGGTTGCTTGAAGAAGGTTTAATTAGAAAAATAATTTCGGAGAGCGCATTATTCATCAAACCTCTAAACTAAGTTTAGATTTTTTTATTATTACTCCTATAACATTTAAGTGTTTAAACCTCTTTGTGCCTTTTTAGGCAATGCATTTAACTCTGATGACACATTAAGAATGATGGTCAATAAATCCCCCTCCCCTATTCTGTCAGGAAACTCTCAAAGAAATAGATAAATTAATGAAATCGTCCTTATTTGTTCCCGTCCGAAAAAAAAAAATCCCGTAAAAATAAAACCATAAAATCAAACAAACGTTAATGTATTCATTTTTTAAACTCTATAGTAATAAACTTATGTAATTAACTTTTGTTTTGATACTTAATTTTTCATATTTTTTCTTAATGTGAAAAATAAATTTTAGTAACATTAATTGTTACATTTTTTGATTCATTAAAATCTAGATTTAAACATGACCTCCATTAAGAGACCACCTCTCGGAGCGACCAATTTTTGTTGGAGCGGAAGGTGGTCGCTTTAGGGAGGTTTTATTGTATTTAAATGTTATTTTCATAATGGAAAATTTGTTTTTTAATATCCAAGAAATGTTTATATTTTGTTTGAGTTCATTTAATATAGTGGATTTAAAGGATAATTTTTGTATGATCTAAATAAGATTTATTACATTGGTTTAACTTTAGCATGCTGAAGAATTGACCTTATATAAATATATAAAGATTTAAGTTAAAATGCATAAAGTATAGAATTTTCGGCGTCATTGGATCCAAGTACCTTTAAATATTGTTTAAAATGAAAGACCAGATATCATGCAGAACAAGAGAGTTATATGCAATTATTTGTAAAATCCTAATTTCATTTAATGTTTCATTAATTTTATAAAACAATGGAATTATATGCATTTTCTACAACTATAGGTGTATGTTTTATTTAAAATTCAAGGTATACAAATCAAAACTTGCATCAATAAAAATATGACACTTTTATAGATGTAATTTTATTTGTCTAATCAATTAAATGAAGCAGCAATTTTTCATATAATACATTTCTGAATTTGATTCAATGGATGCTAAGGATTGAAGAAATATAATTAATAATGAATTTAAAGTAATTTTTAACAATATCCATTTAATTATTGTAAAAATTAATTAAAAAATCGCAATTATTTGTAATAGGACTACAAAAGATAATTATATATCTATAATAATAAAGAAAGAAGTTTGTGGGTGAGTGAGTGAGTGCGTCGACGTTGTTCTGAAGAGACCACTGCACGTAGAGCTACAAAATTTGGGGTAAAGGTACGTCTATATATGAAGTCTTGCACCTTGAAGCCCGATTTTCGATTTTTTGATTAGATTTTTTTTATGCGATTTTTTATGCGATTTTTAGCGCTTTTTTATGTTTCGAGGCGATTTTTCTATATAAGTGAGAAGAATATGGTTTCTTTCTTTTAACCCAATATAGTACATTTTGTTCTCTTTTCAAAAAAGTTTATTCGTAATTCGTACAGCGATTTTTGAATTTTTAGCGAATTTTTTATGCAATTATTGAACAGCATTTAATGTATTTCCATTACTATAAGGAGGTTACCGTAGAAAGACACAGTTCTGTCGCCAAATGCCGCCAAGTTTGTCGCCCACTTGGCGGTATATCGGCAAATTTGGCGACCAAAATGAGTAGCCAAAAGTGACGCCAACTTGGCGATATCTCTAATATTTCGCCAAATTCCCATAGACTTCCATTTTAAACCAATATAGATTACTTGCTTACAGAAAATCAACAAATTGAGATATTTTAATGCAACCAAAACTAATATTAACTTAAGAGATTATATTAATTCGATTTTTCAACATTCGGAAAAAGAATACGGTTCCTTTCTTTTAAAAAAAATATAGTAAATTTTGATCTCTTTTCAAAAAAATGTATCCGGAATTCGTACAGCGATTTTTGAATTTTTAGCAAATTTTTTATGCGATTATTGAACAGCATGTAATGCATCACTATACCTATAAGGGGGGTTACCATAGGGGGGGATACAGTTCTGTCGCCAAATAACGCCAAGTTTATTGCCAACTTGGCGGTATATCGCCAAATTTGGCGACCAAAATTAATCGCCAAAAGTGACGCCAATTTGGCGATATCTCTAGTATTTCGCCAAATTCCCATAGACTTCCACTGTAAAACAATAGGGTTTACTTGCTTATACAAAATCAACAAATTGAGATATTTTAATGCAACAAAAACTAATATTAACTTAAGGGATTATATTAATTATATTTAAGGGAGTCCAAGTAAATTAATTACGAATAAAAGTAACATGATCTAATGCTTAGCATGATTTCCAAAACATAAATTTTAAGAGAGCCCACAGGGTCAAAGAAACTTGAAACTTTTATCCAATTATAGTAAATTTTGACTTTCGTGATATTTGAACTTTTTGTGATTGATAATGCGATTTTTACTTCGCGATCTGCTGCAATTTTTTGACATTCCATTTTTGACCTAAAGTACATTCTGCCCTCATTTCAATAAAATTTATTCGGATTTCGTATAGCAATTTTCGAATTTTTCGGGAATTTTGTATGCGATTTTTAGTGTATTTTAGCGATTTGTTACTATTTTTCCACATTAGTGAAAGGAATCAACTTGCAATCTTCGAGCACAATATATATATTTTTTTCTGTTTTCAAAATTTGAGAATCGATATAAAATTTTTTCGCGATATCTTATGGTGATTTTCAGATCTTTTTCGTAATTCCTGCTGTTTTTTCTCTTACCCGGGCAACGCCGGGCAAGTTCGCTACTATAATAATAAAAATAACAATACACTTACGGTTTTGTGATAATAATACTAATAAATACTTTGAAAGAAAATCTATCTATACAATAAAAATCATTGTTAGACTGTTTGCTGTTTATACAAATCAACAAATTTTGACCTATTTACACGAAACTAAATATACGTACATTTTAGAACAAGAGTAAAACTGCTGTCAACTTAAAAAAATACATCAGACCAATCCCTACCAATCTTTTCCTACCCCTACCATAGTTTATCTCTCTATAAATTCATATATATTTCTCAATTTGTAATGCAATTATTTTTTTCATGTTGCCACAAAGCGACTTTGCGGAAGGATAATATATTTATAAGCCGATACAAATTTAGATTCAGTCACTAAATTTTCAAATCCAGAATTTCTCGATTAGATAATTAAAAGGGTTTACTAGAAGTGCATTTTATTGACAAAAATATTCATTCATGAAAATGTATTTGGAGTTAAAACATCTACTATAATGCAAACATTTCAATTTTACGTAAAGTTTTCAGGAAAAACTAAAAACTAAAAAATATTGTCTAAACTATGACGTCACTTTCTTACAAGACAAGTTTAGGTTTGATGTCAACTGATTCTAGAACTAAGTGTCCTATATTAAGTAGAAAGTCATTTTTCCTCTTTTCAAACAAAATGTCAAGACTAAAATTGACTAGAAAATAACACAATTTCAATGTAATCATTGTAGAGTATACTTTTTGAATGAGAATGTAAGCTTTTATAAAACAAAATCTGTAGTGACCCCACTCGACCGCCTGAGCACTTTACACAAAACCATTCATCCAGATAAGAATAAAATAAAAGTAAGTCATATTCTAAAAAAAACGTATTTTTTCATTCATAAAGCTAAAATTATGACGAAATATTCGATGTATTTTAATTCATGCTATGCTGAGATTACGATCTCTCTCTCTCTATATATATATATAAAGATATTAAAAATGAATTTTCATAGATATGCTAATGTGAGATTTAAGATTTTTTTATGCAATTATTTAGACATTTCCCCCTATGAAACATGCAACATGTAAATTTCTATACATTTCTATACAAAAATACATAACATACATTATATACATACATTTCTATAAATTCCAGATTAATAAAACTCAACTTTTTCTTCTGTGTTCTAAAGAAAAATCATTTTTACTACATTAAGTCACGCTCAAGAGAAACATAATTATTTCACCGACAAAGTTTATATTGCTCAAAAGAAAACAAATAAATAAATAAAATCATTGAAGGGTTAAGACATAAGAGGAAAGGTTTATCAGTTATCGACACAGAAGATTAAAAAGCAACTTTGATAACAAAAGCACCGGCGAATTTTCTTGGAGATGTACACAATTTTTTCGACAGAGGCTAGTAACATATTCACGAAATGGGAGCTCAATCAAAAGTACAGTTTGATGCTATCGCTTTCACATATGTACCGACATCATTATGAAAAACAGACTCCGGTAACAAAATAAATAAATAAATAAATAAAAAGAAAGAAAGAAAATAGAAACAAACGTTATCATATGCGCATATACAGTGTGTCCACGTATAACCTGACCGACCTTTATTTTCGCAATCGTTGGTTCTAGATGCATACTTACAATTACAAAAAACGGTTTAAATAAGGTAAAAAATTATTTTTAAAGCGATTTGGTTCAAGAAAAACATTTCTTAAAAAATTACGAAATTTAAATTTTTATACGGTCCCCTTATCCTATAAGGGATATTTAGTAGAAATTTACTGTGACACTAAGACAAAAAAGTTCCATTCAACTAACATTAAAATTGACCGAGTTATGAAACATTGAATTGCATGACATATACCATTTTTTTACATCTCAAAATAGATTATTTCGGTCATGCTTTCAAGTGTCATATATAAAGTACTTAAACTTATTTCAAGGCAACTGCGCTTTCAAAGAAATCGTACAACTATTACGATTTAGTTAACTTTTATTAGTTAAGTTTCAGATTAGTTATAATAATTGTATTTTAACATATGTTTTATTTTGTAAGGATTTGAGGCTATGATTTCTTTTAACAAAAATTATGTTATTTTCATAAGGTTTTATTTAACTTGCGATCTTCTTTTTGCATCTTAACTTGCGAACGATCTTCTTTCTAGTTTAAAATTTGCACTCGAACTTTAACTCACTTTCAAAAGTCCGATCGAAGTTAAATTTTACATACTGACTTAAATCCGATGACAATGTGATATTATTATGATTTTTGTCGCTTAGCATCTTATACATACTTATACAACCCTTCGCAAAAAGTTTCCGATAAGCATTATCAAGTTTATGATTTTTGCATTTCGAAGCATATATTTTGCGATTCATGAGCATAGGTTTTTTTTTACAATATGCTAAATAAAAGAACATATATTAAAATATAAATGAAAATTGAAATCAATATAACAATCAAGTAATTTATAATTATACTGCAGGCGAAAACGTTTTCTCGTGAGGAAAAATTTTCGATCAAGACGGAAGTTGGAAAATAGTAATCTATCACTGAGGAAACAAGTTTGAAATTTGCATATTGAAGACAGATAAGAGTGCCTGCGCATGCGTACAATATCTGAATCCTATTTAAAAGTAAAAACCTTTCAGTTGCGAGATCAAAAGCAGCTCTGAAGTGCGGTGCAATGGCTCATGTGAAAAACATGTCTCGCGATTTGAAAATCCGCATGATTAAATTGTTGCAAGAGGGAAATTCACAAAGAAAAGTGTGTGCTTTATTAAATTGTGCTCAAAGTACGGTATGCGATATTTGGAAAAATATCAGTTGACTAACAGCGTGGAAAATTTACCTCGAAGTGGGCGTCCACGAATGGCAACCCCTAGGGAGGGCAGAAAATTAGTGGAAACAACGAAAAGAAAGAGGCGAGCAACCTCAAAACAACTCAATGCCGAATGGTCTAAGTATAACGTAAAGGTATGTGACATCCCTGTACGTAATCGTCTAAATACAGCAGTATTTAAATTCTGTAAAGCTATTACTTGACAAAGAATCATAGAAAAGATCGCCTGAAATGGTGTAAAAAAACGTGTACACTGGCCACTTTTAAATGGAATAAAGTTATTTATAGCGATGAATCTCGCATATCTCTCAGAACAGGTGATGACTGTGGAACATTTGTTTGGAGGAGAGTTAGTGAAAAAATATATGATATGTGCGTCAATAAGAGGACTAAATTTTCACCTGCATTTACAGTTTGGACTTGTATGACATCAGAGGGCGTCGACAAGTTGCGTATTGTGTTACGTACAGTAAACTAAGAAGTTTACATTGACATTTTGGAGATTTTTTTCATTCCCAGCATCGATCAATGGTTCGGGGATCAAAATGGCTTCTTATTTCAAGATGACAACGCAGCTGCCCATCGCACCGAACAGTGAAGAAATTTCTACGAAATGTAGGCAATAATCCAATTAAAACCATTACTTCGCCGCCCAATACTCTGGATCTTAATCCTATAAAAAATCTGTGGAATATATTAAAAAGAAAAATCGATTTTCAAAGGATAACAAATGTCATAGAACTATGTAAAGCTTTAAGGGAATGCTGGTGTGAAATGGCTCCCAGTGAGTGTAAAAAGCTTATTGAGTCCATACCATGAAGAACTTCGGCTGCCATCCGGGGGATTTACTAAATATTGATTACAGTGATCGGCTATTTTTTTTCCAAATCAAAGCGTGATTGGATAATATTTTTTGTTTTGTTTTTAAATTTCAATCACCATTTTTCTGTTTATAAATTGATATATAATGATTTTTCTTTATTGCATGTTGTTGTTCATTATATATAATATAAATGTATTATCGCTAATAATAGTTTAATTTTTATGCACTGAGAATAAATAATCCTTTTTTGCAAAAAATGGTAGTGTTGGTGTAATGATTGGAAACGTTGTGCCAAGGCTTGTATTAGAGGATAACACAAAAAAATTCGGATAGATTACCGTCAACAAGTTGAAGAAAGAGTTTTAGATTAGATAACATAAACTTACGATGGCTGTATTTTTTAAGTTTATAATTACGTTTTACGTATTTTTTAACTTTGAATAAAAAACTTACCTACACTTTTAACCATCAGGTCAGGATTTTTTGCAAATCAAAAATTTCAAGGTTAAAAAATAGCGAAAAATCTGTTACTATAAAATAGATGTAAGACTTTTTTATTCAGTTTAATTTTATTTAATTCAATAATTTATTCAATTTTTGGCTTATACTGGGTTTCTTACAGCTAGAAACTCAAAATAGAGCTCCGAAGTGGGTTTGAACGCTCGAACCCACCTCTATTGTACACCAAATCAAACAATCTTTATATGGTAACAAAAGGTCATAATCCATTTTTTTTACGTAAAAATATAGTGTCTCACTTTAATACAAAAACAATTATCGCTGTTATGTTCAGCATAATAAAGATATTTAAAAGCACATTCAAACAGAAATTATTTCGTATAGTGTACTTTATGCTCCCTCCCTTTTAAGAGGTCTCGGGGCTCTCAAAGCTTCAAAATTTTCGAAATTTAATTTTTTTTTCTCCTACTTTTATAACTCCTATCTTTTCTGAACATTTTGATATAATTGCTTCCCTGAAATTCCCATTAGAACAGAAGTTATGGCTTTTAGAATTATACCCGCTCAATTGCTGAAGCGGCGTTTCCGAAATTTTTAAGTCATTTTTCTTCAAATAACATTTTTGCGCATAATGCGCAGGATACCCCAAACGCTTTTAAATATTTTTTCACGAAAATTAAAAAAAAAAAAATAAATAAAAAGTTTCATGTTAGTCTGTATAAACTGAACCTAAAAATTTCCTTTTTATTGTTCAATATATATATATATATATATATATATATATATATATATATATATATATATATATATATATATATATATATTTATCAGGTGATTATATTTTTGAAATTTTCTAAATTTTGTATTAGCTAAATACAACTTTGTATTAATAATATAAAAAGGCTTTAAATACAGATTTATTTAGGTTCAGGGTAATTGTTACACTATGGAGTATAAGTAGGCACTAAAAATTTCATTCTAGTTGCAATATTTATTTTGTAATCCTGAGAGTAAGCTGCTATACCAATTTTCTGCTCATCAAATGTCTGGCAGTTTGGAGCCCACTATAAATGCTAATCCTGCATCTTGCAATTTTTTAAGTACATGAAATGAAAGAACATATATCTTTCATCCCAATAAAAATTGTGTTTTAAAATCATACACATTTTAAGATATTAAATGTTGAATATTGTCTTTGTTTTTCATTTTTAGACCCGTTAAGTTTTGTACGTTTAATTTTTATTAAATTTGTATAATTTTCTTTTTTTATAATGTTTCTTCCTGAAAACTAATACTTCAATACAACAAGTGATAGTAAAAATCTGTACGTTATTACTCAGCCTTAGCCTTCCAGTTAAATTCATTACCACCATTTTAAATTAAACTACTTTTCCCATGTCTTCTATAAAATTAATTGTTTTCTATTCGCTTCTAGAAAACAGAAGATCAATTGCTATACCAAATGAATTGGGAAAACGGAATCGAAGATAAGGAATGAAATTAGAACGAGACCCATGGGTTTTGAACTGATGATTCTTTTTGTTTTACTCGAAGATCCAGCTAAGAATGTGCACTTAATTTAAGCAATTTCTGCTCATTGTTGTAATTTTTTATGTTATTCCCTGACCACACATTTCGTTAATCAGTTTTCGTTGTTTAGTTTTCCTTGTTACAATTATTCTTTCTCAGCTTTACAGATATTTGTGTACCTTTCTTCTGTCTAACTCCCTGATCATACAACTTATTAATTGTTCTTCGAATTCTAGTTTTTTTACTATAGATATCATTAATTAGTTCTTATATAATAATATAGGTACTTATAATATTATTACTGTTGATGTGTGTCAGCAATAGTAGAAAAATAAAATTTTTATTCAATATTAATTTAAAATAAATGCATGAGTAATAATATTTTTTCAGAATTGGGATTTTGGACAGGACTTTTATTGTCCAAAAGTCTCAAAAATAGTACTATTAAAATGTATATAACCTAAAATAGTGATTAGTAAAGTCATGTGAAATTTTCATCTGTGTAACAATTGTACCTTTATATTAACTATATGAGGAAATGTCTAAAAATATTTTTTGCTAATTATTAAAATATTTTTTTTATTTTATTTTGGTGAAGGTAAAAATTTGTAAACTGTATAATATCAAAATTTCAGCATCCATAGATTCACAACAATATAAGAACAACAACAAAAAAAATTAACAGATCATAAAAGCAGCATATAAGTATATTGTGGAAAAAACTTTTTTCAAACATGTTTAAAAATTGATATTGTCTAAAGAAATTCCTTCAGAATTGTTTAAAGTAATGTTTAGTAAAAATAAATTTTATTTCATGGATTTTAAATTAAGATATAATAAAACGGGGTATGTATTTAAATCTATGAAAGTTATTTAAAATGTTTTCATTGCGAATGGTTCGTGAATAAGCAAACATTAAATCGATTTTAAGTGTAATTATGAGTGCGAAGAAATGTTCCAAAATGTACAAGGACAAAATAGTAATATTTGTGGAAGAAGAAAAAAAAATACTATTATTTTGTGAAATTTGAATAAACTGGTTTACATTTTTTTAAAATATATTTAAAAAGCAATAGAATCAAAAATTAAAACTTTAATATTTTTCAATTTAAATGTTAATAAAAAAATATATACTTTCCTACTGTGACATGATTCCGCATAATCTGAAATTTTGTTCATTATTACGCCATAAAATGATAAATCGAAAAATCAAAATCCTGGTTGAACATTTCACTCCAAAGTGAGGAAAAAAAGAAAAACTACAATCTGATGTAACATTTCCCTAAAAAGTTGAGAAAAAAACCTGAATCGTGTTTGAACCTTTTATCAGAAAAACTGGAATAGAGAAAACTTTGAATTATGATTTAACATTTTACCAGAAAATTGGATTAGAAAAAACGTGGCATCGTGGTTCAACCTTTCACCAAAAAGTTTGATTAAAAAGAAACGCCGAATAGAGGTTAAACTTTCACCAGAAAAGTGGATTATAAAATCCCTGATTAATGGTACAATGTTTCACCAGAAAATTGGATTTATAAAATACCAGAAACATGGTTCAACATTTCACCTATATAGAGACATTTGTGAAAGCACCAATAAAGTGGTGAAACCTACCACCAAATCATAGTTGCAACTTAATTTCAGCTACCTTTCACCATTTTATTGATGGGACATCGAATTTCATTTTTAACAGTGTACTTATGTGGTAATACGCTTTCTTATCGTACGCTTTTCAAAACTGCTCTTACTTCGCAACCAAAAATTGTAACACGGCATGCATTATTATAAGCGGGCATAAAATTACCTTAATGGAAAAATAAAGGATGTCCAGGATATGATGACTTAAATTTAATTTTTAGTAATTCTGTGTCTCAGAACTCTTAAAATTTGAAAAAATGTAAAAAAACGACCATTTTCAGCATTTAATATCTTAATAGGTATATGATTTCAAAGCACAATTTTTATTGGGATGAAAGATGTAAGTGTGTTCTTCCATTTTATGTATTTACAAATTGCTAGATATAGAATTAGCATTTATAGGGGGCTCGAAACTTTTAGACATTTCTCAAACGGAATATTGATATAACAGCTTACATGCAGGATTACAAAATAAATTTTGCAACTGGAATAAAAAAATTTGATGCCTACTTATACTTTTCATAATTTTATAATATTTTTAATAATATACTTTTTTATAAATATCCTAAACCTAAATAAATTTGCACTTAAAGCATTTTAATATATTTAATACAAAGTTGTATTTAGCTCATACAAAATTTTGAAAATTTCAACAGTATAGTCACCTAAAAAAATTTTTTTTGAACAATAAAATGGAAATTTTTGGTTGAGTTTATGCAGACAAACATTAAACGTATGTTTTAAAAATTTCATGAAAAAAACATTCTGAAGTTTTTGAGATATTCCGCGCTTTATGCTCAAAAATGTCATTCGGAGAAAAATGAATTAAAATTTCGGAAACGCTGCTTCAACTATGGATTGGGTATACTTTTAAAAGCCATTACTTCTGTTCAATGGGAATTTCAAGGAAACAATTATATCAAACTGTTCAGAAAAGATAGGAGTTTAACTTCTAAAAAATTAAAATTTCGACAATTTTAAAGCTTTAAGAGTCCTGAGACTTCTTAAAAATTATAAACGCAAAGATGAAGTAAGCCAGAACCTCATCATGCAGTTCATAATTTATTCTAAAAAGTAATTCTAAAAATAATTCATAACTTCGTGAACTGACTTTTGTAAACCTTTTCCTACTTTAATAATGTTCAAATTAACTTCTAATTTTCTGTTCATGTTCATTCACAAATAATAAGTACAAATTGATTAATTTTTTTATATATGATTCTATGAGCCTTCTTACAGTTTTAGACAATACAAAGGCATCTAATCACGAAATTTGGAACTATTTTTAAAAATATACATGCGAAGTTTATGAAATACCTAATAAACTTATTATTGACTTCATTATTACTGTTACACCAGTTAATGAAAACTTTTCAAACGCTGGTTAGTGATGTTCGTTTCAAACAGCCTGCACACGGACGAAATGTCTTTACACATTTCTAAAATCAAATAATTGAAATACATGAATGTGGTTTTTAATAAAATGCCTCTTTTATGATTTCGTCAGAAACGGTATTCAACTGATTTTAAGGACGCAAAAAAATATTAATATTCTGCAGAAGTAGATTATTTATTGTACTATAAGCATTTTCTAAATTTATCAGATAGTTGTAATGACACGCAATGATCTCTGAACAACTCAAGGGGATATTTGTTTGCAATTACTCAGCGCCGTCTACACTAAAGTAATTAAAGGTAAAGGCCTCCACAAAACATGAAGAAGGTTTATATGAAAACGTACCAAAAATAAAATTAGAATGAGAGCAAGTATGCCTTATTGGATAGTTTTCATTATAAATAGTACATAGCTACCTATTGCGGCCGTTCGGAGGAAAACACTTCTGAAAAATATTGATATATTGCCACCGATCATGACATCTGTACCCCCCAAAACCACCCTCCGTTCAAATGTGACTTATATATATGTGTACGAGTAATATCCGATATTTGTTATGCTGTAACTCTTGTATTTTGAACCGATTTGGATAAGATTAAGTGAATGCATAGTGCATATCAATGTCTCGGCTGAGTTCATTGGCAAGCTTCATGCGACACCGTGTTTCAAAATGGCGGCCTTTTT
Source organism: Maratus speciosus (assembly GCA_963932465.1). NCBI lineage: Eukaryota > Metazoa > Arthropoda > Arachnida > Araneae > Salticidae > Maratus > Maratus speciosus. Next base: position 134,453,305 of record OZ010799.1, read on the forward strand.
AAGAAAGTTAAAACATTTAAAAAGCGGTGCAAATAAATTGAAATCTGAAAAATATTTTTTTCTTAACCCCTTGAGGGGCAAGTGATTGCGTTGCCGTAATGTGGAACTCACACCAGAATCTTTGAAAAATTCTATTTCAAAATAAGTAAAAGCAATTTTACGGCCTTTTTCCCACCAAAGTTAGAAAAATAAAATTTAATAAATTTTTTCTGGTGTAAAACTTCATTAATCGTAGGTGGTATATAACATATACCGCCGCCCCTCAAGGGGTTAAGCGTTCGACCTTAATACAAGGCTTCCAGAGGGTATTTTCTTTCGTCTTTATCTTAAAAAAAAAGGTTGAGATGTAGCAGTTTGAATTTCTAGGATGGCTGACATTTTGATACAATCTGACTTTTGTTCTGCTGTAACTCTCGTCCTTATTAACGTATTTTGATAAGATTAAATATATGCATCGTACATATGAATTTCTCGACAGAGTCTGCTGGCGAGGTTCATCCGCCATCTTATTTGAAAATGGTGATAATTATTTTTTTAAGTTTGAATTTAAAAAGCGGTGCAAATGAATTAAAAATTGAAAAAAAGTTCTTTCCTTGAGCATTTGACTTTAAAACAAGAATTCCGGAGCATTTTTTGTTTCGACTTGATCTTAAAAAATGGCTAAGAGAATAGCATTTTGAATTTCTATGGTGGCTGACATCTGATTTTTGTTCTGCTGTAATCCTGGTTTTTATGAACCGATTTGGTTGTAATTAAATATGTGCCTAGTAAATACCAATGTCATGTCCGAATTCGTTGGCTAGTTTCAACCGCAAGCGTAGACATCTTTTTTTAAATGGTGGCATTTTATTTTTTAATTGAAAAAGCACAAAAATTTTTTAACTTAAAAAGATTTTTTCCTTAAGCGGTTGACCTTGATACAAGGTTCGCGAAACATTTTCTGCTTCGTCTTTAATTTAAAAGCATCGGAAATAAAGCAGTTTCAATTTCTAGGGTGGCTGACGTTTTAAAACAATCTGATTTTCATCATGCCATAGCACCCGTATTAAGTAATGATTCGGATTTCACTAAAAATGTGTACAGCATACAATACCAAGGCCTGGACTGAGTTCTTTAGCCAGCTTCAACCGCCATTTTGTTTCAAATTGGCGACGATTTAAAAATGTTTAAAAAGATAAAAAGCGGTATAACAAAATTAGAAATATTAAATTATAAGCAAAAGTTCTCTTATACGTCCATTAAAAATATTTCAAAAATATATATTCTAAAAACACACTCAAAATATATATTAAACATTTAATTGCTAAAAAGGACGTCAAACGTTAATAAAATACTTTAAAAGATCTTAATAATTTGACATGTTTCGATTGAATTTACTCATTTCATACTTTCATTTGTTATAGTTTATTGTCATTTTCCATCTTTGTGTTTATTTGTTTTTCTGATGATTATTGAGTAAATTCAATCGAAACATGTCAAATTATTAAGATCTTTTAATGTATTTTAATAACGTTTCACGTCCTTTTTAGCAATTAAATGTTTAATATATATTTTGAGTGTGTTTTTAGAATATATATTTTTGAAAAATTAGAAATTGAAATTTTTTTCTTTAATCCATTAACCACCGAAACTATACCATAGAGATTTTCAACTTTTTAGCTGAAAACCGTCTGCCACCGCAAGTTCTGAAAGAAACTTTTCGTTTTATTTTGATCCCAAAATTTTTCTGTTTAGGTTAATTTGTAATTAGAAAAATTGTGCTGGACATGTAAACAATTTAAATATGCGCTTTGATTTTGACCGTTGCGTCAACGAAAAACCAGCTGGTAATGGGTTAAACGTTTGAACTTGAAACGAGAATTCCGGTGCATTTTTGTTTCGTCTTTATCATAAAAAATGCCGGAGAAATAGCAGTTTGAATTTCTAAATTGTCTGACATTTTAAAACAATCTTATTTTTGTCATACGATAGCATGCACACGGAAAAAACTGTTTTGTTGAAATTACTAAATTTTGGTTCATATAGCTCCATCCAAATATTTTGGTTGGAATGATTAAATTTTGGTTAGAATAACCAAATTATTTTGTTAATTCAACAAATCGTTTGGTTAGTCTACCCAAAATTTCGTCATTCTAACCAAAATATTTGGATGGAGCTATATGAACCAAAATTTAGTAATTTCAACAAAACAGTTTTTCCCGTGCATAGTTTTAACCTATCTGGATGTGACTAAGTATTTTTACAGAGCATACCAAGGCCTAGTCTAAGTTCATTGGTTAGCTTCTTCCACCTTGTTACTTTAAAAATGATGACACATCAAGATATCACCAACTTTTGTAACGGAACATAAATCATTCTAAATGAAGCTTGTTTGGATTTAGCTGACTAATTTGGCGAAATTCTTATTCATATTCAGTATTGAATAAATTTTTTATTAAAAAAGTGTCCTCGCGGTGGTCTGCATAACTAATGATATTTTTTTTCTATTAGTAGATAAGAATAGGACGTGATTGATCGTAGGATTTAAATAAAAAAGTAAATTTGAATTTTGGCAGAGTTGTATTCAAATCAGTACAGTTTTTGGTGCAATTTACGCTCCTATAATTTTTCTCCTTTCCTGTGCTATCGCTTCCGGAAATTCGATTCAAAACGCCAACATTGGCAGTATTTTCAGAAAGATGTATTGCTTTTATCTATGACAAAACGGCATTTACATAGCTTCTGAATAAGAATACCTGCCAATCTTACGCGTTTCCGAAAAACAAAAAAATATCATAAATGTATCGAAATGAGCTTGTATTTGAGAAAAGCCTTAAAAATGAGAGAAATATTTTCACAAATCTACTTTTTATTATACAGCTTCAAAAGTTATCATGTTTTTAATCCTTTATTCTGATCTACTTTAATCTTTTAATGAATCCTTATTTGAATTTTAAAATGTCTGTAGAGACGATGACTAAAACACTGTAAGTAATCGTTAATGTTTACTATTGTGTGTTTTCTGTTTTGCGAACACATAGTAATCTAAAATATACTGTAAAATGTTCCCATTAAATATGTATGTAGTATTCATTAAAAGAATCTCTCGAATCTGGTAGACGGGAGGTGCTGGCTTCGATCCTAATCGCGCCCGTTGGCCTAATCGTTCGGAGTTTTCGTGGTTTTCTTCGTACCTTGGATTTCCAAGCGTTAATACGGATTAGGTTCCCTTAGAAAGGCCCCCACGAAGGGCACCCCCGCCTTTTGGGCCTATATTCCTCGTGTTGATAATTGGCCGTCATAAACACAACCAATAACCAACCAACCATCATTAAAAGAATCTTAATTGTATGTCGAGAAAAAAGCGGATTTTTTTGTAGAAATTGAGTCGGGCCGGGCCTGTTTTCTCAAATTTTTGTACGGGCCAGGCCGGGAACTGTAAAAGTGCAAACGGGCCGGGATCAGGCCTTACTTTCAATTTTTACACCGGGCCATGATAGCTTGCGTTCGGGCCGGGACGGGCCAGGCCCGGGCTTGGAAATTCCGGCCCGTGCAGACCTCTAGTGGAGGCAACTAATATTCAAGGTTTTCATTTGAATAAAAACTTAAAAATGCGTATTGTAAGAGTTAGATAAGCTTATTATATTTCCGAATATTAATAATCTTTTCTGCCGCACTAAAATAACAAAAACAAAAGTTTTATTTTGATATAGACACTTTCGTTGTGCATAGTGAACAATTAAAATATAATTTTTGCAGCAACTAATACTCTCTTTTATAGGATAATTACTTTTGATACTCATTTACACTTAACGTATGCTAATTACTTTCAAGCTTTAGATAAAGGAAAATGTTTTCAGCTTCCGGTAGAATAAATCATGGAAAGCCTTTTCCGCAATTGTTCATTTTCCATCTCAAACAACTTCTCTTTCATTAGCGAAATACAAAACGTGGTATTATCTTTCTTTCAGTTTTCGCTAGTGTTATTTTTTTTCTCTAGATATCTACAAATTGTAGCTGCGGAATAATAAAAAAAAGCTAACAAATAGTAAAAAATATGGAAAATGTGTTAATTAAAATAAAAAGGGATTTACTTAGAAAACATTAAATTATATATATGTATATATAGACATGTATTTTTTATTTAGAAAGTGTCAAATAAATTTTCAGAGATATATTTTTTTTATAGAAATTTAGAGTTACGTAAATATTAAACTATTAAAAGTGAGTAGGAGAGGTTGATACTATTTAGCCTGGAAGACATTTGATAAATAAAGTTCCTTTTTGAGATCTAATATGCTATAGTGCAATATAAATTACAGAAATCTACTGTTGTTTTATTAATTTTATCTAGAAAGGTAGGATCCTATAAATTTAGGTGGAGTAGGCTGTGTAGGACCCTATAAATTTAGGTGGAGTATAGGCTGTGTCCCATGGACCCTTTGCTTAATCTGAAATTAGGTTTAGATATTTATATGTCCTTTAAACTATTTCAATATTTGTGTTGTTTATTTCCTATATATATGCATTGAATTATTTTAACCGTTAAAGTTAAATATTGAAAAAACATAGTTAATATAAAATCCATCTCATTTTATTAAGAGGTACGACTGAAAATTTTATATTCCCGTGTTTTGGTACAATCACTAACGTAGAATTTAAAAAAAAAACTGTCACGGAGAAATGATTTTTTCTATAACAGTATGCATCAAAAGAAAGAAAACTTTGTGAATTTTTATGAAAATAATAACTTTCAAGCATTTATTTTCGTACAGAGTTAAATATTAATCAATCAATTTCAGAAAATTTAATTAATAACTCACTGAATTTATACTCACTGTTTTCACTGAAATATCTTCTGAAAGAAAAATTTTTATTTATTACTTATTTTACAAAAACCTGCTACTAAGATGTATAAGAAATAATAAAAAATAATAAGAAAGTTTAAGCTCATTAAGCACCTTTCCCTTCTTCCTTTTTTAAAAACCAATATAAACTTATTACAGACAAAAATATTGACAAAATACTACACTTTCCAAACGATAATCTTCGACTTATTACATCGAAGATAAAGAAAGAAAGTAAAGTTTATTATTAAAAACTAGCACTACTCAAATGTTCCGCGTAATGGAGCAAGCAAAATCTTCCAGCACTTACGGCGTATGGACAAGTTAATAAAGTCGTTAATAATAATTTCTGTAATATAAAACTAAGATCACCAAACTGTAATGTGAAAAAAAAAACACTTGTAGTTATTGAATCGTGATAAGTTACATTTAAATAGCCTCTCAACAATAAATCACTTCATAAAGTACAATTTTTAAGAATTAGTTCCTCAGCTTCAATGGCAATAAATCATTGAGCCACAATATCCTTCTAAAAATAAAGCAGCATAAATATTAGCAATGAAAAATCATTTAACATGGAGTCATGCAAGTACTAAGACAAAAAGTGCAAAATCAGAGAGTAGTAGATCAAAAGTCCCTGACACATTTTAAAATTAAATAAAAATGTAATAATTTTTGTACAATAATGCAATTTAGGAATTAATGCTTAGAATAATCGAACAATTTTAAACAAATTAAGAAATTGTTTGCATAAATATTGAATAGATGACGATACACGTTTAAATTTCAGGGTTCTTACGCTTCAAAGACATTTTACCAGATTTTTCGTAAAGTATTATTTGCTTTATTTAATGAAAAGATTTCTATCTTCAGATATAGCTATCAGTACTTTACGAAATTTCAGGTACTAAAACAGCTAAAATCACCTGAATCCCCCGATGCGTACGAACCCTGAAGTTGCTTTTGCCCAAACCCTCCTCTCAAAATAAGCAGCGACAGACTGTTTTTGTACTTCCATATTTTAACGTGTAGAATAATGTTAAGTACCATTTGTGTGTGATTCCTGCAACGCAGTGCCCACTCTTAAATATAGTACTCAAAGTCCGCATATATTAAGCCCATGTAAACAAGTGGAAGGAATTTGGGGAGTTTTAAGAGACACGTAGCTGTCGATTGTACAAACAGTACATTTGCAGTTTGGCCTTTTTTAAATTCAGAAATTCGAAATATATATAGAAAATTCTGAACGAAAAATGTTTCGTTATGTACTCACGAAATAACTTATAAAGCAAAAAAGTAGTACTACTCAGAAGTCCTAGTAGATTTCGAAATTTCATTAATTAAATTAAAAAAGCCCATCTGGCAATCTTGTCCAAGTACTCTAAAATATTAATTCGTGTAAGTGAAATATTTATTTTTATTAGTCCAATGTTAAAAATACAGTGAAATTCAATCTACTCCGCTAGTGATGTGCATGGCGAACATGTCTTAGCTAACATTACAAAGAAAATACAACACTATGTTTGTAATATATAATCTCATAAACGAAATAAAAAGAAAACTGCCCATTTAAACTGATGGCATTGAGCTCACAGGATATACACACTAATTATATATTATACTCTTATTTCAAGGAATAATGCCCCTCGAAAAATAAAGAAATCGGCAAAAAGCCATTTACCTAAATTAAGGGGGGTGGGTTAGCTTCCTATTTCCCCCCTTTATACTAAGGCAATGAACCTCCAAATCTAATCAGTGAAGCACCTAATCAGAATAAACCGGCATACCAAATTCAAATTTGATAATTCTGCATTAAAAAACCATTTATCTAAATTATGGAGGTATTAGCCCCCGTTCCTCCCTTTATACTCAACCAATGAACCCCAAAAATAATCAGGGAAGCGCCTTATCAGAACGAACCTATATCCAAAATTGAAGCAAGTCGGATTTTTCTCTCAAGAGTTATCCCGTAACGTACATGCATACATACGTACATACCTAGTTACTTACATACAGAACCTGCGGGTACATTAGCTCTCAGGCTTTAACAGAGTGAATACTTCTCAGGCTTTAAAAGCCTATTAAAGGCTTTAATAGCCTTTAATAGCCTGTGGTGTATGTAATTCCTGAATAAGCTATATTGCTTCCGCTTATTATAAAGAAAATGACTGCAAATGGGTGAAATGAATTCTTTTTTTAAGCATATTTCCGGCTTGCGGAATGAAATTCCTATTGCCATTTTATATATACCCAATTTCGTATAGCAGATTAGCTATAACCATTTCGAAGCCTTTCGATTTCGTAGCGGCAGTCTGACGCATCGAACGCCGGCCCTACCGGCCCCGCTGCTTCGAAGTCTTAAACTTGTTGAATTTATCTTCTAAATTTTTCAAGTGGAATAGTTCGCGATCGGGCCTACCGCTACCAATTTGGTGAAATGTTAAAATGGCTTCCGATGAGCTTTTCATCAAAGTACCATCGAAAACCGTCATTACATACTTAAAAAGACGGCCAATATAATGACCAATTGACACATTTAAATTTGCAATTTTCTGATATTTATTACTTTTGTCGAGAAAATTATATTCAATACTATAACGTATATTTCAATCTTAAACCCAAAGGGTCCGTTAAGACAGAGAAAATGGAAAAACGAACCGTGATAACAAAAAGTTTAAAAATTTCTGGTAAAGAATTATTTCATTCTTTCAAGTTATATTGTCCTTGTTTAAATCTTGGCTTTTACAAAAATATTTCAGTATTTTGTCGAAGAAAAAAAATTGAAATATACACAATTCATCTTCAAAATTTAGAGACAATTTTAAGTTCTGATTAAATTAATTTAAATACCTTTGTTAGTCGTGTTTGCTTTATATCGATATCAGAAAGCCGCAAGTTTTTTCTGCAAAGTCATATTTTGGAAAACATAGACAATCTCTAATATGTAAAATATAAATAAATTTAATTTCCCATTCTCATATGATAAATCCTGACAACATTATGATACTTATGTGTGAATGTTCTTCTTTTTTATGCACTATAAACCCGTCATCCCACTCTTATATTTGGAAAATACTGAAAATTAATAAAATTTGAAGTATAAGAGGCCGATCGTACAAATAAAAAATATTTGCTTTTAACTTTTTAAAAAACTCATGTAAATATAAATAAAGTAAATAAAACATTCTTAATTATTATAAATTCAATTCCACATTTCATTTAAATCGCATTTTTAAACCTAATAAATCAGTTTTGAAATTGCAATTTTGCGAACCATTTCAATATAAACTACTAAGAAAAGTCTGAAAGATAGAGTAACATAGATTTAATTTATCATCTTTGTTAAAATTACTTCTGACAAGAAAATAGGAAGCATAGAAGCCATACTTGTTAAGCGATGTTATCCACATTAGAAGAACTAAGCCAATCTGATGTAAATATAAATACTGTACATAAAAAATTCGTTACTTATCATAAAGTGATTTCATCATTTGATTCAAATAGCATTATTTATTCTTGATAGGTCCGTTTCGAAAACTCTATTCAGTATGAAACTTCAGTGTACATTACTAGGACAATTTGGGAATACAGAGGCATAAGTATAATTTATCGTCTTTGTTAAAAGTACCTCGTAGAAGAAAATGTAAAATATAAAAACAGTCCTTGATAAGCGATGTTATCCATTTCAGAATAATTAGGCTATTCTGATATAAATATAAATACTGTACATAAATACTTTGTTAATCATAAATTCATTCCATCATTTGATGCAAAGTGCAATATTTAATCTTGATAAGATCATTTCGAAAAACCGCTATTTAGAAAGACACTTCAGTATGCATTACTAAAAAAATTCTGAAAGAGAAAGTAACATATATTTAATTTATCGTCTTTGTTAAGAGTACCTCATCTAAGAAAATGTGAAATATAAAAGCAGTGCTTGATGACCGATGTTATCAATTTCAGAAGAATTAAGCTAAGCTTATATAAATACAAATACTGTACATGAATACTTTGTAAATTATTATAAATTCATTCCATCATTTGATGCAAATCGTGGTATTTAATCTTTATAAGTGTTATTTAGAAAACTCTATTTAGAAAAACACTTCAGCGCACTCTGAATAAAAAAAAAGTGACTATTCACTCTTGGTAAAGGAGTGCGTTTTTTCATCCATGGTAGGAGTGAATAATCACTCTTTGTTTGTTAAGTGTGAATGTTATTCTTTTATGGAGTGAATTCCTTTTATATGTTGCTTTTATGGGCATTTTGAAAGAAACATATCGTTTAGAGCATGCAATGAAATTTTATTCCAATCTTATCCCTTGTGCTTGCTTTCATTGCATACCCGATAAATAAACATATGGTAGTGTTAAAGTGCCCATAACGGCAAGTAATTGACCGAAGTCTTAATCAGTCAATATTATTTCTTTCTTTTCACATACCCATTAAGTTGTACTTAGCATTTTAATGATTCCCGTGATGTACGTTAATTATGTTCTTTTTTTCATGTGTAATTGAAGTTTGAAATATTTAGGTGTCATTATTCATTGGTGATACATTTAAATCTAATCAAAATTATTGTTTATTGTATTTTAATTACTTTTAAATTGTGATTAATCAGTGTATAATAGGTGGATGTTATATTATTAACAACGTATGATTTTATTTTAATTTCTGTTTTAATTATATAAAATCTTATATTTTTAGCTCACTTTTCAGTAAAGTATGCCTATTTTGCAGAATCCTATTGTTCTAAAATATTTTTAATATTTTCCACTAAAAGCACAATGCTTATCAACTCACATCTTTTTTTAATAAGTTCTAAGCTTGATCTAAATATTAAGAATATGTAAAGTTTTTTTTTACGTGTTGTGATTTGTCATTATATTACTAAATATGAGCACAGATGAGCACATTTTTATATTATCTGGAATGTGTTTATATTTTTCTTTTAAACATATTCCTTAACTTAATCATGATTTCGAATTTTCTTCCGCTATTGTTGAAAAACGGACTAATGCAACGCAGTGTTTCCAGATTGAGGACTTTTTTAATTCAGATTATTTGATTGTCACCACTTTTCTAAAATAGTATAATTTGCATTTTTTCAGAATTTTTTGTCTATTTTTAAATATGTCGAATATTTCCATTTAAAAAAAAGCGGTGATAATCAACAATCTGGACACAAAAATGTCCCCAATCTGGCAACACTCATACAACGCTTATTTATGGAACGAAATGATAAGCCATATTTAATTTAAATTTTTTTATTCCCGCATATACTGTATTTTGTGAATATGAGCTAAATAGATTTCGTATTTTTTATAAGAAAGAATTAATCTAGAAAATAGAAAAAAGAAGGAAATATAAAAAGAAAAGAAATGGCTGTATATGTACTGTTCAAATTGTTTGAAAAACCTTTTTAATGTAAAATGTAGTTCTTTATCTCTTTAAAATATATTCAATCTTATACAGGGTTGCACCGCTTGAGAAAATTTTCCAGGTAAAATATCAGTATTTGTTTATAGAAATATAAATCTAGCTTAAACGTACGAAATTTCGCCTTATTTAAAGGGAGAGGGTTTTTATAAGAAAATACTGGAACCGAAGTATTTCCCGGTCTGGAAATTTTCTGAAAGTTGGAAACACTGTTACATTATATACGCGATACTATGAACATTTAAAAAAATATACTAAAACAGTTTTATCTATAAACTTCGGATTAGGCATAAGAAGCACTTCATTTCAATGCTTAAATTGCATGTTTTATTTTTTTAGTGCCAATAATTACGTGTATCATAAATGTAGAAAATGAGTTTACAATGTTTAATTACTGATTTAGAATGTCTGTAATTAAGTGTTTTGATTAAAATCATAAACAGCAGAAAATACTTACATACAATTAAAAAAAATAAATATACCAATTTGAAAATCCCTAAAAATAATAATTAGTATTTTATAATTGTACTATTAGACAGTAACAATAAATACTGTAAGTGTTTATAATCAGAAAACAGTAAAAAAAAAAAAAAAAAAAAATAACAGCGCACTATCTCGACACATCCTAAATGGCGAACGCCTTTCTTTTACCTTAAAAAAAGCGTCGCAAACTTGCTGTTCTGATTAGCTGATGAATATCGTAAATACATATTATTAGATATTGACCGAAAAATCGGTTTTGTCCCAAAAACTGAGTTTCGCCGACGATACAGCCAAACATTTGACTGGGACGAAACTATCTACATTCCAGAAATCTGGTTCCTTCCTTCGGAAATTTTCAATATAGCTCGTTGTTTTGAGCAGTATCGGCTCAAGTGAGACACTATTTATTACTATGAATTTAACTGTGTATAATTATCAGTCATGACAGATTCAAGACGGGAGAATTCAAGCAATGCATATATCGTCGGTACAATGTCAAACTATCCAATGTGAAAACAGTGGTCTACTTATTTTAAATTCAGATTTCATGATTGGCACCACTTTTCTGAAATGGTAAAATTCCCTTCTTTTCTCCTTAATTAATACGCCATTAAATAATGTTTAATAACGCAAATTTTACCATTTAAAAAATTTGCGTAATTAAAAAGGGGTACCAATCAGGAAACCTGAATTTAAAAAAAGTTGCCCATTGTTTTTACATTGGATAGTTTGGCATGGTACCGACGATATGACTTATCTTTGTCGATGCTTTTCTTGCGCTCTTTAAAAACTGCAGAATTAACAGTAATAGAAAAAATTTAGTTTGAAACTGCAAAAGGGTTTCGAATGCTCTTTAAGAAAGTTCTATCATTCTGTATCCTTTATGATATAATTACATCTTATTTTATAGGAAAATAAAAAGTTCAATAAACAATTACTTTAATAATATCCCTGTATTTTAATCCTAAAATGAGGGACATCTTTCTCTTATCTTACAAAAAGCGTCGTAGACAAGACTAATTGGCTGATGAGTAATACCAATACATACAATACTTATTCCTGATTCACTCTAAGCTGGAGTGAATTGTCACTCTTTCAGAGGAGTGCCTTTTCACTCTTGAAAATGAGTGCGTTTTAGTACTAAATCAGCGTAATTTCCAAAGTTACATTATCAAATGGAAAATAAGAAGTGACATAAGTGCTTTTCATTTGTTTACTCCATATATTGGTTCAAAGTTGAGAGGAAATTTTTAAAAGTGCATAATGCTAGGTTTCCACTCTCGTCAGCGTAGTGAGATACTTCACTCTCGACAATGGAATGAAATAACTTACTCCCTTCTAGGGAGCGGAAAATTCCATTCTTTAAAGAGAGTATTTTTATAAAATTCACTCCAAAAAGAGCGAAAATGCCTGTCACTCTTTCAAGGAGTGAATTTTTCACTCTTACCAGTTCTACACTCTAAATTGAAATGTCTGAAATTCAGACACTTAAGTGTCTGAAACGGTGTGTTCAATTTTCAGACATTTTAAAATGTCTTAATTTTTTCAGACACTTTTTGCGTCTGAATTTCAGACACTACAAACGTCTTAATCGCAACCAATTTTTGTCAGCATTATACGTAGCCATATTTGACCACGGTGAATCCTAAAAAAATATTTAGCTGTGTTCTTGTTCCCCCCACCCCACACAGCCTGATTTTGGAGCTTCCAAATTTGGTATGCAATTTTTGTAAAGCTCATAATTTAAATCTTTTACGACATTGTACTGATTATATTAAAAATTTTGAATTTCAGGAGTAGAACAAGATTAAAAACAAACAGATATTCATCTAAATATTAGATTTCTTTTATTTGTTTAGTTTTTAACGTTATTTTACTTTAAAAATTCAAAATGTTGATCAGTACAATTTCGAAATGGATTTAAAATATAAGCAAGATACATAAATTGCACATCAAATTTTTGAGTCCGAAAATCGTAGGGGGACGGGACACTGTCCAGCATGCCCATGTTTTAATCAGGTCCTTTTGCAAAAAAATGCAACTCTGCATTATCTTTTACTAAATAGGAGTGTCCGGTATTTGGAAGTGTCCGTTGTGAAGGTTAATGAACATTTCCGAAAAGTGGACGTCTAATACCCTTTTTAATACACAATGTATGCATATTTGTAAATTTTTACCTCACAAAAGGAAACATCTCCGATTATCTGACAAATTCCCCAGCCCCAAAGTGTTCCCTATTGACGGTTTTTACGGTACATGGATAAATATGTATATATATATATATATATATATATTTGTAATCTTGACTTACTCTAAAAGTTCAAATATTCATTATACTCAGTGGATAAAAATAAAGATATTTATAATATCAGATGTTCGAAAATTGCAAAGAACCCCCCCCCCCCCTCAAAAAAAAGAAAATTCATGCAATTTAAAAACTAGATCTTTTAAAAATTTATATTGGCAAATAGGCATTGTTTTACACAGATCAGATAATCACAAGATCTATTTAACTATAAATACAAAATAATAAATAAATACTCTAATTTAATAACATTCAGAAAATAAATACTGCTAGTTTCAAAACTTGCCTCAAATATACATTTCAAGTAGTACATATAAATAAACAAGTTTAGTCACTATAAGTAGTGAACATGTGTAATATATATTTTTTGAATATGCGGTGATTTGGCATTGTTTAATTAAAAATGAACTTTGGTGTCTAATTTTATACATTCTGTGGAATATGTAAAAGCTTTTCTTTTAAACATATTCCTTAGCTGTTATGGAACAACAGGATATAAGTCATATTTATTTTTTTATTCCTGTAAACTTTGTATCTTATGAATATGAGTTACATAAATTTTACAGATTTGATAAGAAAAAATTAACCTAGAAAACAGAAGAAAAGGAAAAGAAATGACAGAATATGTACTGTTTTTAGTTGTTTGAAAATACTTTGAATATAAAAAAAGTAGGGTAGACGCACCAGTTTTGGCCACTGTACCAGTTTTGGCCACATTGGATCAATTTGTCCAATATTTAGCCGGTGAATTCATGATAATAAATAATATGCATTCTTACACTTTAAGCAAACTCTCTTTCATCATTTACAATATCATTTGTTTATTTTTTGCTAAAATGTGACTTGCAAAAAAAAATAAATGTGTGAAACTGCAGTGTGTGCTTACATGTATTAAGATTTTTGCTTAGCTGACAAGTTTTCAGAATCTTTCAACATTAGTCACTTATAGGGTTCTATTTGTTCTGAAACAAATTTCTATTAGGTTTTATGAGGTAAGCTTTCTCTCTACTGCAATTTTACATTTAAATTACTTATTTTAACAGTTTAATGGGGGGTGGCCAAAACTGGTGCATTAAATTTGCTATATGTACCAGTTATGGCCATGTGGGTGGCCAAAAAGGGTACAACATATGTTCCACTTTTGGCCACATGATTCATTATCATTATAGAGGGAATTTTAGCCATTTAATAAATTTAAGAACATCTGGATAAATCAAAATCAATTTACTTTTGTTTTATATAGTAATGGCTTCAATAATAATAAAAGCAAGGCTAATGCCAGTTCTATAAAAGAGATTTTGTTATTCTCTGTCCAATAGATAATTCACTTTAGAATGAAGGACATTGTGCTAGTCACTAAAGAAAATATAGTATTGTGTTTATTTTTGATAAAGCAAAAGGGGAGGTGATATGTAATTTTTAGATATGATAAATAAACTAAAACATAAATTTAAAAAGATTTTACAACTTATAAATTAAAACGTTCAATAAAATTATAGCATGATTTAATTGCTTGTATTTTTCCTAAAGAAATGAAGACGTTCCATAATTTTTGCAATATTTCAGGCACACGGATTTAGAAATACTAAATATTGTGAAAATCTTTACTAGAGACATCTAAATACAACTAAGAATGTATTTCACATTATTTAAAAAGAAGAGGATTCATTTTAACAAGTTTAAAAGAGATTCTGTGCTCTTAAAAAATGGCCTAGAGGGAACACTGCTCTAAGATAAGAAGTAAAATTAAGGCCATTCAAAATGTAATGCCAGCACTACAAGCTAGCAAAGTTTTGGAGTAACCCGTTCTTGCCTTACATCAGAAGTTTGTAGGACGGACACCACTTTCCTCTAATAATGTTGAATCTCAAGTAGTAGATCTAGGTACTAGGAATTGAAGTTAAAAATCAATTAGAAAAGTGGATTTTAGATATTGTCAGAATACTATTTCCTTATAAAAATGGAACAACTTTTAAGATTCTGTCCAGAAAATTGTAGCTGGTAAGATAGAAACTCCATTTCAAGATGGAAGACCAGGCATGAAATGGTAGATTCGCTTCTGAAATCACACCCTAAAATAACTTGCAAAGAAGCAGGGTACATAAATAAGGCATAAGCTAATATAAATCAAAAGATAATTTCAAAAAGTATAACTTTTTGATGAAAATCAAACCAAAATCAGAAAATGCTTTCAAGAAATATAACACTTTGATGAAGATTCAAGTGTTCTAAACAAGCCACAATCCATGAATAATTATAAAACTGATTAAATAGTTAATCTTTATGTCCTATAGGCACTGTTGTCCCGTTTAGTAATCAAATTTAAATATATTTTTTGTTTTTTAATTGAAACTTTCAGTTAAAATCAAAATAAGTATATTTTACTTGATGTTTTTATCAATTCATAAAGAAATTTGCAAAATTCTCTTAATACAGCAAACAAATGTATGTGTGGTAAAATAGATGTTGCATAAAAATGCTTTATTTTTACTTATTATCAATTAAAATGTTTGTTAAACTATATGATATTGGAGTGGCCAAAACTGGTGCATAGAGATGGCCAAAACTGGTGTAGGGGTGGCCAAAACTGGTACAAATTGGAATAAATTACTTGATGAGTTATTACTCACAATCTAAAATATGCTGTAGAAAATCATTATAGCTAACAGAAAGACAATTAAATTTACTAAAGAATGATGTTATTATGATTTAATATGCTTAAATCGGTCAAGAACTGTAAAATTTCTATTTCGAATTTTCTCTAAAAGTGGCCAAAACTGGTGCATCTACCCTAGTTATTAATCGCTTAAAAATATATAATATATAAGTAAATATGAACTTTTAAAAATATATACTATTTCAGTTTTATCTATAAACTTTATATCAAGCATAAACAACTTTTTATTTATGCCTAAATTATCATGTTTAATTTTTTTCGTACTAATAATTGTTTATATCAGAAACGTTGCATATGCGATTGCAATAAAGGGAAATTTCATAATTGTTTCTGATATTTCTCAGGTTTGAAAATTTAAAATCATGAACAAAACATAGCAGAAAAATCCTTACATATAAATAAAAAAATAATATAGGTAGCAATTTAAAAAAACTCAAAAAATATTAATGAATACTTTATAAATATACCGTTAAACAAGAACAGAAATTGCAGTTAATGAATAAAATGTTTCTGCATTTGTTCTATGTTTAAAAAATCTTACGGAATGATAGTATAAGAAATACCTATTATGTTTTTAGAAATTTGGTAAATGTTAAATATGAAACTTTGACTATCAAAATTTCCGATTTTCAATAATAAATTAAAGCATCAATAATAAGAATAAATCTTTAAAAAGTTTCAGTACTGTGATTAAAAACGGTGACATGTAAAGAAAATTTTCACAGTATTAATGCTTTTTTTCAATCTGAAAACTTTTCCGAATATCATAATCATAAATGAATATCATATTTAGCTCCAAAATAATAATCACAAAAAAATACAATAAGTACTGATACATAAACTGCAAGAGTTTAAAATCAATAAACAGTAAAAATCAGAAGAAACAGAACATAGAATAAATACAGTTTCAAACGGCTTCAATTTAATGTTTTTATCTCCCTTTAATGGAACTATGAATCATTCAGCTTTTCAAATCTGTTTATGTTGCACGTTTTGCTTTTGGGCAACGACAAATTAGGATATTTTTGATCACAGGATCGAAAAGGAAGATTAAACAAGTTATCACTCATTCGTTTATTCACAGGAGGCAAGCGCGCTGAATTAAAGCATTGCAATTTAATTATCAAAACAATTATATTCGATACCGTTATATTAAGAATGTATAACAGACGACAGCTTGTGAAATCAAAAAACTAACATTAAACTACAAAAAAAGAGATCAATCTTTAAAAACTATTTAATTTATATTCATAAGATACAAACCTACTGAAATAAAAAGTTAAAATTAAATATGACTTACGCTTTCATTCGATAAATACTCCATAATTAGGCATTTCTTTTAATCCAAGCAATGGCGACGCTTAAAATGTGATTCTTTCTATATCATGAAGAAGCCATAGATGACATGCGCGGAAATCAATGCTCTGATTGGCTGTTCAGAAAAGTACAAAAAAGAAATGTTCAACTACTGTTTTAAATAAGACACTTCGTAGATAATTCCAACATATTTCTCGGTTCGTATATACCATGATCATACTAAGACACTTATGTATCTTAAATTAAGACATCTATTGTGTCTGAATTTTCAGATTAAGACACTTAAGTGACTGAAATTCTTTTTCAGTCACATATGTGTCTAAATTTAAGACACCTCTATTTGCAGTGTAGAGTGTATGCATTACTAAGAAAATTCTCTAAGTGAAAGTAACCTACATTCAATTTATCCTCTTTCTTAAAAGTACCACATCTAAGAAAATGTGAAATATAAAAGCAGTCCTTTAAGTGCAATGTTATCCATTTCAGAAGAATTAAGCTAAACTGATATAAATATAAATAGTAATATAAATACTGTACATAAATATTTTGTTAATTATCATAAATTCATTCCAACATTTGATTAAAATCGCGGTATTTAATTGTAATAAGTCCATTTCGAAAACTCTATTTAGCAAGATTTTTCAGTATGCATTAGTAAGAAAATTCTGAAATTGGAAGTAACATAGATTTAAATTATCGTCTTTGTTAAAAGTACCACATCTAAGAAAATGTGAAATATAAAAGCAGTCCTTTAAGTGCAATGTTATCCATTTCAGAAGAATTAAGCTAAACTGATATAAATATAAATAATATAAATACTGTACATAAATATTTTGTTAATTATCATAAATTCATTCCAACATTTGATTAAAATCGCGGTATTTAATTGTAATAAGTCCATTTCGAAAACTCTTATTTAGCAAGATTTTTCAGTATGCATTAGTAAGAAAATTCTGAAATTGGAAGTAACATAGATTTAAATTATCGTCTTTGTTAAAAGTACCATATCTAAGAAAATGTGAAATATAAAAGCAGTCTTTCTGAATGATGTTATCCACTTCAGAAGAATTAGGCTAAACTAATATAAATATAAATATTGTACGCTTTCCTTTTTAGCGATTTCCTACACTGTGATGTGACGAAATGATCTTATATATATATATATATATATATATATATATATATATATATATATAAAGAAATAGTTATCACGAGATACCAGTATTTTCGACGTTCGAACTTTTCTCTGTCCGCTTCAATCCACATCAGGACCCTTCACGTTGAACACGTTGTAATATAGTAGGTGAGATATTCGCACAAGCATCTGTAATACGTCGTTGGAGGACCCAAAATGTGGGCGGATTGCTCACATACACCTGCTGTTTTAGGTATCCGCAAAGAAAAATATTTTTTTCCTTTCTTTTAGTTTTTGTGGCGTCACAGTTTCGGAAATTACGAATAAACAAATACCCATTTTAAACGTTCTGTTTTTAGGATTCATGTTCACGAGCTTTCTTTTCGAACTAAATCAAGGATGCTCTACAACTTTGTAATTCACTCTTTTCCAATATATTTCTAATAGTGCGTAGCCTTTTTAATGCACCTAGACATACCTTTTGTGACTATAGCTGCAGCCATTCGGCAGTTAAGAGGGTGGGAAAGGACTTTAGTGGGCACTCTGTATGTATATTGAATATAAAGTCTTTGTTAATTATTTCATATTTCCCACTTTCAAGTAGAAGATAAATTTAATAAAGGCAATAAATTAAATCCACAATACTTTATCTTTATCAATAATATGTACTGAACGGTTTGTAAACATATCAAGATTAAATAATGCGATTTCAATCAAATGACGAAATTAATCTTTGATAGCATAGTTTTTACGTACAGTTTCAGTTTATGTTCAGTTTATATTCATTTCGTCATTTGATTCAAATCTCATTATTTAAACTTGATAAGTCCATTTTGAAAACTCCATTTAACACTTCAGACACTTTAGACACTTCACTATATATTACTGAGAAAGATAAATTATTGTGGATTTAATTTATTGTCTTTGTTAAATTTATTTTCTACAAGAAAATGGGAAATATGAAAATAGTCTTTGATGAGCGATGTTATCCACTTCAAAAAAACTAGGCCAACGTAATGCAAATTTAAATACTGTACACAAAGACTTTGTTTATTATCATAGATTAATTTCGCCATTAAATTCAAATCGCGTATTTAATCTTCATAAGACCATTTCGAAAAGGTTGTTTAACAAGACACTTCAGTATACATTATTGATGAAGATAAGTTAGCATATATATTTAATTTATTGTCTTTATTAAAATTCCTCCTACAAGAACATGATAAATATAAAAGCAGTCCTTTACGAGCGATGTTATCCTCTTCAGAAGATCTAAGCTGATTTGATGCTAATACTGTACATGAAGTCTTTGTTAATTATCATAGATTTGTTTCGTTATTTTATTCAAATCGCATTTCTTAATCTTGATAAGTCCATTTCGGAAAACCCTACTTAACAAGACACTTCACGATATAGCACTGACTATGATAAAGTATCATACATTTAATTTATTGTCTTTTTTAAAGGTACCTCATACATGAAAATGTGAAATAAAACAGCAATACTTTATGAGAGATGTTATCCACTTGAGAAAAACTAAGCTATTTTTATTTCATATCAGTCGTAAGGAAAATAGAAAATGTAAATGCTTGTAAAGATTCGATTTCTATTAATATTTAATTTTAAAAATTACATCTCGCCACTTAGCATTTAATATCTGTGTTAGTGATTTAAAGATTCTCAAGAACAAAATTGCAATTTTACAGTCTTTAATGAGAGACGTTATCTATTACAAAAAAAAAAAAAAAAAAAAAAAAAAGCTATTTTAGTTTCAAATCACTCGTAAAGAGAATGTAAAATGTAAGCGCTGGGACAGTAAAGATTAGATTTCCATTAACATTTAATTTTTAAAATTATATTTCGTTACTCAGCACTTTATATTTCGGTTGGTGATTTAAACAAGAACGGAATTACAATTTAAAAAGAATTTTAAAATTTCAACGAAGTACAAATTACTTTCAATCTAATCTGATATTTTAAGTTAAAAAGAAAAGTCGTAATTTAAAGAAGAAAAATTAGAGAGCTTAACTTATGTGTTTTTTAACAGATATATATATATATATATATATATATATATATATATATATATATATATGTGTGTAGAATATTTTTCAAATAAATATTTTAAAAATTGAATTTGAAATATTAGCGTACCTAAAATTATTTTATTCACTCATTTTACTACGCAGCCTTACAGCTGGAAAAGAATGAAAATAAAAACATTTATTTTAAATAAATGTTTTTATTTTCATTCTTTTCAAGAATAAATTCTGTTGAATGTTCTACCAACATACATGCATATATATGTTTTAATTATTTGAAATTTATTTCATTTTTAATTGACTAGTTTTAACTTTAAAAAACTGTTTATTTTCTTTCCCTTTCACAAATTCCAATTTTTTTTTAACGCCTAGTAACTTTTGTTCACATCACAAAATTCATTTCACTTTAGACTATTCTTTATAAGCTGTAAAACTAGGTTTAATGTTGATAGAGGAAATTCGGAGAGCTTAAAGCAAGACTAAATCCCATGAATTTTGTCCATCCACCAGTAAAGCGACCTAGAGCACTTTCTCATTGGTTTAGTAGTCTTGTCGCAATTCACTGTTTAGGGAACCTAGTATTTCTACGCCGCGGATTATTCTTCTCAGGCCCAAAGGTAAAATAACACTACGAATAGACATTTGTGGATTTTGCAGAAACAAAAAGAGTTCATAGATGACAGAAGGTGCCTTTTTTCTGAAATTGATACTTTAGAGGACTGGTAATTTAGGTTCACAAATACCGATTTAAAATTACTAACACCTTTAAAATATCTATTTAATTATTGCTAACCTAAATGACGCAGAAACAAATTGAATGATGCATCAGTGCTGTCATTTATCGGTTTTCGTACAAAGGCAAAAACATTCAGCTTTAGAGAAGTAAAGTAAAAACGCAAAAAAATGAAATAGTTTAGTTTATATCTTCCTCGGCTCGGAAGTATTACATGTGATACTTCAGAACCGATGAGGTTAAATAATCGCCTTCACCTGTTCAGAGTCGATTTCATTTGTGTTCCTACCTACATCAGAAACTGCGCGACTATGAGATTGTCGTAGAATCTTTTACCAATATATTGTTTGAAGGTTACCGGTGTTAGGGGGTAGTTTTTCTTGTGGTGGATCATGTTTACATATATATTTTTAATGTTTAAACCTCTTAAACTGAAGACGTCAAATTATGTTTTGTGGAAATAGTTGCTCGCACTGAAAATGTCTTTCATCAGAGAGCAAGTGACTTCTATAATAATACGGAAATAAGTTTGAATGCGTGTGTATCTATCTCAACGCGTGTGCGCGCGCTTTATTCGGTAATATGAATACAATACCTTGATGTTAATCAATTTCTTTAGTCTATTTATTACTTAATGACAATTTTCATTTATAACTTGGTCATCCATTCGTATTTTTTAATATATTCAACAATGTTTTAGTTGCACATTATAGATAACTGCCAATAAAACAAGTTACGGATCTGAAAATTATTGCGTTTTTGCGAATTTTTGAATACATAACAAGATAAGGAAATTATGTGCTTTTAGACTCAGATTTTATTTTTATATAAAACAGCTTCACTTGGTTTTCAATGACCGGTTTAGTAGATTTCAGGAGTTGCTAATTCTTTTCATTATTGTAGGTTTCCTTTAAACTATCGCCATATATTTTTTTGCATATTATGATATAGTTGCATACTATGATATGCACTAAATGGCCATTAATGACCGAACACACACACACACGAATCGAAGTTTAGACATTTTGTCAAATATTTAAAGATATATTTGTGATATATATATTTTCCTGGAACTTCAGGATTATGAAGAATATGTTTGACTTCATGTTTATCAATGGCGATTTGATTAAAAGGACAATTAGGGGGCCAACAAAAAATCAAAGGAAAATGTTTGAAAGAAATAATGCTTGGGTAATGCACCCTGTAAAATAAAATGCATGAAATGATCTATCGCTATAGATTACGAATATATGGATATTGTATAATATATGTATGCATTTGTGGACGAATAAAACATATATTCATGGAGATATATCGATTTTTTTTAAGTTAAAAAAGTTTTGCATTATTTTTTCTGTATATCATGCAGTGTTTTTTTTATCAAATTTAACGCCAGTTTGAGAACATTTGACAAAATGTAGTAAAAATAATATGGTGCAATTGGAATTTGATGCATTAAATATTTGATGAACTGTGAGCAACTGAATGAAATATTTTTTATCTGCGCATGCGCGCACCATAATTTTTTTTTCATGGTTTGATCATCAACTCTATGAAGCAACTCGTAAAAAACCCCATTTAAATATCGTGAAACTTCAGAAAGATATCGGCAATATAGTGAACTAATGTTTAGTTGGTCTGTAAAAGCTGCTGAATAATAAGGGATTTCCCAAAAATTGCCATTTTTTATTTTCTGGCTTTTAGCAAATGAGTTTGTACTTAATGAATGTCAACCAGTAGATTTAGAAGAAATGCTTAGATTTTGATACTTCTTTTTTTCTTGGAATAGGCTCGTGGCGATTTTCTAAGAAGAAATAAAGCATCCATAAAAAATCAAAAATTAAAAAATTTAAAATTAAAAACGACAATTTATGGAAACCCCCCTTATCATTTAGCTGTTTTGAGACAACAACTAAAAATGAGCTCAGTATATTGCCGATATCTTACTCAATTTTCACGATATTTGATGGCTTTTTTTACGAGTCGCTCTATAGAGTTGATTGTCAAATCATGAAAAAAAAAAAAATACCCTACGCGCATGCGCATATAAAAATTATTTCATTCAACTGCTCATATTTCATTAGCTATTTAATATATTTACATTCCAATTACACCATATTATTTCTACTCCATTTCGTCAAATTTTCTGAAACTGGCGTTAAATTTTGTAAAAAACCCTGCACGATATAAACAAAACACATGCAACATTTTTTTGAACTTTTGAAAAAAATCGATATAACGCCATGAATATATGTTCTATTCTTCCACAAATGAATACATACATGGTACAATATCCATATATTCGTAAGCTATAGCGATAGATCATTTCGTGCATTTTATGTTACAGGGTGATCCCAAAAATTAATCTTTTTCTTCGATTTTTTGTGGGCCCCCCTATGACGGAGAATTGGGGTAGTTCAGTTAAGTGATGGGTTCGTAAAAGTTCATAAGAAAAACTCCAACTAAAAGTACAGGAACTAATGAAAATTTATTAACATTTTTAACACCATAATAAAAGATAATTTACTTCTAAATCTTAAACGGGAGATAGAGGAAATCCACAAGTAAAGGGGTACGCCTGAGCGTACCCTCAGACCACAAGGTCTTTTTTTACATCTTTACATCTTGAGAGCAGAGGTTAAAAAGTGGATGATTTCATAAGCAACATATATGACTTGGCTCCACAACATCGCCAGATTTCAGTATTAGAAAAGTGTACGAAAAGCAGACAAAAGGTCATATTTACACGCCAAAATGATTAGCCCAGAATCTAGCATCCCCCCACCCCCCAAAAAAATAAAATAAAATAAAAATAAAAATAAAATCGCGTGATGCAGAGTGGTTGCGAAAAAAAAACGGTTCAATCTGTGTATTTATCCCAGACGCCATAAAGCCGGCCATAAATTATCAAAACAAATAAATAAGTTAAATAAATGCTACTTAAAATTGCGAAATACTGAAAACGATATGTTTTAACACAACTGACAAAGAAAATTAACGTACATGAAAAGTAATTTAAACACCGCATCAATAAACATTCATTTTATATTTTAGATGTATTATTTCAACGGTCACTTTTACATAACTAAAGAATGAGAAATAATTACATCTCGTGTGGGCAATGCAAACGAAAAAAATAACATTGAAATCAGAAGCAGGTGCATCTGATTCTACTGTTTATATTTTATTTTTTAACGGCCTCCGATGTTATTGAGAAAGCGATTGTAACTCATGAAGTTAAACTTACTGCATTACATTAGAGAATAATAAAAGAAAGAAAGAAAAAACGAACAGATAAGATTCGAAATAGATTTTAAGCGTCGAGTTGAATAATAAATTTTTTACACAGCGAAGGGAAAAAAAACGACATGTTTCAAAAGCCAAAATAAAGGAATTAAATTAATTTTGAAGAAATAAGGATATGTGATATATCTCTGTCACACCCCCGAATTGTCCTTCTGATCCAATCGCCGTTGATAAATACGAAGTCGAACATATTCTTCATAATCCTGAAGTTTCAGAAATATCCGACAATTATATTGCTAAATATTCGACAAAATGTCTAAAATTGAGAGTGTCCGAACATCTATGGCCATATAGTGTATATAGATATCTTTTTTCACTTGAAAACGGAATTAAAATAAAATATTACATTAAAGAAATAATTATATAATTTAAATTTTCTCCTATTGTTTCATGCAACCCTCTATATTCTGAATTTCAAGTTTCTATGCATAACGGAAGTGTTATACAGAGTTTCATTGCATAGTGTGTGATCAGACAAACAAAAATAAAAAATATCATGCTTCAAGCATTGATTATGAAACATTTTCGAATTTATTCAAAATAATATTACAAAACATCACCATTTAACATGGTGAAAGTTGATGTCTAATTAAACACGGTGGAAATCGCTTAACTCGTTTGCAAACTCTAAGCAATTGCATCAATAGTTGAAAAAACATTCCAATTCATTGTAGTAACTTGTATATGATCTATAGAGTTCGATATCTATAACGATCTATTTAGTTCAGTTTGGAAATGCGTAACACAGTTGGAAATTCCCCTTCAGAAATTTACGCCAATAAGAGGAAATTAATTCTTTTGTCCAGTCATGTATATAATATATAGAATTTATGCAAATTAAGTAACATACAAAAATGTAGTTAAATTCAAAAACTCATACTACAATTCAAAACACAGGTACAACAATTGTTGCTCATAGGCAGTACTGTAGCAGAATTTTTTTGTGTGTCCAATAAATGAAACATAAACGCTAGGCACATCATATTCTATACTAAACATCCATCGCTATTGTTTATGAATATAAGTTTGAAATATTTTAACATCCTTAAAATACACTGTTAAATTTTTTTCCGTAGAAAATAAAGTAAGATAATTCTTTGAGTGCCCCTGTAAACGAATTATAAATTCTACACACTTTATTTTTAATATGGAACATTCCATGATAAACCACAATAACTTACATGGAATACCGATAATATTTACTCAAGTTAGAGCACGGGAAAACTGATGGTTATACATACAAACGACCAGGCAAACATTATTCATAAACATTTTTCATTTGTGTTGGAAACTATTGATAAGCCTGAATTTTTACTCAAACGTGGCAAATGAGGTGCGTTCGTACTATAACCAGTTTAATTAACATTCAGATCTTGGTGCAGTAACTGCTGCTTTCTTATGCAAAAATGCATGAATACAAAATTTATTACGATTCTATATATTCAAGTCAGTAACACGGAAATAATAGGACCCCTTCTTAATTAGAACGTAATTACCATGACAACCTACAAACGTTACCTATCACGGGATATCACTGAATTATTTACGTATGATAGGATTTGATAGAATGAGGAAAACTTTATCAATAATTTTTTAAAAGTTTAGATTCGGTTTTCATAAAATGTGAAATGACTCGACAAAAATCTGCAGCGATTATATGTATTAAATTAAAAACCATTCGGTTGGGTACTTTTTGCGCTATTATATGCGGACAGACGGGCAGACAGACAGACGGAAGGAAGGAAAAGACGGCGACTGTAGCGGATACGTATTTATATAATTACGAACGCACCTAAAAAGTACACCAGATAGCTAGACTCAGTATACTTTACAGTTATCAGTATAACAGAATATGAATTACCTTTTGTTTTTATTTCATCTAAAATTATAATGAGCATTTCATTTTACAGCACTAAAAAAATAAGTAAGCAAAGTAATGAAACATATTTAAATTTGATTTTTAGATTTTAAATCATGAAAAAGCAGGGTAAAAAAAATATCTTGGAATTAGTTGCTTTTTAAAATTAGAACTTCCAACCGATTTGAATCAATATTTTCGTAAATACTCTGCACTTATCATTGTGTGATAATATAATTATAAATGGATGAATCACAAATTATATTAATAAATGCTTTTGTAGAAAAAGTTAAATCATCCGATCTTTCCACGCCAGTGACGTATGGACATATTAATCTTAAAGAAAATGGAAGAATTTAGACACTCTTTTAAAAAAGAACAAAGTATTTTATTTTGCAACTTTAAATGTGTAACGTAAGTAGCAAATTTTAGTCCAATGATTTAATATTTAAAGACAAAACGAAATTATCTTCATTACAATTTAGAAAATTACAGAGACAAAGTTTACACATCTATCAGTTTTAGTAAATTATGATCACTCTTGTCCTTATAGTTTTTACTACATTTTCATTAAGCAATGTTTACCATCTTTTAAATCAATCGTTTTCAATACCCGGTATTATGCCACGCGGTATATCCAGTGTTTATTAAATAGAGGTAATCAACCTCTTAAATTGGATCTGTAAATACTAGACACAGTTTAACTGTAGGAAATAAATCTATATTAAATTATCGTCACACAATAATAAAATAAAGATTCAGAAACATTAAATGTGATCATTTTTAAGAATTTTGAAAACTAGAAAACTTTAAAAGTTTAAAAACTAGACTACGCAAATACTAGTATTGCGAAACCGCAAAACAGCTCCTTCATCTTGCCAAGAGACAACAAACAATTCCAACAATTACCCACTAGAGAGCTGGAAAAAGGGAGTAAAACTGAGATTTTCTTTCCAGAAGGCAAGCGTACGTTTATACATAGTTTATGCGTTTACATTTGGTTGACTTTATTATAAAGTATTGTTGAAAGTCGAAAAATTCACGAAAAAATTCGAATGTAATTTCATGGATTTATTTAGTGTTATTATTCAATATTATTATGGTAATAATATGAAAAAAGTATTGCAGTTACGTAAAAATGCCTTTTCAAAATTCTTCTCAAAATTTCTTTCAAAAAACTTCTGTTTAATGACGTATTGTCTTGAGGCTGGTGAACTATTCCTTGAAATTAATTCTTTTACAACTGATTTAATATTGGACACTATTTTGAGCCAGTTCATCGCTATTCATAATTTGTTAACGTAATTTTTCTGTTTAACTTTCCCCTTGAAAATATTAGTTATATCTAGCAAATATTTCTACGAAAGTGTCATTAATCACTTGAGTTATTTATTACCTATTAATGACAACTTTTTTGAAAAAAAAAAAAAGGTCATATAAAGTTTAAAGTAATAAATGATTTTTTGTAAATGCTTTTTTATTAAAATTACCATGGTAATAAATACAAAAGAATATTGTTGCAATTAGATATCCCCAGTAATATATTCTGTTTTAATGATTTATTGCCATTGATGCGTTTAAAGCATTCTTTGAAAAATATTCTCTTCCTTATAATTAATTGTTAGATGACACAATTTAGTGCATATGGATTTATTTTTCATGAACAAAATTAATTTTCTCGAAAGCTATCCATCACTTTTTTAATTCTACACAGCTGAAGTTTCAATTGCATAAGTTATTTATTACTTATGCAATAAAATATATTGTATTTTATGACTAAAATAACATTAAAGGTGCAAATGTAAATGAAAACAATGAATGATTAACAGTTAATTAGGCAAAAATTAAAATGATTAAATATTAAAGTGTTATTCAAGATTATCATGGCAATATTATTAAAGAAAATTTTGTTGCAGTTAAATATTTCCTGTGAGTTTTTATTCCTCGATGATTTATTGTCACTGAGTCTGGCGAAATAGTCCTTGATAATAAGTCCATTCCTTGTGATTTATTGTTATATAACACCTTAAGACAGCTCATCACAATTCTAATTCCATTAAATTCATTTTCCTCTTGAGCTTTCTCTTTATTATTTTAGTTCGGTTTAATTTACATATAAGCGTTATCAATTACTTAAATTATTCATTATCTCTGAAGGACAATGAACAGTATTCCTGATGACTTTAAATTGAAAAAAAAAAAAACAATAAATTATTAACATTTAATTATTAGATGCAAATTATTTTAGTTTTATAAATTTATTTGGTTTTACGAATCAAAATTACTATTGTAGTAATAAAAAATATTTTTTTTTTCAATCAAAGAAAAGTCTCTGTATTGCATTGCCATTCAATGATTTAGATTCATTGAGGCTGGAGAAGTATTGATTTGTATATAAGGATAATTAATACCTTAAATTATTCATTGTATCTGAAAGACAACAAACGGTTTTTCTGATGAGTAATATAAATTTTAAATATAAATTATTAACGTTTAATTAATTAATGCGAAAATTTTTATTTCATAAATTTATTTGGTTTTATTATTCAATCATTATTGTAATAATAATAATGATAGAAACAAAATTAAGTTAACAAAATAGTCACTGTATTGTATTGCCTTTCAATTATTTAGAGTAATTGAGGCTGGAGACGTATTAATTTATGTATAAGCGTAATCAATTACTTAAATTGTACATTATCTCTGAAAGACAACAATCAGTATTCCTGATGAATTTAAATTAAAAAAAACGATAAATTAATATAATTTAATTAATGTATGTGAAAAATTTTTAATTTATAAATTTATTTGGTTTTATTATTCAAAATCATTACTGTAATATTAAAAAAAGGAAATATTTTCAGTTAATGAAATAGTCCCTGTGTTGTATTACTTTTCAATGATTTAGAGTCATTGAGGTTGGAGAAATATTAATTTATATATAAGCGTAATCAATTACTTAATTTATTCTTTATCTCTGAAAGACAACAAACGGTATTTCTGATGAGTTTAAATAAAAATTTTAAGTGTAAATTATTAGCTTTTAATTAATTGATACGAATAATTTTAATTAAAAATTTTTTTGATTTTATTATTCAAAATCACTATTCTAATAATATTAAAAAATTGTTTTCCAGTTAACAAAATATTTCCTGTATTATATTGCTTTTTAATGATTTAGAGTCACTTAGGTTGGAGAAGTATTTATATATTAGTGTAATCAATTACTTAAATTATTCAATATCGCTGAAAAACAACAAACGATATTTCTGATGAGATTTTAAAAAAAAATTAAGCAATATAGGATTAACATGTAATTCATTGATGCGAATAATTTTAATGTTATGAAAATATTTGGTTTTATTATTCAAAATCACTATAGTAATAATATTTTTAAATAATGTTTTTTTTATACGAATTGAATATTTCCAACTGAGGGGGGAAATGCCCAGGCCGGGAACCGAACCCAGATCCTTGGCATACAAGGCCAATGAATTGTAACTGTTTAAGTTAACTGGCCGACAACCGGTGAGATATTTTGCTCAGTTAGAAATATTCAATTCGTAATAGTTTAATGTTTATTAGTTAAATAATTAGTCCCTGGTAAAGTATTAATCGAAAATAGTTCAATAAATGAAAATTAAAATTCCAGTGCTATATCCCCTTTGAGTTAAATAACCAAAACATACATAAAGCACGAATAATTATACAAAAATTACTTTCAGGTACATAAATATCTGGACAATTCTCGAATAAGTGCAAAGAAAATAATAACAGCATTTAAATCATAAGTAAATAAATAAATAGAAATGCTTAATTCATCTTTAAAAGTTAAACTTAAATTTACACTATGTATCAAATTACTTAAAAGATGACAAAATTTAAAATATGTTAAATTACTTTAATACCTTTGTACTTTCAACTATATATATATAATATATATAGCATTGTTTACCTGATCTAAAAAATTGACTTCCACTTTCACTCCTTTCGTCATCATGTACGTGAATTTTGAAAATTAGACGTTAATAACAATAGTATTTCTTATATTCCTCTGACGAACACTATGTCTTTTTTTTATAGTTGAAAGTACTAAGGTATTAAAGTAATTTAACATCTTTTAAATATTATCATCTTTTAAGTAATTTTACACATAGTGTAAATTTAAGTTTAGCATTTGAATCCTACTGAACACGGCTTTGTAATTTTTAAAGATGTCCTAGATTTTTCTGATGTATTTTGAGATATTTTAAATTTGTATTTTAAATATCTTTATGTATATTTATGCACCTGAAAATAATTTTTGTACAATTATTTGTGCGAAAATAGTTCTTTTCCATGCGATTTATTGCTAGACAGCACTTTAGATAAACTCCTTACGATTCAAGTTTCATGAATTAGATTTTACTCTTTATGATTCTATTGAATAATTGTAGTTCTATATAGGAGAAAATTTAATTTTAGTGTCATCAATAATTATTTCCTTCAGAATTTCTACCTATTTTTTTTTCCAAAGATAATGAATAAAACAAATAATTATTATTCGAGATATTCATTATGTCTAATGCACTGTGGACATAAATTCTAACGAAAATAATAAAAGTGTAAGTGAAATTTGTAATAATAAATGGCTGAGATGTACCATATAATCCGGTAAATAAAGAACAATTTTGAAGCAAGAAAATTCGTCAAATATTGCAGAACATGCATCTGCAATATTTGACAAATTTTCGTGCTTCAAAATTGTGCTTTACATGTCGATTTTTTACGGTACAACTCAGTCATTTAATATTACAAATTTCATTTAAACTTTTATTGTTTTCGTTAGAATTTATGTCTGTTATCTTTCAGAGATAATGAATAACTTAAATAATAATTATTTGTTTTATTCATTATCTTTGAAAGACAATAGACATAAATTTAGACGGAAATAATTATTGATTACACTAAAATAAAAAATTCTCCTATATAGAACAGAAATTATTCAAGATAATTATGAAGAATGAAATCTAATTCATGAAACATGTATCTTGATCAGTTTAATTAAACTACTCTATAGCAATAAATCATATGGAAATGGAGTATTTCCGATTGATTCTTCACCAGCCTTAATGTCTCTCAATCATTCAAAAGCAATATAATAGAGTGGGCATTTTTTTAACTAAAAACTTTATTTAAAAATATCATTACTATTGATATATTATTGTTATATTTGATAGTACTATTACTATACTACAGAGTGTCCGGTCTCAGCGGTGTCAAATGGCTAATTCCTAAACCGTTATTGATTGACATATAGTTCCAATTAAAAAAATGTTTTAAATCAGGTAAAGAAATATTTAAAAAGCGATTTGGGTCAATAAAAATATTTCTTAAAAAATTACGGAACTTAAATTTTCATACGGTCCCCCGATCCTATGAGTAATATTTAGTAAAATTTTCCTATTACACTGACAAGTAAGGCAAAAAAAGTCCCATTCATATAACACTAAAATTGAGCGAGTAATGAAACTTTCAAAATGCATGACTTATGCCACTTTTCTGCTCCGAAAACAAATGAGTTCGCCTTGGCTTTGAGGGGTCACATACCAAGTGCTTAAAGTATTCGAAGATCTTATTTCGTGTGTATCTGCGCTTTGAAAAAAATCGTACAAGTATTACGATTAAGTTAACATTTATTAAGTTTCAGATTGGCTAAAATAACATATGTTTTATTTTGGCAGGATTTGAGACTGTTTCTTTTATGATTTCTTTTAACAAAAATTATGTTATTTTTATAAGTTTTTATGTTACTTCAACGATCGTATGTATGTTTTTCCAGTTCAAAATTTGTACTCGAACTTTAACTCACATTTAAATATACGATCGAGATTACATTTTACATTCTGGCGCAAATTAAATAACAATCTAATATTATTATGATTTTTGGTGGTTACCATTTATAGTTATTTTACAGGATAATACAAAAAATTTCGGATAGATAACCGCCAAGCAGTTTAAGAAAAACTTTTAGATTAGATAATACAAGACTGGGATTGTTGGATTTTTTTAACTTTTATGTATTTTTTAGCACTGAATCCGAAAATTACATTAATTTTTAACCATCATGTCAGGATATTTCGCAAATCATAAATTGTCAAATTTAAAGAATAACGAAAATCGGATACAATAAAGTAGAGAAGATGGTTGTGTTTTTTAACTTTTAATAATTGATTTTTACGTACTTTTTAGCACTGAATCTGAAAATGACCTTCATTTTTAACCATCACGTTAGATTTTTTTTGCAAATCGTAAATGTGTAAGTTAAAATATAGCAAAAATCTCATACTAGAAAACATATGTAAAACTTTTTTTGTTTTATTTTATTTTATTTTATTCAATAATATATTCGATATTTTTGCTTATCCTGGGATTCTTACAGCTAAATAGCTGAGTGGTCCGATGAGATGAGGGAGGGGATTCAATTTACTTTGAACATTTAAACTTTGAAATTTGCGAAAAATGCTGATGTGATGGTTAAAAATGAAGGTCAATTTCAGATTCAGCGGTACAGAATATGTAAGAATCAATTATCAAAAGTAGTGATGGGCGATAACGAGATGTTTTTCTCGATTGTCTCGATTGTATGGACATCTCGATATTTTTCGATTGTGTAATTTTTTTCTCGATGACTCCAGTTGTCCAATTGCTTTTATACATAATATATTATATATGTCATACATTTATCAAGAATCGTCTGCGGGTGAACTGGAATGAGTCGGTGTTAATAAAGACAAGGTGACGTCGCCCGCTAGTGGGCCACTCCTTTAATCGGGTCCCTAAGTTATACGTAATCTTGTAATATGAAATCACGAACAGGTTACCCGCTATATACGACACCGTATAGCAGGCGTGGTGTGCACGCACTACAAAATCTTGAAAAAAAAATATATAATCTCGAAACGAACGAACCTCGGACCAGATCTCTTGGTGGTGGGGTCAAAGTGAGCGGAGGGGCAAAGTAGCTGCATAATATGAATAAGCCGTCACAGGTCTTCAGGCCTTTCGAACCATATGTCACACGAGGGGTCTGGATCTGAATTTATAAAAATGCCCTTCCCGTGGATGCAAAGTGGGGGGAGGGGTGCGGGAGGTGGATAACATGAGTAAGTGGTCATAGGCCTTTCCAACAATATGTCACATGAGAGGTCTCGGCTAAATTTAGAAAAGTGTCCCCCGTGGGGGAAAATTTGGGGGGGGGGCGATTACCGGAGGTGTATAACATCAATAAGTAGTCACAAACCTTTCCAACGATATCTCACATGTGGGGTCTTGGCTAAATTTGTAAAAGTGTCTCCCCGTAAGTTGGGGGACGGACACCGGAGGAGCATAACATCAATAAGTAGTCACGGACCTTTCCAACGATATCTCACATGTGGGGTCTTGGCTAAATTTCGAAAAGTGTCTCCCGGGGGGGCAAAGTTGGGGGGACGGACACCGGAGGAGCATAACATCAATAAGTAGTCACAGACCTTTCCAACGATATCTCACATGAAGGATCTTGGCTAAATTTGGAAAAATGTCCCTCGGGGGGCAAAGTGGGGGGGGCTGTCACTGGAGGGGCTTAACATCAATAAGTAGTCACAGACCTTTCCAACGATATCTCACATGAGGGGTCTTGGCTAAATTTAGAAAAGTGCTCCCCGGGGGGGGGCAAAGTGGGGGGGACGGACACCATAGGTGCATAACATCAATGAATAGTCACAGACCTTTCCAACGATATCTCACATGAAGGGTCTTGGCTAAATTTGGAAAAATGTTCCCCGGGGGGACAATGTGGGGGGGTCTGTCACCGGAGGTGCATAACATCAAAAAGTAGTCACAGACCTTTAAAATGATATCTCACAAGACGGGTCTTGGCTAAATTTGGAAAAGTGTCCCCCGGGGGGCAAAGTGGTTGGACGGCCCCCGGAAGTGCATAACATCAATAAGTAGTCACAAATCTTTCCAGCGATATGTTACATGAAGGGTCTTGGCTAAATTTAGAAAAGTGTCCTGAAATTTCATATATTATACATAATATTTATCGGAGGGCTCCATAAAAAAATCCGATCTAAAATGATAAAAACGGAAAAAACTACCCCCGCAGTGGGGGCCAAATTGGGGAAGGGAGGAAGACAGTCTCATAATATGAAAGAGTCATCCGAGAGCTTTCCGATAACATATCACATGACGGGTCTAAAAAAGTTTGAAAATTGCTCCCCCTCCCTCCCCCCTTTGGGCCAACTCTTTCGCCCCGGAATTTACGCAGCCCCTACTTTAAAATTTTTATGTTCAATAAATAATATTTATTGGAAGAATGCATAAAAAACCTACATCTAAAATGATATTTAAATTTATTATAGAAGTCGGCTACGGTTTTAAAAATTTGTTCGCCCCCACCCCACCCTCCCCCGAATTTCACCTTCGGTGGAAGAAAGGTTCATAATATGAAAGAGTTGTCAAAGGGCTTTTCGATTATATGTCACAGGAAGAGTTCGGTAATTTTTTTTAAATTGCGCCCCACCCACTCTCACGTCCTCGGAACTCACAGGACCCACCTTCCTCTTTGAAATTTTTATATTTAATAAATAATATTTATCGGAGGGCTCCAAGTATGTGACAGCTTGGTAGGGCTAAAATAAGAAAAACATTGAAAATTAAAGCTCCATTTCACAGTTCATTGTCATGCCTATTTCTTTCTCCAGTTTGCCCCTCGATATCTCTTCTCGGCCCTTCTTGGCTGAGCGTGAAATGACAATCATCGAGAGTAACATTTCGGAGAAAGGACGAAAACTGATTTCTCATTCTCGACAATGTCATATGAAATGTTGAACAGAGACCGAGAGCGAGAAACGAGACGGTGAGATATCTCGAAGTAAGCGAGAGGTTTGCCCTCGAGCAGAATGTCTCCTCGAGATAAACGAGCAGTTTGCGTCCAGAAAATAGATCTCGGAAGTGCGAGAGCTCTCTCTCGCACTTCGAGAGAAAGGAAGCTTTCAGAAGAGTCAAACTTACCGCGCTTCTGGTGTAAGTCATGATTTCCCAAAGGAGTGCATGTTTTTTTCCATTCGCTTTTGTTATTAACCGATATGGGTTAGGAGGCATAGTGGTTTAAGTTATCAGTTCGAGTTTCAGTTGTTGATATAGAAGTTTTCTATTGAATTTGGCACCAGTTTGTCTTTGATTTTCAATGTTTCTCTTATTTTAGCCCTCCTAAGCTGTCCCATATCTCTTAATATTAGAATGCTATTGTTAAAACAAAACTGCGCTGCAAAATATGTGTTTTCAAGATTTTAAGTGTCGCCTCAGGAAAGAGGATTTTTCAAAATTATTTTACCCCACTCATGTAATATATTAAAATAAGGGTAATTTCATAACCTTTCTAAATCTACCTTTCTTTTGTCAATCCACTGTTAATTTTAGACCCCTGGGCTTAAAATGCTCTAAAGGAATATACTTAGCGGTGGTTTTTTTCGTACTCTGGTACGGTATCTTTCACTCATAGGAAAATTATAAGACTAACATCAAATTGCGTCTAAAATCGAATAAAAAATATGGACATGTGTTTCTTAATTTTAACTCCCTTCTTCGCCCCAAGAGGGCGCTTTAAAGTTTTGTTTCTTTAAACCTTTAGTATACTGTTTGTCCAAAAATTATAAAATTCACAAAATAAAGTCTTTTCACTCTTCCCTATCTTCTCGTATCAATTTTATTTTTACTACCACCAGGGGACGCCGCCCAGTGAAACATTTTACTTTTAGGTTCAGTCTATTGGTATTTTTCATCTGTTTTTCATAATATTTTGTCTCATTGTTTTTCTTCCTTGTAGATACTATTCTCTAAGTTCTTGATCCATTCTGACCATTTGGGCACTCATTCTGGACCAGCTGTGGCCCATTGGCCCCCTCTTCATTTGTCTGGCTCTAATCACACGCTTCACTTGTTCTTTTACCATTTCTTCTTTTTCTTCAATTTTTTTCTTATTCAATGGTTCGGTTTTTTTTTTTACCATTCTCAACTTCCCCTAGTCCTCTCTTACATCAAGTTAACTTCCATCCTTGGTCTGCCCTATTGTCAATTTGGGGCCTAATGCCCCTTGGGGGGGGGGGGGGTTCTTCTACCTTTTCCAGGTCCATCATCTAATACCACGTTGGTATTTATTGGAAGATTAAAATTATCCGAAATACCAAAAATGAAGTCCATTGAAGTTTTATTTTAGTTATAGAATTCCCTATTAGCGGATATATTTGTCTGTTTACCTTTCTATTTTTCGATAACACTCCTTTGTTTTCGATAAAAGGAGAAATTCACCAGCATTAGACTCACTTTAGACATTTAGGGAACCGGAACTTTCACTTGTATCAAACCTTCTGCCTTTATCGAAAAGAAAAAAATGCTAATCGATTCTAGCTAATGTGCCTAAAATAAAAAATGAGCTAGTAAATGTGTTAGAAACTAGCTACTTTGGATTTTGATACAGACTTGAAGAGTCATGTTGGAATCCCCAGGCACTGGAAAACAATTTCCGTGTTAGACAGGTTCCCTCTTAGCAGTTATATTTATCTGGTTGCCCTTATGTTTCTCGATAAACGGTGAAATTCCACAGCATTAGACGCACTTTAGACATTCAGGGAACTTTAACTTGTATCAAACCTTCTGCCTTTATCGAAAAGAAGAAAATGCTAATCGATTCTAGCTAATGCGCATAAAATAAAAAATGAGCTAGTAAATGTGTCAGAAACTAGCTACTTTGGATTTCGATACAGACTTGAAGAATCATGTTGGAATCGCTAGGCACTGGAAAACAATTTCCGTGTTAGGCAGGTTCCCTCTCAGTAGTTATATATGTTTGGTTATCCTTACGTTTTTCGATAAAGCTGTCTTGTTTTCGATAAACAGAGAAATTCCACAGCATTTGATACACTTTAGACATTTAGGGAACTTTAATTTGTATCAAACCTTTTTCCTTTATCGAAAAGAGGGAAATGCTAATCGATTCTAGCTAATGCGTCTAAAATAAAAAATGAGTTTTTAAATGTGTCATAAAGTAGCTACTTTGGATTTCGATACAGACTTAAAGAGTCATGTTGGAATCGCTAGGTACTGGAAAAGAGTTTCCGTGTTAGGCAGTTCCCTCTTGGCAGGTATCTTTATCTTACTATCCTTACGTTTTTCGAAAGAAACTTTTGTTTTCGATCAATGGAGAAATTCCACAGTATTTTACATTTAGGGGAACTTTAAACTGTATCAAACTTTTTGGAGTTATCTAAACAGTAGAAAGGTTAAAGGTATATATACATATTTTTAAACTGTTGAATGCAGGCGTTATTTTTGTGTGTAATTGTGTCTTAATATATATTGTAGTATGTGTGTTTTAGTAGAAAGGTTATTTGATTCATCAAATGAGCCATAGTTACGTGATTTGGACATTGCAGTTTCATAAAGAAGAAAGGGAATTTATTCCAATGCAAAGAAAATCACTTTAAAATACTGAAATTCAAATGAGATATCTTTATAAATTCCTTCCATAAGATTAGCATTAGCGAGCAGGTCTTTTCAATTGACTGAAGTAACCCCTTAAGCCTAAATCAGGAGAAAATAATTACGATAGCAGAATTATCGAGCAAACCCTATCACTACTACGAAAATTTCGGCAAGAATAATAGCTAAGTTTTCCAACAATTGTTTTTACCTTTCTCGTTATAATCGATTGTAAAACATCTCGATTGTAGATTCTAGGAATTAATCGATGGCTGTATCGATTGTGATTTTTTACGATGACGATTCTTCTCGATTGTCGAATTTTCGAGAATCGCCCATCACTAATCAAAAGCTAAAAAACATGACATAACCCAACTTTTGCAGGCTAGTGTAATTTAATAATATTTTAAAATACGTATCATTTTGTAAAGAATTGAGGCTGTTAATTTAGCATCATTTTATTTAACAAAAATTCTGTTTTTTCTTTCTTCGTAAATGTTTATTACAAATTGTATATTTTCATTAATATGTCAGATTGACTAAAGATTTCAAATTTATATTACAATGTTAATTTTCCTCTCAACCATTTTTTAATAAATCTGACGAAAATAAATTTCGACTAAATTTGTGAATGACCCCCAATTATCAGCAAAAAAAAAAAAAGGTCCAACTTTAAACAGCTATTACCCGATCAATTTTAATTGTAGAATAACGGAACTTTTTGTGTATTACTTGTCAGTGTAAAAGGAAAATTTTACTAAATATAACTTACAGGACCGGGAGACTGTATAAAAATTTTAATTTAGTATTTTTCTAAGAATTGTTTTTATTGTACCAAATCGCTTTTAAAATATTTCTTTACCTGATTTTAAACATTTTTGTAATTGGAACTATATGTCTATGAATAACGGTTTAAGAATTAGCCATTGGACACCGTTGAGACCGGACATCCTGTGATTTTGAATAATAAACCAAATGAATTCATAAAATTAAAATTATTCGCATCAGTTAATTAAATCTTAATCACATGCTGCTTAAATTTTTATTTAATCTCATCTGAAATAACGTTTGTTGTCTCTCAGGGATATTCAATAATTTAAGTAATTGACTGCGCTTATACAAGGTGTCCCAGAAGTAATGGGACAAATTTTAAGGGGAGGTAGGGAACATCACATGGATTCAGATTTGCATAGCAACCTAGGGTCAAAAAATCTTTCCGGGCGCAGTAGTGACGACACAAAACACAAGAAAGATAGGATGCGAATAAGAGGAGAAAACATATTTATTATCCTTAGTACATCAAAAAACTAAGAAGAAAGAACATTAAAGGGACAACGATCGTCATCAAAGTAGGTGTTCGAAATTTTGACCCCAGGCCGTGATGCATGGAAGCGCATCTCCGGCGTATGGAAGATCTAATGTTCTCGAAAATACTGGGAGTGCCCCGGACTTCCCCAGCAGCTGCCACGATGCGTGCAACAAGTTCTCCATCACTTTCCAGCATTGTCCCGGCATTTTTGCAGTACTAAGAATAATAAACATGTTTTCTCTCTCTGTTCGTGTCCTTTCTTTCTTGTGTTTTGTGTCGTCACTACCGCGACAGGAAAGCGTTTCCGACCCTGGGTTGCTAAGCAAATCTGAATCCTTGTGATGTTCCCTACGTTTCCTTAAAGTTTGTCCCATTACTTCTGGGACATCCTTCATATAAATTAATATTTCTTCTGCCTCAATGACTCTTACTCATTGAAAAGCAATACATACAGGAAATATTTTGTTAACTGGAATTTTTATTTTTATTTTTTATTATAAGAATAGTGATTTTGAATAATAAAACCAAATATTTTTTTCAATATAGCATCCATTAATTAAATGTTAGTAATTTATAGTTAAAGTTTTTATTTAAACTAGTCGTTAGAAATACGATTTGTTGCCTTTCAGAGATAATGAATAAATTAAGTAATTGATCACGCTTATATATAAATTAATATTTATTAAACCTTAATGACTCTAAATCATTGAAAGGCAATACAATACAGGGACTATTTTGTTAACTTAAATTTTTTTTTATCATTATTATTATTACAATAATGATTGAATATTAAAACCAAATAAATCTATAAAATTAAAATTAATCGCATCAATCAATTAAATTTTACTAATTTATAGTTAAACATTTTATTTAAAATCCTCTGAAAAACCGTTTGTTGTATTTCGGGATAATAAATAATTTAAATAATTGATTACACTTATATCTAAATTAATACTTCTCCAGCCTCATTGACTCTAGATCATTAAAAAGAAATACAATATAGGACTACTTCGTATATTTGTAATAATAAATGATTGAGATGAGCCGTATAATCCGACATGTAAAGTACAATTTTGAAACAAGAAAATTGGTCAAATATTGCCGGCGTGTTATATGCCTCGTATTAAAATGAAAGTTTAAAAATGAAATATCAGAATCGAAATGTTCTATATAAATGAACAGGAGGATGAAGATGTGTTTATTTGAATGAACTAGAAAATGATTTTAAAGGGTTTATAAGGACTGAAATAGATAGGCTTGACAGTAGCGAATATCCTCACTTCACATTTGTTTATCATACTCCTATTATAAAGAGGTAAAAATTGTTTATTTGTCGGAGATAAGCTCAGGAACTACCGAACCGATTCCAAATGTAATGGTATCAAAATGATGGTGTTCGCCCAACTTAGAACATAGGCTATATCTTATGTCGGGGCCACTACCCCAAAGGGGCTGCAGGAGCAAAAAACGTTCTAAAAATGCGATTTTTGCGTTGCTGAAGGGCCTAGAAATATGAAATTTGGAATATTAGTTACTTATAAGATATAAATGGTGTATAAGAACAGTTCTTAAACAATTCGAAATTTAAAAGGGGTGAAAATGCACAAAAAGCGTTCTAAAAAACGTTCTAAATGGTAGTTTCTACATAATCTCAGGAAATACCAAACCGATTTCAAAAGTAATGGTATCAAAATGATGGTGTTAGTCCAACTTAGAACATAGGCTATATTTTATGTCGGTGCCACTACCCCAAAGGGGGTGCAGGAGCAAAAAACGTTCTAAAAATGCGATTTTTGTGTTACTGAAGGACATAGAAATATGAAATTTGAAATATTAGTTACTTATAAGATATAAATGGTGTCTAAGAACAGTTCTTAAACAATTCGAAATTTAAAAGGGGTGAAAATGCACAAAAAGTGTTCTAAAAAACGTTCTAAATGGTAGTTTCTACATAATCTCAGGAAATACCAAACCGATTTAAAAAATATTGGTGTCAAAATGATAGAGACAACGTTTGCTCCAAGATAGGCTATGTTTTATGTCGGTGCCACTACCACAAAGGGGGTTGTAAAAAACGTTCTAAATTGCAATTTCTATGCAATCTCAGGAAATAATGAACCGATTTCAAATATAATGGCGTTAAAATGATGGTGGCAGATCTTGCTCCAACATAGGCTATATTTTATATATGTTTCCATTAATCCAGAGGAGATGCAGGAGCAAAATGAGCGAAAAGCGTTCTAAAAACGTTCTAAATGCCGCTTTGTCACCAATATCTCAGGAAGAATCAAACTGATTTCAAAAGTAATGTTAAGAAATTGATGCTGACAGCCTCTGTTCTAACATAGACGCTATTTTAAGTCGGTATCACTATCACCTAGACGTTGCAGGAGCAAAAAAGCGTTCCAAATTTCCATTTTTGTGATCGGTAGGGGCTAGCAACTTAAAATTAGGCAAGGTAAATATGTATTACATATAAATGATCTTTAAGAACGGTTTCGAAAAAATTCGAAATTTAAAAAGGGGTGAAAATGCGCGAAAAGTGTTCTAAAAACATTCTAAATTGCGATTTCTACTCAATGTCAGGAAATTCCAAAGCTGTTTCAAAAGTAATGGTTGCAAATCAATGGTGACAGTCCCTGCTATAACATAGGTTATATTTTATGTTGCTGTCACTACCATCTGAGGGTTGCAAAAGCAAAACATGTTCTAATTTGCGTTTTTTGCATAACTGAAGGGTCTAACACTTTGAAGTATGGCATGGTATTTACTTACAAGATGCAACTGCTTTCTAAGAACTGTCAAAAGAAAATTTAAAATTTAAAATATGAAGTGAGCGAAAAGCGTTGTAAATAACAATTTTTATGTAATCTTATCAAATACCAAACCGATTAAAAAAATAATGATGACAAATTGTTGGTGATAGAACCTGCTCAAACATAAGCTATATTTTATGTCTGTGCCACTACCACCAGAGGGTTGCAGTAGCTAAAAACTTTCTAAATTGCGATTTCTGTGATACTGAAAAGGCTAGAAACTTTAAATATGGCATGGTAGTTACTTATAAAATATAAATGCCCTCGAAAGACTGTCGAAAATAAATTTGAATTAAAAAGGGGTGAAGTGAAGGGGAGGTGCGAAAAGCATTCTAAAAAAAAATCCTAAATTACGATTTCTACGCAATTTCAGGGAATATAAATCAAATATAAAAGTAATAGCTGCGAATCAGTGGTAGCAGTCTCTGATCCTACACAGGCTATATTTTATGCCGATGATTCTACCACCTGGGGTTCACAGGAACAACAAACGCTCTAAAAAAGGCCTTTAAAAGCTTTCTAAATTACGTTTCTGTGGAATATTAGGAAATAACAAACCAATTTCAAAATTAATGTTGGCAAATTAATGGTGACAGTATCAATTTCAACACAGCCCTTTATGTTGAGAGAGGTGGTAGAACTTGGAATTTGACATGATGGTTAATTTTAAGGTGTAAGAAGATGGTTTCTAAAAAATTCAAAACTTCAAAGGAATACTGAAATGAGCGTATTAAATGAGCATAAAGGTTTCAAAATATTTTCTAAATTATCATTTATTTAGTTTTATTTCATTTTATTAATTTAAGTCTCATTTCTGCTTTATGCAGTGAAACAATGATGCTTAATCAAATTGTGTTTTAAATAGTAATTGTTTTAATTATTCCTAAAATTAATAAGTACCTTTTAATAAACTAAAATATTACCTTTTAATGAAATAAAAATTTAGTTAGTACCTTTTAATAAAAATTAGACATATAAATATCACTTGGCATATTTCAAATATTACGCGAGCAAAGCCGCGGGGTTTGCTAGTAATCTATACTCCTATTATAAAGAGGAAAAAATTGTTTATTTGTCGGAGGTAAGCTCTGGAACTACCGAACCGATTCCAAAAGTTATGGTATCAAAATGATGGTTTTCGTCCAACTTAGAACATAGGCTATATCTTATGTCGATGCCACTACCCCAAAGGGGGTGTAGGAGCAAAAAACGTTCTAAAAAT
Organism: Maratus speciosus; assembly: GCA_963932465.1. Taxonomy (NCBI): domain Eukaryota; kingdom Metazoa; phylum Arthropoda; class Arachnida; order Araneae; family Salticidae; genus Maratus; species Maratus speciosus. Next base: position 134,496,279 of record OZ010799.1, read on the forward strand.
GCGATTTTAGCGTTACTGAAGGGCCTAGAAATGGGAAATTTTGAATATTAGTTACTTATAAGATATAAATGATGTCTAAGAACAGTTCTTAAACAATTCGAAATTTAAAAGGGGTGAAAATGCGCGAAAAGCGTTCTAAAAAACGTTCTAAATGGTAGTTTCTACACAATCTTGGGAAATACCAAACCGATTTAAAAAATATTGGCGTGAAAATGATGGTGACAACGCTTGCTCCAAGATAGGCTATGTTTTATGTCGGTGCCACTACCACAAAGGGGGTGTAGGAGCAAAAAACGTTCTAAAAAATGCGATTTTAGCGTTACTGAAGGGCCTAGAAATAATTTGGAATATTAGCTACTAATAAAATATAAATGATGTCTAAGAACAGTTCTTAAATAATTCGAAATTTAAAAGGGATGAAAATGCGCGAAATGCGTTCTAAAAAACGTTCGAAATGGTAGTTTCTACACAATCTCAGGAAATACCAAACCGATTAAAAAAATATTGGTGTAAAATGATTTTGACAACGCTTGCTCCAAGATAGGCTATGTTTTATGTCGATGTCACTACCCCAAAGTGGGTGCAGGAGATAAAAACGTTCTAAAAATGCGATTTATGTGTTACTGAAGGGCCTAGAAATATGAAATTTGAAATATTAGCTACTTATTAGATATAAAGGATTTCTAAGAACAGTTCTTAAACAATTCGAAATTTGAAAGGGGTGAAAATGCGCGAAAATCGTTCTAAAAACGTTCTAAATGGTGGTTTCTACACAATCTCAGGAAATACCAAACCGATTTAAAAAATAATGGTGTCAAAATAAGGGTGTCAAAATAATTGTGTCAAAACGACGGTGACAACACTTGCTCCATCATAGGCTATGTTTTATGTCGGTGCCACTACCCGAAAGGGGTTGCAGGAGCAAAAAACGTTCTAAAAATGCGATTTTTGCGCTACCGAAGGGCCTAGAAATTTGAAATATTAGCTACTTATTAGATCTAAAGGATTTCTAAGAACAGTTCTTAAACAATTCGAAATTTAAAAGGGCGAAAATGCGCGAAAAGCGTTCTAAAAAACGTTCTAATGGTGCTTTCTATACAATCTCAGGAAATACCAAACCGATCTAAAAAATAATGGCGTCAAAAAGATGGTGACAACCAGCTCCAACATAGGCGATGTTTTATGTCGGTGCCACTACCCCAAAGGGGTTGCAGGAGAAAAACGTTCTAAATTGCGGCTTTTGCGTTACGGAAGGGCCTAGAATCGTGAAATTTGGAATGGTAGTTAGTTATAAGATATCAATGATCTCTAAGGACATTTCATAAAAAATTCGAAATTTAAAAAGGGGTCAAAATGCGCAAAAAGCGCTGTAAAAAACGTTCTAAATTGCGATTTCTATGCAATCTTAGGAAGTACTGAACCGATTTCAAATATGATGGTGACAGATCTTGCTCCAAGATAGGCTATATTTTATATCTGCTTGCACTACCCCAGAGGAAATGCAGGAGCAAAATGCGCAAAAAGCGTTCTTAAAATGTTCTAAATGCCGATTTGTCGGCAATATCTTAGGAAGAATGAACCTGATTTCAAACGTAATGGTAGGAAATTGATGCTGACAGCCCCTGCTCTAACATAGACGCTATTTTATGTCGGTATTACTATCACCAAGACGTTGCAGGAGCAAAAAAGCGTTCTAAATTTCGATTTTTGTGCTCGGTAGGGGCTAGCAACTTAAAATTAGGCAAGGTACATATTTATTAGATATAAATGATCTTTAAGAACAGTTTCGAAAAAATTAGAAATTTAAACACGGATGAAAATGCGCGAAAAGCGTCCTAAAAACGTTCTAAATTGCGATTTCTACTCAATCTAAGGAAATACCAAAGCTATTTCAAAAGTAATGGTTGCAAATCAATGGTGACAGTCCCTGCTATAACAAGGTTATATTTTATGTTGCTGTCACTACCATCTGATGGTTGCAAAAGCAAAACATGTTCTAATTTGCGTTTTTTGCACAACTGAAGGGTCGAACACTTTGAAGTATGGAATGGTATTTACTTACAAGATGCAACTGCTTTCTAAGAACAGTCGAAAGAAAATTCCAAACTTAAAAAGATGAACTGAGTGAAAAGCGTTATAAATTACAATTTTTAAGCAAACTTATAAATTACTAAACCGATTAAATAAATAATGATGAGAAATTGTTTGTGATAGAGCCTGCTCAAACATAAGCTATATATTATGTCTTTTCCACTACCACCACAGGGTGCGCAGGAGCTAAAAACTTTCTAAATTGCGATTTCTGTGATACGGAAAAGGCTAGAAACTTTAAATATGGAATGGTAGTTACTTCTAAAATATAAATGCCCTCGAAGGAACGTCGAAAATAAATTCGAATTAAAAAGGGGTGAAGCGAAGCGGAGGTGCGGAAAGCATTCGAAAAAAGTTCTAAATTACGATTCTATGCAATTTCAGGGAATATAAATCGATTATAAAAGTAATAGTTGCGAATAAATGGTAACAGTCTCTGATCCTACACTGGCTATATTTTATGCCGGCGATTCTACCACCTGGGGTTCACAGGAATAACAAACGTTCTAACAAATGCCTTTAAAAACTTTTTAAATTAAGTTTCTGTGGAATATTAGGAAATAACAAACCGATTTCAAATTTAATGTTGGCAAATTAATCGTGACAGTTCCTATTTCAACATAGCCCTTTATGTTGAGAGATGTGGTAGGATTTGGAATTGGACATGATGGTAAATTTTAAGATGTAAGAAGATGGTTTCTAAAAAATTCAAAACTTCAAATGAATACTGAAATGAGCGTATTAATTGAGCAAAAAAGTTTCAAATATTTTCTAAACTATCATTTATTTAGTTTTATTTCGTTTTATTAATTTAAGTTTCATTTCTGTCTAATGCAGTGTAATAATGATGTTTAATCAAACTGTGTTTTAAATAGTAATTTTTGAATTATTCCTAAAAGTAATATGTACCTTTTAATAAAAATAAAAAAACCTTTTAATAAAATAAAATATTACCTTTTAATAAAATAAAATATTACCTTTTAATAAAATAAAATATTACCTTTTAATAAAATAAAAATTTAGTTAGTACTTTTAATAAAAATTAGACATATAAATATCACTTGGCATATTTCAAATATTACGCGAGCAAAGCCGCGGGGTTTGCTAGTTTCCTATATGTTTGTACAAGTTATTATACCTTTTAATTCCTCTTAATGCATTATAGTCCTACATATCTCCTGAAGTTTTCTTTTCAAAAACAGGGTGAATATAATATGGTTAATAGACCTAAATATATAAAAATACAATATAAAATTGTAGTTTAAACTCATTTGCTGACACGTGTGATACCAGACAACATGCTAATAAATTTAAACTAATAAGTTTTATATTACAAATTTATTTAGTGTCATTCCAGATTACTATGGTAAGAATACTGAAGACAAAACTGTCTTGCTGTGAAACAAATTTTTCCTGTATGATAATCTTTTTCAGCGCTTAAGTCTCAATAATGCTAATGAAGCATTCCATTAATTTATTTGCATAGGATTTATTACTGGATGAAACTTTAATTTAGCTCATTACGATTGACGTGTGATGCATTTCATTTTCCTGTTTATGTTTCTCATTAAAATTTTAGTTTTACATACCAGAAGTCTCTACCTAAACGACATCAATAATTGGGCTATACATTTTCTCTGAAAGGTAACAGACAGAATTTCTAAAAAAGAAAGAAAAAGGAAAAGAAATTCGAATCATTAAAGAACTAACATTAAATTAACTTATGCAAAAAATTTTAATTTATAAAGTTATTTGATTTTATTGTTCAAGCTTATGATAGTAAAATATATATGCCTATATATTGTAGTTCCATTTTAATTCACAGTGCATTCAAAAAGTTCCAGGACTACCAATCGTAGAAAAGCACATGGCGCTATATCTGCAAAACCGGCGGGATGACCTATCAACGACCTTCATCCATGCGTATCATGTAGTTGCATGCATTTCTTTGAACTTCCGGCTTTGTAGAGTTATTTTTCTTAACCCTTTATGCCCCAAATTATGAATTCATGAAAATTTTATCTTCTAAAGCCTTTTTTGTATGTTTTTGTAACTACATCAGAAGATTTCCACAATCAGTTAAAAAATTTTAAAGGATTTTGCCAATTAAAATTAACTAAATAAATTTGACTTTATAGGCATTTTGTGCAATATTTACAAGTCTACTCAAATTTTTTATTTAAAATAATTTTTTTTAGTATTTTGAAGAAATAGGAAATGTACAAATATTAATGTTTTTACAATAGAAATATAAAAATATTTCCGAACTGAAATACTTCCTCCCCCCCACACACACCCATTATTTCAACGCTAAGAAAGCTGAAAAAATGCAAAGGGAAAAAATTCATCCTTTTAAAAATATTTTTGTTTTGTGCAGCCAATAATATTTTTTGGAACAAGGTAAGTAAAGTATCTATAACTCATTCTAACCTGTATTACTACTAACCGATGTATTAAATGAATTTTATAACAAGTTATTTTAATGGTATTTTAAAGTACCATCAGGAAATAAAGGGTTAAAGCGTATGTTTGCGTCATTGCCATCGAAGAAAATGAAACAACGAATGAAAATCAAAATTTATTTTAAATTGTTAAAATCGGCCATAGAAACGTACGAAATGATTAAATCTGAGTATGGTGATGATGCTATGAGTCATTCAAGAGTATTTGAGTGGTTTTCGTGGTTTCAAGTTGAAAAAGAATCGACTGAAGACGACGAGAGAGATCAGGTCGTTTAAACACCATGTTTAAACAGAAATGAGGAAATTGTTCAGCATGTGAAAATGTTGATGACCACCTACTGTGACTGTTGTTCCACAAAGATGTGTTGCATCGGTATTTCAAACGAATACGACGTGTGACGTCCGATTTGTTGACTGTGTAAATTGGCATCTCTTGCACGACAACGCACCGGCTCACAAAATCCATCCTTGTGCAGCAAGCGTTGGCAAAGCGTTGACGAGAAGGCAGGCTGTGTGAATCTATCACCCACCGTACTCACCAGACCTGCCCACACCGAACTTATTTTTATTTCCAAAGTTGAAATTGTAGATGAAGGGGAAGTCCTAAGTGTCAGCAGATGACATTCAAGAGGCTGTGACGTTAGAATTCATGTTGGAGTTGAGGCGTTACAGCAGATGTTTGTTGACCTGTACACTCGTTCCATGCAATATATGGAATTAGGAAGAGCCTACATAGAAGCTTAATGTCAAAGGTAAGTATAATCTCTGTGTTATATGGTTTGTGTGCGATCAGTCCTGGAACTTTTTGAATGCACTGTATAAATAATCCTTGTAAGTTATTCTCCTACAGATAATAATAATAATTATTGTCCTAATGACTTATTGTCCGTAAAACTGTGAAAATTTGTCTTAAAAATAATCGCCTTTCATATGATTTATTGGTACTGAACACTTAATTCCACTGACCGAAATTCACGTTTTACTAACAGTTATTTCGTTTACAATTTTAGTTCTATACAGCAGACACGTTATCAATTATTTGAATTATTCATTATCTCTGAAAGAAAACAAGCAATATTTCTGCAGAAAATCACAAAGGATTATCATCAATATTTTGATTTCATTAACTCAATTTTCTTCCTTAGTATTGACAATTTAGTTCTATATCGCACCGCCATCAGTGCAAAGTATGATTGCTCAGAAAAGAAATTTGCTGAGATAGTATATGTAGAAGAAGCGTATTCAAGGATAAAGTTTATTGGCCAACAGAATTACAAGAAATTTTAGAAAACAGCCAATGTAAGAGAAGCGGATTCAAAGATAAAGTTTATTGATCAATATAATTGCAATGGGAAAGTTTGGGAAGCAGGTAATATAAGCGGTTTCAAAGGTCAAGGTTGTTGGCCAATATAATTTCAGGATAAGTTTAGAGAACAGACGATAAGATATTTAATAACTGTAATGTGAAAACAAGCAAGTGGAACTTGTGAACAAGCGACAACGTAAAGTCCATAATTATTATTCTTCCACAGTCTGACATCGAAAGAATAGCGAATCATAATTAACAATATTTTAAAGATTTTTATAAAAATGGAAAGCTGGTAATTAATAGAGATGCTTATAATGCTCATAAATAGAGGTAGATTTACAGATATTTTTTGTGGAGCTAAAGTAAAAAACGTGATTCATTTTCTAGCAATGTTTAGCAATGGCCGATTTGTTAATTTCTTCTTTCTGAACATGTTGCTTGTGTTCTTTAATTCAAAATTTTAAACTGCTCTTGGTCGTTCGAATAAATTTATTAGCTGGATTGAAAATTATTTTGAAGTCAAATTGCCTAATGCTTTTAGCTATGGAAAAGCTGGATTTGGGAAAGAATAATAAAATGTTGCTATTATTTGGAGAAAGAGACTAGGTGGGGCATTCTCACAATCTTCTGACTTTAAAGTCTCTGAATAATAATTTTTATTTTACTACATATTCTTGTGTTTTTTTTATTTCATATACTGGGGAACATCCCATTGAATGAATGCGTAACAATATTAACGAGATAAATAAGTTTTGGACGATATTGGGGGGTCCAAATACCAGGAAAACTCCTATACTGTCCCGTGTGCTGATTTTTAAATTTGAAGCTGTCTGTATAAAATTGTTTCAATAAATGTAATTCGATGTAATTTTTTTCCGAGACTGGGATAATTGTTTTGTATAAATATTTAGAAAAAAATTAACCTGCACACATTTTTACAGTTGATATTATTTTGTTAAACTCTGTCCCTGGCTTTTAGATTCCTTACCGTCCCTGTTCTAAAATTATACAGAAAATCACTTCAGATGCAGCCACAGAATTTTTTTCAAGTTTTTTCTCACCCAGAAGTATGCTAGAGAAAGAATGTCTAAAATTCTTTGGCAGAGATTTACAGCAGAATTTAAATCGGCATTTAAATATCAATTTCAAGCATCGTATTTTATTGGTAGTCTTAACGTCCCCAATGTTTATTCCTCCACTTTTCTTGGTAAATTAAAAAAAAATTAAAATTTAATCCAATATAAATAACGGTTTCTAAAAATCAATGAGCATTGGGGCCATCACTTAGTCTTAACATGATTTGCCTAAAAATAGTGGTAATTTACTTTACCGTCCCATCCTTACCATCCCTTTTTTTCCCATTACCGTCCCCTTTATTCCTATACCATCCCCTTTTTTCCTTCCGTCCCTTTTTAACACACCTTTAAGATATTGTTATGCCAAAATTTTGTACAAAAAATACTACATTGTTATTATTTCTTATTTGAATGTCCTGTGTGTACTATGCAAATTCATTATAAGTAAAAATTTAGAAGAAAATAGAAAGTTATAGTGGTAAAATGGTAAGGAAAATTAAACTCGCAAGCTTAACTAAATAAGGTTAAATAAAAAAATTTTCGTTACTGACCATTTTTCTTTATTTTGAATTATTACGGCTTTCGAATATCATATTAAAATGTTATTTTAGAAAGTTTATTTTTACCAGATTTTTATTCCCGAAAGTCAAAAGATTGTGAGAATGCCCCAAGTGAACTTAAGTCTTTAAGTGAACTTGAGGAATGAGGATGCTGTAAGTTAAGTAAATCAGTATCAGTAACAGAAGGATTGCAACCTCTGTCATTAAAAATGGCTTGAAGATATCGAATTTTTGAATTTAGTGAGTTGGAATCAGAGCAAAGATGTAACGCGTGATTTACAAAGGTATAAAAGGAGAACATTTTATGAGAAGCGAGATGATATGAGTGAGCATGGAATGGTAGAGGTAGAGCGAAACATTTTCAGCAGCAGATATAGAGAAGCCGTTTTCAGTGCACGTACTAAGGGTGTCTAGAAAAGGGAGTGAACCATTGTTTTCTGTTTCATAGGTGAACTGAATTTTGCTGTCGATAGAGCTTATAATGCTAAGGGCGTTGTCAATATTATGAAGAGAATTGCCAATTAAGGTAAAAGTATCATCAACATAGTGAGTCAGAAGGAGAAGGGGATTTATTAAAGAAGTTGCTTTCAAAATAGTTCATATAAATGTCTGCGAGGATAGGAACTTTGAATCCGCTTCTCTTACATTGGCTGTTTCCTAAAATTTTCTGTAATTCTATTGGCCAATAAACTTTATCCTTGAATCCGCTTCTTCTACATATATGTGAGAAAGTATCTTTTCTGAGGTATCATATTTTGCACTGATGACGGTGCGCTATGGCTACTGAAACTAGTTTGCAACAACTAAGTGTGTTTAGATGCTATAAACGTAGTTTTTTTTATCTACTTATATTGTAGTGCGGCAAGTAATTTCATATTGTAAGATATCCTATATATTTTGTTTAATAAATGGATTGCGACTGTGATTTCTCATACAAAAATTATTTGTTATGATGTGCTTTTTGTATGAATAATACAATATTAAAGTTTACCATTATGAAACAAAACTTTTATTACCTATGCAGTAGAATTCGAATAATATAATCCAGCATAAATCAAACTAACGGATAAATCGGATCTTTCATTAAATTTCTTAAAGGTGTAACATTTCTTCTTTTTTACACTTTCCAACAAAGTTGAAAATTGTTTATGAATTGGATTTATCTGTCCATCTGTCTATGCTCTAACTCTCGTAAATATAGTGAGATTACCTTAAAATTAATGTTATTGGGTTTTACTATGGTATGTTCGGTATTGAAAATGAAATGTGTAACACTTACGGTTCGCTTAAAGGTGTAACATTTCTTCTTTTTTACACTTTCCAACAAAGTTGAAAATTGTTTATGAATTGGATTTATCTGTCCGTCTGTCTATGATCTAGCTCTCGTAAATATAGTGAGATTACCTTAAAATTAATGTTATTGGGTTTTACTATGGTATGTTCGGTATTGAAAATAAAATGTGTAACACTTAGGGTTCGCTTGCAGGGAAACTGAAAAGAATTTTATTACATTACACCCTATGAGGAAAAATGGTTTTAAATTTATAACACTGTTTAAAACATAATGAAAATTACATGTATCTTTGAGGTGTGCTGCAAGTGCTTACTGTAGCATCTGCTCTGAGTATAATTTATCGTTCACTTACAGGATCACACAAAAGAAGTTTACTATATGCCTGTGATCAATAAATGTTGGAAATGTGTTTTTATTTGTGGTACGCGTTTTTAAAATTTGCCTGTTTTTTATATTACTTAGTGTATAGAAATTCTATATATTATATACAGGATTGTACAAAAGTTCTAAAGTACATTTCCGGTTATTCATAGAAATTGCTGAATGGAAATTTTCAAATGTTCTATTCGTTTGACTGAACTAACATTTAACATACTGTGTAGTATACACACAAATCTATAGATCATATACAGAGTGCACCAAAAAAATAGATATTTTATTGGAAATCGATGTTAATAGCAGAAATTGCGTTTTCAAATTCGTTATGTGTTTCCCAAATTATTTATTTTTACATCATCTTTCATGTTAATAAACTGTTAAGTTTTGTTACTGTATTCTGAATGTGTTGGAAAGTGTTTCATAATCTATGTTAGACGCATGATTTTTCGTTCTTGTTTAACCTTTATACAAGCATAACCTTTATTCAATTGCAAATTTTTATTCTTACTTCTAACAAAGTTTTGTATTAATTTAAATTCTTTAGAAGGATGGTAATATATTTTCTCTATTCTTTGACTGATTATTCAACTTAAAGGAAAGGTGGAATTTAAAATGAGCAAAAGTTCAATTTTGTTTTATACTAAAAAATATTGCTAAAATTTTTAAAGTATCTTTTCTATTATTTTAAAGGTCAATAATGAAACTGAAAAAAAAAAACATGTTATAAAGTATTACAAATGCATTTATCAAAACAAATTTTTCGCAGTTTATATATATCTTAATCCTTTATATCACTGTGTTGCAGATATACAGAATACAGAAAAGTCAATGTTACTTATACAGTGGGATTTAAAAGACGATTTTATTTACTGCTGTTACCTTCCAAAGCATTTATAAAATGCTCATAGAATTTTCAACAGATGACAATGTTGAGTTAATGTTTAATGCCAAAGTTTTATTTATTATTTAAAAATTTTTACGCTGTTATTTCTAAAATGAACTTCGTGATTGTACATCTAACTTTGAACATGTTGATTGAAACATGAAATTTTATTTTTCTTCCAGATATGAAGAAAGCACATTTTAGTAACTTTTTATTAAATGATTTCTTTTCTTTTACAATTATGTTTGTTTGTACGTGGCAGTCAAACCTTCTTACTCATTTCTGATCCATTTTCTGTTGACATAGCGGTTTGAAATTTATAATATACTAGGTGGAACCCGTCGAAGCCTGACGGCAAACAACTTAATGACACTAAAGAAAGAAGTCTATTTACCGCCTTTAAAATGCTAAAAAATTGTAAAGAATAATTGTTAACAATGGAAAATAAACCTGCATTTTAAATCCAGGAGCATGACAGGAATCGGCAGAGTTACACACTCAGACACGTTTCATAGAATTTCCTTCATCTGACGCTTTATAACATCATAATAACATCAATAAATCTGTTATTATTTGTTACTAATTTCATCAGAATTGGTCGGTGGTAAAACAAGTAGTGCATATGAATCCATTCTGTGTGCACTAATGTTAAATAATAACATCATGTGCAATATATTAGTTTGATGGAAAACCGCTTTTAATTTCTGTTAACTGAAGTACCTACAGATTTGTACTACAGAAAATAGCGAATGCTTACATGAATAGATATATACATACAGTATTTTTTTTAATCACACAACAAAAATCAAATGTTTTTATACTACTAATTATTGATTGCAATATATAAAAATATTTTTTTAATTAAATTTATTATGTTTTTTATATTTTTTTCAGTAATATTGCACACAGTATTTAGGCGCATGCAAAATTGCATTAATATGAACGATGTTTTTTTTTTTTCATCTAACGAATCAATGATGTTATTGGCAAGCATAATAATTCAGATTTTTATGTTCGCATTTAAAACAATCCCCATTTGAATTTTTGCGACGAATTAGTCTCTAAAAATTTCTGACATTTCAAAGCTGTCGGAAACTTTTTTATCTGGTGCCGTCAAGTTGATGGGACCCGTCAAGACTTGGCGGCAACAATTTGAAAGCACCGAACAAAAAAAGTCTATTTTACAGCTATTAAAGACATTGTAAAAAACTAATTTTTAGCAAAAACCTCAATAAATGAAAAAAAAACCCCTGCATTTCATATCTAGGCAAATGATCTGCTATTGTCAGTGTTACATTCATACATGCAGTCATAGAATTTCTCTCATCTAATGCTTTTCCTTTTACCGACATAACACCAATAAATCGTACATGATATGGAAAAATCGTAAATTACTGTCATTCATTATTAATTCCATAAAAAATGCATTCATAAACACTGTGATGACAAAATCATCATCAGAATTGGTAGGTGGAAAAACATGTAGTGCATAAGAATATTCTATGTGCATTAATGTCAAATAATGATAATCATGTACAATGTACAAATATTTAAAATTTATATATTTCATACGTAAAAAATCTAATTCATGAAGTCTGAAAATAAAAATTACTGTTACTGTTGCACTCAGTTCCACGTACAACCAAGAGGTCGAGTGCCTGTACACACTAACCCTTTTTAATTTTTCAGCAGGCATGCTCCTTCAATTTTAACAGTTTAAAAAATTTCCTGCTACGAAGGGTTTTAAAATTCATTTTTTACTATTGATATATAAGTATATTGATAATTGTGCATATATTTAAATGACAACATTATCACGAATTATTTGAAAATATATTTAAAATTATGGGAAAACAAACTATTTTTCATGGACAAATTGCTAAAAAGAGAATTTTTTACAAATAAAAGATTTTCTTGCAACTATTTTTTTGGGAAAGATAAAATAAACAGTTTTCAGTCTTATACACATTAAAAGAATTGCTTTCACTTTACAGGAATATGATACCAAAAATATTAAAAAATTATTATAAAAAATTTAATATGAGTCTCAGAGTTATTACGGAAGTTTTTCTTCCTTAATTAAACACAAGCTTTTTGTAATTATTATTCAATTGTAAAATATATTCCACAAAGAATATTGAAAATAAAAGAACTTTTAAACTAATAGCGAGTTATATAAAGTTATCAATTTAACCATCCTCACAAATTGATATTACTAAAATTTTTCGCCGTGGTGGCCCTTTCCTGGTGCACCGTGTGGTGACCAGCAGTGGTCAAGTACACGTATGTAGCTGCTTTACTAAAATTTTGAGTATTTTTACGGTAGCACGCCATTCGAAAATGACTTTCCCATTAGTGCAGCACAAAAAATAAACAAACAAAAAAAAAACACATAAGCTGGATGCATCAAAATCCATACATCAATCTATAAACTGCACTTAAAATGTAAAAGTTGCAATTGCTAATGCATGTATGAGCACTGCACGCCCATGAAAACAACAACAAAAAAACATTACTGCATGCAGAAATCTCTAAAATGTAAGAAATTCTTTAAAATTATGTGCTGTGCTAATTTAAATGTACCAAATTTATGGTGTTTCTCAAACGTTTCCATCGCTACTTTTTTATTTTCTAAAAGATTAGGTTTTATGCATTTTCAAAAGAAGAAAGCACACAATATTCAAGCATGCCTACTGGAATGGAAAAAAAATGTAAAATGCAGAAAAATGTCGGTTTCCCCCATGAGATGCCAAGAAATCCGAAATTTGAATACCATTATATTTCAGAAGACTAATATTTGCCTTAATTTTACATTAAAATTTTTGAATATGAAAAGAAAATAATATTGAACTGAAATAGTGCTATTCAAAACCCATAAATCTTTGTTCCCTTCGCATAGTTTCATCTGTAGACAAGATCATTTAATTATAGACTTAAAAATGTATTAAAGCCCTGTATTAAAGTCCAAATTTTAAAAATTGCTTTCCAATCCCGAAAGAAGGTATTTTTCTGTGTCTAATGACACTTCAGTTATTATTTTATTCTAATCTATCTGCGAATTTTTTTTTTTTTTTTTTTTTTTTTTTTTTTTGCTTTAAAAGATTTTACCTACATAAAAAAAAGTATTTAATGTATCAAAGACATCGGTCGTAACAATCGGTGTATATAGTGCGTAATTATCGCGCTCTATTCAGTTTTGTTATTAGTGGTTCCCACTACGTAAGATATTTTCTTTTTACATTTAACGTAATATAGAGTTTTTTTTTAATTAATTAATTAATTTATTTTTATAAAGTTCTTATTTTAAACAGAAAGGTGAAATATTTGTCATCATTCGAATATTTAATGTATTTTGGAAAACAATAAAACATTTATGAATGAAATTGTGTTATATGAAATCTCATTTTACCTCAAAAGGTGTTAATGTAAGTTAAAGTATTCTCTTAAGTGTATCCAAAGAGTACTTGGAAACTTCCCAGTTATCGATCTGTTTTCGTTCTTCTGTCATCTTAGCTCTTCCTCAATTTGTCACACGGTAAGAAAAATAAAACAAGCATATTTTCCTTTTCTATTTATTCGAAAGGAAGAGAAATATTATTTAAGTAACTAAAGTGTGGCATTTCATAAATTCTTTTAGTTCATACGAATATACTTTAATAGTTTTCAATAATTCAAATGGAACAGTATATTCTTTCAAAATTCTACGTGTCTGCCCAATATATAATTTTATGAGTTGCGTTTTAACACCCTTTTATTTAAAGTCTAATGAAGGTGTTCTCAAAATATGGTATGCTTACCAGCAGTGGTAGTGGTACACGAAAGTCCGATACTAGTACGTGAAATAGATTTAAAAATACAGCATGTGAAATCTCAAAACAGATCAATCCCCTGCCTCCCTTACCTCTTTCTTGATTTGTCAGTTCACCGGCTACTTGGTGTCTGCTCTCTATTATTACTGTTTTGACAGCTTTAGCTTCCATACGCCCCGAAAAAAGAAAAAGTTTTCTTGTATAACTATATTGTACGTGTGCATATTACTTATTTCAACGACCTTCAATCTCTCATTAATAAGCAGTTTATTTTAAGAACGTATGTAAATTTCTGTTCTAAGCTATTAACTTATTAAGTTTTCTTTAGTGTATTTTACAATTAATATAAACATAGTATTCATATAAATAATGACGTTACTATAGCCTTAAGTACTGTAGCTTTTGTTTCTACCAAAACACCGTATTTTGATAATATTCATATTATTAAAAATGTAATGGTGTTACTACCTTTATTTGAATTTTAATATAAAGCAGTCAATCTGAGTATCAATTTAATAGTGTAATCATGCAATTAAGTACGATAAAATATGCTCAGACGGAAGCACAAAAAAATACTGGGAAAATTTTCGTTTTAGACATATTCCGTTTGCACAGGTTTTTCTGTATTATATTTGAGTTTGTCACTTGGTGGTACGCGCAAGTATTAACGTCTATTTAGGGGTACGTCGGTCTAAAAGTTTGGGAACCCCTGGTCTAAAGTATATATTTATGAGCAATAAAAACCTTAGAAATCACTGACAAGAACAAATACACATTTATGTTAATAGCACTTAACTGCTGCAGTGAAACACTCAAATTTAAAATAATCTAGCAAATGAATGTATTTAGCCAGTACCGTTAAACCCCATCCTTTACCACACAAGAAAACACCAAATGTACAATTTAAAATACACTGGTTTCAAAAAATTAAGGAAAACAACAAAAGTAGCGATTACTTAAAATTTTACATGTGGATTTTAATAAAACTGAGCTACAATATACAACGCATAGTAAGGTATAAAATAACTTTAAAAGAAATCACTCGACGATGGTGGTGTTTCAGAAATTAATACAATTATAAAATAAGCAAAATTCATGTGTCAGTTTCGTATAGGAAAAGCACCTTTAATATGGAGTATAATCACCTATAAAAGTAATACAGCACATACAGCGATGTGTGATACTGTCAATTATTCGATCGATAAGTTCGCTGGGAAGTGCGAGCCATTGCTGTTGTAAAGCAGTTGTAAGCAGGGCAAGGAACTGAGGAGGGGATTTAGAGCAGCAACACATCTTCCTAAAGCATCAGAAACATGCTCGATGGGATTCAAGTCCGGTGATCGAGCTGGCTATTCCATGCGCTGAATTTTTTGGTGCTGAAGAGAATCTTCCATGATGCGAGCCCTATGCGGTCTAGCGTTTTCCTCCTGTAACAAGAAATCATTACCTATTGCGCCGGCATAAGGGCGCACCTAAGCATCAATAATGTCATCTCTATAGACGTGAGCATTCACAGTTCCACGTGAAAAGACATGGAGGTCTGTACTTCCAAACAAAGACATACCATCCCAAACGCAGACACTGCCTCCTCCGTATGAATGTATTTCACGAATGTTCGATGGATGATAGCGTGTTTCCTGTTCTCTCCAAATCAAACAGCGTCGACTATCGCTTTGGAAGCTAAATCGGGACTCATCCGTGAAGAGAACATACGTCCATTGATCAGCCGTCCAGTGGACACGTTGACATGCTCTCCTGTGACGTGAGGTGAGCGGGACAGAAATGGATGGTCGTCTCGCATGAAGGCCACATTCATGTAGCCTTCTACGCACAGTAGACGTTGATAAAAACCTTCCAGTGGTTGCAACAAGGGAGTCTCAATGATTAGAAGGGGTTGCTGTTCTATTCCTTCGTATACATAACTGCAAATATCGGTCATCGGTGCTTGTCGTAGCTCTTACCCATCTCTGGTTGAACCTTCTAAAGGCTGAATCTGTGGTTTGAAATAGTTTCCAAAGCCTACGAAAAACAGAAGGACTCACATTTAGCCATCTAGCCCCCTCTGTCTGACTTTGACCTGCCTCCAATCTTCCAATAGCTCTATATCGCAGTTCTGTGGACAAATAATACCTCAAGGTCATACTAATGAATTGACTATCTTAGTTTCCTTATCTCATAAACACAGCGACAAATGAAGCCATAATCTCTAGCATGCATTTTATGTTTCTCACAGATGACGCAATCCGATTGCAGCGCCACTAATTTGCATTTTATAATTTTATTCAGCATCTTTTAGTTAACAACATATTCCAATTTCATACGGATAGGTTTCTTTTTGAAAGAGTTGTCGCTCTTTTTGTGATTTTTCCTTAATTTTTGGAAAACAGTGTATAAAAATTACAACAAAAAGGCACTGAAAACCAAATGAAAAATAGGCTGTGGTCTCGTCGACAGTAGGTTGAATTTTAAAAAGCATAAACAATTTAAAAATATCTAATATTTAGAAATAAATATACGTTAGTGGCAGTGCGTTTCGGGCAGAACGCTGAGTAGCAAAATGCATATTTGAGTATCCACTAATGCATATATATTTTTAAAAAATACATCATTTTAATGCTTGGCTGCCTTTGTAAGCATAACACATCGCTGGTGAGGCTGCATCATGTTTTTTGTTTGTTTTTCAGTGTTCCGTTGTCGTAATTTTTACATTTTAAATTGCGCACTTTTTGTTTTATTGTTTCGTGAAAAAAAGGGGGTGTTGCTGGTTCAGGTCAAATATGTGCCACTCAGTGCACAAATTGATTAACTCCATCAAATAACAATGATCAGTATAAATAGTTAAAGTTATTGTAACTATAAAGATATTGTATTTATATAATATTTTTTCGTGGAGTATTTTGATTGAACTCATTAATTTTCTTTTAATTAAGAGTACCTTTTTTATCACTGTATGAATATATACAGAGTGCAATATGTTATCTATTTCCGACCTTTAATTTCTCAACCGTGGATCGTAGACATATAGTTCCAATTACAAAAACGTTTCAAATGAGGTAAATATTCATGTTGTGGCATTATTTAAAGTCAAAAATAAATTTGATAAAAATTACGAAAACTAACTTTTTATACGGTCCCTCGGTCCCTATAGTTATATTTAATAAAATTTTATACATATCATAACAGATATAATACAAAAAGTTTGATACCTGTACTACAAAAATTGGCACAGTTATTAAATTTAAAATTTTGCGATTTTTGCACATGATTTTGTCTTTGTTTGAGGGATCAGTTAAAAGATGAATTAAAGTAATTCGAGATCAAACTCAGGATGCAATATTTTCAAATTTCTCGCTGTGATTTTAATATTTTTCAATGATTTTTTTTCCGTAACATAACTGAGGATGATCTACAATCGGGCTAGTTTTTACTTTTTAGATTTTGGTTTCAGATTTCTTTAAAAAAAATATTTCCACTTTAGGAACCGGTTGGAACCGGTTCTGAAATTGAAACTATGCTAATATAAAAAATACTATAACCGAAATCGAAAAAGTAAAAACTACCCCGGTTGTAGATCATCTTCAGCTATCCTAAGCAAAAAACAAAACAAAAAAACATTCAAAAATATTAGAATCAAAGCGCGAAATTTGAAAGTATGGCCCCCATAGACTTAACATTAGCGTTTCGTTTCTTCCCGTGACTGAAATGGATTCTCAAGAGAAACTTTCTGTACACTCTGGCAGACAGTACAAATTTAAGTTTGGCAAAACTAATACTTTCTGAGTTATGATAATTTGAATTTTTTATGAGTTATCTGGCACTAAAAACCCGTTTTTCCATTTTATACAGGAGTAATAAATAAATAAGAAAATATGTTTCCTTTAATATTTAAATTAAGAATTTATTCAGTTTTTAATTTATGTCATATGCTTAGCCATAAGAGGTGATCAAGATACAAAAAAAGGACTGTTAAATGTCTATATGTATATTTCTTTTAATCCACTTTTTCTCAAACATTTTTTTAATTTTGATTATATTTTTACTTATGTTCCAATTTACGTCTTTTGAACTGATTCTTTAAAACGTTATCGTATAAAAAATTTGAAAGAATTCTATGGATCGAGTTAGCAGTTATATAATTTTTTTTTCTTGTGTTTTTTTTAATAAGTTTCATTCTTTTATGGTGCCTGCCTACGTACGGAGCAATTTTCTCCAAAAAAGTTATTTAATTATTTTTTAAACTTATTTTTATTAAGATTAGGACTAGAAAATGTGAAAAAAAGTAAAAAAAAAATTCATTTATTGATAAAATTTTGGTAAATTGAGGAATTTATAGTAAAATTTAGTGAAATTTGGCCCGAAACGCAAAACGCTCTAAAGGAAATTCTACTGTATGTATCTTAATTTCCTTTTTACACTTCATATTTATGACATTGGTGAATGCAATGAACTAAAATCTAAGAGATTCTTTAAGTATTTCAAAACTTATAGCATATCGCACCTTTTTATATGCTAATTTTCATAAAATTCATCGATGTCATTCCACAAAAACATCCATAAAACAAAAAATATTTATTCTAACTTTAAATCTTTAGTTCACTGCCTTCACAATAGTGTAAATAACATATATTTTAAATTTCATAGTGATATTCCAATAACTTTTTGAGAAATCATGTTTTGCGTATGGGATTTTCACCGAAAATTACGTTTTCGAAAAAATGCATTTAAAGTTTAGATTTATGTTTTACTACAAGAATTTACAGTAATATACATTTAAATTTCGTGGAGCGTATTATTTACATTTCTTATTATTAAACAAATGCATCCAAAATCGCGAAATTTCTCCAAACATACGACTCTTTAAAAGCAATTTAAAAATTTAAAAATTTAAAATTTTAAAGCCCTTTAAACAGCACTTTCGGTTTGAGTGACAGCTGTTGAGTAGTTTTAAAACCGCTATAACTCCGGATCTATTTATCGTACAATAAAAACAAATACAGTTTTGGAAAGGTAAAGAGTTGGTCTTTAATAAAATAACATAAAATGAATTTGACACTTTTGGTCGAAAATTGCATTTTCAACGTAGTCAGATACCATTTCTTATTCTTCTTAATATCTTTCTTTGATAATGGGAGAAAAGTAATATATTTTTGTATCTATGAAAACTCATGAAATTTAATAAGATTATAAATAACACACTAAAGGTAATTTTAAGCAATGAGAAATTTATATAAAAAAGAGGAAATTCCTTTAGCTTATGTTCTAATATAGAGAGAGAGCATTAATATTTAAAGAGTAGCTAATTGTTGACCTACGAAATATAAAACTGTATGAAACAAATATTAGTGCACGGATATATTAATTTTGATTGGTATTGATCAGAGAGGGAGACAAAACTGCATAAAACAAGACTTATACGCCAACATGTTAATTTTGGACGGTATGCTCGTATATTTTAATTTTGTTTACTATACAAAACCTGTAATTGACGAGTGAGACATAAAACTACATAAAACAAGAATTAATGTGCTGATATGTTAATATTGATTGGTATACGTAGCTAAGATAATTTTGTAGTATAACACTCAAAATTAACACATCCGTCCATTCAGTTTTGTTTTATACAATTTATGCATCTCACTGGCCAATTACAGGCATCTGGTCATGTGTTGGTACACTGACCCTGTAGTGTTTATCCTGTCATTTTTCTTAAAATTTAGTGTTACCTAAAGTCAAAATGCATGAGATATTTTTCTTAGAATTGTTCGTAAACCAATTTTAATTACAAATTAATATTTATTTGCTAAAAAGACCTATTCGGATATGCCATTCCCAACACTTTTTTCAATCTTATGCATGTTAATACTTCAAAATTCGCTATCACAGTGACAAAATTAAATGGCAATCTATGTCCATCGTAAGGATTCTAAAGATATGAAATTTAGTGCATTAGTTCTTGGACATCACTATCGCTAATATCGTGTATATCCTGCAAAATTCAGCATAGCAGCGCTACCAGTTGGATGATTTACACCAATACCTAACCAGCACAGTTTATGTCAATGTCTAACTGAAACTGAGGTTTGATAAAAATCAGTGCATGAATTTTTGAGCAGGTATGTAGCGAAGGGTATACTGGGGTATACGCCGTGTAACTTCTGCATTTTTAGAGTTCCGTACTTAAAAAGTGAAAACGGAACCATTATAAGATCCTCCTGTGTCTTTCTGTCTGTCACAGCCGTTTTAATCGTAAACTATGGCACGCGAGAGTTCAAATTGGGGGAAGTAATAAAGCCTATTGTAATAAAGTCTATAAAGTCACACATATTTACAGATTATTGAACGTTCACAAATATATTTAGGAAAAATGCAGAGGGGCTAATTAAGTTACTTGAAAAAAAAAATCTTTTCTTTGTATATCGTGTGAAAGCTTTCGTAACGCTGAACTCTAAAATACATTTATTTTAATTTTAGGTATTATATTTTCTGAGATATTACCGAAAATGTAGTGCAAAAATATACCCCCCCCCCCTCTTTTTCCAAACCTATTGAAACTAAAATTATGAAGAAAATAGAGGTAGTAGATATTAATTTAAACCTTACAAGAAAATTATAACTATTACCCTAGGTCACATTGTTTTTCAGAAAAGCTCATTTTTCCGTTGTGACACACAAATTACGATTTGTGGGCATTCGGCAAAGGTGTTGAGGAGCGCCGGAGATACCTATCGTAGCAGAAGTAAAAAGCATTGTTGATAATGAGTTTTGAAAAAAAAATCGTCGATACTTAGCCGCGATATTAACCCTTAAAGACACGGACGGTTTGGGCATACATAATGACAGGGGTGACGTACTCAATGTACCATCAAAGTTTAAAGCCTAGATAACAACTTTTAATGCTATATTTGTGTAATGTAATGCCCAATAGAAATAATAGTTGCTTTTATTGTAATGCCCAATAAAAGCAATAAACGTAAAATTGTTGAAAACAGGCTAATTTAATTAGAATTAATCAGATAAATGCTCTGAGATTCGCGACTGGTTTGCATTGAGTGGATCTCTCATTACGCCTGCCGTGTCTTTAAAAGTTAATTAAAAACATATCTCGAAAAACTGCAACTTTCCGACCTATTTTCAAAGCGCACGTTGCACAGTGCCAAGTTTAAACTTTGAACAAGGTTTTTATTTTAGCTACATTGTAAAAAAAAAGATCATTACTACGCTAAATATGTTAAATAAAGTTTAAGTACACTTATTATCAGTACCTAATTAAGTTCATCATAAACATATTGGGATAAGATTAAAAAATATATACAGAAAAGCAATATTTGATATTATTTAGGCTTTATATCTCTTTGAACTTTTATGGTATACACATTCATACTTTTGAAGTACGTACTATTATTATTATTATTACCCAACCCTACGTAGTATAGATTTTTGCAGTCTTATTATTCTTTTAGCAAAGATTTTTTTGATAATACAGTTAATAATTCATATATTTAATGTACGGAACCCTCTGTATACGAGTAATACTCGCACTTGACAGTTTATTTTAATTTTGTTTAGTATACAAAACCTGTAATTTATTAGTGAGACACAAAACGACATAAAACCAGAATAAATGTGCTCATATATTAATATTGATTGGTATACATTGGTATACATTGATATAAATATGTTAATTTTGTAGTATATCAATCAAAATTAACAAAACTGCCCATTCAATTTTGTTTTATACAATTTATGTATCTCACTGGGCAATTACAGGCATCTGGTCATGTGCTGGTTCACTGACCCTGTAGTCCTTATCCTGTCTTTTTTCTTACAATTCAGTGTTACCTAATGTCAAAATGGATTAGATATCTTTCTTAGATTTGTATTAAAATAATTTTAATTACACATTAACATTTATTTGATAAACAGAACTAGTCGGATGTGCCATTTCCATCACCTTCTTGAATCTCAACCATGTTAATACTTCGAAATTCGCTACCACAATGACAAAATTGAGTGACAATCTATTACCATCGTAAGGATTCTAAAAATATGAAATTCGGGGCATTATTGGATATGACTATCGCTAAAATCGCTGTGCAAATCCTGCAAAATGTAGCATAGTAGCGCTGCCTGTTGGGTGATTTACACAAAAACGTAATCAGCAACAATTTTTGTCAATGTCGAAATGAAACTGATGTTTGATGAAAATCAGTGCATGAGTTTTTGAGATAGAGCTATTGCATTAATCGTGAGAAATCGAGCATAGAAGTCTACCTATTAGGCGATTAACACCAAAACCTCACCACAACTACATGTGTCAACATCTAACTGAATCTGAAAATTCGTGCATTAAATCTTGAGATAGTGCTATTGCGGAAATCGTGTAAAATGCAGCATAGCAGCGCCAACTGTTGGGCGCTATGAATATGATAAGACATGAAATTCGGTGCATTACTTATTGGAAATGACTATCTCTAAAATCGGGTAAATCCTGTAAAATTCAGCATATCAGCGCTACCTATTGGGTGATTTAAGCCAAAACCTAAACATCAACAATTTATGTCAGTGCGTATGTGAAACTGATGTTTGTTGAAATTCAGTGCATGAGATTTTGCGATAAAGCTATTGTAAAAATCATGAAAAATCCATCATAGAAACCAACCTATTGGGCTATTAACACCAAAACCTCATCATCAACAATTTGTGTAAACATCTAACTGAATATGAAGTTAGATGAAAATTCGTTCATTAAATCTTGAGGTAGAGCTATTGCGGAAATGGTGTAAAATACAGCACAGCAGCGCCACCTGTTAGACGATTTACACAAGAAGCTAATGAGACCCAACTTATATCAATGAATAACTGAATATCAAATTTCATTAAATTCCGTTCTGTAGACAGAGCGGTAGAGCGCCAACAATATTTGTTTCACATAAAGACACAGTCATGAACTCAGAGTACTATATTTACTACTACATTTTGTAAAAGCATGTTTTCGGAATCTCTTACCCCTAAATCCGTCGAAAACCGGAAATCAAATTTTCCCCCAATCCAATAGTTTTTTCCTTGTAAAGATAGAAGAAAGTAAAAATATGAGGTACCAAATGAAGTTTTTCTAGGTCAGGAAGAAACAGTGTCAGGAACCTTCCGACATTCCATAAATTTTCCTCTTCATCCAAAAATGTATTTTGAATCTATGAATACGAATGTAGGGAATCTATGAATATCATTCTAGGAAATCTATGAATACGAATTTAGTTCTTTATTTCGACCGCTGCATTTTATTCGCTGCCAACTCAGAAATATATTTTCCGCAAAAAACATTTAGTCTTTAGTTTCCGTTCATATAGAAAATAAACGTTTTATTTTAGTATTTCAACTTGTATGAATATTAAATATTATTTTCATTTATCGGTTGATCGTCAATTTTAAATATCACTTTGTATTTTATTTTGCGACATTTAGATTAAAATATCTTGTTAAACAGTGCTTTATATTTTACACATAATATGTGAACACTATTTAGCAATAACTTATTTAAATGCAGTTTTGTAATTTCAACAATAAATGATTTTAATTAAATTAATTATAAACACCACCCTTTCCGAAATGTGTTGTCATACACAATAACACGAACTGCCGCTACGACACTACAATTAGCAGACCTCAATGAAATAGGAAACAAGACTAATGCGTTTGCAGTTAAATGTGGTAAATTAAGTACATGTTATCTGCTGCTTTATGTAATCATTTGACAGCAAATTAATGAATAAGTGTGCATACAAGAACTGAAACTACAATTATGTTTTAAAAGCTTTTAGTTAAAAGTGTTGCATAAATGCTTTGAAAAATAAATTTCTATAGTTTAAATCCTATTATAAATCATTGCATCGTAAATTCCTACAATTGTTTCAAGCATTTCTATTTTAACACAATGTGGGATTTATTGCATGATTTTATTTATTGATTTCATGATTCAAATTATGCAATAAAATAGTTATAAAAAATAAAAATTCCGATTTTTTTAACCTGTTGATTTGAACTTCAAAATTAGTCTAAACAGATGTTTTTAGCAGTTTGTGGAAACATAAAGTTATTATCCAGGCTAATCAGTTTAAGAGGTCTCAAAACTCTTAAAATTAGAGAAAAAGAAGAAAAAACCCACCATTTTCTACATTTAATATCTTAAAATATATATGATTTAAAAAGACAATTTTTATTGGTATGAAAGATACAAGGATGTTCTTCCATTTCATGTATTTAAAAAAATTGCAGAATGCAAAATTAGTATTTATAGGGGGTCCAAACTGCCAGTCATTACTCCAGCAGAAAATTGGTATAACAGGATTATGAAATAAATTTTGCTAGTAGAATGACAATTTTTATGACTAATTATACTTCAGATTGTAATAATTGCCTAGAACCTAAATAAATTTGTATTTAAAGCATTTTTATATTTTAAATACAAAGTTGTAATTATCTAATACAAAATTTTTTAAATTTTAAGAGCATAATCATCTAAAAAAATTTTTTTTGAACAATAAAAAGGAAATTTTAGGTTCATTTCAAAGAGATTAACATAAAAACGTGTGTTTTAAAAATTTTATGAAAACATATTCATAAGTGTTTAGTTATGATTAAAGGAATTATACCCCAAAACATCATTTTGAGGAAAATGACTTCAAACTTTTGAAAACGCCGCTTCAGCTATGGAGCGGGTATAGTTCGAAACGCCATAACTGCTGTTCTAATGTAAATTTCAAGGAAAGAATTCTATCAAAATGTTCAGAAAAGCAAGGAGCTCTAAGATGCTATATTTTCCCGCTGCCACTATCTTGGATTTCTCGGTGATGTTTTATTGGCGCTTATCGATAAGGCAACCACGACGAGTGATGTGTTCTGGAAAACCAGTTAAGCCTAACATGCGCATAAATCAGCTTGGCGACATTTAATTGGCGGAAAAGGGGGTTTCACACCAAGAAAAAATCTAAGATGGCTGCCGCGGGAATATATAATATTTGTTCCGAAAGGAGTTTAACATCTAAAAAAAATTTAAATTTCGTAAATTTTGAAGCTTTAAGAGTCCTGAGACCACTTATTTAGAACTTAGCAAATTACTAAAAACATGCACTCTGAGAAATACTTTCTGCAATTCACGGAATTTTCCTGATTTTTCCGTTAATTGACGAATATCCCTTTATTTTTTCTCCGTTATAGGAGGTAAAATATGCGTTAATTGGAGAAAGAATAAAAGTTGCCGACCTGGAATCAAACCAGCTATCTTAGTATTATGAGACGAGTACGCTAACCATTCGCCTACAGGTCACAGCAGTGAAATAATTTGAAATAAATATGTTTGCTTTAGATGGGCATGTCTTGTTACTTTCTTTAAAAAGCTTTTAATTTTGAAGTTAATTTCGGGAAGATTTCGTCTTAATGAGATTGTATCTTGGGTTTTAATACTTTAGTATTAGTATATGATAAAAATATGAATTAGAAATAGACTTCTAGAAGTAAAATATGAATATTTTATTTTTATTCGATAAGAACTTTTTTCTTTCTTCGTTCAGTAAAATCGATTTTTTTCGATTTAATATTTAAATTAAAACATCATTGAAATCTCTTCTAACATATATTTCAACTCATATCTTTCAACATATATTTCAAATGCGAATATTTTTTATAAACAACTTCATAAATTCAACTTTATTTAACTTTATTCAACTTTGGAAAAATAAATTGTGAGTATTTTTGAATGAATGAGAAAAGTAATTGTTATTCATTTTTAAATTCGAAAACTTTTTCTCTTTTTTAATTAAATTGGAAATCTTAATGTATAGAATTTTTGGTTTTTCATTCTTTAAATAAATTCAGATTTTAGTATTAATAGAGCGCATGCGTGGTAGGAATAAAGGGAATTTCTTCCCTTTTTTGAGACTTTTGCGAATAATTCACGGTTAAAATATGTTTTCTAGGAGTAAAAAAAAATATTTGTTAAAAAATGAGGAATAATTAAATGTAAATTGACGAGTTTTTCTGACTATGTGAGTTGTAACCTGTCCAACTGATTAAAACATGTTTCTATACCTGAAGTCGAATCTAGAATTTTCGGGTTACAGTTAGTGTAGCCAAGTTTCCAATGTAAATCGAGCTATAAGTGCTCTAAACACCAGTATTTTAAAGGTGTTCAAAACATTTGGAGCCCGTAGCCCTCATTTATGCGGAAAACTTGCTAACATTAGCTAAAATACCTATTCTCTACCTTTTGAGATACGAGTTGTAACTTTTCCAACTGAGTAAAAAAAAAGTGCCCATACCGGAAGCCGAATCCAGATTTTTTGGGATACAGTTAGTGTAGCGAAGTTTCCACTGTAAATCGGGGCTCCAAGTGCTGTAAACACCAGTATTGTCCGGAACATTTGAAGCCCGTAGCCCTGATTTACGCGGAAAATTTGCTAACATTAGTTAAAATGCTTATTATCTACCTTTTGAGATATGAGTTGTAACGTTTCCAAATGAGTAAAAAAAGGGTCCGTATCCGAAGCCGAATCCAGAATTTTTGGGTTATAGTGCCGATTCTCTACCTCTTAAGATAGCTTAAAGTAAAATCAGTAGACATCATCCACTTACTCCATCATCCAACTACGATGCTCCCAAAATTTACGTGACGGATTTCCTGTATATAGTTAATTTACCATCTTAACTAAACTAAATCCCAAATGATGTAAAATTTAAGAGGCAAGATATATATTTTTTAAAAGGAAATTATAAAACTGGTAAAAAATAATTAAGCGATAAATAAGTATTTTAAATATATTTTTTAATAATTCATGCAATAAAATATGTTGTTTTGTAAGATAAATATCCAAAGTTCCGAATATCTAAACTTTTCCGAATTGTCACGTAGATGTATTTTCATAGGCAAAATAGTTCCCAACAAATAGCGAAATAGGTTTTCTGTAATAATATTGCAATTTTCATTTCTTAGTTTTTAATAATACATATTTGGAACATAAAAATCACCTTAAATAATAATTGTCAGTGATCCATAATTTGCGACGGAAAGTCCTAATGACAAAAATAAAAATAAAAATAATTTTAACTTTCATCAATGCTATTTTAAAAGGAGAATTAATTTAATCACCAAACTGACTGGAAAACAATACAGCAGATTCCTTAATTTATGACAAATCGATTCAGAACGAGTCTTTTCGATAAATCGACATCCCTAATTATCAGAAGTAAATATAATATTACTTTTCAATTTTGTGATTTAAATTATGTCCCAATTAAATGATTGCGCTATTTGATGGGCATCGCAAATAACCGGAAGAGACGGTATTTGCTTTACACAATATATACATTACATAAATCCTGCATGTATTTTAAATCTTACTCAATTTTAAATATTCTCAGCAATAAAAAATTGCTTCTGCAAATACATTATTACTCTAAAAGTTATAAATATACCATAAGGAGGAAAAATATTTTTAAATCACTACGAACGATAATAAATAGTTTAGTTCCATTCAAACCGGAGATTTTTTTTTTTTACTACGGAAAAATCTCATTTATAGAACACATCTACGATAAATCTTGTGTGAAATAGAATTTTTCCCTTCGTAAGTGAAAATTTGATTTTCCTATGAGCTTTCGTTTTTCGGTGAAAATTTCTAACTAAATTTTAGTTTCATACTCTTGAGATTGTATTATAAAATATGTAGACATGAGTTAAAGTGTCATGTTTATTTTAATTATGGTGAGACTACATTTAAAACTTGAAGTAAGAATCTGGGTACGAAGCCGTACAAAGCAGCAAAATTTTACATTATTTGGTACACCTTTTTTTTTATATATATATAAATATTTAAATATTGATTTGACTCAGTTCGGGCTTAAAGGGGACGGGAAAGCAAAATTCAACCAAAAAATCGATTTTTACTTTTTTAAATCATTAAATAATTTAAACTTTTATCTTTCCAACGATGTGTCACACATGTTTATATATCAGAAAATAAGTTTTGAAATTATTCATTTCTTCTAAGAATCCTTCACAGATTAATGGCCATTTAAATCTTTAATTGTCTTTTTCTCAAAGCTTGGATTTTTCATGTTTATGTTCCTTTTTTTCAATATCTATTAAACTTAAGAACTCAGATTTTTTTTATACTTATGTTATATTGTATACTTTAACACAGGGATTTAATGATTTGTTGAGAATTATTTATTTGAGGCAGTGAAATCTTACCAAAAATGCTAATTTAAAAATGACTTTCTATAAATAATTAATAATTAATTTTGAGTTCTACTTAGAAAGAAAATGGTCTGTTAAAATACGTAAATCATATTATTCTAACTACTCTAAAAAATCTAGACCTCTATCTTTCACCATTTCTGAGAAAAAGGTACATAAATTTGGTAAATTTAACATGGCGGAGATAGAGCTTTCCCGGTCCTCTTAAGGAGTTTCAGACTCTTGATGCTTCAAAATTTCCGAAATTTTAATATTTTTAGATGTTAAACTCCTATATTTTCTGAACATTTTAATATAATTGTTTCCTTGAAATTCTCATTAGAACAGAAGTTATAGCTTTTAAAATTAAACCCGCTCAATGACTGAAGCGGGATTTCAGAAATATTGAAGTCATTTTTCTCCAAATGACGTTTGGGGGCATAACGCACAGGATATCTCAAAAACCTCTGAATATGTTTTCATAAAATTTTTAAAACATACTTTTTCATGTTAATCTCTATGAACTGAACCTAAAATTTCCTTTTTATTGTTCAAAAAAGATTTTTTTAGATGATTATGCTCTTGAAATTTTAAAAATTTTGTATGAGATAATTACAACTTTGTATTTAAAATATAAAAACAAATTTATTTAGGTTCAAGGCAATTATTGCAATCTGAAGTATAAGTTGTAATATTTATTTTGTAATCGTGCGCGTAAGCTGTTATACTAATTTTCTGCTCGTCAAACATCTGATAGTTTGGAGCCCAAGTCAATATTAATTCTGCATCTTGAAATTTTTGAAATACATAAAATGAAAGAAAGTACTTATATCTTTCATCTGAATAAAAATTATGCTTAAAAATTATATGCCTTTTAAGATATTAAATGTTGAAAATGGTCTGTTTTTTTTTTTTCATTTAGTCGAAATTTAAGAACTATGATACCCTTAAGAAATTGACTTTGTTTGCCGGCTGATATAGACATCATAAAAATACTCATGTACGGAAAAACCAACTGCAGGGACAACTTTGAGCAGAAGCAACATTACAATGCTGTCATTCATTTACTTAATTTACTGATAAAAGTCATTTATCAAACTTATCGGAGCTGTCAGAGGTAAACTTTTCGTACTGAAAACAGCAGATTTAAAAAAATAAGTTTATGAAACAAGTTGGATCATATTTATCTCTAACGACATTTTTTAAAAATAAGTTTATTATTAAGCAAGTTGGATCATATTTATCTATCCTTTTTTGTAGACTTTTAAAACAAACCTCCATGTTTGTTTTAAAAGTTCGTAACTACGCCCTTAAAATCGACAAGAAGTGTAATGTCATTCCGGAATAATTTTTGATTATGAATAGTTCAAAAACGTTATCATCTATGGATAATATATTTTACAGTAATAAAAAAAGTCACATTTTATGATAACGACGACATTTTACATATTGAAAAATTCACAAACTTTTTTTTTAGTATTCTGAAATTTGTGAATAATGAACGAAATAATGGGATATAAAATAGTGGATAAATAATACTGGTGTAAGTTAGTAGCTAGTTAAGTATTGCAAAGTACTATATTACTAGCTAGAATACTAGCTTTATAGTACTTAGAAAAGGTTAAAAGATAATATATAGTATAAATGTAAATCAATTTAAACTTAAAAGTATTGTGCAACAAGTTTATGCTTCAGTTAAACCGTTCGGGACTAAGACTAATAATAAGCTAGAAGCAGGAGGAGTCTTTCGGTAGCTTCATCGCCCCGAGCCCTCCCTTCCCGCTTTTCGGTGTCTTTAATTTGTGTAATTTCCCTTTTAAATTTGTCCGGTTTCAATTTTTGATTTTTTTTTTTTTTTTTCAATCTGGCTTTCGCTAGAGAGTCTTTCATTCGGGACGTGGCTGGGCTCCTGGGAATCTTGCTTCCGCAAAAGAGTCGGAGTAGAGTAGAAGAATAAAGGGTTGCGGACGAAGATGGGCCGCTCGCCGCGGCGGTTTAAAAAATTCTTCTTATTATATGCCTTATATAAATTATTGCTGTTTGTATATAATAATAAATATATATTTCCTGTATATAAATTGTCATAATTACTTTAGTTATGGTAATATAGGAGTCGAGTAAGAATCTCGGCACGATGCAATACCTGCAGTAAAGTTTTAGATTATTTGGAATTCCTTTTTTTATAGGACTTAAAGTTGCTTCTGAATTCATTTCTCTAATTGCAAGTCTCTGGGCGGAGAATGCATTCGTATTTTTAAGATAGATGCTTGGGAAATTAATATTTTTAACTTCTTTTTTCTGTATACTCTTCGTAAAGGATGTCTCTTTTTTTCCTTAGTTCTCAAAATATTTCTAAAATCTATGCTTAAAATAATATTCTATGAGTTAAAATCTGTCAAACTGTGAGTAAGGTTTTAGCACTTCGTATAAAATTAAATATGCATTTTAAAATTATATGAAGAAGTAAGAAAAAAAGAGACATCTTTGACCTTTTAAGCCCTGACGCACACAACTGTGTGGGTGATACTAAAGTAAAAGAAAAAAGACTATTTCCTGTTTTTGTGAGATTTAAAACCAAATCTGCACATTTATATGAGTTAATTGACGTCAGATGTTTTGATAAGACACAACTAGGGGGCACCAACTACAATACCTGGTTAGATTTTCTGCTTTTAAAAATACTATATCATCTGACAGCAATAGACAAAAAGTATGTACTGTCGTAATTTCTTTTAAATATGATGTTTAGTATTTGCTTCGATTTAATTTTACTTTTCATGTACTTTATTCATGATTTTAATTGATTTTGTCCTTGATAAATTAAATTAGACTTTACAAAAGTTGAAAAACAAATGACCCACACAATTGTGTGGGTCCGGCACTTACCATTTTCCCGAAATAGTTACAATTCCTAATATATAAACTTTTTATTTTTAAGTGATTTTTTTAAGCTTATGTTTTTAGTAATTTATTTTTTATTAATTGCATTTTTAAATCGGATTAATTTTAAATTAATAGGTTTGTACTATTGATGATTTCTATTTAATATGGATAGTTTTCGATATATAATATGCACATGTAACGAACAGTATGTTTTTGCTCTGAGTTATAGATGCCATATATGATTTATAAGTTTTATATGAATTATATGCATACCACGAGATTCATTATTAAATTTGATAAATTCATTCTCTTTTATCGACACTGCATGTAAACCACGAGGAAGGAATAATAAATTATGGAAAGTTCAGCAAATGCTCGACATGTTCCGTAATGTCTGCTTGAATTTACCAGCAGATCAGAGAAAATTCTTCATAAATAAGCAGACGATTCCTTTTTTTAGGACGTGTCTCAGTAAAGCAGTATGTAAAAACAAACGACGCTCTGTGGTAACAGCTTCCTCTGTAATTGTTTTAATCTTTGTAATATACCAGTGGAAAAGTACAGCCACAAGGATCTAGGCTTAGGACCTGCTGTAGTTCTTATTCTGGTTCAGACCTAGTTTTAATTATTTCGATTGCTATTTCTACAAAATACTGCTGCTGGAAAAACTAGAAAAAAGAAATTTGAATTATCAGGCACAATCCAAACGGAGTAAGTGCATACCATTTGCCAAGAGAGGTGCGAACATTCAGCACGTCTCAGAAAATGAAATTGTAGTGGTCTGTCCAAAAACAAAAATTGTTTCAAACATTTTCATTGTGGCTGCTGAAAATTATCTCAATAAACAACAGCTTTTTTTGCTTAAACTTTTATTTTTAGATATTTGCACACATAATAACAAACTACACAATTGTGTAGATTTAGTCCAAAAACGGCTGCATTAAGGCCGAACCCATACAATTGTTTGGGACCTCCCTTTGCAAAACCTGACATCGGGTATTTTTTTAAATATTTTTTTAATCTAATGCGATCCTATCGATAAGGGGAAACCACCCAAACTTTCAATTTCTACCAACAAAACTCCCGTTCTTAAAGGGTTAAGAAGAGTACACAGTAAAAAAGAGTTACAAATATTTATTTCCAGAGGATATATTTTAAATATACAAATGCATCATACGTCCACAGACTTAACATTAGTAAGAAGAATTCTGAATCTAAGTGACTAGCGGCCTTAACTATAGTCTTGGCTAGGTTTTGGGTTCAAAAATTGACTTTTTGCCAACTGATTTAGATATAACAAAACTTGCGAACAATTTTTCTTGTTTATGTATGTAAAGTATTTCAGATTACAAGTATGAGTAAAATTATAGCTGTTTTATGCAATAATAAATGTATGTATTTTGTATGTAAATTTATATATTAAATCTAGTAAAAATTTAACAAATTGTTTGCGTGTATGAAAGAGTGAGTAGGTTGGCGGAAAGTGTATGTGAAGGTGCTGTTTTTAGTACAAAGGCCAAATTCTACACCTCGCCAAGGGCCCCAGAGCTGGGACGTACCTATTGTTATTTATTTGGAAGAAATGGCTTCCAAAGAAATGTTACAATTGAGTTTGAATACCAGTATATGATAGCGCTGATTGTATTTTAATTAAAACACGGGCTTAAAATAACGCAAAACACTATTTTCAGAAAAAAAGTGAACTGTATCACACTTTAATTAATCCTCATGGTTTTAAAACTGTTTTTAGAATAAAATAAAAGATGTAAACAAAACAGAACTTTGCCATTTTCAGAAATATAAACTAGCATAAAAAATTGCAAGCACTCAGCTATGGCAGACGACCACAGCATCGAAGACGGTAAAATGAATGAAAACCGGTATATTTCAAAAGCAATATTTTGCTTTATTAACTTAGATACTCAGTCATAAAAAAAAAAAAAAAAAGATTTTGCTATACAAAATTACTTAAATTCAAAATGTAATAGCAGTATTTACTCTGACAACACGGTTAATGCTGAAATTATTTGTATTTTTAAAGATTTCTGCTTAAAACTGGAGCAATTGACGCAGAGACAATCTGAATTGAATATTACCATTTCTTCTCTGTAATAAAAACTTATTAACACTCTCGCTGCGTAACTACTTCTTCGCGATGAGCGTCTTTTAGAGAATTTTTAATCGTTTATCTCCGGTTTTTTAAAGCAGAAATTTAAGACTATCGTAATCGGGAAAAATGTCTTGATTAAATCAGATAAAGTTTTCGCGAAAAAATAACTGGTGGGAATAACCAAATAAAACAACCAAACTTGACGGAAAAATGCATATCTCGGGCTGTGCAGCAAGAGGGTTAATTGAAAATAAATTTTTAAAGATGACTACTACAAAAATATGAAACTGTAAACGAAAATTATTATACTTTCTGATGCGAATTATTTCGATATATTACGCTATTCTTTTATTTTATTGCTCATATAATTTGTAAACAGTATTGTGGTATATCACACTAGCGTCTACACCCCAATCTTCAAACTTCGGCATCACGAATGGCGTACTTAGCAAGCGATGAAAATTAAAAATGTTCTTCAAAGTTTTTTTGTTAAGAATGCAGGTTGGCTCAGCGGTATTATACTTATTTTGACTGATTTAGACAAGAATTCGTATCCAGGCAGCGAAAGCATTAAAAAATGGAAAACTTCAATTTTTCCATGTAGCTTGACCCCGCAAGTAATTTATACCCTTCCAGCACTTGATCAAATTTGCAAACCAGCACTTGATCACTTGTCGTCAGAAGTCTTCTGTAAGAGAAGCCATTATATATATATATATATATATATATATATATATATATATATTTACTAGAAAGCGTAAATATTTCGTTTTTGAATAGTTGGATTCAATTACGGTAAGTTAAAATAATCCCTTCCATCTTGCTGATTTTATCTAATAATCTTATAAGAATTGTTGTTAAATACAGACCAGGGATGATATTTTAAAGATTAATTTTTTAGATTTTCGATTGATTTATTTCGCCTGATGAACCACTGGGGAAATGACAATTAAAAAACTATTTATTTATAATTTTGTTGCTACTTAATTTCTGCCCATTATAAGACATTCATTAAGGGTTGTATGTACCATTCATGTTAGAACTAAAACTTAAAATGAAGGAAATTTAATAAAAACTCCATAACACTGACTTTATTTGATCAAGACCAGTAGCCATTAGTACTGGCTGGGTCACCCTATTTAAAGAAGCTATAAAATTTTAAATTTTAATAACATTTTGTATAAGGTGAATTCTTAAACATGCATTATAGGGATTGCTGCTTTTCCTTAAAGAATGGTGATTCACTTTTGGACCCCTTAATTTCAATCTATAAAATGCCGCATTGACTGCAGAACTTTTAAATGAAAATTTTCCATTTTCAATTCACGTTGTAGAATGCTTTTATTTATTTTCAAATAAATGTGTTTGTAAATAATGGTGTCATTCAATCATTTCACCATTTCTAACTTTGCTTCTAAAGAGGCTAAAAAATATATTATTTTTTATTAATATAATATATTAGTCCAGAAATTGTTTTCTGATTTTCATGGGAGCGAAGCGCTTATACATGTGTTATAGTGATAGCGGCTATAAAGATTTTCCTATTTTCGGATATTCCAGTACAATGAGGTAGCTGACTTTACTGACTTTTTCTTTTTTTTTTTTTTTTTTTTTTAGCACGAAACGCATAATGAACACACTTTATTTATAGCAACTATAAAGAATTCCATATTTTGAGATATTCAAATTTCTTATATTGACAATGAGAAAGAACAGGATATTAAGGGATGAGAGTAAGTATAAAACTTAACAGCAAAAAATAATTTCATATAAAAAAGGTTCCAATTTAAGAGTACAGACGACTGCACAGATTCACAAATCTCAGATATGCCAATGCCGAAGTTAGACGAGACAGTCAGGTTATACAAACTTGTACGAATCACACGCAGAAACGAATCTTGGGGTTTTATGACTTTTCATCTGCAGCGGTAATTTATTTTTGTATTCTTTTGTTTACATAAAATATATAATGAAAGAGACATAGCACTATAAGAAAACTGAAAAACAAATACAAAAAAAGAATATAACATACGACGTAAATACATGGAAATGCAAAACCCTTTTATGAAAACACTGCTTTTTTTAGACAAATTCCACATATCGCTGTCAAAAATATATGAAGGTTTTTATTCTTAAATATTTCTTTAGTAATTCATTATAAATTATTTATGCATTGAACAATTCTGAAAGACCAGACTGGTTGAGTTTTTTAGTTTATGGATTAAAGCAATCGTAGTCGAAATTTTAATATGATGATTTTAAGTGTACGACCAGTGAAAAATATGATAACAGATATCGACAGATAAATTAGACAGATTTCCATTGCAAAGTAATATACGGAATAGTTCGGTGATTGAAATAAATTACCACCAAGTTATATCAATGCACCACATGCATTTTCAATAAATTTCAAAAGTAATATAAATAAATAAATATATAAAACCTAATTTCAATCTTATTAATGACAACGTTTAAAATTTTTTTTAAAGTATTGAGGTTTGTTAAAAATGTTTTACGATATTGATGGAGAATTTTATAAATATGTACTTCTATTTATTATTATAAAACAAAAGTTTACGCATGGATTATATACACTGTATTGCCATTAATGACCGTCAACTTTCAATTTTAGACATATTGTCGAATATTTAGAAATATACTAGACAGATTCTTCTGGAATTTCAGGATTAAAGAGAACAGGTATGACCTCATATTTAGCAATGTCGATTTGATAAGGGGGGGGGGGGGCATTTAGGGGGCCAATAAAAAATCAAAGAAAAAATATAATACATGTGATTATCCTGTAAAATAAAATGCACGAAATGATCTATCGCTACCGAATATAAATAAACAGACATTGCGCAATATATGTATTCTTTTGTGTAAGAATAGCAGAGATCTAGCGATTTATTTAAAAAAAAATAAAAAAAATCTTGCATGTTTTTTGCTTATAACATGCAGGGTTTTCAGCCACATTTAACTCCGGTTTCAGAAAAATTGACAAAATATAGTAGAAACAATATAGTGCAATTGTAATATAAATATATTAAATATTTTAGGAAATATGAGCAGTTGTATGAAATAATTTTTATCTGCGCATGCGCGAACGATAACAAGGATCATTTTACATAATTTAATAGTCAACTTATTAAAAAAAATCTACTCTCTGTCAATATACATGCTATTCTTACACAAATCAATACACATATTGCACAATGTCTGTTTATTTATATTCAGTAGCGGTAGATCATTTCGTGCATTTTATTTTACAGGGTGAACTCAAGTATTATTTTTTCTTTGATTTTTTGTTGGCCCCTAATTACCCCCATCAGCAAATCGACATTGCTAAATATGAGGTCATACCTGTTCTTATTAATCCTGAAATTCCAGAAGAATCTGTCAAGTATATTTCTAAATATTAGAAAAAATGTCTAAAATTGAAAGTTGCCGGTCATTAATGGCTATATAGTGTATATATTAGAGTAACGATTATACGCCTTTCAGTGGACCGTTCTAAAATGACGTATAACTGAGAAAGAAGTACAATCGAAATCCTAGTCGTCTCATGTGTAAAATCTTTGACTGTAGAAATATAATGCTGCAACCGTACAAACTTAACTTGCTACCAGTTTCAAATGTTTAAGATGCGCTATATTTTATGAAAAAGTTAAAATAATGCAAAAAAGTTAAATAATAATTTCTAAAATGAAAATATAAAAGTGAGAATTATCAAACTTATATCAGTTGCACACCTTGAATTACACTTTTAAAAAAATCTATTATCGAACGTAAAAGAAGATTTTAACAAAAATAATTTTTAGTCGTCTCCTGACTCGTCAATTTACTTTAAGACTTCAGCAAAGCATTATGTATGTTCCTCGAAATTTTTATTACTAGTATTATGAGACACAAAAATAGTTTCGAGTCAATGTAGTCCTACCAAGCACTGTCCGTTTATTTTCCTCCCATCCCTCCGTACATTCCACAAACTTATAATATCTCCTGTAGTAATCACACATACTCTTTGACTTTCATCTTTCACAAATATTGCTAGGAGAAAGAGGAAAAACGACACTAGGAAACAAAATTCTGCATAAATCGGTTTCGGCATGAAAGATACAATGTAAAACAGAAGTTATGCGTCTTATAAACGAAACATTACATCATTAAAATAAATATAGATGAATCGGGACCGCACTGAAACGACGCATAAATGAGTAACGTAAAACGGTTCTTTACTCTGTCTATATATATATATATATATATATATATATATATATATTACTTTATTCTTTTGAGAAATGTGTTCTACACTGTAAAAAAACCACTGTAGATTAGCCAGAACAAAATCGGTCACAGTGAATGTGCTGTATCTTTCTTTGGTTTCCTGAGTATATTAACATGGAAAATACAGTAGTTGCGTAAAATTAACAGCACAATGTGCTGGCAATTTGGACCTATTTTTTTAACGCACAAACTGCTGGCGTCCAAATTGCCAGCACATTGTGCTGTTAGTTTTACGCAACTACTGTATTTTCCATGTTAATATAGTCAGGAAACCAAAGAAAGATACAGCCCATTCACTGTGATCGAGGTTGAGCAACAAGTCATGAGATGATTAGTAAAAGCAAACTCTTTCATTGTTAACACATTTTATATACTCCGTAATATGATCCTGTAAAGTTTTCGCTATCTATATTATAAAGGACTAACATATATGTGCGTAATGCATACGTCATTCTGCGAATGGCAACACTTTAAAATTTGAAATAAAATTTTAGTTTTGCAATTTTCTATACTGCATATTTTTAAACTTCTAAAGATCGCACATTTTAAATTTTTTCACTGTCGTATAAGGAAAAAATACTTTTTTAAATGCAATTTGTTTCAAAG
This sequence comes from Maratus speciosus, assembly GCA_963932465.1. Taxonomy (NCBI): domain Eukaryota; kingdom Metazoa; phylum Arthropoda; class Arachnida; order Araneae; family Salticidae; genus Maratus; species Maratus speciosus. Next base: position 134,534,257 of record OZ010799.1, read on the forward strand.
CTGTATCTCAATTTAATTTTAAGATATAAATTTTTTTGTAGTTTTTTATTACTTTTTTCCCGATCGGCGCAACTGAAGTATTCCATCTCTGTTGAAAGTCGTTGAAAGTAAAGCGAAAAAAAGGAAAATAGTACATTGCTGTATCTTTTTGTTGTCATTTTCGCATAAAAATTGAAAAAAAAAATTAATTAAAATACCTGCTATGTCAAGAATATCGTCTGTTATGAAATCCGGTGAGTTTTGGCTTTATTTCGTTTTTATTTATCAATTAAATGATTTTTAGTTTATTGCAATTCAACTTTACAAACGATACAACACTTTCTCTTTACAAAAATGTATTTTAAAGAATATTTTTGTGACTTATTTTCTCCGCATTTACTTAATTCGTATCAAAAATTTGAAAGAAGGCAATTTTTTTAATCCGTGTGTAAGTACATTTTCAGAATTTTGAAAAAATATAAATGAATGACTTCTGATAAAACATGGAGCTATTATAAATAAAAAAAATAAAGTCATATAAATCATTAGATACCCCAGCTTGTTTTGCGGAGCTTCTTAAATGACATCATTGTTTTCTGCTGGGTTTGTGTATTATTCCGCGATATGATGTTATTTGCATACCGTTCAATAGATGCTATTTAAGGCGGGATCATGAAAGTGGGATGATTTAGGGGTCATTCCATGTCAGTTCAGGCAGGCATGTAACCCACCATCACAGATTTTGATGAAACTGCGTGTGTTTGTTCCTTTTATTAAGATATGATTCCCAGTATTTTTTTTTTACTTCTTGGTCAAATAGTTTCTGAGAAAAAAATTGTCAAAATTTTAAAAAACTGCCATCAGTTGGCATTCTTGACTGCTCGATTTTCAAATGTAGCATGACATAAATGTGATCATATTTCAATATCTATCCCACAAATCATCTTCAAATAATTTATACATAATATATAGGGTACGTATTTTATGAAAAAAATACTGTTACGCTTATATAACATTTTAAGTGTGTCTAAAAAAATGTTTAATCTTTGAAGTCGTGATTTTTTTATGAAAAATAATGCATTAACTAAAATAGCATTATTAACAAAAGGCGGTATTTTTATTAAATTTATTTTTTGTGGGGGATATACTTAAAGGTGTCCTTTACCTGATTCTGAAATAAAAGTAGTGGGATTTTGGGTGTTTTTAGTAGTATTTCATATTTAAAAATATTTTGAGGCGTATTTCAAATCAAATCAAGCAGAGTCATTCCATGTCAGTTCGCCTAAGACATTTAATTCACTGTCACAAATTTCAATGAAACTGGGTATGTTTATAGCTCATTTTAAGACAGGATCAAGGAAATTAAAGGTGATTACAAGTAAAATATTTTTTAAGATAAAAAAAAATATCTAAATTTTGAAATTTTTTAAAAATGTTTTTAATGACAGATCTATATTCAAAGACTGCATAAAAAAAAGTCATTTCAATATAAAATCACTAAATAAGTTTCAAATAATGTATATGTGACAAATACTGTAGGCAGATTATTATTTATTGTTGTTTGTCATGTTTAAATGCTAAGAGTGTGTTTAATCTTGTGAATTCTTAAAATCAAGAATTTTGTGAAAAATAATGTGTTAATCAAAAATTTATTATTAACCGAAGGCAGGCTGTTATTACTTTTTTTAATTGTACGTAAAAATATCTTTCAAATAGTTATAAAATAAAAATTGTGAAAATATGAGCAATTTTAACAAAATTTTCATAAAATGTGAATGTTTAATGATAAATATTGAAGCTTTTCATGCTAAGATGTACTAAAATGACTACGATATCGTGTATTTCTACTCTTGCTTAAATATAATACATACAATAATAAAATAACAAATATTATTTACGGCAATAAAAATTAAATTAAATAGTACCAGTTCCTTTACCAACACTACATTGCTGAACAGCCGACTTAAAATCAACAGCCCACTCTTATTGAAAAATACTTTCAACTGTTCAAATAATAAATAAACTGCATTTAAAAATTTTAATATCAACTTATTATCTTAAGACGATAATAATAACTAAACAACATGATGAATTTATAAATCAGCTTTTAATTGAAAAGTCATGAAATGGTCCCTTTTATATATTGTTGTTCATCGAGTCAATCAAAACAAATTATATAAAAAAAAAAAATAGTGAGCCTAATATGCTGACTGCAATGACACTTCTAACAGAACTAATTAATTCATTACCATCTGAAATCAAACCCGAAAGATCAAAAAGTAAAAAAAATCATCTGTAGTGTGAATGTGACATACTCAGTGGTTGTTGAGGTAGGAATGGCTTTGTGACATTTTCACCGGTACTTCAATAAAATATAAACATATAAGCTTTTTTCATTCATCCAAATTAAGTAAAACAATTATAAAATTTTGTTGTCATTACACCAGATGTTAAATTTTTCGTTACATACTATTAGATAAGTTCTTTACTTTTAGACATTATTGACATAATATCATAAAATTTACTATATGTATTTTCTATAAGTGTATAAAAAATATATATATGCTTTATTAAACATAAATGAATAAATTTTTAAATAATTTGTTTGAGAACAGGGATATATATACACACATATATATGTTGAAAATCCATCTTTCAGCAATACTGTGATGAAATAAATCAAATTACCGTAATTTCCGGTGTATAGCCCGCGGATCAAACAATCGTGTTTCGACCCAGAAATTTTTAAAAATAAAATGTAACTTTTTAGATCACAGTAAATATTGGTCTTCAAATACTGAATAAAATTTCTGGGTCCAAACTGAATTGTTTGATCTGCGGGCTATACACCCGAAATTACGGTACATATCATTAGAAACTGAATAAAGTTACAAAAGTGCAACTCATTAAGTTTTAAATATTTTTTTAGATATAGTTATTTGAAAGATATAAATATAATGGATTATGCATTTTTTGCATATATTTAAAGCACAATACGTCAAAATTTTCTTCAAAAGAGTGAAATTTGGTATTTTTTTTCAATATTAGCAGCTCAATGCTAAAATTTCAATATTAACAGCCAAATATGAGTTTAAAGATTAGGATTGTCATTTTGAAAATTTCTATTGGGCGGTGAGGAGCTAGTGATTTTTCTCTTATTTGGAAAGGGATAATTGCTCTTCGCCCTAGAAGTTTTACTAAAAAACAATATTGTTTATTTTTTTCCTTAAGAAACGAATATAAAAGATAATTTGAAAAATAAAATAAATGTATAAATAAAAATATTTCCAGGGATGATACATTGGATAGGTTTTACATTTGAAAATATTGATAATTTTAAATATGATTTAAATACTACTAAAACCAACCAAAATCCCACTATTTTTATTTCAGATCCAGTTATAATGTAGTATTATGTACAATTTAAAATTAAAAAATTAGTCATAGAAACTCCGCCTCTGAGTGATAAAGATTTTTTAATAATTTCATTTTTTTTTTGTAAAATAGTTTTGATTTCAAAGATTATACAATTTTTTAGACACATTTAAATATTTTTTAACATTACAGCAATATTTTTTTCATAATCTACATACTTTATTTACCTTACTTAAATTATTCGAAGAAGATTTCTTTATTAGTTATTGAAATATGATTTTATATATAAAATGAGGCCTTTGAAAATTGAACAATCATTAATGGCAACTCGTGGCATTTTTCCAAAATTTTGATAATTTTTTCTCATATGTTCACTATTTTTATTTTATAACCATTTAAAAGATATTTTTACGTTCAATTAAAAAAAAAGCAATAACACCCTGCTTTCGGTTAATAATAAATTTTTGATTAACACATTATTTTTGACAAAATTCTTGATTTTAGAAATTCATAAGATAAAAGACACTCTTAGTATTTAAACATGATAAAAAACAAGAAATAATAATCAGCTTACATTATTTGTCACATATACATTATTTGAAACCTATTTAGTGATTTTATATTGAAATGACTTTTTTTTTTTAATGCAGTCTTTGAATATCGAACTGTCATTAAAAAAATTTAAAACAATTTTTCAATATTTTGATATTTTTTATCTTAAAAAACATTTTACTTAGGATCAAGAAAATTAAAGGTGATTACGTCTTAAAATAAGCTATAAACAAACCCAATTTCATTGAAATTTGTGACAGTGATTAAATGGCTTAGAGGAACTGACATGGAATGACTCTGCTTGATTTGATATGAAATGCACCTCAAAATATTTTTAAATAGGAAATACTACCAAAAACACCCAAAATCCCACTATTTTTATTTCAGAATCAGGTAAAGGACACCTTTAAGTATATCTCCCATGAAAAATAAATTTAATAAAAATACCGCCTTTTGTTGATAATGCTTTTTTTGTTAATGCATTATTTTTCATAAAAAATTCACGACTTCAAAGTTTAAATATTTTTTTAGACACACTTAAAATGTTATAAGCGTAACAATATATTTTTTTCATAAGCTGCGTACCCTAAATATTGTGCATAAATTATTTGAAGATGATTTGTAGAGCAGATATTGAAATATGATTATATATATGACAACTACATTTGAAAACCGAGCTATCAAGAATGCCAACTGACGGCAGTTTTTCAAATTTTTGACAATTTTTTTCTCAGAAACTATTTCACCAAGGAGCAAAAAAAATTACTGGTGATCATATCTTAATAGTAAGAACAAACACACGCAGTTTCATTAAAATCTGTGATGGTGGGTTACATATTGATATTTTACTGCCTGATTTGACGTGGAATGCCCCTTAGAGGATGTAATTGACGTCATTTTATATAAAAAAAAACGTATATTTTAATTCTTAAAACTGAAAAATGTTTTGTAGAAGGGCGTCATTTTCCCCCCAGCTGCTTTGATATTCTTCACAGGTAAAGATGCTTTATGTTTGAAAATAACATCATCAAAATCACACATTGATAAACCGCAATGTTTTACAAATATTTAGAGTGACTTTATCGAAAAGCAGTATCATACAGAGTGCAAACTCTTTGTCCGAGTAATAACGATTTATATTACAGAACTTGATGATTCTTTCTTGGATGAATTCGCGTCGCTGAGTTAGGCAAGTTATCAAAGGAGATCTTGGCAATAATTCGAGGTTTCAAATAATATCAGGTTTCCCAAGTTGTTGTCGAAAATATTCTCGACTAATAAAATCTTATTGCTATTCTTTAAGACATTCTACTGTAATTTTATCAAAATAACATAATTTACTTAATTTAATTTTTCATAATTTTATGTAATCTATATAATTAAAACACAGGAATGTCTTTTACTCATCTGTCCTGTGTTTCTGCTGAATCAAATTTACTAAATTTTTTTTATCTAAAAATGTGCATCTGTAGATATGCCCGCACTAGCTGTTTTTTTTTTTTAATATCCCTTTATTACATTTTAATTTTAAGAGTATTCTATGAAACTTCTTCAAAATGATGGTAATGAGATGGCTTTCATTATTGGAGAGAAGAGATAAATAATGAAGTTTACTTATCTTTATTCATGTGATTATCCGATAAAAATTCGAAATTGTTGATAAAAATTTGTTGTGTCGGGTTTAATAGCACATATCACATTAGGGACATAATATTTTGAACGGAAAATTACGTACTGCTTTTGAAAACACGCATTTTCCTCATAAAATTTCCATATTTTTTTTCTTTTGTATATGTACTCAGTTTTAGACACAGGGGAATGTTTCAGTAAGTGAAAATAACGTCATATTTATAAGAAAACGATGATTTTCTTTGATAAAACTAAACTTTTTAATACAAATGCGTCGAAAAATATAAATTACAGAAATTTTTACTCTCTGGTACTGAGATTAGAATCTCAAGTTAAGAGTGCGACTGTTCGCATGCAAAGATTTTGCTGACAATCGTGACTTCAGGTTTTGAGTTAAAATTATTTTTAAATTATCAAATTAAAATACCAATTTTTTAAAAAGAGTGATTGCGGGTATCAGAGGTTAATTTTTAAATTCATCTCTATCGCGTGGAGTTAGATTAAGAAAGACTAATCCGTTTGCCCTTAAAATAACATAAAGAGTTCATGATTTTCTTACGACTAATATTCCTTAAACAAAAATAAAAATTCCTCTATGATTAAATAAATAAAATAATATAAATAAAACACAAATTTACAGACATGTAACTGAACAACGGGCTTAAAGCTCTGAAATTATCAGACAATGAAAGGACGCCGTAAGCAGCAAAATCTTGGGTTAATAACTCTTAACATGCGGCTAATACGAAAAAATTGCTTTTGATAAATTTCAAAAGTTTATTTGATTGTATAATTCATATTTTTCATATGAAAAGTGCTTTAAATTTTTAGTGGATAAACTAAAAAATATATTGCATGTAACAAAATATTACTTTTCAATTAAAAAAATTGGTTTTCACCTATATTCTCTAACCCGGGAAGTCAGGGTACGATCCCCTAGTTAACGTTAATGGTAAAACAATTTATAAAAACCAAAATTAAAAAATATATTTTTAGAACTTTAGTAATTTTTTCAGTTTATCCTGTCTTCAGCTATAATCATTTCACACAGTTTTCAAATCAGTAATTTTTGTCCAGAATGTTGTTCTATGGTCTGTCGATGGGGCAGGAGGACGCAAAGCTGTGAGCTGTACCTTGACTTCATTACGGATTTTACACCGTTTTTTTTTTTTTTTTTTCTTTCAAAACTTCTATTACTGTTAAAATTTTGCTAATGATTAATATAAGGCTTAAAACTGCTCGTCACTCATGTTCAGAATTTCCACGGTAATGTGAAGTCTATGGGCATTTAATGAATTTTTATTTAAAATATCTCCTTGGGAAATTAATATTTTTAAATTCTGCTTTCTTTGTTCTCTTCTTAAAGGATGTGTCTTTTTACTTACCCATCATACGTAGTATAGGGTAAGAGTTGTAATCGTTTTAAAAATAGAAAAAAGAAATTGACAGATTTACACGTTACAGACACTGGAGATACCGAAAAACATATTTTTAGAAAAAAAAAATTGCCCGTCCGTCTGTATGTGCGCGTGACTGTAATCGCTCTAGCTCCCGAACAAGTTGAGACAGAGACTTGAAATTTGGTGTGTACTTAGGGAGTAATAATGGGAAGACGCCTATTGAATATCAGTAACCTCGATTAAACGGAACTATTTTTTTTCGGACTGTTGAAATATTCGTTCTGATAAATGGTATACAAAATTTTTTGAAATTGTTTATTAGAAGGAGTGAATGTAAAAGACAGTAAAAAAACATAAATTTTGCATTATGAATTAACTCAATCGGATAATTAGTTGCCGATATATTTGTAATTCTATTTTTCACACTCTTCGATTTTTCATGACACTGCATTTCATTCAAATTTCAATTCAAAGATATATTTTAATTGGAAATGCGACGCTTAATCCGACGCAGTAAACTGTTAGTTACTAAGATTATAATTTTTCGAGTTATAAGGAAGTTTCTTTTACGCAAATCGGTACTACTCGATTATCCCGGCGACGAAAAAACTATCGCCAAACTATAAGATTAAATGCCAATAATGGCTTATCGTAAATGTCAAGCATTTAATGCCTCCCCATACCTATAAGGGGGTTTACCATAGGGAGGTCCCTGTTCTGTCGCCAAATACCGCAAAGTTTGTCGCCAACTTTGTGGTATAACGCCAAATTTGGTGGCCAAAAGGATTCGCCAAAAGTGACGCCAAATTGGCGGTATCTCTAATATTTCGCCAAATTCCCATAGACTTCCATTGTAAACCAATAGCGTTTACTTGCATACAGAAAATCAACAAATTGAGATATTTTAATGCAACAAAAAGTAATATTAGCTTAGGGGGTTATATTAATTATATTTAAGGAAGTCGAAATAAATTTAATTATGAATAAAAGTAACATGGTACAATGCTTAGCAAATATCACATGTTTTATTTTCATATTTTATATTATCTATATCCATGATGGGTAAGTATTACGGTGCCCCCCAACGACTAGTTTTTCTTGGTTGTCAAAGTATTTCTATAATCTATGATCAATTTAATATTTTATATGTTAAAATCTGACGAACTGGGAGTAAAATTATAACATTTCATAAAAAAATAAGCATAGATTTTAGAAATTTTTGACAACTAAGAAAAAAGACATCCTTTAATGGGGCTGGTTACTCAGATTCCGATTTCTCCTCATTAATATAAAGTGTATGGGCATTAGATGCATTCGTATATTTAAAATATCTCCGCGTGAAATTAATATTTTTTACTTCTATTTTTTGTGTTCTCTTCTTAAAGGATGTCTCATTCTTTTTCTTAGTTTTCAAAATATTTCTAAATTATAGACTTAATTTTATACGAAGTGTTAAAATTTTACTTACATTTCGCCCGCTTTTAACAGATAAAATATTAAATTCAGAATAGATTTTAGAAATGTTTTGAAAACTAAGAAAAAAAGAGACATCCTATAAGAAGAGTATACAGAAAAAAGATGTTTAAACTATGAATTTACAAGAAAATATTTTAAATAGACGAATACATCAAAAGTTTATAGGCTTAACATTACGGAGGAAAATTCCGAAGCTAACCCCCCCCCCCCTCTTAAGATTAGCACACAGAAATAAGAAGTTTAAAATATTAATTTCCCGAGGAGATATTTTAAATATAAAAATGTATCAAACGCCCATAGACTTAACAATACCGAGGAGATTTGGAAACTGAGTGAAGAGCAGCCTTAATAAAAGAATTTGTTCTGCTGCGATATTGTTACCCATTCCTTTACATATTTGTAAATTTCTTCTTCTATATTGATTGTTCTATTTTTTGTCAATTATATTGATTTCTTTTCTTCGTAGATTTATGTTATTCTTTTCTACGGGTTTCAATGTGATTCAAAGTATGATATGAATACGAATTCTTATTTTCTATTGTATTTCGATTTTCTTATTTTTCTAACCTTATTTCATATTTCTTATTCGAATTTCTTTCTTTTTTTTATTGTTTCTGAAATTTATTTTTATTCACTGTGACGTAAATCGGAAAAGATTAAAAAAAAATGATTAAACTGCGAGGATAAAAGTTCGTATCTTTTTTACATACTTTTGTACTGGCTAAAAATGCATTTTATTATACTCTTGTAAATAGATAATCTTACACTATGCCAGTAAATAATAAAATAAGATTATTTTAATTAACATTATAAAGGATTTGTCAAATTAAATAAAAAATATTGTAATATCTTGTAATATTGTAAATAGATAATCTTACACTATGCCAGTAAATAATAAAATACGATTATTTTAATTAACATTATAAAGGATTTGTCAAATTAAATAAAATAGATAATCTTGTAATATTGTAAATAGATAATCTTACACTATGCCAGTAAATAATAAAATAAGATTATTTTAATTAACATTATAAAGGATTTGTCAAATTAAATAAAATAGATAATCTTGTAATATTGTAAATAGATAATCTTACACTATGCCAGTAAATAATAAAATAAGATTATTTTAATTAACATTATAAAGGATTTGTCAAATTAAATAAAATAGATAATCTTGTAATATTGTAAATAGATAATCTTACACTATGCCAGTAAATAATAAAATACGATTATTTTAATTAACATTATAAAGGATTTGTCAAATTAAATAAAATAGATAATCTTGTAATATTGTAAATAGATAATCTTACACTATGCCAGTAAATAATAAAATAAGATTATTTTAATTAACATTATAAAGGATTTGTCAAATTAAATAAAATAGATAATCTTGTAATATTGTAAATAGATAATCTTACACTATGCCAGTAAATAATAAAATAAGATTATTTTAATTAACATTATAAAGGATTTGTCAAATTAAATAAAATAGATAATCTTGTAATATTGTAAATAGATAATCTTACACTATGCCAGTAAATAATAAAATACGATTATTTTAATTAACATTATAAAGGATTTGTCAAATTAAATAAAATAGATAATCTTGTAATATTGTAAATAGATAATCTTACACTATGCCAGTAAATAATAAAATAAGATTATTTTAATTAACATTATAAAGGATTTGTCAAATTAAATAAAATAGACAATCTTGTAATATTGTAAATAGATAATCTTACACTATGCCAGTAAATAATAAGATTAATTTAATTAACATTATAAAGGATTTGTCAAATTAAATAAAATAGATAATCTTGTAATATTGTAAATAGACAATCTTACACTATGCCAGTAAATAATAAAATAAGATTATTTTAATTAACATTATAAAGGATTTGTCAAATTAAATAAAATAGTATATTCTACATTAGAGGCATTATATGAAAACGTTTTCATTTACATGTAATTTTCCGTTCTTCTCATACATTTAAAAAATCAAAGTGAATCGTGATTCATATTTAAGCATTTTTAAAAGTTTTAAGTGTCAGTTAATTTTTACATTTCTTTTAGAACCTTTTAACAAATCTTTATGTAACAGTTAACATTTTCTTTTCATTTAGCAAATTTTTTACATTATTTTAACAAATCTTTATGTATCAGTTCTTTCTTACATTTCTTTTAACATTTGATACATAAATTATTCGTTAACGCACTGCATACATTTTCAAGTTAAATTTCATTTGAAGTACTTTACGTAAATCTTATTCAATCAATTAACGTGGCTTGTTAGCCACATTAAATTACGGGAAATTCAATTAATGGTAGTAATTAGCGTAAAAAAAATCCCTGGGTGTTTTTTTTAAGTCGAGAAGTCGTGCATTTTCAGTAGAGCTATTATTTTTTGTTTTAAGTGATGCTTAGGCAAATATCAGCAATGTATAAAAAACAGCTCTTTATTTCTTTCTGTTTTATTTAATTCTTTTGTACTGAATTTTAATTTCATTTACTATACATTTATAGAATGTCTTTTACTAACATGAGTAAAGTATTCCATAATTTCTGGGAAAATTGTTACAACTATTGTGTTGCATTGTTAAATAGGCTAATTCGGTTTATGTTTTCTTTTGTTTCACTATGATTACTAAGTTTTTTGATACTTTAAAAATAAACTCAAAACTAATTGTACGCAATTTTATTGTGATAAACAGCAAGATATATCCATTAAACGCAATTCAGCAAAAATAATTAGCTGTTGTTTCTAAAATATTTTCTTCTCTAATTGCACCTTTTAAGTGCATCCTAAAATATTTTTTACAATCGAATACCCAAATACGAAAATTATAGAATATTAATATCTATATTTAATATTTTTTAAGTTATAAATATTATTCTTTCTTTATTTTCTTCTAACAAATTTAGCTCATTTTACTAGTGAATAACACATTAATTCAATAGCTACATTTTTTTAATTTAAGAACAGAGCATTCAGAATTACTTCACGTATATTTGTTTGTTCAATTAGCAATAATTGTTAAAACAATTAAATTATGTTTAATTTATTAATCTCTGCTAATTACGAGAGAAAAAAGCATGTGCCTTTTTTAACTCTATAAGCACATTAAAAAAAAATTAGTTTCACTTTCATTTCTAAGTTTTTTATAAGTTCTGAAGAAACGTAAAAAATTTTGTACATAATTTTATTGAAATAAGCAATAAGAACTATTCATCAAATTCAATAAAGAATTTTAATTTCTTTTTATGATATTATCTGAAAAAATTTCAGCATTTTTTATGTGTATCTTAAATAGTATAAAATTATAAAATATTTGTCATCCATTCAAATGCACAAATACGAAAATTACGCTATGAATATTTAATATCCATACTAAATTTATACCATTTTATGCCTCAATTATTCGTTAACTCAATAGCAACATTTTTAACTTAAGAAAAGAGTATTAAGAAATACTTCACGTAAATCTTACTTATTCAATTAGCTATGCTTATTAACTCAGTTGAATTACGTTTACTTCAATAATTGCTGATAATTAGCAAACGCAAAAGCAACTGCCTTTTCTGTGACTCTATAAACCACATATTTTTAACAAAGACATTAATTGCTTTATCTCGATGCTTTGTGAAATTGCCACAACATAAATAAAAAGGCTTTAAGATATTTTTATTTAAAAAATTAGGGCGTAAAATAAGAAATGTAATCACAAGATTAAAAAGAAATAATAAATTTCTATACACTAAGAATATTTGACTTACCCTCAAATTATATTACTTAAATATTAAGTGCATTATATAATTATACATGTGAATAGGTAAAAAAGGGAAAGTATAACTAACCTTTTAAAACCCAGTTTTATAAAAGGTGAACAATATTTACCAAAAAATTATATTTATTTTTACTCTCTCTATTCTTTGCTTGTTAGCTCAATTATATTATAGTTAATTCACTAATTGCTGCTAATTATAAGACACAAAAGTGACTGTCGGTTTTTTCAACTCCATAAGCCACACATTTTTAACAAAGGCCTTAGCTTTTTTATTCATATGTTGTTTTATAAGTTCTGAAGTATTATTGTACTTAATTTAATGTAATAAATAGTCAGAATTGTTCATTAAAATCAATAAAAAGTTTTCATTTATTTTTAAGATATTTTCTGAAAATATTATTGCTATTTTTATGTGCAACTTTAAATGCTTTTCATATATTTAAATGTGTAAATACGAAAGTTACACTATGAATATTAAATATTTTTTGAAAGCTTTAAACATCAGTCTTTTTTAATTTATTTTCAATAATTGTACTGTTTTATCAGTGATTTATTTGTTAACGCAATAGCTCCATTTTTAACTTAAAATCAGAATATTTAAAAATACTTTACGTAAATCTTACTTATTCAATTAGCTATGATTGTTAGCTCAGTTAAATTATGGTTACTTCAAGAATTGCTGATAATTAACACACACATAAGCAACTGACGATTTTTTCGATTCCGTAAGCTGCATAATAATAGCAAAGACATTAACTGCTTTAACTCCATGTTTTGTGCAATTGCAACAATATAAAAAACAGCTTTACATATTCTTATAAAAAAATTTGGGTGTATAAGAAGAATTGTAATGACCCGATTAAAAAGAAACAATAAATGCTATACAGTAACAGTATTTTATTTACTCTAAAATTATATTACTTAAATATTGAGTGCGCCATATACTTCTATTATATTAAATTAATAAAAAGGGGAAATTAAAACTGAATTTTTAAAACCGGTTTTATAAAAGAACAACCATATATATAAAAAAATCTATTATTTATTATGACTATCTCAAAAAAAAAAATGTTTCGTTAAAAATGTTGTTAAAAGAATCATTTGGATTTTATTAGCATGAGAAACATTACGAAAATTATTTTTATGCAATCCTACATACAGTTTTCAAAGGTTGATAATGTATTCCATAAAATGAATTTTTTTAATGGTAAATATAGGTTTTATGGCAAATACAGTATTTATTTTTAGATGAATATGGATTGAAATAAGTATTTCAACTTATGACAAATATCTTAACCACTCATACATAAAGAATACTGTTTTGTCTTTCGTGCTCAAGAAATTTCATTTATGCAATGTCAAAAATTATTCAGTGTAAAATGTTTATAACATTATTAAAATTTATATACAAATATTGAATTTAATTTTACCAAATTTACCGATAGATTTCATTTAACCGTTCTTTGTAAATATTTAACTCTAGACAATAAGTAATTCATCCCACTGTCATAAATATAAATTTCGAATTTTCAAGTACTTTTCTGTTGTTCTTGAAAGATAACAACCTATTTGAAAGGTACTTCTTCTGTTGTAAGACATGTTTCTTAATATGTATTGAAAAATGACGATAATCTAACATAAATTAAGGATCTAAAAGGAAACCTGGAATTAATTTTGAGTTTAGTATCATTAAATATTTTAAGCTTTTATCTTTCCACCGATGTGTCACACATGTTTATATATTAAAGAAAGAAGTGTTGGAATTATTCATTCTTTCTAAGAGTACTTCATAGCTTAATGGCAATTTAATTCTTTAATTGACTTTTTCTCAAAACTTGTAATTTTCATGTTTGTGTTCCCTTTTTTCAATATTTATGAAACTTAAGAACTCAATTTTTTTAAATAATTTTATTATGTTATATTGTATACTTTAACACAGGGATTTAATGATTTGTTGAGAATTATTTATTTTAGGCAGTGAAATCTTAAAAAAATGCTAATTTAAAAATGCCTTTCAATAAATAATTAATAATTAATTTTCATGTTCACATAGAAAGAAAATGGTCTGTTAAAATACATAAATCATGTTACTCAAACTACTCTAAAAATTCTAGACCTCTATTTTCACCATTTCTGAGAAAAAGGTACATAAAGTTGGTGTATTTTAACATGGTGGAGATAGAGCTTACCCGGTCCCCTTAAAACATTTAAAGTGAAATTAATCAAGAAGAATGATTTTAATGTCTAAAAGTAGCACATGAAAATGAATCTCCATCGCTTGTCACTGTATTCGAATGGTTTAAAAAATTTAGGAGAAGTTGATATTCTCTCCTGGATACAGAACTAACAGAAAGACGTTTGTCTGCTGTTGTCTCTAAAAATTTGAGCTAAAATTTTGAATCTTTTTGTGATGATTAACCATGTTATTTGTAAACGAAATCACTTGATAAATTTTCTCATATATATTTTTTAAAATTTAAAAATTTAAAAGTCATTAAAAAAGTGGGGTAATTTCAAATCGCTATAACTCGAAATATTATTAATAGAATTTCAATTTTTTTTCATTTAAATAAAGAGAAATATATAAGTTTTAATTTAGATTCAGCATTTTTTAAATTATTAATTAAAAAATAATTAAAATATTTAAATTAAAAAAAGTGTAACATTAAAAAAATCATATTTTTAAAAGTAAATATTTTTTTCTAATTTGCTGAATCAAAATTAAATTAAAACAAATGAAAAAGACATTTACCAAGTTTGAACCATTTAGCTTTAATGGTTCTTGACTTATAACGATTTAAATACGAGAAATGGTGAAAAAAGTCATCATGAAGAAAAACGGATTTTCACAAGAAATCGTTTTCATGACAACCCTTGCTTGAAAGCTAGATTTTGAAAACAAACCAAAACGAAGAATTTAATATTTCCTGTTCTAATTAAGATAGAAACATGGTTTAAACGTCATTTTAAACAAAAAAGCACAGATAATTTTTTAATGCAATAAAAGTTTTTTTAGAAAATTTGGAGATTTTAGTATCCCGGACCTCCTTAATCGATGATACTCACTGCATCTACGAAATGATATAAATCGCTCTTAACATTACATTCGTAGCTATTCATAAAGAACTTTAGGTACTTTTCCAGTATAGAGGCATTGGCGAGATAGAGAAAATGGTTTTGGCAAGCGGAGAAAATTTGGCAACCTGTGGCAACGTAGTCCACATTTTCATATACATATCATTTGTTTTTTTCCAATGTTTATGCAGTTAATTGAATATAAGAAGCCACATATCAATTTTTATATACGAACAGAAATTAATTGCAAATAAAAAATAATAATATTTATTTAAATAAAATGTTTGTATATAAGTAAATACATATATAAATAAATATAAAGTTCTTTAGTTTTATTTTCACAACAGTTTATAACATTTGGCAACCAATCTCACTTTCTAAAGACGGAATTGTGGCGAGCTATAAGAAAAGACGCAAAGGAGACTATACTACTAAAGTACCGAATTTATATGCTACAAATAATTTGCCATTATGATATAATAAATATATTTCATAGCACATGAAAATGAACCTCCATCGCTTTCACTGCATTCGAATGATTTACAAAATTTAGGAGACGTTGATATTCTCTCCTAGATGAAGAACTAGCAGAAAGACGCTTGTCAGCTGTTGTCTCTGAAAATTTATCAGCCATATGAAAAATATTAATCGATGATACTCACTGCATCTACGAAATGATATAAATCGCTCTTAACATTACATTCCTAGCTATTCATAAAGAACTTTTCCAGTATAGAGGCATTAGCGAGATAGAGAAAATGGTTTTGCCAAGAGAAGAGAATTTGGCAACATCTGGCAACCTATTCCACTTTTTCATATACACATCAATTTTTTTCAATTTTTATACAGTTTATAGAATATAAGAAGCCACTTATCAAATTTTTATGCTCAAACAGAAGTAAATTCCAAATAAAAAAATAATAATATTTATTTAAATAAAATGTTTATACATAAGTAAATACATATATAAGCAAGTGTAAAGCGCTTTAATTTTGTTTTCACAACAGTTTATAACATTTGGCAACCAATCTCACTTTCTAAAGACAGAATTGCCGCGAGATTTAAGAAAAGACGCCAATGCACCTATAGTGCAAAAGTACCGAACTTTGTATATAAAAAATAATATTTCATTATGATGTAATAAATATATTAATTGATGACAGTCTGTGTGCCTACGAAATGATACAAATCGAATTTAACATTAGAAACGTTCTCTCTCTACAAAAAATTATTCATAAAGAACTTTATATAATGAAATTAATTTGACGTTGGGTTCCCCATAATCTAATGAACAAAATGTTTGTCGGCCTGAGTGGAGCACGATCGCCTGATCAGAGATCTAGCTTGGATTTATTTGCACTCCCCACAGGGGTCTCCTCGACATGCAGGGGCTTGCAGGTGGAAATCCAGCCCAGCAAGAAGGGGAAGGCACCTATCTTTTACAAAACCTAAAAAAAAAACCTTATTCAAATTAAAATTAATTTACAAACTGTGACCGAAGCCAGGCTGCCAATAGTCCGACAAGGGGCAGCATAATCGGTTGTTCTGGAAAGTTGGAAACAAATTTAAGGGTAACAATAAAAAAAATATTACATTCATATTCTGAGTTCAACGATAACAAGTTAAATTCAGCTGCTTTGAATTAATATTCTCTGTGTCAAAAGAATTTACATTTTCTGCACACGAAAAATTTACCAGTAGATTAAATAACAACGGATTGATATTTTAATTTTGCTATAAGTCTTTTGAATGCCAAAAGATTTAATCTACACAATTTTCGGACCATCTATAAACTAAATATTAGAGCAATAAGTTAATTCAATATTTGATTTCAATCTGTACAAGTTTAGACACAATTTTTGAATACTAGTAAATATACACTATTTTTAAATATGAACATCATTACACAATTTTGTATTACAAGTATTATAAAACAATTTTGGAAGTAAATATAAAAACACAATTTTTGAGTGCTACCTTTTAACATTTAATACATTAAATGCAAATAGTAAATAAAAAATGTATACTGCAAGTATTATGGGATATAAATAAAATTTGTCGAAATAAATTTATGAAATGCTAAAAATAATTTTTGACTCATAAGTTACAGAAAAAAAGAACTTTTTTTTTTCTCTTTTCCCTCTAGTATTTGTAATTTATTTATAAAATGTGCAGTGGGTTTCTCAACAAGTTTAGGACTTCCTATTTACATTTTTACAAATTAATTAATTGTTTAAAAAGAGATAAGCAGCAGAGAGAGGAGAGTAGATATTCGTATTTTGCAAAATTATTCCAAAAAATCTTTTAAAATATATTATCGTAATACTGCATAGGTATTATTGTGGTAGAAAATGAAATTTACAACATTTTGTTGCTCAACCATTTATCCAGAATCTTAATTAAGCTATGTTCTATTTTCAGAAAATTCCTGTGAAAGACCGAAGCATTAATTAGATTCATCTTATTAAAACAATAGTTTTTGATAATGAAGTTTGAATTGTACATGCTAGAGACAACTGATTGATAATGATTAATATTGGGAGATCCTTAAATTATCTTCGTTTATTCTCCGCATGTTTATCTATTTCTCCAAATTAGCTAGTTAATTAGATTTTCCAAATTAAAAGATTACAAATATTTAAATTATATCACAAAATATTTGCAGTTATATTCTGTGTGAATCCAAACAAATGCTACATTTGATGAGAAAGTTCGATTAGTTCATACGATTTTGTAGAGAAAAATAAGTTCAGGAACTAATTGTGAATTGCACTCTCGTTTCTGTTAGAATTTAACGTAAATGAATCTCTGTTAATAAAGATGTAATTAAGTAACGTTTTCTTAAATAAAATTTCGATTTAGTTGTTTCAAGTTCGTCAAAAGATATTGTTTAATATAAGATCTAGAAATCCAAATAAGACTTCGCTGGAGCAGACATGCTTTGAAAGGTTAATTGAATAGCATACGAGAAATGAAAGGATGAATAAGAAGCGAATAATTCATACTTATGGTTTCAGTTACCTTTCAAAATATTCGTCATCGTTAAATAAATGTGACTTTGAAATAACATTTTAGAAAATGCAGATTTCATGTATTCGAGTATTTCCATATGTGAATTAATGTATATTAGACACTTTTCCAAGAGTTGCAAAGTGGATTAATACTTTTTACGATTAAAAATCTTTTTTATGCCAATACCTTTCTAAACAAGCATATTATTTTTAGCATCTCAAAAAATATTATTGAATATTCTACTTTATTTTTATGAATATAATTGTGGAAGAATAGCATAGACTACCAGATTGGAATATATCTATTGGATATTTTTGCAACACATTTTGCTTCTAAATGTTCTGCCAATGATAAAACAAGTGGGTAAAAGTGACCGAGGTTCACACAGAGTGTTTCGCTTAATATTCCTTTCAAAACAATTTATCGTTTAATTAAGAAATCCAAATTGTTAATATATAATTATTAAATCCTTAACTTTTACAATAACAACATAGATAGCAGTATCTGCTTTTTAGACAATTGTAACAGCTTATGTCAATATATTCGAAAATCATATTTAATTACACGTTTTAATTTTAGCTAATAGAAAAAAAAATGAAACCTTTAAAATGTCAAAAAATACGAAAATTCTTTTAATTAAATCCGCCGGATAATGAAATGTTATAAATTAACTTTATTGCAATTTCTCAAAAAAATAATTTTTGAATGATAAAAAAAAATGACAAAATATTTTACAGCAATTTCCGACCTTTAAATGGAAAAAAGAAGATCGCACAGAGGGTTTTGTTTGATATTCTTTTCAAACCTGTTTATCCTTTATCTAATACATCAAATTGTTAATTTATAATTATTAATTCCATAGTTTTTTAATATAAACATTGATAGTAGCGCCATTAAATTTAATTTTAAAACTATTGCAATAGGAAGTTTTGTTTATACAAATTAAAAATATTCAAGAACTGTTTTTTTAGAAAATTGTATCAGCATATTTCTGCATATCCTAAAAGCAAATTTAATTACACGATTTAATTTTAGATAAGAAAAAAATAAAACCTTTAAAATGGCAAAAAACACGAAAATTCTGTTAATTAAATCCACCGGACAATGAAATGTTATTAATTATAATTTCTCAAAAAAAATAAATTTTGAATAAAAAAATTATATATATATATGTATATATATATATATATATATATATATATATATAACCATTAATTAAACATAACCTACCACCGTCAATTATTATGAATTAAAGCTGTAAGTATTAAAAAAATATATATTATAAGAATTATTATGGAAGAAAAAAGAAAAAAGTGGACACCGACAAAAATTGAAAAGCTTATACATTGAATTACGTTATCAAGGGCACAGAATTCAATGATATAAGCAAAATGGTTGTTTTCTGTGGGAAAAATAAGCTAAAGCTAATAATTATTTTCCCCTGTGCCCGAACAACCATTAAAATCAAGTGAACTGATTAAAAATGAAAGCAGAATAGAAACAAATAATATGAAATGGAAGAATCAATAAAACGTATTTAAATATTTATAGGATATAAAATATAAATAATAAACACCATACCGATTAATATTTCAGTATTTTACAAAAATCCATGCGCACATGTCTACCAGTATATCAAAAAGATTAAGGTGAATAAAACAGTTAAGAAATCACAGTAAATTATACCAAAGGATGCAGTTAATACATTTTGAAATAAAATTTGAAATACCTTGTTAAACACATTTAATCTAATATAAAATAAATAGATATTAATTACATTATTTAAAATGCACTATTAAATTAATTAATAACAGTTTAACAATATCGTCAAAATTTAGCTAAAAATACCCCCTGGTGTATAAATTATAACTGAAATGGAGCTAGAAAAATTAAAAATTAGAGCTATCTTAAGGAGACAAATTTGGTGCTGCCATCTATTATTACTTATATTAAACATCTATCGCAAGATAAATATTTGTAAGCATTTGAATGTAAATAACTGTTTAAACAGCAAAACCAAACATCCTTATATATAGAGAATTATAAACCTAATACAAACCACACAATGTATTTAAAAACTATTGTTAATAAAATTAAAAAGCATACAATATATTCTATTAGCTAACTTATTTAAACTAAACTAAGAATTTAAATAATTCTAGAACATTGATAATATATAGCATATAGCTATATGCTATAAAACAAAATAAATTCAGTAATAATTAATATAAATAATTATTAAAAATAATATAAAAATTATTTTTTAATGAATTATATATAAGATATTTATAAAATGAACAGGAAATAAAAAACATGTGGAAGTATATAGAAGGTTAAATGATACTTAAATTCCCATTAATTAAAAAGCACAAATATAGAGTGTGGATTATTTTCAGACATCCATAAAAATCCATAAAGTATGAATGTGGGACATTCAAAAACATTAAACCGATAATAAATATTAAAAAGAATAGAGGAATAATAATAAAAATAATTACCAATTTTAATGCATACAGTATAACTATATTTATATTAAACATACTTATATGTATATTATTCACTATAAGAATGGCATACTATTAGTAATTAATATGATATTGTCCTTAGTAAATTAAAATTTAAATATATATATATATATATATATATATATATATATATATATATGTATATATGTATATATATATATATATATATAGCCAATAATTAAACATAACCTACCACCATCAAAAACTGTAATATTATGAATTAAAGCTGTAATATATATATATATATATATATATATATATATATATATATATGTATATATATAATATTTTACAACTTTTATACTTAAAATTGAAAGAAAAAAATATGTAGAATTGAATTAGACAATGAAATCTATTGCGTAGAAAACATGGAGTGTTCGAGGCACAGAGGGTTTTGTTTGATATCTTTTTCAAACCTGTTTATCTTTTAATTAATACATCAAATTGTTAATTTATAATTATTAATTCCATAGTTTTTAAATATAAGCATTGATAATAGCGCCATTAAGAATCAATTAAATTTTAATCCATTACAATCCTAATCTTTAGGGGAATGTAAGACGATTAAATATCAGAAATCATTTTTATATGCAAATATTCACCCATGCAAAAGTGCAATAAATTCAGTGCCAAAAACCAATTTTTTTCTACGCGTAATAATAAAAAAAAATAAATAAAAAAAATAATAAAAAAAATTAAAAAATAAATTAAAAAATAAATAAATAAATAAATAAATAAGAAAATTACTCAAAAATTTAAACAATAGGGGGAAACCTCCAAGAGGAGTCTGCACTAGTAACACACAACCCCCCCCCCCCCACCCTTGCGAACTGATTTTCAACCCATGGGACTGTTCTTTTCAAATTTCTCGTTTCAATTTCAATATATTTAATTCATTTTGCTCATGGATAGCTTCGGTCGATCTCTTAGCCCGGCCCAATATAATACTAATAAACATCAAACTGATAAAAATAGACAAAACAGATTCGAATTAATATAACAAGGACGATATGTAGTAACATAATCGTACGGTTTGCGTACTAATTTATATACTATAATGATTTCAGTGACATTGAACATTTCTTGTTCAGGACACTTGCGAACATTTAAGGTTTAACCGAACAGAACGTTTCCATTTTTCGATTTGTGTATAATTTTTTATCGATTCCTCATCTGTGGTGGCACTTCATATAATCAGTAAAACTACCTTCCTCATATTTAAATAAATTGTTTTCTAAGTTGCTACACACTTCAATTTCACTGAAGTCGTTATAGTGCATAAACTAGTACGCAACCGGTACTATTATGTTACAACGAGTACAAACCCCCTTGCTATATTAATTCGAATCAAATTTGTTTCTTTATATTACTATAGAGCAATGCATTAAACAAGTATACCATTAAAATTTTCTATTTAATGTTTTAAAATATTTTGGTTTATATAATATGCAGTCCTTGGTTTTACATTAGTCTCAAACTTACCTTGCTTTAAAATTAAAGAGCGTAATCAATTACATCGAATCACGGTGTACGCCTTGTGCAGTGATATTTTGGGGAGTTAAGATCGATTTTCATGTGGCAATATTTGCATACTTAGATGAAGATATATTAAATTAAATGCCGTAAACTATATTTTATATAATTTACTTTAACAAACATAAAATTCTCGAAAAGGACCTTAAAATTAATCGGTATCGTTTATTAAAAAGTAGAATTTCATTCCTGACTCCATGAGAGCATAAAAATTCTATTTAATCCTGCAAGAAAATTGAAGACAAATAATTTCTTTTGAAATATTTTAAATTAAAAACTGTAAAAATCACCTTTGAAGAAAAACATTTGCGAGTTTTTATTATTTCAGATGATTATATAACTGGAAGAAAATCATTAAGGGGTCTCAGGACACTTAATCCATCAAAATTTAGAAATTTAACTTTTTTTAGATGTTAAACTCCTATCTCTTCTGAACATTTTTATACAATTGTTTCCTTGAAGTTCCCATCAGAAAAGAAGTTATGGCTTTTAGAATTATACCCGCTCAATAGCTTATGCGGCATTTCCAAAATTTTGATGTCATTTTACTCCAAATGACATTTTTGGGCATAACGCGCACAATATCTCAAAAACGTCTGAATATTTTTTATGAAATTTACAAAACATACGTATCATGTTAGTCTGTATAAACTGAACCTAAAATTTCCTTTTTATTGTTAATTTTTTTTTCAGGTGATTATACTGTTGAAATTTTCTAAACTTTGCATTAGCTAAATACAACATTGTATTAAAAATATAAAAATGCTTTTAAACCAAATTTATTTAGGTTCAGGGTAATTATTACAATCTGAAGTATACGTAGGCACCAAAAGTTTCATTCTAGTTGCAAAGTTTGTTTTGTAATCCTGCGAGTAATCTGTTGGGCCGATTTTCTGCTAGTCAAATGTTTGACAGTTTGGAGCCCCTGTAAATTCTAATTCTGCATTTTGAAATTTTTCAAATACATGAAATGAAAGAACATACTTATATCTTTCATCTCAATTAAAATTGTTTCTTAAAATCAAATACATTTTAAGATATTAAATGTTGAAAATAATCTTATTTATTCCTTTTTTTATATTTTAAGAGTCCTGTGACCCCTTAAATTAAAAACTATAAAAATCACTTTTGAAGAAAATAACTTGCGATTTTTTATTATTTCAGATGATTATACAGCTGGAAGAAAATCATTAAATATTTTTGCAATAATGTATATTCATTACGCTCTCTAATACGTATTGATCTTTCAAGTATTTATTTCATAATCTTCGGATGATCTTTCTTTCAATAATGCAATGCGTTTTGTAATTATAGATTTAAAATATTTCTACTGAAAAATTTTTTTTTTCAATTCCAACTATTAGTTCACACTCTCCCTATATTTATTTATTTATTTATTTATATATTTTGTTCAAATTTTCAATCGTTAATAAAATACTTATTATTCATCTTATCAAGTTGAAATAAATTTTTTAAAACTTGTACTGGATGACAATTGATGCTAATACAGTTTTTTTCAAATTTTAATTAATTAATTTTAGTTTTACATGGGAGACAAAATGGCGGCCATTGTTTTGTATTGAAGCATTTAATGCATCTTCATACCGATAAGTCCGATAAGTAGGGTTACCATAGGGGGGGGGGGGACCATGTTCTGTAGCCAAATACCGCCAAGTTTGTCGCCAACTTGGCGATATCTCTAATATTTCGCAAAATTCCCATAGATTTCCATTGTAAACCTACTTGCTTATAGAAAATTAACAAATTGCGATTTTTAATGAAACAAAAACTGATATTAGCTTAAAGGATTATATTAAATTTATCTTTGATGATCTAAGTAGGAATTGACTTTAAAAACAAAATTTTTATATTACTTGTTTTATCACCACAACGTGAAAACATAAATATGAGCAGGGGTGGGGAATTTCTAGAAAATTTTACCAGCCAAGGATTTATTTCACCAGCCAGTAAAATGCAACGTACAGTTGAAAAATTTTATGACAAAATTACGCAACTCAAAAATAGTTGGTTACTATTACTATAATGCATTTTCATATATTTTTTTCTATAAAATTAAGAAATACAAACAAGAGATGAAAGTTTAATGTAAAATAGAACTTCATGCCATGTTTACATCGCAGTAATTAGGAAAGTTGAAAAATATAGCTAACTACTAAATAAAAAAACGTTTTTGGCATACCTCTATAGTTTGCAACTTTCAAACACTACCTAAAAAGTCACTCGCCCTGTCAGAAAATTCACTCGCCAGTGGCGAGTAAAAAGGCGCATTTTCCCACTCTTGAATATGAGTATTCATAAAATATGTACTACGCGTGGAAAATCTCTATTTTCCATGAAAATAAAAAATAATGCAACCAATATTTTACAAAATAATGCTTTCTACTATTCGCCATTATGATTAATTTATGTTTTACAACGTTAAGTTTCTGTTTTTTAACACTGACGATTTCTTCCTCAAATTTTCAGTGTTTAAACATTTCATCGGATTATGCAAGTAAATTCAAGACATATCATACTTTTAGAAAAGAATCCCTATGAATAAATATATTTAAAAAATGTATGCCTTCAGTTCTTATTTTTAACCTTTGAACTTCTTAAAATTATACTTTAAAATTATTGCATTAATGAATTTTCTTATGTTATCTCAGTGTGATGATATAGTATTTATTTTTAAAAAGCCCATTTTACATTTAAGGCACGTTCTTAAAATAGAAGAATTAAGTTAGGTGTATTCATAAAGTGACGCAGGCTATAGCTAACGTGTGACGTGAATAGCCAGTAAAAATGCATACGTCAGTAGTGGAGAAGTCGTTTTGTATTCTAGAATTGAGAAAAGCAGAATCTGTCACCGTTATCCAACGGCATTTTCGAATACGATTTGAAAAAGAAACAAAGAGTGGTTTCAAATTGTTATATTTGAAACCACGGGCTGTTTGTGCAAACTTCAAAGCCAAAACGACTGAGTGCATCAACAGATGTTGTTGATAAAGTTCGCGAGGTTGTACAACGAAGCTCGGGGAAAACAATGCAGAGGTTGAGTCATGGTGCATAGATTTTACAGCCCACTTTCTTTAGAAATTTGAGAAAGAAGCTGCAATGATTCCATACAAAGTGCAGATATGGTAAAATCTCACGTTCATTAATAAGACAAAGTGCTTTTGAATTTCGTATCAAAATGCAGCACCGCGTAAAAAAATAGTTAGGTCGCCGTTGAATTAATTTTCAACAATGAAGCTGCAGTTCACGTGAATAATAAAGTAAACAAGACAAATCTCATTCTAGGGGTACCGAGCATCCCAGATTTCCATTTCAATTCTTCCGAGATTAACCTTATCACTGGCGGGAACTGATATATCCATTCACTAAACTGTAGATTTCACTGCAAAAGAAGTATTATTTAAATTAATATAATTCTACAAATATAACCCAGTTTTCAAAATTTAAATTATGATTAATACTGTTAAGGCTTATATAACCATACGTAAAAGAAAAAAAATGTATATATACCGGGAGAGCAAAAAGTCCGTATAAACTATAAAAAATCATGAAAACCGAAAAAATAACCGAAATGAAAAACTGTTTGCAGGATTAGCATCTATAGGTCACGGGAATTTTTTTAAGACAGAAATAAAAAATAACTCAAAAACAGCCGACAGATGGCGCTGGTTCGTGCGATTTCGGTGTAAATATGCAAATGAAAGGATTATAAGAACTTGCGCTCCTAATCCAGAACTTGTTCACGTAAAATAACTTCACCAACAAAGCTTTATCCTTCATACTCTGCATCCTTGATCAAGTACACGGCTCACAACGGTGAACTAGTTCTGGATTCGGAGCGCAATTTCTTAAAACCATTTCATTTGCATATTTCAACCAAAATCGCACGAACCAGCGCCATCTGTTGGCTGTTTTTTGAGTTATTTTTTATTTCTATCTTAAAAAAATTCCCGTGATCTACAGATGCTAATCCTGCAAACAATTTTTCATTTCGGTTATTTTTTCGGTTTTTATAACTTTTTAAAGTTTATACGGACTTTTTGCTCACCCGGTATATCATTTTGTAAATAACCTCTTTTTTTACCCATTTTTAATAAATTAAAGAGAAAAAAAAATTACAATTTTGCCCTTTTTGCTCGGCGTTCAGTGGGTTAACTAAAGATAAACGTCTTCTGTGCTATTGACAAAAAGAAAGTCTATGGTCCCTTGTTTTTCACGAGAAAACTTTCACGGAAAGTTCTATTCTGGATGTATTAAGCCTTTGGTTAATTTTACAGTTGCAGGATAATAGTGACAAGTTTCGTCCTCCAATTGGATGGTGCACCGCTACATTGGTCTGACGACGTTCGAAAATACCTCGATCAACGTATGTCGATAGATTAGACGAAGCGCCGGCTACAACATGCCACTAACTTAGTGGCCACCCAGAAGCCCTGACTTAACACTATCTGACTTTTATTCTTTGAGATTATGTAAATGACACCATATTTACCTTCATATAGCGAAAATCTGTTAGTCTCATGGATATGCAGAAATATGTTGATATAATTTTCTGAAAAACAGTTCTTGAATATTTTTAATTTGTATAAAAAAAATTTCGTATTGAAATAATTTTAAAATAAAATTTAAATAAACGATCAAGTGTGAGTATTACTCACACTCAGAGGGTTCCGTACAATAAATATATGAATTGTTCACTGTATTATTAAAAAAATCCTTACTGAAAGAAAAATAAGACTTTGTAACAAGCTGTACAACGTAGGGTTTGGTATTGCTCAATATATACTAGAAACGTATGAATGGGTATACCATAAAAGTTCAAAGAGATATGAAGCCTAAATAATGTCAACCATTGCTCTTCTATATAACTCTTATTTAAATCTTATCCTAATATGTTTATGATAAACTTAATTCGGTACTGACAATAAAAGTAGTGCATATTTTAACTTCATTTGGTTAAATGAAGTAATGATTAAATGTTTTTTTGGTCAAACTAAACTGAGCGTCGCAATAATATTTTACGTTTACAGTTAGGCTAAAAAAAACCCTTGTTCAAAGTTTAAACTAGGTATTTTGCTAAGCGCGCTTGGAAAGGAAGTCGCAAAGTAGCAACACCACCTTGGTCCGTGCCGCGTTTTTCCAGATAGGTTTTAATGAACTTTTAAGGGGTCTTGTACCTTTTAAATGCGTCGAAAATTAACGAAAAACTTCAAAGTTTGAATTAGTCTATCTTCAAAGCCTTTTTATGCATAAAGATGAAATTTTGGATATTGATTAAACAGATTGTACTTTGTAATATGCTACCATTAGAAATTTATTAACCCTTTACAGTATTTGTGTATTGTTGAAATCAAAATAGCTCTTTTTTACCCCATAAGTCATTGCGCGCATGATATCTTGAGAAAGTATGTATGGATTGGCATGAAATTCGGTATAGATACTAAACATATATGTGTGTTTAAAATGATCTACTCTTAGGCTAAAATTATTTCACTAAGTATATAAAAAAAATACTTTCGTAAAAAAAAATAAAAATTTTGTATTTTTAATGAATAAAAATAGTCATAACTAAAAATATTATTATTGTAAATACTTAAAAGTAGATCATTTTAAACACACCTATTTGTTTAGTATATTTACGAAATTCCATGATAATCCATATATACTTTCTCAAGATATCATGCGCGCAATGACTTATGGGGTAAAAAAAGAGCTATTTTGATTTCAACAATACACAAATTCTGTAAAGGGTTAATAAATTTCTGCTGGTAGTTTATTACAAAGCACAATCTGTTTAATCAATATCCAAAATTTCATGTTTATACATAAAAAGGTTTTGAAGATAGACTAATTCAAACTTTGAAGTTTTTCGTTAATTTTCGACGCGTTTAAAAGGTACAAGACCCCTTAAAGACACGGGCGGCACATTGAGAGATCTACTCAATGCAAACTAGTGTCGAATCTCATAGTATTTGTGTTATTAATTCTAATTAAATTAGTCTGTTTTTAACAATTTGACGTTTATTGCTTTTATACTGCTACTCGGCATTCCATTTCACAAATAT
This sequence comes from Maratus speciosus, assembly GCA_963932465.1. Lineage (NCBI taxonomy): Eukaryota > Metazoa > Arthropoda > Arachnida > Araneae > Salticidae > Maratus > Maratus speciosus. Next base: position 134,562,681 of record OZ010799.1, read on the forward strand.
ATAATTAAAAGTTGTTATCTAGGCTTTAAAAGCCGACGGTACATAGAGTACGCCCCCTGTCATTATGTATGTCCAAACCATCCGTGACATTAAGGGTTAATATCTCAGCTATCTACCTACGATTTTTTTTTTCAAAAATCATTATCAACAATGCTATTATACTTCTGCTACGATAGGTACCTCCAGCGCTTCTCAACACCTTTGCTGAATGTCCGCAAATTGAAATTTGTGTCTGACGTAAAATTGCGCTTTTCTCTTAACCTATGTGACCTAAGGTAATCGCTTCAATTTTCCGGCAAGGTTTAAATTAACGTCTACTACTTCTATTTTTTTTTTTTCATAATTTAGTTTCAGTAGATTCGGAAATAGATGGGGGGGGGGGCATATTTTTGTACTACATTTTCGACGATATCTCTGCAAATATAATACCTTAATTAAAAGAAATGTATTTTTGAGTTCAGCGTTATGAAAGATTTCACGCGATACTGCACACGGCATGTAAAGAAAAGACTTTTTTCCCAAGTAATTTAATTAGCACCTCTATATTTTTCCTAAAAACATTTGTAAAAGTTTTATAATCTTCAAATATGTGGTTCAATAGTCTTTCTTATTTCCCGTAATTTGAACTTTCCATGTTCCACAGTTTACGAGTAAAATGCCTGTGACAGACAGACACGGGAGTGTTGCTATAATGGTTCCGTTTTTACTTTTTAAGTACGGAGCCCTAATAATGCTAAGTTAGTTGGAATGTAAACATAAAATTGATAAAGTAAATCAACATTTTACAAAATGATATGCAGTTTGAAATTTTATGTAAATTTTGACAAGAATTTTACAATTTCCTCACTGTTTGAAAAATTCTTTTTTTTTCTTTTTTTTTTTTTTTTACATGTTAATCTTTTAAACATTTTTCACCATTTATAAAAATCTAATTAAATTACCAAAGTACAAAACGTCGATAGCTTGAGAGATTTAACCAAGAGAATTTAAGATTTAATAATGCTTGTTTTATTAAAAATGTATTTAAATCTTTTTATTTGTATGTTGATAGGCGTGACATTGATACGTTAAATTGGTTGTCACGTCCTAAATATTGGGTGGAGCAAAAAATAAATAAATAAATAAATAAAAATAAAAATAAAAATAAAAATAAAAATAAAAATAAAAATAAATAAATGTTATCAGGAGTACAAAAAAGAAAAAAAATCCTAGATTTTTTCACGGTAAAGAAGAATTATTTAGTTAGGCTAATGTCAGACGAACGTCTTTTTGCACGATTTTCCCCCTACATATCATCCCCATACAATGCTAGTCATATTGTGTAGAGATGATATATAGGGAAAAAAGCATGCAAAAAGACGTTCGTCTGATATTAGCCTTAGAATGCACTAAAATCTAAAGAGAATCGTTTCATCTTTCTAAGAAAGCGTGAAATATTCTTCAGTTTTAAAGAAATGAAAATTTTGCTCTAGCAATGCGTATTTAATAATTCACCTCCTGTAATAACACATATATATTTCAAGGTGAGAAAAAATTATTTCATTTCAGAAATGATATATTTAAAACTTGAAGAAGCAGGTCTAGGTACCTAACAGTTACATAAAAGTAAAATTAAATTAGATTCTTGATAAATAAATTCGCACTGACGCATAAACATAAGTTTGTTACATTTATATATACGAAGGGATTCATTACGAGTTACAGATTATAGTGAAAAAAATTGTATTGTAAACTCTAATAGATTTATTGCATTAAACATAATTTTTATATTGCCCGCTAACAACATCAAAAGGCATTTTATACGAAAAATATCAATTTTGTATTTAAATGAAGCTTTAAATTTTAATGCATTCATATTGCACAGATGGCCATCTGTTAAAAGCCTGAAAAATTTTGAAAGATTTCGCTTCTTACAGCAGCCGTTTTGATTATGATAATTTAAATGGTTTAAGAGTTAAGTAAATCTTGATAAAAAATTGAGTTTCCTTTATACCATTTTAATATTTTATTTATTCATTGATGAAGTTTTATTTTATTTATGGAATATAAGCAGGAAACAATGCTGAACTTTTATATTGTTTTAAGTAGTTTAATCTTTGTAATCAGACTGCACAAAATAGAGACAGATAAAAAAAAAATAATAATGTTTAAAAACTATTATAAAAACCATAAAAAATCAGCAAATTGAGATATAGTTAAAAAAAAAATATTGCGTACCAAATATGTGAACTATCACTTTTCTAACTAAGCGTAAACCAATAGAGTGAAAAATGTCCAAGCCGGGTTTCGAACTCGGAATCGAACCCCTGGAATAACGCTCCAGTGCTCTACCATTAAACCAGCTCAGCATGTCTTACTCACAAAAGTCGGTAAGTCTGCTACCGCAGCTGTTAGATGGAATAGTCTTTATGAACACACAATCTTGCGGTATAACATTAGACGCCAATGAACTCAGCATCGGTGAATATACAATTTTAATTAATTCATCTACTACTTAATTTCACTGCTGAAAAGTAGTAGATGAATTAATTAAAATAAAAAATAGTTGCATTTGAAAAAAAAAAAAAAACACCCTTTTCTCTACTCGACGGTGCGAAAATTGAAAATGTCCGATGGTGTGAAGTAAAAAAAAATGCAGTGAAAGCAAAATTTATTGGACTTGTTTTAGAACCGTCAATATAATGTCAGTGATTCCCACGGATACGTTTTTTCTTTACAATAAGTAAACATCCTCTAATCAGGCACGTTCAGGACTTGAAGCATGCCGGATTACAGGATGAATGCCGGGAATAACGTGTAGAAATTACAATTAAACAAAAAATGACTGTAGAACACGTTTTTTATTCCTGCAACAGCTTCAATAGAATTAAAAAAAATTCAATAATGTAAAGTACAATATATGAACATGACAATAAAATAAAAACGCGCTATGTAGGCCTACTCGTAGAAGCCATTTTAAAGAAATTTCGAATATAAATTTGTTTTGTATTAGTTTTTTCTCTTCTTTTTTTGAACGTTATTTCTTATGATGTCAAGTTGTACAATTTCCGCACGTTTGAACGAACTCTTGCAGTGAGAAAACTTCATAAATATATTCAAGGCGTCAGCTATTCGATTCTAACTGATATTGTTCGACTCGTCCAGATCATCTTAATTAGAGCCAACGTCTTTGGGGGCTGTTAGGTTGATAACACTCTGAATGATAGCCTCATCAAAAAAATTTCCTCTGACGGATCATCAAAATTTACTGTAACCCACTCCTTTATTTTTTCTCGATTCAGTTGTGTTTCCGAAAGTCGTGCCGAATTACCCAGCGTGCTGGACCTTAGGATGCCGGATTAGAGGATGTTTACTGTACATTATTATATATACTTTAATATGTTCATAGTTTATTCATTACTGAGTATAAGAAGAGGGTAAAATGGTTATAAGCGCAGCACAATTTTTTAATGTTATTTTCCTTTAAAATATTAGTATTTTCTCTCGTTGGTATTATCTCAGTTACTAACAAGGATAATTAGTAAAGTGCTGCACCCCGATCTTATTCATACATGAATGTTCTGGTTTGAAATTCCTAACCAGTACTTTGGAATGATTTCTCAAAGAAAAACATTTTAACTTATTGAATGTCTCAGAATTTTATGGTTGTTTTGATTTTCTGTACCCCCTTTCACTGAAATAATCTTCTCGCTTTTATTATTACTTTCGGTATGACTTACTGTTGAACTTTCTTCATTAAATCTATTCTTAACTAGCTAAAGCGCCCGGCGTTGACCAGAATTTGAATAAAGTTTGTCCTGAAAATCAATTTCAAAATTTAACACACAACATAAATGCAAGGTGTTTCTTAAGGCTATTCTTAACTGCTCTGCTCAACAAGCGCAAAACGTTTTGACACATTTACAAGTTCATTTTTTAACGGAAAGGTATAAAATTGGAAAGCCTGGCCCGAAGCGATTTGGAATGGAACTGTTTTTTCCATTTTTTGATCAATCAATTACCTATTGAGTTATAAGCGAAATTGATCATGTGACAAAGACTTTTTTCACCCGCTCTTAAGGGCTCTTTCTTCCTTTGCGCGGAAATGCAGTTCAAAACGTACACATTGACACTATTTTCTGAAAGACCTATTGAGATTGCAAAAAAAAAAAAAAAAAAAAGAAAAAGCAGTTGAAGTGTTGTACACATGAACCAAATTAAATCCCAATATAAAAATGTATAAATTTATATAACAGATGCAAAAGAATACAGCTATAAATGAACTTATTTCCATTCATCATAGGAGTTATAACATTAAAATACACCAATATTTCCATAATCGAGATTTTATCATGCTTCAATGTATTTTTACACACTTATATGACGTTATATATTTACCGCGTCTTTTAAGTTCCCGATATGACGTAATATTCCATTTCTTTATTCGTCAAATCAATTAAATAATTATAATTTCTCACATGACAATCATAAAACAGAAAAGTTAGGATGTAACATTCACTTTTGTTTTTAATTCGTCAAACTATTTATTTTATTTTCATTTTTTACGTGGAAATCTTGCAGTAGAAAAGTTATGACGTAATAATCCTTTTCGTCAAACCATTTATTTCATTTTTGCACGTGGAAATCTTGCAATAGAGAAGTAATTGCTGTGGTAAGAATTTTATTGTGGATTTTTAATTTTTGGCAACAGCTATAATGCACATTGTTTAAATTTGATTAGAAATTGACGTTAAATTTGGGGTTTTTTATTATTTAAAAATTAACTATAAGATATTCCGATTCCGGATTACTTTAGTTGCCTCGGCTGAATTTTAATACACTTGTACGTAACATTTCACAATCATGGCTTCTAAACTATGGATTTGTGTAGCATTACAGACAGATAGACAAATACTTTTATATATTAGATTAATGACATCTCGAAATCATTTTGAGTTATTCTAACTTTTAATGGAAAACATCCTGAGAGATATAGAAATAACAAAATCTGTATTACAGCAGACTCCCTCAAATCCGCACAGCTTGGGACCAGAGTTTGTGCGAATTTTTGAATTTTGTGGATTTCTGGTCATTGCTTTGTTTACATTTTTAACAGTAATTTAAATGCAATAGTGCAATCAAAATTATAATGAATGCTTACAATGTAGTAAAATATTAAAATAATTAAGTAAAGTAATTAGCTAAAATGATAAAAAGTAAGATCGTTTTAAAAATGATTAAATTATTAATAGTAAAGGTCAAGTAAATAATTAATAATGTATAATTAAATATGCATAATAAAGATGAGATGTGTTTTCCTTGAATTATTCAATGAAGTTTTCCTCATAAGGGTACGCTATTAATCCATATAAAAATTATAAAGTAAGGAAGTTTTATTTCCGGTTTAGCCAGTCATAACAACAACAAAAACTTGATTAATCTAATTCATAAAAATGAAAATTTTTTGTATCTGTAATGCTATAGAAATCCACAGTTTGGAAGGCAGAATTGTGAAATATTATGCACATGTGTATTAAAACACGAACGAGGCAACTAAAGCAATCCGGAATCGAAATAAGTTATAGTTAACTTTTAATTAATAATAAACCACCAATTTAACAGCAATTTCCTATAAAATTTTAACATTTTTCGTTATAGAAGCTGCCAACAATTAAAAATTCACAATAAAATCGTTTTTTTTAAATGTTCAATCCGTAATCGCGTGAGTTCTTTAACCAATGTGAGATATGCATATTACGTACGCCACGCTGAAATACTAAAAAGCTGTAGCGGGTATTACGATAATTCATTTACCTCACATGCATATAATTAGAAATATACATATTAAGTACGCCACGCTGCAATACTAAAAAGGTCCAGCAGGTATTACGATAATTCTTCACAATAAACCTCACATGCAAATAATTATAAATGATTTAATTGCGCTTAATTATTACAATGTTTTTTTTTAAATAAAGGCAAACATTTTATCACAAACATCAATAAAACTTTTTATTCTATTTATTCCCTTATTCCAACGATATCGTTTTATCGTCTGCTGTCATAGTAACATGACAAATTAAATTTCATTAAAAAAATTCGCAGTTGTAGAAAAATATTTTACTAAATCGAATACTTATTTTTAATTTTGGTTTTAGAATTAAATTCATGAACTCCCGTGCATAGAATGGGTTAAAAAGCTGGTACATAAATATATTTAGTAAAATGATTGTGATCACAAGTAACAGCAGCAATATTTCGATTTTTTTTTTCACAAAAAATCCTATACTCTCTTCATGAAACACCACGAGTTCAGTCATATTATTTGAGTTTTAAATATTAAAATACATACGGTATGATATAAAACTAAAAAATTCTCTAATTTGCCCTACATCTGAACTAAAAGCTTCATTGTTTACATCTGCAATGATGTGTGGATTTTAGGGTTGCGGACTTGAAAGAGTCTACTGTATTATAACATGTAGAAGATTCTGCCTTTCAACACGTTGAGCGCCATGTCAGTCAGCGGTGACTGACACTGAACTTGCCGTTCAGAATGCGTCATTTACCGATGACTGATGGTCTAAAATATGATAAAAAACTAAATATACGGATGAGTGACAAAATAATATGAACACCTATGAAAAAGACATCATCTATTTCAAAGAAGCCGAACATGCATGTAACTTTGCGCTCAATTTTGCCACCTAGTGGTTGTGAATGGTAAGATATCAGTCGCTCAACATTAGTCACAGGTTTTGCATGATCTTACCATATGCTATGGAAAACTTAATAGTGACTGACCTGTCAGAGTCCGAAAATGGAATGATTGTTGGAATGCGATGCGTTAGTTGCTCCTTGACGGAAACAGCCAATTATTTTTTCATTGTTGCAAGGAGTACTGTGTCAGCTGTTATGACAGCGTACACGGAATGCGGTAAAGTGTCATCTGCGAAGTACAGCAGTGGACGGAAAAGAAAGCTTTCGAAGAGGGATAAAAGATAGTTGACCTACGTAGCGGTCCGAAAGCGCAGGCAATCTTTAGCCCAGACAACGTCAGAGATAAATAGTAATCTCCAGAGTACAATTTCAGCAAGAACTGTCCAAAGGGAACTTCATGAGACATAGGGGTTCGTATTATTTTGTCACCCATCTGTATATATATATATATATATATATAATAAAATGTTTATGTTCTTCTCCTCTAATTAACAATAATATTAAAAAATTAATTTATAATGCATTAAATCATGGTTTTCCAAAAAAAATCATATATTCATTAATATACAATTAGTGCTTTGCTTGCATGGTCTTTTAAAACAAATTAACACATGCGTAAACAAAATTACAAAAAAATATATAAAATAAAAAAATATATAAAAAATTAAAAATTGTAAAATAATATAAAAAAATTATTATAGGATGGATGGGTGGGTAGATGTTAGAGTACGGAGGAGGTTGGTGTTGTCTGGATAATACGCAATGGTTAATTTAAAAAAAAGAAAAAAATGGGGCTTATGTATTATTACTATATTTTTGATACGTATTTTATAAGGATGTTGATTTGATATTTTATATGTAATTGGTGACTTTCATTAATATTATATTTAGCTTAATTATTGTTTTATCTTATTTACAATCATTTGTTAAAATTTTAATTTACTAAGGACAATATATTAATTACTAATAGTTTGCCAATTTTATAGTGATTAATATACATATAAGTATATTTAATATAAATAAAGTCATACGGTATGTATTAAAATGGGTAATTATTTTTATTATTATTTCTCTATGCTTTTTAATATTGATCTATTTTCACTTTGTGTTATAAAATTTATTATCGGTTTAATGTGTTTGAATGTCCCACATTCATACTTTTAGGATTTTTATGGCTGTATGAAAATAATCCACACACTATATTTGAGATATTTAGGTAATGGGAATTTAAGTTTCTGATAATCTTCGATATACTTCCATATGATTTTTATTTCCTGTTCATTTTATTATTATCTTATATATAATAGTTTTTATTAACGATTTTTATATTATTTTTAATATATTTTCATTAATTATTATTGAATTTATTTTGTTTTATAGCATATAGCTATATGCTATATATTCTCAATGTTATAGAATTATTTAAATTCTTAGTGTAGTTTAAATGAGTGTGATAATAGAATATTTTGTATCCTTTTTTTTTTTTTTTTTTTTTTTTTTTTTTTTATTATTATTAACAATAGTTTTTTAAAATATATAGTGTAGTTTATATTAGGTTTATAATTATCTATATATAAGGATTTGTTTGGTTTTGCTGTTAAACAAAATTTTTACATTCTAAGGATTTCAATTGTTTATCTTGTGACATTTGAATAATAAAAATACTACTAGATGGCAGCACCAAAATTTGTCTTTTGACGATAAGATATAACTTTTGTCTTTTGCAACTCTTTTTCAGTTATAATTTACTACTCCAGGTGGATTTTTTAGCTAAATTTTGACGATATTGTTATATAGTAATTAATTAATTTAATAGTGCTTTTTAGTTATTTTAAATAATGTAAATACTTTCTATTTATTTTATTTTATATTATATTAATTTTATTTTTCATGGGTTTTCAAAATGTATTAACTGAATCCTTTGGTATCAATCACTGTGATTTCTTAACTGTTTTATTCACCTTAATCTTTACGATATTTTGGGAGCCATGTGCGTGTGGATATATTGAAAATTACTGAAATATTAATCGGTATGTTGTGTATCATTTCTATTTTACATCCTATAAATATTTAAACAGGTTTTATTGATTTTTCCATTTCATATTATTTGTTTTTATTCTGTTTTCATTTTTAATCTATTCACTTGATTATAATGGTTGTTTGGGCACAGGGAAAAATAATTTTAGCTTTAGCTTATTTTTCTCACAGAAAACTACTATTTTGCTTATATCATTGAATTCTGTGCCCTTGATAACGTAATTCAATATATAAGATTTTCCATTATTTGTCGGTGTCCACTTTCTTCTATTTTCTTCCATAATAATTCTTATAATAAATTATTTGGCACTTTTTTATACTTACAGCTTTAATTCATAACATTACGGTTTTTGATGGTGGTAGGTTATGTTTAATTAATGGTTATATATATATATATATATATATATATATATATAATGTTTTAAGTAATTACTGAAAATTTATTTAAAATTTACTTACCTTTTATTTATTACAGGATTATACTTTCTTAAAAATTACTTAAAACATTATAATTTTTTGCAGCTTCAGTGTCACTCACCGTGGCACTCAACCTGTTAATAGAGGACAAGGATTTCCGAGGCAACTAACAACAGTGTTTTTATAGATCAGTGAATTTTCCTGACTTTAGGTCAGATGAAAGGAGTATTTTCTTAAAGAAAAAGTAGCCGTTTGCGATCGCGCGATTATACAGTAATACAGGCCTAGTTTTTCTGGATAAAAATACTGGTATATCAGCTGAAAGTGTAGGAACACTGAACAAGTTTTGAAAATGCAATAGTACAGTCAACATTTATTACCCCCCTAATAAACCTTTAATTGTAGTATATTTTGTTAAGGTTTTTTGTTCCATCTTCCTGCATTTTATAAATGTAATGAATACATAATGTAAAAGCTTATACAGATGCCATTATATAATAACATGTTTAATAATGGCACGCCAAAGCAAAGACATTTGTGTTTAATATAGACATTATTTATAGACATTTTGTTAGAGGCACACTGTAACAAAAGCCAGAAAACAATTTCAGTCAAAAAAGATCAAATGTACTTAATAAAGCCCAAAAATGAAATTAAATTATTTCCACGAAAACCTTTTTGTTCAAAAAGAGCATCCCAAAATACATTATTGTACATACCGGGTAACTGATGGATTTTAAAATTCAATAACTTGCAAACGGTGACAGATATTTAAAAAAATCTTGCACGAGGGTTGTGTATGATGTCAGGAAATTTTTTACTGTGATTCTTAATTTTAGTTCGAATTTCAAACAATAGATGGCGCTGACAACGATTGGCGCTCAGTCGAGGCCTAAACTGACGTCACTCCGCATTAATGCGAAGGAAGGAGATTACGGCTATGGAGTGGTTATCATTCGCCAGCACAATTTTGCTCTTAGGGCCCGATTCTGAACTCATTCGATATGATTTCAATGGAGTGCGTTTTTCCTATGGAAACAACAAATTCTTCGATAGTGGAATACAGCATTAAGAACTGGGCACGAATTTAACAAGCAGTATTCGAGTTTGCAGGCGATTTTACATTGATGCTGTTTTATTTTCCCGGATTAAATTACTTTTTATGGTCTCATTAAAGGAATATTTTATGCATCGTATTTTAAAACTAGGTGAAGAGATTTAGAATTTTTGTTGTTGTTAAAAATTTCATAACTTTTATTACATTCTAATAAATTTTAGATATTTTAAGGAAGTTCATCAGTAGGTTTTTATGAATGTTGGATAATAATCGTGAAAATGGTTAATAGTATGTTGTTGTTCAAAATAACTGCTTAAAAACAAATATTAGAATTTACCTTGTTTAACCCTTTTGAATAGGGGTATTATATCGTTGCATTAAAATTAAAAAAATAAAATGAATGCTAGTTAATTAAAATTTTTGTTTGACAGTTTAATATTAAAATATTGTGCACATGCAGCTTCATCTTGATGTTTGATAAAATAAACTAGTAAATATTTTTTATCTACATCTACTATTTAAATTCTAAAAATGTGCTAAAAGAATTCTTGGAGTTAGAATTTTTACGGTTTGGCAACTCTATCTACACACAAATGCTAATGTGCATATATTTTTTAATAATAAAGATATCAATGATATCTAACGTGATAAACTAAGTTCAAATTAAACTTGACAAGAGTCTAAATCTTAGTAGTACTTAAATTATAGAAGGCTACAAACAAATTTTTATTCAAATTTTTATCTTTATATAAATTAAGACCGTATGTCTAATAGCACTTTTTGTTGGAATGCAATTGTAATTTTAAAACTTTTTAGTTTATATATATTTTTTTTTAAATCATGAATCGTAATAATCAGGGCTTGGCAAATGCGGTCGCCACATGCAACCAATATTTTTTACTCGACGACCAGGATTTTTAATCTGGTGGTTATTGTAGTGTTAACGAAAGAACAAAGTGTAAACGGCATTTTCCATATCATGCACAGAAAACGACATTCTTTGCTGCTCTAGCCAGCTAGCATGTCATGTGATTAGAATGTGGGGAGAGGGTGGGTCGTTTTTATGGGTTGTTTACCAATGTTTTTTGCAAGAGGGTTCTGTTTACAGTTTTTCAGGGAAATTTGGTAGTAGTGGCCCGGGGGGGGGATTGGGAAAGAATTTTAAATATTGGAATAATAGCTAATGAAGAATATTCTATAATACGCTTAATTATACGCGTTTAGTGTTTGAATTATCATCTATAGCAAATGGAAAAAAATTCCACTGAAAATCAGAAGGGCATTTTTTTGAAGGGGGGAGAGGTACATTTCCTTAGCGATTTCATTCTTGTATTAAATCAATCTTTAGATTGTTGTATTAAATCAATCATTAGATTGTTGTATTACATCAGTACTTTGATTGTTGTATCAACCCGTAACAACGACCCACATTCTAATCACATGACATGCTAGCTGGCTAGAGCAGCAGAGAATGCCGATTTCTGTTTATGATATGGAAAATTCCATTTACACTTTTTTCTTTCGTTAACACTACAAAAACCGCCAGATTAAAAATCTTGGTCGTCGAGTAAACAATATTGGTTGCAAGTGGCGATCGCTTTTGCCAAGCCCTGATTAATACGATTCATGAATTTTTTAAAAATATATATAAACTAAAGAGTTTTAAAATTACAATTGAATTCCAACAAATGTGCTATTAGAAATACGGTCTTAATTTATATCAAGATAAAGATTTCAATAAAAATTTATTTTGTGGCCTTCATTAATTTAAGTACTACTAAGTTTTAGACACTTGTCAAATTTAATTTGAACTTAGTTTATTACATTGATATCTTTATTATTAAAAATATATGCATATTATCATTTGTGTGTAGAAAGAGTTGCAAAAGCGTAAAAATTCAAACTCCAAGAATTCTTTTAACACATTTTTACAATTTAAAACGGATGTGGACTTGTAAAAAAATATTTACAAATTTTAATTTATCAAACATCAAGATGAAGCTGCAAGTAGTGCAATATTTTAATATCAAACTGTCAAACAAAATTTTTAATTAACTAGCATTTATTTTTTATTTATTTTTTTTTTTTTAATGTAACGACATAATACTCTATTCAAAAGGGTTAAACAAGGTAACTTCTAATATTAGTTTTTAAATAGTTATTTTGAACAACAATATACTATTAACCATTTTCACGATTATTATCCAACATTCATAAAAACCTACTTACGAACTTCCTTAAGGGGTCTCGGGACTCTTAAAGCTTCAAATTTTCGAAATTTTATTTATTTTTTTATGTTAAACTACTATCTTTTCTGAAAATTTTGATATAATTATATCCTTGAAATTCTGATTAGAACGGAAGTTTTGGTATTTAGGTAGATTTCGTATGAAATAATGCCTATTACATTCTCCCCTATGTTGGAAGTTCTAAAAATTTTTTGCAGATCTACACCGATCATGACCCCTAGAACCCAAAACCACCCTCAGTAAACAAATTTATCTATCTATCTATCTATCTATCTATCTATCTATCTATCTATCTATCTATATCTATCTATATCTATCTATATATCTATATCACTTTCTTCTGGACACGATAACTTTCACAATTGTGCACAAATCTCTTCCAAACTGACATATAAAATTAAGGGGCATAAAATCTTGGTCAGGTTTGTTAATGGGCAAAATCGGACCAAAGGGATGGAAATAGGAAGGGGTTTTGTGAAAAACGAAAAAACCCTATAACTTCTTAAGTTTTGTACATATCAAATCAGTTTAAAGTTTTTATTACTTCTAAAAATAGGGCTAAAAATTTATGAATCATAGATTTTTGATAAAGTTAAAAATGGGCTCAAAGGGCACAAAAAATTCTTCGTCAATTCTCCAGATATCAAATCCAATTATTTTATTATAAATCTCCTTAGTATTTTCTACAACTTTTATATTCACAATTTTTTGATAGGACCAATTCGTACCGAAAAAAAAACTGAAAACGAAAAAAAAAAAAAAAAAAAAAAAAGGGGGGGGGGTGGTTAAGAAGAAAAGAATCATAAATCCGTCAATTCACAAGATATAAAATCCCCATGATTTTATCATATATCTCCTTAATATTGTCTGCAACATTTATACAGACAAGATTTTGATAGGACCAATTCTTACAGCAAAAACAAATTAAAAATACATAGTTGCTGAAGAAAAAAACCCATCTTATTAAGGGTGTATTCAAATCCAAACTGCTTATTTTCTTACTCATTTTTAAATTCATTTTTACTCTCAAACGCATCCAATTGGTAGATTCTCTTATTCAGAAACTATATAATGTATCGTAATGATTTATTTTTTGATAGAGTTAGAATATATTTCAAAAAATGATGTCTAAGTGGGCATTTTGAACAGAATTTCCCGAAGCGATTGTGTTAGAAACGAAAAATACTGTCCTACTGAGAAAATAATTGTTTATAAAATAAAAACACAGGTCGCTTATAAATCTCTTCAAAAATCACGTCAACAAGTTTTATATTTTTTCTATTAAAAATGAATCTGAAAATGTGCCAGAAATTTTCGAGTTGTTGAGTATTTTTTTATATAAGTATTTTTTTTTAATATCGCCTTAACATGATTCTGATAAAACCAGCTATTATATAAAAATGAAATAAAAACTCGTCAAAAGCGACCACATAAAATTTTTAAAGTGGATTTATCTCTAATCATGATTTAGTTTTTTTTTTTGATGAAATTAGCATACTTAACTTCGAAATCAACCTCCGCCTGTAGGTCGGGCCGCCAGGAATTTTTAGATTTATATCCGCGCAATAGGTGAAGCGGCATTTCCGAAGATTTGAACTCATTTTTCTCCAAATGACGTTTTTGGGCATAACGCGCAGGATATCTCAAAAACTTATGAATATTATTTCATGAAATTAAAAAATATATATGTTTCAGTCTGTATAAATTCAACCTAAAATTTCCTTTTTATTGTTCAAAAAAATATTTTTTAGGCGATTATTTTGTTGAAATTTTCAAAATTTTGTATTAGCTAAATACAACTTTGTATTAAAAATATAAAAATACTTTAAATATAAATTTATTTAGGTTCAGGGTAATTATTGCAATCTAAAGTATAATTAGGCACAAAAAAGTAATTTTAGTGACAAAATTTATTTTCTAATCCCGCGCAATTTTCTGCTCGACAAATATCTGACAGTTTGGTGCCCCCTATAAATACTAATTCTGCAACTTGAATTTTTTTTAAATACATGAAAGTAAAGAACATAACTTATATCTTTCACCCCAATTAAATTTTTGTTTTTAAATCATATCCATTTTAAAATGTTAAATGTTGAAAATGATCTTTTTTTTTTTTCATTTTTTCCAAATTTAAGAGTCTTGTCCTGAGACCCCTTAAAAGATCTAAAATTTATTAGAATGTAACAAAAGTTATGAAATTTTTAACAACAACAAAAAATACTAAATTTCTTTACCTAGTTTTAAAATACGATGCATAAAATATTCTTTAAATGGGATCATAAAAAGTAATTTAATCCAGGAAAATAAAACTTCATCAATGTAAAATCGCCCGCAAACTCGAATAATACTTCTTTAATTCATGCCTAGTTCTTAACTCTGTATTTTTACTATCGAAGAATTTGTTGTTTCCATGGCAACAACGCACTCCATTGAAATTCTATGAAATGAGTTCAGAATCGGGCCCTAAGAGCAAGATTCTATTGGCGAATGAGACCCACTCCATAGCCTTAATCTCCTTCCTTCGCATCAATGTTGATTGACGTCAGTTTCGGCCTCGACTGAGTGTCAATCGCTGTCAGCGCCATCTATTTTTTGAAATTCAAACTAAAATCAAGAATCACAGCAAAAAAACTCCTGACATCTTACATAACCCTCCTGCAAGAATTTTTAAATATCTGTCACCGTTTGGAAGTTATTAAATTTTAAAATCCATGAGTCATTTTTGGGACACCCGGTATGTACATACAGTACTCTTTGAACTATTTAAAAGTTTCAAAACACCAAAAGTAACCGAAAGTACCACTTTAATAACTGTAAGTATAAAATAATAATATTTTAAACCCATTTTTATCAAAGGTAAGTGGGGGGGGGGGGGATATTGCCACGACCACCTAGATATTCTAAAGCGGAATTTCTTATCATTTTAACTCTGAAATAAAGGAAACATATTTTAAAGATTTTTAAAGCATAATAAGATATCAACGATTGAGTATTAGTATCAAACTGGCTTTATTTAGAAAAAAGAAATATATATATAAACCCTATTAAAAACGTTAACTTGTTCAAAAGTTATCATCGCAAAACCAATGAAAAACAGTGTTTTGAGGTAATTGTGGTTGAAAATTTTTCTTTGCCTGTATCACTGACCTTCTTACTTCTTATTTGACTTTAGTATTACTCATTCAAACATAAATTTAGGAATTTTCCTATAAAACCAACTACACAAAAGGCTCTAAAATTATAAAAAATAATAATAATGAATATTTTTTTTCTTCATTTAAGATCCGTTTGGTCCATTTAACACAAAAAGATATTAAGATTTTGTAATGACAATTGTGCATAATTAAAATTTCGTTTTAAATATGTGTACACTTTCAAGAGTGCTATTACATATGTTACATAAGACAAATTAATGAGAACATTACTATACTTATGATAAAAAAAAAATTGTTAAACAGAATTACAACTTCAAATAGTATAAGGCATTTTCCCAAATGTATTTACTCTGTATTTCTTGAGTTTTATTGAACGAAAAAGCTTTCTACGAGAAATGCATATTTAATAACCACCATTCATTTATTTTCGTCAATGTTTCATCCGTACTTTTATGTTTTTAAGGTATGCAGAAGAAAATGCTGTTTTCAAAATCTAAAACTTTGAAGAAGAAATATGATCAAGTTTGCGTTATTCAAAGGCTACAATTTTCCGAAGAATGTGAAATGAACTTTTTACAAATCAATACTTTAATATCAAACTGAGCTAATGTATGAAAAAAGAACCAATGGAAAAGTTTTAATGTTTTATTGCCAATAGTTTCATTTAATAGTTATAATTTGATTTTAAGTTTCTCGCATGACGTTTTTTAAGCTTTTAAATTTCGAGATATAAAATTATTTCTTTATGAGAAGAAAATATGTATGACTCAGTGGTAAAAAGTACCGCACTTGTAATGATTTAAGTTAAATTTACATTATAAATAAACGGTCAAGTGCGAGTATTACTCGCGCTCAGAGGGTTCCGTACAATAACTATATGAATTATTAACTGTATAAATAAACTGTATAAATGTAAAAATAATTTTTGCTAAAAATATAATAAACTTTGTAAAAACTATACAACGTAGTTTTATATATAGCTGTAATATACTAGAAAAGTAGTAAAAGGTATATCATAAAAGCTCGAAAAGATATGAAGCCTAAATAATATAAAATATTGCAAATCTTTATAACCCTTTTTTTAATCTTATCCTAATCTGTTTATGATGAATTTAATTCGGTACTGACAATAAAAGTAGCGCATATTTAAACTTCATTTGGTTTTTCATAAAACTAACTTCAGCGTATTAATAATCTTTTCTTTTTAAAATGTAGCTAAAATAAACCCTTGTTCAAAGTTTAAACTTGACATTGTAATAAGCGAGCTTCGAAAGGAAGTCGCAAAGTTGCAACTCCGCCTTGATCGGTGCCGCGTTTTTCCATATAGGTTTTTAATTAACTTTTAAAGGCACGGGAGGCGTATTCAGAGATCCACTCAATGCTAACTCCAATCCGACAATATTTGCGTGATTAAGTTTAATTAAATTAGTCTATTTCTAACAAATAGACTTTTTTATACTGCTACTGGACATTACAATACACAAATATATCATTAAAAGTTGTTTCGGTACATAGAGTATGCCGCCCCTATCATTATGCATGTCCAAACCGCCCGTGTCTTTAACGGTTAACATCTCAGCTAATTTCGGACGATTTTTTTCGAAAATCATTATCAACAATGCTTTTATACTTCTGCTAGGATAGGGACCTCCAGTGCGCCTCAACACCTCTGCTGAATGCCCGTAAATTGAAATTTGTGTATAACGGAAATATGCGTTTTTCTCACAAACTACGCGACCTAGAGTAATCGCTATTGTTTTCCTGCAAAATTTAAATGAAAGTCTATTAACTCTAATTTTTTCATAATTTTACTTTCAGGAGATTCGGAAATAGAAGGGGTGAGGGACATATTTTTGCACTACATTTTCTATGATATCTCTGAAAATATAATACCTAAAATCAAAAGAAATTCATTCATGAGTTTAGCGTTTCGAAAGCTTTCAGAAGATGCCCCACACGATATATAAAGAAAAGATTTTTTCCCCTAGTTACTTAATTAACCCCTCTACATTTTTTCCCAGATATATTTGTGAATGTTTAATAATCAGTAAATATGTGGGTCAATAGTCTTTATTACTACCCTAAATTTGAAAGTCCCACGTCCCATATTTTACGAGTAAAATGGCTCTGACCGACAGACAGACACAGGAGTGATCTTATAATGATTGCATTTTACTTTTTAAGTACGGAACTCTAAAAAATATAGATACTAAAAATGACTTTAGTACAAATAAACAAGTCTTTAAAGTCTTTTATTAACAAAACGAATAGTTTTGTACACGCGAAATAGTGCATTTCTAGAGGTCCGCAAATACAATTTTATAAAGTTGCGCGGCATTTGTAAGCGAATATGGTTCAAACTAAAACAATTGTGTCCAAAATATGCATAAATGATTATGCATTACAAGAAGAAATCACTCGCAGCAGTTCAAACAGAGAAAATATGAAACTTAGATATTATATTTCAAAAACTATTCGAAACTGGTATGTTGTGGCCATAACAAA
Source organism: Maratus speciosus (assembly GCA_963932465.1). NCBI lineage: Eukaryota > Metazoa > Arthropoda > Arachnida > Araneae > Salticidae > Maratus > Maratus speciosus. The sequence continues at coordinate 134,580,800 of OZ010799.1, forward strand.
TCTTTCTTCTATATAAATCACGTCAATTAAATCATATAAATAGTACAAGAAATTACATCAATTTAGCACCAATTCATATCGAAGTATATCTGAATTTGCAGTTTGATGAAAATTCGCGCATTAGTTCTTGAGAATAAGCGGAAATACCTATAGCGGAAATTCTGAAAAATGTACCATAGCAGCGCCACCTGTTGTGCGAGTTACACAAAAACATAAACAGCACTAATTGATATCAAGGTATTCCTGAATCGGAAGTTTGACGAAAATTAATGAATTAGTTATTGAGATAGAGCTATGGTGGAATTTATCAATAATGTTGCATAGCAGCGCCATCTGTTGAGCGATTTGCACCAAAACATAAAAAGTATTAATTCATATCAAGGAATACCTGATTATGAAATTTGTTGAAAATCCAAGCATTAGTTCTTGGGATAGAGCTATTGCGGAAATTGCAAAAAATGCAGCATAGCAGCGCCACTTCTAGAGCGATTTACACCAAAATCTATATAACGGCAATTCATGTCAAGGACAAGCTAAATCTGAAGTATGAAGAAAATCCGTGCATTAGATCTGGAGATTGGGATATTGTGGAAATCGTGCAAAATGCTGCATAGCAGCGGCATCTGTTGGGCGATTTACACCAAAACTAAACAACACCAATTTATATCAGGGACTAACTGAATATAAATTTTTATTAGGTTCCGTGCATTAGATCTTGAGATAGAGCGCCCACAAAATTTGTGCCACATACAGACAGACTCACCGACACATGGACAGACATTTTGTAAAAACATGTTTTTCGGAATCTCTGACCTCTAAAACGTGTAAGTCCGCCGAAAACCAAAGTCGAAAATTTTCACGAATCCAATACCTTCTTGTAAAGATAGAAGAAAGTAAAGTACGTGGAAATAACTTATATTGAAACTTCGTATATTTATTAATAAATGACACTTCATGTGCATAGGTAAATATTGTCTTCTATAAAACAACATAAAACATTGAATTTGTGCTAGAAAATGAATAACACTTCATGTGTATGGATAGTATGAATCCAAATCAAGAAGTGGGAATGTCAGTTAATGCAATTTGATTCATTTCTCCTAGAAGAACGAATCATATTCGGCTAACGGTGATTAATTCAAATACAGGCAACCTTCTTTGTCGCTTGCTACACTACAAATGATATATTTTGTATAATGCATACTCACTACCCTATGTGGTTATGCTCTATTTTTATAAATGTACTTGCGTCCGTTCACAATTAAAATGACCACGTAACTAATACTTTCCCTGTATATTATGAAAAATGAAAATTTTCTTAAAAGTCATCGTAAGCTACATGCGTTATCTATATTATCTCTTAAGAGCTTAAATTTGTATAAAAGTCTGTATCTGAAAGATGTCTAAGAGAACTATGAATAAAATTTTAAAATAATGTCGTCTCTAAAACAACATAAAATATTGAATTTGTTCTAGGAAACAAAACTTAATTAGAAACCTGGTAGATTTAGTAACGTATGACACTTCATGTGTATGGATAGTGTGAATCCAAATTAAGAATTAGGAATGTCAGTTGAACAAGAAACACCATGATCACCTAAAAAAGTATTTTTTTTTTTTTTTTTTTTTTTTTTTTTTTTTTTATAATTCACGTAAATACTGTGACGTAATGAAAATGACAATTTAGTTTAATATTGTTTTCCCATTTTTGAGCTATACCATTGTTTTATTCATGTTCCCCGTCCTTTTTTGTTGTTTAACTGCTATTTTCGCTGATATTAATTCATTGTTTTGCAGGAAAACATCATGTGCAAACGTTAATCCTGAATTCCTCCAACAACCACTCCACACCCCGAAACAAATTTTGCCATTTGGGGAGATCCTGGAGCAAAAAGCCAGTGCAATCAAGTACAAGTGCCTGGATTCTCTGATACTTGCTCTGGAAAAAGCCTGAGCCGAAATCTCGTAGAAAATTGTCTGTCGCGGCCATCTTGAAGAATTTCCAGAAGCGCTTAGACCCCTGATTCGCCGCGGGAGGAAGCCATTACGAATTATTTTGATTGCTCCCTGTGCAGAATTTTCTTCTCTTTCGAATGGTGAATAAAATGATTTGCTTTGTCCCTTCAGTTAAAAGTTACGGTTTTTTATTTGCGTCACAATACTTATGTGTCACCCTGTAAAATATTAAATTTGAGCTAGGAAAACAAAACTTAATTAGAAACTTCGTAGATTTAGTAATGAATGACACTTCATGTGTATGGATAGTGTAAACCCAAATCAAGAAGTGGGAATGCCAGTTGCAATTTCAGTCATTTCTCCTAGAAGAACGAATGATATTCGGCAAATGGTGGTTAATTCAAGAACATGCAACAAATGTCTATTTCAGCTATCTTAATTTTTTTTTTTTTTTTTTTTTTTTACGATTTTCAGACTTTTTTCCCCCAATTCTACTCCGAAACGAAATCGATGTAGTAAAACCGGAATCTTTTAAATTTAAATTGACACTTTTCACTTTCAGTTTAGAATTTTCCCGCACATATATTTTTATTTACTATTAAATTAATGACGCTGAATAACATTTGAAGTCACTTTTGTCTCATGTATTTAATAGTTTTGAAGGTATTATCGCCAAGATCCCTACTTTGTCACTATCTACACTGCGAACGGTATATTTTGTATAATGCATACTCACTACCCGATGTCTGGAGGCTCTATTTTTAGAACTGCACTTGCGTCCGTTCACAATCAAAATGATCACGTAACTAATATTTTCCCTGTATATATGTCTTATGCAAAATGAAAATTTCCTTAAAAGTCATCATCAGCTACATGCGTTAGCTATATTATCTCTTAGGAGCTTAAATTTTTGTTAAAGTCTGCATCTGAAAGATGCCTAAGAGTACAATGAATAATATTTTTAAATAATGTCGTCTCTGTAACAACATAGAATATTGAATTTGTTCTAGGAAATAAAACTTAATTAGAAACTTCATAGATTTAGTAACGTATGTCACTTCATGTGTATGGATAGTGTGAATCCAAATTAAGAACTAGGAGTGTCCGTTGTACAAGAAACAGCATAATCACCTAAAAAATTATTTTTTTGAACAATAAAAATGAAATTTTAGGTTCAGTTTATGCAGACTAACATAAAGAATATGTTTTGAAAGTTTCATGAAAAAATATTCAGAATTTTTGAGATATCGTTATGTCCAAAAACATCATTTGGAGAAAAATAACATCAAAGATTTGGAAACGCCGCTTCAACTATTGTGCGGGTATAATTCAAATAGCCATAACTTCTGTTCTAATGGAAATTTCAAAGAAACAATCATATCAAAATGTTCAGAAAAACTAGAAGTTTAACTTCTAAAAAAACTCAAAATTTAAAAATTTGAAGCTAAGTTTCCTGAGACATCTTAAAGCATTGCTTACAATTTAATATTAGAATACAGCATTTGAAGTACCTCTCGTAAGGTTATTTATTTGACAACGTGGCTTATTAGCCAGATAAAATTATGAGAAATTCAATTAATGCTGGTAAGTATTCAAAAAGATAAATATCTATTATATTTTACTTGGGAAGTAGTGCATTTTTAGTTAAGTTTTGTTTTAATTGATGGTTAGGTAAGCAATGTATAAAGTACAGCTTTCCCAGAATTTGTTTCTCTTTTGTTTTCTTAATTCTTTTCCACAGAATTTTAACTACATTTGCTATACTTTTATAGAAAATTGTTCACTATCATTCGTATATTACTTCATAATTTATGGAAAACTTGTTACACTTAATGTATTGCGTTGAGGAATAGATTACGGCTGTTTACGATATTCTATTTATTTATTTATTTGGTTTCGCTATTATTTTTACCCTATTTCATAATTTGGAAATAAACACAGAAATAATTGCATATAATTTTATTGTAATAAACACTAAGAAACATTCATTAAATGTACTAAATTATTAGCTTTTGTTTCTAAGATATTCTACACTGTTAAAAATTTTGCAGCATTCTGGCAGGTCATTCGACCGTTTTTTGAAAAATCAGTTTAATAACCATAATTTAACTATATTCTGACCACAAAATGGCCAATAATATGGTCAGAATAGTGTTAAAATTACGGTTGTGTAACCGTTTTCGGAAAAACAGTCAAATGACCTGCCAGAATGCTGCAAATTTTTAACAGTGTATGGATGAAATTTGTAGCTTTTACATACTTCCAAAAATATTTTTTACCCGGATGCCAAGAAGGGTTATGTGTTTCACGCGTATCTGGGTATGTGGATTTCTTTATACCCTCGAATATATAAATCGTATTCGAGTATATAGCGTAATATAAAAAAAATAGTTTCACGATAAGAAATAATTAATTACTTCATTTTTACACAGTGGGTTTTTTTTATTTTTTAAATTTAAATTTTACTTGTTACATTCAATTACTCAAATCCGAAAATTATACTTAAAATATTAATATCCATATTCAATATTTATTTCTAAGCTTAAATATTAGTCGTCCTTTACTTTCTTCTAAACAAATTTAGCTCATTGTTTTCGTGAATGATACGTTAATGCAATAGCTAATTATTTAACTTAAGTAAAGAGCATTAAAAAATGCTTCACTAAAATCTTAGTTATTTAATTACCTATGCTTGTTAACACAATTAAATTACGGCTAATTTAGTTATTGTTGGTAATTAGTAGACACAACAGCAATGGCCGTTTTTTCAACGCTATAAGCTACATATTATTAACAAAAACATTAATTGCTTTAACTCGATGCTTTGTGAAATTGCAACAATGTTAAAGATTTACATATTTCTTATAAATAAAAATTAGACCGTAAAAAAGGGAATGAGACTACAAGATTAAAAAGTATTAAGTGTTAAGTAGTAACTGTATTTCACTTACTATAAAAGCAAAATTATTTAAAAATTGGGAGCTTCTACTACATACAGAGTGATTCAAAAAAACGATTACAATATGACATGGCAAATCATGTATACGACAAGGATCAAAAATCACATAGGAACATACCGGGTGTGCTAAAAATGACTAACTGATTTTAGAATTCGATAACTTGCAAACGGTGGCAGATAATTAAAAAATTCTTGCAGGAGGGTTATGCATGAGGTCAAAAGTTTTTTTACAGTGATTTTCGATTTTAGTTCGAATTACAAACAATAGATGGCGCTGCGATCAATAGACGCTAAATTCCGGCTCGATTTTTGGTCCTTTGGGACCCACTTAATACATTTCCATCTCCTTTTTCGGCATGGAAGAAGAGATCGACCCAAAAATCGAGCCTGTTTTTAGCGCCTATTGCTTACAGCGCCATCTATTGTTTGTAATTCGAACTAAAATTTAAAATCAATGTAAAAAAACTTTTGACCTTATGCATAACTCTCTTGCAAGAGTTTTTTAAATATCTGTCACCGTTTGCAAGTTATTGAATTTTAAAATCAGTCAGTCCTTTTTAGGACACCCGGTAGGTTCGTAAACCATTTATTTAGTCACAAATACAGGGTGTTTCACCGTAACATAAAATATTCGACAGACATTCTCACGTTGTAAATATGATAACCCCAAACAACACTGGTAGAAGTTTACTTTATACGCACCAGCAGTATGCATTTGATGCCCCACATTTTGGACTGTGATTATGAATTCATACGGTATCATCAATTGCTTGAGCAACATGTTTTTCCAGATCTTTTCGTGATGGTATCACATTTCATACAAAACAATGCACATATCGTTGCATTTTCATTACAATGTTTTTATTTTTCTCGAAATTACTATGTTGAGCAAAAAGTTCTGGAAAATTTGTGAAAGTTGCGTTGTTATGCGCAAATTAACAACAAAAGCAACAAGGACTATTCTTTATAGTAGAGATCATCATAGTCCACGACTTTCTGCCACCGTTCTGCCAGATTCCAGATTTGCTGGCTAAGTTTGTCGCTGTTACCAGCACCTTCATCTTCATTAATCTCATCGATGGCTTTCAGAATCGTTAGGCCTTTTCTCTAATAATACCGGGTCAATACACGTAAATCATACTGTTCAATAAGTATTTTGGAGCAAAAGTTCCTGAACTTCTATAAATATAACACTAGTACTCCTATATACGATATAAATTCTGGTAATTATTAGATTAAAAATTTCCCAGAACTTTTTGCTCAATCTAATGTTACGGTCAACCCGCCTTCAGTTTGAGTGAAATACCCTGTATTTGTGACTGAATAAGTGGTTTGCGACCATATGTTCCTATGTGATTTTTTATTCTTGTTGTATGCCTGATTTGTCATGTCATTTTGTAAACGTTTTTTTAATCATCCTGTCTACTTCTTATAGTATATACTTTTAGTACATTCAGTTCAGAGCTCGAAATGTACCGGAGCAAACCGGAACGATGTTCCGGTTCGTGAAATTGTGCCAAATATTGTCCCGGTTCGGGAAAGTATGAAAAACATTGTCCCGGTTCGTGGAATTATTTTAAAAATATTATTACAGTTTCACACAATATAGCTTACTATCCTCTCTGTAACTTTTTTTCGAACTATTTTGAATCTTGAATATATTTTTTTTAATTGGTTTTTCTACGGTTAAATATAAATTCGCTATACAGTAAAGTCCCGATTTTTCGAGTTAATATGGAACAAGCTCACCTCGGATAAGCAAAAAACTAGTATAAACCGGATTTACACAAATCGTTACCAACTAAGGAGATGAGACATAAATTTTCACTGAATTCATTAATTTTTATGGTACTAGTAACATTTCTTTGATGTATATTTCCATTATTTTTACAAAATACGGTTAATGAAATATTTTTTTTTTTGCCTCTAAAACTTACCTCTAAATTTTACCTAATTCAGTCGCCTAAATCTAACAATTGTAAACGATTAAATATGGCAAAAATTTGTATTCAATTTTAGAAGTAACAAAACCGTACAAAGTGGCAGCTATATTATTCTGTTAGTGTCGTGAAAATTGCAGGGTTAGCCACTTCTTTCTGCTCAAAGTATTAAATGGTTTTTTTCAATCAAACTCATACCTTTGAAATGGATCATTTTCTTCTGATGGACTGATGGCTTCCATTATTATGAAACAGTCATTATAAATGAAATGTTAGGTGTAGATGAAAGAACAGCCATAAAAAGTTAGAACTCTAACTTTATGGCAGTTTCATAATAATAGAAGCTATCAGTCCATCAGATGAAAATAACTCGGTTAAGCGGGTCCGATAATCGGGACTTTACTGTACTTAAAAGAAAAAAAAAATAGTCCACAATAATTTTGTAATAGCGTTCCGGTTCGTGGAATTTTCCATTTCGAGTTCGAATCAGTTAGTAAATAGGAAAAATTAGTGGTGATATTTTAAAACACATGCCTTATAATACATCAATCATATTACGAAAAAAAATGTTATTTATTTTGAGAGACTTCATTAAATTATTTTATTTAAATGATAAACAGCGGATTTTATAATTGTTTCATGTGGGAAAAATGTTCCTTTTAAAATAAGTTTGCTGGTGTTAGAAAAATTATTATTTTTTAATATGAGAAAATTTAAATATATATGTATATATATTTTATGAAATCCTACATACAGCTTTCAAAGTCAGTTTCTGAATTCTAGGCTGTGAATTTTTTCCATTTGAAAAAAAAAAAAAATATGTTGCTCCTACAGAAACTGATACGGATTGTAATTTTCCCTTATAAATTTGATTTATATAATTTCAAAAAATACTCGGGAAAAGACGTTTATAACCAAATAAATAAGAAATTAACTTAAATTCAAATGATAAATTTAATTTTACAAATATTATCTAACGATTTCATTTGCCTGAATCGAGCTCCCTGACCGCCGAGCACAGGGGCAAAATTGTAATGTTGTTTTCTCCTTCTTTTAATAAAATACTAGTGAAAAAAAGAGTAAAATTTTCTTACATGATATAAAAAATTTAATTAAGTGTATGAATATAACCACTGAGAGTATGAATCATAACTTAATGTTTCAAAACTAGATTATATCTGTAGAATAATATTAATTTACATAATACTTCTATTGCAGTGAAACCTACAGCTTAGTGAACGGATATATCAGTTCACGGCGGTGAGAAGTATCTTCATATGTAACATTTTTCAGGTCAAAAGTATTTGACCTGAATTTGACCTCCCTAATAGAACATGTATTTCTAAATGTTTCTGTATGTTACAAAATGATATTAATTCAAAATAATATAAATCCTAAAGTAATTCTTCTTGAATTTTTTAAACGAAAGATTTATTATAGGTTATTAAGGAGGTTCCCCCGTATAACGGCCTGTATTTTAAGCATTTTGGGGGATTTATTTTTAGCTTTTTTTGACGACAAATGGAAAAATAGAACTTTGATTTTTTTGTCATACATTTATTGCTATTTCAAGGATATATAAAACAAATTTCAAGCAAAAATCTTTATTATACGTAAGTTACATTACTCTGGAGACACCAGCCTCCAAATGCTAACTTCCTCCATGATTCCGGCTAATTAGCTTATCTGAAAAAAAAAAAAAAAAAAAAAAAAATAACGGCGTTTTAACCTTAAGCCTAAATGCACCGAATGAACTAGAATCATTAGAAAATATGGAAAATTGGGTTTATGGCAGTCTTTTCAAAAATAAATAAATAAATAAATAAAATAAAATTTCGAGCGAACCCATTACACGGGGGAACCCCCTTAAAACTCAAAAATACGTATTTTTTCTTTTTCAAAGAATCTGTGTTGAATTCATTATTTTCTCTACTGACAAACACGTAAATAATGTGAATTATAATATGTTTAACACTAGAACGGCGGGAGGGGTCATTTTGACACCTGCGTTCTTTCGCCCGTTGATTACTTTTGTTTGCTTGGGCGAAATCATTTGAAATTTTTTGACTTTTCCTAAATAGATAACATATATTTCTGAAAAAAAAATCAGCATTCTAGATATGTTAGTTTTTGAAATATTGACTTGTATTCCTAGAACGGTGGACGGGGGTCATTTTGACCCTTTTAGTAAGATACTCTTTGTACTAGAAGCTGCTTTTGTTGCTATACTATATGTTCGAAGAGCAATAAAAAAAGGGTTTAGATTTTTATTCATTGTCGTCCAAGGCATGAGGAATACTATTTTGCAAAGAATCTATCTCAAGAGATAGATTCAAAGAAAGAAAAAGATTTTTTAGGTTTGATGAAAAGACAACGAGATCTAGCAGACTACAGACTGATAAATTTGCTCTTGCATCTGAAATGTGGAATAAATTTATTGAAAATTGCAAAACATGCTAGCGACCAGGACAAAATACTACAGTTGAGCAATTGTTCCCATCTCAAGAAAGATATAAATTTACGCAACATATGCCAAAAAAATCGGATAAATTTGGAATAAAATTTTGGTGATCTGTTGACGTAGATACTAAATACCTCTTGAATGAATTTATTTGTCTAGAAAAAGATGAAACAGCCAATGCTTTACGTTTATAGGAAAATGTTGTCATGAAATTAACAGATCCCCATCTAAACGAAGGGAGGAATATTACGACAGATAGCTATTTTACTAGCATCAAATTAGCAGAAATGTTAAAAGCTAAAAATACAAGTTTGGTTGCACAATGAAAAAGAACAAAAGATAAATTCCTATATCATTGAAAAAAAATGCGCAGTGCTCTTTATTCATCGAAGATAGTGGAATGTGATGATGTGACACTTACCATCTATCAAGCCAAAAGAAAAAAAAGTGTTTTTTCTACTGAGCTCATTACATTCTACAATAAAAACTGAAGACGGTCTCAAGAAGTTGCCCGATTCAATAAAATATTACAACGCAACGAAGTAGGGTGTGGATATCCATGATCAGATGTGCCGAAAATACTCCGTGAAATTTGTTTCTAGACGATGGCCTGTACATATTTTTTTCAATATTTTGGATCATGCAGCTTTAAACACCTGGATAATTTATAAAAGTGTAACAGGCAAGCCTATCAGTGCAAGAGATTTTCTCTTAAATTTTGGGGATGTGTTCAGAATGGATCTTATGGTTTCAAAACTCCCAAAGATCTTTTCTGAGTCTTCAGAAAAAAAGCACAAAAATAAAATGTATATGAAGAGAAAAAATGTCAAGTACAGACATGCAATGGAAACAAATCTCAAGAATTTTGCGCACCATGTTTCAAAATTGTGTGCAAAAAATGTACTGGAAAATTTTGTATTTTTTTGTTACAACTCAGTTAATTCCTAATACGTGTGCACAATTTGGAGTATTATAAGCATTAAATAAAATTGAAACAGAATGTTTAACATATTAACCATTCAGCTACACTTATAATGAAATAACGGAAACAACAGAACAAATTTCTCATTTATGAATTTAGAGAGCGAATCATTCGGCGAATAAGTTAGATGAAAAAAAAAATATATATATATATATATATATATTATTTTATAAATTGTGTTTTATTTTAGTTAACATTAGTTTTAATTTGTGAAAACATTAATTTTAAATCGATTTTTATATCAAGTGGATCTAATGATGATCTATTAATGAGTTTTTTGAGTAGTTGTAGTATGGTCCAATTAATCGCCATGTAGGCGTTACATATACAGTACTTGCAAAATTCAATAAATTACCCAGTAATATTAAATATAAATTATGAAATACACGGAAATTACATATTTTTTCCAATGTATGGCATTAAAAATTGTTTTAGCGTTATTATTTCAGTATTTTCATCGAGGGGTCAAAATGACCCCTTCCCGCCGTTTCAGTAGGTAAGATTTTTCCCGCCGTTCTAGTGTTAATTTATTGCTCATTTCGTTAAATGAAAATTAATTCTGACAGAAAAATTTATATTTTATGTTAGAAAGATAACGATAAATAAAATGCAAGATAACAACATTCAAAGTTTAAAATATTGTAATTTTTGACTTAATTTGAATTTTTGCTCGAGTAGAAGCATAACCAGATTTATTGTAGCGCTATAGAATTATATGAAAAAAACATAAATGCGCATTTTAATATGTATAAATTATCTACTTACGAAAAGAATGAATACGTATGTCATTTCCGGAGAAATTCAGTCTTTCTAAATACTCTAATATATATATATATATAATGTAATTTTGTAATAAATGTATATTTCCTGGTATTTATAAAAATAATTTTATTTTAGATCCGAATTCGTAATTATTCATAATTCTTCAATACTATTTTTTAAACTTTAACACCTTTCTCAGTAAATATAATAGAGTAAGTTTGGATTACTTCATTACTTTGTAAGCTTGAACTTTATGATAATTCTTAAATATTATAACAAAAATAAATACTTGATGCTTTTACAGTGGTGTAAAAAAATAAAAATCTATCATTCTAAATATTGCTTCATCGTTTATAGATCAATATATTTTTTTATTGATGAGGCACAAAGTACACTTTTGACATTCCAGGTAATTTGGCACATCTGCAGTTAACACACTTAATTCACTAAGGGTCATTAGTTAACCAAATGTCAGTGAGTTAATGCGTTTTGTTATTTAGCAATAAAAATAGCAGAAATATTTTTTCTCTGCGCTTATTTCTCTCTAATCTTGTATTTAATAAACACAATAAAATAACAGAGTAACTCTGATTTTTTTTTTTTTTTTTTTTTTTTTTTTTTTTGACAGGGTAAACTGTAGCGAATTTCATATCATTTATCATGATTGGTTAAAAAATGGTAGCTGGGGACAATAGAAATTCGCCTTTTACAAATATCACAACATATATTTATCTGGAGTATAAATAATGTAATATTTAGAGGAATATAGTTAAACAAATTTGGTCCGTCGTGGAGTTATAATAGGCTTACCACTCAGAAATTTGAGTCTTTGTCCATCATTAAATATCACCACATAGAGACTTTTACTTTTACTGCCCAAGAGAGACTGCTTATACTAGGAAGTGAGTCTGTAGAGCATAAATGTTCCTCCCGGTCTATTTATTGAGGTCTAAAAAAAACATATTTCAGCCGAGGCTGGTCCCGCCAATACGCGCGACAGAGGGCGGAGTGAATACATAAGATATAAATAAATGTTACAGTAGTAAGTTTGTGAAATAGCTTTAAGTGCATTAAATAATACAATATTATACAAAGTCAGACAATATTACACAAGTTGCTGTCCCGACATTGGGTACTGAATAGGGGAAATACAAGCCCCTGTCTCAGTTATGGAGCAAAACTGAAAGGTCACATAAGAAGTTGCAAATGTTTTTAAGCTTTGAGAGCAAAGTCGGGCGCGATAAAATATTTGCTAGCCAACCATCTGGAAGAACAGGAGGACGGCGGATATGCTAGCGAGTTGTTAAAGGACAATTATAGAAATAATGAGAGGCAACAGCAACATCACCGCACTCACATAGGGAGGAAGTGCTCTTTTGAACTTCAAGAGTTATGCCCCAAAAGGAGCATAAACAGTAAGGAAAGCTGTAGTGGATGGAGTGAGTAAAAGAAGATCCAAAGATACCACTGGGACCTGATCATATGTATATATACCCTTATCTGACTGGTACCAGTAATCCTGCCATATTGTTTCATAAAATGACTGTGAAGATATCTTTTTATGTGCGAGTGCGTCATTGGAAGGGAAAAATCAAGTGATGGTATAGCAGTTGCCTCCTTTGCCATCATATCTGCGGTTTCATTTCTCAGTATACCCTGATGGGCTACAACGTGGCTTAAATAGGTTTTCCAGAGAAGATTTTTGAGACGTGATTTATTCTCAATAACCTGGGGAATTGTTGAGCCAAATGAACAGATAGACTGCAGGCTTGAAAGACTAACGCTAAAAATTGGTTTTGTTGAGAAATCCACTCTAAGGTTTGAAATGTGGCAAAGAGTGCGGCTTGGGAAATGAAATTATTGTTATCCAGCCTGCAGAACCACCGACCACAGTGGGTGATTTAGCGATTCTAGCGGGCCAAAATTATTTTTTGCGTCTATGTAGTTTAATCGCCATGAAATTGAAAAATGTTATTGATATTCACTATTAATTATTAGGTATTGCAAAATGTAGCGTGTAGCAGTTATAATTTCATTACAGGGTCATTCGAAAGTATTTCATTACATTACGGCATATGGGGAAAAAATTTTTGCGGTGGTTTTAATGACGTTTCATAATTTCAAACACTTTGAAATTTGTATACATATCTATGAAGTACATTACAAGGTGATTGCTATAGAATATGGTATGGATAGCATTTATCGATCATTTACAGGGACACTAAAAAGAATTATGTTACAACACGGTCCATGGCGAAAAATTGTTTGTGGTGTATTTTGTTCATGTTACACTATTTCAAAAGTACTTAAATTGATATATATCTCCGAGGTGCTCTATAAGATGCATACTATTGAATATGATGTGCCATTCATCTTTCATATACAGGGGCACACAAAGTAAATCACTTATATTTATCTCTGTATGAACAATACTGGATGGAAGTGCGTTTTCAGTTGTCGAAGACTTTTTTAAATTATAAAAATTGCGTACTATTTAGGGTGTTTAAATTCTATAAATCATATACAGGGCTGCACAAAACATATGAAGTACATTTCCGTTTATTGACGGAAATTGCTGACGAGGAATTTTCAGCTGTGCTATGCGTTCACTAACTGTTCTAAATTTTTGCATTTTGTGAATTATATGATAAATCTGTAGTTCATATACAGGGAGGTACAGAATTTTGAGCTATTTTTCGACTTTGATTGAAATTGTTTTTCCATACGTGTTATATGTTTTACAAATTATTATTTAGACATCGCATTGTCCTCTGTTAATATTATTAAGAGTTAAGTGACAGAATTAATTCATTATTCGTATGAAACTAAATTATTAAAGCAAACGTAAACATTTTCTATTACAAAATCTATTAGAAATCTGGGTATAAAACAAATATCAAGGAGGAGTACGTAAATAAATAAAGAAATATATATATATGTATATATATATATATATATATATATATATATATATATATATATATAAAGCTATATGCATATATATATATATATATATATATGCTTACAAAAATCCTTAGAAATTTTCTGACAATCCATCATCTGAATATTCTTCATTATGACTTTCCACAGAATCATAAGTTTCTTTTATTTCTGGAGAAAGTAATAATTCAGAGGCTTCCATTGAAAAAGAAACAGTTTCTTTTCTGCTTTTGCTTTTATACTTGATAAGAAAGGATCAGAAGTCAATAACAGTCTGTTGATAATGTCTAGGTTACGAGCTTTTCTCGAGCATTTTCTCGCATAACTGAGTCTGTATTCACGGAAATGTTTATTTCTTGCTTCAGCAGCTTCTTCTGACAATTGTATAATAGGTAGAAGCGCATGCTCAATAATAACAGGACCATGAATTAGAACCTTGTGTAGAGTGGGAGTCATAGGACACCATGGATATAGTTCTACGTAAAGTTTCGCGGTATCCATAATAAATTTAGCAAACTTTTCAGTGTAGCCGCTTGAAATAACTTCTAAAATAGTTTTTTTTGTCGATAAATTAAGTTTACCTCTACTCCAGTTATATGAGCCGATGATTCTGAATCACTAAAAAATCTCCTACTTATGTTACCATTATTGGTATTTCCAAATACAGGGTTTGGAGTATCAATGATGATACCCATTTTATTTTTGAACTCATTGTGTATTTTTTACTTTCTGTTCTCGAGAATAGATTTTTCATTTTTGTCCAGTCTCTGTTGCTCTTTTTTGTGGGTAATTTGTAGAATAGATGCAATAAACTTTCAAAAAACCTTAATCTGGCATGTAAGATGGATAATCCAAATTTGTATGAGCTTTCATCCTCAACAGTTGCTCTTTACAAATCATTGAATTGTTTAGATGTTGCATCACAAATATAGCATTTAAAAGTTGATTTCGTATTGGTTACTGCAATACAGACTTTGTCATCAACCATAGTCAACATCATGGAATGTTTAATACTTGCATTAGGAAGATTTGTTGGTTCCAAAGCTATTATTTTGTCCTTCACATAATAAAATTCTGCTCTTGATATATCACAGATCTCTTTCACATATCTTATTTTTATTGGCCTACAGTATCGGGGGGGGGGGGGGGGGGGGATGATGGAGAAGGATTTTGCCAAATCACTTTGTTATTAGTCTGGCAAATTAGTTACAATTGCACCAGAGAGTTTTGAAATATATTAGCATCAGACTGAGAACTTTCTTCAAATTTTTGTATCATTTGTGTTTGTTTAGATCCATCCCAACCCCATTTAGTAAGTAGCAGCATTGTTACACGTTCCTTTCTGCCAAAGTTTGCATCACTTTATCTAAATATAAAATCAATCTTGCGGTAGTGTGATTCAATAAGTCTTGTAAATTGATTTCAGCGAAAGTCTCTGTTACCAGGTAAGATTCGGCATTCCGGTAACATTCTTTTTTGGAGTTTTGTATAATTTTGTAACACAGCCATAACTTTCTATCAGTAGTTCGAATTATATTATACTGGTTTCTTGTTAAAACTGTAATAAATGAATTCTTAATGAGGAGAAGTTACGATATGAATATTGACTATTATTATAAACAATAGTTATTGAATTTAAGTAAAAACTGTAAAAATTGTAAATTGATCTGCAAAAGCAAAAAACTTAATACCTGCATCAACAAATATGGAAAGAGCTTTCATAGGTGACAACTGCTTTCTTTTTTCCTTAAGACTTCTCAAGCTTGTATTTTGTGGCTCGTTTAGGATATTCATGAATAATGTCTTCCAAAACGCTCGCAGCATCTTTTCTGACAGCTGATTGAAGTTTCATTTTGGCAGCGAAAGCAATTTCTTCAGGTTCTGAATTCTTGCGTAACTCCTCAGTTTCCCTTTTCTTCGAACATTCGCTTGATTCAGCAAAAGATTTTTCTGGTCGTCCAGGTAACTCGCGTGTAAACATTGAACGTGATATTTCAAAACTGCTTTGCAACCAAGTTTCATACTTTTTCATGAATTTTATATGCATTCTGTGTGCAGATAACTAGTTCTGTCCAAACTGAAATTTACATACAATCATTTCCTGCTTAAAAATTTTCATTTGTTCTTTATTATAATTTTCCTTTCTCAACAAAACATTTTCCGCCAAATCAAGTTTTTCGTCAAATGTGGAAGCTTGTTGCTGTCTTATAATGTTATAAAAGCTTATTCGTGTGATTGGCTTAAATTCGGATGGCCCTCGTAAAAGAAACATGTAATAAGAATTAAAATTTTCAAATCTTAATTTTAGACTTCATACGATAAAAATTGCTGTAAAATCTAGGGGGCACCTAGTGGCAGTCAAGTAAACATTTATCAAATAGCTAAGACTCTGACCTGTTTATTAAAATTAAAGATTGAGATTAATCGAGCTTTATCATAAAACTTTTCCAATTTTCAAAATGAAAAATTATAAAAAAAAAAAAAATTTAAAGTCACTAGCAATATTAAACGTAAAAAATCTATTGATGAAATAAAAACTTATACGCAGAAATTAAAAAAAAAGTAAAATACGTACATTATTGTGAAACATTCATAATGCATTATTTCTCTTAATTTTACTTTCTAGTAGAGACTAAAACAATATACACAAATACATGGATTTGTTCTCCATTAAGTAACGCCAAATTCACACTAACCTACTGGTCGTACGGTTGGACGTATATCAAAAACATCTGCTGGGGTAAATCACCTGGTCTTTTAAGATACATGTGGTAAAAAAATATTTCGTGTTGAATCAACTTTGAAAAATCGACTTTTGGCCGGCTAGAATCGCTAAATCATCCACCGTGCGACGCGCCACCTATAACCTGGAAGTCCCTTTTGGATCAAGTAGTTGAAAATCCTTCAAACTGTCTGCATTTCTCTGCCTCTGCCTCAATTGCAGGTTGCTGCGATCTCGTGCCGAGATCTGCTTCCATCTCTTCCGGACTTGTCCTGCCTCCGAACTTTCGTATCTTCTCCCAACTTCTCTTTCTCTGTTCCTCTTCTCCCCTTCCCTTCTCCTCTTCTCCTGTTTCCCCTCCACTTCCTGGAGGGAAGGGGGAGTGTCCACTATTACGGCACTTCCAATCTCAGAAAAGCGACTTCGCTCTCATTGCGGCTTTTTTTTGTCCTCTCGACGCCAGTGTTATGAACGACTGTCTACCGTGAAGCTAAAACGTTTGCCACAGAGGGTCAAGTAGAGGGTAAACTAATCTATAAGGGCTGTACTGTAAAGGATATTTAGTGTCCCTTCATTGTTCATGGATAAAGAATTATTTAATCACCGTGGGAAACTGGTATCAGTTACAAGGTCTGAACTTCAGCACTGCACTGTTATCTAAATCACTAATTAGTGCTAATTACTTGAAGATTTTACAAAACAATGTACATTAAAAAACTAATTGGTAAAGAATGTGAATCTGAAATCTTTTATGGTCCCCCAAAACAATTTGTTGCAGCAATTGCAATTTAACTAGTATTTAATACATTTTTTAGAAAAAGGATAAAGCATTATACGCAAGGAGCATTATTGCACTAATATTTTAGAGAATTGTAAAGCCAGGCTAAATCAAGAATTAAGACTTCACTGTCTATAAACAGCTTATGAAAATGAAGCTCCTTTTTGTGAAACTGTTTTAAGATAACACGTACTGGACAATTGCACCATAAAATATAATAAATAAAGACACAATCTAGCTTACTGGTACATAAAACACGAATTTTAATAAGCTAAAAGTTAAATTCTACGTTTCGGACTGATTCTACAGCCGTCTTCAGAAAAAAATATTATGGTTAAATGGCTAAAAAGCTAAGAGATGAAGGCTTCCTGTACGAGAGATAATTTGTCGAACACTGACTAAAGATATGAAAACAAAAATGTAGTGTTGCCATCCAGTGAAAATAAATACTTATTAATGAAATCAGTTCAAATAAATCAAAAGTTCGAATGAAGAAATCATGAGTGTCGCCATCTACACATGAGGGTCAGAACCTCATTCAACAAAGTTTTCATTCAAGATTTTGGCAACATGATTCAGGTTTAAATTGAAATATTGTAATTGGATACAGAATTATGACTTTATGATATTATGCCAGATTTTTGTAATATTACAGGATAAATTATCGTTACAAGGCTTATTCTCATGTGCAATGATTTCAAGTGATTCTCTAATTTTACTTTCAAAGGTGTTATTGCACGGAAGTATAAATTTTGCCTCATCAAAGTTAATAAGGCAGACCTCAATAGCTAAGTAGAACCTAGAAAGAGCTGTATTTAGTTTACTTTGTTTAATGTATCTGCGATGCTCCATAATCTACGTTTTGTCACGCCGATGTAGACTTTTTTAACATTATTAGACAAAGTGATAGGGATTTCATATATACCAGATTTTTATCCATTGAAATCCTATCGAGCTTATCACAGACGATATCAATAAGGTAAGGAGGTTGAATAGCGACCAACTTTATATTATATTTCTGTTTGATCTTTTTTTTTTTTTTTTTTTTTTTTTTGCTTTTCGAATATAGTGGGAATGTAGTGAAGTTTTCTGTAGTTTAAGTTGATTATTATCCGGTCGGTGGCTTGAAGCAGGGGGAGCATTGTGCTTCTGAATTATTATCTATATATTTTGCTGGAATACCATGATCAAATGCTATTTTCTGTATAAACTCGATTTTTTCATTTAATTGGTCATCTAAGCAAATCATGAATGCTCTTTTAATGAATGAGTGAAATGCAGAGATTTTATATTGAAAAGATACGTTTAACTTTATTAAATTTGATGAAGCAAAAATTATAGTTCCGTGCAATAACCCCTTTGAAAGTAAAATTAGAGAATCAGTTGAAATCATTACACGTGAGAATAAGCTTTGTAACGATAATTTATCCTATAATATTCCAAAAATATGGCATAATATCATAAAGTCATAATTCTGTATCTAATAGCAATATTTAAATTTAAACTTGAATCATGTTGCCAAAATCATGAATGAAAACTCTGTTGATTGAGGTTCTGGCCAGATGAATATGCGCAGATAGCGACATATTCGTGAATTCTTCATTCGAACTTTTGATTTATTTGGACTCATTTCATTAATAAGCATTTATTTTCACTAGATGGCAACACTACATTTTTGTTTTCATATCTTTAGTCAGTGTTCGACAAATTATCTCTCGCACAGGAAACCTTCTTTTCTGAGCTTTTTAGCCATTTAACCATTATATTTTTCCTGAAGACAGCTGTAAAAACAGCTCGAAACGTAGAATTCAACTTTTAGCTTATTAAAGCTCGTATTTTGTGTATCATTAAGCAAGATTGTGTCTTTATTTACTCTATTAAGATGTTTCACAGAATTTAGTAGAGTTTGAAGAGTACAGAGGAAGGCTTGTGTATAGAAAAAGTATCGTTTACATTAAAAACATATTAATCAATGACAGTGACTATTCGTACAAAATGATACAGATGCAAATTGACATTAGATCCGTAGCTATAGATAACAATACTCATGAAGAATTTCACATGAAAACATCAGTCTGTCTTTGGGTTCCTCATAATTTAACAGAACACCAATAACTGTGTGCGCATCAGAATTGGTAATGAAAATCTATTTTTTTTTTTTTTTATGTGAGAGATAACATTATTATTTTCTTCTATCTTTACAAGAAGAGAGTATTGGATTCGGGAAAATTTTCGACTTCCGGATTTAGATGAATTTATACGTTTTAGAAGGTCGAGAAAACAATTTGATGGTTGTTAGGAAATGTCTGTCTGTGAGTCTGTCTCTATGTGACAAACATTTTGTTGTTGCTCTATCTCAAGAGCTAATGCACAGAATTTCATAAAACTTCAGATTCTGTTACACCTTGATATAAACGGATGCTGATTAATTTTTGGTGTATATTTCCCAACAGTTGGCACTGCTATGCTCTGTTTTTCAAGATTTTTCGTAATAGCTCTATCTCAAGAACAAAGCGCGGATTTTCATCAAATTTCAGATTCAATTACTAGTTGACCTAAGTTAATGCTTATCATGTTTTGGTGTATTTACTTGGTGTATTTCGCCTAAAGGGGGGGGGGGCGTTCCTATTCTGCATTTTTCACGATTTCTGCAATAAGTACATCTCAAGAACTAATGTACGGAATTTAATAAAACTTTAGATTCAGTTAGACCTTAATGTAAACGGGTACTGATTATTTTGTGGTGTATATCGCTCAACAGATGGTGCTTCTGGGCGGTATTTTGAACCATTTTCTCAATAGCTCTATCTCAAGAAATGCACTGATTTCCATCAAACTTCAGATTCAGTCAGACGATGACGTGAGCTGTTACTGATTAGGTTTTGGTGGAAATCGCACAGCAGGTGGAGCTAGTAATTTTTCACGATTTTTGCAAAAGCTATATCGCAAAAACTAATGCACGCAATTTAATTATACTTAATATTCTGTTACTTTTCACGTAAATAGATCCTTATTAAACTTGGATGTATACTGAACAACAGATGTCGATATTATACTCTTTCGGATGAAAATTTGTTTGCGTACATCTAAAAGGGTGGGTTTCGAACTTCAATGGTTTGTTTGAAACAATGATATATATATGTAATAATAAAAATTTTCGCCTTATTTCTTAGTAAAACTATTTCAAATTCTTAATATTTTTCCTTTTTTACCTATCTTTAATAATATCTTAATACCTTTTTGTCTTTTATTTCATGCATTTAAAGTTGCGTATTCTTTTATTATTCTAAAAACCTTGAGCCATTCGCCTAATCTTATAAAACCCATTGAATTACTTTTTCATTTTATTCTAAAACTAAATCCTTTTTTTCTTTCGAATGTTTTAATATCATTTATTTCTTCGGTGTTCTTATACCCACAATATCTGCCAGCACTATTTGCGCTTTAATTCTGACGCCGTATAAAAGAGTTCATTATCGACGTCATCCTTTCCCATCGAATCGTAATCTGTTTTATGTCCCATCCTTCCCCACCTCTCTTCTAGCATTGGTCATTTACCTTTCTGTAACCGTCCGCGCGCTGTTTTTCGGAGTACAAATATCGTTACATCGGGAAGGAGAGGAAGATTTTACGTTTTTCTGGTTGTCTAATTAAGCTGCGTCGCTTGGAGTGAACTTTCTAATGCGTAGATCCTATTCTTATAACATCTAAAGTCTTATGAAGTGATGATTGATTTTTGAGAGTGGATGGAATAACTACTGGAAGTGTTTTACTATGTTTTTTGTCAATAAAACCAGTTTAAAAAGTGACGATGACTCTCTATATTCATTACGCAAGGGAAATTATCTCAATGTGTTTCGAGCCTGTCTTTCTCGCCACCCTGACTGCAATCTGATATTTTCAATGTAACGGATGGATGGTTTTGATTGCTAGACTACAATTTATGTTAAGGTGTACTGGTGTCCCCTAAATATCTGAAAGTCGGTAGCAAAATGCTACATATATATCATCTTGTAAATTGCATTCAATTGAACTAATCTGCGTATATACCTTTACAATCCTCGCGATGGGCATATATTGTCATATAATTTTGACACTTAGATACGAAATTTGAATTATGAACATGTATGAGATAGACGAAAGTTTTGGAATTGGAACATCCTACTAGTTTTGAAAATCGTAATAGGTTATGAAAGACACTGTCAAAAGTTGTGTGGTTAAAAATTGTGTGATCAGTGGCTATGTTCGAACCATGAATACAACTATTGAAACGAGATTCCATAAACTTATTGTTGCAGCCACAGCCTCAAGAAAATTTGGATCAACCCAATACAAACGTTTAATAGTGTTCATACTTTTTTTTTGTGGTCCAGAAAGTAATGTATGCGTCTATCCCCAAACCAACCATGCTGTAAAGAGAATTAGCAATGGAAAAAATAACGTATGTCATTTTCTTCAGAAGTAAAAGTTGATAAAAGCCATAAAGCGAAATTGATAGAAGATAATTAAAGATAAAACTGGAACACAAATATTCCTCTTACAGAAATTCTTTAAAAATATATGCTAGGAGAATCATGACTCATAATGTTCCCTTTCAGAAAGATTGACAGCCACAATTATTTCAAAAAGAGCCTCAGCGTTAAATAATACCTAATCTATTCTCCTAATATTACAATTTTTGACTTTTGGGTATTTTGTAATATAAAAGATATTACCAAGGGCATTGCTTTCCATGCAATGATGAAATCGGTGATGCTACAAAATCATATTTATCTATTACAAGAAATGGATATCTGTAATTATTTAGTCTTTGGTAAATTCTCCCACGAAAGAGCATTGATGCTAGAAGAAACTACTTTTAACCATCCTAAGGATTGGTATGTTTAACTTGTAGGATTAAGTTTCATTTCAAAAACTTCAGCGTGACCCTCGTATAAATAAAACATTTTAACGGCAATAAAGACTAACATCAACCCATTGGTAATTTCCATTGGAATTTTCCTTGTTTGATGGATCCAAGGTTATCTTATCGTAAAAGTTTGTCTACCTAGCCATACTGAAAATTTTTTCTTGCGGACTGCAAAAATACGTTTGCGACGTTAAGTGGGCTCCAATCCTTGAAAAAATGTAAAAAAAAAGAGTAATAAAAGAAAATAAGATAGCGGAAAGTAGAACAATGCAATTTTACTAAGTTAGTATTATGAATAGAGCGGAATGTTTATTGCAGAACAAACGTTACAAAAAAATTTAAAACCACTGTTTTCAAACAACTATGAACTTCGTGGGTGATTTCTATTGCAAATGTTGTAGAAATATGCCGCGAAATTTTGTTGTTTGGAAATAAGATTGTAAAACTATTTTGGTGCTTTATTATTATTATTTTATTTATTTATTTATTTATTGTTTTATAAAACCATTTAACCTTAAAAAAGCCGTATTAGCTATATAAGTACAAAACTTAATAATATAACAGTACTAAATTGCTATGTTCTACAAAAAAAAAAAAAAAAAAAAAAAAAAAAAAAAAAAAAAAAAAAAAAAAAAATCAGTGGATATTCTCCAATACATTTGCTCAAAGCAAAAGCCTTATTATTGTTTTTAATTGTAGAAATGTATAGTATAGTGCAACTGTAATTAATTTGGAATAATATTTAAATAGTGTTGAAGATTAGGAAATGTATAAACACTGAAGCACAAATAATACTACACGTAAAAACAACTTTCGAGTAAGAAAACGGCATTTAAGAGGTTTTAACATAATTTTTAATTAATTATAAATAACAGGACAGATTTATCTCCCTTATAAAAATAAATAAAGCAAGACTGAATATCTAAATACTTTTTATGTACATCCTTAACTAATTTTTTAAATATGGATTAATGATTATGTGTCTGGGGCCGCACATAAAGGGTCACTGGGCAACATACAGCCCGCGGACCAAGGGTTGAGTATGGCTGATTTAAACTCACTAGTCTGAATTCATCAAACTTGACAGAATGACCTTCCTATTAATAGCAACTGTAGGTTTTACTGAGCACACCCGGGGAAGCTCCGGCGGTCGGGGGAGTACTAGGCAACGTTTTTTTACACAATGCCTTAAATTATTCTTATAATTAAATATAAGTATCTTAATTTTAATAATTTTTAATTTAGTCTCTGCAACATGAGCTCAAGAAATTATTTTTTTCCTCCCCCCCCTATCTTTTTTCCCGACTGCCGAGGAGGGTTATGTGTTTGACGCTTATCTGGGTATGTGGATTTCTTTATACCCTCGAAACATCCTTACGGCTGGATGGATTTTAATGAATGAGGTCTCTATCGATTCGTCTAATCGTCCGATGGTTATAGGCTAGGTTTTGTTTTTAAAATTCAAAATGGTGGTAGAGACGAAAAAAATTTTACGCACCCTATTGAGTAGCATATCATTGGATAGCTCTTTCAAAATGATGATGACGTTTCATTGACTATTTTACAGTCTAAAGCTCCGTTTAAATATTACACAACCTGGAAGTTGTGTAGGTAGGATCTCTAGCTTTACTTCAACTCTAACCTTCATAGACATCTATAGGCCTCAACAAAACAGTGTTTATAGATAGGAAGTAACAATTAAACACAACTTAAAAGTCATCAATACAAGTAAATAAAAAAAAAAAAACAGGTAAGTAATATAAAAGATAGTTTCACATCGATAAGAAATAATTAATTAGTTCACTTTCTACGCAGTCAGGTTTTTTGATTTTTTAAATTAAAGTTTTACTTTATAAATTTACTTTTTACTTTTTAAGGTTTTATCCCCATTACTGCCATGGATAGAATTCCAATTTAGCGCTTTCAGTCTGTTATGGTCTGGGATGTGGGACATAAGTCCCAGGCTCCTCGAGTAAAAAGTCAGAAGTCCGAGCAACTATAGGAAACATTCCAGTAAATAAGGTGTCCAAAAGCTGTCAACAATAAATGAAATAGTTTCCTTTATTTGAAATAATATGATGCATCAACGGAAACCTGAACCTTTGTAGACACTTAATTTCAGGCTGAACTTTTGCATTTCGAATAGCAGTTCGGTCAAGCATAATGAACATGAACAATAATCAAGTATAAAAAACAAGGTGGCATGGTTCTAAATTAGATCGAAAAGTATACTTCTAAGAAACATGATAGACCTATAAAATATTACAATCAGTCATAATAAAAGTCAGCCTGACATTAGCTAATCTGACTAAGAAAAGAGTTATTATTTTGAACTATATTTATAAAAAAATAATTGTGGCTCTAGTTTACTTTTGGTCAAAAAGTAAGAATAATTTATAGAAAAAGTTTCTTATAAACAGATATTCGAATTTTATGAAATTATTTCCAATTAAAAAAATATATATATATTATCGAATATTACACAGGTATAATCGTGCTAGTAAACGAAATTAGCAATATTTTGTTGTGCAATCATTTATTCATAAGTTTAATTAAGTCATGTTTCATTTTCAGAAAATCATTCTAATAGGCCGAAGCACTAATTAGATTCATCTTATTAAAACAATAGCCTTTGATAATAAAGTTTGAATTGTACATATAATAGAGACAAATGATTGATAATGATGAATTCTGGGGGATCCTCGTATTATCTTCCTTAATACTCTGAATCTTTATTTGTTTCTCGAAATTAACAATTTAATTGGATTTTCTGAATTAAAAGACTAATACACTTATTTGAATTTTGTCACAAAATGCTTTCAAATATATTCTGTGCGAATCTCATTAAATGTTCTACTTGGAGTAAAAGTGGGTTTTGTGTAGAAAAAGAAGAAGAATTACACTTTTATTTCTGTTAGAATTTAACGTAAATAAATCTATAGTAATAAAGATTAACTTAAATATCGTTTTCATTAAATAAAATTTCAATATAGTCATTTCATTTGCGTCATAAATTATTATTTAATGTAGGAATAAGGAATACAAATAAGACTTCACTTTAGGAGAAATGTTTTATTTCATAAATTGAAAAAAAAATATAAGAAATGAAAGGATGAATGGCAGGCATATAACTTGTACTTCTTGATTTCAGTTACATTTCTATATTTATGTCTTCGTTAAATGAAAGAGATTTTTTTTTTAATCAAGCATAAAATGTAGGTTT
Organism: Maratus speciosus; assembly: GCA_963932465.1. Classification (NCBI taxonomy): domain Eukaryota; kingdom Metazoa; phylum Arthropoda; class Arachnida; order Araneae; family Salticidae; genus Maratus; species Maratus speciosus. The sequence continues at coordinate 134,606,432 of OZ010799.1, forward strand.
GAAAAATATTCGCTGGCTTTGCAACGAGAGACCTGCTATACTTACAGTGTGCATTAAAAAATAATTTTACACATAGAAACCTTTTTCATGCCAATATACAGTCCTGGTCAAAAAAATAGGAAAATTTTAAAAAGCATCCACATTCGCCTACTTTTGTTCACTTTAAGCTATTTTTAGTAATTGCATGACATTTTGTGTCTGTGTATTGAGTGACGATGATTTTGCTGATTCCCAATGCACTGTCTTTCGCAGTACTCCGCCCCTGAGATCTAGACCTGAGCGCTGACACAAAAATGGCGGTTGCGAAGGCGGATTTTTTTAACGTAAGTACGGTCGTTAAAATTTAGACACCAGTATTTTGTAAAAGATTTCTTTAACTAGTTTAATCTCAGAAAAATGCAGCGAAAAAAATCTTAAAAAAAATTATTTTTACCAGAATTTAAGGGACCATACACGCGCTGAAAAAAAATATGCCTGTCTTGTTTGTTTCGGTGTTCAGACCTAGTATTCGGGTGCAGTGTAATACGAAAGACAGTGTTTGACATTCAGCCAAATCATCTTCATCCAATATATTAAAGCAAAAATATCATGGAATTACTAAAATTATCTTAAAATGAACAAAATTAGGCGAATGTGCATGTTTAAAAAAAAAAAAATTCTTTTTTTATCTTTTTGGCCAGGACTGTATTTCAGAACAAGTATATTATATTTAGCATCTGATAAGTGTTATTAACTATTTTATTACCCAACTGCCAAGAAGGGTTATCACGCGTATCTGGGTAAGTGGATTTCTTTATACCCTCAAAACATCCCAACGGCTGGATGGATTTTAATGAATGAGATCTCTATCGATTCATATTAACCATCCAATGGTTATAGGCTAGGTTTTGTCTTTATAAATTCAAAATGGCGGCACAGACAAAAAAAAAGTTACTCACCTTATTGAGTGGCATATCATTGGATAGGTCTTTCAAAATGAAGACGATATTTCATTGACTATTTTACAGTCAGAAGCTCCGTTTAAATATTACACAACCTGGAAGTTGTGTTTTATTAAGAGTTTAAACGTTGTTTTTAGGTGATTTATATTCCCACACAAGTTTTGTATTTACTATTTACTGGAAGTTGTTTAGGTAGGATCTCTAGCTTTACTGCAACTCTAACCATCGTAGACATCTATTGGCCTCATCAAAACAGTGTTTATAGATAGGAACTAACAATTAAACACAACTTAAAAGTCATCAATACAAGTAAATATTTCGGGTCAAATACTCCACTGTGCGGCGTCACAGTGATTCAGAGTAACTGATTGTGGTCCTTAATTTAAAAACACTGAAGGTTTGTACTAACATAAAAAATCTAGCTCCGCACTGTATGCTGCTGGTGAAAAACACTGCATTTTTTTTTAATCAAAAACAAACTATATTTATAAAAAATGACAGAAAAACTATTACTTATCCTATGTAATATTCCGATTTAGACATTGTATACGTGTATTTATCTATAGAATGGATAAGATAAAAACAAGACGTAATTGAGACTACACACATATTAAGGAAAGGAACATTTAATTGTTCCTTACGTTGTAGAATGATGTGTTGTAGGGATCGAAATCATAAATTCCCATTGTAAAGGTGTCAATACGTGGTTCCAATTACTTCATTATCTCAGTTTTGATGCTATGGATAAATACACGACGTACCTATCAGAATGTTAATCTAATACGAGGGTGGTTCAATAATTATTGTTCCGATTGTGTGTAAAATATTTGTACTGCAATGGTTGATGTGGAATATTGAAGCGTAATGTCTTAGATGCCTATATGCTCAATTTCAGAATCGCAGCTGATATATTAACATATTTATTTTGTTTTAGGTGTGAGAGATAGCACCTAGATTAAAAAGGGGGGTTGTGGGGAAAGGCTGGTTTTGAGCGCATGAGCCAGACCTGTGAAAGATTTGTGACGGTGGATGAGACGTGGCTACATCACTATGATCCCAAGTCCAAACGACAGTAGCTATGTCTTAACCACTGTCAAAAATATACCACAGGTCTGGCCCTATAAGCTCCAAACCAGCCTTTCTCCACCCCACCCTTTCAAGCTGGGTGTCCCCTCTCATACCTAAAACGAAATAAAATATTAATATAGCAGATGCGGTTCTGAAATTGAGCATACAGACATCTATGACAATAGGCTTTAATATTCCTCACCAACCATCGCAGTACAAATATTTTATACACACTCGGGACAATAATTATTGAACTACCCTCGTATAGTGGTAAAAAGACTACTGACACTCCAAGTGACATCGTTACCATTTAGATCAAGTAGTTGTGCGAAAAGCAGGCATAATGATGAGGTTGATCAGTCCAAGCGTGAGTTCTGTAGCTAGATTATAGCCACTCTCTGAAAGTCAGCCTTAATGGAAATTTGATTACATTATGAAGGCAGTTGGACAGTTTACGTAGATCAGCTGGGGCATGCTGGGCGGTATGCGCTTGTGAACCTCAGCAAATAGTGATCCCCCTTATTGAGGGACTTTTTAGCCACTCTTTCTTATCCTTTTTTTTTCACTAGAGAGAAACATTTCATGAACTTCATTATTATTGTAAAAAAAATAAATAAATAAATAAAAAATAAATAAATAAAAGAAAAATGTTCGCCTAATTAGTTGCGAAGCGGTGATGCTTCTATTATTTTCATTTGTAAAAAAATAGAAACAGTTCGGTGTTGATTTTTTTAAACTCATTATTACGAAATGTATGTCTAAGGTTGGACTCTTAATTCAAAAGAATGAATTATTAACTCAATAAAAGGACATAATTTTGAGGGAGTGTGTTTCGTTCTTTCTGGGTATCGGTTTTATCAAAAAAGAGACACAAAATACTCCTTTTTCTGGTCGGAATAGAAATTTATCTTTAAAAGAGTGAATTAAGTGTCTTCCCATTGTATGAATTCCTGTCAAGTGTTATTTCGTTGGCGGGACGTTATCCAGTTTGAAAAGAAGAGAATGGCACGTTTGTTGTCACTGTTTAAAAGCCAAGGTTTAACGTTACCCGATTAACACACATTTTAGTATCGAAATGCGATTAATTTAAAAATAAAATTGAGATTTTATGTCCATGAAGGGGGGGGGGGGATGTTAATAATTATAAAAAAATTGAAGAAATGGTATTCTTCGTTTCTTTTCAAAAACCAAGATCCTTTCCGACGATTCCAGAATTATGTTTTTCTCCTACTGAAAATTCTAAGGTAATATGCGTTGTTTTACTTATTTTTTATTGTATTTTTTGTTCTATATATATAATTTTGGCGTTATTTAACGATATTACTTTTAAACCGGGAACATGAACCGGGATGAATTTCTTAAATTATCTTTTTTTGTATAAATAAAATATATTCAAAAATTTTACGGAAACAAATCTGTTCCTTAATTTCTATAATCAATAAAATGCGCTTGTGCATATAATTTTATAGTATTCAAACAGTGAAAAATTACGCTAATTCATATTTACTTTGTTTGACAAATATCATTTGGTGCTTATGGTATTCTTTATTAATATATCTTGCTCATAACACACAGAAATATTTGTGGGACACAGAACCCATGATAACAAAAACATTATTGTTTATAAAGTATAATATGTTCTATTTATTTTTTTTTAAACTATTCCAGTACCTACAAGTATTTAATTATGTTCAGTTAGATAATTATACACATCTACACTAAAATGATACATTTCTTAACTGATACACACTATTATGGAAGTAATATGAAGTGCAAAAGATAAATTTAAAATAGGTGCTAAAATAATTTATTAGTAAAAAATACTATTAATTTATTTTGTTACAACTAGCTTTGACTTTTCTTTAAAAATATGATTTTGAGCATTTTTATTTTCGTGTTACACTTCGCTCTGTGCATATTCAAAAGTTAACTAAAATAAATAAAACTAAAATAATTCTGCAGTTATGTAACAGATGGATTCTTTGTTCTATGTTCTACAATTATTTTTCTGTTTCATAAGCAAATCAGATTAAAATTTAGTAACATAAGAAATAATTAAATAAATCCACATTTCCGGATTAAAACTAATAATGTTAAAACTATATATGCAATCTGAAATTACTGAAAAAAATATTATCAAAAATATAAAAAAAATCCGTACTTCGGGAAAATGTCCGAGAGAAAAATGCTGTCTTGTTATGGTGGTAATCACCTTTTCTTATTATTATTATTTTTTTTTCTTTCGGAAATGAAAAAAGAAATTTCTTCTGCATCTGTGTTAAATTAAATCAAAATAGATGTTTAAAAATGACACATTTTGCAAACTGCGGAATTATATATATATTAATAAACAAAATAAAAAATAATTTCTCAAAATAAGAGTGAAATAACTTGCTTTGCTTATAAATTTTGTCTAAAAAAGGTATAAAAATGACTTGTCAACAGGGCTTAATTTGAGCCCACTGGAGTTCAGTTCCGGTACTTCTCTGTTTTTAGTAAATGTTTAAATATTGGTCGAAATTCACCGGAGCTCATAAATACAGGGCTTCGGAGCCCAATGCAATAGCGATTTCGAAAAAAAAAAAAAAAAAAACGAAGCTTAACCCTTAAATTCCGGGTGTTGCTTTTCGGCAATATGCCAAATTTAGGCTTTTAAAATACTATTAGAATAACTTTGAAGCTATAATATCTAATGTTGCCAATAAAATACATTCTGAAAATATTATTAATTCGATTTTCAACATGCAGATGGCAACACTTGTGCTATTTAAGAATAAAGATAAATTTATTTTTTCAATTGTTGGCACATGTTCTTTTAATTTTGTTTGAAAGCTTGCGAAATACCCTATTTTGTTCTGCAGTGAGCAAGTAAAATTTATTTCTTATCATAGTTCCTAAAATTCTTGTGTGTTTAATATTATAGAATTTTATGGAGGAAAATTATTTTTTCAATTAAAGACCAGTATTGCCGATTAGTAACCAACTGTTTTTTTAACCGTAAACTGTACTTAAAACAAAATATGAATTTTTAAAATATTTTTCCCATGATGAATGAAAGCCGAAAAACATTATTAAAATAATTTTTGAAAAATCGGGCATTTAAGGGTTAAATTAGGGTAACTTCGGGAGAGTCACCGCATACCGGATAGGTGCCGCGCCCCTTGTATTTCTTGTAATTATCTATAGATGGTCGTCAAACGCACAGTATAGGTGCGCAATGAGATTATTTTAACCAGTGTATAGCGTGAATCCCATTTCGATGTTTACTTGTAGAAGTACAATCCTTAATTTGACGTAAGTGCATGATTTTAATGTCCAAATTTTTAAACACGTTATGTTTAAATACTTTTCATACACTAATTACTAAATGCATGCATGATTTCGAACTCAAAACTAAGTGTAAAGTTTGTATAGAGTACTGTGTGTATGGTTACGCCATTCCCCTTCGCGATGGCAGGTAACTGTGATGGCCGACGTCTGCACCATGCAAAATGTATTACATGCCGCACTACTATTCCTGTATACATGCCGCAGTTTCTTTTGTACGGCATGATTAAGTGTTATTAACTTTTCCTTTTCTTTTTGTACAGACTAACCATGTTAGGCATGTTATCAAGTTTACTAAAACCAAAGGAGAAAAGGGGGAAAATAAAAAGTAAGAAGTGCAAGAAAGATGATAATAATGAAAAATTGGATTACGCGTACCGCAGACATTCTTTCCAAACTACTCCAAAAAAGAGGAAGTGTAATTGGCTTCGTTGCATCATGTGTTTAAATGTAGTTACATATAGAATGTACTTTTTCAACACCTTTTTTTGTAGATTGTAGTCGAAAAAACATGTCTCTTAACCCATTCGGGACCATAGGTGCATATAAGCACCTTCATAAAGAGCTTACAATATTTGTTTCTGGCACCAGTAAAAAAGAAAAGTAATATTTGCTTTGTTTAATAAGAGCATTTTTATGATTATTTAAGTAAAGGTAACTTCTTTTTAAAAAGTGGTACCAACCGAATAAAATTTGTGTAAATGCCACCGGTCCCGAAAAGATTAACAAATAAATTATCTAAACACAATTTTACTTTTTTCTTTTCCCTTTCTAATACATTGATGTTACGTTGTTGCTGAAATGACAGTTAAAATTTAATGTAAAATAATTAAGTCGATAATTTTAATAATGAAAGGAGGCAACAATTATTAATTTGAATCTGCTAATACGTTTCATTATACTCATTTAGTTTCATTTTGTTATTACATCGTTAATTATAGTCCAGATATGAATATTTTTTAAAAATATTTTTATTTATATTTTCATTCTGTTCTTATTGCAAGCGCGGCATAACTACCGCACAAGTGCGGCGTCTCAGCCTAAATGTACGGGTGACTCGCCGCAGTGTAATGTTTTAGAAAAAATTGTTAAAAAATATTAATAATTTTTTTTGAATTTTTTTGTCGCAGTACATGCGTTGTATATTTAACATTAAATATCACAGCATGATTTTTTTTATTTTATGTCCACCATGGGATTTTATACACAAATTCAAAAAAATGTGCGGCATAAATCCCGGAATTACCCTACCCTTCCCTTTTCCTCCTATCTCCAATTTTCTGCATTCTTTTCTACCAAAACACTTATATGTGACGTAGTGTGTCTGTCGCACATGTAGGAGTCGGAGATAAAACGGCGCGGCGCGTAAAATTTTCTGATTTTTTTTTTTTTTTTATAAATATTTTTTCTAGTTGTTCATTCATTATCTATACATATGCATAGCTGCGAACAATTCCTTCTTTGTGTTAACACTATTTACGAATTGCAATCCTTACCTTGTTTAATTTCAGAATTTGCGATTAATTAACAATAAAATTAGGCAAAGATTATTATTCGGAAGGAGTGAGAAACTAAAAGGTGGAATAGTTGACAGTTAAGTATATGCAGGTAGATATATTTACAAATCTTATTTTATTAAAGAAAAAAAAAAATTCTTAATTTTTTTCAAATAATGCATGAAATATAAATTTCCGGATTAGAGTGAATGCGGGGTTAATATTAATTTATCAGCATTAAACAGAGCTAAAATTAAAAATGGTTAAAAGGTTACTGTATTTATAAATATAATAATTTGTTAATAAAATAGATTACATAAAATAGATTACATAAAATAGAATACAGAAAATAGAAACAGAAAATAAAATAGATTACATAAAGAGGAGAATTTTCGTAATAGCGTATGAAAAGATAAAACAAGATTAACTGCCCTCTCTTTGAAAAAAGATGTAATATTCATTTTCAGTTTCAAATAAAATTAATCTTTCCTCTTCGACATATCCTTAATGATACTACTTTTGGTTCATTTTTACAGCCGGCATCAATAACAGTTAAAGGTTTAAAGATGTGGGAAATGTTTTTACTGACGGAAAGGATATGTTTCAGACTCAACTGAGAAGTATTTTACGCGTTTAAGGGGTCTTGTATCTTTTAAACGCGTCGAAAATTAACGAAAAACTTCAAAGTTGGAATTACTATCTTCAAAACCTTTTTATGTATAAACATGATATTTTGGATAGTGATTAAACAGATTGTACTTCGTAATATGCTACCATTAGAAGTTTATTAGCCTTTGACAGAATTTGTGCATTGTTGAAATCAAAATAGCTCTTTTTTTTACTCCAGATCTCATTGTGCGCATGACATCTTGAGAAAGTATGTATGGATTGTCATGAAATTTAGTAAAGATACTAAACAAATATGTGTGTTTAAAATGAACTACTTGTAGGTATTTACAATGGTAATATTTTTAGATATGAGGATTTTTATTCATTAAAAATATTATTATTAATTTTAAAAAAAAATATATATATATTCTTTATATAGTTAATGAAATAATTTTGGCCTAAGACTAGTTCATTTTAAACACACATATATATTTAGTATCTTTACTAAATTTCATGACAATCCATACATACTTTCTCAAGCTATCATGCGTGCTATGACTTATGGGGTAAAAAAAAGAGCTATTTTGCTTTCAAAAATACACATATTCTGTAAAAGGCTAATAAATTTCTAATGCCAGCATATTATAAAGCACAATCTGTTTAATCAATATCCAAAATTTTATGTTTATACATAAAAAGTTTTTGAAGATAGACTAAATCAAACTTTGAATTCTTTCGTTAAATTTCGTCGCGTTTAAAATGTAAGATTTTCCTATTTTAATGAATATTTAATTAGCCCCTAAAACAGAAAGTTGTACTGACACATAAGAATAGTTATAACAATCATTTTACCTTATTTAAAAATATTTCTTTGTTAATATTAAACTTTGAATAGTATGATATGCATATATTTATGGAGTACATTCATAGAGTATTATGTATGTGGAGAATATTTAGGGTAACTCTAGGACAGATGGCCATAGTTTTTATAGATTGAAATAATAATTCTTAGAATACAAATATAAGAAATGTTTATGCATATTTCAAATCCTTATACATATACTCATCATATTTTGGTCAAAAAATAATTAAATATCAAGAACAAAAAGTGGGAAACAAAATTGAAATTAAAATGGCAGATGGCCATCTGTCCTTTAAGCCGAGGAGTGATGGTCATCCAATACAATAAAGAAAAAATGAAGTTAAACTAGCAAAAAGTAGCTCATTTAATGTAGTTAATGATGAAAAACATATAGAAATCTGCAAAGATGCAATTATATCATGGAAAATCAGTGAATAAAATTAGAATGAACAAAATTTGAAGTATAATTTCAATCCTTCACTTTTCGTAAATTTTTACCACATTTTCAGCAACGTTCTTTATAATTTGTTCACGTTTCTTGGAACCACTTCTGATACCTTATGGTTTGTATCCAGTAATCCTTTTCGGTTGTGGTATCATATTCTTCTCCACAACCAACACAGTGATCCTCATTCAATTCTATCCCCTCAGAATCTGTAGAATATAATAATTTAAATTGCAGTTCATTTTCTTCAGTGCTGAAAGCGCCGTGTTTTTTTTCTCTTGTTTATTTTAGACTTTTTCTCGGTTTTCAATTTATTTATCTACTTCATCTGTTACTGGGATTCACGTTCCCGAAGTTTTTCAATATTTTCTAAAACAAAAGTGCATCGTTAGGCCCTATTATATTATTGTTATTGAAACATTTATATTAGTTAAAATTTAAATAATTATATCAATTAATATAATTATAAATATAAAAATTACGTAATAATCTTAAAAATCATTATATTTAGTTAAAATCGTCACTCCGTATAATTTTAAAATGTTGATTATGGGTGGCCATCTCTCCTAAAATTGATGGATAGATTGCCACCCAATTTAAAGTATCATTCATCATTGTACATCTTTGTTTTAGACTTAAATGTAAAGATTGGATTATATAAATGCCTTGAAAGTCCTTATAGTAAAGAAAAAATGTAACATCCGTAATGCAAAACATTCAAATACCCAATTCAACAAAAATATCCGACCACTAAATTAAATAAATATTAAAATGACACTTTATTTATAATTTAAAAACACAGCTGCATGTCGCATTGCACTAACAGGTTGAACACGTCTTACGAAAAAAAATATGCTGCAATCTATGCTATAGTTTTTAAAATATTTAGACTGGCCATCTCTCCTCTATGACTATCTATCCTAGACTTACTTTATTTTGAAATTGATAATGTAGATATTGTTTGGATAAGAACATGTCAGTTTCTACAGATGCTATCTCTGAGGATGGAGAAGTTTTTAAATATCCGAAACTGTAGAAATGTAATAGTACTTTATTATTGCAAGTTATTTATGAGATTTTATTTAGGTATTTTCAAAATATATATTACATACACTGATTGGCTGTAGTCAAATTTATTCATTTGTAATTTATTTGTAATAAGTCATTTATAAAAAAAATAGTATGATATGTGTTATGAAAGGGACATTTTCAATTATTAGATACAAATTATGTCTAAAAAAAAAAAAAAAAAAAAAAAAAAAACATGATAAGTTAATAAATTTTAATTTTTAAACTAAAATAGGCGTTGAAGACAAGCTTTTATAAAGTATGTTTAAAATAAATAAAAATTGGGTAAGTTAGTAAATAAAAAAAATGAAGAATCAAATAGCGATCTAAAATAAAATGCATTAATAGGAAGACAATTGCAAGCTAGTGTTAAACTTATAGCAGCGTTCTTTCCAAATTTCTCGTTTGAATTTTAATGCATTTTATTATTATTTTTAATTCTTTTTTTGCACAGGATAGCTGCAGTTGATCTCTCAACAGGGAATTTTCTACTTCTTTTCTCTACTTTCGTTTAGGTGTGACTTTTGGACAAATTGTCCAAATTGCATCATTCAAACTTTCGTTAGCTTACATGGCTTTGCTCAAAGCTTACGGGGCTTATCTTTGTCTTCGAACAACATCTAACTCTAATCCTTCTGTCTGCCACCTCATTTGCAGTAAAAGTAAGGTATCGCTAATTAAAACTGTCAGCATATCGAGATTTGAAATGCCAGCGTATTTACTCTTGTGCCAAGTTACTCAAATGTTAATAAGAGCACTAAAAATTAAAAATGACAAGGTTATACTTCGGTCGGACTCAACCATTTCCTTAGCATGGATAGACATATCGCCACATCTCCTTAAAACTTTTGTGGGAAGATTCGAGTATCTCAGATTAAAGAACTGACAAAACATGCCAGTGCAGATATATTTCTTCAAAACATAATCCATCTGATGTATCATCTCGATGTCAGGATACAAAATTCTTTTCTACTACTAAAATGTGGTGGGGAGACCAACGATTTTTTTTTTTTTTACTTTTTATGTCAATGGAATTTACCTCAATGTTCAAGTCGATAAACATTTTTTTTCTAAAATAAACTGATTTCTGAAGCTTGAATATGCGAAAATAAGTTTATATTTATTAAAATGTTCTTAAAAAATGCAATTAAATCGTAATATATTTTCACTATATATTCAAAGAAAAGTGAATTTCTATTTTAAAAAGATGTCAAACAAAGAAATTAATAATTCCTATCGTTTTCCCTTTTCTCCCTTTTATCAACAAAAATGGTGCTTTAGTCACCATCATTACACAAATGTTATTAAAAATTACAAGAAAAATTAATGCTTCGAAAACTATATCAAATTTAAAAGTTCTAAGACCACTTTTGAAATCCTCGGATCCATGTCGATATCTCGCGTTAAATTGATCGTTAAAGTCTCCATTTGTAAGGAGGAGTGGCTGTGAAATGCAAACGGACAGTCACTTTTTAATATAATGGACTGTTTGAGTTTTCATTTCGTTATTAAAAAATTAGACAGAGACAAAGGCTGAACTATTTATATAGTTTTAAGTGCAAGTGGGTTATTTCGTAATGGGGCTTGCACGCAATGGAGATAGATTAAAAAGTTTCAAGCTTGAAAATTATTTAAAAAGTCATAATAAATTAGTCAATTGTGATACAGTTTTCAAATAGATTGCATTTAAAAGTAATTTTTTTTTCTATATGACGGTGTAAAAATTTAAAATGCCCGATGTTTAGAAATGTAAGAAATTGCAGAAGCAAAAATTGGAAAACCGAAATTTTATCGTCAGGTGTTGTCATTCGTAAACTGACGCCAGCGTTACGCACAGACACGTTTGTCGTTTATAATATCTATACTCCTATTATAAAGAGGTAAAAATTGTTTATTTGTAGGAGGTAAGCTCTGGAACTACTGAACTGATTCCAAAAGTAATGGTATTAAAATGATGGTGTTAGTCCAACTTAGAACATAGGCGTTAACTTATGTCCGTGCCACTGGCCAAAAGGGGGTGCAGGAGCAAAAAATGTTCTAAAAATGCAATTTTTGCGTTACTGGATGGCCTAGAAACATGAAATTTGGAATATTAGTTACTTATACGATATAAATTATGTCTAAGAACAGTACTTAAACAATTCGAAATTTAAAAGGGGTGAAAATGCACAAAAAGCATTCTAAAAAACGTTCTAAATGGTAGCTTCTACATAATCTCAGGAAATGCCAAACCGATTTAAAAAACATTGGTGTCAAAATGATGGTGACAACGCTTGCTCCAAGATAGGCTATAATTTATGTCGGTGCCACTACCCCAAAGGGTTGCAGGAGCAAAACACGTTCTAGAAATGCGATTTATGTGTTACTGGATGGGTTAGAAATATGAAATTTGGAATATTAGTTACTTATTAGATATAAATGATATCTAAGAACAGTTCATAAACAATTCGAAATTTAAAAGCGGTGAAAATGCACAAAAAGTGTTCTAAAAACGTTCTAAATGGTAGTTTCTACATAATCTCAGGAAATACCAAACCGATTTAAAAAATATTGGTGTCGAAATGATTGTGACAACTCTTGCTCCAAGATCTATACTCATATTATAAAGAGGTACAAATTGTTTATTTGTAGGAGGTAAGCTCTGGAACTACCGAACCGATTCCAAAAGTAATGGTATCAAAATGATGGTGTTAGTCCAACTTAGAACATAGGCTATATTTTATGTCCGTGCCACTGGTCAAAAGGGGGGGGGGGAAGGCAGGAGCAAAAAACGTTCTAAAAATGCGATTTTTGTGTTACTGGAGGGCCTAGAAACATGAAATTTGCAATGGTAGTTAATTATAAGATATAAATGATGTCTAAGAACAGTTCTTAAACAATTCGAAAGTTAAAAGGGGTGAAAATGCACAAAAAGCATTCTAAAAAACGTTCTAAATGGTATTTTCTACATAATCTCAGGAAATACACAACCGATTTAAAAAATATTGGTGTCAAAATGATGGTGACAACGCTTGCTCTAAGATAGGCTATGTTTTATGTCGGTGCCACTACCCCAAACGGGGTGCAGAATCAAAAAACGTTCTGAAAATGCAATTTATGTGTTACTGAACGGCCTAGAAATATGAAATTTGAAATATTAGCTACTTATTATGTATAAAGGATTTCTAAGAACAGTTCTTAAACGATTCCAAATTTAAAAGGGGTGAAAATGCGCGAGAAGCGTTCTAAAAAACGTTCTAAATGGTGGTTTCTACACAATCTCAGGAAATACCAAACCGATTTAAAAAAAATGGTGTCAAAATGACGGTGACAACTATTGCTACAACATAGGCTATGTTTTATGTCGGTGACACTACCCCAAAGTGGGTGCAGGGGAAAAACGTTCTAAATTGCAGTTTTTGCGTTACGGAAGGGCCTAGAATCGTTTAATTTGGAATGATAGTTAGTTATAAGGTATCAATGATCTCTAAGGGCATTTCCTAAAAAAATCAAAATTTAAAAGGGAGTCAAAATGGCAAAAAGCGTTGTAAAAAACGTTCTAAATTGCAATTTCTATGCAATCTTAGGAAGTACTGAACCGATTTCAAATATAATGGTGTAAAAATTATTCTGACAGATCTCGCTCCAAGTTAGGCTATATTTTATATCTGTTTCCACTACCTCAGAGGAGATGCAGGAGCAAAATGCGCGAAAAGCGTTCTAAAAGCTGATTTGTCAGCGATATCTCAGGAAGAATCAAACTGATTTTAAAAAACAATGGTAGGAAATTGATGCTGACAGACTCTGCTCTAACATAGACGCTATTTTATGTCGGTATCACTATCACCTAGACGTTGCGGGGACAAAAAACGTTCTAAATATCGATTTTTGTGATCGGTACGGTCTAGCAACTTAAAATTAGGCAAGGTACATATTTATTAGATATAAATGATCTTTAAGAACAGTTTCGAAAAAATTATAAATTTAAAAACTGGTGAAAATGCGCGAAAAGCGTTCTAAAAATGTCCTAAATTGCGATTTATACTCAATCTCAGGAAATACCAAAGCTATTTCAAAAGTAATGGTTGCAAATCAATGGTGATTGTCCCTGCTATGACATAGGTTATATTTTATGTTGCTGTCACTACCATCTGAGGGTTGCAAAAGCAGAACATGTTCTAATTTGCGTTTTTTCACAACTGAGGGTCTAACACTTTGAAGTATGGCTATGATATTTACTTACAAGATGCAACTGCTTTCTAAGAACAGTCGAAAGAAAATTCTAAATTTAAAAAATGAAGTAAGTGAAACGCTTTTTAAATTACAATTTTTATGCAATTTTATCAAATACTAAACCGATTAAAAAAATAATGATGACAAATTGTTGGTGTTAGAACCTGCTCAAACATAAGCTATATTTTATATCTGTGCCACTACCACCAGAGGGTTGCAGGAGCTAAAAAAATTCTAAACTGCGATTTCTGTGATACTGAAAAGGCTAGAAACTTTAAATATGGCATGGTAGTTACTTATAAATTATAAATGCCCTCGAAGGACTGTCGAAAATAAATTCGAATTAAAAAGAGGTGAAGCGAAGGGGAGGTGTGGAAAGCATTCTAAAAATGTCCTAAATTACGATATCTATGCAATTTCAGGGAATATAAACCTATTATAAAAGTAATTTTTGCGAATCAATGGTAACAGTCTCTGGTCCTACACAGGCCGATGATTCTACCATCTGAGGTTTACAGGAACAACAAACGTTCTATAAAAGGCCTTTAAAAGCTTTCTAAATTACGTTTCTGTGTTATATTAAAAATAACAAACCAATTTCAAAATTAATATTGGCAAATTAATGGTGATAGTTCCTAAAGCAACATAGCCCTTTCTGTTGAGAGAGATTTAGTTAGTACATTTTAATAAAAATTAGACCTATAAATATCGCTTGGCATATTTCAAATATTACGCGAGCAAAGCCGCGGGGTTTGCTAGTAGATAATAAAGAAAAGGAATTTTTTCGTCGTTTAAAACTCTGCTCGTCCTCTTAACAGTTAGACGCTATGTTTTTATAATGATAATGTGTATACTTTAATCTTCCTTTGTACTGTAGTAATGATTGAAAAGTGCCTTATATGTGTTACGCAAGACAATTTTATAAGAATATTACTACTTTACTTATGATAAAAAAATAGAACGTTTTCGAGGCAGTAGTCGCGTGTCGGTCTTATTGCAGCCCAAATAAATTATTGTTGGGTTAAGGGTGGTTGCCCCTCTTTCTGGCTAGGACCTAAAATTTTAACTTCATAAATGGATTCAATCAACTGTACTACTTCTTTTAAAACTTCATCCTTCTTCGCATAAATAGGCAAATCATCCACATATACTATAACTATTGCTTGACTTTTATAGGAGTATACACAAGTTAACCCTTGTACTTCAATAAATCCATTTGTAATTAACTTACTATGCAAATCATTGTACCAACATCTTCCAGCTTGGTGAAGCCCACAGATGGCTTTCTTTAACTTTAAAACGCAGTGTTCTTTCCCTGGAATAGCATAATCTTCGGGTTGTTTGATGCAAATCTCTTTATCGATATCCCCATATAAGTACGCACATTTAACATCAAGAAGACAATGCACCCAATTCAATATTCTAATGAAAAAAGCTATGAAAAGACGAATAAGTGTAAAATTTACTACTGGACTGAAAGTGTCATTGTAATCTAAACCTTCTCTCTGATTGTTACCTAGTGCAACTAAACGTGATTTAAATATGCAATTCTACCCTTCTCTATTTTCTTTTACGGTATAAGCCCATTTGGTTCCTATAACTTTTTGATCAACTTATGGGACAGGTGTCCAAACGTGTCTATCTAGCATGGTTTTGATCTCTTGATCCATTGTCTCTCTTGACCCCATCTCTTGATCCATTTTTGTGCCTCTCGAAGTTGTTATACTTGTGTCGGATTTTGTGGTACAATTATTTCAGTTAGGAGTGCTTCTTCACCTAGTTCACTTTCAGGCTCCCTATCTAGCTTAATGGGGCCTTCATATGTATTTCGTAATGAGAAATTTGTCTCAGTATCGTTTAATATGATTTTATGCGTCTTACAATATTCTCTTATTTGTTGTTGCGATCTTAACCTGGAACCACTAGGAGATAATACATAAATGTCGATTTTACCCTTAGTTCTTCCTTTCTTTCTCTTCTTCATAAATCGGTAAAATGTTGCTTCCGCTTCTTCCTGTTCCTTGGGAATATTCTCGACTGATTCATCTTCAATGCTTCATCTTCCATTTTCTCTTCGGATCCAGATTCATCTTGCTGAATTACCTTCTCATCTTCTGTCGGTGTTGTTGAGCTACTCGGTTGGTGGACAGTAGCGTCATCTTCTATTGTCGGTGAATTGTTAGGACCTGCAAAGAATTCATTATCATCATTTTCAAAATCAAAAAAAGTGCGATGCATTATTTTCCGTTCAGGAGAACTGTTTAATTGCGCTTCATCAAACGTTACATGCTTTGACTCCACTACTTTATTTTATTTAGGAAAGTAGATGCGATATCCACATGATCCTATACCATATCCTACAAAAACTCCTCTTTTTGCCCTTGATTGAAATTTATTTCGCTTTTCTTTAGGTTGATGTACATACGCAATGCATCCATAACGTTTCAAATGACGAATGCACGGTTTAGCTCTGTACCATCTTTGAAACGGTATTGCTTCTATCCCTGTGTGAAATATTCGGTTGCGAATGTAATTTATTGCCATAACCGCCTCAACCCATAACTTAGGTGGCAGATTTCTGCTTGCATAAACGTTCTCATTCCTTCAAACAAGACTCTGTTATATCGTTCCGCGACGCCATTCATCTAAGGGTTATATATTGTGGTCCTCTCGTGCTTAATTCCCATATTTTCTAACATATCTTTTATTTGTTTATTACAATATTATAATCCGTTATCAGTCCTCATGACTTTCACTTTCCTGTTAGTTAGGCGTTCCACAAATGTGATGAAGTGCGTTAATTTTGTGAAAACTTTATCTTTGGAGCGTAGTGGGTAACAAAAGGCTCTTCGACTGCAATCATCAATGAAAGTAAGTGTGTATCGTTGCCCATTCCTTGATGTAACTAGAGCTAGGCCCCACACATCGCTATGTATCAATTCTAACATTTCTTTTGAGCGAATTTTCTTTAATCTTGGATATTTTGACCTAATACTTTTAGCTAGAAAACATGGTTCACAAGGAGTTTCGTCTCCCTGTAACTGTCCACAATTTTGAATTAAATTTTCACGAAACATTTTCTTAATTATGTTAACATGACTATCTCCAAGCCTTTCATGCCAGACTATGATGTTGTTACGTTCACTAGCAAAAGTAACATTATAATTTTGATTTGACTCTTGTGCATTAGTTACTTCCCGGACATTATCTTGTATTATATGAGCACTTCTTGAATCAATGTTACAGGTTTGATTCAAGGATTTAGTATAAGTATAAACTTTTAATTTACTCTGATTAGAAAAAGATGGCTTATCAGTAAGTTCTAAGCATTGATTCTTAACATTAGGTTTTGCTTCGTCATTAGAAATTTAATGGCTTTAAAAACATAAAAATTATCCTTTAGATTTGCAGTATATAGATAATTCCAATGGTTATCAAAAACTTTAAACCCATTATCCATCGTAGCATGGAGACTAGCTTTATCCATCTTTGACATAGAAATTAGATTTTTATAAATATTAGGTACATACAACACATTATGTAAATTTACAATAGATACTTTATCCTTTTCTTTTAATTTGAAACTTACTTTTTCTATTCTTCTAACCTTATGAGGTGTTGTTCGCATCCTAACAACTGCACCTTCTGGTGGCTCGCTTAGATAAGTAAAGAAATGCTTATTTTGACAGGCATGAGATGTGGACGCTGAATCTAATGTATATTCCCAGCAAGGAAGGAAACATTGCATGTATCATTATTTTTACATTTTAATTCTGTGACATATGAACCTAAATTTACTTTCAGGTCCCTTTTATTACCACTTTTCTGTTTCCCACAATTTTTATCGCAATGACCATATTTACCACAAACTTCACATTTTAAATTCATTTTATTTCGTGAATGAGATTTAAGGGAAAGTTTTTCAGACATTTGGGTGGTTCTATCAGCCATGAGGGTTTCATTTCGTAACCTTTCCCTGAAATCCCGTCTTGAACATTCTTTTAGAATCTCGTCTTTAACATCCTTAAATTTAAAATCTTTTTCCGGCAGACAGTCTAATTCTCTAATTAGGTAATCAGAATTTTCTGGTAGGCTTTCTATTAATTGATAACAACAGATGCTTTTCCGCAACTTCCTCTCCGGAATCAACTACGCGACGATAAGCCTCTTCAAACCTAACAATATATGCTGGGATATCTTCATCTACATTAATTTCTAAATTACTAAATTCATTTACATGAAAAGATTTTAATGCTCAGCCTGGAATTTCCAGATTTAATTTTAGTGTTTCCCAAATTTCAGACGGATCATCCAAAAGACATATCGTTAACCCAGGTATACAAACCTTCGGTTTGCAATGTACACTTAATAAAGAGAGTCCAGCTCTGATAGTTATCTCTACTCAATACTACTATATCTGGTGCATTAGTCATTAATAAGCTTTTCTTAAAACAATAAATAGATATAAAATATAAATAGTAATGATAATAAAACTTTCATGCACATATATAAATATATAAACACTAAGATACTTGATACACGAGATACTTAAACATAATACACTTCATTAATTTCATTTTCATTTATAACCATTTATTTTCATATTTTTCATATTTTTCATCATATCATTTTCATTTATTTTAATAACATTTTCATTTTTAAAATACCTTTTCTAGCTTTGCGCAGTAGAAGTGCTTCTGGCAAACATAACCTCTGTTGGGTTAATGGTGGTTGCCCCTCTTTCTGGCTTGCATAAGAAGGGAAAAACCCAATATTAAAGTTAGCAGAGTGACTTTGTCAAAGTAAGGCATGTAAACTTGAAAAATAATTGAACTGAATAATTTGTATTTATAAAAATAGATGAGTAAACCATTTCTTGATTCATAATGGCATAAAACTGTTCTAAAAAAATAAGCTAAGTGTAATTGAAATGTACTTACAGAAATATGCAAGAAGAATGAAGAATCTAGGTTTCCTTTGAAGACATATTTATTGGCACTAATTTACAGCTAGGAACTCTACTTTGTTCCAAAATTAAGATGACAAACATTCGAGGTAGATAATTAACCTGAACTCAGAGAACACCTTTTCAAAAATCAACATAACTTTGAAAATTAGCCACTTGTAGTTTAAACATCTCCATTCCTTAACTTAAATTAATACTTCTACGCTAAACTCCTCCATATAATGCTTTTAAAGCTTCAGACTTAAAATTACATCGGCATATCGCCTCATAATACTTCAAAGCAACGAAATAGTCAACCGAAACAACATTAACAAGAAGAGGATACAAGAGCTACCAGATGCCTCAAATGTGAGATCGCTGTCCTTTTAAATCAGGACGAAAACCTATCGGTCAATCACAATCGACTATGCAATTTGCATAAGTCGGAAGATAATTAACATTTACTTTTTATTTGAATAACATTTAATAAATATTACGATGACTTTAGAAAAATTACTTTAATATAAAAATGACTTCAAAAAAGCTTTTATTTGTTAATTAAATTCAAATACTTATCTTATAAAAAAAAATAAATACGAGTGAATGCGATCGCAAGTGAAATTGCCGTATACGGTCCACGACCGAAATTCGATACGCGACCACTCAACCGTGCCGATAAAAACACAAACAAAGGCCGAAAGGCGGCAACGAAAAGAAAATATGGTGTAGTTGAGTTCAGGTAAACTTTACAAATGGATTAAAGAGAAAATAGAAATTAAAAATTCTTGGGAATAACTTTTCCACAATTATCTTTTCTTAACTCATATCTCCTTACAAATACAATGGAAAACTACCATGTAGCTGACTGGAAATGTTTCTCAACCTCCATAGTGAAGTAACAAGACATCTATGTTTTCCCCCAGGTAAATTTTTACAAGCAAAGTGGAAATTTGGTGGAAAAGTCTACTCAATGATCCCTAATGTCTGTCCATTATTACTTTTTCCCATTATTCCAAATCTCACGAATAAAATGTATAATTTATGTAAACTGCAAATTTATAGCTTCATTGAAATGTTATAGCCGAATAATAAGTGAAAAACGTTTCTTATTTTACATTTTTTGTATGCGGGGGGCCGGCGGTGAAAAGACCGAGCGCAACTAATAACGTTCTAAAAAATACGTGACTGTTCTCGGGTTACAAAAATTATTACTTCAAATAGTAAACGACATTTCTCGAAATGAATTGACTCTTTCTTTCTTGGGTTTTCATAGCGCAACAAAGCTTTCTACGATCAATACATATTTAATAATAAGCTTTCATTCATTTTTCTTCAAAGATTCTCCGTTTACTTTCAGGCTATCAAGATGTGTAGGGAAAAAGCTGTGTTCAAATAGAAATAGTTTGAGGTAGAAATATGAACAATATTGTATTATTTATATATTTTTTTCCGAAGAATGTGAAATGAACATCTTTTAAAAATCCAAGCTTTAATATCAAACTGAACTAATGTAAGGAATAAGCAGCAATGAAAAAATTTTAACGCTTTATTGCAAACTAGATAGTGCCCGTCAAGATTTGACGGTAAATAACGTGAATGTTTCATTAGAAAAACTTTTGAATTTTAATTACTTGCTTTTAAATTAATTGCTGAATGATGAATTATGGGACAAATTTCTATATTGCATAAGTATTTCCTATTTCTTTGAGGCGATAGATGATGCTGTAAGTCTAACCTATTCAGTAAAGTGAAAGAATTTTGAGTTTATAATTTAAAACCAATTATGCTTACTTTTTATCAGAAATTTACCTAAAAATATCGGGTAGAAAAGTTACTTTTACTTACTAGGTCCTCTTTTTTTTTCTTGAAAAAATATCGATATTTATTTTCATTTATTTATTTATTTTTTAAAACTACACTACCATTAAAAGCTACCATGGATTTTACTTTTATCTGTCTCATTCACTAAAAACCTAAATTTGAAACTTGATACAGCTAACGATTTATAGTATATATTTTTTATTACTTGAACTTTATTTAGCATTTTTATACATTTTTTAAATATTAAACCTGGATATCAAGATAATTTCTTTTATAGCTCTTATACGATTATTTTTCTTTCGTTCCGTTTTATTTTTTACGCAAATGAATGACACTTTTCTTTCTGACATACACACATATATATTCTTGATAATGATCAAAAACTATAACGAAAATTGTAGATCAGCTCAATTTAATCAGATCTGTTTAATTGATAATTGCATGACAAATATTTTAGCTTAAATATTTTAAATATAAAATCATTATTTTTTCAAAATATTATTGAGTGTTAAATTTTATTTAATTATAAAGCATACAAATAATAATAATAATAAAATAAAAATCCAATACCTTCTCTTCCTAATAAAATACGTCATTATCGAAATAAATTATCGACAATAATATTTACAAATTTTGGCACGCTTGTGCTCGAACCTGAGTCCGCTACAAAAAATCAGAGCTTTAAACTGCTGGTTTAAGCCACCACGCTAGCAGGAACTATTTTATCTTCCTTCTAAATTGAAGATATTCAAAAACAGCTGAAGCATACGCAAATGTCTTGAATTTGAGTTCTGATTTTACTGAAATAATTTTGCGTTTGAATATTTATGATACCATTTTTTTTCAAAGAAGTAGCTACAACTTAACATGCTAGTTTCACAATCTTCGTGTGTAACTATTGGTAATTCATAAGATGGATCACCAGCCATAACTTTTACTTTTATCCTCAAATCAGTGCGCTTATCTTCTATGTGTAATATGACAAAAACAATATGACACCCCCGAAATAAACCGTATCTAGCTCTTAATATCGACACAATAAATTTTTGAATTGTTAATAATGCTGAAAGAGCCAAATAATATTAACTTTGTGAAAGAAAGAAAAGCTTGTTTAGAGTACGATCGAATAGCAGACGAACTTAAAACAACTTCTACCTGTGATGGGATAGTTCAACTGAGTGAGCATCTTTGCGCATGTGCAGCTCGTCACTCCAAAAGCAGACTTGAACTGCGCATACGCAACTGTAGAATTTTAATTTAAAAGTACGGTTAATTAATGAAATATTTGAACAAATGAATGTACGATAACAAATCTGTCGCCCCAATATCTTTCATCTAAAAAAAAAGATTGGTGTAATTTGATGCAGTAGTTTCTTCTCACGGACTGTCGAAAGAAAGCGCTTAGCGTTTTAAATATATAGATAGCTTCGTTATTATTATTATTTTTTAAGTAATTTCCGGAATTCCTAACATTTTTCATTTGAAAGGTATAATTTGTTTTGAACTTTCTCGCTCCATTCAGTGTCAGAAATAAGCTTGCAAGGTTCGAGAAAAAACTTTTTTCTTTATCTCTTTGAATGGCGATTGTGTATTATATATATCCCATTGAATTTTAATACCCTAATGTCACAATTGACTAAGAAGGTTGGAGTAAAATACTACTTTTATAATGTACATGAATAAAAGCTTTCAAGTTATTTTCAAATAAATTTGTTCGTAAATACATTTGTAAGTTTAAAATAAATTTGATGTAAAAAAATAGTACTATGACTGAACATAGTTATAACTGAAAAAGGTCATTGAGATTGCAGACAATAAAATTATACAGAATTTTTAAAACACCTAAAAAAATTAACAAGTTGTAAATTGCTCGTCAAAGTGGCAAATAAGGTGCGTTCGTACTATAACTAGTTTTATAA
Organism: Maratus speciosus; assembly: GCA_963932465.1. Classification (NCBI taxonomy): domain Eukaryota; kingdom Metazoa; phylum Arthropoda; class Arachnida; order Araneae; family Salticidae; genus Maratus; species Maratus speciosus. The sequence continues at coordinate 134,629,145 of OZ010799.1, forward strand.
ATATTTTTTGCACCGCATATTGTACTGAATGTATATTTTAATGCAATTTTCATAAGTGCATATCAATTTGATTCTGTTCGATAGGCTGCAACATCATTAAAATGCACTTGAAATATTTTTTCCCCTTTAGCCTTAATGTAACGGAAAAATTTTGACTGTCCCTGTAATTAAACTATACATCTGATTTTCATAAAATTTGAAAAGACTCGACAAAATTTTACAACATCTATATATTTAAAATTTCAGACTATTCGGAAGGCTGTAACATCATTAAAATGCACTTGCAATAATTTTTCCCATTGGCCTTAATGTAACGGAAAACTTTTGACTGTCCCTAAAATTAAACTATACATCCGATTTCCATAAAATTTGAAATGACTCGACAAAATTTTGCAGCAATTATTTATTTAAAATTTCAGACCATTCGGTTGGGTAGTTTTTGCTCTGCTATATGCGGACATACGGACAGACGGACTGAACGACGACTACAGGTGCTACGTATTTATATAAATACGAACGCACATATAAAGGACATTTCGGATTCTGTAGAATTCCTCGGCAAAAAAGTTTAGAGTAGAGCCTCTAAATTATGTACACCAGAATAACCAATTTAACTATTATCGAAGCTGGATCGATCCCAACAGAATGCTCAGTGTACATAAAACTACAACTGTCACCTTGACTGTCAAATGCAATGTTTAATTTAAAGGATCGATAAGGTTCGAACATTTATTTGAATATAATAGTGAAAATATATTAGGACTGAATTGCATTTTATGTAAAAAACAAACGTGTATATCCGATAATATATTCAAAAGTTACCGTTGCAAGAACACGGAAAAACAGCGTTCGGAAATAATTGAGCTTAAACTTTCACCTTATGTGTGTCTCCAGTCTGCGCAGCTCAACATTGATTTCTCGTATAACCATTATCTTAGGAATTTTTCTATCGAAACAACAGCACAACATTGATAAAAGTTAAAACATTAAAAATACCAGCTGCGTGGCAACCTGATGTGTTGCTTTTGAATTGCATGAGGTCATTCGATTCTTTTGGGAAAAATGAAATCTATCTTTGTTGTAACTTTAGAAGATAATTATAGTATTAATTTTATTTTGTATTTAAGTTAATTTTGTATTTTTATTAATAATAATTAAATACAATATTCCAAATATTAAATTATATTTAAAATTTAAGTCAAAAGTTTTTCCTATAAAAATTTACGTATTCTATAGCTTTATTTACCAAAAGTTTTACGTTCTTCGAAAATTTGGCTTCTAATTTCGGAGCTGGTAGAAATTATGCTATTTGAGTTAACTTATACAAAAATGATTTTGTTTTGCCGAATTTATTTAATACCGTTTTATATTTATGAATTAACATAAATGTTTAGAGAAATTTAATTTTTCTCGGTAAAACATTTTTTTAACGTCCGTATAAAATTATTAATCACAATTTTAAACCATCATTTTACCGTTTTTTAAGTATAATTTCAAATTTACTTGGAAAAAAATGAGAAATTTTCGATTTCCATAAAACAGGACTTAGTACATCTAAATCCATAAAAAAATATAGGTTGCAATTCATAATTGTTTCGAATATTAATTTCATAATTCATATCTTAAAATTAAAAAAAATGCAAATTCAACGTATTTATATTTGTATATTTTTGTATTATTGCTAAACAAAAAATTAGCACATTAGTAGTATAATTTCAGAGATATTAATGAAAATATGAAAATGTAATTTAACATTAGAAGCACTAAATTTTGAACGTTTATAATTCAAAAACGTATCATTCAAATGACTTGAAATTCGGTGTTTAAGCATAGTTTGAACCGAAGATTTCAAATATCTTGTTAACATTGGGTATTGCCATTGAAAAAAAGGAAGTTTGGGTTCGTTTTAATATGTAGATGGACTCCTAAGCAAATGTTATATACATCATTTAAAGTCGACTTTATTTCCAATCGTTCGTTACCAGTAACTTTCTTCTACGATAATTTGTTGAGGAGTTAGTACGGGGTGTTTACATTTTTTCCACGACTGTACAAGTACATGTTGAAAGTGTTTACGTTAAACATAAAATGTTCGTAAAACATTTTGATAACAAACAGTCTAGCTTTGTACACTTGTATATGTGACAATCTAGAGGTCCGCAAATAATAAATAAAAAATTTTATTTATACGCAAATAATAAATAAAAAAATATATTTATAAAGTTAAGCATTCATTTGTAAACGATTATGGTTACAGCTATAAAAGTTGTTCCTAAACGTAAATGTGTGAGTATGCATTTCAAAATGAGATAACTCGCAGCGAACTAAGCGGCGAAAGTGGGACAGAGCGTTTCTATATAAAAAAAAATATGGGGTATAATATGGACAAATATTAATGAGAAGTTTAGTATGCGTACTAGGCAATGGCACGTGATGATTTTGAACAGCTTGAACCGAAAACAAAAAGCGCTAACGTAAGTTAATGCAATTCGCGTCATTTATTCGGCAAGTAAGACGGATTTGCGACTAATGTTGATTAATTCAAACACAGACAATAAAGTTCTATTTCTTCTACTTTAATCTTGTTATTTTGTTACGATATGATTCAATGTGAATGTGACTTTTCAAACGATATATGTTTAGTCATATATATAGTTTGTTTTGTAAAAAAAATTTATTTATAAAGTTAGGTATTCGTCTGTAAACGGATATTCTTACAGCTATAAAAGTTGTTCCTAAACGTAATTAAGTGAGTATGCATTTCAAAATGAGATAACTAGCAGCGGGCCAAGCGGCGAAAGTGGGGCAGAGCTTTTCTATATCCAAAAATGTGAGTAAAAATAGAGACAAATATTAATGAGAAACTTAGTATGTCTAGTAGGCAATGACACGTGATGTTGATGAATAGCCTGAACCGAAAACAAAAAGCGCGAACGTAAGTTAATGCAATTTGCGTCATTTATCCGGCAAGGAAGACGGATTTGCGATTAATGTTGATTAAATCGAACACAGACAATAAAGTTCTATTTCTTTTACTTTAATATTGTTATTTTATTGTGATTCTTAGAGCTTTTTTGCGCACTATTCTGCTGTGACACGATATCAATGTATTAGTAACGACGGGATTCGTTTAAATTTAAATTGACACTTTTCGCTTTCCATTTAGAATATGCCTGCAAATATGGTGGTATTTACTAATAAATTAACGACGCTGAATAACTTTTTCACTGACTTTTGTTCCATAGTATTGCAGGCAATATTGTTAAGTTACACACGTCTTTGCTAGCAGTGCTGTGAAGGATATCTCTGTATGAAAAAATACTCACCAACACATGCGGGGATAGATACTATTTTTTGTAACCCCACTTGCATCCGTTCACAATTTAAATGGCTACATAACTTATACGTTCCCTGTATATGCGTCTTATGCAAAATGAAAAAATACTTAAAATTCATAGTCAGCTGCAACCATTAAACCGCAGAACAGTGATTTTGTGGCACGGTGTTGGACAACGTATTTCGAGCAATTTTGGTCTGCTGTAAATAAAAATAATAAAATATTTTCTGTACTGGCTCTAGGTTTTTGAAATAAAGTCAGTTTTTCTGATAATAGTACGAGTACAAAAAAGTAACATTAAATATATAAAGACGTTTTATTATTATTTTATATGCAATGTAAAATTATATTTTGAGTGAGAATTATATTGCAAAACAGAAATATAGATTTAACATAACTTAAAATATTTTCCTGTATGATTTTCTCGAAGGTTTCTCTTCAGGACCATCTCTTTGTAAGGTCCAACAGTAGCGAACCATGTAGCGATCCCAGCGTCCTTTGTATAGGGTGTTCTAAAATTCACGTCAAGTAATTTTGATAGAAAACACAGGTATATTATTAAAAATTATGATTATTTATTCATTCATAAAGTATACAGTATAGGGTTCGGTATAGAATAGTATATCGGGTGAAGGGCCACCAAGGCTTTGATCGCACATACGCATTCTTTTGTTGGAATTTTCAATGACCTTTTTGCATAAATTTGCCTGGATTTTGCTGATAAAGCACTCAATTTCCTCCTTCAAAGCGTGGGTGGCCGTTGCCATTTTTGCATAAGTATCATACTTAAAAAAAAGTCCACCGGTATTAAATCTCATGATTTAGGTAGCCAATTTTGATCAACAAAATGGGAAATTACATGACCAGAAAACTGCCACTTACTCTGCAATTGAATAGTGAAAATGGGTTGTTCTTTCCTATTTTCCCTCCATTTTTAAAAACGCTCAACGTCCAGCTATCACGTTGTCTTTTTGAATCGTTGGCAAACCTGTACCCCAAAAATGGCGCAAAATCCAAATCTTGCTTAAATTTGGAATATCCTTTGCCGTTGCCCCGTTTTTCTAATAGCTTGGTGGAACCGTTCAGCTGCTTTTCGGTATAATCACCCAAGTTTTCAGGAAATCTGTTTAAATGACCGTGGAAAATATGCAACTTAACTCTCGTATTAGCTCTTATTCTATGAATTATTGCAAGAACCATAGTCATTTAAACTAACTACTTCAAATTCCATAATTATAAACTTTTGTAAGCATAAAAATCACCAAAGATATGCAATGCTAAAAAAAAGTGTTTTGTTCCCATGTGTTATGTAATAAGCGCTTATATTTGTGTAAAAGCATGTATCTGAAAAAGACGTATCTGCAAGCATTATAAATAACATTATTAGATATTTTTATCTCTGAAACAACATAAAATATTGAATTTGTGCTGGGAAAACAGTGCGCAAAAATTTATCATTTGAATTACTTAAACTAAATAGAGAGGAAAGCTCAAGAGAAGGGTCTAGGAAAATATAGGCAAATATTTAATTTTATTTATTGAGAGTTCATTTTTTATTTATAAATTCTTGTTAGATACGTTAGCTGCATATATTGGTTTAGCGAAAAATGTAGCAGTTGTGTGTTTTATTCAATGAAGACTTTTGTAAAGTGAAATAATCTTTAAAATCATGTAAGTGCTTTTTTATATGTTTTACATTTACTAAAGCTATTTTCATTGTTAATTCCATACGTAAAATTTTACAAAGATTAATAATTGATATTTAAATAAAATTTGTTATAATGTATCAAGAAAAACAGCATAATAATCAGGGTATACTACTGATTGAACCTCTAAAAGAAATATAATAACACATGTTTACAATAAAATATAGAATTTCTTTACCATCGAACATAATGAGTAAATATATATAATGTAAAAGATTGAAGGAAGAGAAAATTTAAATAAAAACTCTTAAAATATTCGCGCTTAAGAAAGACAATAACAGACCGTTCTTTGAAAAGACAGTTGTCTTTTTAAGGCACATACCTGATATTGAAATATATCCAGATACACTTAATTAAATTAGGATAATTAAATCATGTAGTAAAAATATCCAGCAATGCCGTCATTTATAGATTTCTGACAAATAAAAGCTGTTCTAAAAAATGAAGGCCTTATTCTAATCACTTTATATTAAAATATGTAGTAACATATAAAAACGAGTTATACTAATAATCTTTTAACTTTTTATAATATATTTGTTAAAAAAATGACCTACATTGAATATCATAAACATTGATAATGAGTAAACATATGTAAGATAAAAGATTGATGTCAGAAAAAATTTAAATAAAATCTCTTAAATTATTAGTATTTAAGGAAGGTAATACCAGACTGCTCCTAAACACAGTTCTTTTTTAAGGCACATTACTTAATATTGAAATATATCAAGATACACATAATTAAATTAGAATAAGTTAAACATTTAGAAACATTATCCAACTATTTCGACATGAATAGTCCGACATGTCTTATAAATAAAATCTGTCTTCAAAACTGTAGGTCCTATTTTATTAACTTTATACTAAAATGAGTATAAATATACTAAAATGTATTATACTAATGCTTTTTAAGCTTTTAATAATATATTTTTTGAAGTAAGGACTAACATTGAAAAAAGATGAATATTAGATATGATGACACTTTGAAAGATAAAATAAAAATTTTCGCCTCATCTTTTAGGGAGGATATATATTCCTCTTCAGTTTCACATGAATAATTTCTTCATCATGGAAAATAAACTTAAAATTGTTACCTGATGTTCATTTTTTAGCCCGTTTCAATGACAGTTATAAGCTTTTAAGATGTGGAAACGAACTATGTTTCAGAAAAATATTTAAATATTTCAAGAGAAGTATTTTACACACTTCAAACATGCTTTAAGAATTATAAATTGACTTCTTGAAGCAGATAATATAATATATATTACAAACCTGAAACTTTTATTGTATCTAACTTTACATATGCAGTAACAAATAGCCGGAAAAAGAAAATTTAAAAGAAATCTTGTAAATTATTCTCACTAAAGAGAATCTAAAATAGATAAAAGTTCAGCAAGACAATGAATTTAAAATATCAATTATTATTTTTTGACAGAAAATGAAATGCATTAAATAAAGCACAGTGTTTATATAGCGAATTCCTAAAATATTAAAAAAAAAGGAATTGTCTTTACTATTGAAGATAGTGTATGTTCCTCTTTAGTTGAAAGAAACAAGTGTATCATCTAGCAGCATGTGCTTATAGATCTCACCTGTGGTTCATTTGTCACGTCTGCTTCCATTGCACTTGTAAGCTTTCAACATGTGGAAACGACTTTTCGTTTCAGAAAACGAAATGTTTTAACACTTCAAGAGAAGTATAAAAGTTAAAAGATACTTTAGGCTTCATACTACTTCCTTAAACCATACAATCTAACAATATTATAAACTTTTTAAATATCCTTATTATACATGTAGAAACTAACAGCGAGGAATAGACATTTTAAAATAACACCTTTAAGCAGACAGTTCCCCTCCAAATGGTCGAAAAAGGCTAGGAAACTGATTCAATTTCTATACTTTTTCACAAAATAACTAATAAAGCAAGCTGAATGAAATGTTTTGTATTGTTAAGTATAGCATTACTTGTTAGAATAAGCAAAACTGATTGATGGAAAAATTTTAAATTAATTAGGAAAACATAATTAGGTAAACTACTTGTTTTTGTTTTCGCAATTACTATATATCACTGCGCCCACGTTATCTCGTGTTCATTTTAATTTATTAACTTTAAATTTAAAGAAAACACTTCGCTTAACATAATGAACTAAAATCTTTTAATTATCTGTATTTATAATATTTATAATTAATAATAAAAAAATTGAAAACCTGTAAAATTTGTCGCATATTTTTTAAAATAAATTTTTTATTATTTAGATTTAGATTTTAGTCCATTATCTTTAATAGTTTTTGAGAAATCATGCGCGCAGTGATACATAGTAATTACGACAAAAAAGTAGGTTACTTAATTAAGTTTTCCTAATTAATTTAAATATTTTTCAACGCAAAAACAACAATTAACAGTATATTTTTGTTTTGTTTATTGTAATAAGTAATGCTACATATAGCAATCCAAAACATTTAATGGAATTTGGTTTATTAGTTAGTTGGTGAAAAGGTATGGAAATTGAATCAGTTTTATAACATTTTTAACCGGTTGAAAGGGTTTTGTCCCCTTAAGTCATTAGAATGAAAATTGTTCTAAAATCTATAAATTCTTGAAAAGGTACCAAATATAAAATTTTAATAAATACTGTGTGAGAGAAAAAGGAAATACATTAAAGAAAGAAGTTTTTTTTTATATAAGTAATAGGCTAAACGCTAATATAAAAAGAATCCATTTATAATCAGAAAATCATAGCAAAATAATAAATTTAAAAAATACATAATTAATTTCTGATATACAATGAAAGTCATTAAATAAAGTAGGGTGTTTATATATAAAATCTCTAAAATATCAAATAAAAGGAATCGTCGTTACTATTGCAGAGGGTGTATATCATTCTTTAGTTTTAAGGGGAAAAAATGAATCCTCTAGAAATATGTGCTTACAGATCTCACTTGTGATTCATTTTTCACGCCTGCTTCAATGACACTTGTAAGCTCTCAAGATGTAAGAAAGGAATTTTTGTTTCAAGAGACGAAGTGTTTTTTACACTTCAAGAGAAGTATAAAAGTTAAAATATACTTAAAAATATGGTACTGACTCCCTAAACGATATAATCAAACAATAATATAAACTTGGAGGTATAAAAATGGAGGTCCCATTATGATAACTTTATACTAAAAATTGTATAAATATACATGTTATACTCATTTTTAATAATATATTTGATGATAAAATGATGTACATTGAATAAAAATGAGTATTAGGTATGATGACACTTTGAGAGATAAAATAAAACCTTCCGACAAAACTTTTAGGGAGGATATACATTCCTCTTCAGTTTCACATGAATAATTTCTTCATCATGTAACATATACTTAAAATTTTTAACTGCTCTTCACTTTTTTCGCCTGCTTCAATGACAGTTATAAGCTCTTAAGGCTGCTAGTCACTCAGCATCCGAATTCCCGTCACTAATGTTAAGTCTAAGGGCGTTTGATGCGCGTGAAATACATATATAACATAATATATTTATATAATAATATAAATATAAAATATCTGCGCGTGAAATTAATATTTTTAAATCATTTTTTCTGTGTACTCTTCTTAAGGGATCTCTCTTTTTTTCGTAGTTCTCAAAATGTTTCTAAAATATATGCTTTATTTTATATGAAGTGTTAAAATCTTACTCACAGCTTGTCAGCTTTTAACACATAAAATGTTAAATGAGCATCAATTTTAGAAATATTTTGAAAACTAAGAAAAAAATTAGACATCCTTTAAGAAGAGTACAAAGAAAAAATAAGTAAAAAATATTAATTTCTTAAGGAAATATTTTAAACATACGAATACATTCTACTCCCATAGACTTAACATTAGCGATGGAAATTTGGAAGCTGAGCGACAAGCAGCCTTAAAATGTGGAAACGAATTTTGTTTCAAGTGACAAGGGAGCTTCAGACTCATTTTGTATATATTTTTTTTAATTGCTCTTTAATTACTATTTAAGTACATATTATATAAATTATGGCATATATTTATCACTCAAGAAATTTAAAAGAAAATGAGAAGAAAAAGAAATTTTCCTGAGTATTTTAAGAGTTGTGAAGAACTTTTCAAAATGTCCTGTGCCCGTTCCATATCAATTAAAATCCACAATATTTTTTATGCCGATTTGATTTACTTATACAAATATATATATTTATCGAATTTCATATATTTGAATATAAAGGTAAGAGAAGAAAATAATCTCTAAATGTTATGAAATTTGCAGCATTTTTGCGTAGTTTTTCTGCACTTAACAACCTTTAACTTTTCCAATTATATTTAATTTAAAAAATCTAGGCACAGTTTTATTTGTATATGTAACCAAAACTGGCATAAAAAATATTGGGGATTTTAATTGATATGGAATGCGCATGGGGCATTTTAAAATGTTCATAATATCTCTTGAATTATTCAGTAACATTTTTTTTCTCCAAAAAAATTAATTTATTGTGTGATAAATATGTGCCAAAATTCATACTGTATGTCCTTGAATAGTATTTAAAGTTTAATTAAAAAAATTAAAAAATGAGTTTGAAACTTTCTTTTCCCCTTTAGAAAAGTATTTAAGTATTTCAAGACAGGTATTTTTCTCACTAAAAAGGTACTTGAAGAATAATGAAACTGACTTCTTGAAATAGAACATCTAATATGTATTACACATCTGCGAGAAATCCTGTACCTTTTCTTGTATATGAAGTAACAAGCAGTGTGAAAGAGACAATGTAAAATACTTTGAGAAAGAATTAAACAATAATTTAAAATCATTTTCTCCTCAGAGATTCGAAAATGCATAAAGTAAATTTAAAAATTCAATAATTAATTTCTAGCATAAAATGAAAGTCACTAAATAAAGAAGAACGTTTATGTACAATAAGTCCTAAAAGACAAAATAAAAAAAAAGTAGTCTTCAATTTTGACGACGGTGTATATTTTTCCTTATTTCAAAGAAAACAAGTGTATCCTCTAGCCATATGCACTTATCTTACTTGTGGTTCATTTTTCACGCCTGCTTCAATGATACTTGTGAGCTCTCAAGATGTGAGAAATGTATTTTTGTTTCAGGAAACGAAATGTTTCAACACTTCAAGAGAACTATAAAAGTTAAAAGCTACTTTAGGATACTTTCGATATCATACTGAATCCGTAAGGTATGCGCCTACCCTCAAACCGCTATTTTGGCGAAATATTTCGATTTTTTAAATTATTTACAATTAAAGTTCAAACATTTAGGATTCCAAAAATGCCTTACTTTTAGTTCAGCGATAATTAGAAGCAAAGTTATAGACGCAAAATATAAACCGGAAATGAATTCTAAGAAACCGGAAGTGACCGTTTAAAGAGCCACAGAAAGATAAATAATACATTTTAATACACAAATACATAATATAAAATATATACACAAATACATAAACACCTACAAATATTATGGATATTAAAGTTGTAAATTTTAGCCATAATTTTGTACGCTATATCAAAATCTTAATTTGCGTTTTCTGGAATACTGCTTTTTTCGATATGTACGTTTACGAGAATCATCATTTCTTAAAAAGTTTTTAAGGAATTGAAATAAAATTTTGTCACAAGGTTCTGCTTATCTGTTGTCATATTATGAAGCAAAATATAGCTTGTAACTTTGTATATATTAACACTAGAAAGACGGGAGCGGTCATTTTGACCGAAAATAAATTTCAAACGCTTGTATTTTTCTTAAATATTCTTTGATTTCTACATTGTTTATTGAATTTTCCTAATTATTCATAAGGATTATGTAGCACAAAAATTGTAATTTTTTTACACAATATTATGAGCCCTATAAATATGTATACCAAGAAAGACGGATTGCGGTCGTTTTGACCGCTGAAGAAATAAAATCTAACATTACATTTACTTTTCAATTTTTGCTGTCTACGAACGATTATTCTTTCTTTTCGAGGTAATTTTAATAAAATTTCATGGAAAGAAGCATACGTGAAGTAGGGAGGGATGATAAAAACATCTGCTTGTCACGTGATTATTTTCGTAGGGTATGTAATAGACTGCTGTCATTTGGAGAATAAGCGGGATTGAAAAACACCTGCTGGTCACGTGAAATTCTTTTTATGTTCGAAAGAATCTGCTTTTTTAGTAACAGATATTTATTTCTTTTGAATTCTTGACCTGATCGGATGTACATTTTTTTCACGCTATGTCGCGAAGAACTGTTGGTAAGAGCAATCTGTCAGAAGAAGAGTTTCTAAAAATATTGCGGACTGTATCTGAAAGCGATTCTGGTACAGATGAAAATACAAACTTATCTGACGATGAATATAACCCTGGAAATGTAAGTGAATCCTCTTCCGCGGACGAATGCCGTTTTTTTACTGAAACTGCACAAACAGATTTTTCGTCTGAATCTGAAAATGAAGAAATTTTTTTTATAACTGTCGATTCAAGTCATGCGAGTACCACACGTGGTAGAAAACGAAAATAAAACAGAAAACGTCAAAAGAAAAATAAACTACTACGTAAAAGGGAAGAACAAAGAGTATATTCCCAAAATGAAGGAAATGAGCGAAATGTAGAAGTAGCAAAAAATGGAACAATATGGGCAGTTCCTTCTAGTAATATTTCTTCAGGAAAACGACAGTATCACAATGTGTTGAGAGAAGTTCCTGGACCAAGCTTATTTGCCACTAGAAATGTAATGTTAGGGAATTTCACAAGTGCATGGAGACTATTCATAAATGAAAAGATTTTCGTGTCATAAAAATGTGCACAGAAGCGGAAGCTCATCGATGTTTGCAGGATCCGCATTGGAATATATCTTTAGACGAATTAGATGCTTTTATTTCCCTACTGTATGCTCGTGGAGCTTTTATTTCTAAAGGTATTTCAATAAACAACTTATGGTCCACAACATGGGGAATAAACATTTTTCACCAAACAATGGCTCGGGACAGGTTCAAAGAAATAATGAGTTATTTGCTGTTTGATCTGAAGCCAACAAAATCTGAAAGACTTCCTTCTGATCAATTTGCACTAGTGTCAGATATCTGGAACTCGTTTATTTAAAATTGTTTACTTTGCTATAAACGGGGAGAAAATATAACAATAGACGAACAATGCATGTTGCCCATTTACACAGTATATGCCACAAATACCCGATAAATTCGGGATTAAATTTTCGCTAGCAGTTGACGTTCGATAAAAATATTTGTTGAATGGCTTTCCATATTTAGGTAAAAATGAAAAAACACCTATAGATGAAACTGTTGGAGAACATGCTGTTTGTCGCTTGGCAGAGAAATTTCTTAATACAGGAAGGAACATAACAACGAATAATTTTTTCACAACGTTCAAATTAGCCAAAACTCTAAGAAATAAAGAACTTAGCACCGTTGAACTGTGAAACGTGGAAAGAAAGAAGTGCCCGAATCCTTCAAGCTCACAAACGGAGAACTGTATTCAAGCAAAATTCTCAAGCACGATAATATATCGCTGACCTCGTATCAAGGAAAGAAAAACAAAAATGTTTTGTTCTTAAGCACTTTACATCCTACACTTGAAGTCAATGGCAATGAAAAAAAAAAGACGCCTTAGGTTGTTCAGTTTTACAACTCAACGAAATATGGTGTGGATGTACTTGACCAGATGGCAAGAAAATATTCCACAAAATCAACTTCTCGACGATGGCCTGTGTAAGTTTTTTTTTTAATATTCTGCACTTAGCTGCTATAAATGTTTGTGTGATTTATAAAGAGACTACCGGAGTAAATATAAAGCGTCGTAATTTTATTTTGAATTTAGCTGACGAACTGTGTACAAAATATGTCGCCTGTCAAACTTAACTCCAAATACAGGTGCACCCACAATCTCGGGTACAATGCCAAATCAATCGATGCCGGAATAAAACTATGAACATTTGTAGTGATTGCAAAAAGCCAGTTTGTGGCTCCTGCACTTACAAAGTTATAAAGATGAGTGTGGAGAGAATGTAAAAAGGAATAATGTAAGTTATTTTTGTAATATTTATATTTTTGAATATATACGCTTAAAAAAGCAATTATGTTACATAAATTTAGGATACTTTGAGCAAATCCAAAAAATTCTTTTAAATTGTATACTGTTTTTTTTATATTTGTAATTTTTGTTGAGAATTGATTATATATATTGCATTTGCTTTAACTAAAATTAATATTATATATAAAACGGTAAATAAATAAAATAATATTCTATTATTCTATTAATAAATGTACTTTAAAAACTTGTTACAACAAAAAAAAAATATATTAAAAAATGCTTTATTTTTGGTCATTCAAATCGAGCGGCCAAAATGACCGCTCTCCGTCTTTCTAGGTATACAAAAACCGCCGCCTTTCTAGTGTTAAGAGCTATTTTTATTGAAAAGCATTCTTTTTTTTTTTAAATGGTGTTTAGTATACACAATTTGGTATATATTAGTAAATTTAAGAGGTATTGAAAATCTTTTGCTTCATAACACAGGTAAATGGTTTGCTAATACTATATTGTTGAACAAAAACGTGAAATATATTGAATGTTATAGAATGTTTGGCATAAACACATTTTCTTTACTAAAATTTGACTAAGTCTTTCCTAAATTTGAAAAAGTTAGGTAAAATTCTGTGGAAAATTTATATGAATTCATGAAATATTCCCTGTTTTAACTAAAAACTCATGTTTTTGATAAAAATTTCATATTATTAAAAAAAGTGCCTCGAAGTTAGGCACATACCATAACCTAAACAGTATTATAAAGTATTTAAATATCCTGTATTATAAATGCAGGAAAACACTGCGAGGAAGAGACATTTTAAAGGAATACTTTTAAGTTAGTAGAACTAAAATGAGTCTATAATGTACGCGCTCTTGAGAAGTTACTAAATTCAAAATTTTAATAAATGCCGTAAGATCAGAAAATGAAACACATTAATGAAAGTAGTGTGTCTATAAGAATAATTGTGTAAACGATAAAATAAACATAATCATTTTCAATTTATGTTAATATCAATTAATATCAATTTATATTAATATATATTCATATCAATTTATATTATTCTTAAATTTAAAAATAAATAATTTTTTTCTCTAGCAATATGTACCTATAAGGTACATAGATAGGTTGTTGCCGTCTGATTCATTGTTGCCAAATTGAGAATGAAACAATTTATATGAAAAAAAATTATTCTCACTAAAGAGATTCTAAAAATAATAAAATGTAGAAAGGAAATTAATTTAAAATTTTAATGATTGATTTCCTGCCCAAAATGTAATGCATTAAGTGAAGAAAAGCATTTATATACAATTATCTGTAACAGATAAAATAAAAGGATTAAATTAAAATCGTTTTTTGATCTTGAAGAGGCGTATATTCTTCTTCTGTTAAAAAAAAAAAAAAAAAAAAAAGGATCCTTCAGCAATATCTTATAATTTATCAGCAATGGCTTATAATTGTTACTGGCGATTCATTTCCCGGCTTGATTCAATGACACTTGTGAGCTCCCAAACTTTAAGTGGCGAAATGTTTCAACACTTTAAGAGAAGTATAAAAGTAAAATGGGACTTTAAATATATGTAGTACTGACTCCTTAAACTATATATTAAACCGTATTATAAGCATGTAACTTTTTAAATATCCTGTATTGTATATTCAGAAACCAGAAGCATGAAAGAGACAAATAAAGCGAACACTTAAATTATTAACACTAAAGTGATGTAAAATGTAAATGTATAAATACTTGACAGATACTAAATTTAAAAATTTAATAGATACGGTGTGTTAGAAAATAAAATATATTAAAAAAGAATGATGATCATATAAATGATGCTCTGAAAGATAAAATAAAAATAATCATTTTTATGTTTGAAAAACATATATATTCTTCTCTTTTTTTCAACCCCTTGAAGACCGGTTATGCCGCTATGGCATCACATAATTTAAATCCGTAATTGCCACATCGACACCTGAATTTTTTTTATGAAAATTTCACTTTTATTAAGTACGCGAAACTATACTTTTACTTGTTTACAAATAAATTTTCTTGTAATTACTGATGTCATTCAATTATTTTAACATTTTACGGATACAAGTGCCTTGCCCCTGAAAGGGTTAAACAAATATTTTTTTTCTTCTAGGTATATGTACTAATTATTCTTATTTTCGGTTCATTTTTGTCATCTGCTTCAATGATTCTTGCAAGTTCTTAAGATATGAGAATCAAAATTATCCTTGAAAAAACGAAACGTTCTAACACTTCAAGAGCAGTATAAAAGTTAAATATTTTTAGAAAGATGATACTGACTGCTTATAACAAATAATTAAACCTATATTAAAAGCAAGTTATTTTTTACATATCTCTTATTATACTTTCAGAAAGCAGTAGTGTGAAGTAGGGTGGGCCGAAAAAAACTTTTTTTTTATTTTCGATGATGGGTAGTGCGGAAAAGTGGCCACTAGTGGCACCAAGTTCACACAAAAAAATTGAGATTTTTCGGACAATTCCTATATTTGCCGCTTTTGGCTTGAAGTTTTGCTAAAAGGCTGATTTTTGAACTTTTTTAGCAAAAAATTTAAAAATGTTAAATTAAACTTATTTTAATCGTATTTACTTGAAAAGGCATATTTAATGTTCCAAATGAATAAATAAGCTCTGATAATGTATTATTTAATTGCTATGTGTATTTTAAATTAGACGATTTTTATAGCCTTTTCGCGTTTAAGTGAGCAAAAGTTGCATGTATTGTTTGAATCTTTCAAAGGTTTCTCTCTTTGGTCTTGTTTATGTCCCTTGGTCTTCCTTATTTTTTTCGATGCTTTAAGGGTCATATATTTGGGTGACGGACAGCAGAATCCCTCAGAAACAAATCTGGATGGAGAGAAGGGGGTGAGGCAAGAACTTAAGCGAAAGCAGTGACTCATCGCGATGTTGGGGGAGTGAAGCATGGAATACAAGAGGGGAGAAAATGCGATAAGGGATGCTTATTATTTTCAGTGCTCAGTTTCCCTGAGACATGGCAGACGCTGTGTTAGACAGGAATATGCATTTAGGAGTATTTGGCTTTGAAGGGCCTGGTTTAAATTCAGATTCAGTCGAACTGCTTGCTTGAAAGCTCCCACTACTTGAATCTACCAACAATATAACTGTCTTCCATCGGTATCTAACTCCACTCGTTGAAGGCTTTGTCGCAGAACCACTATTCCTCGTTGAAATTGTATCCCTTTTCATTTTCCGCGATATTTTCTTTGCAGGAGTTTTGCTTGTTTTTAAATCAATATTTCCAATAAACATTTTTCGAACAGTTCTTTGATCTTTCAAGAAGTTCACCTCCCGATGTGGAACTTTACGTCTGATGTCGCAGCTACAATTGTTCAAGCCTCACTTACAAGCTGCAATGTCAAAGAGAGAGGTTTCCGCATTTTGTATAAAATCTTCGCTGATAGCCTTGCCTTTAACGCCCGTATGATTACAAGATTTCTCCAATGATCTACACTCATTGTAATAGTTTTTAATCTTTCCGTTAATTGTTCGTTGGGAAACCACTGGTATGGAAGATTTTATCCAGATTTCGGAAACTTTTTCACCTACCATTTTAATAATATCATCCACTGGTTGAAGATAAATATCTCAACTTTCTTCTATCCAAAAAGCAATGTATTGCACGAGAAAAAGGTTTTACTTTTACACTGAACAAATGTCACAGGGAAACCGAGCACTGAAAATAATAAGCATCCCTTATCGCACTTTCTCCCATCTTGTATTTCCTGCTTCACTCCCCCAACATCGCGATGAGTCACTGCGTTCGCTTAAGTTCTTGCCTCACCCCCTTCTCTCCTTCCAGATTTGTTTCTGAGGGATTCTTCTGTTCGTCACCCAAATATATTACCCTTAAAGCATCGAAAAAAATAATGAAGACCAAGGGACATAAACAGGACAAAAGAGAGAAACCGTTGAAAGATTCAAACAATACATGCAACTTTTGCTCACTTAAAAGCGAAAAGGCTATAAAAATCGTCTAATTTAGAATACACATAGCAATTAAATAATACATTATCAGAGCTTATTTATACATTTGGAGCATTAAATATGCCTTTTCAAGTAAATACGATTAAAATAAGTTTAATTTAACATTTTTAAAATTTTCGCTAAAAAAGTTCAAAAATCAGCATTTTAGCAAAACTTCAAGCCAAAAGCGGCAAATATAGGAATTGTCCTAAAAATCTCAAATTTTTTGTGTGAACTTGGTGCCACTAGTGGCCACTTTTCCGCACTACCCATCATCGAAAATAAAAAAAAAGTTTTTTTCGGCCCACCCTAGTGTGAAGCATATAATTCAATAGAAATCTTTCAAGTAATAAAGTGAGTACATAATGTTTAATAACTTGGCAAGTTACTAAATTTAAAATTTTAATAAAGACTGTGGAAAGAAAATTAAATACAAACGAAGAAGAATGTTTATATCAATGCACTTGTGATAAAATAAAAAGACCATCTCACTCTTCGAAATGTAAGTACAATAATTTTCAGTTAAAAAAAAAAAATTCTTCTAGCGTTATGCATTTATAATTCTTATTTGCTGTTCATTTTTTACATCTGCTTCAATGTATCACGTAAGATCTGAAGATGTGAGAACGAATTTTTGTATAAAAGAAGTATAAGAATTAAAAGATTCTCTAAAAGACTCCCTAAAATAGATAATCGAAAATGTATTATAAGGATATTACTTTTTATATAACCCCCATTATATATGCAGAAATCAGCAAAGTAAACGCAATAATTTGAAGGATATAGTTTAAGTTATTAGCATTGAGGTGAGACTAAAATGTATAAATACTTTTCAAACTACTAAATTTAAAATTCTAATAAATACTGTATAAATGAAAATGAAGTGCATTAAACGAAGAAAGTAATGTGTTTGTATAAATGATGCTTTAAACAAAATAAACGATAAAATAAAAAGAATCGTCTTCAGTTAAGAAAAGGTTGTTTATTCTTCTTCAGTTTGAAAGAAAAGAAATTGTTACTCTAGCAATGTATACTTAAAATTCTTATCGTGGTTCATCTTAACGACTGCTTCAATGAATTAGTTATTCTCTCATGATGTAAGAAACGAATTTTTTCTTCAAAAATCGGAATTTTTCAAAACTTTCAGAGATGTGTAAAAGTCAAAACATACTTTAACAAGTATGATATTGGCTGCCTAAAATAGATAATCAAAAATGTATTATAAGCACGTTACTTTTTATATAACCCCTATTATAGATGCAGAAATCAAAAAAGTAAACGCAATAATTGAAATGATGTCGTTTAAAATATTATCACTGAAGTGAGACCAAAATGTATAAATACTTGGCAAACTACACTGTAAAAAGAGCTGTAAAGTTACTAAAATTTTTCTCTGGAACTGGGATTTTTAGAACTTTCTATGTCACGGAAGCAAAAAAAAATCATGTAAAAGATACACTTTTGCTCCGCAAATAAAAAAAAAAAAACTGTAAGGTTACTAATTTTTTTTAGGAAACTGCTATGCCTAGAATCCTTTATATAACTGCAACCCTGGTTGCAAATAAAATTTTAGTAAGATTGCTGTAATTTTAGTAGATTCTTTTGTAAAGTTAGATATTTCTGTAGCTTTAATACAACTAGTTTTGTAGATTTGCATCTTTTTTTGTACAGTGTATAGATGAAATTTTAGTAAGCATACAGATTTCTGTAACTTTACATCTGTAGAATTACAGATTTTTTTTTTTTTTTTTTTTTTTTTTTTTTTTTTTTTTTTTTACTGTATACTAAATTAAAAATTTTAATAAATGTATGAAAATGATGTGCTTTAAAGAAAGAAAGAAATATATTTGTATAAATGATGCTTTAAACGATAAACGATAAAATAAAAAGAATCGTCTTCATTTTAGAAAAGTTGCATATTCTTCTTCTGTTTAAAAAAAGTAATTGTTACTCTAGCAATATATATTTAAAACTTTTACCGTGGTTCTTTTTGACGCCTGCTTCACCGAATTTGTTATTTTCTCATGATGTAAGAAATGAATTTTTCATGGTTCGTGCGCCTCCTTGAATTTTGCAGGCCAGAAAATTTTCGCCACCAGTATTATATACCACCAGTACCAGGCATCTTATAGAAAATCTCTTCTTAAAAGAAGGCGAAATTGTGCGCGTTTAACCTAGATTTTTTTTTCTGTAAAAAGATGCTGGTAGTTTTCCTGGATAAATTACGGTATCTGTACGAACCATCTTTTTCTTTAAAAAAACGGATTTTTTAAATATATTAGAGATGTATGAAAGTCAAAACATACTTTAACAAGTATGATATTGACTGCCTTAAATAGATAATCAAAAATGTATTATAATCACGTTACTTTTTTATATAATCCCTATTATATATGCAGAAATCAGCAAAGTAAACGCAATAATTGAAAGGTAATTGTTTAAGTTATTAGCACTGAAGTGAGACAAAAATCTATAAATATTTAGCAAACCACTAAATTTAAAATTTCAATAAATGATATGTAAAGGAAAACGAAGTGCATTAGCAAGAAAGAAATATGTTTCTATAGATGATGGTTTAAACGGGATAAAAAATAAAATAAAAAGAATCGTCTTCATTTTAGAAAATATTGCATATTCTTCTTCAGTTTCAAAAAAAGAAATTGTTACTCTAGCAATATATACTTAAAGTTCTTATCGAATTTGTTTTGACGCCTGCTCGAATGATTTTATTATGCTGTCATGATGTAAGAAATGAATTTTTGTTTCATAAAATGGAATATTTAAAATGTTTCAGAAATGCATAAAAGTCAAAACTTATTTTAGCAACTATGAAAATGACTGCCTAAAAAAGATAATCGAAAATGTATTATAAACACATAACTTTTTATATAACCCCTATTATATGTGCAGAAATCAGCAAAATAAACGCAAAAATTGAAAGGATATCGTTTAAGTTCTTAGCACTGAAGGTAAGACCAAAATATATAAATACTTGGCAAACTACTAAATTAAAATTTTAATAAATGCTATGTAAATGAAAATGAAGTGCATTAAACAAAAAAAGAATTGTGTGTGTGCTTAAATGATGCTTTAACCCCTTTCAGGGGCAAAGCATTTTTTTTTTCGTAAAATACTGAAATGATGGAATAACACCAGAATTTATTTAAAAAAAAAATAATAGTAAAAGCTTTCCATCACGTACTTTAAAAAAGAAAAATTTTCATTCTAAAATTCTGGTGAGTGCCAATGTGGCATTTAGGCATTAAAATTAAGTAGTCCAAAAATGAACCACCGCCCTTCAAGGCAGTGTTGTCATATTGGGGACTTTTTCAATTCAGATTATTTGATTGTCACCACTTTTTAAAAATAGTATCAGATTTTTTAATCTATATTTAAATAGGCCGAATATTTCTATTTCAAAAAAGCGGTGATATCAACAGTCTCGGGACAAAAAAGTCTCCAATCTGGCAACGCTGCTTCAAGGGGCTAAACGCTAAACGATAAAATAAAAAGAATCGCCCTCACGTTTATAAAAGGGTTATATTATTTTTCAGTTTCACAGAAGAAAAAAAATCCTGTAGCAATATGTACTTAAATTTCTTATCGCGGTTCATTTTGCCGCCTTCTCCAATGACTCTTCTGCGATCACGATGTAAGAAACGATTTTTTTTTCAAAAACAAAATTTTTCAACACTTCCATATCTGGCAACGCTGCTTCAAGGGGCTAAACGCTAAACAATAAAATAAAAAGAATCGCCCTCACTTTTAAAAAAGGGTTATATTATTTTTCAGTTTCACAGAAGAAAAAAAATCCTGTAGCAATATGTACTTAAATTTCTTATCGCGGTTCATTTTGCCGCCTTCTCCAATGACTCTTCTGCGATCACGATGTAAGAAACGATTTTTAGTTTTCAAAAACAAAATTTTTCAACACTTCCATATCTGGCAACGCTGCTTCAAGGGGCTAAAGGCTAAACGATAAAATAAAAAGAATCGCCCTCACTTTTATAAAAGGGTTATATTATTTTTCAGTTTCACAGAAGAAAAAAAATCCTGTAGCAATATGTACTTAAATTTCTTATCGCGGTTCATTTTGCCGCCTTCTCCAATGACTCTTCTGCGATCACGATGTAAGAAACGATTTTTTTTTTTCAAAAAAAAAATTTTCAACACCTCCATATCTGGCAATGCTGCTTCAAGGGGCTAAACGCTAAACGATAAAATAAAAAGAATCGCCCTCACTTTTATAAAAGGGTTATATTATTTTTCAGTTTCACAGAAGAAAAAAAATCCTGTAGCAATATGTACTTAAATTTCTTATCGCTGTTCATTTTGCCGCCTTCTCCAATGACTCTTCTGCGATTACGATGTAAGAAACGATTTTTTTTTTTTTCAAAAACAAAATTTTCAACACTTCCATATCTGGCAACGCTGCTTCAAGGGGCTAAACGCTAAACGATAAAATAAAAAGAATCGCCCTCACTTTTATAAAAGGTTTATATTATTTTTCAGTTTCACAGAAGAAAAAAAATCCTGTAGCAATATGTACTTAAATTTCTTATCGCGGTTCATTTTGCCGCCTTCTCCAATGACTCTTCTGCGATCACGATGTAAGAAACGATTTTTTTTTTCAAAAACAAAATTTTTCAACACTTCCATATCTGGCAACGCTGCTTCAAGGGGCTAAACGCTAAACGATAAAATAAAAAGAATCGCCCTCACTTTTATAAAAGGGTTATATTATTTTTCAGTTTCACAGAAGAAAAAAAATCCTGTAGCAATATGTACTTAAATTTCTTATCGCGGTTCATTTTGCCGCCTTCTCCAATGACTCTTCTGCGATCACGATGTAAGAAACGATTTTTTTTTTTCAAAAACAAAATTTTTCAACACTTCCATATCTGGCAACGCTGCTTCAAGGGGCTAAACGCTAAACGATAAAATAAAAAGAATCGCCCTCACTTTTATAAAAGGTTTATATTATTTTTCAGTTTCACAGAAGAAAAAAAATCCTGTAGCAATATGTACTTAAATTTCTTATCGCGGTCCATTTTGCCGCCTTCTCCAATGACTCTTCTGCGATCACGATGTAAGAAACGATTTTTTTTTCAAAACCAAAATTGGTCAACACTTCCATATCTGGCAACGCTGCTTCAAGGGGCTAAACGCTAAACGATAAAATAAAAAGAATCGCCCTCACTATTAAAAAAGGGTTATATTATTTTTCAGTTTCACAGAAGAAAAAAAATCCTGTAGCAATATGTACTTAAATTTCTTATCGCGGATCATTTTGCCGCCTTCTCCAATGACTCTTCTGCGATCACGATGTAAGAAACGATTTTTTTCTTTTCAAAAACAAAATTTTTCAACACCTCCATATCTGGCAACGCTGCTTCAAGGGGCTAAACGCTAAAAGATAAAATGAAAAGAATCGCCCTCACTTTTATAAAAGGTTTATATTATTTTTCAGTTTCACAGAAGAAAAAAAATCCTGTAGCAATATGTACTTAAATTTCTTATCGCGGTTCATTTTGCCGCCTTCTCCAATGACTCTTCTGCGATCACGATGTAAGAAACGATTTTTTTTTTTCAAAAACAAAATTTTTCAACACTTCCATATCTGGCAACGCTGCTTCAAGGGGCTAAACGCTAAACGATAAAATAAAAAGAATCGCCCTCACTTTTATAAAAGGGTTATATTATTTTTCAGTTTCACAGAAGAAAAAAAATCCTGTAGCAATATGTACTTAAATTTCTTATCGCGGTTCATTTTGCCGCCTTCTCCAATGACTCTTCTGCGATCACGATGTAAGAAACGATTTTTTTTTTCAAAAACAAAATTTTTCAACACTTCCATATCTGGCAACGCTGCTTCAAGGGGCTAAACGCTAAACGATAAAATAAAAAGAATCGCCCTCACTTTTATAAAAGGTTTATATTATTTTTCAGTTTCACAGAAGAAAAAAAATCCTGTAGCAATATGTACTTAAATTTCTTATCGCGGTTCATTTTGCCGCCTTCTCCAATGACTCTTCTGCGATCACGATGAAAGAAACGATTTTTTTTTTCAAAAACAAAATTTGTCAACACTTCCATATCTGGCAACGCTGCTTCAAGGGGCTAAACGCTAAACGATAAAATAAAAAGAATCGCCCTCACTTTTAAAAAAGGGTTATATTATTTTTCAGTTTCACAGAAGAAAAAAAATCCTGTAGCAATATGTACTTAAATTTCTTATCGCGGATCATTTTGCCGCCTTCTCCAATGACTCTTCTGCGATCACGATGTAAGAAACGATTTTTTTCTTTTCAAAAACAAAATTTTTCAACACCTCCATATCTGGCAACGCTGCTTCAAGGGGCTAAACGCTAAAAGATAAAATGAAAAGAATCGCCCTCACTTTTATAAAAGGGTTATATTATTTTTCAGTTTCACAGAAGAAAAAAAATCCTGTAGCAATATGTACTTAAATTTCTTATCGCGGTTCATTTTGCCGCCTTCTCCAATGACTCTTCTGCGATCACGATGTAAGAAACGATTTTTTTTTTTTCAAAAACAAAATTTTTCAACACTTACATATCTGGCAACGCTGCTTCAAGGGGCTAAACGCTAAACGATAAAATAAAAAGAATCGCCCTCACTTTTATAAAAGGGTTATATTATTTTTCAGTTTCACAGAAGAAAAAAAATCCTGTAGCAATATGTACTTAAATTTCTTATCGCGGTTCATTTTGCCGCCTTCTCCAATGACTCTTCTGCGATCACGATGTAAGAAACGATTTTTTTTTTTCAAAAACAAAATTTTTCAACACTTTCATATCTGGCAACGCTGCTTCAAGGGGCTAAACGCTAAACGATAAAATAAAAAGAATCGCCCTCACTTTTATAAAAGCGTTATATTATTTTTCAGTTTCAGAGAAGAAAAAAAATCCTGTAGCAATATGTACTTAAATTTCTTATCGCGGTTCATTTTGCCGCCTTCTCCAATGACTCTTCTGCGATCACGATGTAAGAAACGATTTTTTTTTTCAAAAACAAAATTTTTCAACACCTCCATATCTGGCAACGCTGCTTCAAGGGGCTAAACGATAAACGATAAAATGAAAAGAATCGCCCTCACTTTTATAAAAGGGTTATATTATTTTTCAGTTTCACAGAAGAAAAAAATCCTGTAGCAATATGTACTTAAATTTCTTATCGCGGTTCATTTTGCCGCCTTCTCCAATGACTCTTCTGCGATCACGATGTAAGGAACGATTTTTTTTTTCAAAAACAAAATTTTTCAACACTTCCATATCTGGCAACGCTGCTTCAAGGGGCTAAACGCTAAACGATAAAATAAAAAGAATCGCCCTCACTTTTATAAAAGGGTTATATTATTTTTCAGTTTCACAGAAGAAAAAAAATCCTGTAGCAATATGTACTTAAATTTCTTATCGCGGTTCATTTTGCCGCCTTCTCCAATGACTCTTCTGCGATCACGATGTAAGAAACGATTTTTTTTTTCAAAAACAAAATTTGTCAACACTTCCATATCTGGCAACGCTGCTTCAAGGGGCTAAACGATAAAATAAAAAGAATCGCCCTCACTTTTATAAAAGGGTTATATTATTTTTCAGTTTCACAGAAGAAAAAAAATCCTGTAGCAATATGTACTTAAATTTCTTATCGCGGTTCATTTTGCCGCCTTCTCCAATGACTCTTCTGCGATCACGATGTAAGAAACGATTTTTTTTTTCAAAAACAAAATTTTTCAACACTTCCATATCTGGCAACGCTGCTTCAAGGGGCTAAACGCTAAACGATAAAATAAAAAGAATCGCCCTCACTTTTATAAAAGGTTTATATTATTTTTCAGTTTCACAGAAGAAAAAAAATCCTGTAGCAATATGTACTTAAATTTCTTATCGCGGTTCATTTTGCCGCCTTCTCCAATGACTCTTCTGCGATCACGATGTAAGAAACGATTTTTTTTTTCAAAAACAAAATTTGTCAACACTTCCATATCTGGCAACGCTGCTTCAAGGGGCTAAACGCTAAACGATAAAATAAAAAGAATCGCCCTCACTTTTAAAAAAGGGTTATATTATTTTTCAGTTTCACAGAAGAAAAAAAATTCTGTAGCAATATGTACTTAAATTTCTTATCGCGGATCATTTTGCCGCCTTCTCCAATGACTCTTCTGCGATCACGATGTAAGAAACGATTTTTTTCTTTTCAAAAACAAAATTTTTCAACACCTCCATATCTGGCAACGCTGCTTCAAGGGGCTAAACGCTAAAAGATAAAATGAAAAGAATCGCCCTCACTTTTATAAAAGGGTTATATTATTTTTCAGTTTCACAGAAGAAAAAAAATCCTGTAGCAATATGTACTTAAATTTCTTATCGCGGTTCATTTTGCCGCCTTCTCCAATGACTCTTCTGCGATCACGATGTAAGAAACGATTTTTTTTTTTTTCAAAAACAAAATTTTTCAACACTTCCATATCTGGCAACGCTGCTTCAAGGGGCTAAACGCTAAACGATAAAATAAAAAGAATCGCCCTCACTTTTATAAAAGGTTTATATTATTTTTCAGTTTCACAGAAGAAAAAAAATCCTGTAGCAATATGTACTTAAATTTCTTATCGCGGTTCATTTTGCCGCCTTCTCCAATGACTCTTCTGCGATCACGATGTAAGAAACGATTTTTTTTTTCAAAAACAAAATTTTTCAACACTTCCATATCTGGCAACGCTGCTTCAAGGGGCTAAACGCTAAACGATAAAATAAAAAGAATCGCCCTCACTTTTATAAAAGGGTTATATTATTTTTCAGTTTCACAGAAGAAAAAAAATCCTGTAGCAATATGTACTTAAATTTCTTATCGCGGTTCATTTTGCCGCCTTCTCCAATGACTCTTCTGCGATCACGATGTAAGAAACGATTTTTTTTTTCAAAAACAAAATTTTTCAACACTTCCATATCTGGCAACGCTGCTTCAAGGGGCTAAACGCTAAACGATAAAATAAAAAGAATCGCCCTCACTTTTATAAAAGGTTTATATTATTTTTCAGTTTCACAGAAGAAAAAAAATCCTGTAGCAATATGTACTTAAATTTCTTATCGCGGTTCATTTTGCCGCCTTCTCCAATGACTCTTCTGCGATCACGATGTAAGAAACGATTTTTTTTTTCAAAAACAAAATTTGTCAACACTTCCATATCTGGCAACGCTGCTTCAAGGGGCTAAACGCTAAACGATAAAATAAAAAGAATCGCCCTCACTTTTAAAAAAGGGTTATATTATTTTTCAGTTTCACAGAAGAAAAAAATTCCTGTAGCAATATGTACTTAAATTTCTTATCGCGGATCATTTTGCCGCCTTCTCCAATGACTCTTCTGCGATCACGATGTAAGAAACGATTTTTTTTTTTTTCAAAAACAAAATTTTTCAACACTTCCATATCTGGCAACGCTGCTTCAAGGGGCTAAACGCTAAACGATAAAATAAAAAGAATCGCCCTCACTTTTATAAAAGGGTTATATTATTTTTCAGTTTCACAGAAGAAAAAAAATCCTGTAGCAATATGTACTTAAATTTCTTATCGCGGTTCATTTTGCCGCCTTCTCCATTGACTCTTCTGCGATCACGATGTAAGAAACGGTTTTTTTTTTCAAAAAAAAAATTTTCAACACTTTCATATCTGGCAACGCTGCTTCAAGGGGCTAAACGCTAAACGATAAAATAAAAAGAATCGCCCTCACTTTTATAAAAGCGTTATATTATTTTTCAGTTTCAGAGAAGAAAAAAAATCCTGTAGCAATATGTACTTAAATTTCTTATCGCGGTTCATTTTGCCGCCTTCTCCAATGACTCTTCTGCGATCACGATGTAAGAAACGATTTTTTTTTTCAAAAACAAAATTTTTCAACACCTCCATATCTGGCAACGCTGCTTCAAGGGGCTAAACGCTAAACGATAAAATGAAAAGAATCGCCCTCACTTTTATAAAAGGGTTATATTCTTTTTCAGTTTCACAGAAGAAAAAAATCCTGTAGCAATATGTACTTAAATTTCTTATCGCGGTTCATTTTGCCGCCTTCTCCAATGACTCTTCTGCGATCACGATGTAAGAAACGATTTTTTTTTCAAAAACAAAATTTTTCAACACTTCCATATCTGGCAACGCTGCTTCAAGGGGCTAAACGCTAAACGATAAAATAAAAAGAATCGCCCTCACTTTTATAAAAGGGTTATATTATTTTTCAGTTTCACAGAAGAAAAAAAATCCTGTAGCAATATGTACTTAAATTTCTTATCGCGGTTCATTTTGCCGCCTTCTCCAATGACTCTTCTGCGATCACGATGTAAGAAACGATTTTTTTTTTCAAAAACAAAATTTGTCAACACTTCCATATCTGGCAACGCTGCTTCAAGGGGCTAA
Organism: Maratus speciosus; assembly: GCA_963932465.1. Taxonomy (NCBI): domain Eukaryota; kingdom Metazoa; phylum Arthropoda; class Arachnida; order Araneae; family Salticidae; genus Maratus; species Maratus speciosus. The sequence goes on from OZ010799.1 coordinate 134,656,646, forward strand.
ACGATAAAATAAAAAGAATCGCCCTCACTTTTATAAAAGGGTTATATTATTTTTCAGTTTCACAGAAGAAAAAAAATCCTGTAGCAATATGTACTTAAATTTCTTATCGCGGTTCATTTTGCCGCCTTCTCCAATGACTCTTCTGCGATCACGATGTAAGAAACGATTTTTATTTTTTTCAAAAACAAAATTTTTCAACACTTCCATATCTGGCAACGCTGCTTCAAGGGGCTAAACGCTAAACGATAAAATAAAAAGAATCGCCCTCACTTTTATAAAAGGGTTATATTATTTTTCAGTTTCACAGAAGAAAAAAAATCCTGTAGCAATATGTACTTAAATTTCTTATCGCGGTTCATTTTGCCGCCTTCTCCAATGACTCTTCTGCGATCACGATGTAAGAAACGATTTTTTTTTTCAAAAACAAAATTTTTCAACACTTTCATATCTGGCAACGCTGCTTCAAGGGGCTAAACGCTAAACGATAAAATAAAAAGAATCGCCCTCACTTTTATAAAAGCGTTATATTATTTTTCAGTTTCAGAGAAGAAAAAAAATCCTGTAGCAATATGTACTTAAATTTCTTATCGCGGTTCATTTTGCCGCCTTCTCCAATGACTCTTCTGCGATCACGATGTAAGAAACGATTTTTTTTTTTTCAAAAACAAAATTTTTCAACACTTTCATATCTGGCAACGCTGCTTCAAGGGGCTAAACGCTAAACGATAAAATAAAAAGAATCGCCCTCACTTTTATAAAAGTTTATATTATTTTTCAGTTTCACAGAAGAAAAAAAATCCTGTAGCAATATGTACTTAAATTTCTTATCGCGGTTCATTTTGCCGCCTTCTCCAATGACTCTTCTGCGATCACGATGTAAGAAACGATTTTTTTTTTTCAAAAAAAATTTTTCAACACCTCCATATCTGGCAATGCTGCTTCAAGGGGCTAAACGCTAAACGATAAAATAAAAAGAATCGCCCTCACTTTTATAAAAGGGTTATATTATTTTTCAGTTTCACAGAAGAAAAAAAAATCCTGTAGCAATATGTACTTAAATTTCTTATCGCGGTTCATTTTGCCGCCTTCTCCAATGACTCTTCTGCGATCACGATGTAAGAAACGATTTTTTTTTTTTCAAAAACAAAATTTTTCAACACTTCCATATCTGGCAACGCTGCTTCAAGGGGCTAAACGCTAAACGATAAAATAAAAAGAATCGCCCTCACTTTTATAAAAGGGTTATATTATTTTTCAGTTTCACAGAAGAAAAAAAATCCTGTAGCAATATGTACTTAAATTTCTTATCGCGGTTCATTTTGCCGCCTTCTCCAATGACTCTTTTGCGATCACGATGTAAGAAACGATTTTTTGTTTTCAAAAACAAAATTTTTCAACACTTCCATATCTGGCAACGCTGCTTCAAGGGGCTAAAGGCTAAACGATAAAATAAAAAGAATCGCCCTCACTTTTATAAAAGGGTTATATTATTTTTCAGTTTCACAGAAGAAAAAAAATCCTGCAGCAATATGTACTTAAATTTCTTATCGCGTTTCATTTTGCCGCCTTCTCCAATGACTCTTCTGCGATCACGATGTAAGAAACGATTTTTTTTTTCAAAAAAAAAATTTTTCAACACCTCCATATCTGGCAATGCTGCTTCAAGGGGCTAAACGCTAAACGATAAAATAAAAAGAATCGCCCTAACTTTTATAAAAGGGTTATATTATTTTTCAGTTTCACAGAAGAAAAAAAATCCTGTAGCAATATGTACTTAAATATCTTATCGCGGTTCATTTTGCCGCCTTCTCCAATGACTCTTCTGCGATCACGATGTAAGAAACGATTTTTTTTTTCAAAAACAAAATTTGTCAACACTTCCATATCTGGCAACTCTGCTTCAAGGGGCTAAACGATAAAATAAAAAGAATCGCCCTCACTTTTATAAAAGGGTTATATTATTTTTCAGTTTCACAGAAGAAAAAAAATCCTGTAGCAATATGTACTTAAATTTCTTATCGCGGTTCATTTTGCCGCCTTCTCCAATGACTCTTCTGCGATCACGATGTAAGAAACGGTTTTTTTTTTCAAAAAAAAAATTTTCAACACTTTCATATCTGGCAACGCTGCTTCAAGGGGCTAAACGCTAAACGATAAAATAAAAAGAATCGCCCTCACTTTTATAAAAGGGTTATATTATTTTTCAGTTTCACAGAAGAAAAAAAAATCCTGTTGCAATATGTACTTAAATTTCTTATCGCGGTTCATTTTGCCGCCTTCTCCAATGACTCTTCTGCGATCACGATGTAAGAAACGATTTTTTTTTTTCAAAAACAAAATTTTTCAACACTTCCATATCTGGCAACGCTGCTTCAAGGGGCTAAACGCTAAACGATAAAATAAAAAGAATCGCCCTCACTTTTATAAAAGGGTTATATTATTTTTCAGTTTCACAGAAGAAAAAAATCCTGTAGCAATATGTACTTAAATTTCTTATCGCGGTTCATTTTGCCGCCTTCTCCAATGACTCTTTTGCGATCACGATGTAAGAAACGATTTTTTGTTTTCAAAAACAAAATTTTTCAACACTTCCATATCTGGCAACGCTGCTTCAAGGGGCTAAAGGCTAAACGATAAAATAAAAAGAATCGCCCTCACTTTTATAAAAGGGTTATATTATTTTTCAGTTTCACAGAAGAAAAAAAATCCTGCAGCAATATGTACTTAAATTTCTTATCGCGTTTCATTTTGCCGCCTTCTCCAATGACTCTTCTGCGATCACGATGTAAGAAACGATTTTTTTTTTTCAAAAAAAAAATTTTTCAACACCTCCATATCTGGCAATGCTGCTTCAAGGGGCTAAACGCTAAACGATAAAATAAAAAGAATCGCCCTAACTTTTATAAAAGGGTTATATTATTTTTCAGTTTCACAGAAGAAAAAAAATCCTGTAGCAATATGTACTTAAATATCTTATCGCGGTTCATTTTGCCGCCTTCTCCAATGACTCTTCTGCGATCACGATGTAAGAAACGATTTTTTTTTTCAAAAACAAAATTTGTCAACACTTCCATATCTGGCAACTCTGCTTCAAGGGGCTAAACGATAAAATAAAAAGAATCGCCCTCACTTTTATAAAAGGGTTATATTATTTTTCAGTTTCACAGAAGAAAAAAAATCCTGTAGCAATATGTACTTAAATTTCTTATCGCGGTTCATTTTGCCGCCTTCTCCAATGACTCTTTTGCGATCACGATGTAAGAAACGATTTTTATTTTTTTCAAAAACAAAATTTTTCAACACTTCCATATCTGGCAACGCTGCTTCAAGGGGCTAAACGCTAAACGATAAAATAAAAAGAATCGCCCTCACTTTTATAAAAGGGTTATATTATTTTTCAGTTTCACAGAAGAAAAAAAATCCTGTAGCAATATGTACTTAAATTTCTTATCGCGGTTCATTTTGCCGCCTTCTCCAATGACTCTTCTGCGATCACGATGTAAGAAACGATTTTTTTTTTTCAAAAACAAAATTTTTCAACACTTTCATATCTGGCAACGCTGCTTCAAGGGGCTAAACCCTAAACGATAAAATAAAAAGAATCGCCCTCACTTTTATAAAAGCGTTATATTATTTTTCAGTTTCAGAGAAGAAAAAAAATCCTGTAGCAATATGTACTTAAATTTCTTATCGCGGTTCATTTTGCCGCCTTCTCCAATGACTCTTCTGCGATCACGATGTAAGAAACGATTTTTTTTTTTTTTCAAAAACAAAATTTTTCAACACTTTCATATCTGGCAACGCTGCTTCAAGGGGCTAAACGCTAAACGATAAAATAAAAAGAATCGCCCTCACTTTTATAAAAGCGTTATATTGTTTTTCAGTTTCAGAGAAGAAAAAAAAATCCTGTAGCAATATGTACTTAAATTTCTTATCGCGGTTCATTTTGCCGCCTTCTCCAATGACTCTTCTGCGATCACGATGTAAGAAACGATTTTTTTTTTTCAAAAAAAATTTTTCAACACCTCCATATCTGGCAATGCTGCTTCAAGGGGCTAAACGCTAAACGATAAAATAAAAAGAATCGCCCTCACTTTTATAAAAGGGTTATATTATTTTTCAGTTTCACAGAAGAAAAAAAAATCCTGTAGCAATATGTACGTAAATTTCTTATCGCGGTTCATTTTGCCGCCTTCTCCAATGACTCTTCTGCGATCACGATGTAAGAAACGATTTTTTTTTTTTTTCAAAAACAAAATTTTTCAACACTTCCATATCTGGCAACGCTGCTTCAAGGGGCTAAACGCTAAACGATAAAATAAAAAGAATCGCCCTCACTTTTATAAAAGGGTTATATTATTTTTCAGTTTCACAGAAGAAAAAAATCCTGTAGCAATATGTACTTAAATTTCTTATCGCGGTTCATTTTGCCGCCTTCTCCAATGACTCTTTTGCGATCACGATGTAAGAAACGATTTTTTGTTTTCAAAAACAAAAATTTTCAACACTTCCATATCTGGCAACGCTGCTTCAAGGGGCTAAAGGCTAAACGATAAAATAAAAAGAATCGCCCTCACTTTTATAAAAGGGTTATATTATTTTTCAGTTTCACAGAAGAAAAAAAATCCTGTAGCAATATGTACTTAAATTTCTTATCGCGTTTCATTTTGCCGCCTTCTCCAATGACTCTTCAGCGATCACGATGTAAGAAACGATTTTTTTTTTCAAAAAAAAAATTTTCAACACCTCCATATCTGGCAATGCTGCTTCAAGGGGCTAAACGCTAAACGATAAAATAAAAAGAATCGCCCTCACTTTTATAAAAGGGTTATATTATTTTTCAGTTTCACAGAAGAAAAAAAAATCCTGTTGCAATATGTACTTAAATTTCTTATCGCGGTTCATTTTGCCGCCTTCTCCAATGACTCTTCTGCGATCACGATGTAAGAAACGATTTTTTTTTTTCAAAAACAAAATTTTTCAACACTTCCATATCTGGCAACGCTGCTTCAAGGGGCTAAACGCTAAACGATAAAATAAAAAGAATCGCCCTCACTTTTATAAAAGGGTTATATTATTTTTCAGTTTCACAGAAGAAAAAAATCCTGTAGCAATATGTACTTAAATTTCTTATCGCGGTTCATTTTGCCGCCTTCTCCAATGACTCTTTTGCGATCACGATGTAAGAAACGATTTTTTGTTTTCAAAAACAAAATTTTTCAACACTTCCATATCTGGCAACGCTGCTTCAAGGGGCTAAAGGCTAAACGATAAAATAAAAAGAATCGCCCTCACTTTTATAAAAGGGTTATATTATTTTTCAGTTTCACAGAAGAAAAAAAATCCTGCAGCAATATGTACTTAAATTTCTTATCGCGTTTCATTTTGCCGCCTTCTCCAATGACTCTTCTGCGATCACGATGTAAGAAACGATTTTTTTTTTTCAAAAAAAAAATTTTTCAACACCTCCATATCTGGCAATGCTGCTTCAAGGGGCTAAACGCTAAACGATAAAATAAAAAGAATCGCCCTAACTTTTATAAAAGGGTTATATTATTTTTCAGTTTCACAGAAGAAAAAAAATCCTGTAGCAATATGTACTTAAATATCTTATCGCGGTTCATTTTGCCGCCTTCTCCAATGACTCTTCTGCGATCACGATGTAAGAAACGATTTTTTTTTTCAAAAACAAAATTTGTCAACACTTCCATATCTGGCAACTCTGCTTCAAGGGGCTAAACGATAAAATAAAAAGAATCGCCCTCACTTTTATAAAAGGGTTATATTATTTTTCAGTTTCACAGAAGAAAAAAAATCCTGTAGCAATATGTACTTAAATTTCTTATCGCGGTTCATTTTGCCGCCTTCTCCAATGACTCTTTTGCGATCACGATGTAAGAAACGATTTTTATTTTTTTCAAAAACAAAATTTTTCAACACTTCCATATCTGGCAACGCTGCTTCAAGGGGCTAAACGCTAAACGATAAAATAAAAAGAATCGCCCTCACTTTTATAAAAGGGTTATATTATTTTTCAGTTTCACAGAAGAAAAAAAATCCTGTAGCAATATGTACTTAAATTTCTTATCGCGGTTCATTTTGCCGCCTTCTCCAATGACTCTTCTGCGATCACGATGTAAGAAACGATTTTTTTTTTTCAAAAACAAAATTTTTCAACACTTTCATATCTGGCAACGCTGCTTCAAGGGGCTAAACCCTAAACGATAAAATAAAAAGAATCGCCCTCACTTTTATAAAAGCGTTATATTATTTTTCAGTTTCAGAGAAGAAAAAAAATCCTGTAGCAATATGTACTTAAATTTCTTATCGCGGTTCATTTTGCCGCCTTCTCCAATGACTCTTCTGCGATCACGATGTAAGAAACGATTTTTTTTTTTTTTCAAAAACAAAATTTTTCAACACTTTCATATCTGGCAACGCTGCTTCAAGGGGCTAAACGCTAAACGATAAAATAAAAAGAATCGCCCTCACTTTTATAAAAGCGTTATATTGTTTTTCAGTTTCAGAGAAGAAAAAAAAATCCTGTAGCAATATGTACTTAAATTTCTTATCGCGGTTCATTTTGCCGCCTTCTCCAATGACTCTTCTGCGATCACGATGTAAGAAACGATTTTTTTTTTTCAAAAAAAATTTTTCAACACCTCCATATCTGGCAATGCTGCTTCAAGGGGCTAAACGCTAAACGATAAAATAAAAAGAATCGCCCTCACTTTTATAAAAGGGTTATATTATTTTTCAGTTTCACAGAAGAAAAAAAAATCCTGTAGCAATATGTACTTAAATTTCTTATCGCGGTTCATTTTGCCGCCTTCTCCAATGACTCTTCTGCGATCACGATGTAAGAAACGATTTTTTTTTTTTTCAAAAACAAAATTTTTCAACACTTCCATATCTGGCAACGCTGCTTCAAGGGGCTAAACGCTAAACGATAAAATAAAAAGAATCGCCCTCACTTTTATAAAAGGGTTATATTATTTTTCAGTTTCACAGAAGAAAAAAATCCTGTAGCAATATGTACTTAAATTTCTTATCGCGGTTCATTTTGCCGCCTTCTCCAATGACTCTTTTGCGATCACGATGTAAGAAACGATTTTTTGTTTTCAAAAACAAAAATTTTCAACACTTCCATATCTGGCAACGCTGCTTCAAGGGGCTAAAGGCTAAACGATAAAATAAAAAGAATCGCCCTCACTTTTATAAAAGGGTTATATTATTTTTCAGTTTCACAGAAGAAAAAAAATCCTGTAGCAATATGTACTTAAATTTCTTATCGCGTTTCATTTTGCCGCCTTCTCCAATGACTCTTCAGCGATCACGATGTAAGAAACGATTTTTTTTTTCAAAAAAAAAATTTTCAACACCTCCATATCTGGCAATGCTGCTTCAAGGGGCTAAACGCTAAACGATAAAATAAAAAGAATCGCCCTCACTTTTATAAAAGGGTTATATTATTTTTCAGTTTCACAGAAGAAAAAAAATCCTGTAGCAATATGTACTTAAATTTCTTATCGCGGTTCATTTTGCCGCCTTCTCCAATGACTCTTCTGCGATCACGATGTAAGAAACGATTTTTTTTTTTCAAAAACAAAATTTTCAACACTTCCATATCTGGCAACGCTGCTTCAAGGGGCTAAACGCTAAACGATAAAATAAAAAGAATCGCCCTCACTTTTATAAAAAGGTTATATTATTTTTCAGTTTCACAGAAGAAAAAAAATCCTGTAGCAATATGTACTTAAATTTCTTATCGCTGTTCATTTTGCCGCCTTCTCCAATGACTCTTCTGCGATCACGATGTCAGAAACGATTTTTTTTTTCAAAAACAAAATTTTTCAACACTTTCATATCTGGCAACGCTGCTTCAAGGGGCTAAACGCTAAACGATAAAATAAAAAGAATCGCCCTCACTTTTATAAAAGCGTTATATTATTTTTCAGTTTCAGAGAAGAAAAAAAATCCTGTAGCAATATGTACTTAAATTTCTTATCGCGGTTCATTTTGCCGCCTTCTCCAATGACTCTTCTGCGATCACGATGTAAGAAACGATTTTTTTTTTTTCAAAAACAAAATTTTTCAACACTTTCATATCTGGCAACGCTGCTTCAAGGGGCTAAACGCTAAACGATAAAATAAAAAGAATCGCCCTCACTTTTATAAAAACGTTATATTGTTTTTCAGTTTCAGAGAAGAAAAAAAATCCTGTAGCAATATGTACTTAAATTTCTTATCGCGGTTCATTTTGCCGCCTTCTCCAATGACTCTTCAGCGATCACGATGTAAGAAACGATTTTTTTTTTCAAAAAAAATTTTTCAACACCTCCATATCTGGCAATGCTGCTTCAAGGGGCTAAACGCTAAACGATAAAATAAAAAGAATCGCCCTCACTTTTATAAAAGGGTTATATTATTTTTCAGTTTCACAGAAGAAAAAAAATCCTGTAGCAATATGTACTTAAATTTCTTATCGCGTTTCATTTTGCCGCCTTCTCCAATGACTCTTCAGCGATCACGATGTAAGAAACGATTTTTTTTTTCAAAAAAAAATTTTTCAACACCTCCATATCTGGCAATGCTGCTTCAAGGGGCTAAACGCTAAACGATAAAATAAAAAGAATCGCCCTCACTTTTATAAAAGGGTTACATTATTTTTCAGTTTCACAGAAGAAAAAAAATCCTGTAGCAATATGTACTTAAATTTCTTATCGCGGTTCATTTTGCCGCCTTCTCCAATGACTCTTCTGCGATCACGATGTAAGAAACGATTTTTTTTTTCAAAAACAAAATTTTCAACACTTCCATATCTGGCAACGCTGCTTCAAGGGGCTAAACGCTAAACGATAAAATAAAAAGAATCGCCCTCACTTTTATAAAAGGGTTATATTATTTTTCAGTTTCACAGAAGAAAAAAAATCCTGTAGCAATATGTACTTAAATTTCTTATCGCGGTTCATTTTGCCGCCTTCTCCAATGACTCTTCTGCGATCACGATGTAAGAAACGATTTTTTTTTTTCAAAAACAAAATTTTCAACACTTCCATATCTGGCAACGCTGCTTCAAGGGGCTAAACGCTAAACGATAAAATAAAAAGAATCGCCCTCACTTTTATAAAAGGGTTATATTATTTTTCAGTTTCACAGAAGAAAAAAAATCCTGTAGCAATATGTACTTAAATTTCTTATCGCGGTTCATTTTGCCGCCTTCTCCAATGACTCTTCTGCGATCACGATGTAAGAAACGATTTTTTTTTTCAAAAACAAAATTTTTCAACACTTTCATATCTGGCAACGCTGCTTCAAGGGGCTAAACGCTAAACGATAAAATAAAAAGAATCGCCCTCACTTTTATAAAAGCGTTATATTGTTTTTCAGTTTCAGAGAAGAAAAAAAATCCTGTAGCAATATGTACTTAAATTTCTTATCGCCGTTCATTTTGCCGCCTTCTCCAATGACTCTTCAGCGATCACGATGTAAGAAACGATTTTTTTTTTTCAAAAAAAAATTTTCAACACCTCCATATCTGGCAATGCTGCTTCAAGGGGCTAAACGCTAAACGATAAAATAAAAAGAATCGCCCTCACTTTTATAAAAGGGTTATATTATTTTTCAGTTTCACAGAAGAAAAAAAATCCTGTAGCAATATGTACTTAAATTTCTTATCGCGGTTCATTTTGCCGCCTTCTCCAATGACTCTTCTGCGATCACGATGTAAGAAACGATTTTTTTTTCAAAAACAAAATTTTTCAACACTTCCATATCTGGCAACGCTGCTTCAAGGGGCTAAACGCTAAAAGATAAAATGAAAAGAATCGCCCTCACTTTTATAAAAGGGTTATATTATTTTTCAGTTTCACAGAAGAAAAAAAATCCTGTAGCAATATGTACTTAAATTTCTTATCGCGGTTCATTTTGCCGCCTTCTCCAATGACTCTTCTGCGATCACGATGTCAGAAACGATTTTTTTTTTTCAAAAACAAAATTTTTCAACACTTCCATATCTGGCAACGCTGCTTCAAGGGGCTAAACGCTAAACGATAGAATAAAAAGAATAACCCTCACTTTTATAAAAGGGTTATATTATTTTTCAGTTTCACAGAAGAAAAAAAATCCTGTAGCAATATGTACTTAAATTTCTTATCGCGGTTCATTTTGCCGCCTTCTCCAATGACTCTTCTGCGATCACAATGTAAGAAACGATTTTTTTTTTTTCAAAAACAAAATTTTTCAACACTTTCTTATCTGGCAACGCTGCTTCAAGGGGCTAAACGCTAAACGATAAAATAAAAAGAATCGCCCTCACTTTTATAAAAGCGTTATATTATTTTTCAGTTTCAGAGAAGAACAAAAATCCTGTAGCAATATGTACTTAAATTTCTTATCGCGGTTCATTTTGCCGCCTTCTCCAATGACTCTTCTGCGATCACGATGTAAGAAACGATTTTTTTTTTCAAAAACAAAATTTTTCAACACCTCCATATCTGGCAACGCTGCTTCAAGGGGCTAAACGCTAAACGATAAAATGAAAAGAATCGCCCTCACTTTTATAAAAGGGTTATATTATTTTTCAGTTTCACAGAAGAAAAAAATCCTGTAGCAATATGTACTTAAATTTCTTATCGCGGTTCATTTTGCCGCCTTCTCCAATGACTCTTCTGCGATCACGATGTAAGAAACGATTTTTTTTTCAAAAACAAAATTTTTCAACACTTCCATATCTGGCAACGCTGCTTCAAGGGGCTAAACGCTAAACGATAAAATAAAAAGAATCGCCCTCACTTTTATAAAAGGGTTATATTATTTTTCAGTTTCACAGAAGAAAAAAAATCCTGTAGCAATATGTACTTAAATTTCTTATCGCGGTTCATTTTGCCGCCTTCTCCAATGACTCTTCTGCGATCACGATGTAAGAAACGATTTTTTTTTCAAAAACAAAATTTGTCAACACTTCCATATCTGGCAACGCTGCTTCAAGGGGCTAAACGCTAAACGATAAAATAAAAAGAATCGCCCTCACTTTTATAAAAGGGTTATATTATTTTTCAGTTTCACAGAAGAAAAAAAATCCTGTAGCAATATGTACTTAAATTTCTTATCGCGGTTCATTTTGCCGCCTTCTGCGATCACGATGTAAGAAACGATTTTTTTCATTTCAAAAACAAAATTTTTCAACACCTCCATATCTGGCAACGCTGCTTCAAGGGGCTAAACGCTAAACGATAAAATAAAAAGAATCGCCCTCACTTTTATAAAAGGGTTATATTATTTTTCAGTTACACAGAAGAAAAAAAATCCTGTAGCAATATGTACTTAAATTTCTTATCGCGGTTCATTTTGCCGCCTTCTCCAATGACTCTTCTGCGATCACGATGTAAGAAACGATTTTTTTTTTTTTTTCAAAAACAAAATTTTTCAACACTTCCATATCTGGCAACGCTGCTTCAAGGGGCTAAACGCTAAACGATAAAATAAAAATAATCGCCCTCACTTTTATAAAAGGGTTATATTATTTTTCAGTTTCACAGAAGAAAAAAAATCCTGTAGCAATATGTACTTAAATTATTATCGCGGTTCATTTTGCCGCCTTCTCCAATGACTCTTCTGCGATCACGATGTAAGAAACGATTTTTTTTTTCAAAAACAAAATTTTTCAACACCTCCATATCTGGTAACGCTGCTTCAAGGGGCTAAACGCTAAACGATAAAATGAAAAGAGTCGCCCTCACTTTTATAAAAGGGTTATATTATTTTTCAGTTTCACAGAAGAAAAAAAATCCTGTAGCAATATGTACTTAAATTTCTTATCGCGGTTCATTTTGCCGCCTTCTCCAATGACTCTTCTGCGATCACGATGTAAGAAACGATTTTTTTTTTCAAAAACAAAATTTGTCAACACTTCCATATCTGGCAACGCTGCTTCAAGGGGCTAAACGCTAAACGATAAAATAAAAAGAATCGCCCTCACTTTTATAAAAGTGTTATATTATTTTTCAGTTTCACAGAAGAAAAAAAATCCTGTAGCAATATGTACTTAAATTTCTTATCGCGGTTCATTTTGCCGCCTTCTCCAATGACTCTTCTGCGATCACGATGTAAGAAACGATTTTTTTCATTTCAAAAACAAAATTTTTCAACACCTCCATATCTGGCAACGCTGCTTCAAGGGGCTAAACGCTAAACGATAAAATAAAAAGAATCGCCCTCACTTTTATAAAAGGGTTATATTATTTTTCAGTTTCACAGAAGAAAAAAAATCCTGTAGCAATATGTACTTAAATTTCTTATCGCGGTTCATTTTGCCGCCTTCTGCGATCACGATGTAAGAAACGATTTTTTTCATTTCAAAAACAAAATTTTTCAACACCTCCATATCTGGCAACGCTGCTTCAAGGGGCTAAACGCTAAACGATAAAATAAAAAGAATCGCCCTCACTTTTATAAAAGGGTTATATTATTTTTCAGTTACACAGAAGAAAAAAAATCCTGTAGCAATATGTACTTAAATTTCTTATCGCGGTTCATTTTGCCGCCTTCTCCAATGACTCTTCTGCGATCACGATGTAAGAAACGATTTTTTTTTTTTTCAAAAACAAAATTTTTCAACACTTTCTTATCTGGCAACGCTGCTTCAAGGGGCTAAACGCTAAACGATAAAATAAAAAGAATCGCCCTCACTTTTATAAAAGCGTTATATTATTTTTCATTTTCAGAGAAGAACAAAAATCCTGTAGCAATATGTACTTAAATTTCTTATCGCGGTTCATTTTGCCGCCTTCTCCAATGACTCTTCTGCGATCACGATGTAAGAAACGATTTTTTTTTTCAAAAACAAAATTTTTCAACACCTCCATATCTGGCAACGCTGCTTCAAGGGGCTAAACGCTAAACGATAAAATGAAAAGAATCGCCCTCACTTTTATAAAAGGGTTATATTATTTTTCAGTTTCACAGAAGAAAAAAATCCTGTAGCAATATGTACTTAAATTTCTTATCGCGGTTCATTTTGCCGCCTTCTCCAATGACTCTTCTGCGATCACGATGTAAGAAACGATTTTTTTTTCAAAAACAAAATTTTTCAACACTTCCATATCTGGCAACGCTGCTTCAAGGGGCTAAACGCTAAACGATAAAATAAAAAGAATCGCCCTCACTTTTATAAAAGGGTTATATTATTTTTCAGTTTCACAGAAGAAAAAAAATCCTGTAGCAATATGTACTTAAATTTCTTATCGCGGTTCATTTTGCCGCCTTCTCCAATGACTCTTCTGCGATCACGATGTAAGAAACGATTTTTTTTTCAAAAACAAAATTTGTCAACACTTCCATATCTGGCAACGCTGCTTCAAGGGGCTAAACGCTAAACGATAAAATAAAAAGAATCGCCCTCACTTTTATAAAAGGGTTATATTATTTTTCAGTTTCACAGAAGAAAAAAAATCCTGTAGCAATATGTACTTAAATTTCTTATCGCGGTTCATTTTGCCGCCTTCTGCGATCACGATGTAAGAAACGATTTTTTTCATTTCAAAAACAAAATTTTTCAACACCTCCATATCTGGCAACGCTGCTTCAAGGGGCTAAACGCTAAACGATAAAATAAAAAGAATCGCCCTCACTTTTATAAAAGGGTTATATTATTTTTCAGTTTCACAGAAGAAAAAAAATCCTGTAGCAATATGTACTTAAATTTCTTATCGCGGTTCATTTTGCCGCCTTCTCCAATGACTCTTCTGCGATCACGATGTAAGAAACGATTTTTTTTTTCAAAAACAAAATTTTTCAACACCTCCATATCTGGTAACGCTGCTTCAAGGGGCTAAACGCTAAACGATAAAATGAAAAGAGTCGCCCTCACTTTTATAAAAGGGTTATATTATTTTTCAGTTTCACAGAAGAAAAAAAATCCTGTAGCAATATGTACTTAAATTTCTTATCGCGGTTCATTTTGCCGCCTTCTCCAATGACTCTTCTGCGATCACGATGTAAGAAACGATTTTTTTTTTCAAAAACAAAATTTGTCAACACTTCCATATCTGGCAACGCTGCTTCAAGGGGCTAAACGCTAAACGATAAAATAAAAAGAATCGCCCTCACTTTTATAAAAGTGTTATATTATTTTTCAGTTTCACAGAAGAAAAAAAATCCTGTAGCAATATGTACTTAAATTTCTTATCGCGGTTCATTTTGCCGCCTTCTCCAATGACTCTTCTGCGATCACGATGTAAGAAACGATTTTTTTCATTTCAAAAACAAAATTTTTCAACACCTCCATATCTGGCAACGCTGCTTCAAGGGGCTAAACGCTAAACGATAAAATAAAAAGAATCGCCCTCACTTTTATAAAAGGGTTATATTATTTTTCAGTTTCACAGAAGAAAAAAAATCCTGTAGCAATATGTACTTAAATTTCTTATCGCGGTTCATTTTGCCGCCTTCTGCGATCACGATGTAAGAAACGATTTTTTTCATTTCAAAAACAAAATTTTTCAACACCTCCATATCTGGCAACGCTGCTTCAAGGGGCTAAACGCTAAACGATAAAATAAAAAGAATCGCCCTCACTTTTATAAAAGGGTTATATTATTTTTCAGTTACACAGAAGAAAAAAAATCCTGTAGCAATATGTACTTAAATTTCTTATCGCGGTTCATTTTGCCGCCTTCTCCAATGACTCTTCTGCGATCACGATGTAAGAAACGATTTTTTTTTTTTTTCAAAAACAAAATTTTTCAACACTTCCATATCTGGCAACGCTGCTTCAAGGGGCTAAACGCTAAACGATAAAATAAAAATAATCGCCCTCACTTTTATAAAAGGGTTATATTATTTTTCAGTTTCACAGAAGAAAAAAAATCCTGTAGCAATATGTACTTAAATTTCTTATCGCGGTTCATTTTGCCGCCTTCTCCAATGACTCTTCTGCGATCACGATGTAAGAAACGATTTTTTTTTTTTCAAAAACAAAATTTTTCAACACTTTCTTATCTGGCAACGCTGCTTCAAGGGGCTAAACGCTAAACGATAAAATAAAAAGAATCGCCCTCACTTTTATAAAAGCGTTATATTATTTTTCAGTTTCAGAGAAGAACAAAAATCCTGTAGCAATATGTACTTAAATTTCTTATCGCGGTTCATTTTGCCGCCTTCTCCAATGACTCTTCTGCGATCACGATGTAAGAAACGATTTTTTTTTTCAAAAACAAAATTTTTCAGCACCTCCATATCTGGCAACGCTGCTTCAAGGGGCTAAACGCTAAACGATAAAATGAAAAGAATCGCCCTCACTTTTATAAAAGGGTTATATTATTTTTCAGTTTCACAGAAGAAAAAAATCCTGTAGCAATATGTACTTAAATTTCTTATCGCGGTTCATTTTGCCGCCTTCTCCAATGACTCTTCTGCGATCACGATGTAAGAAACGATTTTTTTTTCAAAAACAAAATTTTTCAACACTTCCATATCTGGCAACGCTGCTTCAAGGGGCTAAACGCTAAACGATAAAATAAAAAGAATCGCCCTCACTTTTATAAAAGGGTTATATTATTTTTCAGTTTCACAGAAGAAAAAAAATCCTGTAGCAATATGTACTTAAATTTCTTATCGCGGTTCATTTTGCCGCCTTCTCCAATGACTCTTCTGCGATCACGATGTAAGAAACGATTTTTTTTTCAAAAACAAAATTTGTCAACACTTCCATATCTGGCAACGCTGCTTCAAGGGGCTAAACGCGAAACGATAAAATAAAAAGAATCGCCCTCACTTTTATAAAAGGGTTATATTATTTTTCAGTTTCACAGAAGAAAAAAAATCCTGTAGCAATATGTACTTAAATTTCTTATCGCGGTTCATTTTGCCGCCTTCTGCGATCACGATGTAAGAAACGATTTTTTTCATTTCAAAAACAAAATTTTTCAACACCTCCATATCTGGCAACGCTGCTTCAAGGGGCTAAACGCTAAACGATAAAATAAAAAGAATCGCCCTCACTTTTATAAAAGGGTTATATTATTTTTCAGTTACACAGAAGAAAAAAAATCCTGTAGCAATATGTACTTAAATTTCTTATCGCGGTTCATTTTGCCGCCTTCTCCAATGACTCTTCTGCGATCACGATGTAAGAAACGATTTTTTTTTTTTTTTCAAAAACAAAATTTTTCAACACTTCCATATCTGGCAACGCTGCTTCAAGGGGCTAAACGCTAAACGATAAAATAAAAATAATCGCCCTCACTTTTATAAAAGGCTTATATTATTTTTCAGTTTCACAGAAGAAAAAAAATCCTGTAGCAATATGTACTTAAATTTCTTATCGCGGTTCATTTTGCCGCCTTCTCCAATGACTCTTCTGCGATCACGATGTAAGAAACGATTTTTTTTTTTCAAAAACAAAATTTTTCAACACCTCCATATCTGGTAACGCTGCTTCAAGGGGCTAAACGCTAAACGATAAAATGAAAAGAGTCGCCCTCACTTTTATAAAAGGGTTATATTATTTTTCAGTTTCACAGAAGAAAAAAAATCCTGTAGCAATATGTACTTAAATTTCTTATCGCGGTTCATTTTGCCGCCTTCTCCAATGACTCTTCTGCGATCACGATGTAAGAAACGATTTTTTTTTTCAAAAACAAAATTTGTCAACACTTCCATATCTGGCAACGCTGCTTCAAGGGGCTAAACGCTAAACGATAAAATAAAAAGAATCGCCCTCACTTTTATAAAAGTGTTATATTATTTTTCAGTTTCACAGAAGAAAAAAAATCCTGTAGCAATATGTACTTAAATTTCTTATCGCGGTTCATTTTGCCGCCTTCTCCAATGACTCTTCTGCGATCACGATGTAAGAAACGATTTTTTTCATTTCAAAAACAAAATTTTTCAACACCTCCATATCTGGCAACGCTGCTTCAAGGGGCTAAACGCTAAACGATAAAATAAAAAGAATCGCCCTCACTTTTATAAAAGGGTTATATTATTTTTCAGTTTCACAGAAGAAAAAAAATCCTGTAGCAATATGTACTTAAATTTCTTATCGCGGTTCATTTTGCCGCCTTCTGCGATCACGATGTAAGAAACGATTTTTTTCATTTCAAAAACAAAATTTTTCAACACCTCCATATCTGGCAACGCTGCTTCAAGGGGCTAAACGCTAAACGATAAAATAAAAAGAATCGCCCTCACTTTTATAAAAGGGTTATATTATTTTTCAGTTACACAGAAGAAAAAAAATCCTGTAGCAATATGTACTTAAATTTCTTATCGCGGTTCATTTTGCCGCCTTCTCCAATGACTCTTCTGCGATCACGATGTAAGAAACGATTTTTTTTTTTTCAAAAACAAAATTTTTCAACACTTTCTTATCTGGCAACGCTGCTTCAAGGGGCTAAACGCTAAACGATAAAATAAAAAGAATCGCCCTCACTTTTATAAAAGCGTTATATTATTTTTCAGTTTCAGAGAAGAACAAAAATCCTGTAGCAATATGTACTTAAATTTCTTATCGCGGTTCATTTTGCCGCCTTCTCCAATGACTCTTCTGCGATCACGATGTAAGAAACGATTTTTTTTTTCAAAAACAAAATTTTTCAACACCTCCATATCTGGCAACGCTGCTTCAAGGGGCTAAACGCTAAACGATAAAATGAAAAGAATCGCCCTCACTTTTATAAAAGGGTTATATTATTTTTCAGTTTCACAGAAGAAAAAAATCCTGTAGCAATATGTACTTAAATTTCTTATCGCGGTTCATTTTGCCGCCTTCTCCAATGACTCTTCTGCGATCACGATGTAAGAAACGATTTTTTTTTCAAAAACAAAATTTTTCAACACTTCCATATCTGGCAACGCTGCTTCAAGGGGCTAAACGCTAAACGATAAAATAAAAAGAATCGCCCTCACTTTTATAAAAGGGTTATATTATTTTTCAGTTTCACAGAAGAAAAAAAATCCTGTAGCAATATGTACTTAAATTTCTTATCGCGGTTCATTTTGCCGCCTTCTCCAATGACTCTTCTGCGATCACGATGTAAGAAACGATTTTTTTTTCAAAAACAAAATTTGTCAACACTTCCATATCTGGCAACGCTGCTTCAAGGGGCTAAACGCTAAACGATAAAATAAAAAGAATCGCCCTCACTTTTATAAAAGTGTTATATTATTTTTCAGTTTCACAGAAGAAAAAAAATCCTGTAGCAATATGTACTTAAATTTCTTATCGCGGTTCATTTTGCCGCCTTCTGCGATCACGATGTAAGAAACGATTTTTTTCATTTCAAAAACAAAATTTTTCAACACCTCCATATCTGGCAACGCTGCTTCAAGGGGCTAAACGCTAAACGATAAAATAAAAAGAATCGCCCTCACTTTTATAAAAGGGTTATATTATTTTTCAGTTACACAGAAGAAAAAAAATCCTGTAGCAATATGTACTTAAATTTCTTATCGCGGTTCATTTTGCCGCCTTCTCCAATGACTCTTCTGCGATCACGATGTAAGAAACGATTTTTTTTTTTTTCAAAAACAAAATTTTTCAACACTTCCATATCTGGCAACGCTGCTTCAAGGGGCTAAACGCTAAACGATAAAATAAAAATAATCGCCCTCACTTTTATAAAAGGGTTATATTATTTTTCAGTTTCACAGAAGAAAAAAAATCCTGTAGCAATATGTACTTAAATTTCTTATCGCGGTTCATTTTGCCGCCTTCTCCAATGACTCTTCTGCGATCACGATGTAAGAAACGATTTTTTTTTTCAAAAACAAAATTTTTCAACACCTCCATATCTGGTAACGCTGCTTCAAGGGGCTAAACGCTAAACGATAAAATGAAAAGAGTCGCCCTCACTTTTATAAAAGGGTTATATTATTTTTCAGTTTCACAGAAGAAAAAAAATCCTGTAGCAATATGTACTTAAATTTCTTATCGCGGTTCATTTTGCCGCCTTCTCCAATGACTCTTCTGCGATCACGATGTAAGAAACGATTTTTTTTTTTCAAAAACAAAATTTGTCAACACTTCCATATCTGGCAACGCTGCTTCAAGGGGCTAAACGCTAAACGATAAAATAAAAAGAATCGCCCTCACTTTTATAAAAGTGTTATATTATTTTTCAGTTTCACAGAAGAAAAAAAATCCTGTAGCAATATGTACTTAAATTTCTTATCGCGGTTCATTTTGCCGCCTTCTCCAATGACTCTTCTGCGATCACGATGTAAGAAACGATTTTTTTCATTTCAAAAACAAAATTTTTCAACACCTCCATATCTGGCAACGCTGCTTCAAGGGGCTAAACGCTAAACGATAAAATAAAAAGAATCGCCCTCACTTTTATAAAAGGGTTATATTATTTTTCAGTTTCACAGAAGAAAAAAAATCCTGTAGCAATATGTACTTAAATTTCTTATCGCGGTTCATTTTGCCGCCTTCTGCGATCACGATGTAAGAAACGATTTTTTTCATTTCAAAAACAAAATTTTTCAACACCTCCATATCTGGCAACGCTGCTTCAAGGGGCTAAACGCTAAACGATAAAATAAAAAGAATCGCCCTCACTTTTATAAAAGGGTTATATTATTTTTCAGTTACACAGAAGAAAAAAAATCCTGTAGCAATATGTACTTAAATTTCTTATCGCGGTTCATTTTGCCGCCTTCTCCAATGACTCTTCTGCGATCACGATGTAAGAAACGATTTTTTTTTTTTTTCAAAAACAAAATTTTTCAACACTTCCATATCTGGCAACGCTGCTTCAAGGGGCTAAACGCTAAACGATAAAATAAAAATAATCGCCCTCACTTTTATAAAAGGGTTATATTATTTTTCAGTTTCACAGAAGAAAAAAAATCCTGTAGCAATATGTACTTAAATTTCTTATCGCGGTTCATTTTGCCGCCTTCTCCAATGACTCTTCTGCGATCACGATGTAAGAAACGATTTTTTTTTTCAAAAACAAAATTTTTCAACACCTCCATATCTGGTAACGCTGCTTCAAGGGGCTAAACGCTAAACGATAAAATGAAAAGAGTCGCCCTCACTTTTATAAAAGGGTTATATTATTTTTCAGTTTCACAGAAGAAAAAAAATCCTGTAGCAATATGTACTTAAATTTCTTATCGCGGTTCATTTTGCCGCTTTCTCCAATGACTCTTCTGCGATCACGATGTAAGAAACGATTTTTTTTTTCAAAAACAAAATTTGTCAACACTTCCATATCTGGCAACGCTGCATCAAGGGGCTAAACGCTAAACGATAAAATAAAAAGAATCGCCCTCACTTTTATAAAAGTGTTATATTATTTTTCAGTTTCACAGAAGAAAAAAAATCCTGTAGCAATATGTACTTAAATTTCTTATCGCGGTTCATTTTGCCGCCTTCTCCAATGACTCTTCTGCGATCACGATGTAAGAAACGATTTTTTTCATTTCAAAAACAAAATTTTTCAACACCTCCATATCTGGCAACGCTGCTTCAAGGGGTTAAACGCTAAAAGATAAAATGAAAAGAATCGCCCTCACTTTTATAAAAGGGTTATATTCTTTTTCAGTTTCACAGAAGAAAAAAAATCCTGTAGCAATATGTACTTAAATTTCTTATCGCGGTTCATTTTGCCGCCTTCTCCAATGACTCTTCTGCGATCACGATGTAAGAAACGATTTTTTTTTTTTTCAAAAACAAAATTTTTCAACACTTCCATATCTGGCAACGCTGCTTCAAGGGGCTAAACGCTAAACGATAAAATAAAAATAATCGCCCTCACTTTTATAAAAGGGTTATATTATTTTTCAGTTTCACAGAAGAAAAAAAATCCTGTAGCAATATGTACTTAAATTTCTTATCGCGGTTCATTTTGCCGCCTTCTCCAATGACTCTTCTGCGATCACGATGTAAGAAACGATTTTTTTTTTCAAAAACAAAATTTTTCAACACCTCCATATCTGGTAACGCTGCTTCAAGGGGCTAAACGCTAAACGATAAAATGAAAAGAGTCGCCCTCACTTTTATAAAAGGGTTATATTATTTTTCAGTTTCACAGAAGAAAAAAAATCCTGTAGCAATATGTACTTAAATTTCTTATCGCGGTTCATTTTGCCGCCTTCTCCAATGACTCTTCTGCGATCACGATGTAAGAAACGATTTTTTTTTTCAAAAACAAAATTTGTCAACACTTCCATATCTGGCAACGCTGCTTCAAGGGGCTAAACGCTAAACGATAAAATAAAAAGAATCGCCCTCACTTTTATAAAAGTGTTATATTATTTTTCAGTTTCACAGAAGAAAAAAAATCCTGTAGCAATATGTACTTAAATTTCTTATCGCGGTTCATTTTGCCGCCTTCTCCAATGACTCTTCTGCGATCACGATGTAAGAA
This sequence comes from Maratus speciosus, assembly GCA_963932465.1. Taxonomy (NCBI): domain Eukaryota; kingdom Metazoa; phylum Arthropoda; class Arachnida; order Araneae; family Salticidae; genus Maratus; species Maratus speciosus. The sequence goes on from OZ010799.1 coordinate 134,678,026, forward strand.
ACGATTTTTTTCATTTCAAAAACAAAATTTTTCAACACCTCCATATCTGGCAACGCTGCTTCAAGGGGCTAAACGCTAAACGATAAAATAAAAAGAATCGCCCTCACTTTTATAAAAGGGTTATATTATTTTTCAGTTTCACAGAAGAAAAAAAATCCTGTAGCAATATGTACTTAAATTTCTTATCGCGGTTCATTTTGCCGCCTTCTGCGATCACGATGTAAGAAACGATTTTTTTCATTTCAAAAACAAAATTTTTCAACACCTCCATATCTGGCAACGCTGCTTCAAGGGGCTAAACGCTAAACGATAAAATAAAAAGAATCGCCCTCACTTTTATAAAAGGGTTATATTATTTTTCAGTTACACAGAAGAAAAAAAATCCTGTAGCAATATGTACTTAAATTTCTTATCGCGGTTCATTTTGCCGCCTTCTCCAATGACTCTTCTGCGATCACGATGTAAGAAACGATTTTTTTTTTTTTTCAAAAACAAAATTTTTCAACACTTCCATATCTGGCAACGCTGCTTCAAGGGGCTAAACGCTAAACGATAAAATAAAAATAATCGCCCTCACTTTTATAAAAGGGTTATATTATTTTTCAGTTTCACAGAAGAAAAAAAATCCTGTAGCAATATGTACTTAAATTTCTTATCGCGGTTCATTTTGCCGCCTTCTCCAATGACTCTTCTGCGATCACGATGTAAGAAACGATTTTTTTTTTCAAAAACAAAATTTTTCAACACCTCCATATCTGGTAACGCTGCTTCAAGGGGCTAAACGCTAAACGATAAAATGAAAAGAGTCGCCCTCACTTTTATAAAAGGGTTATATTATTTTTCAGTTTCACAGAAGAAAAAAAATCCTGTAGCAATATGTACTTAAATTTCTTATCGCGGTTCATTTTGCCGCCTTCTCCAATGACTCTTCTGCGATCACGATGTAAGAAACGATTTTTTTTTTCAAAAACAAAATTTGTCAACACTTCCATATCTGGCAACGCTGCATCAAGGGGCTAAACGCTAAACGATAAAATAAAAAGAATCGCCCTCACTTTTATAAAAGTGTTATATTATTTTTCAGTTTCACAGAAGAAAAAAAATCCTGTAGCAATATGTACTTAAATTTCTTATCGCGGTTCATTTTGCCGCCTTCTCCAATGACTCTTCTGCGATCACGATGTAAGAAACGATTTTTTTCATTTCAAAAACAAAATTTTTCAACACCTCCATATCTGGCAACGCTGCTTCAAGGGGTTAAACGCTAAAAGATAAAATGAAAAGAATCGCCCTCACTTTTATAAAAGGGTTATATTCTTTTTCAGTTTCACAGAAGAAAAAAAATCCTGTAGCAATATGTACTTAAATTTCTTATCGCGGTTCATTTTGCCGCCTTCTCCAATGACTCTTCTGCGATCACGATGTAAGAAACGATTTTTTTTTTTTCAAAAACAAAATTTTTCAACACTTTCATATCTGGCAACGCTGCTTCAAGGGGCTAAACGATAAACGATAAAATAAAAAGAATCGCCCTCACATTTATAAAAGCGTTATATTATTTTTCAGTTTCAGAGAAGAAAAAAAATCCTGTAGCAATATGTACTTAAATTTCTTATCGCGGTTCATTTTGCCGCCTTCTCCAATGACTCTTCTGCGATCACGGTGTAAGAAACGATTTTTTTTTTCAAAAACAAAATTTTTCAACACTTTCATATCTGGCAACGCTGCTTCAAGGGGCTAAACGCTAAACGATAAAATAAAAAGAATCGCCCTCACTTTTATAAAAGCGTTATATTATTTTTCAGTTTCAGAGAAGAAAAAAAATCCTGTAGCAATATGTACTTAAATTTCTTATCGCGGTTCATTTTGCCGCCTTCTCCAATGACTCTTCTGCGATCACGATGTAAGAAACGATTTTTTTTTTCAAAAACAAAATTTTTCAACACCTCCATATCTGGCAACGCTGCTTCAAGGGGCTAAACGCTAAACGATAAAATGAAAAGAATCGCCCTCACTTTTATAAAAGTGTTATATTATTTTTCAGTTTCACAGAAGAAAAAAATCCTGTAGCAATATGTATTTAAATTTCTTATCGCCGTTCATTTTGCCGCCTTCTCCAATGACTCTTCTGCGATCACGATGTAAGAAACGATTTTTTTTTCAAAAACAAAATTTTTCAACACTTCCATATCTGGCAACTCTGCTTCAAGGGGCTAAACGCTAAACGATAAAATAAAAAGAATCGCCCTCACTTTTATAAAAGGGTTATATTATTTTTCAGTTTCACAGAAGAAAAAAATCCTGTAGCAATATGTACTTAAATTTCTTATCGCGGTTCATTTTGCCGCCTTCTCCAATGACTCTTCTGCGATCACGATGTAAGAAACGATTTTTTTTTTCAAAAACAAAATTTGTCAACACTTCCATATCTGGCAACGCTGCTTCAAGGGGCTAAACGCTAAACGATAAAATAAAAAGAATCGCCCTCACTTTTATAAAAGGGTTATATTATTTTTCAGTTTCACAGAAGAAAAAAAATCCTGTAGCAATATGTACTTAAATATCTTATCGCGGTTCATTTTGCCGCCTTCTGCGATCACGATGTAAGAAACGATTTTTTTCATTTCAAAAACAAAATTTTTCAACACCTCCATATCTGGCAACGCTGCTTCAAGGGGCTAAACGCTAAACGATAAAATAAAAAGAATCGCCCTCACTTTTATAAAAGGGTTATATTATTTTTCAGTTTCACAGAAGAAAAAAAAATCCTGTAGCAATATGTACTTAAATTTCTTATCGCGGTTCATTTTGCCGCCTTCTCCAATGACTCTTCTGCGATCACGATGTAAGAAACGATTTTTTTTTCAAAAACAAAATTTTTCAACACTTCCATATCTGGCAACGCTGCTTCAAGGGGCTAAACGCTAAACGATAAAATAAAAAGAATCGCCCTCACTTTTATAAAAGGGTTATATTATTTTTCAGTTTCACAGAAGAAAAAAAATCCTGTAGCAATATGTACTTAAATTTCTTATCGCGGTTCATTTTGCCGCCTTCTCCAATGACTCTTCTGCGATCACGATGTAAGAAACGATTTTTTTTTCAAAAACAAAATTTGTCAACACTTCCATATCTGGCAACGCTGCTTCAAGGGGCTAAACGCTAAACGATAAAATAAAAAGAATCGCCCTCACTTTTATAAAAGGTTTATATTATTTTTCAGTTTCACAGAAGAAAAAAAATCCTGTATCAATATGTACTTAAATTTCTTATCGCGGTTCATTTTACCGCCTTCTGCGATCACGATGTAAGAAACGATTTTTTTCCTTTCAAAAACAAAATTTTTCAACACCTCCATATCTGGCAACGCTGCTTCAAGGGGCTAAACGCTAAAAGATAAAATGAAAAGAATCGCCCTCACTTTTATAAAAGGGTTATATTATTTTTCAGTTTCACAGAAGAAAAAAAATCCTGTAGCAATATGTACTTAAATTTCTTATCGCGGTTCATTTTGCCGCCTTCTCCAATGACTCTTCTGCGATCACGATGTAAGAAACGATTTTTTTTTTCAAAAACAAAATTTTTCAACACTTCCATATCTGGCAACGCTGCTTCAAGGGGCTAAACGCTAAACGATAAAATAAAAATAATCGCCCTCACTTTTATAAAAGGGTTATATTATTTTTCAGTTTCACAGAAGAAAAAAAATCCTGTAGCAATATGTACTTAAATTTCTTATCGCGGTTCATTTTGCCGCCTTCTCCAATGACTCTTCTGCGATCACGATGTAAGAAACGATTTTTTTTTCAAAAACAATATTTTTCAACACCTCCATATCTGGTAACGCTGCTTTAAGGGGCTAAACGCTAAACGATAAAATGAAAAGAGTCGCCCTCACTTTTATAAAAGGGTTATATTATTTTTCAGTTTCACAGAAGAAAAAAAATCCTGTAGCAATATGTACTTAAATTTCTTATCGCGGTTCATTTTGCCGCCTTCTCCAATGACTCTTCTGCGATCACGATGTAAGAAACGATTTTTTTTTCAAAAACAAAATTTGTCAACACTTCCATATCTGGCAACGCTGCTTCAAGGGGCTAAACGCTAAACGATAAAATAAAAAGAATCGCCCTCACTTTTATAAAAGTGTTATATTATTTTTCAGTTTCACAGAAGAAAAAAAATCCTGTAGCAATATGTACTTAAATTTCTTATCGCGGTTCATTTTGCCGCCTTCTCCAATGACTCTTCTGCGATCACGATGTAAGAAACGATTTTTTTCATTTCAAAACAAAATTTTTCAACACCTCCATATCTGGCAACGCTGCTTCAAGGGGCTAAACGCTAAAAGATAAAATGAAAAGAATCGCCCTCACTTTTATAAAAGGGTTATATTATTTTTCAGTTTCACAGAAGAAAAAAAATCCTGTAGCAATATGTACTTAAATTTCTTATCGCGGTTCATTTTGCCGCCTTCTCCAATGACTCTTCTGCGATCACGATGTAAGAAACGATTTTTTTTTCAAAAACAAAATTTTTCAACACTTTCATATCTGGCAACGCTGCTTCAATGGGCTAAACGATAAACGATAAAATAAAAAGAATCGCCCTCACTTTTATAAAAGCGTTATATTATTTTTCAGTTTCAGAGAAGAAAAAAAATCCTGTAGCAATATGTACTTAAATTTCTTATCGCGGTTCATTTTGCCGCCTTCTCCAATGACTCTTCTGCGATCACGATGTAAGAAACGATTTTTTTCATTTCAAAAACAAAATTTTTCAACACCTCCATATCTGGCAACGCTGCTTCAAGGGGCTAAACGCTAAAAGATAAAATGAAAAGAATCGCCCTCACTTTTATAAAAGGGTTATATTCTTTTTCAGTTTCACAGAAGAAAAAAAATCCTGTAGCAATATGTACTTAAATTTCTTATCGCGGTTCATTTTGCCGCCTTCTCCAATGACTCTTCTGCGATCACGATGTAAGAAACGATTTTTTTTTTCAAAAACAAAATTTTTCAACACTTTCATATCTGGCAACGCTGCTTCAAGGGGCTAAACGATAAACGATAAAATAAAAAGAATCGCCCTCACTTTTATAAAAGCGTTATATTATTTTTCAGTTTCAGAGAAGAAAAAAAATCCTGTAGCAATATGTACTTAAATTTCTTATCGCGGTTCATTTTGCCGCCTTCTCCAATGACTCTTCTGCGATCACGGTGTAAGAAACGATTTTTTTTTTCAAAAACAAAATTTTTCAACACTTTCATATCTGGCAACGCTGCTTCAAGGGGCTAAACGCTAAACGATAAAATAAAAAGAATCGCCCTCACTTTTATAAAAGCGTTATATTATTTTTCAGTTTCAGAGAAGAAAAAAAATCCTGTAGCAATATGTACTTAAATTTCTTATCGCGGTTCATTTTGCCGCCTTCTCCAATGACTCTTCTGCGATCACGATGTAAGAAACGATTTTTTTTTTTCAAAAACAAAATTTTTCAACACCTCCATATCTGGCAACGCTGCTTCAAGGGGCTAAACGCTAAACGATAAAATGAAAAGAATCGCCCTCACTTTTATAAAAGGGTTATATTATTTTTCAGTTTCACAGAAGAAAAAAATCCTGTAGCAATATGTATTTAAATTTCTTATCGCCGTTCATTTTGCCGCCTTCTCCAATGACTCTTCTGCGATCACGATGTAAGAAACGATTTTTTTTTCAAAAACAAAATTTTTCAACACTTCCATATCTGGCAACTCTGCTTCAAGGGGCTAAACGCTAAACGATAAAATAAAAAGAATCGCCCTCACTTTTATAAAAGGGTTATATTATTTTTCAGTTTCACAGAAGAAAAAAATCCTGTAGCAATATGTACTTAAATTTCTTATCGCGGTTCATTTTGCCGCCTTCTCCAATGACTCTTCTGCGATCACTATGTAAGAAACGATTTTTTTTTTCAAAAACAAAATTTGTCAACACTTCCATATCTGGCAACGCTGCTTCAAGGGGCTAAACGCTAAACGATAAAATAAAAAGAATCGCCCTCACTTTTATAAAAGGGTTATATTATTTTTCAGTTTCACAGAAGAAAAAAAATCCTGTAGCAATATGTACTTAAATATCTTATCGCGGTTCATTTTGCCGCCTTCTGCGATCACGATGTAAGAAACGATTTTTTTCATTTCAAAAACAAAATTTTTCAACACCTCCATATCTGGCAACGCTGCTTCAAGGGGCTAAACGCTAAACGATAAAATAAAAAGAATCGCCCTCACTTTTATAAAAGGGTTATATTATTTTTCAGTTTCACAGAAGAAAAAAAAATCCTGTAGCAATATGTACTTAAATTTCTTATCGCGGTTCATTTTGCCGCCTTCTCCAATGACTCTTCTGCGATCACGATGTAAGAAACGATTTTTTTTTCAAAAACAAAATTTTTCAACACTTCCATATCTGGCAACGCTGCTTCAAGGGGCTAAACGCTAAACGATAAAATAAAAAGAATCGCCCTCACTTTTATAAAAGGGTTATATTATTTTTCAGTTTCACAGAAGAAAAAAAATCCTGTAGCAATATGTACTTAAATTTCTTATCGCGGTTCATTTTGCCGCCTTCTCCAATGACTCTTCTGCGATCACGATGTAAAAAACGATTTTTTTTTCAAAAACAAAATTTGTCAACACTTCCATATCTGGCAACGCTGCTTCAAGGGGCTAAACGCTAAACGATAAAATAAAAAGAATCGCCCTCACTTTTATAAAAGGGTTATATTATTTTTCAGTTTCACAGAAGAAAAAAAATCCTGTATCAATATGTACTTAAATTTCTTATCGCGGTTCATTTTACCGCCTTCTGCGATCACGATGTAAGAAACGATTTTTTTCCTTTCAAAAACAAAATTTTTCAACACCTCCATATCTGGCAACGCTGCTTCAAGGGGCTAAACGCTAAAAGATAAAATGAAAAGAATCGCCCTCACTTTTATAAAAGGGTTATATTATTTTTCAGTTTCACAGAAGAAAAAAAATCCTGTAGCAATATGTACTTAAATTTCTTATCGCGGTTCATTTTGCCGCCTTCTCCAATGACTCTTCTGCGATCACGATGTAAGAAACGATTTTTTTTTTCAAAAACAAAATTTTTCAACACTTCCATATCTGGCAACGCTGCTGCAAGGGGCTAAACGCTAAACGATAAAATGAAAAGAGTCGCCCTCACTTTTATAAAAGGGTTATATTATTTTTCAGTTTCACAGAAGAAAAAAAATCCTGTAGCAATATGTACTTAAATTTCTTATCGCGGTTCATTTTGCCGCTTTCTCCAATGACTCTTCTGCGATCACGATGTAAGAAACGATTTTTTTTTTCAAAAACAAAATTTGTCAACACTTCCATATCTGGCAACGCTGCTTCAAGGGGCTAAACGCTAAACGATAAAATAAAAAGAATCGCCCTCACTTTTATAAAAGTGTTATATTATTTTTCAGTTTCACAGAAGAAAAAAAATCCTGTAGCAATATGTACTTAAATTTCTTATCGCGGTTCATTTTGCGGCTTCTCCAATGACTCTTCTGCGATCACGATGTAAGAAACGATTTTTTTCATTTCAAAAACAAAATTTTTCAACACCTCCATATCTGGCAACGCTGCTTCAAGGGGCTAAACGCTAAACGATAAAATAAAAAGAATCGCCCTCACTTTTATAAAAGGGTTATATTATTTTTCAGTTTCACAGAAGAAAAAAAATCCTGTAGCAATATGTACTTAAATTTCTTATCGCGGTTCATTTTGCCGCCTTCTGCGATCACGATGTAAGAAACGATTTTTTTCATTTCAAAAACAAAATTTTTCAACACCTCCATATCTGGCAACGCTGCTTCAAGGGGCTAAACGCTAAACGATAAAATAAAAAGAATCGCCCTCACTTTTATAAAAGGGTTATATTATTTTTCAGTTACACAGAAGAAAAAAAATCCTGTAGCAATATGTACTTAAATTTCTTATCGCGGTTCATTTTGCCGCCTTCTCCAATGACTCTTCTGCGATCACGATGTAAGAAACGATTTTTTTTTTTTTTCAAAAACAAAATTTTTCAACACTTCCATATCTGGCAACGCTGCTTCAAGGGGCTAAACGCTAAACGATAAAATAAAAATAATCGCCCTCACTTTTATAAAAGGGTTATATTATTTTTCAGTTTCACAGAAGAAAAAAAATCCTGTAGCAATATGTACTTAAATTTCTTATCGCGGTTCATTTTGCCGCCTTCTCCAATGACTCTTCTGCGATCACGATGTAAGAAACGATTTTTTTTTTCAAAAACAAAATTTTTCAACACCTCCATATCTGGTAACGCTGCTTCAAGGGGCTAAACGCTAAACGATAAAATGAAAAGAGTCGCCCTCACTTTTATAAAAGGGTTATATTATTTTTCAGTTTCACAGAAGAAAAAAAATCCTGTAGCAATATGTACTTAAATTTCTTATCGCGGTTCATTTTGCCGCCTTCTCCAATGACTCTTCTGCGATCACGATGTAAGAAACGATTTTTTTTTTCAAAAACAAAATTTGTCAACACTTCCATATCTGGCAACGCTGCATCAAGGGGCTAAACGCTAAACGATAAAATAAAAAGAATCGCCCTCACTTTTATAAAAGTGTTATATTATTTTTCAGTTTCACAGAAGAAAAAAAATCCTGTAGCAATATGTACTTAAATTTCTTATCGCGGTTCATTTTGCCGCCTTCTCCAATGACTCTTCTGTGATCACGATGTAAGAAACGATTTTTTTCATTTCAAAAACAAAATTTTTCAACACCTCCATATCTGGCAACGCTGCTTCAAGGGGTTAAACGCTAAAAGATAAAATGAAAAGAATCGCCCTCACTTTTATAAAAGGGTTATATTCTTTTTCAGTTTCACAGAAGAAAAAAAATCCTGTAGCAATATGTACTTAAATTTCTTATCGCGGTTCATTTTGCCGCCTTCTCCAATGACTCTTCTGCGATCACGATGTAAGAAACGATTTTTTTTTTTTCAAAAACAAAATTTTTCAACACTTTCATATCTGGCAACGCTGCTTCAAGGGGCTAAACGATAAACGATAAAATAAAAAGAATCGCCCTCACATTTATAAAAGCGTTATATTATTTTTCAGTTTCAGAGAAGAAAAAAAATCCTGTAGCAATATGTACTTAAATTTCTTATCGCGGTTCATTTTGCCGCCTTCTCCAATGACTCTTCTGCGATCACGGTGTAAGAAACGATTTTTTTTTTCAAAAACAAAATTTTTCAACACTTTCATATCTGGCAACGCTGCTTCAAGGGGCTAAACGCTAAACGATAAAATAAAAAGAATCGCCCTCACTTTTATAAAAGCGTTATATTATTTTTCAGTTTCAGAGAAGAAAAAAAATCCTGTAGCAATATGTACTTAAATTTCTTATCGCGGTTCATTTTGCCGCCTTCTCCAATGACTCTTCTGCGATCACGATGTAAGAAACGATTTTTTTTTTCAAAAACAAAATTTTTCAACACCTCCATATCTGGCAACGCTGCTTCAAGGGGCTAAACGCTAAACGATAAAATGAAAAGAATCGCCCTCACTTTTATAAAAGTGTTATATTATTTTTCAGTTTCACAGAAGAAAAAAATCCTGTAGCAATATGTATTTAAATTTCTTATCGCCGTTCATTTTGCCGCCTTCTCCAATGACTCTTCTGCGATCACGATGTAAGAAACGATTTTTTTTTCAAAAACAAAATTTTTCAACACTTCCATATCTGGCAACTCTGCTTCAAGGGGCTAAACGCTAAACGATAAAATAAAAAGAATCGCCCTCACTTTTATAAAAGGGTTATATTATTTTTCAGTTTCACAGAAGAAAAAAATCCTGTAGCAATATGTACTTAAATTTCTTATCGCGGTTCATTTTGCCGCCTTCTCCAATGACTCTTCTGCGATCACGATGTAAGAAACGATTTTTTTTTTCAAAAACAAAATTTGTCAACACTTCCATATCTGGCAACGCTGCTTCAAGGGGCTAAACGCTAAACGATAAAATAAAAAGAATCGCCCTCACTTTTATAAAAGGGTTATATTATTTTTCAGTTTCACAGAAGAAAAAAAATCCTGTAGCAATATGTACTTAAATATCTTATCGCGGTTCATTTTGCCGCCTTCTGCGATCACGATGTAAGAAACGATTTTTTTCATTTCAAAAACAAAATTTTTCAACACCTCCATATCTGGCAACGCTGCTTCAAGGGGCTAAACGCTAAACGATAAAATAAAAAGAATCGCCCTCACTTTTATAAAAGGGTTATATTATTTTTCAGTTTCACAGAAGAAAAAAAAATCCTGTAGCAATATGTACTTAAATTTCTTATCGCGGTTCATTTTGCCGCCTTCTCCAATGACTCTTCTGCGATCACGATGTAAGAAACGATTTTTTTTTTCAAAAACAAAATTTTTCAACACTTCCATATCTGGCAACGCTGCTTCAAGGGGCTAAACGCTAAACGATAAAATAAAAAGAATCGCCCTCACTTTTATAAAAGGGTTATATTATTTTTCAGTTTCACAGAAGAAAAAAAATCCTGTAGCAATATGTACTTAAATTTCTTATCGCGGTTCATTTTGCCGCCTTCTCCAATGACTCTTCTGCGATCACGATGTAAGAAACGATTTTTTTTTCAAAAACAAAATTTGTCAACACTTCCATATCTGGCAACGCTGCTTCAAGGGGCTAAACGCTAAACGATAAAATAAAAAGAATCGCCCTCACTTTTATAAAAGGGTTATATTATTTTTCAGTTTCACAGAAGAAAAAAAATCCTGTATCAATATGTACTTAAATTTCTTATCGCGGTTCATTTTACCGCCTTCTGCGATCACGATGTAAGAAACGATTTTTTTCCTTTCAAAAACAAAATTTTTCAACACCTCCATATCTGGCAACGCTGCTTCAAGGGGCTAAACGCTAAAAGATAAAATGAAAAGAATCGCCCTCACTTTTATAAAAGGGTTATATTATTTTTCAGTTTCACAGAAGAAAAAAAATCCTGTAGCAATATGTACTTAAATTTCTTATCGCGGTTCATTTTGCCGCCTTCTCCAATGACTCTTCTGCGATCACGATGTAAGAAACGATTTTTTTTTTCAAAAACAAAATTTTTCAACACTTCCATATCTGGCAACGCTGCTTCAAGGGGCTAAACGCTAAACGATAAAATAAAAATAATCGCCCTCACTTTTATAAAAGGGTTATATTATTTTTCAGTTTCACAGAAGAAAAAAAATCCTGTAGCAATATGTACTTAAATTTCTTATCGCGGTTCATTTTGCCGCCTTCTCCAATGACTCTTCTGCGATCACGATGTAAGAAACGATTTTTTTTTCAAAAACAAAATTTTTCAACACCTCCATATCTGGTAACGCTGCTTTAAGGGGCTAAACGCTAAACGATAAAATGAAAAGAGTCGCCCTCACTTTTATAAAAGGGTTATATTATTTTTCAGTTTCACAGAAGAAAAAAAATCCTGTAGCAATATGTACTTAAATTTCTTATCGCGGTTCATTTTGCCGCCTTCTCCAATGACTCTTCTGCGATCACGATGTAAGAAACGATTTTTTTTTTCAAAAACAAAATTTGTCAACACTTCCATATCTGGCAACGCTGCTTCAAGGGGCTAAACGCTAAACGATAAAATAAAAAGAATCGCCCTCACTTTTATAAAAGTGTTATATTATTTTTCAGTTTCACAGAAGAAAAAAAATCCTGTAGCAATATGTACTTAAATTTCTTATCGCGGTTCATTTTGCCGCCTTCTCCAATGACTCTTCTGCGATCACGATGTAAGAAACGATTTTTTTCATTTCAAAACAAAATTTTTCAACACCTCCATATCTGGCAACGCTGCTTCAAGGGGCTAAACGCTAAAAGATAAAATGAAAAGAATCGCCCTCACTTTTATAAAAGGGTTATATTATTTTTCAGTTTCACAGAAGAAAAAAAATCCTGTAGCAATATGTACTTAAATTTCTTATCGCGGTTCATTTTGCCGCCTTCTCCAATGACTCTTCTGCGATCACGATGTAAGAAACGATTTTTTTTTCAAAAACAAAATTTTTCAACACTTTCATATCTGGCAACGCTGCTTCAAGGGGCTAAACGATAAACGATAAAATAAAAAGAATCGCCCTCACTTTTATAAAAGCGTTATATTATTTTTCAGTTTCAGAGAAGAAAAAAAATCCTGTAGCAATATGTACTTAAATTTCTTATCGCGGTTCATTTTGCCGCCTTCTCCAATGACTCTTCTGCGATCACGATGTAAGAAACGATTTTTTTCATTTCAAAAACAAAATTTTTCAACACCTCCATATCTGGCAACGCTGCTTCAAGGGGCTAAACGCTAAAAGATAAAATGAAAAGAATCGCCCTCACTTTTATAAAAGGGTTATATTCTTTTTCAGTTTCACAGAAGAAAAAAAATCCTGTAGCAATATGTACTTAAATTTCTTATCGCGGTTCATTTTGCCGCCTTCTCCAATGACTCTTCTGCGATCACGATGTAAGAAACGATTTTTTTTTTTCAAAAACAAAATTTTTCAACACTTTCATATCTGGCAACGCTGCTTCAAGGGGCTAAACGATAAACGATAAAATAAAAAGAATCGCCCTCACTTTTATAAAAGCGTTATATTATTTTTCAGTTTCAGAGAAGAAAAAAAATCCTGTAGCAATATGTACTTAAATTTCTTATCGCGGTTCATTTTGCCGCCTTCTCCAATGACTCTTCTGCGATCACGGTGTAAGAAACGATTTTTTTTTTCAAAAACAAAATTTTTCAACACTTTCATATCTGGCAACGCTGCTTCAAGGGGCTAAACGCTAAACGATAAAATAAAAAGAATCGCCCTCACTTTTATAAAAGCGTTATATTATTTTTCAGTTTCAGAGAAGAAAAAAAATCCTGTAGCAATATGTACTTAAATTTCTTATCGCGGTTCATTTTGCCGCCTTCTCCAATGACTCTTCTGCGATCACGATGTAAGAAACGATTTTTTTTTTTCAAAAACAAAATTTTTCAACACCTCCATATCTGGCAACGCTGCTTCAAGGGGCTAAACGCTAAACGATAAAATGAAAAGAATCGCCCTCACTTTTATAAAAGGGTTATATTATTTTTCAGTTTCACAGAAGAAAAAAATCCTGTAGCAATATGTATTTAAATTTCTTATCGCCGTTCATTTTGCCGCCTTCTCCAATGACTCTTCTGCGATCACGATGTAAGAAACGATTTTTTTTTCAAAAACAAAATTTTTCAACACTTCCATATCTGGCAACTCTGCTTCAAGGGGCTAAACGCTAAACGATAAAATAAAAAGAATCGCCCTCACTTTTATAAAAGGGTTATATTATTTTTCAGTTTCACAGAAGAAAAAAATCCTGTAGCAATATGTACTTAAATTTCTTATCGCGGTTCATTTTGCCGCCTTCTCCAATGACTCTTCTGCGATCACTATGTAAGAAACGATTTTTTTTTTCAAAAACAAAATTTGTCAACACTTCCATATCTGGCAACGCTGCTTCAAGGGGCTAAACGCTAAACGATAAAATAAAAAGAATCGCCCTCACTTTTATAAAAGGGTTATATTATTTTTCAGTTTCACAGAAGAAAAAAAATCCTGTAGCAATATGTACTTAAATATCTTATCGCGGTTCATTTTGCCGCCTTCTGCGATCACGATGTAAGAAACGATTTTTTTCATTTCAAAAACAAAATTTTTCAACACCTCCATATCTGGCAACGCTGCTTCAAGGGGCTAAACGCTAAACGATAAAATAAAAAGAATCGCCCTCACTTTTATAAAAGGGTTATATTATTTTTCAGTTTCACAGAAGAAAAAAAAATCCTGTAGCAATATGTACTTAAATTTCTTATCGCGGTTCATTTTGCCGCCTTCTCCAATGACTCTTCTGCGATCACGATGTAAGAAACGATTTTTTTTTCAAAAACAAAATTTTTCAACACTTCCATATCTGGCAACGCTGCTTCAAGGGGCTAAACGCTAAACGATAAAATAAAAGAATCGCCCTCACTTTTATAAAAGGGTTATATTATTTTTCAGTTTCACAGAAGAAAAAAAATCCTGTAGCAATATGTACTTAAATTTCTTATCGCGGTTCATTTTGCCGCCTTCTCCAATGACTCTTCTGCGATCACGATGTAAAAAACGATTTTTTTTTCAAAAACAAAATTTGTCAACACTTCCATATCTGGCAACGCTGCTTCAAGGGGCTAAACGCTAAACGATAAAATAAAAAGAATCGCCCTCACTTTTATAAAAGGGTTATATTATTTTTCAGTTTCACAGAAGAAAAAAAATCCTGTATCAATATGTACTTAAATTTCTTATCGCGGTTCATTTTACCGCCTTCTGCGATCACGATGTAAGAAACGATTTTTTTCCTTTCAAAAACAAAATTTTTCAACACCTCCATATCTGGCAACGCTGCTTCCAGGGGCTAAACGCTAAAAGATAAAATGAAAAGAATCGCCCTCACTTTTATAAAAGGGTTATATTATTTTTCAGTTTCACAGAAGAAAAAAAATCCTGTAGCAATATGTACTTAAATTTCTTATCGCGGTTCATTTTGCCGCCTTCTCCAATGACTCTTCTGCGATCACGATGTAAGAAACGATTTTTTTTTTCAAAAACAAAATTTTTCAACACTTCCATATCTGGCAACGCTGCTTCAAGGGGCTAAACGCTAAACGATAAAATGAAAAGAGTCGCCCTCACTTTTATAAAAGGGTTATATTATTTTTCAGTTTCACAGAAGAAAAAAAATCCTGTAGCAATATGTACTTAAATTTCTTATCGCGGTTCATTTTGCCGCCTTCTCCAATGACTCTTCTGCGATCACGATGTAAGAAACGATTTTTTTTTTCAAAAACAAAATTTGTCAACACTTCCATATCTGGCAACGCTGCTTCAAGGGGCTAAACGCTAAACGATAAAATAAAAAGAATCGCCCTCACTTTTATAAAAGTGTTATATTATTTTTCAGTTTCACAGAAGAAAAAAAATCCTGTAGCAATATGTACTTAAATTTCTTATCGCGGTTCATTTTGCCGCCTTCTCCAATGACTCTTCTGCGATCACGATGTAAGAAACGATTTTTTTCATTTCAAAAACAAAATTTTTCAACACCTCCATATCTGGCAACGCTGCTTCAAGGGGCTAAACGCTAAAAGATAAAATGAAAAGAATCGCCCTCACTTTTATAAAAGGGTTATATTATTTTTCAGTTTCACAGAAGAAAAAAAATCCTGTAGCAATATGTACTTAAATTTCTTATCGCGGTTCATTTTGCCGCCTTCTCCAATGACTCTTCTGCGATCACGATGTAAGAAACGATTTTTTTTTTTCAAAAACAAAATTTTTCAACACTTTCATATCTGGCAACGCTGCTTCAAGGGGCTAAACGATAAACGATAAAATAAAAAGAATCGCCCTCACTTTTATAAAAGCGTTATATTATTTTTCAGTTTCAGAGAAGAAAAAAAATCCTGTAGCAATATGTACTTAAATTTCTTATCGCGGTTCATTTTGCCGCCTTCTCCAATGACTCTTCTGCGATCACGATGTAAGAAACGATTTTTTTTTTCAAAAACAAAATTTTTCAACACTTCCATATCTGGCAACGCTGCTTCAAGGGGCTAAACGCTAAACGATAAAATAAAAATAATCGCCCTCACTTTTATAAAAGGGTTATATTATTTTTCAGTTTCACAGAAGAAAAAAAATCCTGTAGCAATATGTACTTAAATTTCTTATCGCGGTTCATTTTGCCGCCTTCTCCAATGACTCTTCTGCGATCACGATGTAAGAAACGATTTTTTTTTTCAAAAACAAAATTTTTCAACACCTCCATATCTGGTAACGCTGCTTCAAGGGGCTAAACGCTAAACGATAAAATGAAAAGAGTCGCCCTCACTTTTATAAAAGGGTTATATTATTTTTCAGTTTCACAGAAGAAAAAAAATCCTGTAGCAATATGTACTTAAATTTCTTATCGCGGTTCATTTTGCCGCCTTCTCCAATGACTCTTCTGCGATCACGATGTAAGAAACGATTTTTTTTTTCAAAAACAAAATTTGTCAACACTTCCATATCTGGCAACGCTGCTTCAAGGGGCTAAACGCTAAACGATAAAATAAAAAGAATCGCCCTCACTTTTATAAAAGTGTTATATTATTTTTCAGTTTCACAGAAGAAAAAAAATCCTGTAGCAATATGTACTTAAATTTCTTATCGCGGTTAATTTTGCCGCCTTCTCCAATGACTCTTCTGCGATCACGATGTAAGAAACGATTTTTTTCATTTCAAAAACAAAATTTTTCAACACCTCCATATCTGGCAACGCTGCTTCAAGGGGCTAAACGCTAAAAGATAAAATGAAAAGAATCGCCCTCACTTTTATAAAAGGGTTATATTATTTTTCAGTTTCACAGAAGAAAAAAAATCCTGTAGCAATATGTACTTAAATTTCTTATCGCGGTTCATTTTGCCGCCTTCTCCAATGACTCTTCTGCGATCACGATGTAAGAAACGATTTTTTTTTTCAAAAACAAAATTTTTCAACACTTCCATATCTGGCAACGCTGCTTCAAGGGGCTAAACGCTAAACGATAAAATAAAAATAATCGCCCTCACTTTTATAAAAGGGTTATATTATTTTTCAGTTTCACAGAAGAAAAAAAATCCTGTAGCAATATGTACTTAAATTTCTTATCGCGGTTCATTTTGCCGCCTTCTCCAATGACTCTTCTGCGATCACGATGTAAGAAACGATTTTTTTTTTCAAAAACAAAATTTTTCAACACCTCCATATCTGGTAACGCTGCTTCAAGGGGCTAAACGCTAAACGATAAAATGAAAAGAGTCGCCCTCACTTTTATAAAAGGGTTATATTATTTTTCAGTTTCACAGAAGAAAAAAAATCCTGTAGCAATATGTACTTAAATTTCTTATCGCGGTTCATTTTGCCGCCTTCTCCAATGACTCTTCTGCGATCACGATGTAAGAAACGATTTTTTTTTTCAAAAACAAAATTTGTCAACACTTCCATATCTGGCAACGCTGCTTCAAGGGGCTAAACGCTAAACGATAAAATAAAAAGAATCGCCCTCACTTTTATAAAAGTGTTATATTATTTTTCAGTTTCACAGAAGAAAAAAAATCCTGTAGCAATATGTACTTAAATTTCTTATCGCGGTTAATTTTGCCGCCTTCTCCAATGACTCTTCTGCGATCACGATGTAAGAAACGATTTTTTTCATTTCAAAAACAAAATTTTTCAACACCTCCATATCTGGCAACGCTGCTTCAAGGGGCTAAACGCTAAAAGATAAAATGAAAAGAATCGCCCTCACTTTTATAAAAGGGTTATATTATTTTTCAGTTTCACAGAAGAAAAAAAATCCTGTAGCAATATGTACTTAAATTTCTTATCGCGGTTCATTTTGCCGCCTTCTCCAATGACTCTTCTGCGATCACGATGTAAGAAACGATTTTTTTTTTTCAAAAACAAAATTTTTCAACACTTTCATATCTGGCAACGCTGCTTCAAGGGGCTAAACGATAAACGATAAAATAAAAAGAATCGCCCTCACTTTTATAAAAGCGTTATATTATTTTTCAGTTTCAGAGAAGAAAAAAAATCCTGTAGCAATATGTACTTAAATTTCTTATCGCGGTTCATTTTGCCGCCTTCTCCAATGACTCTTCTGCGATCACAGTGTAAGAAACGATTTTTTTTTTCAAAAACAAAATTTTTCAACACTTTCATATCTGGCAACGCTGCTTCAAGGGGCTAAACGCTAAACGATAAAATAAAAAGAATCGCCCTCACTTTTATAAAAGCGTTATATTATTTTTCAGTTTCAGAGAAGAAAAAAAATCCTGTAGCAATATGTACTTAAATTTCTTATCGCGGTTCATTTTGCCGCCTTCTCCAATGACTCTTCTGCGATCACGATGTAAGAAACGATTTTTTTTTTTTTCAAAAACAAAATTTTTCAACACCTCCATATCTGGCAACGCTGCTTCAAGGGGCTAAACGCTAAACGATAAAATGAAAAGAATCGCCCTCACTTTTATAAAAGGGTTATATTATTTTTCAGTTTCACAGAAGAAAAAAATCCTGTAGCAATATGTACTTAAATTTCTTATCGCGGTTCATTTTGCCGCCTTCTCCAATGACTCTTCTGCGATCACGATGTAAGAAACGATTTTTTTTTTCAAAAACAAAATTTTTCAACACTTCCATATCTGGCAACTCTGCTTCAAGGGGCTAAACGCTAAACGATAAAAAAAAAAAACAATCGCCCTCACTTTTATAAAAGTGTTATATTATTTTTCAGTTTCACAGAAAAAAAATCCTGTAGTAATATGTACTTAAATTTTTTATCGCGGTTCATTTTGCCGCCTTCTCCAATGACTCTTCTGCGATCACGATGTAAGAAACGATTTTTTTTTTTTAAAACAAAATTTTTCAACATTTCCATATCTGGCAACGCTGCTTCAAGGGGCTAAACGCTAAACGATAAAATAAAAATTATCGCCCTCACTTTTATAAAAGGGTTATATTATTTTTCAGTTTCACAGAAGAAAAAAAATCCTGTAGCAATATGTACTTAAATTTCTTATCGCGGTTCATTTTGCCGCCTTCTCCAATGACTCTTCTGCGATCACGATGTAAGAAACGATTTTTTTTTTTTTCAAAAACAAAATTTTTCAACACCTCCATATCTGGCAACGCTGCTTCAAGGGGCTAAACGCTAAACGATAAAATGAAAAGAATCGCCCTCACTTTTATAAAAGGGTTATATTATTTTTCAGTTTCAAAGAAGAAAGAAAATCCTGTAGCAATATGTACTTAAATTTCTTATCGCGGTTCATTTTGCCGCCTTCTCCAATGACTCTTCTGCGATCACGATGTAAGAAACGATTTTTTTTTTTCAAAAACAAAATTTTTCAACACTTCCATATCTGGCAACGCTGCTTCAAGGGGCTAAACGCTAAACGATAAAATAAAAAGAATCGCCCTCACTTTTATAAAAGGGTTATATTATTTTTCAGTTTCACAGAAGAAAAAAAATCCTGTAGCAATATGTACTTAAATTTCTTATCGCGGTTCATTTTGCCGCCTTCTCCAATGACTCTTCTGCGATCACGATGTAAGAAACGATTTTTTGTTTTCAAAAACAAAATTTTTCAACACTTCCATATCTGGCAACGCTGCTTCAAGGGGCTAAAGGCTAAACGATAAAATAAAAAGAATCGCCCTCACTTTTATAAAAGGGTTATATTACTTTTCAGTTTCACAGAAGAAAAAAAATCCTGTAGCAATATGTACTTAAATTTCTTATCGCGTTTCATTTTGCCGCCTTCTCCAATGACTCATCTGCGATCACGATGTAAGAAACGATTTTTTTTTTCAAAAAAAAAATTTTCAACACCTCCATATCTGGCAATGCTGCTTCAAGGGGCTAAACGCTAAACGATAAAATAAAAAGAATCGCCCTCACTTTTATAAAAGGGTTATGTTATTTTTCAGTTTCACAGAAGAAAAAAAATCCTGTAGCAATATGTACTTAAATTTCTTAAAACGGTTCATTTTGCCGCCTTCTCCAATGACTCTTCTGCGATCACGATGTAAGAAACGATTTTTTTTTTTTTTTTCAAAAACAAAATTTTTCAACACTTTCATATCTGGCAACGCTGCTTCAAGGGGCTAAACGCTAAACGATAAAATAAAAAGAATCGCCCTCACTTTTATAAAAGCGTTATATTATTTTTCAGTTTCAGAGAAGAAAAAAAATCCTGTAGCAATATGTACTTAAATTTCTTATCGCGGTTCATTTTGCCGCCTTCTCCAATGACTCTTCTGCGATCACGATGTAAGAAACGATTTTTTTTTTCAAAAACAAAATTTTTCAACACCTCCATATCTGGCAACGCTGCTTCAAGGGGCTAAACGCTAAACGATAAAATGAAAAGAATCGCCCTCACTTTTATAAAAGGGTTAGATTATTTTTCAGTTTCACAGAAGAAAAAAATCCTGTAGCAATATGTACTTAAATTTCTTATCGCGGTTCATTTTGCCGCCTTCTCCAATGACTCTTCTGCGATCACGATGTAAGAAACGATTTTTTTTTTCAAAAACAAAATTTTTCAACACTTCCATATCTGGCAACGCTGCTTCAAGGGGCTAAACGCTAAAAGATAAAATGAAAAGAATCGCCCTCACTTTTATAAAAGGGTTATATTATTTTTCAGTTTCACAGAAGAAAAGAAATCCTGTAGCAATATGTACTTAAATTTCTTATCGCGGTTCATTTTGCCGCCTTCTCCAATGACTCTTCTGCGATCACGATGTAAGAAACGATTTTTTTTTTCAAAAACAAAATTTTTCAACACTTCCATATCTGGCAACGCTGCTTCAAGGGGCTAAACGCTAAACGATAAAATAAAAAGAATCGCCCTCACTTTTATAAAAGGGTTATATTATTTTTCAGTTTCACAGAAGAAAAAAAATCCTGTAGCAATATGTACTTAAATTTCTTATCGCGGTTCATTTTGCCGCCTTCTCCAATGACTCTTCTGCGATCACGGTGTAAGAAACGATTTTTTTTTTCAAAAACAAAATTTTTCAACACTTTCATATCTGGCAACGCTGCTTCAAGGGGCTAAACGCTAAACGATAAAATAAAAAGAATCGCCCTCACTTTTATAAAAGCGTTATATTATTTTTCAGTTTCAGAGAAGAAAAAAAATCCTGTAGCAATATGTACTTAAATTTCTTATCGCGGTTCATTTTGCCGCCTTCTCCAATGACTCTTCTGCGATCACGATGTAAGAAACGATTTTTTTTTTTCAAAAACAAAATTTTTCAACACCTCCATATCTGGCAACGCTTCTTCAAGGGGCTAAACGCTAAACGATAAAATAAAAAGAATCGCCCTCACTTTTATAAAAGGGTTATATTATTTTTCAGTTTCACAGAAAAAAAAATCCTGTAGTAATATGTACTTAAATTTTTTATCGCGGTTCATTTTGCCGCCTTCTCCAATGACTCTTCTGCGATCACGATGTAAGAAACGATTTTTTTTTTTTCAAAAACAAAATTTTTCAACACTTCCATATCTGGCAACGCTGCTTCAAGGGGCTAAACGCTAAACGATAAAATGAAAAGAATCGCCCTCACTTTTATAAAAGGGTTATATTATTTTTCAGTTTCACAGAAGAAAGAAAATCCTGTAGCAATATGTACTTAAATTTCTTATCGCGGTTCATTTTGCCGCCTTCTCCAATGACTCTTCTGCGATCACGATGTAAGAAACGATTTTTTTTTTCAAAAACAAAATTTTTCAACACTTCCATATCTGGCAACGCTGCTTCAAGGGGCTAAACGCTAAACGATAAAATAAAAAGAATCGCCCTCACTTTTATAAAAGGGTTATATTATTTTTCAGTTTCACAGAAGAAAAAAAATCCTGTAGCAATATGTACTTAAATTTCTTATCGCGGTTCATTTTGCCGCCTTCTCCAATGACTCTTCTGCGATCACGATGTAAGAAACGATTTTTTGTTTTCAAAAACAAAATTTTTCAACACTTCCATATCTGGCAACGCTGCTTCAAGGGGCTAAAGGCTAAACGATAAAATAAAAAGAATCGCCCTCACTTTTATAAAAGGGTTATATTACTTTTCAGTTTCACAGAAGAAAAAAAATCCTGTAGCAATATGTACTTAAATTTCTTATCGCGTTTCATTTTGCCGCCTTCTCCAATGACTCTTCTGCGATCACGATGTAAGAAACGATTTTTTTTTTCAAAAAAAAAAATTTCAACACCTCCATATCTGGCAATGCTGCTTCAAGGGGCTAAACGCTAAACGATAAAATAAAAAGAATCGCCCTCACTTTTATAAAAGGGTTATGTTATTTTTCAGTTTCACAGAAGAAAAAAAATCCTGTAGCAATATGTACTTAAATTTCTTAAAACGGTTCATTTTGCCGCCTTCTCCAATGACTCTTCTGCGATCACGATGTAAGAAACGATTTTTTTTTTTTTTTCAAAAACAAAATTTTTCAACACTTCCATATCTGGCAATGCTGCTTCAAGGGGCTAAACGCTAAACGATAAAATAAAAAGAATCGCCCTCACTTTTATAAAAGGGTTATGTTATTTTTCAGTTTCACAGAAGAAAAAAAATCCTGTAGCAATATGTACTTAAATTTCTTAAAACGGTTCATTTTGCCGCCTTCTCCAATGACTCTTCTGCGATCACGATGTAAGAAAAGATTTTTTTTTTTTTCAAAAACAAAATTTTTCAACACTTTCATATCTGGCAACGCTGCTTCAAGGGGCTAAACGCTAAACGATAAAATAAAAAGAATCGCCCTCACTTTTATAAAAGCGTTATATTATTTTTCAGTTTCAGAGAAGAAAAAAAATCCTGTAGCAATATGTACTTAAATTTCTTATCGCGGTTCATTTTGCCGCCTTCTCCAATGACTCTTCTGCGATCACGATGTAAGAAACGATTTTTTTTTTCAAAAACAAAATTTTTCAACACCTCCATATCTGGCAACGCTGCTTCAAGGGGCTAAACGCTAAACGATAAAATGAAAAGAATCGCCCTCACTTTTATAAAAGGGTTATATTATTTTTCAGTTTCACAGAAGAAAAAAATCCTGTAGCAATATGTACTTAAATTTCTTATCGCGGTTCATTTTGCCGCCTTCTCCAATGACTCTTCTGCGATCACGATGTAAGAAACGATTTTTTTTTCAAAAACAAAATTTTTCAACACTTCCATATCTGGCAACGCTGCTTCAAGGGGCTAAACGCTAAAAGATAAAATGAAAAGAATCGCCATCACTTTTATAAAAGGGTTATATTATTTTTCAGTTTCACAGAAGAAAAGAAATCCTGTAGCAATATGTACTTAAATTTCTTATCGCGGTTCATTTTGCCGCCTTCTCCAATGACTCTTCTGCGATCACGATGTAAGAAACGATTTTTTTTTTTTTCAAAAACAAAATTTTTCAACACTTCCATATCTGGCAACGCTGCTTCAAGGGGCTAAACGCTAAACGATAAAATAAAAAGAATCGCCCTCACTTTTATAAAAGGGTTATATTATTTTTCAGTTTCACAGAAGAAAAAAAATCCTGTAGCAATATGTACTTAAATTTCTTATCGCGGTTCATTTTGCCGCCTTCTCCAATGACTCTTCTGCGATCACGGTGTAAGAAACGATTTTTTTTTTCAAAAACAAAATTTTTCAACACTTTCATATCTGGCAACGCTGCTTCAAGGGGCTAAACGCTAAACGATAAAATAAAAAGAATCGCCCTCACTTTTATAAAAGCGTTATATTATTTTTCAGTTTCAGAGAAGAAAAAAAATCCTGTAGCAATATGTACTTAAATTTCTTATCGCGGTTCATTTTGCCGCCTTCTCCAATGACTCTTCTGCGATCACGATGTAAGAAACGATTTTTTTTTTCAAAAACAAAATTTTTCAACACCTCCATATCTGGCAACGCTTCTTCAAGGGGCTAAACGCTAAACGATAAAATAAAAAGAATCGCCCTCACTTTTATAAAAGGGTTATATTATTTTTCAGTTTCACAGAAAAAAAAATCCTGTAGTAATATGTACTTAAATTTTTTATCGCGGTTCATTTTGCCGCCTTCTCCAATGACTCTTCTGCGATCACGATGTAAGAAACGATTTTTTTTTTCAAAAACAAAATTTTTCAACACTTCCATATCTGGCAACGCTGCTTCAAGGGGCTAAAGGCTAAACGATAAAATAAAAAGAATCGCCCTCACTTTTATAAAAGGGTTATATTACTTTTCAGTTTCACAGAAGAAAAAAAATCCTGTAGCAATATGTACTTAAATTTCTTATCGCGTTTCATTTTGCCGCCTTCTCCAATGACTCTTCTGCGATCACGATGTAAGAAACGATTTTTTTTTTCAAAAAAAAAAATTTCAACACCTCCATATCTGGCAATGCTGCTTCAAGGGGCTAAACGCTAAACGATAAAATAAAAAGAATCGCCCTCACTTTTATAAAAGGGTTATGTTATTTTTCAGTTTCACAGAAGAAAAAAAATCCTGTAGCAATATGTACTTAAATTTCTTAAAACGGTTCATTTTGCCGCCTTCTCCAATGACTCTTCTGCGATCACGATGTAAGAAACGATTTTTTTTTTTTTTTCAAAAACAAAATTTTTCAACACTTCCATATCTGGCAATGCTGCTTCAAGGGGCTAAACGCTAAACGATAAAATAAAAAGAATCGCCCTCACTTTTATAAAAGGGTTATGTTATTTTTCAGTTTCACAGAAGAAAAAAAATCCTGTAGCAATATGTACTTAAATTTCTTAAAACGGTTCATTTTGCCACCTTCTCCAATGACTCTTCTGCGATCACGATGTAAGAAAAGATTTTTTTTTTTTTCAAAAACAAAATTTTTCAACACTTTCATATCTGGCAACGCTGCTTCAAGGGGCTAAACGCTAAACGATAAAATAAAAAGAATCGCCCTCACTTTTATAAAAGCGTTATATTATTTTTCAGTTTCAGAGAAGAAAAAAAATCCTGTAGCAATATGTACTTAAATTTCTTATCGCGGTTCATTTTGCCGCCTTCTCCAATGACTCTTCTGCGATCACGATGTAAGAAACGATTTTTTTTTTCAAAAACAAAATTTTTCAACACCTCCATATCTGGCAACGCTGCTTCAAGGGGCTAAACGCTAAACGATAAAATGAAAAGAATCGCCCTCACTTTTATAAAAGGGTTATATTATTTTTCAGTTTCACAGAAGAAAAAAATCCTGTAGCAATATGTACTTAAATTTCTTATCGCGGTTCATTTTGCCGCCTTCTCCAATGACTCTTCTGCGATCACGATGTAAGAAACGATTTTTTTTTCAAAAACAAAATTTTTCAACACTTCCATATCTGGCAACGCTGCTTCAAGGGGCTAAACGCTAAAAGATAAAATGAAAAGAATCGCCATCACTTTTATAAAAGGGTTATATTATTTTTCAGTTTCACAGAAGAAAAGAAATCCTGTAGCAATATGTACTTAAATTTCTTATCGCGGTTCATTTTGCCGCCTTCTCCAATGACTCTTCTGCGATCACGATGTAAGAAACGATTTTTTTTTTTTTCAAAAACAAAATTTTTCAACACTTCCATATCTGGCAACGCTGCTTCAAGGGGCTAAACGCTAAACGATAAAATAAAAAGAATCGCCCTCACTTTTATAAAAGGGTTATATTATTTTTCAGTTTCACAGAAGAAAAAAAATCCTGTAGCAATATGTACTTAAATTTCTTATCGCGGTTCATTTTGCCGCCTTCTCCAATGACTCTTCTGCGATCACGGTGTAAGAAACGATTTTTTTTTTCAAAAACAAAATTTTTCAACACTTTCATATCTGGCAACGCTGCTTCAAGGGGCTAAACGCTAAACGATAAAATAAAAAGAATCGCCCTCACTTTTATAAAAGCGTTATATTATTTTTCAGTTTCAGAGAAGAAAAAAAATCCTGTAGCAATATGTACTTAAATTTCTTATCGCGGTTCATTTTGCCGCCTTCTCCAATGACTCTTCTGCGATCACGATGTAAGAAACGATTTTTTTTTTCAAAAACAAAATTTTTCAACACCTCCATATCTGGCAACGCTTCTTCAAGGGGCTAAACGCTAAACGATAAAATAAAAAGAATCGCCCTCACTTTTATAAAAGGGTTATATTATTTTTCAGTTTCACAGAAAAAAAAATCCTGTAGTAATATGTACTTAAATTTTTTATCGCGGTTCATTTTGCCGCCTTCTCCAATGACTCTTCTGCGATCACGATGTAAGAAACGATTTTTTTTTTCAAAAACAAAATTTTTCAACACTTCCATATCTGGCAACGCTGCTTCAAGGGGCTAAACGCTAAACGATAAAATGAAAAGAATCGCCCTCACTTTTATAAAAGGGTTATATTATTTTTCAGTTTCACAGAAGAAAGAAAATCCTGTAGCAATATGTACTTAAATTTCTTATCGCGGTTCATTTTGCCGCCTTCTCCAATGACTCTTCTGCGATCACGATGTAAGAAACGATTTTTTTTTTCAAAAACAAAATTTTTCAACACTTCCATATCTGGCAACGCTGCTTCAAGGGGCTAAACGCTAAACGATAAAATAAAAAGAATCGCCCTCACTTTTATAAAAGGGTTATATTATTTTTCAGTTTCACAGAAGAAAAAAAATCCTGTAGCAATATGTACTTAAATTTCTTATCGCGGTTCATTTTGCCGCCTTCTCCAATGACTCTTCTGCGATCACGATGTAAGAAACGATTTTTTGTTTTCAAAAACAAAATTTTTCAACACTTCCATATCTGGCAACGCTGCTTCAAGGGGCTAAAGGCTAAACGATAAAATAAAAAGAATCGCCCTCACTTTTATAAAAGGGTTATATTACTTTTCAGTTTCACAGAAGAAAAAAAATCCTGTAGCAATATGTACTTAAATTTCTTATCGCGTTTCATTTTGCCGCCTTCTCCAATGACTCTTCTGCGATCACGATGTAAGAAACGATTTTTTTTTTTCAAAAAAAAAAAATTTCAACACCTCCATATCTGGCAATGCTGCTTCAAGGGGCTAAACGCTAAACGATAAAATAAAAAGAATCGCCCTCACTTTTATAAAAGTGTTATGTTATTTTTCAGTTTCACAGAAGAAAAAAAATCCTGTAGCAATATGTACTTAAATTTCTTAAAACGGTTCATTTTGCCGCCTTCTCCAATGACTCTTCTGCGATCACGATGTAAGAAACGATTTTTTTTTTTTTTCAAAAACAAAATTTTTCAACACTTTCATATCTGGCAACGCTGCTTCAAGGGGCTAAACGCTAAACGATAAAATAAAAAGAATCGCCCTCACTTTTATAAAAGCGTTATATTATTTTTCAGTTTCAGAGAAGAAAAAAAATCCTGTAGCAATATGTACTTAAATTTCTTATCGCGGTTCATTTTGCCGCCTTCTCCAATGACTCTTCTGCGATCACGATGTAAGAAACGATTTTTTTTTTCAAAAACAAAATTTTTCAACACCTCCATATCTGGCAACGCTGCTTCAAGGGGCTAAACGCTAAACGATAAAATGAAAAGAATCGCCCTCACTTTTATAAAAGGGTTATATTATTTTTCAGTTTCACAGAAGAAAAAAATCCTGTAGCAATATGTACTTAAATTTCTTATCGCGGTTCATTTTGCCGCCTTCTCCAATGACTCTTCTGCGATCACGATGTAAGAAACGATTTTTTTTTTCAAAAACAAAATTTTTCAACACTTCCATATCTGGCAACGCTGCTTCAAGGGGCTAAACGCTAAACGATAAAATAAAAAGAATCGCCCTCACTTTTATAAAAGGGTTATATTATTTTTCAGTTTCACAGAAGAAAAAAAAATCCTGTAGCAATATGTACTTAAATTTCTTATCGCGGTTCATTTTGCCGCCTTCTCCAATGACTCTTCTGCGATCACGATGTAAGAAACGATTTTTTTCATTTCAAAAACAAAATTTTTCAACACCTCCATATCTGGCAACGCTGCTTCAAGGGGCTAAACGCTAAAAGATAAAATGAAAAGAATCGCCCTCACTTTTATAAAAGGGTTATATTATTTTTCAGTTTCACAGAAGAAAAGAAATCCTGTAGCAATATGTACTTAAATTTCTTATCGCGGTTCATTTTGCCGCCTTCTCCAATGACTCTTCTGCGATCACGATGTAAGAAACGATTTTTTTTTTTCAAAAACAAAATTTTTCAACACTTCCATATCTGGCAACGCTGCTTCAAGGGGCTAAACGCTAAACGATAAAATAAAAAGAATCGCCCTCACTTTTATAAAAGGGTTATATTATTTTTCAGTTTCACAGAAGAAAAAAAATCCTGTAGCAATATGTACTTAAATTTCTTATCGCGGTTCATTTTGCCGCCTTCTCCAATGACTCTTCTGCGATCACGGTGTAAGAAACGATTTTTTTTTTCAAAAACAAAATTTTTCAACACTTTCATATCTGGCAACGCTGCTTCAAGGGGCTAAACGCTAAACGATAAAATAAAAAGAATCGCCCTCACTTTTATAAAAGCGTTATATTATTTTTCAGTTTCAGAGAAGAAAAAAAATCCTGTAGCAATATGTACTTAAATTTCTTATCGCGGTTCATTTTGCCGCCTTCTCCAATGACTCTTCTGCGATCACGATGTAAGAAACGATTTTTTTTTTCAAAAACAAAATTTTTCAACACTTCCATATCTGGCAACGCTGCTTCAAGGGGCTAAACGCTAAACGATAAAATAAAAATTATCGCCCTCACTTTTATAAAAGGGTTATATTATTTTTCAGTTTCACAGAAGAAAAAAAATCCTGTAGCAATATGTACTTAAATTTCTTATCGCGGTTCATTTTGCCGCTTTCTCCAATGACTCTTCTGCGATCACGATGTAAGAAACGATTTTTTTTTTCAAAAGCAAAATTTTTCAACACTTCCATATCTGGCAACGCTGCTTCAAGGGGCTAAACGCTAAACGATAAAATAAAAAGAATCGCCCTCACTTTTATAAAAGGGTTATATTATTTTTCAGTTTCACAGAAGAAAAAAAATCCTGTAGCAATATGTACTTAAATTTCTTATCGCGGTTCATTTTGCCGCCTTCTCCAATGACTCTTCTGCGATCACGATGTAAGAAACGATTTTTTTTTTTCAAAAATAATATTTTTCAACACTTCCATATCTGGCAACGCTGCTTCAAGGGGCTAAACGCTAAACGATAAAATAAAAAGAATCGCCCTCACTTTTATAAAAGGGTTATATTATTTTTCAGTTTCACAGAAGAAAAAAAATCCTGTAGCAATATGTACTTAAATTTCTTATCGCGGTTCATTTTGCCGCCTTCTCCAATGACTCTTCTGCGATCACGATGTCAGAAACGATTTTTTTTTTCAAAAACAAAATTTTTCAACACTTCCATATCTGGCAACGCTGCTTCAAGGGGCTAAACGCTAAACGATAGAATAAAAAGAATCGCCCTCACTTTTATAAAAGGGATATTTTATTTTTCAGTTTCACAGAAGAAAAAAATCCTGTAGCAATATGTACTTAAATTTCTTATCGCGGTTCATTTTGCCGCCTTCTTCAATGACTCTTCTGCGATCACGATGTAAGAAACGATTTTTTTTTTTTTCAAAAACAAAATTTTTCAACACTTTCTTATCTGGCAACGCTGCTTCAAGGGGCTAAACGCTAAACGATAAAATAAAAAGAATCGCCCTCACTTTTATAAAAGCGTTATATTATTTTTCAGTTTCAGAGAAGAAAAAAAATCCTGTAGCAATATGTACTTAAATTTCTTATCGCGGTTCATTTTGCCGCCTTCTCCAATGACTCTTCTGCGATCACGATGTAAGAAACGATTTTTTTTTTCAAAAACAAAATTTTTCAACACCTCCATATCCTGCAACGCTGCTTCAAGGGGCTAAACGCTAAACGATAAAATGAAAAGAATCGCCCTCACTTTTATAAAAGGGTTATATTATTTTTCAGTTTCACAGAAGAAATAAATCCTGTAGCAATATGTACTTAAATTTCTTATCGCGGTTCATTTTGCCGCCTTCTCCAATGACTCTTCTGCGATCACGATGTAAGAAACGATTTTTTTTTCAAAAACAAAATTTTTCAACACTTCCATATCTGGCAACGCTGCTTCAAGGGGCTAAACGCTAAACGATAAAATAAAAAGAATCGCCCTCACTTTTATAAAAGGGTTATATTATTTTTCAGTTTCACAGAAGAAAAAAATCCTGTAGCAATATGTACTTAAATTTCTTATCGCGGTTCATTTTGCCGCCTTCTCCAATGACTCTTCTGCGATCACGATGTAAGAAACGATTTTTTTTTTCAAAAACAAAATTTGTCAACACTTCCATATCTGGCAACGCTGCTTCAAGGGGCTAAACGCTAAACGATAAAATAAAAAGAATCGCCCTCACTTTTATAAAAGGGTTATATTATTTTTCAGTTTCACAGAAGAAAAAAAATCCTGTAGCAATATGTACTTAAATTTCTTATCGCGGTTCATTTTGCCGCCTTCTGCGATCACGATGTAAGAAACGATTTTTTTCATTTCAAAAACAAAATTTTTCAACACCTCCATATCTGGCAACGCTGCTTCAAGGGGCTAAACGCTAAACGATAAAATAAAAAGAATCGCCCTCACTTTTATAAAAGGGTTATATTATTTTTCAGTTTCACAGAAGAAAAAAATCCTGTAGCAATATGTACTTAAATTTCTTATCGCGGTTCATTTTGCCGCCTTCTCCAATGACTCTTCTGCGATCACGATGTAAGAAACGATTTTTTTAAAAAAAAAAAAAATTTCAACACCTCCATATCTGGCAATGCTGCTTCAAGGGGCTAAACGCTAAACGATAAAATAAAAAGAATCGCCCTCACTTTTATAAAAGGGTTATGTTATTTTTCAGTTTCACAGAAGAAAAAAAATCCTGTAGCAATATGTACTTAAATTTCTTATCGCGGTTCATTTTGCCGCCTTCTCCAATGACTCTTCTGCGATCACGATGTAAGAAACGATTTTTTTTTTCAAAAACAAAATTTTTCAACACTTCCATATCTGGCAACGCTGCTTCAAGGGGCTAAACGCTAAACGATAAAATAAAAAGAATCGCCCTCACTTTTATAAAAGGGTTATATTATTTTTCAGTTTCACAGAAGAAAAAAAATCCTGTAGCAATATGTACTTAAATTTCTTATCGCGGTTCATTTTGCCGCCTTCTCCAATGACTCTTCTGCGATCACGGTGTAAGAAACGATTTTTTTTTTCAAAAACAAAATTTTTCAACACTTTCATATCTGGCAACGCTGCTTCAAGGGGCTAAACGCTAAACGATAAAATAAAAAGAATCGCCCTCACTTTTATAAAAGCGTTATATTATTTTTCAGTTTCATAGAAGAAAAAAAATCCTGTAGCAATATGTACTTAAATTTCTTATCGCGGTTCATTTTGCCGCCTTCTCCAATGACTCTTCTGCGATCACGATGTAAGAAACGATTTTTTTTTTTCAAAAACAAAATTTTTCAACACTTCCATATCTGGCAACTCTGCTTCAAGGGGCTAAACGCTAAACGATAAAATAAAAAGAATCGCCCTCACTTTTATAAAAGGGTTATATTATTTTTCAGTTTCACAGAAAAAAAAAATCCTGTAGCAATATGTACTTAAATTTCTTATCGCGGTTCATTTTGCCGCCTTCTCCAATGACTCTTCTGCGATCACGATGTAAGAAACGATTTTTTTTTTTTTTCAGAAACAAAATTTTTCAACACTTCCATATCTGGCAACTCTGCTTCAAGGGGCTAAACGCTAAACGATAAAATAAAAAGAATCGCCCTCACTTTTATAAAAGGGTTATATTATTTTTCAGTTTCACAGAAAAAAAAATCCTGTAGTAATATGTACTTAAATTTTTTATCGCGGTTCATTTTGCCGCCTTCTCCAATGACTCTTCTGCGATCACGATGTCAGAAACGATTTTTTTTTCAAAAACAAAATTTTTCAACACTTCCATATCTGGCAACGCTGCTTCAAGGGGCTAAACGCTAAACGATAGAATAAAAAGAATCGCCCTCACTTTTATAAAAGGGATATATTATTTTTCAGTTTCACAGAAGAAAAAAAATCCTGTAGCAATATGTACTTAAATTTCTTATCGCGGTTGACTTTGCCGCCTTCTCCAATGAATCTTCTGCGATCACGATGTAAGAAACGATTTTTTTTTTTTTTTCAAAAACAAAATTTTTCAACACTTTCTTATCTGGCAACGCTGCTTCAAGGGGCTAAACGCTAAACGATAAAATAAAAAGAATCGCCCTCACTTTTATAAAAGCGTTATATTATTTTTCAGTTTCAGAGAAGAAAAAAAATCCTGTAGCAATATGTACTTAAATTTCTTATCGCGGTTCATTTTGCCGCCTTCTCCAATGACTCTTCTGCGATCACGATGTAAGAAACGATATTTTTTTTCAAAAACAAAAATTTTCAACACCTCCATATCTGGCAACGCTGCTTCAAGGGGCTAAACGCTAAACGATAAAATGAAAAGAATCGCCCTCACTTTTATAAAAGGGTTATATTATTTTTCAGTTTCACAGAAGAAAAAAATCCTGTAGCAATATGTACTTAAATTTCTTATCGCGTTTCATTTTGCCGCCTTCTCCAATGACTCTTCTGCGATCACGATGTAAGAAACGATTTTTTTTTCAAAAACAAAATTTTTCAACACTTCCATATCTGGCAACGCTGCTTTAAGGGGCTAAACGCTAAACGATAAAATAAAAAGAATCGCCCTCACTTTTATAAAAGGGTTATATTATTTTTCAGTTTCACAGAAGAAAAAAAATCCTGTAGCAATATGTACTTAAATTTCTTATCGCGGTTCATTTTGCCGCCTTCTCCAATGACTCTTCTGCGATCCCGATGTAAGAAACGATTTTTTTTTTTCAAAAACAAAATTTGTCAACACTTCCATATCTGGCAAAGCTGCTTCAAGGGGCTAAACGCTAAACGATAAAATAAAAAGAATCGCCCTCACTTTTATAAAAGGGTTATATTATTTTTCAGTTTCACAGAAGAAAAAAAATCCTGTAGCAATATGTACTTAAATTTCTTATCGCGGTTCATTTTGCCGCCTTCTGCGATCACGATGTAAGAAACGATTTTTTTTTTTCAAAAACAAAATTTTTCAACACTTCCATATCTGGCAACGCTGCTTCAAGGGGCTAAACGCTAAACGATAAAATAAAAATTATCGCCCTCACTTTTATAAAAGGGTTATATTATTTTTCAGTTTCACAGAAGAAAAAAAATCCTGTAGCAATATGTACTTAAATTTCTTATCGCGGTTCATTTTGCCGCTTTCTCCAATGACTCTTCTGCGATCACGATGTAAGAAACGATTTTTTTTTTAAAGCAAAATTTTTCAACACTTCCATATCTGGCAACGCTGCTTCAAGGGGCTAAACGCTAAACGATAAAATAAAAAGAATCGCCCTCACTTTTATAAAAGGGTTATATTATTTTTCAGTTTCACAGAAGAAAAAAAATCCTGTAGCAATATGTACTTAAATTTCTTATCGCGGTTCATTTTGCCGCCTTCTCCAATGACTCTTCTGCGATCACGATGTAAGAAACGATTTTTTTTTTTCAAAAATAAAATTTTTCAACACTTCCATATCTGGCAACGCTGCTTCAAGGGGCTAAACGCTAAACGATAAAATAAAAAGAATCGCCCTCACTTTTATAAAAGGGTTATATTATTTTTCAGTTTCACAGAAGAAAAAAAATCCTGTAGCAATATGTACTTAAATTTCTTATCGCGGTTCATTTTGCCGCCTTCTGCGATCACGATGTAAGAAACGATTTTTTTTTTTCAAAAACAAAATTTTTCAACACTTCCATATCTGGCAACGCTGCTTCAAGGGGCTAAACGCTAAACGATAAAATAAAAATTATCGCCCTCACTTTTATAAAAGGGTTATATTATTTTTCAGTTTCACAGAAGGAAAAAAATCCTGTAGCAATATGTACTTAAATTTCTTATCGCGGTTCATTTTGCCGCCTTCTCCAATGACTCTTCTGCGATCACGATGTAAGAAACGATTTTTTTTTTTCAAAAACAAAATTTTTCAACACTTCCATATCTGGCAACGCTGCTTCAAGGGGCTAAACGCTAAACGATAAAATAAAAAGAATCGCCCTCACTTTTATAAAAGGGTTATATTATTTTTCAGTTTCACAGAAGAAAAAAAATCCTGTAGCAATATGTACTTAAATTTCTTATCGCGGTTCATTTTGCCGCCTTCTCCAATGACTCTTCTGCGATCACGATGTAAAAAACGATTTTTTTCATTTCAAAAACAAAATTTTTCAACACCTCCATATCTGGCAACGCTGCTTCAAGGGGCTAAACGCTAAAAGATAAAATGAAAAGAATCGCCCTCACTTTTATAAAAGGGTTATATTATTTTTCAGTTTCACAGAAGAAAAGAAATCCTGTAGCAATATGTACTTAAATTTCTTATCGCGGTTCATTTTGCCGCCTTCTCCAATGACTCTTCTGCGATCACGATGTAAGAAACGATTTTTTTTTTTTCAAAAACAAAATTTTTCAACACTTCCATATCTGGCAACGCTGCTTCAAGGGGCTAAACGCTAAACGATAAAATAAAAAGAATCGCCCTCACTTTTATAAAAGGGTTATATTATTTTTCAGTTTCACAGAAGAAAAAAAATCCTGTAGCAATATGTACTGAAATTTCTTATCGCGGTTCATTTTGCCGCCTTCTCCAATGACTCTTCTGCGATCACGGTGTAAGAAACGATTTTTTTTTCAAAAACAAAATTTTTCAACACTTTCATATCTGGCAACGCTGCTTCAAGGGGCTAAACGCTAAACGATAAAATAAAAAGAATCGCCCTCACTTTTATAAAAGCGTTATATTATTTTTCAGTTTCAGAGAAGAAAAAAAATCCTGTAGCAATATGTACTTAAATTTCTTATCGCGGTTCATTTTGCCGCCTTCTCCAATGACTCTTCTGCGATCACGATGTAAGAAACGATTTTTTTTTTTCAAAAACAAAATTTTTCAACACTTCCATATCTGGCAACTCTGCTTCAAGGGGCTAAACGCTAAACGATAAAATAAAAAGAATCGCCCTCACTTTTATAAAAGGGTTATATTATTTTTCAGTTTCACAGAAGAAAAAAATCCTGTAGCAATATGTACTTAAATTTCTTATCGCGGTTCATTTTGCCGCCTTCTCCAATGACTCTTCTGCGATCACGATGTAAGAAACGATTTTTTTTTTTTTTTTTCAGAAACAAAATTTTTCAACACTTCCATATCTGGCAACTCTGCTTCAAGGGGCTAAACGCTAAACGATAAAATAAAAAGAATCGCCTTCACTTTTTAAAAGGGTTATATTATTTTTCAGTTTCACAGGAAAAAAAAATCCTGTAGTAATATGTACTTAAATTTTTTATCGCGGTTCATTTTGCCGCCTTCTCCAATGACTCTTCTGCGATCACGATGTCAGAAACGATTTTTTTTTTCAAAAACAAAATTTTTCAACACTTCCATATCTGGCAACGCTGCTTCAAGGGGCTAAACGCTAAACGATAGAATAAAAAGAATCGCCCTCACTTTTATAAAAGGGATATATTATTTTTCAGTTTCAAAGAAGAAAAAAAATCCTGTAGCAATATGTACTTAAATTTCTTATCGCGGTTGATTTTGCCGCCTTCTCCAATGACTCTTCTGCGATCACGATGTAAGAAACGATTTTTTTTTTTCAAAAACAAAATTTTTCAACACTTTCTTATCTGGCAACGCTGCTTCAAGGGGCTAAACGCTAAACGATAAAATAAAAAGAATCGCCCTCACTTTTATAAAAGCGTTATATTATTTTTCAGTTTCAGAGAAGAAAAAAAATCCTGTAGCAATATCTACTTAAATTTCTTATCGCGGTTCATTTTGCCGCCTTCTCCAATGACTCTTCTTCGATCACGATGTAAGAAACGATTTTTTTTTTCAAAAACAAAATTTTTCAACACCTCCATATCTGGCAACGCTGCTTCAAGGGGCTAAACGCTAAACGATAAAATGAAAAGAATCGCCCTCACTTTTATAAAAGGGTTATATTATTTTTCAGTTTCACAGAAGAAAAAAATCCTGTAGCAATATGTACTTAAATTTCTTATCGCGTTTCATTTTGCCGCCTTCTCCAATGACTCTTCTGCGATCACGATGTAAGAAACGATTTTTTTTTCAAAAACAAAATTTTTCAACACTTCCATATCTGGCAACGCTGCTTCAAGGGGCTAAACGCTAAACGATAAAATAAAAAGAATCGCCCTCACTTTTATAAAAGGGTTATATTATTTTTCAGTTTCACAGAAGAAAAAAAATCCTGTAGCAATATGTACTTAAATTTCTTATCGCGGTTCATTTTGCCGCCTTCTCCAATGACTCTTCTGCGATCCCGATGTAAGAAACGATTTTTTTTTTCAAAAACAAAATTTGTCAACACTTCCATATCTGGCAAAGCTGCTTCAAGGGGCTAAACGCTAAACGATAAAATAAAAAGAATCGCCCTCACTTTTATAAAAGGGTTATATTATTTTTCAGTTTCACAGAAGAAAAAAAATCCTGTAGCAATATGTACTTAAATTTCTTATCGCGGTTCATTTTGCCGCCTTCTGCGATCACGATGTAAGAAACGATTTTTTTTTTCAAAAACAAAATTTTTCAACACTTCCATATCTGGCAACGCTGCTTCAAGGGGCTAAACGCTAAACGATAAAATAAAAATTATCGCCCTCACTTTTATAAAAGGGTTATATTATTTTTCAGTTTCACAGAAGAAAAAAAATCCTGTAGCAATATGTACTTAAATTTCTTATCGCGGTTCATTTTGCCGCTTTCTCCAATGACTCTTCTGCGATCACGATGTAAGAAACGATTTTTTTTTTCAAAAGCAAAATTTTTCAACACTTCCATATCTGGCAACGCTGCTTCAAGGGGCTAAACGCTAAACGATAAAATAAAAAGAATCGCCCTCACTTTTATAAAAGGGTTATATTATTTTTCAGTTTCACAGAAGAAAAAAAATCCTGTAGCAATATGTACTTAAATTTCTTATCGCGGTTCATTTTGCCGTCTTCTCCAATGACTCTTCTGCGATCACGGTGTAAGAAACGATTTTTTTTTCAAAAACAAAATTTTTCAACACTTTCATATCTGGCAACGCTGCTTCAAGGGGCTAAACGCTAAACGATAAAATAAAAAGAATCGCCCTCACTTTTATAAAAGCGTTATATTATTTTTCAGTTTCAGAGAAGAAAAAAAATCCTGTAGCAATATGTACTTAAATTTCTTATCGCGGTTCATTTTGCCGCCTTCTCCAATGACTCTTCTGCGATCACGATGTAAGAAACGATTTTTTTTTTCAAAAACAAAATTTTTCAACACTTCCATATCTGGCAACTCTGCTTCAAGGGGCTAAACGCTAAACGATAAAATAAAAAGAATCGCCCTCACTTTTATAAAAGGGTTATATTATTTTTCAGTTTCACAGAAGAAAAAAATCCTGTAGCAATATATACTTAAATTTCTTATCGCGGTTCATTTTGCCGCCTTCTCCAATGACTCTTCTGCGATCACGATGTAAGAAACGATTTTTTTTTTTTTTTTCAGAAACAAAATTTTTCAACACTTCCATATCTGGCAACTCTGCTTCAAGGGGCTAAACGCTAAACGATAAAATAAAAAGAATCGCCTTCACTTTTTAAAAGGGTTATATTATTTTTCAGTTTCACAGAAAAAAAAATCCTGTAGTAATATGTACTTAAATTTTTTATCGCGGTTCATTTTGCCGCCTTCTCCAATGACTCTTCTGCGATCACGATGTCAGAAACGATTTTTTTTTTCAAAAACAAAATTTTTCAACACTTCCATATCTGGCAACGCTGCTTCAAGGGGCTAAACGCTAAACGATAGAATAAAAAGAATCGCCCTCACTTTTATAAAAGGGATATATTATTTTTCAGTTTCACAGAAGAAAAAAAATCCTGTAGCAATATGTACTTAAATTTCTTATCGCGGTTGATTTTGCCGCCTTCTCCAATGACTCTTCTGCGATCACGATGTAAGAAACGATTTTTTTTTTTTCAAAAACAAAATTTTTCAACACTTTCTTATCTGGCAACGCTGCTTCAAGGGGCTAAACGCTAAACGATAAAATAAAAAGAATCGCCCTCACTTTTATAAAAGCGTTATATTATTTTTCAGTTTCAGAGAAGAAAAAAAATCCTGTAGCAATATGTACTTAAATTTCTTATCGCGGTTCATTTTGCCGCCTTCTCCAATGACTCTTCTTCGATCACGATGTAAGAAACGATTTTTTTTTTTCAAAAACAAAATTTTTCAACACCTCCATATCTGGCAACGCTGCTTCAAGGGGCTAAACGCTAAACGATAAAAGGAAAAGAATCGCCCTCACTTTTATAAAAGGGTTATATTATTTTTCAGTTTCACAGAAGAAAAAAATCCTGTAGCAATATGTACTTAAATTTCTTATCGCGTTTCATTTTGCCGCCTTCTCCAATGACTCTTCTGCGATCACGATGTAAGAAACGATTTTTTTTTCAAAAACAAAATTTTTCAACACTTCCATATCTGGCAACGCTGCTTCAAGGGGCTAAACGCTAAACGATAAAATAAAAAGAATCGCCCTCACTTTTATAAAAGGGTTATATTATTTTTCAGTTTCACAGAAGAAAAAAAATCCTGTAGCAATATGTACTTAAATTTCTTATCGCGGTTCATTTTGCCGCCTTCTCCAATGACTCTTCTGCGATCCCGATGTAAGAAACGATTTTTTTTTTCAAAAACAAAATTTGTCAACACTTCCATATCTGGCAAAGCTGC
This sequence comes from Maratus speciosus, assembly GCA_963932465.1. Taxonomy (NCBI): domain Eukaryota; kingdom Metazoa; phylum Arthropoda; class Arachnida; order Araneae; family Salticidae; genus Maratus; species Maratus speciosus. The sequence continues at coordinate 134,716,688 of OZ010799.1, forward strand.
TTCAAGGGGCTAAACGCTAAACGATAAAATAAAAAGAATCGCCCTCACTTTTATAAAAGGGTTATATTATTTTTCAGTTTCACAGAAGAAAAAAAATCCTGTAGCAATATGTACTTAAATTTCTTATCGCGGTTCATTTTGCCGCCTTCTGCGATCACGATGTAAGAAACGATTTTTTTTTTCAAAAACAAAATTTTTCAACACTTCCATATCTGGCAACGCTGCTTCAAGGGGCTAAACGCTAAACGATAAAATAAAAAGAATCGCCCTCACTTTTATAAAAGGGTTATATTATTTTTCAGTTTCACAGAAGAAAAAAAATCCTGTAGCAATATGTACTTAAATTTCTTATCGCGGTTCATTTTGCCGCCTTCTCCAATGACTCTTCTGCGATCACGATGTAAGAAACGATTTTTTTTTTTCAAAAATAAAATTTTTCAACACTTCCATATCTGGCAACGCTGCTTCAAGGGGCTAAACGCTAAACGATAAAATAAAAAGAATCGCCCTCACTTTTATAAAAGGGTTATATTATTTTTCAGTTTCACAGAAAAAAAATCCTGTAGTAATATGTACTTAAATTTTTTATCGCGGTTCATTTTGCCGCCTTCTCCAATGACTCTTCTGCGATCACGATGTCAGAAACGATTTTTTTTTTCAAAAACAAAATTTTTCAACACTTCCATATCTGGCAACGCTGCTTCAAGGGGCTAAACGCTAAACGATAGAATAAAAAGAATCGCCCTCACTTTTATAAAAGGGATATATTATTTTTCAGTTTCACAGAAGAAAAAAAATCCTGTAGCAATATGTACTTAAATTTCTTATCGCGGTTGATTTTGCCGCCTTCTCCAATGACTCTTCTGCGATCACGATGTAAGAAACGATTTTTTTTTTTTCAAAAACAAAATTTTTCAACACTTTCTTATCTGGCAACGCTGCTTCAAGGGGCTAAACGCTAAACGATAAAATAAAAAGAATCGCCCTCACTTTTATAAAAGCGTTATATTATTTTTCAGTTTCAGAGAAGAAAAAAAATCCTGTAGCAATATGTACTTAAATTTCTTATCGCGGTTCATTTTGCCGCCTTCTCCAATGACTCTTCTGCGATCACGATGTAAGAAACGATTTTTTTTTTCAAAAACAAAATTTTTCAACACCTCCATATCTGGCAACGCTGCTTCAAGGGGCTAAACGCTAAACGATAAAATGAAAAGAATCGCCCTCACTTTTATAAAAGGGTTATATTATTTTTCAGTTTCACAGAAGAAAAAAATCCTGTAGCAATATGTACTTAAATTTCTTATCGCGTTTCATTTTGCCGCCTTCTCCAATGACTCTTCTGCGATCACGATGTAAGAAACGATTTTTTTTTCAAAAACAAAATTTTTCAACACTTCCATATCTGGCAACGCTGCTTCAAGGGGCTAAACGCTAAACGATAAAATAAAAAGAATCGCCCTCACTTTTATAAAAGGGTTATATTATTTTTCAGTTTCACAGAAGAAAAAAAATCCTGTAGCAATATGTACTTAAATTTCTTATCGCGGTTCATTTTGCCGCCTTCTCCAATGACTCTTCTGCGATCACGATGTCAGAAACGATTTTTTTTTTCAAAAACAAAATTTTTCAACACTTCCATATCTGGCAACGCTGCTTCAAGGGGCTAAACGCTAAACGATAGAATAAAAAGAATCGCCCTCACTTTTATAAAAGGGATATATTATTTTTCAGTTTCACAGAAGAAAAAAAATCCTGTAGCAATATGTACTTAAATTTCTTATCGCGGTTGATTTTGCCGCCTTCTCCAATGACTCTTCTGCGATCACGATGTAAGAAACGATTTTTTTTTTTTTCAAAAACAAAATTTTTCAACACTTTCTTATCTGGCAACGCTGCTTCAAGGGGCTAAACGCTAAACGATAAAATAAAAAGAATCGCCCTCACTTTTATAAAAGCGTTATATTATTTTTCAGTTTCAGAGAAGAAAAAAAATCCTGTAGCAATATGTACTTAAATTTCTTATCGCGGTTCATTTTGCCGCCTTCTCCAATGACTCTTCTGCGATCACGATGTAAGAAACGATTTTTTTTTTCAAAAACAAAATTTTTCAACACCTCCATATCTGGCAACGCTGCTTCAAGGGGCTAAACGCTAAACGATAAAATGAAAAGAATCGCCCTCACTTTTATAAAAGGGTTATATTATTTTTCAGTTTCACAGAAGAAAAAAATCCTGTAGCAATATGTACTTAAATTTCTTATCGCGTTTCATTTTGCCGCCTTCTCTAATGACTCTTCTGCGATCACGATGTAAGAAACGATTTTTTTTTCAAAAACAAAATTTTTCAACACTTCCATATCTGGCAACGCTGCTTCAAGGGGCTAAACGCTAAACGATAAAATAAAAAGAATCGCCCTCACTTTTATAAAAGGGTTATATTATTTTTCAGTTTCACAGAAGAAAAAAAATCCTGTAGCAATATGTACTTAAATTTCTTATCGCGGTTCATTTTGCCGCCTTCTCCAATGACTCTTCTGCGATCACGATGTCAGAAACGATTTTTTTTTTCAAAAACAAAATTTTTCAACACTTCCATATCTGGCAACGCTGCTTCAAGGGGCTAAACGCTAAACGATAGAATAAAAAGAATCGCCCTCACTTTTATAAAAGGGATATATTATTTTTCAGTTTCACAGAAGAAAAAAAATCCTGTAGCAATATGTACTTAAATTTCTTATCGCGGTTCATTTTGCCGCCTTCTCCAATGACTCTTCTGCGATCACGATGTAAGAAACGATTTTTTTTTTTTTTCAAAAACAAAATTTTTCAACACTTTCTTATCTGGCAACGCTGCTTCAAGGGGCTAAACGCTAAACGATAAAATAAAAAGAATCGCCCTCACTTTTATAAAAGCGTTATATTATTTTTCAGTTTCAGCGAAGAAAAAAAATCCTGTAGCAGTATGTACTTAAATTTCTTATCGCGGTTCATTTTGCCGCCTTCTCCAATGACTCTTCTGCGATCACGATGTAAGAAACGATTTTTTTTTTCAAAAACAAAATTTTTCAACACCTCCATATCTGGCAACGCTGCTTCAAGGGGCTAAACGCTAAACGATAAAATGAAAAGAATCGCCCTCACTTTTATAAAAGGGTTATATTATTTTTCAGTTTCACAGAAGATAAAAATCCTGTAGCAATATGTACTTAAATTTCTTATCGCGGTTCATTTTGCCGCCTTCTCCAATGACTCTTCTGCGATCACGATGTAAGAAACGATTTTTTTTTCAAAAACAAAATTTTTCAACACTTCCATATCTGGCAACGCTGCTTCAAGGGGCTAAACGCTAAACGATAAAATAAAAAGAATCGCCCTCACTTTTATAAAAGGGTTATATTATTTTTCAGTTTCACAGAAGAAAAAAAATCCTGTAGCAATATGTACTTAAATTTCTTATCGCGGTTCATTTTGCCGCCTTCTCCAATGACTCTTCTGCGATCACGATGTAAGAAACGATTTTTTTTTTGAAAAACAAAATTTGTCAACACTTCCATATCTGGCAACGCTGCTTCAAGGGGCTAAACGCTAAACGATAAAATAAAAAGAATCGCCCTCACTTTTATAAAAGGGTTATATTATTTTTCAGTTTCACAGAAGGAAAAAAATCCTGTAGCAATATGTACTTAAATTCCTTATCGCGGTTCATTTTGCCGCCTTCTGCGATCACGATGTAAGAAACGATTTTTTTCATTTCAAAAACAAAATTTTTCAACACCTCCATATCTGGCAACGCTGCTTCAAGGGGCTAAACGCTAAACGATAAAATAAAAAGAATCGCCCTCACTTTTATAAAAGGGTTATATTATTTTTCAGTTTCACAGAAGAAAAAAATCCTGTAGCAATATGTACTTAAATTTCTTATCGCGGTTCATTTTGCCGCCTTCTCCAATGACTCTTCTGCGATCACGATGTAAGAAACGATTTTTTTTTCAAAAACAAAATTTTTCAACACTTCCATATCTGGCAACGCTGCTTCAATGGGCTAAACGCTAAACGATAAAATAAAAAGAATCGCCCTCACTTTTATAAAAGGGTTATATTATTTTTCAGTTTCACAGAAGAAAAAAAATCCTGTAGCAATATGTACTTAAATTTCTTATCGCGGTTCATTTTGCCGCCTTCTCCAATGACTCTTCTGCGATCACGATGTAAGAAACGATTTTTTTTTTCAAAAACAAAATTTGTCAACACTTCCATATCTGGCAACGCTGCTTCAAGGGGCTAAGCGCCAAACGATAAAATAAAAAGAATCGCCCTCACTTTTATAAAAGGGTTATATTATTTTTCAGTTTCACAGAAGAAAAAAAATCCTGTAGCAATATGTACTTAAATTTCTTATCGCGGTTCATTTTACCGCCTTCTGCGATCACGATGTAAGAAACGATTTTTTTCCTTTCAAAAACAAAATTTTTCAACACCTCCATATCTGGCAACGCTGCTTCAAGGGGCTAAACGCTAAAAGATAAAATGAAAAGAATCGCCCTCACTTTTATAAAAGGGTTATATTATTTTTCAGTTTCACAGAAGAAAAAAAATCCTGTAGCAATATGTACTTAAATTTCTTATCGCGGTTCATTTTGCCGCCTTCTCCAATGACACTTCTGCGATCACGATGTAAGAAACGATTTTTTTTTTCAAAAACAAAATTTGTCAACACTTCCATATCTGGCAACGCTGCTTCAAGGGGCTAAACGCTAAACGATAAAATAAAAAGAATCGCCCTCACTTTTATAAAAGCGTTATATTATTTTTCAGTTTCAGAGAAGAAAAAAAATCCTGTAGCAATATGTACTTAAATTTCTTATCGCGGTTCATTTTGCCGCCTTCTCCAATGACTCTTCTGCGATCACGATGTAAGAAACGATTTTTTTCATTTGAAAAACAAAATTTTTCAACATCTCCATATCTGGCAACGCTGCTTCAAGGGGCTAAACGCTAAAAGATAAAATGAAAAGAATCGCCCTCACTTTTATAAAAGGGTTATATTATTTTTCAGTTTCACAGAAGAAAAAAAATCCTGTAGCAATATGTACTTAAATTTCTTATCGCGGTTCATTTTGCCGCCTTCTCCAATGACTCTTCTGCGATCACGATGTAAGAAACGATTTTTTTTTTCAAAAACAAAATTTGTCAACACTTCCATATCTGGCAACGCTGCTTCAAGGGGCTAAACGCTAAACGATAAAATAAAAAGAATCGCCCTCACTTTTATAAAAGCGTTATATTATTTTTCAGTTTCAGAGAAGAAAAAAAATCCTGTAGCAATATGTACTTAAATTTCTTATCGCGGTTCATTTTGCCGCCTTCTCCAATGACTCTTCTGCGATCACGATGTAAGAAACGATTTTTTTCATTTCAAAAACAAAATTTTTCAACACCTCCATATCTGGCAACGCTGCTTCAAGGGGCTAAACGCTAAAAGATAAAATGAAAAGAATCGCCCTCACTTTTATAAAAGGGTTATATTATTTTTCAGTTTCACAGAAGAAAAAAAAATCCTGTAGCAATATGTACTTAAATTTCTTATCGCGGTTCATTTTGCCGCCTTCTCCAATGACTCTTCTGCGATCACGGTGTAAGAAACGATTTTTTTTTTCAAAAACAAAATTTTTCAACACTTTCATATCTGGAAACGCTGGTTCAAGGGGCTAAACGCTAAACGATAAAATAAAAAGAATCGCCCTCACTTTTATAAAAGCGTTATATTATTTTTCAGTTTCAGAGAAGAAAAAAAATCCTGTAGCAATATGTACTTAAATTTCTTATCGCGGTTCATTTTGCCGCCTTCTCCAATGACTCTTCTGCGATCACGATGTAAGAAACGATTTTTTTTTTTTTTTCAAAAACAAAATTTTTCAACACTTCCATATCTGGCAACGCTGCTTCAAGGGGCTAAACGCTAAACGATAAAATGAAAAGAATCGCCCTCACTTTTATAAAAGGGTTATATTATTTTTCAGTTTCACAGAAGAAAAAAATCCTGTAGCAATATGTACTTAAATTTCTTATCGCGGTTCATTTTGCCGCCTTCTCCAATGACTCTTCTGCGATCACGATGTAAGAAACGATTTTTTTTTTCAAAAACAAAATTTGTCAACACTTCCATATCTGGCAACGCTGCTTCAAGGGGCTAAACGCTAAACGATAAAATAAAAAGAATCGCCCTCACTTTTATAAAAGGGTTATATTATTTTTCAGTTTCACAGAAGAAAAAAAATCCTGTAGCAATATGTACTTAAATTTCTTATCGCGGTTCATTTTGCCGCCTTCTCCAATGACTCTTCTGCGATCACGATGTAAGAAACGATTTTTTTTTTTCAAAAACAAAATTTTTCAACACTTCCATATCTGGCAACGCTGCTTCAAGGGGCTAAACGCTAAACGATAAAATGAAAAGAATCGCCCTCACTTTTATAAAAGGGTTATATTATTTTTCAGTTTCACAGAAGAAAAAAATCCTGTAGCAATATGTACTTAAATTTCTTATCGCGGTTCATTTTGCCGCCTTCTCCAATGACTCTTCTGCGATCACGATGTAGGAAACGATTTTTTTTTTCAAAAACAAAATTTGTCAACACTTCCATATCTGGCAACGCTGCTTCAAGGGGCTAAACGCTAAACGATAAAATGAAAAGAATCGCCCTCACTTTTATAAAAGGGTTATATTATTTTTCAGTTTCACAGAAGAAAAAAATCCTGTAGCAATATGTACTTAAATTTCTTATCGCGGTTCATTTTGCCGCCTTCTGCGATCACGATGTAAGAAACGATTTTTTTCATTTCAAAAACAAAATTTTTGAACACCTCCATATCTGGCAACGCTGCTTCAAGGGGCTAAACGCTAAACGATAAAATAAAAAGAATCGCCCTCACTTTTATAAAAGGGTTATATTATTTTTCAGTTTCACAGAAGAAAAAAATCCTGTAGCAATATGTACTTAAATTTCTTATCGCGGTTCATTTTGCCGCCTTCTCCAATGACTCTTCTGCGATCACGATGTAAGAAACGATTTTTTTTTCAAAAACAAAATTTTTCAACACTTCCATATCTGGCAACGCTGCTTCAAGGGGCTAAACGCTAAACGATAAAATAAAAAGAATCGCCCTCACTTTTATAAAAGGGTTATATTATTTTTCAGTTTCACAGAAGAAAAAAAATCCTGTAGCAATATGTACTTAAATTTCTTATCGCGGTTCATTTTGCCGCCTTCTCCAATGACTCTTCTGCGATCACGATGTAAGAAACGATTTTTTTTTTCAAAAACAAAATTTGTCAACACTTCCATATCTGGCAACGCTGCTTCAAGGGGCTAAGCGCTAAACGATAAAATAAAAAGAATCGCCCTCACTTTTATAAAAGGGTTATATTATTTTTCAGTTTCACAGAAGAAAAAAAATCCTGTAGCAATATGTACTTAAATTTCTTATCGCGGTTCATTTTACCGCCTTCTGCGATCACGATGTAAGAAACGATTTTTTTCCTTTCAAAAACAAAATTTTTCAACACCTCCATATCTGGCAACGCTGCTTCAAGGGGCTAAACGCTAAAAGATAAAATGAAAAGAATCGCCCTCACTTTTATAAAAGGGTTATATTATTTTTCAGTTTCACAGAAGAAAAAAAATCCTGTAGCAATATGTACTTAAATTTCTTATCGCGGTTCATTTTGCCGCCTTCTCCAATGACACTTCTGCGATCACGATGTAAGAAACGATTTTTTTTTTCAAAAACAAAATTTGTCAACACTTCCATATCTGGCAACGCTGCTTCAAGGGGCTAAACGCTAAACGATAAAATAAAAAGAATCGCCCTCACTTTTATAAAAGCGTTATATTATTTTTCAGTTTCAGAGAAGAAAAAAAATCCTGTAGCAATATGTACTTAAATTTCTTATCGCGGTTCATTTTGCCGCCTTTTCCAATGACTCTTCTGCGATCACGATGTAAGAAACGATTTTTTTCATTTGAAAAACAAAATTTTTCAACACCTCCATATCTGGCAACGCTGCTTCAAGGGGCTAAACGCTAAAAGATAAAATGAAAAGAATCGCCCTCACTTTTATAAAAGGGTTATATTATTTTTCAGTTTCACAGAAGAAAAAAAATCCTGTAGCAATATGTACTTAAATTTCTTATCGCGGTTCATTTTGCCGCCTTCTCCAATGACTCTTCTGCGATCACGATGTAAGAAACGATTTTTTTTTTCAAAAACAAAATTTGTCAACACTTCCATATCTGGCAACGCTGCTTCAAGGGGCTAAACGCTAAACGATAAAATAAAAAGAATCGCCCTCACTTTTATAAAAGCGTTATATTATTTTTCAGTTTCAGAGAAGAAAAAAAATCCTGTAGCAATATGTACTTAAATTTCTTATCGCGGTTCATTTTGCCGCCTTCTCCAATGACTCTTCTGCGATCACGATGTAAGAAACGATTTTTTTTTCAAAAACAAAATTTTTCAACACTTCCATATCTGGCAACGCTGCTTCAAGGGGCTAAACGCTAAACGATAAAATAAAAAGAATCGCCCTCACTTTTATAAAAGGGTTATATTATTTTTCAGTTTCACAGAAGAAAAAAAATCCTGTAGCAATATGTACTTAAATTTCTTATCGCGGTTCATTTTGCCGCCTTCTGCGATCACGATGTAAGAAACGATTTTTTTCATTTCAAAAACAAAATTTTTGAACACCTCCATATCTGGCAACGCTGCTTCAAGGGGCTAAACGCTAAACGATAAAATAAAAAGAATCGCCCTCACTTTTATAAAAGGGTTATATTATTTTTCAGTTTCACAGAAGAAAAAAATCCTGTAGCAATATGTACTTAAATTTCTTATCGCGGTTCATTTTGCCGCCTTCTCCAATGACTCTTCTGCGATCACGATGTAAGAAACGATTTTTTTTTCAAAAACAAAATTTTTCAACACTTCCATATCTGGCAACGCTGCTTCAAGGGGCTAAACGCTAAACGATAAAATAAAAAGAATCGCCCTCACTTTTATAAAAGGGTTATATTATTTTTCAGTTTCACAGAAGAAAAAAAATCCTGTAGCAATATGTACTTAAATTTCTTATCGCGGTTCATTTTGCCGCCTTCTCCAATGACTCTTCTGCGATCACGATGTAAGAAACGATTTTTTTTTTCAAAAACAAAATTTGTCAACACTTCCATATCTGGCAACGCTGCTTCAAGGGGCTAAGCGCTAAACGATAAAATAAAAAGAATCGCCCTCACTTTTATAAAAGGGTTATATTATTTTTCAGTTTCACAGAAGAAAAAAAATCCTGTAGCAATATGTACTTAAATTTCTTATCGCGGTTCATTTTACCGCCTTCTGCGATCACGATGTAAGATACGATTTTTTTCCTTTCAAAAACAAAATTTTTCAACACCTCCATATCTGGCAACGCTGCTTCAAGGGGCTAAACGCTAAAAGATAAAATGAAAAGAATCGCCCTCACTTTTATAAAAGGGTTATATTATTTTTCAGTTTCACAGAAGAAAAAAAATCCTGTAGCAATATGTACTTAAATTTCTTATCGCGGTTCATTTTGCCGCCTTCTCCAATGACACTTCTGCGATCACGATGTAAGAAACGATTTTTTTTTTTCAAAAACAAAATTTGTCAACACTTCCATATCTGGCAACGCTGCTTCAAGGGGCTAAACGCTAAACGATAAAATAAAAAGAATCGCCCTCACTTTTATAAAAGCGTTATATTATTTTTCAGTTTCAGAGAAGAAAAAAAATCCTGTAGCAATATGTACTTAAATTTCTTATCGCGGTTCATTTTGCCGCCTTTTCCAATGACTCTTCTGCGATCACGATGTAAGAAACGATTTTTTTCATTTGAAAAACAAAATTTTTCAACACCTCCATATCTGGCAACGCTGCTTCAAGGGGCTAAACGCTAAAAGATAAAATGAAAAGAATCGCCCTCACTTTTATAAAAGGGTTATATTATTTTTCAGTTTCACAGAAGAAAAAAAATCCTGTAGCAATATGTACTTAAATTTCTTATCGCGGTTCATTTTGCCGCCTTCTCCAATGACTCTTCTGCGATCACGATGTAAGAAACGATTTTTTTTTTCAAAAACAAAATTTGTCAACACTTCCATATCTGGCAACGCTGCTTCAAGGGGCTAAACGCTAAACGATAAAATAAAAAGAATCGCCCTCACTTTTATAAAAGCGTTATATTATTTTTCAGTTTCAGAGAAGAAAAAAAATCCTGTAGCAATATGTACTTAAATTTCTTATCGCGGTTCATTTTGCCGCCTTCTCCAATGACTCTTCTGCGATCACGATGTAAGAAACGATTTTTTTCATTTCAAAAACAAAATTTTTCAACACCTCCATATCTGGCAACGCTGCTTCAAGGGGCTAAACGCTAAAAGATAAAATGAAAAGAATCGCCCTCACTTTTATAAAAGGGTTATATTATTTTTCAGTTTCACAGAAGAAAAAAAATCCTGTAGCAATATGTACTTAAATTTCTTATCGCGGTTCATTTTACCGCCTTCTGCGATCACGATGTAAGAAACGATTTTTTTCCTTTCAAAAACAAAATTTTTCAACACCTCCATATCTGGCAACGCTGCTTCAAGGGGCTAAACGCTAAAAGATAAAATGAAAAGAATCGCCCTCACTTTTATAAAAGGGTTATATTATTTTTCAGTTTCACAGAAGAAAAAAAATCCTGTAGCAATATGTACTTAAATTTCTTATCGCGGTTCATTTTACCGCCTTCTCCAATGACTCTTCTGCGATCACGATGTAAGAAACGATTTTTTTCATTTCAAAAACAAAATTTGTCAACACTTCCATATCTGGCAACGCTGCTTCAAGGGGCTAAGCGCTAAACGATAAAATAAAAAGAATCGCCCTCACTTTTATAAAAGGGTTATATTATTTTTCAGTTTCACAGAAGAAAAAAAATCCTGTAGCAATATGTACTTAAATTTCTTATCGCGGTTCATTTTACCGCCTTCTGCGATCACGATGTAAGAAACGATTTTTTTCCTTTCAAAAACAAAATTTTTCAACACCTCCATATCTGGCAACGCTGCTTCAAGGGGCTAAACGCTAAAAGATAAAATGAAAAGAATCGCCCTCACTTTTATAAAAGGGTTATATTATTTTTCAGTTTCACAGAAGAAAAAAAATCCTGTAGCAATATGTACTTAAATTTCTTATCGCGGTTCATTTTGCCGCCTTCTCCAATGACACTTCTGCGATCACGATGTAAGAAACGATTTTTTTTTTCAAAAACAAAATTTGTCAACACTTCCATATCTGGGAACGCTGCTTCAAGGGGCTAAACGCTAAACGATAAAATAAAAAGAATCGCCCTCACTTTTATAAAAGCGTTATATTATTTTTCAGTTTCAGAGAAGAAAAAAAATCCTGTAGCAATATGTACTTAAATTTCTTATCGCGGTTCATTTTGCCGCCTTTTCCAATGACTCTTCTGCGATCACGATGTAAGAAACGATTTTTTTCATTTGAAAAACAAAATTTTTCAACACCTCCATATCTGGCAACGCTGCTTCAAGGGGCTAAACGCTAAAAGATAAAATGAAAAGAATCGCCCTCACTTTTATAAAAGGGTTATATTATTTTTCAGTTTCACAGAAGAAAAAAAATCCTGTAGCAATATGTACTTAAATTTCTTATCGCGGTTCATTTTGCCGCCTTCTCCAATGACTCTTCTGCGATCACGATGTAAGAAACGATTTTTTTTTTTCAAAAACAAAATTTGTCAACACTTCCATATCTGGCAACGCTGCTTCAAGGGGCTAAACGCTAAACGATAAAATAAAAAGAATCGCCCTCACTTTTATAAAAGCGTTATATTATTTTTCAGTTTCAGAGAAGAAAAAAAATCCTGTAGCAATATGTACTTAAATTTCTTATCGCGGTTCATTTTGCCGCCTTCTCCAATGACTCTTCTGCGATCACGATGTAAGAAACGATTTTTTTCATTTCAAAAACAAAATTTTTCAACACCTCCATATCTGGCAACGCTGCTTCAAGGGGCTAAACGCTAAAAGATAAAATGAAAAGAATCGCCCTCACTTTTATAAAAGGGTTATATTATTTTTCAGTTTCACAGAAGAAAAAAAATCCTGTAGCAATATGTACTTAAATTTCTTATCGCGGTTCATTTTGCCGCCTTCTCCAATGACTCTTCTGCGATCACGGTGTAAGAAACGATTTTTTTTTCAAAAACAAAATTTTTCAACACTTTCATATCTGGAAACGCTGGTTCAAGGGGCTAAACGCTAAACGATAAAATAAAAAGAATCGCCCTCACTTTTATAAAAGCGTTATATTATTTTTCAGTTTCAGAGAAGAAAAAAAATCCTGTAGCAATATGTACTTAAATTTCTTATCGCGGTTCATTTTGCCGCCTTCTCCAATGACTCTTCTGCGATCACGATGTAAGAAACGATTTTTTTTTTTTCAAAAACAAAATTTTTCAACACTTCCATATCTGGCAACGCTGCTTCAAGGGGCTAAACGCTAAACGATAAAATGAAAAGAATCGCCCTCACTTTTATAAAAGGGTTATATTATTTTTCAGTTTCACAGAAGAAAAAAATCCTGTAGCAATATGTACTTAAATTTCTTATCGCGGTTCATTTTGCCGCCTTCTCCAATGACTCTTCTGCGATCACGATGTAAGAAACGATTTTTTTTTCAAAAACAAAATTTTTCAACACTTCCATATCTGGCAACTCTGCTTCAAGGGGCTAAACGCTAAACGATAAAATAAAAAGAATCGCCCTCACTTTTATAAAAGTGTTATATTATTTTTCAGTTTCACAGAAGAAAAAAATCCTGTAGCAATATGTACTTAAATTTCTTATCGCGGTTCATTTTGCCGCCTTCTCCAATGACTCTTCTGCGATCACGATGTAAGAAACGATTTTTTTTTTCAAAAAAAAAATTTTTCAACACTTCCATATCTGGCAACTCTGCTTCAAGGGGCTAAACGCTAAACAATAAAAAAAAAACAATCGCCCTCACTTTTATAAAAGTGTTATATTATTTTTCAGTTTCACAGAAAAAAAAAATCCTGTAGTAATATGTACTTAATTTTTTTATCGCGGTTCATTTTGCCGCCTTCTCCAATGACACTTCTGCGATCACGATGTAAGAAACGATTTTTTTTTTCAAAAACAAAATTTTTCAACACTTTTATATCTGGCAACGCTGCTTCAAGGGGCTAAACGCTAAACGATAAAATAAAAAGAATCGCCCTCACTTTTATAAAAGCGTTATATTATTTTTCAGTTTCAGAGAAGAAAAAAAAATCCTGTAGCAATATGTACTTAAATTTCTTATCGCGGTTCATTTTGCCGCCTTCTCCAATGACTCTTCTGCGATCACGATGTAAGAAACGATTTTTTTCATTTCAAAAACAAAATTTTTCAACACCTCCATATCTGGCAACGTTGCTTCAAGGGGCTAAATGCTAAACGATAAAATGAAAAGAATCGCCCTCACTTTTATAAAAGGGTTATATTATTTTTCAGTTTCACAGAAGAAAGAAAATCCTGTAGCAATATGTACTTAAATTTCTTATCGCGGTTCATTTTACCGCCTTCTCCAATGACTCTTCTGCGATCACGATGTAAGAAACGATTTTTTTCATTTCAAAAACAAAATTTGTCAACACTTCCATATCTGGCAACGCTGCTTCAAGGGGCTAAGCGCTAAACGATAAAATAAAAAGAATCGCCCTCACTTTTATAAAAGGGTTATATTATTTTTCAGTTTCACAGAAGAAAAAAAATCCTGTAGCAATATGTACTTAAATTTCTTATCGCGGTTCATTTTACCGCCTTCTGCGATCACGATGTAAGAAACGATTTTTTTCCTTTCAAAAACAAAATTTTTCAACACCTCCATATCTGGCAACGCTGCTTCAAGGGGCTAAACGCTAAAAGATAAAATGAAAAGAATCGCCCTCACTTTTATAAAAGGGTTATATTATTTTTCAGTTTCACAGAAGAAAAAAAATCCTGTAGCAATATGTACTTAAATTTCTTATCGCGGTTCATTTTGCCGCCTTCTCCAATGACACTTCTGCGATCACGATGTAAGAAACGATTTTTTTTTTCAAAAACAAAATTTGTCAACACTTCCATATCTGGCAACGCTGCTTCAAGGGGCTAAACGCTAAACGATAAAATAAAAAGAATCGCCCTCACTTTTATAAAAGCGTTATATTATTTTTCAGTTTCAGAGAAGAAAAAAAATCCTGTAGCAATATGTACTTAAATTTCTTATCGCGGTTCATTTTGCCGCCTTTTCCAATGACTCTTCTGCGATCACGATGTAAGAAACGATTTTTTTCATTTGAAAAACAAAATTTTTCAACACCTCCATATCTGGCAACGCTGCTTCAAGGGGCTAAACGCTAAAAGATAAAATGAAAAGAATCGCCCTCACTTTTATAAAAGGGTTATATTATTTTTCAGTTTCACAGAAGAAAAAAAATCCTGTAGCAATATGTACTTAAATTTCTTATCGCGGTTCATTTTGCCGCCTTCTCCAATGACTCTTCTGCGATCACGATGTAAGAAACGATTTTTTTTTTCAAAAACAAAATTTGTCAACACTTCCATATCTGGCAACGCTGCTTCAAGGGGCTAAACGCTAAACGATAAAATAAAAAGAATCGCCCTCACTTTTATAAAAGCGTTATATTATTTTTCAGTTTCAGAGAAGAAAAAAAATCCTGTAGCAATATGTACTTAAATTTCTTATCGCGGTTCATTTTACCGCCTTCTCCAATGACTCTTCTGCGATCACGATGTAAGAAACGATTTTTTTCATTTCAAAAACAAAATTTGTCAACACTTCCATATCTGGCAACGCTGCTTCAAGGGGCTAAGCGCTAAACGATAAAATAAAAAGAATCGCCCTCACTTTTATAAAAGGGTTATATTATTTTTCAGTTTCACAGAAGAAAAAAAATCCTGTAGCAATATGTACTTAAATTTCTTATCGCGGTTCATTTTACCGCCTTCTGCGATCACGATGTAAGAAACGATTTTTTTCCTTTCAAAAACAAAATTTTTCAACACCTCCATATCTGGCAACGCTGCTTCAAGGGGCTAAACGCTAAAAGATAAAATGAAAAGAATCGCCCTCACTTTTATAAAAGGGTTATATTATTTTTCAGTTTCACAGAAGAAAAAAAATCCTGTAGCAATATGTACTTAAATTTCTTATCGCGGTTCATTTTGCCGCCTTCTCCAATGACACTTCTGCGATCACGATGTAAGAAACGATTTTTTTTTTCAAAAACAAAATTTGTCAACACTTCCATATCTGGGAACGCTGCTTCAAGGGGCTAAACGCTAAACGATAAAATAAAAAGAATCGCCCTCACTTTTATAAAAGCGTTATATTATTTTTCAGTTTCAGAGAAGAAAAAAAATCCTGTAGCAATATGTACTTAAATTTCTTATCGCGGTTCATTTTGCCGCCTTTTCCAATGACTCTTCTGCGATCACGATGTAAGAAACGATTTTTTTCATTTGAAAAACAAAATTTTTCAACACCTCCATATCTGGCAACGCTGCTTCAAGGGGCTAAACGCTAAAAGATAAAATGAAAAGAATCGCCCTCACTTTTATAAAAGGGTTATATTATTTTTCAGTTTCACAGAAGAAAAAAAATCCTGTAGCAATATGTACTTAAATTTCTTATCGCGGTTCATTTTGCCGCCTTCTCCAATGACTCTTCTGCGATCACGATGTAAGAAACGATTTTTTTTTTTCAAAAACAAAATTTGTCAACACTTCCATATCTGGCAACGCTGCTTCAAGGGGCTAAACGCTAAACGATAAAATAAAAAGAATCGCCCTCACTTTTATAAAAGCGTTATATTATTTTTCAGTTTCAGAGAAGAAAAAAAATCCTGTAGCAATATGTACTTAAATTTCTTATCGCGGTTCATTTTGCCGCCTTCTCCAATGACTCTTCTGCGATCACGATGTAAGAAACGATTTTTTTCATTTCAAAAACAAAATTTTTCAACACCTCCATATCTGGCAACGCTGCTTCAAGGGGCTAAACGCTAAAAGATAAAATGAAAAGAATCGCCCTCACTTTTATAAAAGGGTTATATTATTTTTCAGTTTCACAGAAGAAAAAAAATCCTGTAGCAATATGTACTTAAATTTCTTATCGCGGTTCATTTTGCCGCCTTCTCCAATGACTCTTCTGCGATCACGGTGTAAGAAACGATTTTTTTTTCAAAAACAAAATTTTTCAACACTTTCATATCTGGAAACGCTGGTTCAAGGGGCTAAACGCTAAACGATAAAATAAAAAGAATCGCCCTCACTTTTATAAAAGCGTTATATTATTTTTCAG
Organism: Maratus speciosus; assembly: GCA_963932465.1. Classification (NCBI taxonomy): domain Eukaryota; kingdom Metazoa; phylum Arthropoda; class Arachnida; order Araneae; family Salticidae; genus Maratus; species Maratus speciosus. The sequence goes on from OZ010799.1 coordinate 134,733,148, forward strand.
TTTCAGAGAAGAAAAAAAATCCTGTAGCAATATGTACTTAAATTTCTTATCGCGGTTCATTTTGCCGCCTTCTCCAATGACTCTTCTGCGATCACGATGTAAGAAACGATTTTTTTTTTTTCAAAAACAAAATTTTTCAACACTTCCATATCTGGCAACGCTGCTTCAAGGGGCTAAACGCTAAACGATAAAATGAAAAGAATCGCCCTCACTTTTATAAAAGGGTTATATTATTTTTCAGTTTCACAGAAGAAAAAAATCCTGTAGCAATATGTACTTAAATTTCTTATCGCGGTTCATTTTGCCGCCTTCTCCAATGACTCTTCTGCGATCACGATGTAAGAAACGATTTTTTTTTCAAAAACAAAATTTTTCAACACTTCCATATCTGGCAACTCTGCTTCAAGGGGCTAAACGCTAAACGATAAAATAAAAAGAATCGCCCTCACTTTTATAAAAGTGTTATATTATTTTTCAGTTTCACAGAAGAAAAAAATCCTGTAGCAATATGTACTTAAATTTCTTATCGCGGTTCATTTTGCCGCCTTCTCCAATGACTCTTCTGCGATCACGATGTAAGAAACGATTTTTTTTTTCAAAAAAAAAATTTTTCAACACTTCCATATCTGGCAACTCTGCTTCAAGGGGCTAAACGCTAAACAATAAAAAAAAAACAATCGCCCTCACTTTTATAAAAGTGTTATATTATTTTTCAGTTTCACAGAAAAAAAAAATCCTGTAGTAATATGTACTTAATTTTTTTATCGCGGTTCATTTTGCCGCCTTCTCCAATGACTCTTCTGCGATCACGATGTAAGAAACGATTTTTTTTTTCAAAAACAAAATTTTTCAACACTTTTATATCTGGCAACGCTGCTTCAAGGGGCTAAACGCTAAACGATAAAATAAAAAGAATCGCCCTCACTTTTATAAAAGCGTTATATTATTTTTCAGTTTCAGAGAAGAAAAAAAAATCCTGTAGCAATATGTACTTAAATTTCTTATCGCGGTTCATTTTGCCGCCTTCTCCAATGACTCTTCTGCGATCACGATGTAAGAAACGATTTTTTTCATTTCAAAAACAAAATTTTTCAACACCTCCATATCTGGCAACGTTGCTTCAAGGGGCTAAATGCTAAACGATAAAATGAAAAGAATCGCCCTCACTTTTATAAAAGGGTTATATTATTTTTCAGTTTCACAGAAGAAAGAAAATCCTGTAGCAATATGTACTTAAATTTCTTATCGCGGTTCATTTTACCGCCTTCTCCAATGACTCTTCTGCGATCACGATGTAAGAAACGATTTTTTTCATTTCAAAAACAAAATTTGTCAACACTTCCATATCTGGCAACGCTGCTTCAAGGGGCTAAGCGCTAAACGATAAAATAAAAAGAATCGCCCTCACTTTTATAAAAGGGTTATATTATTTTTCAGTTTCACAGAAGAAAAAAAATCCTGTAGCAATATGTACTTAAATTTCTTATCGCGGTTCATTTTACCGCCTTCTGCGATCACGATGTAAGAAACGATTTTTTTCCTTTCAAAAACAAAATTTTTCAACACCTCCATATCTGGCAACGCTGCTTCAAGGGGCTAAACGCTAAAAGATAAAATGAAAAGAATCGCCCTCACTTTTATAAAAGGGTTATATTATTTTTCAGTTTCACAGAAGAAAAAAAATCCTGTAGCAATATGTACTTAAATTTCTTATCGCGGTTCATTTTGCCGCCTTCTCCAATGACACTTCTGCGATCACGATGTAAGAAACGATTTTTTTTTTTCAAAAACAAAATTTGTCAACACTTCCATATCTGGCAACGCTGCTTCAAGGGGCTAAACGCTAAACGATAAAATAAAAAGAATCGCCCTCACTTTTATAAAAGCGTTATATTATTTTTCAGTTTCAGAGAAGAAAAAAAATCCTGTAGCAATATGTACTTAAATTTCTTATCGCGGTTCATTTTGCCGCCTTTTCCAATGACTCTTCTGCGATCACGATGTAAGAAACGATTTTTTTCATTTGAAAAACAAAATTTTTCAACACCTCCATATCTGGCAACGCTGCTTCAAGGGGCTAAACGCTAAAAGATAAAATGAAAAGAATCGCCCTCACTTTTATAAAAGGGTTATATTATTTTTCAGTTTCACAGAAGAAAAAAAATCCTGTAGCAATATGTACTTAAATTTCTTATCGCGGTTCATTTTGCCGCCTTCTCCAATGACTCTTCTGCGATCACGATGTAAGAAACGATTTTTTTTTTCAAAAACAAAATTTGTCAACACTTCCATATCTGGCAACGCTGCTTCAAGGGGCTAAACGCTAAACGATAAAATAAAAAGAATCGCCCTCACTTTTATAAAAGCGTTATATTATTTTTCAGTTTCAGAGAAGAAAAAAAATCCTGTAGCAATATGTACTTAAATTTCTTATCGCGGTTCATTTTGCCGCCTTCTCCAATGACTCTTCTGCGATCACGATGTAAGAAACGATTTTTTTCATTTCAAAAACAAAATTTTTCAACACCTCCATATCTGGCAACGCTGCTTCAAGGGGCTAAACGCTAAAAGATAAAATGAAAAGAATCGCCCTCACTTTTATAAAAGGGTTATATTATTTTTCAGTTTCACAGAAGAAAGAAAATCCTGTAGCAATATGTACTTAAATTTCTTATCGCGGTTCATTTTACCGCCTTCTCCAATGACTCTTCTGCGATCACGATGTAAGAAACGATTTTTTTCATTTCAAAAACAAAATTTGTCAACACTTCCATATCTGGCAACGCTGCTTCAAGGGGCTAAGCGCTAAACGATAAAATAAAAAGAATCGCCCTCACTTTTATAAAAGGGTTATATTATTTTTCAGTTTCACAGAAGAAAAAAAATCCTGTAGCAATATGTACTTAAATTTCTTATCGCGGTTCATTTTACCGCCTTCTGCGATCACGATGTAAGAAACGATTTTTTTCCTTTCAAAAACAAAATTTTTCAACACCTCCATATCTGGCAACGCTGCTTCAAGGGGCTAAACGCTAAAAGATAAAATGAAAAGAATCGCCCTCACTTTTATAAAAGGGTTATATTATTTTTCAGTTTCACAGAAGAAAAAAAATCCTGTAGCAATATGTACTTAAATTTCTTATCGCGGTTCATTTTGCCGCCTTCTCCAATGACACTTCTGCGATCACGATGTAAGAAACGATTTTTTTTTTCAAAAACAAAATTTGTCAACACTTCCATATCTGGCAACGCTGCTTCAAGGGGCTAAACGCTAAACGATAAAATAAAAAGAATCGCCCTCACTTTTATAAAAGCGTTATATTATTTTTCAGTTTCAGAGAAGAAAAAAAATCCTGTAGCAATATGTACTTAAATTTCTTATCGCGGTTCATTTTGCCGCCTTTTCCAATGACTCTTCTGCGATCACGATGTAAGAAACGATTTTTTTCATTTGAAAAACAAAATTTTTCAACACCTCCATATCTGGCAACGCTGCTTCAAGGGGCTAAACGCTAAAAGATAAAATGAAAAGAATCGCCCTCACTTTTATAAAAGGGTTATATTATTTTTCAGTTTCACAGAAGAAAAAAAATCCTGTAGCAATATGTACTTAAATTTCTTGTCGCGGTTCATTTTGCCGCCTTCTCCAATGACTCTTCTGCGATCACGATGTAAGAAACGATTTTTTTTTTCAAAAACAAAATTTGTCAACACTTCCATATCTGGCAACGCTGCTTCAAGGGGCTAAACGCTAAACGATAAAATAAAAAGAATCGCCCTCACTTTTATAAAAGCGTTATATTATTTTTCAGTTTCAGAGAAGAAAAAAAATCCTGTAGCAATATGTACTTAAATTTCTTATCGCGGTTCATTTTGCCGCCTTCTCCAATGACTCTTCTGCGATCACGATGTAAGAAACGATTTTTTTCATTTCAAAAACAAAATTTTTCAACACCTCCATATCTGGCAACGCTGCTTCAAGGGGCTAAACGCTAAAAGATAAAATGAAAAGAATCGCCCTCACTTTTATAAAAGGGTTATATTATTTTTCAGTTTCACAGAAGAAAAAAATCCTGTAGCAATATGTACTTAAATTTCTTATCGCGGTTCATTTTGCCGCCTTCTCCAATGACTCTTCTGCGATCACGATGTAAGAAACGATTTTTTTTTCAAAAACAAAATTTTTCAACACTTCCATATCTGGCAACTCTGCTTCAAGGGGCTAAACGCTAAACGATAAAATAAAAAGAATCGCCCTCACTTTTATAAAAGAGTTATATTATTTTTCAGTTTCACAGAAGAAAAAAATCCTGTAGCAATATGTACTTAAATTTCTTATCGCGGTTCATTTTGCCGCCTTCTCCAATGACTCTTCTGCGATCACGATGTAAGAAACGATTTTTTTTTTCAAAAAAAAAATTTTTCAACACTTCCATATCTGGCAACTCTGCTTCAAGGGGCTAAACGCTAAACGATAAAAAAAAAACAATCGCCCTCACTTTTATAAAAGTGTTATATTATTTTTCAGTTTCACAGAAAAAAAAAATCCTGTAGTAATATGTACTTAAATTTTTTATCGCGGTTCATTTTGCCGCCTTCTCCAATGACTCTTCTGCGATCACGATGTAAGAAACGATTTTTTTTTTCAAAAACAAAATTTTTCAACACTTTTATATCTGGCAACGCTGCTTCAAGGGGCTAAACGCTAAACGATAAAATAAAAAGAATCGCCCTCACTTTTATAAAAGCGTTATATTATTTTTCAGTTTCAGAGAAGAAAAAAAAATCCTGTAGCAATATGTACTTAAATTTCTTATCGCGGTTCATTTTGCCGCCTTCTCCAATGACTCTTCTGCGATCACGATGTAAGAAACGATTTTTTTCATTTCAAAAACAAAATTTTTCAACACCTCCATATCTGGCAACGTTGCTTCAAGGGGCTAAATGCTAAACGATAAAATGAAAAGAATCGCCCTCACTTTTATAAAAGGGTTATATTATTTTTCAGTTTCACAGAAGAAAGAAAATCCTGTAGCAATATGTACTTAAATTTCTTATCGCGGTTCATTTTGCCGCCTTCTCCAATGACTCTTCTGCGATCACGATGTAAGAAACGATTTTTTTTTCAAAAACAAAATTTTTCAACACTTCCATATCTGGCAACGCTGCTTCAAGGGGCTAAACGCTAAACGATAAAATAAAAAGAATCGCCCTCACTTTTATAAAAGGGTTATATTATTTTTCAGTTTCACAGAAGAAAAAAAATCCTGTAGCAATATGTACTTAAATTTCTTATCGCGGTTCATTTTGCCGCCTTCTCCAATGACTCTTCTGCGATCACGATGTAAGAAACGATTTTTTGTTTTCAAAAACAAAATTTTTCAACACTTCCATATCTGGCAACGCTGCTTCAAGGGGCTAAAGGCTAAACGATAAAATAAAAAGAATCGGCCTCACTTTTATAAAAGGGTTATATTATTTTTCAGTTTCAGAGAAGAAAAAAAATCCTGTAGCAATATGTACTTAAATTTCTTATCGCGTTTCATTTTGCCGCCTTCTCCAATGACTCTTCTGCGATCACGATGTAAGTTACGATTTTTTTTTTTTCAAAAAAAAAATTTCAACACCTCCATATCTGGCAATGCTGCTTCAAGGGGCTAAACGCTAAACGATAAAATAAAAAGAATCGCCCTCACTTTTATAAAAGGGTTATATTATTTTTCAGTTTCACAGAAGAAAAAAAATCCTGTAGCAATATGTACTTAAATTTCTTATCGCGGTTCATTTTGCCGCCTTCTCCAATGACTCTTCTGCGATCACGATGTAAGAAACGATTTTTTGTTTTCAAAAACAAAATTTTTCAACACTTCCATATCTGGCAACGCTGCTTCAAGGGGCTAAAGGCTAAACGATAAAATAAAAAGAATCGCCCTCACTTTTATAAAAGGGTTATATTATTTTTCAGTTTCAGAGAAGAAAAAAAATCCTGTAGCAATATGTACTTAAATTTCTTATCGCGGTTCATTTTGCCGCCTTCTCCAATGACTCTTCTGCGATCACGATGTAAGAAACGATTTTTTTTTTCAAAAACAAAATTTTTCAACACCTCCATATCTGGCAACGCTGCTTCAAGGGGCTAAACGCTAAACGATAAAATGAAAAGAATCGCCCTCAGTTTTATAAAAGGGTTATATTATTTTTCAGTTTCACAGAAGAAAAAAATTCTGTAGCAATATGTACTTAAATTTCTTATCGCGGTTCATTTTGCCGCCTTCTCCAATGACTCTTCTGCGATCACGATGTAAGAAACGATTTTTTTTTTCAAAAACAAAATTTTTCAACACTTCCATATCTGGCAACGCTGCTTCAAGGGGCTAAACGCTAAACGATAAAATAAAAAGAATCGCCCTCACTTTTATAAAAGGGTTATATTATTTTTCAGTTTCACAGAAGAAAAAAAATCCTGTAGCAATATGTACTTAAATTTCTTATCGCGGTTCATTTTGCCGCCTTCTCCAATGACTCTTCTGCGATCACGATGTAAGAAACGATTTTTTTCATTTCAAAAACAAAATTTTTCAACACCTCCATATCTGGCAACGCTGCTTCAAGGGGCTAAACGCTAAAAGATAAAATGAAAAGAATCGCCCTCACTTTTATAAAAGGGTTATATTATTTTTCAGTTTCACAGAAGAAAAAAAATCCTGTAGCAATTTGTACTTAAATTTCTTATCGCGGTTCATTTTGCCGCCTTCTCCAATGACTCTTCTGCGATCACGATGTAAGAAACGATTTTTTTTTTCAAAAACAAAATTTTTCAACACTTCCATATCTGGCAACGCTGCTTCAAGGGGCTAAACGCTAAACGATAAAATAAAAAGAATCGCCCTCACTTTTATAAAAGGGTTATATTATTTTTCAGTTTCAGAGAAGAAAAAAAATCCTGTAGCAATATGTACTTAAATTTCTTATCGCGTTTCATTTTGCCGCCTTCTCCAATGACTCTTCTGCGATCACGATGTAAGAAACGATTTTTTTTTTTCAAAAAAAAAATTTCAACACCTCCATATCTGGCAATGCTGCTTCAAGGGGCTAAACGCTAAACGATAAAATGAAAAGAATCGCCCTCACTTTTATAAAAGGGTTATATTATTTTTCAGTTTCACAGAAGAAAAAAATCCTGTAGCAATATGTACTTAAATTTCTTATCGCGGTTCATTTTGCCGCCTTCTCCAATGACTCTTCTGCGATCACGATGTAAGAAACGATTTTTTTTCTCAAAAACAAAATTTTTCAACACCTCCATATCTGGCAACGCTGCTTCAAGGGGCTAAACGCTAAACGATAAAATGAAAAGAATCGCCCTCACTTTTATAAAAGGGTTATATTATTTTTCAGTTTCACAGAAGAAAAAAATCCTGTAGCAATATGTACTTAAATTTCTTATCGCGGTTCATTTTGCCGCCTTCTCCAATGACTCTTCTGCGATCACGATGTAAGAAACGATTTTTTTTTTCAAAAACAAAATTTTTCAACACTTCCATATCTGGCAACGCTGCTTCAAGGGGCTAAACGCTAAACGATAAAATAAAAAGAATCGCCCTCACTTTTATAAAAGGGTTATATTATTTTTCAGTTTCACAGAAGAAAAAAAATCCTGTAGCAATATGTACTTAAATTTCTTATCGCGGTTCATTTTGCCGCCTTCTCCAATGACTCTTCTGCGATCACGATGTAAGAAACGATTTTTTTCATTTCAAAAACAAAATTTTTCAACACCTCCATATCTGGCAACGCTGCTTCAAGGGGCTAAACGCTAAAAGATAAAATGAAAAGAATCGCCCTCACTTTTATAAAAGGGTTATATTATTTTTCAGTTTCACAGAAGAAAAAAAATCCTGTAGGAATATATACTTAAATTTCTTATCGCGGTTCATTTTGCCGCCTTCTCCAATGACTCTTCTGCGATCACGATGTAAGAAACGATTTTTTTTTTCAAAAACAAAATTTTTCAACACTTCCATATCTGGCAACGCTGCTTCAAGGGGCTAAACGCTAAACGATAAAATAAAAAGAATCGCCCTCACTTTTATAAAAGGGTTATATTATTTTTCAGTTTCAGAGAAGAAAAAAAATCCTGTAGCAATATGTACTTAAATTTCTTATCGCGTTTCATTTTGCCGCCTTCTCCAATGACTCTTCTGCGATCACGATGTATGAAACGATTTTTTTTTTTCAAAAAAAATTTTTTCAACACCTCCATATCTGGCAATGCTGCTTCAAGGGGCTAAACGCTAAACGATAAAATAAAAAGAATCGCCCTCACTTTTATAAAAGGGTTATATTATTTTTCAGTTTCACAGAAGAAAAAAAATCCTGTAGCAATATGTACTTAAATTTCTTATCGCGGTTCATTTTGCCGCCTTCTCCAATGACTCTTCTGCGATCACGATGTAAGAAACGATTTTTTTTTTCAAAAACAAAATTTTTCAACACTTTCATATCTGGCAACGCTGCTTCAAGGGGCTAAACGCTAAACGATAAAATAAAAAGAATCGCCCTCACTTTTATAAAAGCGTTATATTAATTTTCAGTTTCAGAGAAGAAAAAAAATCCTGTAGCAATATGTACTTAAATTTCTTATCGCGGTTCATTTTGCCGCCTTCTCCAATGACTCTTCTGCGATCACGATGTAAGAAACGATTTTTTTTTTTCAAAAACAAAATTTTTCAACACTTCCATATCTGGCAACGCTGCTTCAAGGGGCTAAACGCTAAACGATAAAATAAAAAGAATCGCCCTCACTTTTATAAAAGGGTTATATTATTTTTCAGTTTCACAGAAGAAAAAAAATCCTGTAGCAATATGTACTTAAATTTCTTATCGCGGTTCATTTTGCCGCCTTCTCCAATGACTCTTCTGCGATCACGGTGTAAGAAACGATTTTTTTTTTTCAAAAACAAAATTTTTCAACACTTTCATATCTGGCAACGCTGCTTCAAGGGGCTAAACGCTAAACGATAAAATAAAAAGAATCGCCCTCACTTTTATAAAAGCGTTATATTATTTTTCAGTTTCAGAGAAGAAAAAAAATCCTGTAGCAATATGTACTTAAATTTCTTATCGCGGTTCATTTTGCCGCCTTCTCCAATGACTCTTCTGCGATCACGATGTAAGAAACGATTTTTTTTTCAAAAACAAAATTTTCAACACCTCCATATCTGGCAACGCTTCTTCAAGGGGCTAAACGCTAAACGATAAAATGAAAAGAATCGCCCTCACTTTTATAAAAGGGTTATATTATTTTTCAGTTTCACAGAAGAAAAAAATCCTGTAGCAATATGTACTTAAATTTCTTATCGCGGTTCATTTTGCCGCCTTCTCCAATGACTCTTCTGCGATCACGATGTAAGAAACGATTTTTTTTTTCAAAAACAAAATTTTTCAACACTTCCATATCTGGCAACTCTGCTTCAAGGGGCTAAACGCTAAACGATAAAATAAAAAGAATCGCCCTCACTTTTATAAAAGGGTTATATTATTTTTCAGTTTCACAGAAGAAAAAAAATCCTGTAGCAATGTGTACTTAAATTTCTTATCGCGGTTCATTTTGCCGCCTTCTCCAATGACTCTTCTGCGATCACGATGTAAGAAACGATTTTTTTTTTTCAAAAACAAAATTTTTCAACACTTTCATATCTGGCAACGCTGCTTCAAGGGGCTAAACGCTAAACGATAAAATAAAAAGAATCGCCCTCACTTTTATAAAAGCGTTATGTTATTTTTCAGTTTCAGAGAAGAAAAAAAATCCTGTAGCAATATGTACTTAAATTTCTTATCGCGGTTCATTTTGCCGCCTTCTCCAATGACTCTTCTGCGATCACGATGTAAGAAACGATTTTTTTTTTCAAAAACAAAATTTTTCAACACCTCCATATCTGGCAACGCTGCTTCAAGGGGCTAAACGCTAAACGATAAAATGAAAAGAATCGCCCTCACTTTTATAAAAGGGTTATATTATTTTTCAGTTTCACAGAAGAAAAAAATCCTGTAGCAATATGTACTTAAATTTCTTATCGCGGTTCATTTTGCCGCCTTCTCCAATGACTCTTCTGCGATCACGATGTAAGAAACGATTTTTTTTTTCAAAAACAAAATTTTTCAACACTTCCATATCTGGCAACGCTGCTTCAAGGGGCTAAACGCTAAACGATAAAATAAAAAGAATCGCCCTCACTTTTATAAAAGGGTTATATTATTTTTCAGTTTCACAGAAGAAAAAAAATCCTGTAGCAATATGTACTTAAATTTCTTATCGCGGTTCATTTTGCCGCCTTCTCCAATGACTCTTCTGCGATCACGATGTAAGAAACGATTTTTTTCATTTCAAAAACAAAATTTTTCAACACCTCCATATCTGGCAACGCTGCTTCAAGGGGCTAAACGCTAAAAGATAAAATGAAAAGAATCGCCCTCACTTTTATAAAAGGGTTATATTATTTTTCAGTTTCACAGAAGAAAAAAAATCCTGTAGCAATATATACTTAAATTTCTTATCGCGGTTCATTTTGCCGCCTTCTCCAATGACTCTTCTGCGATCACGATGTAAGAAACGATTTTTTTTTTCAAAAACAAAATTTTTCAACACTTCCATATCTGGCAACGCTGCTTCAAGGGGCTAAACGCTAAACGATAAAATAAAAAGAATCGCCCTCACTTTTATAAAAGGGTTATATTATTTTTCAGTTTCAGAGAAGAAAAAAAATCCTGTAGCAATATGTACTTAAATTTCTTATCGCGTTTCATTTTGCCGCCTTCTCCAATGACTCTTCTGCGATCACGATGTATGAAACGATTTTTTTTTTTCAAAAAAAATTTTTTCAACACCTCCATATCTGGCAATGCTGCTTCAAGGGGCTAAACGCTAAACGATAAAATAAAAAGAATCGCCCTCACTTTTATAAAAGGGTTATATTATTTTTCAGTTTCACAGAAGAAAAAAAATCCTGTAGCAATATGTACTTAAATTTCTTATCGCGGTTCATTTTGCCGCCTTCTCCAATGACTCTTCTGCGATCACGATGTAAGAAACGATTTTTTTTTTCAAAAACAAAATTTTTCAACACTTTCATATCTGGCAACGCTGCTTCAAGGGGCTAAACGCTAAACGATAAAATAAAAAGAATCGCCCTCACTTTTATAAAAGCGTTATATTAATTTTCAGTTTCAGAGAAGAAAAAAAATCCTGTAGCAATATGTACTTAAATTTCTTATCGCGGTTCATTTTGCCGCCTTCTCCAATGACTCTTCTGCGATCACGATGTAAGAAACGATTTTTTTTTTTCAAAAACAAAATTTTTCAACACTTCCATATCTGGCAACGCTGCTTCAAGGGGCTAAACGCTAAACGATAAAATAAAAAGAATCGCCCTCACTTTTATAAAAGGGTTATATTATTTTTCAGTTTCACAGAAGAAAAAAAATCCTGTAGCAATATGTACTTAAATTTCTTATCGCGGTTCATTTTGCCGCCTTCTCCAATGACTCTTCTGCGATCACGGTGTAAGAAACGATTTTTTTTTTTCAAAAACAAAATTTTTCAACACTTTCATATCTGGCAACGCTGCTTCAAGGGGCTTAACGCTAAACGATAAAATGAAAAGAATCGCCCTCACTTTTATAAAAGGGTTATATTATTTTTCAGTTTCACAGAAGAAAAAAATCCTGTAGCAATATGTACTTAAATTTCTTATCGCGGTTCATTTTGCCGCCTTCTCCAATGACTCTTCTGCGATCACGATGTAAGAAACGATTTTTTTTTTTTTCAAAAACAAAATTTTTCAACACTTCCATATCTGGCAACGCTGCTTCAAGGGGCTAAACGCTAAACGATAAAATAAAAAGAATCGCCCTCACTTTTATAAAAGGGTTATATTATTTTTCAGTTTCACAGAAGAAAAAAAATCCTGTAGCAATATGTACTTAAATTTCTTATCGCTGTTCATTTTGCCGCCTTCTCCAATGACTCTTCTGCGATCACGATGTAAGAAACGATTTTTTTCATTTCAAAAACAAAATTTTTCAACACCTCCATATCTGGCAACGCTGCTTCAAGGGGCTAAACGCTAAAAGATAAAATGAAAAGAATCGCCCTCACTTTTATAAAAGGGTTATATTAGTTTTCAGTTTCACAGAAGAAAAAAAATCCTGTAGCAATATGTACTTAAATTTCTTATCGCGGTTCATTTTGCCGCCTTCTCCAATGACTCTTCTGCGATCACGATGTAAGAAACGATTTTTTTTTTCAAAAACAAAATTTTTCAACACTTCCATATCTGGCAACGCTGCTTCAAGGGGCTAAACGCTAAACGATAAAATAAAAAGAATCGCCCTCACTTTTATAAAAGGGTTATATTATTTTTCAGTTTCACAGAAGAAAAAAAATCCTGTAGCAATATGTACTTAAATTTCTTATCGCGGTTCATTTTGCCGCCTTCTCCAATGACTCTTCTGCGATCACGGTGTAAGAAACGATTTTTTTTTTTCAAAAACAAAATTTTTCAACACTTTCATATCTGGCAACGCTGCTTCAAGGGGCTAAACGCTAAACGATAAAATAAAAAGAATCGCCCTCACTTTTATAAAAGCGTTATATTATTTTTCAGTCTCAGAGAAGAAAAAAATCCTGTAGCAATATGTACTTAAATTTCTTATCGCGGTTCATTTTGCCGCTTTCTCCAATGACTCTTCTGTGATCACGATGTAAGAAACGATTTTTTTTTTTCAAAAACAAAATTTTTCAACACCTCCATATCTGGCAACGCTTCTTCAAGGGGCTAAACGCTAAACGATAAAATGAAAAGAATCGCCCTCACTTTTATAAAAGGGTTATATTATTTTTCAGTTTCACAGAAGAAAAAAAATCCTGTAGCAATATGTACTTAAATTTCTTATCGCGGTTCATTTTGCCGCCTTCTCCAATGACTCTTCTGCGATCACGATGTAAGAAACGATTTTTTTTTTCAAAAATAAAATTTTTCAACACTTCCATATCTGGCAACGCTGCTTCAAGGGGCTAAACGCTAAACGATAAAATAAAAAGAATCGCCCTCACTTTTATAAAAGGGTTATATTATTTTTCAGTTTCACAGAAGAAAAAAAATCCTGTAGCAATATGTACTTAAATTTCTTATCGCGGTTCATTTTGCCGCCTTCTCCAATGACTCTTCTGCGATCACGATGTAAGAAACGATTTTTTTTTTTTTCGAAAACAAAATTTTTCATCACTTTCATATCTGGCAACGCTGCTTCAAGGGGCTAAACGCTAAACGATATAATAAAAAGAATCGCCCTCACTTTTATAAAAGCGTTATATTAGTTTTCAGTTTCAGAGAAGAAAAAAAATCCTGTAGCAATATGTACTTAAATTTCTTATCGCGGTTCATTTTGCCGCCTTCTCCAATGACTCTTCTGCGATCACGATGTAAGAAACGATTTTTTTTTTCAAAAACAAAATTTTTCAACACCTCCATATCTGGCAACGCTGCTTCAAGGGGCTAAACGCTAAACGATAAAATGAAAAGAATCGCCCTCACTTTTATAAAAGGGTTATATTATTTTTCAGTTTCACAGAAGAAAAAAATCCTATAGTAATATGTACTTAAATTTCTTATCGCGGTTCATTTTGCCGCCTTCTCCAATGACTCTTCTGCGATCACGATGTAAGAAACGATTTTTTTTTTCAAAAACAAAATTTTTCAACACTTCCATATCTGGCAACGTTGCTTCAAGGGGCTAAATGCTAAACGATAAAATGAAAAGAATCGCCCTCACTTTTATAATAGGGTTATATTATTTTTCAGTTTCACAGAAGAAAAAAAATCCTGTAGCAATATGTACTTAAATTTCTTATCGCGTTTCATTTTGCCGCCTTCTCCAATGACTCTTCTGCGATCACGATGTAAGAAACGATTTTTTTTTTTTCAAAAAAAAAATTTTCAACACCTCCATATCTGGCAATGCTGCTTCAAGGGGCTAAACGCTAAACGATAAAATAAAAAGAATCGCCCTCACTTTTATAAAAGGGTTATATTATTTTTCAGTTTCACAGAAGAAAAAAATCCTGTAGCAATATGTACTTAAATTTCTTATCGCGGTTCATTTTGCCGCCTTCTCCAATGACTCTTCTGCGATCACGATGTAAGAAACGATTTTTTTTTTTTTTCAAAAACAAAATTTTTCAACACTTTCATATCTGGCAACGCTGCTTCAAGGTGCTAAACGCTAAACGATAAAATAAAAAGAATCGCCCTCACTTTTATAAAAGCGTTATATTATTTTTCAGTTTCAGAGAAGAAAAAAAATCCTGTAGCAATATGTACTTAAATTTCTTATCGCGGTTCATTTTGCCGCCTTCTCCAATGACTCTTCTGCGATCACGATGTAAGAAACGATTTTTTTTTTCAAAAACAAAATTTTTCAACACTTCCATATCTGGCAACGCTGCTTCAAGGGGCTAAACGCTAAACGATAAAATAAAAAGAATCGCCCTCACTTTTATAAAAGGGTTATATTATTTTTCAGTTTCACAGAAGAAAAAAAATCCTGTAGCAATATGTACTTAAATTTCTTATCGCGGTTCATTTTGCCGCCTTCTCCAATGACTCTTCTGCGATCACGATGTAAGAAACGATTTTTTTTTTCAAAAACAAAATTTTTCAACACTTCCATATCTGGCAACGCTGCTTCAAGGGGCTAAACGCTAAACGCTAAAATAAAAAGAATCGCCCTCACTTTTATAAAAGGGTTATATTATTTTTCAGTTTCACAGAAGAAAAAAAATCCTGTAGCAATATGTACTTAAATTTCTTATCGCGGTTCATTTTGCCGCCTTCTCCAATGACTCTTCTGCGATCACGGTGTAAGAAACGATTTTTTTTTTCAAAAACAAAATTTTTCAACACTTTCATATCTGGCAACGCTGCTTCAAGGGGCTAAACGCTAAACGATAAAATAAAAAGAATCGCCCTCACTTTTATAAAAGCGTTATATTATTTTTCAGTTTCAGAGAAGAAAAAAAATCCTGTAGCAATAAGTACTTAAATTTCTTATCGCGGTTCATTTTGCCGCCTTCTCCAATGACTCTTCTGCGATCACGATGCAAGAAACGATTTTTTTTTTCAAAAAAAAAATTTTCAACACCTCCATATCTGGCAATGCTGCTTCAAGGGGCTAAACGCTAAACGATAAAATAAAAAGAATCGCCCTCACTTTTATAAAAGGGTTATATTATTTTTCAGTTTCACAGAAGAAAAAAAATCCTGTAGCAATATGTACTTAAATTTCTTATCGCGGTTCATTTTGCCGCCTTCTCCAATGACTCTTCTGCGATCACGATGTAAGAAACGATTTTTTGTTTTCAAAAACAAAATTTTTCAACACTTCCATATCTGGCAACGCTGCTTCAAGGGGCTAAAGGCTAAACGATAAAATAAAAAGAATCGCCCTCACTTTTATAAAAGGGTTATATTATTTTTCAGTTTCAGAGAAGAAAAAAATCCTGTAGCAATATGTACTTAAATTTCTTATCGCGGTTCATTTTGCCGCCTTCTCCAATGACTCTTCTGCGATCACGATGTAAGAAACGATTTTTTTTTTCAAAAACAAAATTTTTCAACACCTCCATATCTGGCAACGCTGCTTCAAGGGGCTAAACGCTAAACGATAAAATGAAAAGAATCGCCCTCAGTTTTATAAAAGGGTTATATTATTTTTCAGTTTCACAGAAGAAAAAAAATCCTGTAGCAATATGTACTTAAATTTCTTATCGCGGTTCATTTTGCCGCCTTCTCCAATGACTCTTCTGCGATCACGATGTAAGAAACGATTTTTTTCATTTCAAAAACAAAATTTTTCAACACCTCCATATCTGGCAACGCTGCTTCAAGGGGCTAAACGCTAAAAGATAAAATGAAAAGAATCGCCCTCACTTTTATAAAAGGGTTATATTATTTTTCAGTTTCACAGAAGAAAAAAAATCCTGTAGCAATATGTACTTAAATTTCTTATCGCGGTTCATTTTGCCGCCTTCTCCAATGACTCTTCTGCGATCACGATGTAAGAAACGATTTTTTTTTTTCAAAAACAAAATTTTTCAACACTTCCATATCTGGCAACGCTGCTTCAAGGGGCTAAACGCTAAACGATAAAATAAAAAGAATCGCCCTCACTTTTATAAAAGGGTTATATTATTTTTCAGTTTCAGAGAAGAAAAAAAATCCTGTAGCAATATGTACTTAAATTTCTTATCGCGTTTCATTTTGCCGCCTTCTCCAATGACTCTTCTGCGATCACGATGTAAGAAACGATTTTTTTTTTTTTTCAAAAAAAAAAATTTCAACACCTCCATATCTGGCAATGCTGCTTCAAGGGGCTAAACGCTAAACGATAAAATGAAAAGAATCGCCCTCACTTTTATAAAAGGGTTATATTATTTTTCAGTTTCACAGAAGAAAAAAATCCTGTAGCAATATGTACTTAAATTTCTTATCGCGGTTCATTTTGCCGCCTTCTCCAATAACTCTTCTGCGATCACGATGTAAGAAACGATTTTTTTTTTCAAAAACAAAATTTTTCAACACCTCCATATCTGGCAACGCTGCTTCAAGGGGCTAAACGCTAAACGATAAAATGAAAAGAATCGCCCTCACTTTTATAAAAGGGTTATATTATTTTTCAGTTTCACAGAAGAAAAAAATCCTGTAGCAATATGTACTTAAATTTCTTATCGCGGTTCATTTTGCCGCCTTCTCCAATGACTCTTCTGCGATCACGATGTAAGAAACGATTTTTTTTTTTCAAAAACAAAATTTTTCAACACTTCCATATCTGGCAACGCTGCTTCAAGGGGCTAAACGCTAAACGATAAAATAAAAAGAATCGCCCTCACTTTTATAAAAGGGTTATATTATTTTTCAGTTTCACAGAAGAAAAAAAATCCTGTAGCAATATGTACTTAAATTTCTTATCGCGGTTCATTTTGCCGCCTTCTCCAATGACTCTTCTGCGATCACGATGTAAGAAACGATTTTTTTCATTTCAAAAACAAAATTTTTCAACACCTCCATATCTGGCAACGCTGCTTCAAGGGGCTAAACGCTAAAAGATAAAATGAAAAGAATCGCCCTCACTTTTATAAAAGGGTTATATTATTTTTCAGTTTCACAGAAGAAAAAAAATCCTGTAGCAATATATACTTAAATTTCTTATCGCGGTTCATTTTGCCGCCTTCTCCAATGACTCTTCTGCGATCACGATGTAAGAAACGATTTTTTTTTTCAAAAACTAAATTTTTCAACACTTCCATATCTGGCAACGCTGCTTCAAGGGGCTAAACGATAAACGATAAAATAAAAAGAATCGCCCTCACTTTTATAAAAGGGTTATATTATTTTTCAGTTTCAGAGAAGAAAAAAAATCCTGTAGCAATATGTACTTAAATTTCTTATCGCGTTTCATTTTGCCGCCTTCTCCAATGACTCTTCTGCGATCACGATGTAAGAAACGATTTTTTTTTTTCAAAAAAAAAATTTTCAACACCCCCATATCTGGCAATGCTGCTTCAAGGGGCTAAACGCTAAACGATAAAATAAAAAGAATCGCCCTCACTTTTATAAAAGGGTTATATTATTTTTCAGTTTCACAGAAGAAAAAAAATCCTGTAGCAATATGTACTTAAATTTCTTATCGCGGTTCATTTTGCCGCCTTCTCCAATGACTCTTCTGCGATCACGATGTAAGAAACGATTTTTTTTTTTCAAAAACAAAATTTTTCAACACTTTCATATCTGGCAACGCTGCTTCAAGGGGCTAAACGCTAAACGATAAAATAAAAAGAATCGCCCTCACTTTTATAAAAGCGTTATATTAATTTTCAGTTTCAGAGAAGAAAAAAAATCCTGTAGCAATATGTACTTAAATTTCTTATCGCGGTTCATTTTGCCGCCTTCTCCAATGACTCTTCTGCGATCACGATGTAAGAAACGATTTTTTTTTTCAAAAACAAAATTTTTCAACACCTCCATATCTGGCAACACTGCTTCAAGGGGCTAAACGCTAAACGATAAAATGAAAAGAATCGCCCTCACTTTTATAAAAGGGTTATATTATTTTTCAGTTTCACAGAAGAAAAAAATCCTGTAGCAATATGTACTTAAATTTCTTATCGCGGTTCATTTTGCCGCCTTCTCCAATGACTCTTCTGCGATCACGATGTAAGAAACGATTTTTTTTTTCAAAAACAAAATTTTTCAACACTTCCATATCTGGCAACGCTGCTTCAAGGGGCTAAACGCTAAACGATAAAATAAAAAGAATCGCCCTCACTTTTATAAAAGGGTTATATTATTTTTCAGTTTCACAGAAGAAAAAAAATCCTGTAGCAATATGTACTTAAATTTCTTATCGCGGTTCATTTTGCCGCCTTCTCCAATGACTCTTCTGCGATCACGATGTAAGAAACGATTTTTTTCATTTCAAAAACAAAATTTTTCAACACCTCCATATCTGGCAACGCTGCTTCAAGGGGCTAAACGCTAAAAGATAAAATGAAAAGAATCGCCCACACTTTTATAAAAGGGTTATATTATTTTTCAGTTTCACAGAAGAAAAAAAATCCTGTAGCAATATGTACTTAAATTTCTTATCGCGGTTCATTTTGCCGCCTTCTCCAATGAATCTTCTGCGATCACGATGTAAGAAACGATTTTTTTTTCAAAAACAAAATTTTTCAACACTTCCATATCTGGCAACGCTGCTTCAAGGGGCTAAACGCTAAACGATAAAATAAAAAGAATCGCCCTCACTTTTATAAAAGGGTTATATTATTTTTCAGTTTCACAGAAGAAAAAAAATCCTGTAGCAATATGTACTTAAATTTCTTATCGCGGTTCATTTTGCCGCCTTCTCCAATGACTCTTCTGCGATCACGGTGTAAGAAACGATTTTTTTTTTTTTCAAAAACAAAATTTTTCAACACTTTCATATCTGGCAACGCTGCTTCAAGGGGCTAAACGCTAAACGATAAAATAAAAAGAATCGCCCTCACTTTTATAAAAGCGTTATATTATTTTTCAGTTTCAGAGAAGAAAAAAAATCCTGTAGCAATATGTACTTAAATTTCTTATCGCGGTTCATTTTGCCGCCTTCTCCAATGACTCTTCTGCGATCACGATGTAAGAAACGATTTTTTTTTTCAAAAACAAAATTTTCAACACCTCCATATCTGGCAACGCTTCTTCAAGGGGCTAAACGCTAAACGATAAAATGAAAAGAATCGCCCTCACTTTTATAAAAGGGTTATATTATTTTTCAGTTTCACAGAAGAAAAAAATCCTGTAGCAATATGTACTTAAATTTCTTATCGCGGTTCATTTTGCCGCCTTCTCCAATGACTCTTCTGCGATCACGATGTAAGAAACGATTTTTTTTTTTTTCAAAAACAAAATTTTTCAACACTTCCATATCTGGCAACTCTGCTTCAAGGGGCTAAACGCTAAACGATAAAATAAAAAGAATCGCCCTCACTTTTATAAAAGGGTTATATTATTTTTCAGTTTCACAGAAGAAAAAAAATCCTGTAGAATTATGTACTTAAATTTCTTATCGCGGTTCATTTTGCCGCCTTCTCCAATGACTCTTCTGCGATCACGATGTAAGAAACGATTTTTTTTTTTTTCAAAAACAAAATTTTTCAAAACTTTCATATCTGGCAACGCTGCTTCAAGGGGCTAAACGCTAAACGATAAAATAAAAAGAATCGCCCTCACTTTTATAAAAGCGTTATGTTATTTTTCAGTTTCAGAGAAGAAAAAAAATCCTGTAGCAATATGTACTTAAATTTCTTATCGCGGTTCATTTTGCCGCCTTCTCCAATGACTCTTCTGCGATCACGATGTAAGAAACGATTTTTTTTTTCAAAAACAAAATTTTTCAACACCTCCATATCTGGCAACGCTGCTTCAAGTGGCTAAACGCTAAACGATAAAATGAAAAGAATCGCCCTCACTTTTATAAAAGGGTTATATTATTTTTCAGTTTCACAGAAGAAAAAAATCCTGTAGCAATATGTACTTAAATTTCTTATCGCGGTTCATTTTGCCGCCTTCTCCAATGACTCTTCTGCGATCACGATGTAAGAAACGATTTTTTTTTTTTCAAAAACAAAATTTTTCAACACTTCCATATCTGGCAACGCTGCTTCAAGGGGCTAAACGCTAAACGATAAAATAAAAAGAATCGCCCTCACTTTTATAAAAGGGTTATATTATTTTTCAGTTTCACAGAAGAAAAAAAATCCTGTAGCAATATGTACTTAAATTTCTTATCGCTGTTCATTTTGCCGCCTTCTCCAATGACTCTTCTGCGATCACGATGTAAGAAACGATTTTTTTCATTTCAAAAACAAAATTTTTCAACACCTCCATATCTGGCAACGCTGCTTCAAGGGGCTAAACGCTAAAAGATAAAATGAAAAGAATCGCCCTCACTTTTATAAAAGGGTTATATTATTTTTCAGTTTCACAGAAGAAAAAAAATCCTGTAGCAATATGTACTTAAATTTCTTATCGCGGTTCATTTTGCCGCCTTCTCCAATGACTCTTCTGCGATCACGATGTAAGAAACGATTTTTTTTTTCAAAAACAAAATTTTTCAACACTTCCATATCTGGCAACGCTGCTTCAAGGGGCTAAACGCTAAACGATAAAATAAAAAGAATCGCCCTCACTTTTATAAAAGGGTTATATTATTTTTCAGTTTCACAGAAGAAAAAAAATCCTGTAGCAATATGTACTTAAATTTCTTATCGCGGTTCATTTTGCCGCTTTCTCCAATGACTCTTCTGTGATCACAATGTAAGAAACGATTTTTTTTTTCAAAAACAAAATTTTTCAACACCTCCATATCTGGCAACGCTTCTTCAAGGGGCTAAACGCTAAACGATAAAATGAAAAGAATCGCCCTCACTTTTATAAAAGGGTTATATTATTTTTCAGTTTCACAGAAGAAAAAAATCCTGTAGCAATATGTACTTAAATTTCTTATCGCGGTTCATTTTGCCGCCTTCTCCAATGACTCTTCTGCGATCACGATGTAAGAAACGATTTTTTTTTCAAAAACAAAATTTTTCAACACTTCCATATCTGGCAACTCTGCTACAAGGGGCTAAACGCTAAACGATAAAATAAAAAGAATCGCCCTCACTTTTATAAAAGGGTTATATTATTTTTCAGTTTCACAGAAGAAAAAAATCCTGTAGCAATATGTACTTAAATTTCTTATCGCGGTTCATTTTGCCGCCTTCTCCAATGACTCTTCTGCGATCACGATATAAGAAACGATTTTTTTTTTTCAGAAACAAAATTTTTCAACACTTCCATATCTGGCAACTCTGCTTCAAGGGGCTAAACGCTAAACGCTAAAATAAAAAGAATCGCCCTCACTTTTATAAAAGGGTTATATTATTTTTCAGTTTCACAGAAGAAAAAAAATCCTGTAGCAATATGTACTTAAATTTCTTATCGCGGTTCATTTTGCCGCCTTCTCCAATGACTCTTCTGCGATCACGATGTAAGAAACGATTTTTTTTTCAAAAACAAAATTTTTCAACACTTGCATATCTGGCAACGTTGCTTCAAGGGGCTAAATGCTAAACGATAAAATGAAAAGAATCGCCCTCACTTTTATAAAAGGGTTATATTATTTTTCAGTTTCACAGAAGAAAAAAAATCCTGTAGCAATATGTACTTAAATTTCTTATCGCGTTTCATTTTGCCGCCTTCTCCAATGACTCTTCTGCGATCACGATGTAAGAAACGATTTTTTTTTTTCAAAAAAAAAATTTTCAACACCTCCATATCTGGCAATGCTGCTTCAAGGGGCTAAACGCTAAACGATAAAATAAAAAGAATCGCCCTCACTTTTATAAAAGGGTTATATTATTTTTCAGTTTCACAGAAGAAAAAAAATCCTGTAGCAATATGTACTTAAATTTCTTATCGCGGTTCATTTTGCCGCCTTCTCCAATGACTCTTCTGCGATCACGATGTAAGAAACGATTTTTTTTTTTTCAAAAACAAAATTTTTCAACACTTTCATATCTGGCAACGCTGCTTCAAGGTGCTAAACGCTAAACGATAAAATAAAAAGAATCGCCCTCACTTTTATAAAAGCGTTATATTATTTTTCAGTTTCAGAGAAGAAAAAAAATCCTGTAGCAATATGTACTTAAATTTCTTATCGCGGTTCATTTTGCCGCCTTCTCCAATGACTCTTCTGCGATCACGATGTAAGAAACGATTTTTTTTTTCAAAAACAAAATTTTTCAACACTTCCATATCTGGCAACGCTGCTTCAAGGGGCTAAACGCTAAACGATAAAATAAAAAGAATCGCCCTCACTTTTATAAAAGGGTTATATTATTTTTCAGTTTCACAGAAGAAAAAAAATCCTGTAGCAATATGTACTTAAATTTCTTATCGCGGTTCATTTTGCCGCCTTCTCCAATGACTCTTCTGCGATCACGATGTAAGAAACGATATTTTTCATTTCAAAAACAAAATTTTTCAACACCTCCATATCTGGCAACGCTGCTTCAAGGGGCTAAACGCTAAAAGATAAAATGAAAAGAATCGCCCTCACTTTTATAAAAGGGTTATATTATTTTTCAGTTTCACAGAAGAAAAAAAATCCTGTAGCAATATGTACTTAAATTTCTTATCGCGGTTCATTTTGCCGCCTTCTCCAATGACTCTTCTGCGATCACGATGTAAGAAACGATTTTTTTTTTTTCAAAAACAAAATTTTTCAACACTTCCATATCTGGCAACGCTGCTTCAAGGGGCTAAACGCTAAACGCTAAAATAAAAAGAATCGCCCTCACTTTTATAAAAGGGTTATATTATTTTTCAGTTTCACAGAAGAAAAAAAATCCTGTAGCAATATGTACTTAAATTTCTTATCGCGGTTCATTTTGCCGCCTTCTCCAATGACTCTTCTGCGATCACGGTGTAAGAAACGATTTTTTTTTTCAAAAACAAAATTTTTCAACACTTTCATATCTGGCAACGCTGCTTCAAGGGGCTAAACGATAAACGATAAAATAAAAAGAATCGCCCTCACTTTTATAAAAGCGTTATATTATTTTTCAGTTTCAGAGAAGAAAAAAATCCTGTAGCAATATGTACTTAAATTTCTTATCGCGGTTCATTTTGCCGCCTTCTCCAATGACTCTTCTGCGATCACGATGTAAGAAACGATTTTTTTTTTTTCAGAAACAAAATTTTTCAACACTTCCATATCTGGAAACTCTGCTTCAAGGGGCTAAACGCTAAACGATAAAATAAAAAGAATCGCCCTCACTTTTATAAAAGGGTTATATTATTTTTCAGTTTCACAGAAAAAAAAAATCCTGTAGTAATATGTACTTAAATTTTTTATCGCGGTTCATTTTGCCGCCTTCTCCAATGACTCTTCTGCGATCACGATGTAAGAAACGATTTTTTTTTTTCAAAAACAAAATTTTTCAACACTTCCATATCTGGCAACTCTGCTTCAAGGGGCTAAACGCTAAACGATAAAATAAAAAGAATCGCCCTCACTTTTATAAAAGGGTTATATTATTTTTCAGTTTCACAGAAGAAAAAAATCCTGTAGCAATATGTACTTAAATTTCTTATCGCGGTTCATTTTGCCGCCTTCTCCAATGACTCTTCTGCGATCACGATGTAAGAAACGATTTTTTTTTTTTCAGAAACAAAATTTTTCAACACTTCCATATCTGGAAACTCTGCTTCAAGGGGCTAAACGCTAAACGATAAAATAAAAAGAATCGCCCTCACTTTTATAAAAGGGTTATATTATTTTTCAGTTTCACAGAAAAAAAATCCTGTAGTAATATGTACTTAAATTTTTTATCGCGGTTCATTTTGCCGCCTTCTCCAATGACTCTTCTGCGATCACGATGTAAGAAACGATTTTTTTTTTCAAAAACAAAATTTTTCAACACTTCCATATCTGGCAACGCTGCTTCAAGGGGCTAAACGCTAAACGATAAAATAAAAATTATCGCCCTCACTTTTATAAAAGGGTTATATTATTTTTCAGTTTCACAGAAGAAAAAAAATCCTGTAGCAATATGTACTTAAATTTCTTATCGCGGTTCATTTTGCCGCCTTCTCCAATGACTCTTCTGCGATCACGATGTAAGAAACGATTTTTTTTTTCAAAAGCAAAATTTTTCAACACTTCCATATCTGGCAACGCTGCTTCAAGGGGCTAAACGCTAAACG
Source organism: Maratus speciosus (assembly GCA_963932465.1). NCBI lineage: Eukaryota > Metazoa > Arthropoda > Arachnida > Araneae > Salticidae > Maratus > Maratus speciosus. Next base: position 134,757,495 of record OZ010799.1, read on the forward strand.
ATAAAATAAAAAGAATCGCCCTCACTTTTATAAAAGGGTTATATTATTTTTCAGTTTCACAGAAGAAAAAAAATCCTGTAGCAATATGTACTTAAATTTCTTATCGCGGTTCATTTTGCCGCCTTCTCCAATGACTCTTCTGCGATCACGATGTAAGAAACGATTTTTTTTTTTTCAAAAATAAAATTTTTCAACACTTCCATATCTGGCAACGCTGCTTCAAGGGGCTAAACGCTAAACGATAAAATAAAAAGAATCGCCCTCACTTTTATAAAAGGGTTATATTATTTTTCAGTTTCAAAGAAGAAAAAAAATCCTGTAGCAATATGTACTTAAATTTCTTATCGCGGTTCATTTTGCCGCCTTCTCCAATGACTCTTCTGCGATCACGATGTAAGAAACGATTTTTTTTTTTTTCAAAAACAAAATTTTTCAACACTTCCATATCTGGCAACGCTGCTTCAAGGGGCTAAACGCTAAACGATATAATAAAAAGAATCGCCCTCACTTTTATAAAAGCGTTATATTATTTTTCAGTTTCAGAGAAGAAAAAAAATCCTGTAGCAATATGTACTTAAATTTCTTATCGCGGTTCATTTTGCCGCCTTCTCCAATGACTCTTCTGCGATCACGATGTAAGAAACGATTTTTTTTTTCAAAAACAAAATTTTTCAACACCTCCATATCTGGCAACGCTGCTTCAAGGGGCTAAACGCTAAACGATAAAATGAAAAGAATCGCCCTCACTTTTATAAAAGGGTTATATTATTTTTCAGTTTCACAGAAGAAAAAAAATCCTGTAGCAATATGTACTTAAATTTCTTATCGCGGTTCATTTTGCCGCCTTCTCCAATGACTCTTCTGCGATCACGATGTAAGAAACGATTTTTTTTTTTTCAAAAACAAAATTTTTCAATACTTCCATATCTGGCAACGCTGCTTCAAGGGGCTAAACGCTAAACGATAAAATAAAAAGAATCGCCCCCACTTTTATAAAAGGGTTATATTATTTTTCAGTTTCACAGAAGAAAAAAAATCCTGTAGCAATATGTACTTAAATTTCTTATCGCGGTTCATTTTGCCGCCTTCTCCAATGACTCTTCTGCGATCCCGATGTAAGAAACAATTTTTTTTTTGAAAAACAAAATTTTTCAACACTTCCATATCTGGCAACGCTGCTTCAAGGGGCTAAACGCTAAACGATAAAATGAAAAGAATCGCCCTCACTTTTATAAAAGGGTTATATTATTTTTCGGTTTCACCGAAGAAAAAAAATCCTGTAGCAATATGTACTTAAATTTCTTATCGCGGTTCATTTTGCCGCCTTCTCCAATGACTCTTCTGCGATCACGATGTAAGAAACGATTTTTTTTTCAAAAACAAAATTTTTCAACACTTCCATATCTGGCAACGCTGCTTCAAGGGGCTAAACGCTAAACGATAAAATAAAAAGAATCGCCCTCACTTTTATAAAAGGGTTATATTATTTTTCAGTTTCACAGAAGAAAAAAAATCCTGTAGCAATATGTACTTAAATTTCTTATCGCGGTTCATTTTGCCGCCTTCTCCAATGACTCTTCTGCGATCACGATGTAAGAAACGATTTTTTTTTTTCAAAAACAAAATTTTTCAACACTTCCATATCTGGCAACGCTGCTTCAAGGGGCTAAACGCTAAACGGTAAAATAAAAAGAATCGCCCTCACTTTTATAAAAGTGTTATATTATTTTTCAGTTTCACAGAGGAAAAAAAATCCTGTAGCAATATGTACTTAAATTTCTTATCGCGGTTCATTTTGCCGCCTTCTCCAATGACTCTTCTGCGATCACGATGTAAGAAACGATTTTTTTTTGAACAAAATTTTTCAACACTTCCATATCTGGCAACGCTGCTTCAAGGGGCTAAACGCTAAACGATAAAATAAAAAGAATCGCCCTCACTTTTATAAAAGGGTTATATTATTTTTCAGTTTCACAGAAGAAAAAAAATCCTGTAGCAATATGTACTTAAATTTCTTATCGCGGTTCATTTTGCCGCCTTCTCCAATGACTCTTCTGCGATCACGATGTAAGAAACGATTTTTTTTTTCAAAAACAAAATTTTTCAACACTTCCATATCTGGCAACGCTGCTTCAAGGGGCTAAACGCTAAACGATAAAATAAAAAGAATCGCCCTCACTTTTATAAAAGGGTTATATTATTTTTCAGTTTCACCGAAGAAAAAAATCCTGTAGCAATATGTACTTAAATTTCTTATCGCGGTTCATTTTGCCGCCTTCTCCAATGACTCTTCTGCGATCACGATGTAAGAAACGATTTTTTTTTTCAAAAACAAAATTTTTCAACACTTCCATATCTGGCAACGCTGCTTCAAGGGGCTAAACGCTAAACGATAAAATAAAAAGAATCGCCCTCACTTTTATAGAAGGGTTATATTATTTTTCAGTTTCACAGAAGAAAAAAAATCCTGTAGCAATATGTACTTAAATTTCTTATCGCGGTTCATTTTGCCGCCATCTCCAATGACTCTTCTGCGATCACGATGTAAGAAACGATTTTTTTTTTCAAAAACAAAATTTTTCAACACTTCCATATCTGGCAACGCTGCTTCAAGGGGCTAAACGCTAAACGATATAATAAAAAGAATCGCGCTCACTTTTATAAAAGCGTTATATTATTTTTCAGTTTCAGAGAAGAAAAAAAATCCTGTAGCAATATGTACTTAAATTTCTTATCGCGGTTCATTTTGCCGCCTTCTCCAATGACTCTTCTGCGATCACGATGTAAGAAACGATTTTTTTTTTCAAAAACAAAATTTTTCAACACCTCCATATCTGGCAACGCTGCTTCAAGGGGCTAAACGCTAAACGATAAAATGAAAAGAATCGCCCTCACTTTTATAAAAGGGTTATATTATTTTTCAGTTTCACAGAAGAAAAAAAATCCTGTAGCAATATGTACTTAAATTTCTTATCGCGGTTCATTTTGCCGCCTTCTCCAATGACTCTTCTGCGATCACGATGTAAGAAACGATTTTTTTTTTCAAAAACAAAATTTTTCAACACTTCCATATCTGGCAACGCTGCTTCAAGGGGCTAAACGCTAAACGATAAAATAAAAAGAACCGCCCCCACTTTTATAAAAGGATTATATTATTTTTCAGTTTCACAGAAGAAAAAAAATCCTGTAGCAACATGTACTTAAATTTCTTATCGCGGTTCATTTTGCCGCCTTCTCCAATGACTCTTCTGCGATCACGATGTAAGAAACGATTTTTTTTTTTTCAAAAACAAAATTTTTCAATACTTCCATATCTGGCAACGCTGCTTCAAGGGGCTAAACGCTAAACGATAAAATAAAAAGAATCGCCCCCACTTTTATAAAAGGGTTATATTATTTTTCAGTTTCACAGAAGAAAAAAAATCCTGTAGCAATATGTACTTAAATTTCTTATCGCGGTTCATTTTGCCGCCTTCTCCAATGACTCTTCTGCGATCACGATGTAAGAAACAATTTTTTTTTTCAAAAACAAAATTTTTCAACACTTCCATATCTGGCAACGCTGCTTCAAGGGGCTAAACGCTAAACGATAAAATGAAAAGAATCGCCCTCACTTTTATAAAAGGGTTATATTATTTTTCGGTTTCACCGAAGAAAAAAAATCCTGTAGCAATATGTACTTAAATTTCTTATCGCGGTTCATTTTGCCGCCTTCTCCAATGACTCTTCTGCGATCACGATGTAAGAAACGATTTTTTTTTTCAAAAACAAAATTTTTCAACACTTCCATATCTGGCAACGCTGCTTCAAGGGGCTAAACGCTAAACGATAAAATAAAAAGAATCGCCATCACTTTTATAAAAGGGTTATATTATTTTTCAGTTTCACAGAAGAAAAAAAATCCTGTAGCAATATGTACTTAAATTTCTTATCGCGGTTCATTTTGCCGCCTTCTCCAATGACTCTTCTGCGATCACGATGTAAGAAACGATTTTTTTTTTCAAAAACAAAATTTTTCAACACTTCCATATCTGGCAACGCTGCTTCAAGGGGCTAAACGCTAAACGGTAAAATAAAAAGAATCGCTCTCACTTTTATAAAAGTGTTATATTATTTTTCAGTTTCACAGAAGAAAAAAAATCCTGTAGCAATATGTACTTAAATTTCTTATCGCGATTCATTTTGCCGCCTTCTCCAATGACTCTTCTGCGATCACGATGTAAGAAACGATTTTTTTTTTAAACAAAATTTTTCAACACTTCCATATCTGGCAACGCTGCTTCAAGGGGCTAAACGCTAAACGATAAAATAAAAAGAATCGCCCTCACTTTTATAAAAGGGTTATATTATTTTTCAGTTTCACAGAAGAAAAAAAATCCTGTAGCAATATGTACTTAAATTTCTTATCGCGGTTCATTTTGCCGCCTTCTCCAATGACTCTTCTGCGATCACGATGTAAGAAACGATTTTTTTTTTCAAAAACAAAATTTTTCAACACTTCCATATCTGGCAACGCTGCTTCAAGGGGCTAAACGCTAAACGATAAAATAAAAAGAATCGCCCTCACTTTTATAAAAGGGTTATATTATTTTTCAGTTTCACCGAAGAAAAAAATCCTGTAGCAATATGTACTTAAATTTCTTATCGCGGTTCATTTTGCCGCCTTCTCCAATGACTCTTCTGCGATCACGATGTAAGAAACGATTTTTTTTTTCAAAAACAAAATTTTTCAACACTTCCATATCTGGCAACGCTGCTTCAAGGGGCTAAACGCTAAACGATAAAATAAAAAGAATCGCCCTCACTTTCATAGAAGGGTTATATTATTTTTCAGTTTCACAGAAGAAAAAAAATCCTGTAGCAATATGTACTTAAATTTCTTATCGCGGTTCATTTTGCCGCCATCTCCAATGACTCTTCTGCGATCACGATGTAAGAAACGATTTTTTTTGAACAAAATTTTTCAACACTTCCATATCTGGCAACGCTGCTTCAAGGGGCTAAACGCTAAACGATAAAATAAAAAGAATCGCCCTCACTTTTATAAAAGGGTTATATTATTTTTCAGTTTCACAGAAGAAAAAAAATCCTGTAGCAATATGTACTTAAATTTCTTATCGCGGTTCATTTTGCCGCCTTCTCCAATGACTCTTCTGCGATCACGATGTAAGAAACGATTTTTTTTTTCAAAAACAAAATTTTTCAACACTTCCATATCTGGCAACGCTGCTTCAAGGGGCTAAACGCTAAACGATGAAATAAAAAGAATCGCCCTCACTTTTATAAAAGGGTTATATTATTTTTCAGTTTCACCGAAGAAAAAAATCCTGTAGCAATATGTACTTAAATTTCTTATCGCGGTTCATTTTGCCGCCTTCTCCAATGACTCTTCTGCGATCACGATGTAAGAAACGATTTTTTTTTTCAAAAACAAAATTTTTCAACACTTCCATATCTGGCAACGCTGCTTCAAGGGGCTAAACGCTAAACGATAAAATAAAAAGAATCGCCCTCACTTTTATAGAAGGGTTATATTATTTTTCAGTTTCACAGAAGAAAAAAAATCCTGTAGCAATATGTACTTAAATTTCTTATCGCGGTTCATTTTGCCGCCATCTCCAATGACTCTTCTGCGATCACGATGTAAGAAACGATTTTTTTTTTTCAAAAACAAAATTTTTCAACACTTCCATATCTGGCAACGCTGCTTCAAGGGGCTAAACGCTAAACGATAAAATAAAAAGAATCGCCCTCACTTTTATAAAAGTGTTATATTATTTTTCAGTTTCACAGAAGAAAAAAAATCCTGTAGCAATATGTACTTAAATTTCTTATCGCGGTTCATTTTGCCGCCTTCTCCAATGACTCTTCTGCGATCACGATGTAAGAAACGATTTTTTTTTTCAAAAACAAAATTTTTCAACACTTCCATATCTGGCAACGCTGCTTCAAGGGGCTAAACGCTAAACGATATAATAAAAAGAATCGCCCTCACTTTTATAAAAGCGTTATATTATTTTTCAGTTTCAGAGAAGAAAAAAAATCCTGTAGCAATATGTACTTAAATTTCTTATCGCGGTTCATTTTGCCGCCTTCTCCAATGACTCTTCTGCGATCACGATGTAAGAAACGATTTTTTTTTCAAAAACAAAATTTTTCAACACCTCCATATCTGGCAACGCTGCTTCAAGGGGCTAAACGCTAAACGATAAAATGAAAAGAATCGCCCTCACTTTTATAAAAGGGTTATATTATTTTTCAGTTTCACAGAAGAAAAAAAATCCTGTAGCAATATGTACTTAAATTTCTTATCGCGGTTCATTTTGCCGCCTTCTCCAATGACTCTTCTGCGATCACGATGTAAGAAACGATTTTTTTTTTCAAAAACAAAATTTTTCAACACTTCCATATCTGGCAACGCTGCTTCAAGGGGCTAAACGCTAAACGATAAAATAAAAAGAACCGCCCCCACTTTTATAAAAGGATTATATTATTTTTCAGTTTCACAGAAGAAAAAAAATCCTGTAGCAACATGTACTTAAATTTCTTATCGCGGTTCATTTTGCCGCCTTCTCCAATGACTCTTCTGCGATCACGATGTAAGAAACGATTTTTTTTTTTTAAAAAACAAAATTTTTCAATACTTCCATATCTGGCAACGCTGCTTCAAGGGGCTAAACGCTAAACGATAAAATAAAAAGAATCGCCCCACTTTTATAAAAGGGTTATATTATTTTTCAGTTTCACAGAAGAAAAAAAATCCTGTAGCAATATGTACTTAAATTTCTTATCGCGGTTCATTTTGCCGCCTTCTCCAATGACTCTTCTGCGATCACGATGTAAGAAACAATTTTTTTTTTCAAAAACAAAATTTTTCAACACTTCCATATCTGGCAACGCTGCTTCAAGGGGCTAAACGCTAAACGATAAAATTAAAAGAATCGCCCTCACTTTTATAAAAGGGTTATATTATTTTTCGGTTTCACCGAAGAAAAAAAATCCTGTAGCAATATGTACTTAAATTTCTTATCGCGGTTCATTTTGCCGCCTTCTCCAATGACTCTTCTGCGATCACGATGTAAGAAACGATTTTTTTTTCAAAAACAAAATTTTTCAACACTTCCATATCTGGCAACGCTGCTTCAAGGGGCTAAACGCTAAACGATAAAATAAAAAGAATCGCCCTCACTTTTATAAAAGGGTTATATTATTTTTCATTTTCACAGAAGAAAAAAAATCCTGTAGCAATATGTACTTAAATTTCTTATCGCGGTTCATTTTGCCGCCTTCTCCAATGACTCTTCTGCGATCACGATGTAAGAAACGATTTTTTTTTTCAAAAACAAAATTTTTCAACACTTCCATATCTGGCAACGCTGCTTCAAGGGGCTAAACGCTAAACGATAAAATAAAAAGAATCGCCCTCACTTTTATAAAAGTGTTATATTATTTTTCAGTTTCACAGAAGAAAAAAATCCTGTAGCAATATGTACTTAAATTTCTTATCGCGGTTCATTTTGCCACCTTCTCCAATGACTCTTCTGCGATCACGATGTAAGAAACGATTTTTTTTTCAAAAACAAAATTTTTCAACACTTCCATATCTGGCAACTCTGCTTCAAGGGGCTAAACGCTAAACGATAAAATAAAAAGAATCGCCCTCACTTTTATAAAAGGGTTATATTATTTTTCAGTTTCACCGAAGAAAAAAAATCCTGTAGCAATATGTACTTAAATTTCTTATCGCGGTTCATTTTGCCGCCTTCTCCAATGACTCTTCTGCGATCACGATGTAAGAAACGATTTTTTTTTTCAAAAACAAAATTTTTCAACACTTCCATATCTGGCAACGCTGCTTCAAGGGGCTAAACGCTAAACGATAAAATAAAAAGAATCGCCCTCACTTTTATAAAAGTGTTATATTATTTTTCAGTTTCACAGAAGAAAAAAAATCCTGTAGCAATATGTACTTAAATTTCTTATCGCGGTTCATTTTGCCGCCTTCTCCAATGACTCTTCTGCGATCATGATGTAAGAAACGATTTTTTTTTTAAACAAAATTTTTCAACACTTCCATATCTGGCACGCTGCTTCAAGGGGCTAAACGCTAAACGATAAAAAAAAAAGAATCGCCCTCACTTTTATAAAAGGGTTATATTATTTTTCAGTTTCACAGAAGAAAAAAATCCTGTAGCAATATGTACTTAAATTTCTTATCGCGGTTCATTTTGCCTCCTTCTCTAATGACTCTTCTGCGATCACGATGTAAGAAACGATTTTTTTTTCAAAAACAAAATTTTTCAACACCTCCATATCTGGCAACGCTGCTTCAAGGGGCTAAACTCTAAACGATAAAATGAAAAGAATCGCCCTCACTTTTATAAAAGGGTTATATTATTTTTCAGTTTCACAGAAGAAAAAAAATCCTGTAGCAATATGTACTTAAATTTCTTATCGCGGTTCATTTTGCCGCCTTCTCCAATGACTCTTCTGCGATCACGATGTAAGAAACGATTTTTTTTTTCAAAAACAAAATTTTTCAACACTTCCATATCTGGCAACGCTGCTTCAAGGGGCTAAACGCTAAACGATAAATTAAAAAGAACCGCCCCCACTTTTATAAAAGGATTATATTATTTTTCAGTTTCACAGAAGAAAAAAAATCCTGTAGCAATATTTACTTAAATTTCTTATCGCGGTTCATTTTGCCGCCTTCTCCAATGACTCTTCTGCGATCACGATGTAAGAAACGATTTTTTTTTTCAAAAACAAAATTTTTCAACACTTCCATATCTGGCAACGCTGCTTCAAGGGGCTAAACGCTAAACAATAAAATAAAAAGAATCGCCCTCACTTTTATAAAAGTGTTATATTATTTTTCAGTTTCACAGAAGGAAAAAAATCCTGTAGCAATATGTACTTAAATTTCTTATCGCGGTTCATTTTGCCGCCTTCTCCAATGACTCTTCTGCGATCACGATGTAAGAAACGATTTTTTTTTTCAAAAACAAAATTTTTCAACACTTCCATATCTGGCAACGCTGCTTCAAGGGGCTAAACGCTAAACGATAAAATAAAAAGAATCGCCCTCACTTTTATAAAAGGGTTATATTATTTTTCAGTTTCACAGAAGAAAAAAAATCCTGTAGCAATATGTACTTAAATTTCTTATCGCGGTTCAGTTTGCCGCCTTCTCCAATGACTCTTCTGCGATCACGATGTAAGAAACGAATTTTTTTTTTCAAAAACAAAAATTTTCAACACTTCCATATCTGGCAACGCTGCTTCAAGGGGCAAAACGCTAAACGATAATATAAAAAGAATCGCCCTCACTTTTATAAAAGTGTTATATTATTTTTCAGTTTCACAGAAGAAAAAAAATCCTGCAGCAATATGTACTTAAATTTCTTATCGCGGTTCATTTTGCCGCCTTCTCCAATGACTCTTCTGCGATCACGATGTAAGAAACGATTTTTTTTTTTAAAAACAAAATTTTTCATCACTTCCATATCTGGCAACGCTGCTTCAAGGGGCTAAACGCTAAACGATAAAATAAAAAGAATCGCCCTCACTTTTATAAAAGGGTTATATTATTTTTCAGTTTCACAGAAGAAAAAAAATCCTGTAGCAATATGTACTTAAATTTCTTATCGCGGTTCATTTTGCCGCCTTCTCCAATGACTCTTCTGCGATCACGATGTAAGAAACGATTTTTTTTTCAAAAACAAAATTTTTCAACACTTCCATATCTGGCAACTCTGCTTCAAGGGGCTAAACGCTAAACGATAAAATAAAAAGAATCGCCCTCACTTTTATAAAAGGGTTATATTATTTTTCAGTTTCACCGAAGAAAAAAAATCCTGTAGCAATATGTACTTAAATTCCTTATCGCGGTTCATTTTGCCGCCTTCTCCAATAACTCTTCTGCGATCACGATGTAAGAAACGAATTTTTTTTTTTCAAAAACAAAATTTTTCGACACTTCCATATCTGGCAACGCTGCTTCAAGGGGCTAAACGCTAAACGATAAAATAAAAATAATCGCCCTCACTTTTATAAAAGGGTTATATTATTTTTCAGTTTCACAGAAGAAAAAAAATCCTGTAGCAACATGTACTTAAATTTCTTATCGCGGTTCATTTTGCCGCCTTCTCCAATGACTCTTCTGCAAACACGATGTAAGAAACGATTTTTTTTTTTTTCAAAAACAAAATTTTTCAACACTTCCATATCTGGCAACGCTGCTGCAAGGGGCTAAACGCTAAACGATAAAATAAAAAGAATCGCCCTCACTTTTATAAAAGTGTTATATTATTTTTCAGTTTCACAGAAGAAAAAAAATCCTGTAGCAATATGTACTTAAATTTCTTATCGCGGTTCATTTTGCCGCCTTCCCCAATGACTCTTCTGCGATCACGATGTAAGAAACGGTTTTTTTTTTTTTTCAAAAACAAAATTTTTCAACACCTCCATATCTGGCAACGCTGCTTCAAGGGGCTAAACGCTAAACGATAAAATAAAAAGAATCGCCCTCACTTTTATAGAAGGGTTATATTATTTTTCAGTTTCACAGAAGAAAAAAAATCCTGTAGCAATATGTACTTAAATTTCTTATCGCGGTTCATTTTGCCTCCTTCTCTAATGACTCTTCTGCGATCACGATGTAAGAAACGATTTTTTTTTCAAAAACAAAATTTTTCAACACCTCCATATCTGGCAACGCTGCTTCAAGGGGCTAAACTCTAAACGATAAAATGAAAAGAATCGCCCTCACTTTTATAAAAGGGTTGTATTATTTTTCAGTTTCACAGAAGAAAAAAAATCCTGTAGCAATATGTACTTAAATTTCTTATCGCGGTTCATTTTGCCGCCTTCTCCAATGACTCTTCTGCGATCACGATGTAAGAAACGATTTTTTTTTTCAAAAACAAAATTTTTCAACACTTCCATATCTGGCAACGCTGCTTCAAGGGGCTAAACGCTAAACGATAAAATAAAAAGAACCGCCCCCACTTTTATAAAAGGATTATATTATTTTTCAGTTTCACAGAAGAAAAAAAATCCTGTAGCAATATGTACTTAAATTTCTTATCGCGGTTCATTTTGCCTCCTTCTCTAATGACTCTTCTGCGATCACGATGTAAGAAACGATTTTTTTTTCAAAAACAAAATTTTTCAACACCTCCATATCTGGCAACGCTGCTTCAAGGGGCTAAACGCTAAACGATAAAATAAAAAGAATCGCCCTCACTTTTATAAAAGGGTTATATTATTTTTCAGTTTCACAGAAGAAAAAAAATCCTGTAGCAATATGTACTTAAATTTCTTATCGCGGTTCATTTTGCCGCCTTCTCCAATGACTCTTCTGCGATCACGATGTAAGAAACGATTTTTTTTTCAAAAACAAAATTTTTCAACACTTCCATATCTGACAACGCTGCTTCAAAGGGCTAAACGCTAAACGATAAAATAAAAAGAATCGCCCTCACTTTTATAAAAGGGTTATATTATTTTTCAGTTTCACCGAAGAAAAAAATCCTGTAGCAATATGTACTTAAATTTCTTATCGCGGTTCATTTTGCCGCCTTCTCCAATGACTCTTCTGCGATCACGATGTAAGAAACGATTTTTTTTTCAAAAACAAAATTTTTCAACACTTCCATATCTGGCAACGCTGCTTCAAGGGGCTAAACGCTAAACGATAAAATAAAAAGAATCGCCCTCACTTTTATAGAAGGGTTATATTATTTTTCAGTTTCACAGAAGAAAAAAAATCCTGTAGCAATATGTACTTAAATTTCTTATCGCGGTTCATTTTGCCGCCTTCTCCAATGACTCTTCTGCGATCACGATGTAAGAAACGATTTTTTTTTTCAAAAACAAAATTTTTCAACACTTCCATATCTGGCAACGCTGCTTCAAGGGGCTAAACGCTAAACGATAAAATAAAAAGAATCGCCCTCACTTTTATAAAAGTGTTATATTATTTTTCAGTTTCACAGAAGAAAAAAAATCCTGTAGCAATATGTACTTAAATTTCTTATCGCGGTTCATTTTGCCACCTTCTCCAATGACTCTTCTGCGATCACGATGTAAGAAACGATTTTTTTTTCAAAAACAAAATTTTTCAACACTTCCATATCTGGCAACTCTGCTTCAAGGGGCTAAACGCTAAACGATAAAATAAAAAGAATCGCCCTCACTTTTATAAAAGGGTTATATTATTTTTCAGTTTCACAGAAGAAAAAAAATCCTGTAGCAATATGTACTTAAATTTCTTATCGCGGTTCATTTTGCCGCCTTCTCCAATGACTCTTCTGCGATCACGATGTAAGAAACGATTTTTTTTTTAAACAAAATTTTTCAACACTTCCATATCTGGCACGCTGCTTCAAGGGGCTAAACGCTAAACGATAAAAAAAAAAGAATCGCCCTCACTTTTATAAAAGGGTTATATTATTTTTCAGTTTCACAGAAGAAAAAAATCCTGTAGCAATATGTACTTAAATTTCTTATCGCGGTTCATTTTGCCTCCTTCTCTAATGACTCTTCTGCGATCACGATGTAAGAAACGATTTTTTTTTCAAAAACAAAATTTTTCAACACTTCCATATCTGGCAACTCTGCTTCAAGGGGCTAAACGCTAAACGATAAAATAAAAAGAATCGCCCTCACTTTTATAAAAGGGTTATATTATTTTTCAGTTTCACCGAAGAAAAAAAATCCTGTAGCAATATGTACTTAAATTTCTTATCGCGGTTCATTTTGCCGCCTTCTCCCATGACTCTTCTGCGATCACGATGTAAGAAACGATTTTTTTTTTCAAAAACAAAATTTTTCAACACTTCCATATCTGGCAACGCTGCTTCAAGGGGCTAAACGCTAAACGATAAAATAAAAAGAATCGCCCTCACTTTTATAAAAGTGTTATATTATTTTTCAGTTTCACAGAAGAAAAAAAATCCTGTAGCAATATGTACTTAAATTTCTTATCGCGGTTCATTTTGCCGCCTTCTCCAATGACTCTTCTGCGATCACGATGTAAGAAACGATTTTTTTTTTAAACAAAATTTTTCAACACTTCCATATCTGGCACGCTGCTTCAAGGGGCTAAACGCTAAACGATAAAAAAAAAAGAATCGCCCTCACTTTTATAAAAGGGTTATATTATTTTTCAGTTTCACAGAAGAAAAAAATCCTGTAGCAATATGTACTTAAATTTCTTATCGCGGTTCATTTTGCCTCCTTCTCTAATGACTCTTCTGCGATCACGATGTAAGAAACGATTTTTTTTTCAAAAACAAAATTTTTCAACACCTCCATATCTGGCAACGCTGCTTCAAGGGGCTAAACTCTAAACGATAAAATGAAAAGAATCGCCCTCACTTTTATAAAAGGGTTATATTATTTTTCAGTTTCACAGAAGAAAATAAATCCTGTAGCAATATGTACTTAAATTTCTTATCGCGGTTCATTTTGCCGCCTTCTCCAATGACTCTTCTGCGATCACGATGTAAGAAACGATTTTTTTTTTCAAAAACAAAATTTTTCAACACTTCCATATCTGGCAACGCTGCTTCAAGGGGCTAAACGCTAAACGATAAATTAAAAAGAACCGCCCCCACTTTTATAAAAGGATTATATTATTTTTCAGTTTCACAGAAGAAAAAAAATCCTGTAGCAATATGTACTTAAATTTCTTATCGCGGTTCATTTTGCCGCCTTCTCCAATGACTCTTCTGCGATCACGATGTAAGAAACGATTTTTTTTTTTCAAAAACAAAATTTTTCAACACTTCCATATCTGGCAACGCTGCTTCAAGGGGCTAAACGCTAAACAATAAAATAAAAAGAATCGCCCTCACTTTTATAAAAGTGTTATATTATTTTTCAGTTTCACAGAAGAAAAAAAATCCTGTAGCAATATGTACTTAAATTTCTTATCGCGGTTCATTTTGCCGCCTTCTCCAATGACTCTTCTGCGATCACGATGTAAGAAACGATTTTTTTTTTTCAAAAACAAAATTTTTCAACACTTCCATATCTGGCAACGCTGCTTCAAGGGGCTAAACGCTAAACGATAAAATAAAAAGAATCGCCCTCACTTTTATAAAAGGGTTATATTATTTTTCAGTTTCACAGAAGAAAAAAAATCCTGTAGCAATATGTACTTAAATTTCTTATCGCGGTTCAGTTTGCCGCCTTCTCCAATGACTCTTCTGCGATCACGATGTAAGAAACGAATTTTTTTTTTCAAAAACAAAAATTTTCAACACTTCCATATCTGGCAACGCTGCTTCAAGGGGCAAAACGCTAAACGATAATATAAAAAGAATCGCCCTCACTTTTATAAAAGTGTTATATTATTTTTCAGTTTCACAGAAGAAAAAAAATCCTGCAGCAATATGTACTTAAATTTCTTATCGCGGTTCATTTTGCCGCCTTCTCCAATGACTCTTCTGCGATCACGATGTAAGAAACGATTTTTTTTTTTCAAAAACAAAATTTTTCATCACTTCCATATCTGGCAACGCTGCTTCAAGGGGCTAAACGCTAAACGATAAAATAAAAAGAATCGCCCTCACTTTTATAAAAGGGTTATATTATTTTTCAGTTTCACAGAAGAAAAAAAATCCTGTAGCAATATGTACTTAAATTTCTTATCGCGGTTCATTTTGCCGCCTTCTCCAATGACTCTTCTGCGATCACGATGTAAGAAACGATTTTTTTTTCAAAAACAAAATTTTTCAACACTTCCATATCTGGCAACTCTGCTTCAAGGGGCTAAACGCTAAACGATAAAATAAAAAGAATCGCCCTCACTTTTATAAAAGGGTTATATTATTTTTCAGTTTCACCGAAGAAAATAAATCCTGTAGCAATATGTACTTAAATTCCTTATCGCGGTTCATTTTGCCGCCTTCTCCAATGACTCTTCTGCGATCACGATGTAAGAAACGAATTTTTTTTTTTCAAAAACAAAATTTTTCGACACTTCCATATCTGGCAACGCTGCTTCAAGGGGCTAAACGCTAAACGATAAAATAAAAATAATCGCCCTCACTTTTATAAAAGGGTTATATTATTTTTCAGTTTCACAGAAGAAAAAAAATCCTGTAGCAACATGTACTTAAATTTCTTATCGCGGTTCATTTTGCCGCCTTCTCCAATGACTCTTCTGCAAACACGATGTAAGAAACGATTTTTTTTTTTCAAAAACAAAATTTTTCAACACTTCCATATCTGGCAACGCTGCTGCAAGGGGCTAAACGCTAAACGATAAAATAAAAAGAATCGCCCTCACTTTTATAAAAGTGTTATATTATTTTTCAGTTTCACAGAAGAAAAAAAATCCTGTAGCAATATGTACTTAAATTTCTTATCGCGGTTCATTTTGCCGCCTTCCCCAATGACTCTTCTGCGATCACGATGTAAGAAACGGTTTTTTTTTTTTTTCAAAAACAAAATTTTTCAACACCTCCATATCTGGCAACGCTGCTTCAAGGGGCTAAACGCTAAACGATAAAATAAAAAGAATCGCCCTCACTTTTATAGAAGGGTTATATTATTTTTCAGTTTCACAGAAGAAAAAAAATCCTGTAGCAATATGTACTTAAATTTCTTATCGCGGTTCATTTTGCCGCCTTCTCCAATGACTCTTCTGCGATCACGATGTAAGAAACGATTTTTTTTTTCAAAAACAAAATTTTTCAACACTTCCATATCTGGCAACGCTGCTTCAAGGGGCTAAACGCTAAACGATAAAATAAAAAGAATCGCCCTCACTTTTATAAAAGTGTTATATTATTTTTCAGTTTCACAGAAGAAAAAAAATCCTGTAGCAATATGTACTTAAATTTCTTATCGCGGTTCATTTTGCCGCCTTCTCCAATGACTCATCTGCGATCACGATGTAAGAAACGATTTTTTTTTCAAAAACAAAATTTTTCAACACTTCCATATCTGGCAACTCTGCTTCAAGGGGCTAAACGCTAAACGATAAAATAAAAAGAATCGCCCTCACTTTTATAAAAGGGTTATATTATTTTTCAGTTTCACCGAAGAAAAAAAATCCTGTAGCAATATGTACTTAAATTTCTTATCGCGGTTCATTTTGCCGCTTTTTCCAATGACTCTTCTGCGATCACGATGTAAGAAACGAATTTTTTTTTTTTCAAAAACAAAATTTTTCGACACTTCCATATCTGGCAACGCTGCTTCAAGGGGCTAAACGCTAAACGATAAAATAAAAATAATCGCCCTCACTTTTATAAAAGGGTTATATTATTTTTCAGTTTCACAGAAGAAAAAAAATCCTGTAGCAATATGTACTTAAATTTCTTATCGCGGTTCATTTTGCCGCCTTCTCCAATGACTCTTCTGCGATCACGATGTAAGAAACGATTTTTTTTTTTCAAAAACAAAATTTTTCAACACTTCCATATCTGGCAACGCTGCTTCAATGGGCTAAACGCTAAACGATAAAATAAAAAGAATCGCCCTCACTTTTATAAAAGTGTTATATTATTTTTCAGTTTCACAGAAGAAAAAAAATCCTGTAGCAATATGTACTTAAATTTCTTATCGCGGTTCATTTTGCCGCCTTCTCCAATGACTCTTCTGCGATCACGATGTAAGAAACGATTTTTTTTTTAAACAAAATTTTTCAACACTTCCATATCTGGCACGCTGCTTCAAGGGGCTAAACGCTAAACGATAAAATAAAAAGAATCGCCCTCACTTTTATAAAAGGGTTATATTATTTTTCAGTTTCACAGAAGAAAAAAATCCTGTAGCAATATGTATTTAAATTTCTTATCGCGGTTCATTTTGCCGCCTTCTCCAATGACTCTTCTGCGATCACGATGTAAGAAACGATTTTTTTTTTTCAAAAACAAAATTTTTCAACACTTCCATATCTGGCAACGCTGCTTCAAGGGGCTAAACGCTAAACGATAAAATAAAAAGAATCGCCCTCACTTTTATAAAAGGGTTATATTATTTTTCAGTTTCACAGAAGAAAAAAAATCCTGTAGCAATATGTACTTAAATTTCTTATCGCGGTTCAGTTTGCCGCCTTCTCCAATGACTCTTCTGCGATCACGATGTAAGAAACGATTTTTTTTTTTCAAAAACAAAAATTTTCAACACTTCCATATCTGGCAACGCTGCTTCAAGGGGCAAAACGCTAAACGATAATATAAAAAGAATCGCCCTCACTTTTATAAAAGTGTTATATTATTTTTCAGTTTCACAGAAGAAAAAAAATCCTGTAGCAATATGTACTTAAATTTCTTATCGCGGTTCATTTTGCCGCCTTCTCCAATGACTCTTCTGCGATCACGATGTAAGAAACGATTTTTTTTTCAAAAACAAAATTTTTCAACACTTCCATATCTGGCAACTCTGCTTCAAGGGGCTAAACGCTAAACGATAAAATAAAAAGAATCGCCCTCACTTTTATAAAAGCGTTATATTATTTTTCAGTTTCACCGAAGAAAAAAAATCCTGTAGCAATATGTACTTAAATTCCTTATCGCGGTTCATTTTGCCGCCTTCTCCAATGACTCTTCTGCGATCACGATGTAAGAAACGAATTTTTTTTTTTCAAAAACAAAATTTTTCGACACTTCCATATCTGGCAACGCTGCTTCAAGGGGCTAAACGCTAAACGCTAAAATAAAAATAATCGCCCTCACTTTTATAAAAGGGTTATATTATTTTTCAGTTTCACAGAAGAAAAAAAATCCTGTAGCAACATGTACTTAAATTTCTTATCGCGGTTCATTTTGCCGCCTTCTCCAATGACTCTTCTGCGAACACGATGTAAGAAACGATTTTTTTTTTTAAACAAAATTTTTCAACACTTCCATATCTGGCACGCTGCTTCAAGGGGCTAAACGCTAAACGATAAAATAAAAAGAATCGCCCTCACTTTTATAAAAGGGTTATATTATTTTTCAGTTTCACAGAAGAAAAAAATCCTGTAGCAATATGTATTTAAATTTCTTATCGCGGTTCATTTTGCCGCCTTCTCCAATGACTCTTCTGCGATCACGATGTAAGAAACGATTTTTTTTTTTTCAAAAACAAAATTTTTCAACACTTCCGTATCTGGCAACGCTGCTTCAAGGGGCTAAACGCTAAACGATAAAATAAAAAGAATCGCCCTCACTTTTATAAAAGGGTTATATTATTTTTCAGTTTCACAGAAGAAAAAAAATCCTGTAGCAATATGTACTTAAATTTCTTATCGCGGTTTATTTTGCCGCCTTCTCCAATGACTCTTCTGCGATCACGATGTAAGAAACGATTTTTTTTTTCAAAAACAAAAATTTTCAACACTTCCATATCTGGCAACGCTGCTTCACGGGGCAAAACGCTAAACGATAAAATAAAAAGAATCGCCCTCACTTTTATAAAAGGGTTATATTATTTTTCAGTTTCACAGAAGAAAAAAAATCCTGTAGCAATATGTACTTAAATTTCTTATCGCGGTTCATTTTGCCGCCTTCTCCAATGACTCTTCTGCGATCACGATGTAAGAAACGGTTTTTTTTTTTTTTTCAAAAACAAAATTTTTCAACACCTCCATATCTGGCAACGCTGCTTCAAGGGGCTAAACGCTAAACGATAAAATGAAAAGAATCGCCCTCACTTTTATAAAAGAGTTATATTATTTTTCAATTTCACAGAAGAAAAAAAATCCTGTAGCAATATGTACTTAAATTTCTTATCGCGGTTCATTTTGCCGCCTTCTCCAATGACTCTTCTGCGATCACGATGTAAGAAACGATTTTTTTTTTTTCAAAAACAAAATTTTTCAACACTTCCATATCTGGCAACGCTGCTTCAAGGGGCTAAACGCTAAACGATAAAATAAAAAGAATCGCCCTCACTTTTATAAAAGGGTTATATTATTTTTCAGTTTTACAGAAGAAAAAAAATCCTGTAGCAATATGTACTTAAATTTCTTATCGCGGTTCATTTTGCCGCCTTCTCCAATGACTGTTTTGCGATCACGATGTAAGAAACGATTTTTTTTTTCAAAAATAAAATTCTTCAACACTTCCATAGAAGTATAAATGTCAAAACACATTTTAAGTAATATGATACCGTCTGCTTAAAATAGATAATCAAGCATGTATTATGTACATGTTACTTTTTATATATCCTGTAATATACATTCAGAAACCAGCAATGTAAAAAGAGATAACTGAAAAGAAATCTTTTAAGTTATTAGCACTAAAGGAAGTCCAAAGGGTATAAATACTTGACGAAATACTAAATTTAAAATTTTAATATACGCTATGCGAAAGATATTGCGATACGTTGAACAATTATAAATGGCGCTTTAAAGGATAAAATAGAAAGAAACTGCTTCACTGTATATTCTTCTTCAGTTTAAATGAAAACACATTTTTCCTCTAGCAATATGTACTGAAAACTATTCTTGCGCTTTATTTTTACCTAGCACTTGCAAGCTCTTAAGACGTGATAAATGACTTTTTTTTTATCAGAAAAAGAAATGTGTCTGCACTTCAGAAGACCTTTAACCCTTAAAATATATTTTTAGAAATATGATATACATACTTAACGTTATTATAAGCATTTTACCTTTTAGCATATATACTCCTTATTATATATGAAGAAAGTAGCAGCGTGAACGATATAATTTAAAAGAACACTCTTAATAGACATTGTCACAGCGTGCCCCTAACTGTGAGAGAATTTTTGTTTTCAATAAACGAAATGCTTCAACACCCTTATAGAACTATAAAATTTAAAAGATACTTTAAGAAATATGACACGGACTGTTAAAAATAGATAATCAAATATATTTAAAAAATTACTTTTATATATCCCATGCATGTAGAAATAAGCAATATGAAAGATATTATCGAAAAAAAAATATTTCAAATTATTAGTACTAAAATGAGCACAAAATGCATAAATATTTGGAAATCTACTAATTTTAAAATGTTATTAAATACATTAAACAAAGAAGAACGATTATATGAATTATGTTTTAAACGATAAAATAATAATAAAAAAATCAATCGTATTCACTGTATATTTTTCTTCAGTTTCGCAGAAAATACATTTTTCCTCTAGCAATATGTTCTTAAAGTTATTCTTGAGCTTTATTTTTACCTAGCACTTGCCAGCTCTTAAGACGTGAGAAACGATTTTTTTAATCAGAAAACGAAATACGTCGGCACTTCAAAAGATGTTAAAGCGTTAAAGTATATTTTTAGAAATGTGATATGAATATTTAAGCTAGAGAATAAAGCATGTGTTATAAGCATGCTACATTTAAGCATATATATCCCTTATTATATATGAAGAAGCTAGCAGCGTGGAAGAGTTAATAGAAAAAAAAAAAAAAAAAAAAAAAAAAAAAAACACTTTTAACTGTCATTTTCACAGCGTGCCTCTGACGGTGAGAGACGGATTGTTAAAAATAGATAATCGAACAATTTAAAAAAGTTTTACTTTTATATGTCCTATATTACACATGTTGAAATCAACAATGTGAGAGATATAATTTGAAAAAAGTATTTCAAGTTATTAGTTCTAAAATGAGTGCAAAACGTATAAATATTTGACAATCTACTAATTTTAAAATGTTAGTAAATACGTTGAATAAATAAGAACGATTATATGAAATATGCTTTGAACGATTATATGAAATATGTTTTAAACGATTAAAAAAAAAGTTGTATTCACTGTATATTTTTCTTCAGATTCGCAGAAATTACATTTTTCCTCTAGCTGTATGTTCTTAAAATTATTCTTGAACTTTATTTTTACCTAGCACTTGTAAGCTCTCAAGATATGAGAAACGACTTTTTTACCAGAAAACGAAATGTGTCTGCACTTCAGAAGATGTTTAACCGTTAAAAGATATTTTAAGTAACATGATATGAATACTTGAACTAGAGAATCAAAATGTATTGCGGGCATGTTATGTTTCATATATCTCGTTATATACGAAGAAAATAGCAGTGTGTAAGAGATAGCTGAAAATAACACTTTCAAGTTATTAGAAATAGAATGTATCTCAAACGTATAAATACTTGGCAAGCTACTAAAACTGAAAATTTAACCATTAGATTTTCTTACAGTTCATTTTTAGGCCTAGTTCAATAGCACTTGTAAGCTCTCAAGATATGATAAAGAAATTTTTGTTGCAGAGAATGAAATGTTTTACTTTTGAAAGAGAACGTGTGCGTTATTAAATTAAGAAATAGCAGATTGCTTCTTCGAAATATAAATTTACATACACTTATATTATTAAAATATTACATTTTATCTTTCTTTGAAAAAATAAAGTGTTTTAACACTTCTAGAGAAGTAAAAAAGTTAAAAGATACTTTAAGAAATATGCCCTCGACTGCTTAATGCAGAAAAGTAAACATGTATTATACGCATGTTCAGTTTCGAGGATAATAAATTTTTTCCTCTAGCAATATGTTCTTAAAATTATTCTTGGGTTTTATTTTTACCTAGCACTTGCAAGCTCTCAAAACATGAGAAACGACTTTTTTTTTATCAGAAAACGAAATCTACACTTCAGAAGAAGTTTAACCGTTAAGAGATATTTAAGAAATATGATATGAATCCTAAACATCACTGTAAAATTGTAAAAGAAGATGAAACTCTACAAAACTAGTTTTTGTAAAGCTACAAAAAGTTTTATACTTACTAAATTTTATCTGAACAATGTAAAAAAAAAAAGATGTAATTATACAAAACTAGTTTTTGTAAAGCCGCAGAAATCTATATACTTACAAAAAATTTACCGGTAACACGTGTAATTGCATGATTTTTTGTTGTTGTTGTTCCATTTACATAAAAAGTTCTAGGCATCTCCATTTACTAGAAAATTCTTAGTAACGATGTATATATGTATATGTTTACACCAGAACTGCGAAAGCTATAGGGGAGAGTAGTACACAGTGAGACAGCAGCCATTTTGACGTATAGTTATAACTTTTTTCTTCTAGCTGGTACTCACACATAACCACCTCATCTTATGCAACACGTGGATTTAGTTTCGGCACTATGGTTAATCGTGCAACCAAATAGTAAGTAATTCTTTGTTTTACAGGGCTTAAAGTTACATAAACGTCCATTTTAGAGTTTATTTCTTTCATTATGGCATATAGTTACTTAATCAAACGTAGCTATATCTAATGATAGACTAAGTGGACGAAATCACACACAAGCATTCAAAGCGATGAAATTGATGATGAAACAGATAATGGCATCCATTTTGTTAGAACGTAACGAAAGTACACAGTGAATACACACAGTTGTGGCACGCAGTGCGACGTGTCTCACTGTGTACACAGATGGTTCTGGACGATGCTACTGACGACGATGAATCATTTAAGTATCAGGAATTAGAATAGGAGCCTGCCGTTCGTGATTACGTTCTTGTGCGATTTCTAAATAATGTGTCTATGTAGGAAAAATCTTAACCTATAAGGATGAAAAGGGTGATTTTGAAGTGATTTATATTCAAAGAGTGCGAATGCGGCAGCCTTCGTGCACCATGTTCCAGATATGGTATCTCTTAATGAATCAAACACTTCAACGCTACTGCCAGAACTACAATTTATGATAACAAAGCAACTATCAGGATACCACCGGTTTCCAATTTCCTTCGAAAATTTGGATGTACATTGAGCTACTCACTGTCATTGTTCGGCATACTCTTAAGCCTTTATTTAAGAGGTATAACTATAGTTTAATTACCACAATCCACCATACCTATTAAGTTAAGCTCAAAATGTGGTTGAATTGTTAGTAATATGAGTACCTGTAACTATTGAAATGTTCTTTGAATTTTTACTATTGCTCTATCAAAACTACTCGATCCCCAAAATCTCAGATTAAACTCCAGGTAATAAACACAATTTTAGGCAGTAGTTTAGATTATTATTACATTAAAAAAAATTATGGATAGAGTGTAAAAATGTATGATTCATGAAAATATATACATTGTCTCACTGTGAAACAATTTCCGATACTCAGTTATCATGCTTCTAAGCGAAATCTCCGTTATCATGCTTTCATAATTAACTTTTTAAAAACAATTTCTACATTAATCTGTAGCGTATTTGTGTTGCTTTACGACGTAGTATTTTTTTAAAAGAATAAAAATAGTCGCCATACGTTAAGTAATAGTATTTTTTGTCTTACTGTGTACTACTCCCCCCTAATCATAAACGTACATATGAGAATATAGTGCCACGAAGCTTCGAACTAAGTAGTTAGCGTTGCTATCACGAAAACGGTACTAGATGCATGCCAAACATATATTACAAAGTTATACAATGTTTAAAGAATAAATTGATGTGTTAAATATAATCATGTTAGATGTCGTAAAAGTTAACATTTTTATATCGAATCATTAACTTAAATATGTCATAAAATAATATAAAAATAAATTTAATATAGTGTATGCTTATATACTGATAGCACGAATACATGAATAAGTGTGCAGTTTATTTTAATAAGAAAGTCATCTGAAGTATGAGCAGTGTGCAATGCGATAAGAAAATTTCGTGTATTTTGCAGCTGTTCCGATGCTGGCCAGACTCAGCCTGCTTAATTTGATTTTCTGAAAAAAAAATACACGAAGGTGAAAAAAGGTAGAAAAGAAAAAAATAATGTTAACAATATGGGATGGAACAGACAGTTTGGAGAAATTTGATATACAAGAAGAGCAACAAGAAATTGCAAGAGAGTTTGCTTAAATTTAGATTATTTTAGAAAATTCATATTCTAGCTATAAAATATAAAATAAACAAATAAAATTTTAAGTAAGTGTTACCTTTAAATTTACATAGCTCCTATTTAATGAATAAACTACAGAGTAAATTAATTAATTAAACACTAGTTAAATAAAAATATGAAATATCCTCCCAAATTACATCTGTTTTTTTTTCAACATTGTTTTTTTAACTACCATTTTTGAAGATTAAAAATGCATAGGTGTGAATTTGGCTGAGTTTCAAGAAGACATCTTTTTAAATTATAAGTAGAAAAATAGTAAAAAATTAATATATTAACTTTGTTTTGATGAGTGCATCTACTTTTTTTATTTCAAAACTTTGACTTCCTTTATATAATGAACGAACACAGCCTATATGAACAAAGGCTATATACACAACGATAAAAACAAATTTGAAAACATAAAAGCATTCAATATGTCTAAAACATAAAAATGTGAAACAAAGGAGTGAAAAAAAAACTGTGTAGTTAATTTAAAAATAAATTGATGAAAAAACATTTCGTATTCTTAGAACAGAAAGAGTAGTAAAAAATAAATTGTTGCAATCCTTAATCATTAATGATTTTCATTTACAAGTACTCGTTCCATTTTTTTTTTAAATTAAACTTTTTTTCGAGAAGGATATAATAAAATAATATGCAAAGATAAAGTTGAAGACATAAAAATATGTGCAAACACAAAACAAAGTAAAATACTTATATCTTTTATTTTATTTTATGTTTGCACTTGTTTTTTATCTCGTGATTTTATTTACCAATATCTTGTTTTTAATCTTCTCCGCGCCGTGAACTGATATATCCGTTCACTAAACTTTAGATTTCACTGCAATAATATAATTATTTAAATGAATGTAAGTCAACTGATATAATGCAGTTTTAAACCATTGACTAATTATCAACAGTCCTATATTGATATACGTGATTAAGTTTTTTATATAATGTTGGAAAATTCATTCTTTTTTAGCATAAATATATATATATATAGAGAGAGAGAGAGAGAGAGAACAACATTACAATTTTGATCTTTCGATGGGCAGTAAGGGGGCTAAAAGTTTGCAAAGAAATTATTTGTATTAACAAAGATCTTGAGAGTGTCGCAGTGTGAGCGATTAAAATTATATGTCGATCTTAATAAAGATATTTATATACGTTTTAAGTGGACGAGGGACCTTAAAAATCGATTTTTTTTTTGTAGATTTCACTTTAAATATTACTCAAGGGTACATTATATGAATTATGGCATGCATTTATCACAAAAATAAATTAAAAAAAATTATTTTTGAGAAAAAAATGGAATTTTACGCGTCGTCTTAGAAATCTTCAAAATGCCCCCTGCGCGATCCATATCAATGAAAGTCCCCAATATTTTATTTTAATGTTTGGTTTATATATATAAATAAAACTGTGCATCGAATTTTATATATTTAAATATAAAGGTTAAAAAAATGAACAATTTTGAAATTTTTTCAAAAACATTTAAAAATTTCATTTTTTTTTTTTTTTTTTTTTTTTTTTTTGTAAATTTCACTTTAAATATTTCTCAAGGGTATATTATATGCATTATGACATGCATTTATCGCAAAAAAATATATAAAAAAAATTATTTTTCAGAAGAAAATGGAATTTTACGTGTCGTCATAGAAATCATCGAAATGCCCCCTGCGCGTTTCATATCAATAAAAATCCCAAATATTGTTTTGCAAAAGTTTGGTTTATATACATAAATAAAACTGTGCATTGAATTTTATATATTTGGATATAAAGGTATGAAAAAAAAATTCAAAAGTTTTTGAAATTATTTCGGAAAAATTTCAAAAAATTTAAATTTTTTTTCCTTTATATTCAAATATATAAAATTCGATGCACAGTTTTATTTATATAGATAAACCAAACTTTTATAAAAAATATTGGGGATTTTCATTGATATGGAACGCGCAGGGGGCATTTCGAAGATTTCTAAGACGACGAGTAAAATTCCATTTTTTCTCAAAAATAATTTTTATTTTTATTTTTTTTTTGTGATAAATGCATATAATGTACCCTTGTATAATATTTAAAGTGAAATTTACAAAAAATAAAAAATTGATTTTTAAGGTTTTTAAGGTCCTTCGTCCCCTTACGAGTACTTTTTATCTCTTTCAGCAATTATTAGCTTAGTGTGGATGATTTTAAGTGATTTTCATATATAATTGAATTCCCAAACACTTTTAAATTGAATAATATATTTACGCATGAATTTTTTAATGCGTAATTGGCTACTAAATTATGAAAAAAATCTCTATTGTTTGTGAAAGCGAAGTTAAAAATTATTGGATACAAATACTCATAGTTCATCAAATATTTAATAGACTTACATTCCATTTCTGCATACTGTTATTATTACTGCATTTTGTAAAATTCTTTTGAAAACGGCATTAAATTTACTCCGATAAAATATTATTACTGGAAACAAAACAAATGGATTTTGTTTAAAATTTTAATGGAAAGTTTTATTCTTTTCTTGGATATATTTTCTATTTTTACACATATAGACAGAAAAGTTAAACGCTGCTACAACTGAAGATTATTTCGGGGATTTTCCTTCACAGGGTGATTGCAAATATAACTTTTAGGTAGCTTTCTTTACAAAAAGCTACCTATTGCAGTCGTTCGGAGGAAAGCGATTTCAAAAAATGTTGGTATATTTTCATCGATCATGACCCCCAGACCCCGAAACCACCCTCCGTTCAAAATTGATATATATATATATATATATATATATATATATCAATATATATATATATATTTATATATATATATCTGACCTATGTCACACTGTAACTCTCGTATTTATGAACCGATTTGGATGTAATTCGGTGTGTACATAGTACATACCAATGTCTCGACCGAGTTTGTTGGCCAGCTTCATCCGCCATTTTGTTTCAAAATGGCGGCCATTTAAAAAATTTAAAAAAATTTAAAATTTGAAATGTGGTACCAAAAAATTGAAAATGGAAAAATATTTTATTCTTATGTATTTGACCTTTATACAAAGACTCCGTAGCAGTTTTTGTTTCGTCTATATCTTAAAAAATGGCTGAGTTATAGCATTTTAAATTTCTAGCGAAGCTGACATTTTGAAACGTCCTGAATTTTGTCACGCGAGAAAAGGCGTATTTATGAACCGATTTGGATGTAACTTCGTTTATACATAGTACAGACCAATGTCTCGACCGAGTTCGCTGGCCAGCTTCATCCGCCATTTTGTTTAAAAATGGCGGCCATTTAAAATTTTAAGAAAAATTTAAATTTGAAATGTGGTACCAAAAAATTGAAAATTGAAAAAATATTTTTTTCTTATGTGTTTGACCTCGATAAAAAGATTCGGGAGCAGTTTTTGTTTCGTCTATACCTTAAAAAATGGCTGAGTTATAGCATTTTGAATTTCTGGTGTGGCTGACACTTTGAAACGCCCTGATTTTTGCCACGTGGTAACAGACGTATTTATGAACCGATTTGGATGTACCTTGGTGTGTACATAGTAGATACAAATAACTCAACCGAGTTCGTTGTCCAGCTTCATCCGCCATTTTGTTTAAAAATGGCGGCCATTTAAAATTTTAAGAAAAATTTAAATTTGAAATGTGGTACCAAAAAATTGAAAATTGAAAAAATATTTTTTTCTTATGTGTTTGACCTCGATAAAAAGATTCGGGAGCAGTTTTTGTTTCGTCTATACCTTAAAAAATGGCTGAGTTATAGCATTTTGAATTTCTGGTGTGGCTGACACTTTGAAACGCCCTGATTTTTGCCACGTGGTAACAGACGTATTTATGAACCGATTTGGATGTACCTTGGTGTGTACATAGTAGATACAAATAACTCAACCGAGTTCGTTGTCCAGCTTCATCCGCCATCTTGTTTCAAAATGGCGGCCATTTAAAAAAATTAAAAAAAAATAAATTTTAAATGAGATACCAAAAATTGGAAAAAGAAAAAGAGTTTTTTCGTATGTGTTTGACCTTAATACAAAGATTCCGAAACAGGTTTTGTTTCGTCTATATCTAAAAAAATGGCTGAGTTATAACATTTTGAATTTCTATTGTGGCTGACATTTTAAAACGACCTGATTTTTGTCACGCGATAACAGGCGTATTTATGAACCGATTTGAATGTAACTTGGTCTGTACATAGTACATACCAATGTCTCGACCGAGTTCGTTGGCCAGCTTCATTCGCCATTTTGTTTCAAAAGGGTTGCCATTTAAAAAAATGTAATTTAAAATTTAAAATGAGGTGTTAAAAAATTGGAAAATGAAAAAGATTTTTTTTATGTGTTTGGCCTTGATACAAAGATTCTGGAGCAGTTTTTGTTTCTGAAATTTTGCTCTTTTGTTTATATCTTAAAAAGTGGTTGAATTATAGCACTTTGAATTTCTATCATGGCTAACACTTTGAAACGATCTTGTATTTGTCTAGCGATACCACACGTATTCGCCTATTTCGATGGAAGAAGGCATGTGGATAGTATACATCAATATCTCGACCAAGTTCGCTGGCCAGCTTCATCAGCCATCTTGTTTCAAAATGGCGGCCATTAAATTAAAAAATATATATATTTAAAGTGAGGTGCAAAAAAATTAGAAATTGAAAAAGGTTTCTTTCTTAAGTATTTGACCTTGATATAAGGATTCAGGAGCATTTTTTGTTTGTCTTTATCTTAAAAAATGGCTCAGATATAGCAGTTTCAATTTCTAACGTGGGTAACATTTTGAAAAATCTGATTTTTTTCTGCTCAGCACTCGTATATATCAACCAATTCCGATGTGAGTGAGCATGTGCACAGCAATTACTAAGGTCTCGATTAAGTTCAGTGGTTAGCCTCATCTACCATGTTGTCTTAAAATGGCAGGCACTTTAAGAAATTGCCGAATTTGGCAGCCAAATATAAGTTACTTTAAATAAAAGCAGCTTGGATAAAGCTGACTAATTTCGCGAAATTCTCATTCATAATGATTTAGTATTGATAAAAATTAGTATTGAATCTCCTACATTCGGTTTCCACTTAATTGAGCTCCGTGCGTTTGAATAATATAAGTTGGCTTTTTCAAAATAAGGTATATGAAAGCTACCTCTTCCTCCCGGCACTGGCCGGAAGGACTTTTTTTACTCAATATGTTAATGTCCCCTTACTTTTCCTAATGAATTATCCTTTGCTGACAAATTTGATGTCAATTATGTTGTTTACAACTTTGAAATATCAAAACAAATTGTAAAATATTTCTCTGAGTATTTGACAAAATGTCTCATACCGAAAATTCCGATGAACTTCGGTCATAAGTGAATGTATACAGCCATCCATCAATAATGCTGTGCTAAACTGTCAAAAGTTGATATTTTTATCAAGACATCCAAATTCTGTGCAGTATGCAGATGTCTACATATTGTTATCTAAAGCATATACATTTTATATTTTGTAATTGTTTAAATCAGGTTTTCTCAAACTGTGGTACGCGTACAGTACTAGTAAGTGAAACTCTGTTTACTGGTACGCGAAAGTCCGATACTCTTATGTGAAATGAAATAAAAACTACTGCATGTGAAATCAAAAGACAATTCAATGCCCCCCTCCTTCTCTCTTTCACCTACTCCTTGGTGTTTGCTCTTTGTTATTACTGCTTTTACAGCATTTTGTATGTAATTTCGATTAGAATTTTTAGATAAATGGAACTAATGCTTTCGTAGATGCTGAGTAGAACTTTCATACGCCCTGAAAAAAAAAAGGTTTTCTTTTATTAGTATATTGCGTGTATGCATATTATTTATTTCAACGAACTTCGATCTCGCATCAGTAAGAAGTTTACTTTCAAAAGGCATGTAAATTTCTTATGTACGTTATTCATTTATTAATTTTTAAGTGTATTTTACTATTGATATAAACATCGTATTCATACAACAAAAATTCACGAACAAGGCGACTTAAAATGTGTATATGTTTTCCAAGTTTAACAAAGTTATAAAATATTTATTTTTTCCATTGAAATACATCTATATTTTCTACCCCAAAATAACACTCTTTATATACACTATACATTATTGTAAATTGTTAATCTAATTATAAAACCATCTAAGTGCCAGTTTAATTATGTAACTGTGCAATTAAATATTATAAAATGAGCTCAGACGGAATCACAAAATTAAATACTCTAAAATCTGCTCAGACGGAATCACAAAAGACTATAAAAATATTTCATTTAGATATATTCAGTTTACACAGGTTTTTCATTATTAGCTTTCAGTTTGTCAACGGGTGGTACGTGGAAGTATGGACTTCTATTTAGTGGTACGTCGGTCTAATTTTGGGATCACCTGGGTTAAATAATTTGACTGAAAGATTACAGCATATCTAACTAAACATGGTCCATGTGAGTCCTGACTTTTAAAATGCCATAGAATATCTTCTCTTCATTGTGAATGTGGAGGAGTTGCTCAAGCTTCCCTACAATTATCACTGTCCTCTTACCGCTCGTTGGCACATTCGCCATCATCTTGATCATCATCTTGTTCCGGCAACATTATCTCCCATCCAACTTTTCTTTAAATACTCAAAAATATTTTATCCCTCTTATGCGATAACAACTAAAAAACAATTGACGTTCTTCCGGATCTTGCTCGTGGAAATTTTTACTGCACATTGTCTGTTTGGGATATTGTTTGACATCGACACTGAATTTTCATGTACTACTTCTGAAACTTTAAATTTGTGTTACCTCTCATATTTACTGCTCCGTGACAGAATAAATCGCGCTCAGACCCAGCTGATTTTTTAAAGACCTTAATAAAGGTGACAGGGAAGGACGTCGTTGTGCCACAGGTTGCTCGAATTGGCAGTACCTCCCAGTCAAGCTATTTATAAAGCGTTTTCACTTTTTGAAACGTTATACATAATGCAAATATATATAGCACAAGACTATAATAACACATGAACAACAAAGTATATTATTGTACGCGACTATCTACATAAAACTGACAAGTGGGTGAAAGATGACAATGTTTCTAGTCTCGAATTATTACGAAATGATTATTTTGTAAAGAAAACGTATTATTTTTAAATAGTTTTTATCCACTTTCATATTATTAAGTTTTACATTATATTAAAAATATATGTACAGCTAAGATTATATTTTGAAAACGAAATTAAACAGATGTTTAGGTAATTTATATTTTAATCTAGTCACACAATATACAGTCTAACTCGTTTAATGCGAGCATGGCTAAAATAAGGACAATTTTAAAACGAGCAATTTGTACGCCCAGAAAGCATTAGCAATTTAATTATATTAAAAATTTAAAACTTTTTAAGAGGTAAAAATGCAGATTCGGGACTGATACGAGTAAAACATATGTAATTTTGGCCAAAAGTAGGGTATAATTAGGGATAAATCATTCTATTAAAGTAAACTTCCAATTAGTCACTCTATCAGCCGACACCCTCGGTTAACGGCCACTCCTCTGCCCTATTTTTTTTTTAATCAGAAAGGAGCAATGGCGTAAGATTGTTGATAGAACACAAGATGCTGAAGCACCTAGTGATTATTTGGATACACTGACCTCGGTGTCAAACGTACCATGTTTAGAAAAATATTTCAGCAGAGGAAGTCACAGACAAGTTTGATTGTGAAAAGAATGACATTGGTTATCAAAAATTAACGGATGGCAAAATTATTCAAAATGCTTTGAATCCAGAGAAACTTGAAGCGAATGAATATAATGAATCGGGGAATGATGATCAAGGAGTTAGTCATGCAGAATGAAGATTAAGTAAACTAATTGGTATGGAATGCAAGACGAAGCCAATGCAACTCATGTAGTTTTATTACGTAGAATTCTTAACCTTTAACTGATGTCATAGAAATTGCCACATAACTAGTGTGAAGCGGTCTGTGAGACCTCTCCATCGAAATATGAATAAAAGACGCGATTAACTCATAGGATGGTGTTTTTGTACTAAACTTTTTGTACAGGAGTGTTATAATTAAAATTCACCTATTAAAAAGTCTCTGGTGATAGTACTAAAGTTCCAAACAGAAGAAAATTTCTGTAGTGTTTGTAGTTAAACTAAAAATTGGAAGTTAAACTATAAAAATTGTAAAACGCCGCGGTCTGAAAGACCGGTAACATCAGTTAAAGGTTAACCTTTCTGCAGTACAAGCGCAATAACAACACAAAGAAAAACGTATAATGAATTACTTTGGATGAAAACAGGTTACTACATTTTTATTCTGTATAATTAAAAATTTGTAACCTCAGACTTGATTTTTTTTTTACCAATTATGCTTTTCATTAACGAAAGTACACAACAGATAAAAAGCTCTTAAATATTCTTTTTTATAAACTTCAATAGAGAAATGTAATTTTTGTACTGGTCTTGTACTGTTTTTCGATTATCTGTCTATTTCGATTATTCGCCATACCCTAAGTCCCATGAGGGACGGGTAATAGGAAGTTTACTGTATTGAACACTGTTCGCTTTCAATGATAATATTTCTGCATTACAACTGTCTGTCAAAAAGTAGTAATTTATCAGTTTTACCAGACAGAATTTTAACATTCAAGAAGATCGTCCCCGTCCCCCGCGCTTCATTTAAGAACATGCAAAGGAATATCCTGAGTTCTAAAAAGAAAGACAGAAAGAAACCAGAGATAAGGTCGTTTCAAAAACTGTCCGTCTATAAAATTTACAAGTGAGCCAAAAATAGGTACTAGCATATAAAAAACCCTTTATTTGTTTCTCTTTGTAAATTCGCAATCTGGAGCATATTAGCCAAATTTTTCCTATCTCTCCTTACAAATGTTAAAATGAAAATGATATCTGAAATCAATAACTTGAAAATTATAGTGACTTTTGCAATGTTAGTCTGTTATCCGGAAACGTTATGTTATCCAGTTAATTCAAGCATTGAGATAATCAGAGCAATGGATATTCGTGACAAGTTTAATTTTGCGTGTGCGTTTTTAAAAGTTTTTTATTATATTCACGAATAACATCTCGAATATCACGAAATCTATGTATCACGAAAATATATATTAATAGAAGGACTTCTAAAATATCTTTACTTCTCGTATAAACCAAGTATATATACTGTATAAGCATCGTTTTTAACACTTTCCAAGATAGTTGTAAGGTTTTTATGAATTTGATTTGTGTGGTCATCTCTAACTAATGTGAATGTACTCGGATTTTCATACCATTGATATATTTTAATGATGTTTCCTAAGACAGGATCGGTATTGAATATTAAATATGTAGCATTAATAGTTCATTTACAGGGACACTCAAATGAATTCCGTTACATTATGGAAAAAGAGGAAAATAATTTTCGGTGTATGTTAATGACATTACGCTATTTCAAATGTATTTAAATTGATATAAATCACTGAATTTCGTTGGAAGATGATTACTATAGAACAGGGCATTCACAGCACTTAATGTTTATTTGCAGGGACAGGCCAATTAAATCGGTTACGGTACTGACTTTGAGCAATAATTGCTGGAAGTGCGTTTTTAGATTTGGTATGCGCTTTTAAGTTTAACTAATTCTTTACATGTTACTCGTTGGGTATACATTCTGTACTTCGTATACAGGGCTGTATAAAAGAATCCACGTATCGTTCTTCTTATAAGAGGAAATTGCTGAAATGGAATTTCTAAATGTGATATGTATTTCCTAACTCAACTAAAGTTTTGCAAATGTTAGGGATGCCTCGTCAGAAAACAAAATGGAATCAAATTAGACACATACTTGAGTCAAAATATGCTCGTAAATATGTTTCAGCTTTCTAGCACTGCTAATGCTATTTAGCGCAGGTCAAGAGAAGTATTTACTATTGTTTCCTAAAAGCATAATTGGAAATGCATGTAATGCGTGTGTTTCAATTGGGATGGAAACTGCGGTACTTTCAAGTACCTTCAGGGCATAAAGGGTTAATTATAATAACATTAATATTCCATTATTACTACGATGAGAAAAATTGTTCAAAAAATCGAATGTCATGAATTATAATGTAAATGGAATGAAAAAAATCACAGTTTTTCTTTTTCATAAGTGTAGAAAAGTATTTTACCGAAAGGAAGAAAAGAGCCTAAAGCAATACAAATTTAATGAAAGAGCATGTCACGTAAGCAATCGATTTTCTTGCTTGTTTTAGAAGAAAATGTTGAAAGTCGCCTTACATATTGTCTCAAAACGTGACTGTTTTTATTGCTTATTAATAAAACATGTTAGAGCATAGATTGTTTTCTAACGTTGCTTTTAAAAGATTTTTCCAAAAGATATATAATACTTTATTTGTTAAAAACTGACTAAATTCTGCGTAATAATTGACAATATTTGTTTGATAAATACGAAAATTATTTAGAACGGACAATAGGCATTAAAACACTTCAGGCAGCGATAAGATTGATTTAATTCAAATTTATAGAATCATCTATACTTTAAAAACTTTAGATGTTTTTTAATCGACGAAAATATAATACAAACATGAAAAAAATTATAAATAACCTTTTTCGAGATACCCATTATTCAAAAAAGTGTTCTTTATTATTAGAAACCTCAGACACCAATTTATTTTCGAGAATTAAATAATCCTTTTTTAAAGCAATGTTTCTTTCACCGCTAACTGTCTACGGAAACGTTTCTAAGTATTTTTTTTTAGTGTATAATTCAGTTTTTCCACGCAAGATTATCCGTTATAGATGCTATTTATTCTTAATTAAACACTCCCATCTGCGTAATTGAAATTATACATGCAAAATAAACAAAACTATATTATTATTAATGTTTATGTTAATGCTGTTTTGAAAACTGATTCAGACACTGTAAACGCTACTCAGAAATGTTTCCAAAAATAAAAGTATGCATGTCTGACAACTAAGAAGAGATGGAAAATTGAACCACTCCTTCAAACAGTGTTAATTTTAACTTCATACTAATATGCACACGACTGTGATAAAAATAATAACCGAAATGTTTTATTTAAAATAATCTATAGTAGATACCATCTGAAAACTTTTATTAAACATTTTTAAAACATCTATAAACATCTGGCAAAAGTCAGAAATTTATTTAATTTAATCTTCTGAAAATAATTTTGTTTTTAATGAGATTGAAATTTTCACTCTGTTGATTTTCCGCAGTGGTGAATGTTATTGAAAAAATTTTCTTTTCGCAATAAAATTTCTCCTACAAAAACATTTTAAGTGTTGCAAAAATCTATTAATGACGACTATATATTAAAAACAACACTATTTGATTGGTATAAAATGTTTAAAGGTTGTAGATTGACGTATATGATACAGGATCTGGTAGAACACACACATCTATTAATGTTCATGGTATCGATGAGGTGAAAACGATTATAATAGTTTTACAATAAGATACATTATTGAACAAGTTCCTATATTATTTGTTTCCTGTCAAGCAATTTTAAAAGTTCATTTTGGGTTGCTATCATTGGTTCGTGAAAAAAAGAATCTCCGTACTAACTCTGCCACTAATCATCGTATAAAAATGCGACTTGTATCAATTGATCGCTATTATCGCTTACGAATTTCGCTAGATTAATTTTATCACAATTATTCTAATTGGTAAATAAATCATATTATATGTAAATTTCCAACTGGATGAAAAATGTCCGGACCAGGATTCTAAACAGGGATCTCTTGGCTGAAGCCGCCAATGTTTTCCATCTGAGCTACCCCGGACGAATCTGGTGGAACTCTTTCACTCAGCTAATCTTATTAATTATAGCATTTATTTACCAATTAGCATAATTGTCTTAACATTAATCTCTTATAATTACGTATCCAGCGATTTCTGGAGTTCCATTACCTTCGATTTATTCTGTTGAGATGAACAAGATTTAGACCAGATGCTGTAATCAATAAGGTTAACTCTGGCTGAAAGAGTTCCACCAGAATCGTCCGGGATCGCTCAGATGGTAGAGCATTGGCAGCTTTAGCCAAGAGATCCCTGGTTAGAATCTGGTCCGTACATTTTTCGCTCAGATGGAAATTTACATCTGATATGCTTATTAATTTGATTAGAGGATCGTCTCATTTAGAAATCATACTAAACTCTAACATTTTTAATATAAACATGGAATTGTAACATCATATATTTAGTCTATGGTAAATTTTACTCTCAAAAACTAATCGAAAAGTCATCCGGTCAAAGTTTCGGAATTACGCATGTTTAAAATTTATAACTCCTGATGTAAGGGATGAGAGAGATCCGACCCTAAAGGTTGATCTTCTCCACTAAATTTTAATAGTATTCTTTACTTTAATTAATCTCAGAAATTATGTCATTAAATAAGGCGAGAAATACCATTAAGGGTGTATTACAATCTAAACTGCTTATTTTCTAATTAATTTTTAAATTCATTTTTGCTCTCAAACGTATCCAACTGGGAAATTCTCTTATTTAGAAACTACATAATGTACCGTGCTTCTCGATTTTTTTGATAAATGCAGAAAATATTGTAAAATATGCTGTCAAAGTTGACGTTTTGTACCGAATTTTCTGAAGCGGAAGATCTGGGAAAGAAAAAAATGGTCATACTGAGAAAATAATTGTTTAAAAATCAAATTCTAATTAATTGAGCGAAAAATAAAATCACGCGGCCTCTTAAACATCTCTTCAAAAATCACCTCAGCAATTTTCATGTTTCTACTTTAAAAAATGAGTCTGAAAATGTCTCAGAAAATTTTTAGCAGTTGAGGATGGACAAATATTTTTTGAATACACCCTTAAGATTTAGTTGCAGGAAGCACTCATTTTGGTTAAAGTGCTCTCTTCCTTGTAAAATCATTCTTTTTCTCGTTACAAAACACATTGTAATTTAAACATTTGGTAACAAGTTTGGATTTGCATATTTGAGCCTTCTAAACATCGAACTACGTTAAAACGTTCGTAGATATTTATTCATGATGTTTTTAAATATTTCGATTTTTCTTTTTTTGAAAAATATAAAAAAAAATTACCTACAAATTTTTAACAGAAATCGATATGCGAATACAAAATTTTAGGCTATTTCGACAAGTAGCTTTCGAGTTAGGTTTAGAATACTACCCTCATTGCAATGTTTTTGACAAAGATTTAAAATATACATGATATTTTTAAATAATGTTCCAGTTTCAATGGCATATTATAAGATTTTAATTTAGACTACAGCAAATCAGACATCAAACTGATAGTAAACTAACATAGTTTTTCTTACAAATGTTCAAAAGGTGCACTTTCAGTTATACGGCACGCATCTGATCTAAATTGTAATTCTTCCCGCACTTCGGTTAACAAGTCCTGAGTAATGCAAAAAGCCTCTTCAACACTGTATCTCAACTGGCAGATAATTAGGTAATGGCGAAACGTAGATCTTTTAAAAAGCCTAAAATGAAAAAAAAAATACAATTTAACAAATTGCAACGACCATTTGGAAAATGATTTTTTCAAAGACTAAAATTTAAGACATAAAAAATCGCACGGAGTTGATCATACATTACGTACGCCATGAATTAAACATTAACAGTGTTATTACCCGTAAAAGTTGCAAGCGACAGAAATCGCCTGCGACTCGTACATATTATCCACCTGAAACTTAAGTATTATCCAAGCATTTCATTGGCTGTTCGGAAAAAGGCTTTTCCATCGTCAGATTTCCAAGAAATCTGACGGCCAATTGCAAATGAAATTTCCTTCTTAAACTTCTAAGCATCCGACAATATAACTTTTTATATCGTCGTATAGAAAACAAAATGTACTTTTAAATGCAATTTGTTTGAAAGCTGTATCTCAATTTATTTCTGAGTTATTAATTTTTTTTTTGTAGTTTTTATTACTTTTTTGTAATAGTGGCAACACTCTGTTGTCCATTTCTGTTGAAAGTAAAGGGAAATAAATATTACTGTAGACCAATCAGAAAACGAATAAATTACAGATTAAACCAATAAAAACCTTCAGATATGCTGTTGATTTCCTACCCTGACGAGGACAATAACCATTTTTCCAAATGGTTTAAAAAAATAGCATAGTTCTAGCGGCTTTGAAATATTCAGCTCAACAATAATGCTTTACTCTCAGGAGTTGCCATATCGTCGCTACTATGTCAAACTATCCAATGTGAAAAAATGCATTTTTAAAATTTTGTGCCATTTTATTGTACTGTGAGTGATACGTACTAAGCAAAATCGGCACGTCTCTAGCTTGCTTAGAAACTTAGATAATAACTGTTTCAAAGTAACCAATATGTACTTTTTTCTAAATTTTTCAATATCAAACTGTCCAATGTGAGGTATTCGATCCTTTGCCGCAAATGTTTGAATATTTTTCTTTCTCTAAGCATCCGTACCATGTCAAACTATCCAATATGAAAATAATCTTTTTATCAGGAAGACAAAAACTGTTTTATTTATGTATTGATATTTCACGCAATTGACATATGTTTTTGATGTTTACTATATCATATGTTTTCTATTGTTAATGGAATGTGAGAATTTTTAGTTCATTTATGGGGTCACTCAAAAGAATACCATTACATTACACTTAATTGGGATAAAGAGCGATTTCTTTTAATGCGTCACGATATTTAAAACATAATGAAATTAGTATGGATTTATCAAGTGTATTAAAACATGCTTTATGCAAAATATGGTGTGTTATTATTTACATTTATTATAATTTAGAGATTCATACGAAAGAATTTTGTTGTATAATGATTTATAGTTTAAAAAAATGTTTGAAGCATATAGTAATGTTAAAATATTCCAAACCAAGTGAAATTGACATCCGTAATTGATTTACATTACAAGTTGCTTATTGTAGAATATGACATGTGCGATAGTTATCGTTAGTTTACAGGGACACACAAAATATCTGCTACACTGCTGTCTATCAGCGATAATTGTTTGAAGTGCGTTTTCAATTATAGTATAAGTTTTTAACTATTTGAATATTACGTGGTGCGTATAAATTGTATAGATAATATACAGGGCTATACAAAAGAATTTGTAAGCATTACTTTGTATGGGCGTGAATTTCTTAAAGGAGATTTTTAATTGAGTTGTGCAATTGTAGTCTTTCATTTCTTTTTACTATACTAAAATATGTTAGAAGAATTTCCTGATGTGCAAGGCTACGCAAAGAACTGAAAACATTGCCGGCTA
This sequence comes from Maratus speciosus, assembly GCA_963932465.1. Taxonomy (NCBI): domain Eukaryota; kingdom Metazoa; phylum Arthropoda; class Arachnida; order Araneae; family Salticidae; genus Maratus; species Maratus speciosus. Next base: position 134,796,502 of record OZ010799.1, read on the forward strand.
TGACTGGAAATTTCTGGAAGTGTGTTTATAACAATTTTTCGCCGGAATCAAATTTTACCATATTACGTAACATATATAAAAATCTGTAAATAATATACTGGGCCGTACAAGAAGGTCGGGTATATTTCCGTTTATTGGCGGAAGTTTCTAAAGGTGGAAAGTGTAAATTGCGATACGCGTTTCCTAATTAAACTAAATTGTCGCATACTATCTAGATTATATAAAAATCTATAGATCATTTACAGGGCTTCACAAACTGATTCAAGTCCTTTTTCTGTCTATTGACGGTAATTGTTTTTAGTGAATTCTTTTGTGCAGCCCTGTATACGAGATGTAGAATTTTTATACGACATGCAAAAAAATAGTTATATTTAAAAGCGCATACCAAAATTCAAAAACGCACTTCCAGCAATTATTGCTCAAAGACAGTATTTTAACCTATTTCTTTGGTATGTCCCTGTAAATGAATGACAAATTCTACGAATGCATATGCCCTATTCCGTCGTAATCTTCTTGTAATGAAATTCAGTGATATAGCGTAATGTCATTAAAATACTCCCCAAATGATTTTCTCCTAATATACCATAATGTAATGGAAATCTTTTGAGTGCCCCTGTAAATGAACTATTAATGTTACACATTTCATATGCAATACTGAGCATGCCATTATAAGCAACATTAACATTTTTTAGTTGCATGAAAATCCGAGTATATTTACGTGAGTTAGAGCGTGGACAGACAAACCGAATTCATAAACACTGTTCAACCTTGTTGGAATGTGTTAAAAAGTATAATAGGTTGAAAATTCACATTCAGTAATTTCTACCAATAGACGAGCATAACTGAATTGCTTTGTACAACCCTGTATTTACCTACAGATTTTTATACCTGCCACATAATGAGCTAAAATTTTAATGCAAGCTAAAATACACTTAAAACCACTAAAATAATACTTCCAGAAATTATCATCCATAACTGTCCACATTTCTAGTTTTTTGATCCTGTATATGATTTTGGCCTTATCTATGATTTAACTTATGTTCCACAAACATCTCATATACTAATAATAGTTTAGTTTTGAAATGCATAACAAAATTAAAAACTATGTTTAAGTAGTCCATAATCATACTAATTAATACTAACTAATTATTTTAGGTAGTCCTGTATACAATCTACAGAATTTATACATACCACGTAGTATGCACATAGTTTTAAAACGCATACCATAAAGTAAAACGCATTTCCAGCAATTATCGCTAATAGATTGTACTTTAACAGAAATCTTTTGTGTATCGCTGTAAATGAACGATAACTGTTCTACACCTCAATTCTAACATAAGCATGTTTCTGTGCAACTCAATAATGTATATAATTTAATTATGTTTGAAATAGTGTAATATAATTAAACTAAACCACAAACCGGAATGGGTTAATGGGAGATTAAATAAATCAAAGTTTTATATTCGAAAATAATGGTAGAAAGCGGCCCATGAGTTTCTTAGAATTAATAGCGCAAAGATTACTATTCATAATTACGGGTATGAAGTGCCTGTTGTTGCCCACCCCATTATTTGAGCTATTTTTGTTATCTTATGTTTTATAAAATTAACATAATGTTTAAAAATCAGCTTTTATCTTTATTAATTTACTGTATGTTCGTTATTAAAATTATTAAAGAAAAATCTTAAGAAAATGAATCTTAAGAATATTGAATATGTAAATGCCAAAATTTTTACAAATTAAACTATTGAATACGACACATTTGCTACTATGAAACGGCGAATCTGGGAAAAGCACAAAATTTTTACAAGTCAAACTATCCAAGATGGCATATTCGCTACTATGGAATGGCGAACCTGGGAAAAGCACAAAATTTTTACAAGTCAAACTATCCAATGTGGTATATTGGACAGTTTGAAGCTGAAAAAGTACAAACAATCATACCATATCAAACTATCCAATGTGATTTTTTGGCGAGTAAAATTATTCAAATGATTTATCTCAATAGCATGCTCAAATAGGATATAAAACAGCAACCGAAAAATATAATAATCGTTTACTGCTGCTTGGCGCTGATTTTGAATCCACAATTAAAACAGTTTTTTCGCCCTCCTGAAAAGTGGCTATTTTCACATTGGATAGTTTGACATGGTACCGACGATATTGCATATGTGGCAGTGCAAGTGACTAAATAACAAAATAGTACTCGGGCATGCGATTAACAAAAACTGTTTGAGTTACACTTTATTCGTGACCTTAAAGCAACACTCTAGAACGCTTACAATTGATGCTATTAAAATTTATACCTGGGACATTCTTTTACCAGACACACTGTATTAAGAGCTCCAAAATTTAAATCTGCATAACTACTGATAAAGGAAACCGAATAATTTCCTGTTTGGTAACCGAAGGTAAAGTGTATACTGTCGCGCAGAATCTGCTGCGCAAAATGCTTGTTTTATATCATTGTAAATATATCCGTCTGATACATAATTAAAGGGAAAATTAATACAATTAATAATTATGTGTAAACATTTTAATAGTTTCTACAATAATTAATAATTTTAATTATAGTAGAATAATTAAATAAGAAAAAAAAATAATAACAAAATTGATAATGAAATATGTATAAAACAAAAATATTTTTCAATGAGTAATAAGAGGTGGAGGTATTATTAAAACCTCAGCATACAAATATAAGATATTGAATAAATAAATAAGAAAGTTATTTGCACGATATTGTGAAAAGGAAGGAAAATAAATGAGTTATTATTGTGAATAATTTATGTATATTCTTTCTTTTCTTTTCTTGTCTCATTTCTTTCCTTTCAGCAAAATCAAGAAACAAACTATATAGTAATTGATAAAAAAAATCACCTAATCAAAATTCTAGGCAATGGCATGGATGTTAAGCAATTTGAACTTGGTGTTATTGCTTAAAAGTTACCTGTACTTAATTACTATTTTTTATTTTTGCGATGGCTTGCGGGGTTTACCGGCTCGAGTAACCAAGTTTAGGGACCACTTGGTTTTTCTAGCTGGGTGGTGAGGACTATCGTAGCGATTGTTCACCAACTTGGAAATAGCCGGCGTGACGTGCGCTGGGCAGTGCGCCGGCTTGACCGGAGTTTGCGTGGTGTTCCGCTCTGTTGGAGCTTGTCTGGCGGCTACCTTCGGGACGCGCCGCGGGGCTCGTTTTACGGGTGGTTCCCTGCGTTGACAGATGGACCTTCTAAGGGCCTGGGACCGGGGGATGGTAACCCGTCTTATCCAATTAGGCTGTCCCACAACTCGCAGATGGATGATTTTTAATTTTTTTACTGTAGAACATCTACATGGTCACAACTTGTATGTTTGGGTTCGTTTTCGTCCCAACATATACAATATCCAAGAATGACATCAAAAGTAAGTGTCAGTATTGAAAATGTTAAAATAAGGTACAATTTCTTCAAGTAGAAGACCCATTAAGCATAACTGAATCATTTGCGATCGAACAATCCTGATTGGAAGAATATTTAATCATATGTTAGAATGCATGTTTTTAAGCATGTAAAAATATTTAAGAACAATTAGAACATAAAAATGAAAGTTTATTGACTAAAAGGTACTTTTTTCGCAGCTGAAAAAAAATGCATACTTCACTTAAATATTGTCAATTTTCTTATACAAAATTTTAAAGTATACGAAATTAATTTTGGAAAAAAATCTATTTTTGTAAAAACCAACTCTTTATATTTTTACAAAATTTACAAATTTCATTTTAGGAATAACGATGAAAAATTACTCTAATGGACTCATTATGCCTTCTGTTGAAAATTGAATGAAAAATTTATAATAATAGCTGTTTTGGGAAATATCAGCAATAAATAAATCAGGCTTTTACAGACCGCTGTATACATAACACTTATTTTTGTGTATATTGCAGATATACAACACGGTGATACACAGGTTAAAATATGGAATTAATAAATGGGTCATTGTTATTCGATTAGTACTAGTCACATATTTATACGGTGCTCTTCGGTAGAGTTAGTACTAGGGTAGCCCTTTTTCCACGATTGTGCGTAAATTGTTATTTATAATAATAACAAACATTAAACCTTATTACTATGTTTTTTTTTATATATAATGTAGTTATGTTATTGGTAATGATAATTATAAACACATATTTTTCTGTCTGTTACGTAGTAATTTTTTGGGTGGTAATATATATATATATATATATAATGAAAATGAAATCACAAATATAAAAATAAAATTGGAATGTCAATTAAAAAAAAAATAGGTACAAAATCCATAAAACTGTGAATAGCTTAGATATTCGTCAGAGATGCTGTGCAAGCTTAATTCAAAGTAACGATACGTTATTTCGTCTAATAGCTTCGTTAGTATGCCTAAAATGTCAATATTTAGCTCCTTATAACACATCGGAATACCTAAACAATTGAAGGAAACTATTAGATTCAGAGAAAAAAAACAATGACACATAAGACATCCAAAAGAAATCAATGTATAAATGGAGAGAATAATACTTTAAAACAGTGAGATACAGAATGCAGCAGAAATACAAAACATGACAAAGATGAGGAATGATATATCTTTGGCCACGCGGTAAGTGAAATCAGAAGGTAATAACTATGATCCAGCAAAGAATAAATAATAATAGCCAGATTCAGTTAAATAATGCTATACAAAGTGATAAAATATCTTTATTAAGATTGACGATCGTTTCGTCGCTCAAACGGCGACATTTTCAAAATCATTCACGATAGAAAATATTTTCACATAATTTAAAAACAATAAACATAGTAAACAATATCATGATGCATAAGGAAAAACATTGCAAACATAAAATAAAATAAAAATTAAATTAGCTACTTGCGACCGTGTATTAATTTTCATATAATTTTAAAAAACAATAACATGGTAAACAATGTCACGAGACAACATGCATAATGAAACTCATTTCAAAACATAAAATAAAAATAAAATTATCTTGGCTATTTTCGAGCGTGGATTAATTTTTACTATTGTTACTAAAATTACATAGCATCTCTTTCCAAATTTTATGTAAATCAAGGGACAATGAATCATTGCAAATATTCTTGTTGCGTAAAAATATCTCTATTGATTCTCGGATTATGGATGGTAAATAAAATATTTATGTATAACTTAAGAAACAAGAATATTTGCAATGATTCAGTGTCCCTTGATTTACCTAAAATTGGAAAGAGATGCTATGTAATTTTAGTAACAATATTAAAAATTAATCCACGCTCGCAAATAGCCAAGATAATTTTATTTTTATTTTATGCTTTGCAATGTTTTTCATTATGCATGTTGTCTCGTGACATTGTTTACCATGTTATTGGTTTTTTTTAATTATATGAAAATTAATACACAGTCGCAAGTACCTAATTTAATTTTATGTTTGCAATGTTTTTCATTATGCATCATGTCTCGTGACATTGCTTACTATGTTTATTGTTTTTTAAATTATGTGAAAATATTTTCTATCGTGGATGATTTTGAAAATGTCGCCGTTTGAGCGGCGAAACGATCGTCAATCTTAATAAAGATATTTTATCATTTTTTATAGCATTATTTAACTTAATCTGTTTATAAGTGATTACTTATTATACATGTTTTTATAATAATAGCCATCTAGAGTTTTGGAAGAGTAAGAATCGAGGTACATTAAGGTAGTTCATGTAAAAAATAAAGATATATACATGCATTTGAAAACAGAGGCTCAGTGCAGTAATAAACAATATCCAATATACCCAAAATGTGTTGAAAAATGGAGTGAAGAAAATAAGCCATAATTACAAATGAAAAATGTGTAATCTTTAATTAAGATAAAAAAAGGCGGGAGGATGATCAATAAGGATTAATCTACCAGAGTATAACACAGCAAAGCACTAGCGAAAATATGTGAAATATATTATAATAATGTTAGTCTGTTAAATGCATAAAACCCAAGGATTTTTTTTTCTTATATAATAAATATATACATATATATATAAAATATAAAAAATATAAAATTATATATATATATATATATATATATATATATATATATATGCTGGAATAACCCGGTATATTTTATTCAGGTCTAAAAAATTTAGTCATAAAAATGTTATGAAATACTGTTTTGTATTACAATTTTCAATAAAACAAAATCTGTCTGGGTATATCTATGGTTATATAATTCTTAGATTACACTCCATTTTAAAGAAAATGTGTATCTCTCGTAAATATATATATATATATATATATATATATATATATATATATATAAACAGAAAAACATAAAAAGTTTTATAAAGAAAAATCATTTTAAAGGAACAATACATTTACTTAAGAGCTTTTTCATTCAGTTATTAAATAATCTTTTTCACAAAAAATGCTTATAAAAGAACATGGCTAGTCTTCTCACACAAGCATTATCTTTTCTTTCATGTTTGCGAAAGGAAATGTTGAAAGCAGCAGTAGACTGAATTGAAACGTGAGAAGATTTACTGCAAATAAATAAAGGATTTTATGTACATAAATTTTTATACAATAATATTTTAATAAAATATTTATCGCATTTAAGTATATTGTACTCTCGTGTACAATACGCACACCTTTTCGTAATTGTAAAAAGAGAAAAAAATCAGTTGCGTATAATGCTTACCATAGTAGATTAAATCTAGGAATTTAAAATGAATTCTGTTTAAAAACCTGTTTCAGGGAACTCGAACATAATTTTTCATTTTTACATTTGTAAATATACCATACTATCAAATTTGATAAAATTAATGTTTCTGCAATATATGCTTTATCTAATAATAGCAATACTGTTTTTAAATATTTATCGACATTTGAAATATAAAGTATCACTTGTAATTTGTAGGAATTATGAAGGGTGAAATAAATATGCTCTGTATTGCGTACTTACGTGTGTTCTGTTTACTACATTAAAAAAAATAAATAAATAAATAAATAAAAAAACTTAATCTAGCAAGAATGTTTACGAAATTGTAATTTTCCTCCTTTGAGTTTTTCATAATTTCAAAAAACTTTCCTTTTTCTTTAAAAATATGAAAAAACAATGCTTTTCAAGATTTGATAAAGCATTTAAAAAAAAAAAAAAATCATTTTCCTGCCGATAGAGCTTCTTTATACTCTTAATCAATTATCTTTTAAACAAAGAAATATGTTTCGAAAAATGAAATAATGACTAGTCTTTTCTTACAAGCATTCTCTTTTCTTTCATGCTTGTGAAAGGAAATCTTGAAGGCAGCAGTACATTGTAACGAAACGTGAGAGCGTTTACTGTAAATAAAGGCGGATTTTATGTACATAAATTTTTATATGATAATGTTTTAACAAAATATTTATCGTATTTTTCCTTCCATATATAAAAAAAAAGTATCGATTTGGAAATGGACCAATAAAAATCTGCGTAGATCTTCCAGATACATTCCTAGATCGGCATCCATATTTCTTGTGATCTGAGGTCTTTCTTCGTTAATATTAAGAAAACTGTTTCATACAAAATATGAAAATTGGTGCTATTATAGAGAAAGGTTTGATAAACACGCTGATGCAGACAGTTTTTAAATCGAATAATTATTTTAAGAGATATTTTATGTTAAAGTTAGTCAAAATCATTTCGTTAAAAAAATTATATGAGCAAAAACTACACATAGGAATTTAAACATTTTTATATCATTCAATAAATTAGAAGTTCCCGGCGTACAGACTGTATTTATTTTTTTTTAATTTGACTCATTTTTTGAGGATTTATCTCCATTTTAAATTCAAATTTTGAGCATTTCGAGAAATATTTTCTACATATTTTAGAAAAGGATATTATTTTTTACTGTTGCTAATTTGAAAAACAGCGCAAAGAATAATATTTCCTTCAAATTAAAAATTTATTTACAGGTAGCTATTATAATCAGAAAAAACTTTCAAATTAGAATTAAGTGATTACGTGTTAAAAATCAGGAAAATATTGAAAATTACGTCATAAAAACTATAGTTACACATGAATTTTAAAAGAGAAAGTAAGTTTTTTAAATAATGAATTCATTATTATGCGTCAAAAGTCGCAAATGGAGGAAATTTACGTCATTTTTAAAAAGGCCAAATAATTGACAGTTGGCAAAACAGTTTAAGTTAAAAAAAATGTATTAGTGCGAGGCATTTATTTCATATTTCGAGATAATCTTTTCAACTAATATCGTGAATTCTAAGACAGCGCAAATAATATTTCCTTTCCAGCAACAAAAGCGTTTTCATGTTAATGTTAAAAGAGAAAGAAAACTTTGGTGAAAATTACCTCAGATATAAAACGATACATTTTAAATGTGTAATTTAAAAGAACTCTCTTATAGAGCTGTTAAAAAAACCAGAGACAAAGACTCTGTTTACTTAATTCATTTTAAATTAGCTTATTTTCAAAATTTTAACTATTTTTTTTAATCAAAGGAGGAAACAGCCGTTGTATGACTTAACAAACGCTAATTCCGCCTTAAAAATCTCCAACTGAAGGGATAGGCATAAAAACCAATTTACAGGGAGATCGCCATTGTTTTTTAAAATTGTAATTCAATCATTTTAAACCGATGAAATTAGGCTGCTTTTAGAATCTGGGGTATCGGAACGGGGATTAGCGAGCGTAGCTCGTAGGGGTCGGAGCCCCCTAGAAATGAAAGATTTTATGTACATAAATTTTTATACGATAATGTTTTAACAAAATATTTATAGTATTTAATTATATTGCCCTCTCGTGTATAATATTGACTCCGTTTTGTAATTGGTAAAAGGAAGAAATAAGTACTTGTGTATAATGCTTACAATAGTAGTTTAAGGGTAGAAAATCCAATAATTAAAAAAATCCCTGCCGGCTCGGACCTACAGGCGGAGGTAGATTTCGAAGTTAAGTACTAAATTCACCAACAAAACTTAAATCAAGATTAGAGATAAGCCCAGTTCCTTCACTAAGAATGATCTTTAGAGAGATAAACATTTTGTGAAAATTCTAATATACACGAATACACACACGCATGTGTATGGAAAATGTTTAAAAAACAGCTAAAGCAAATTCAGAGAACCTCAAAGTGTTAAAATAAGTTAATATTTCCATAGTCGGGTTTTTATCATGTTTTAATACATTTCTTCAAACTCGCATGACGTTACGTATTCACCTGTTGAGGTCCATTTTATTTCCAATATGACGCAATATTTTGCTTTTGTTGAATTTTCATGCGGAAATCTTGCTCTAGAAAACTTATGACGTAACATTCAATTTGTTTCCAATTCGTCAAACTATTTATTTAATTTAATGTTTCACGTGAAAATCTTGCAATAATAAAACAATTTTTGTGGTGAGAATTCTATTGTTTTTTTTTAATTGTTGGCAGCTGCTATAACGAAAAATAATTATTTTTTCCTGTCATTGTTGTGTAAGAGCTGGTTTTATCAGAATCGTGTTAAGACGGTATTCAAATTTTTGAACCCTCCCCATTGCCATTCCATTGGGCCGATTTTGCCCATTTTCAATCTCCGCCGAGATATTAGCCATTTCAAAGTTGTTGGCGAGATTGAAGACGATCCGTACATAATTGCGACTTTTATCGTGCGGACAAAATTTAGTAGATACATACATACATACATATATATATATATATAAACTTTTTAGGTGGGGGTGGTTTTGGGTTCCTAGAGTCCTATAATGAAAAGTTATGAAGGAATTTTTCAAAAGTCGCACCATGGTAACGACTGCAATAGGTAGTATTTCTTACGAAATCTACCTAAAATGAATTCTACATAAAATATATCTCACAGAACTCGAACACAAATTTCCGTTTTTAAATTTGTAAATATACCACACAATCAAATTTAATAAAATTAAGGTTTCTGCAATATATGATTTTCTCATATTAATAATATTGTTTTTAAATATTTATCGACATTTTAAATATATAGTATGACTAGTAATTAGTAACAATTATGAAGGATAACATAAACAGCTTCTGAAATGCATACTTACGTATGTTCTGTTTTCATAGTATGATTACTAAATTTAAACATTTTCCTTAAGCTAGCAAGAATGTTTACAGGAATATAATATAACCTCATTTGAGTTCCTTTACATTCTATAAACGTCTCTTTATCTTTAAGCATATAAAAAAATAACAGTTTTTCGAGGTTTGAATAAGCGTTTCTGACAGAATACCCCTTTTCTGCACGTTGAGCTTCGTTATACCGTTATTCTTTAATCCTTTACGCAAGGAAATATGTCTCGAAAAAAAAATAATAATAACAGCTAGTCTTTTCTTCCATGTTTGCGAAAGGAAATGTTGAAAGCAGCAGTACATTGTATCAAAACGTGAGAGGATTTATTGCGAATAAATAAAGGATTTTATGTACATAAATTTTTATACTCTATTATTTTAACAAACTATTTTTTGTATTTAAGTACATCGTAATCTCGTGTATAACACGCACTCCTTTTCGTAATTGGTAAAAGAAAAAAAGAAATCACGTGTGTATAATGTTTACTATAGTAGTTCAGAGGTAGAAATCCCAAGAATTTAAAAATAATTCTTTTAAAAGCATGTCTCGAGTATAAATTTCCTTATTTAAATTTGTAAATATACCACACTATCAAACTTAATGAAATTAAGGTTTCTGCAATATGTGCTTTTCTAGTATTAGTAATACTGTTTATAAATATTTATCGACATTTGAGATATATGGTATCACTAGTAATTAGTAGAAATTATGAAAGGTGCAATAAATATGGGAACGTCCATTGTTACTATTGTGACCATTGGTAACTAGTGTGAAATTGTGACCATCAGAGAGATTTTCCATAAATATTTCCAATTAATTTATTACAAAATACAGGATAAATTAGATACAACCACTTAAAAACGCATGTGTTCTACTGACATAAATCATATGAAATTTTTAACAAAAGGCATTTTACTTGTCTATATAATAAATGACAATTTTTTTTATTATTGTGACCGCTAGAAAATGCAATGTACAAAAATATTGTTTGAAGTAGAAATTCTGGGAATTATATAAGTATATAGAATTTCAATTTTCAGAATATAACAGAGTAATTATATGCTTAAAAAAGGATAAGTTATTGAACTCATCTGTTAAAGCATGAATTAGTTACATTTTATTTTGTAAAATGCATAGTGTTGCTTTTGTGATGTTACTGTAGTGTCATTTTATTCATAATGGAATTTTAGATCAAATAATGTGGTCATCAGATTCAAATGTGTACTTATGTATGTTCCGTTCTCAGAATATACGATTATTGCACATAAAAAAAATTCCTTAATACAAAAAGAATTTTTTCGAAAATACACTGCTCAAAACAATTAGGGGAGCACATGGTTTTAACGAAATTACGCAAATATTTACACCGATAAGTAACGTAAAATAAAACATCCATAATTTAAAGTGTAGTAGAACAAACTTCACATGTAAAATAAAGTTTATGACGCCAAAAACTAGAAAAAGGAGATCAGTGCAGAAATCAGGATTTTCAGAAACGTCTGTTTCACTGCCTCAGTTGTAAAATTCAATTGCTCAGCTTGTGTTTTGAGAAAAGGTGGCTTGAAAATGTCACAACAACATGATTTACCGCAATCCATGGCTCTGCGTCTTTATCGGGACAGTTGAATTTGGGGAAATACAACGAAGTGTAGTGGGCGCTGTTGGAGTCGCAAGAAGTGTCCATGAAAGGCTGTGGGTCCAAAGTCACATTCCAAGTCACATGGGATGGTAGTCATCGACAAGTGCAAGGTCGAAAATGTGCTAACACAGAAACTGATGATTGGTATATCCTGTTAACAGTTCGTCGAGATGGAACGGGCAATGCTAATCAGCTGCAAATACAGTTATTCTTGGCCACAGGACAAAGGGTGTCCAGCCGAACAGTCCGAAATAGGACTTATCAGGGTGGTCTCTCTGCACATGAGCCAATGATCTGTATTTCGTTGATATCAAGCCACTGTGTGGCCCAAAGAATGTGGGGAACTGAAAATCGAGCTTGGAGGCAACGTTGATGGAGTCAAATTCTGTTTACAGACGAGTCCCGATGCACTCTGGGCGAGACATCTGATGTGTTTTGGCATGGAGAGAAAGATACACTGAAAATAATCCCACATTCGTTCATGAAAGATCACATTACAGACGAGGTGGGTTGATGCTATTGTCTGGAATCAGCATAGGTGGACATACGGGCCTGCGTATCATTCGGAATGTCACTTTGACGGTCCGAAGTTATACAGACGAGATACTGAGACCGCATGTCGTATTTTATTTTGCAGCAATTAGTGATTTTTTTTCCATGCATGATAATTCCAGATTTCATACAGTCCGTCTTGTGGAAAACGTGCTTGAAGCTAAAACAATACAGCGAATGGAATGACCAGCATGCTCTCCTGACCTAAGTCCGATCAAGCATGTTTGGGACATAGTCAGACGACGCATTGCTACGAGACCGAGGCTTCCTTTTACTGTCCGGAACTTGGAGGTTGCAATTCTTGAGAAGTGGAACAGTATTTCCCAAAGTCTTATCGATAACCTCATCGCATCCATGGAAAATAGGTGGGCAACAGTCTTAGCTATTCTAGGAGACCACACGTCATATTAAAAATCTTCCATCATTTCTAAACAATAATTTTTTTTATCATTTACATGAAACCAAATTGTTGCCCTAAACCATCTTTTCATATTATTTTCATCTTTTCGAAGAATAAAAGCTTCCTTACAATTTTTTTGCGTCTTTTTTTCTGTATTGCGCATTAATACACGTGTACTATCCATTTTATTTCCATACATGACTATCTTGTACTGTTCTCTTCACTTTTTTGCTTGCTCCCCTAACTTTTTAGCAGTGTATAATATAACCTCTTTTGATTTTCCAATGATTTTAAAAAGCGTTTATCTATCTTTAAAAACCTCTAAAAACAATAGATTTTCGAGGTTTTGTGAAGCCTTTCTGAAATAAACTCCTTTTCGTGCTCCTGGAACTTCTTTATAGTACCTATATTCTCTAATCCTTTACATAAAGAAAAGTGTTAAAAAAGTAATAACGGCTTATCTTTTCACACAAGCATTCTCTTTTATTTATTTATTTATTTTGCTGTTTTCGAAAGGATATGTTGAAAGCAGCAGTATTATATTGTATCGAAACGTGAGAGGATTTACTCGAAATAAATAACGGAACTTAGGTAGTACATAAATTTTTATACAACAAAGTTTTAACGAAATATTTAGTGTATTTAAGTATATTGCACACGTGTGTTGTATAACGCGTACTCCCTTTTTTATTCGAAAAAAATGTGCCTTTTGTATAATACTAACCAAAGTAGTTTTACAGTAGAAAATTGAGTAATTTTAAAATAATTCTGTCCGAAAACTTGTCTCAGAGAAAAAGAAACTGGAACATGAATTTTCGTTTTTAATCTTGTATGTATACCATGCTATAAAATTTAATAAAATTAAGGTTTCTAGAATATATATTTTTTCCCTATTAGAAATTGTTTTGAAAAATAGTTATCGACATTCAATATATAAACTAGAGCTAGTAATACGTAGGAATTGTGAAGAGTGAAATAAACAGGTTTTGTATTTCGTGCCTATGTATATTCACTGTAAAAAAACGGACTAAAATACGGAAATACTACTGGCAATCTAGACGCCAGTACTATTTCCGTATTTTAACGGAACTTTTTACCGGTAAATAACAGAAAAATTTCCGTTAAATTCCAAAAAAAAAACGGAAAATTTTCTGTAATTTACCTGGAAAAAGTTCGGTTAAAATATGGTAATAGTACTGGCGTCTAGATTTCCAGTAGTATTTCCGTTTTTTAGTTCGCTTTTTTTTTCAGAGTGTTCTGTTTTTTGAGAATGCGATTATTACATTTTAAAAAGAAATCGGAAATTGTACATCAAACGAACCAAATGAAGTATGTTCATACAATAAATAGTTTTATAAATATTCAGATCTTGGTGCTATAGCTGTTGCACTTTTATGCAAAAATAGGACCTAATTGCCATGGCTGCCTAGAATAATTAGCTATCATGGGATATCGTTGAATCAATTACGAATAACACGATTTAATAAAATGAAGAAAACTTTTATTAGTATCTTTTTAAGTTTTGATTCATTTTTATAAAATTTGAAATGACTCAACAAAATTCTGCAACCATTATATATATTAAATTTGAAAATATTTGATTGGCTAGTTTTTGCACTGTTATATGCAGACACACGAACAGACAGACAGATGGACGGATCAGACGACGACTGTAGGTGCTACGTATTTATATAATTTCGAACCACCTAAAAAGTTTCCTTAATTTAGCAAGAATGTTTACGAAATTATAATATAACCCCATTCCAGTTTCATCACAAAGAAATTTTTTTCCACGCGTAATTTAAAAAAAATGCTTCCAAATTGTTTTTATAGTGAACTGATAAACTTTCTCTATTGAGTATTAAAATCAAATATCGATTTTTATGCTATCAATACCCAAATAAATATTTTCAGCCGCGTAATAACATCTATAAATACAAATGTAATTTTTTTTTTAATTTTAGTGCAAGAATGTAGAATTTTTGTTTGTTGAACATATGTTTGTTGAACATATGTTTTGAACATTAAAATGTGCACTTTAGAATTGATAGCATCCAAAAAATTGACATTTTGTCTTATTATGGGGTTAAGATAACTATAAAAATACTCGGAATCCTTTCTGATAGTTACGAGCAGCAAAATAACCTTCTTTTTCAGAAATGCTTCTTTTACCCAAAATAATCTTTAATTTTCTGAGGTTTCTGAAGATAAAGAACATCTTTTGAAAGTGTTTTTTAATTCAGAAAAGATTGTATATTATTTTCGTAAACATTCTCAATGTACAGCGAAGCATTTCTCCACGAAATTATACCACCAAGCAAAATTATAAAAAATACTCGGAAACGTTTGTGATAGTTACGAGCAGCAAAAAAATCTCTTTTTTCAGAAATGCTTCTTTCACCCAAAATAATTTTTAATTTCCTGAGGTTTCTGAAGATAAAGAACATCTTTTTAAAGTGCCTGTTAATTCAGGAAAGATTGTATATTATTTTCGTAAACATTCTCAATGTACAACGAAGCATTTCTCCACGAAGTTATACCACGGAGCAAAGCTATAAAAAATACTCGGAAACATTTCTGATAGTTATGAGCAGCAAAAGAATCGTCTTTTTCAGAAATGCTTATTTCATTCCTGGAATCTTTAGCTTTCTGATGATAAAGAACATCCTTTGAAAGCGGTTGTTAATTCAAAAAAGATTGTATGTTATTTTCGTAAACATTCTCAATATGCCAAGAAGCATTTCTCCATGCAGCTATATCACGAAGTAAAACTGAAAAAAATACTCGGAAATGTTCCTAATAGTTACGAGCAGCAAAAGAATCTTCCTTTTCATAAATGCTTCTTTCATCCCTGGAATCTTTAATTTTCTAAAGATAAAAAAATTCTTTGAAAGTGGTTGTTAATTCAGAAAAGATTGTATTTAATTTTCGTAAACATTCTCAATATACCAAGAAGCATTTCTCCATAAAGCTATATCACGAAGTAAAACTGTAAAAAATGCTCGGAAAAATTTCTGATAGTTACGAGCAGCAAAAGAATCTTCTTTCTCAGAAATGCTTCTTTCACCCAAAGAAATCTTTAATTTTCTGATGATTCTGAAGATAAAGAACATCTTTTGAGAGTGGTTTTTAATTCAGAAAAGATTGTATGTTAATTTCGTTAACATTCTCAATATATCAAGAAGCGTTTCTCCACGAAGCTATGTTACGAAGCAAAAGTGAAAAAAATTTCTCGAAAACGTTTTTGATATTTACGAACAGCAAAAGATTCGTCTTTTTCAGAAATGCTTCTTTCATTCCTGGAATCTTTAGCTTTCTGAAGATAAAGAACATCCTTTGAAAGCGGTTGTTAATTCAAAAAAGATTGTATGTTATTTTGTAAACATTCTCAATATACTAAGAAGCATTTCTCCATGCAGCTATATCACGAAGTAAAACAGAAAAAAATACTCGGAAATGTTCCTGATAGTTACGAGTAGCAAAAGAAACTTCTTTTTCAGAAATGCTTCTTTCACCCCAGGAATCTTTAATTTTCTGAAGATAAAAAAATCCTTTGAAAGTGGTTGTTAATTAAGAAAAGATAGTATTTTATTTTCGTAAACATTCTCAATATATCAAGAAGCATTTCTCCATAAAGCTATATCACGAAGTAAAACTGTAAAATATACTCAGGAACATTTCTGATAGTTATGAACAGCAAAAGAATCTTCTTTCTCAGAAATGTTTCTTTCACCCAAAGAAATCTTCAATTTTCTGATGATTCTGAAGATAAAGAACATCTTTTGAAAGTGGTTTTTAATTCAGAAAAGATTGTATGTTATTTTCGTTAACATTCTCAATATATCAAGAAGCATTTCTTCACGAAGCTATGTTACGAAGCAAAACTGTAAAAAAATCTCGAAAACGTTTTTGATATTTACGAGCAGCAAAAGAATCTTCTTTTTCAGAAAGGCTTCTTTTATCCGTGGAATCTTTTGCTTTCAGAGTTTTCTGAAGATAAAGAACATCTTTTGAAAGTGGTTCTTAATTCAGAAAAGATTGTATGTTATTTTTGTAAACATTCTCGATAGACGAAGCATTTACCTTCTTTCCTGGTTTATGTGAATGATGCAATGTTAAATAGCCGCATTTAAACTTGATGGTATAATTAGAAAAACAAATATCGTTTGAAAATTAGGTGTTTTATCTTTTATAGAATTATAGAGAAAGGAAGAAAAAAATCTCTAAAATGCTCCGACCAAGAAATGATGATTCAGTGATTTAATGAAAGCTCACATGGTTTTATATAATTTTTTCAGATATTTCATGTATAGTGTTCATTTTAAATTCTATTCCTAACATAAAATAAATATGAAATGTGAGCATTATACAGGATTTAATACGGTATCTACTTCTTCTTGAATAAAATATATGTTTTTATTAAGAGAAACTGTTTACTACATATAAGATGAAATTTTTATAAAAAGAAGTCAGAAATTGTACAACAAACGTAGAAAAAGATGTGCTATTGTACTATAACATGTTTTATAAATATTAAGATTTTAGTGCGGTAGCTGTTGACCTCTTATGCAAATATGCATGGATACACAATTCGTTATGATTATAGATATTAAATTGAATAATGCGGAAATAATAGGGCTTCAGCTTAAGTAGTACATAATCGCCATGGCAACCTAGAATCATTCCCTATCATGGGATATCATTGAATTAACTACGTATGATAACGATATACTACGTATGATATAGGATTTAATAGAATCAAGAAAACATTTATTAATATCTTTTGAAGTTTTGATTCCATTTTCATAATCTTTGAAATGACTCGACAAAACTTTAGAAAGATTAATGGCAAATTTCAAACCATTCGATTAGGTAATTTTTGCGCTGTTATATGAGAACAGGTGAACAGACAGGCAGACGGGCGAACCAGACGACGACTATAGGCACTACGTATTTATATAGTTACGAACGTAACTAAAAGTAGAAGATAATTATGAAAAGAAGAATCACTTAGCTTTTAAATCCCTTATTACAGATAAAGATATTTTAAGGATATATTTGATGGAATTAGGGGATTCTGTCCTAGCTTCCTAGGTTACAAGAATGTATGTGAAAACCATTTTTTGTAGCGCTAATAATTTACTATAATAGCATTTTACATTTAATATATTTTTAGTTGCCCACTAAAAATACCAAAAAAGCATTTTTATACGAAAAATTTCAATTATGTATTCAAATAAAATTTTGGAATTTATTAAAATTTACTTTCGTATATTAACTTCGTGACTGGGAATCAATCCTTGCAAATATTTTTCAGAATTTTTTTGCTTTATGTGGAAATAGTCTTTGAACCGAAATATTTTCGATGAAATTCTAAGTGTATTTTTTAAGAATATTGATTTCCTATGCAAATTTATTTAAATGCATAAAAGTTATATTGACAGATCTTCGCTAAATACATCTTATAATCTAAAATTCAATCCACAAATATTCTATTATTTAGTGTTTAAGATGCTCATTAGTACAGTTTTATAAAAATCCCTGCTGGCTCGGCTTACAATCGCAGGTGGATTCGGAGTTAAGTAATAATTTCACAAACAAAAACTAAATCATGATTAGAGATAAACTCAAACTTTTTTACTTTTTTTTTAAGCTGTTTAAGATTTTTTAATTTTATTTTTATATAAGAGCTGGTTTTATCACAACCATGTAAAGACAGTATTCAAAAAGTATTTTTCCATGCTCAACAATTCGAAATTTTCTGACAAACTTTCACATTCATTTTAAAAAAGAAAATCATGAAACTTGCTGACGTGATATTTTAAGAGATGTATAAGCGACCTATATTTTCATTTTTTGTTCAATTAATGAGAACTTGATTCATAAACTATTATTTTCTCAGTAGGGCAATATTTTCCGTTTCCAACACAATCGCTTTGAGAAATTAGGTTCAAAATGCTCAATTTGACATCATTTTTTGAAATATAGTATGCCTCTATCAAAATATCGACCATTACGGCACATTATATCCCCTCCCTATTTCCACCCCTTGGTCCGATTTTGACCATTAACGAAATTGACCGAGATTTATGCCCATTGATTTTATGTAACAATTTAAAAAAGATTTGTGCTGAATTATGAGCGTTATCGTGTCCATAAAAAAAAAGATATATATATAGATACATAAAGTTTTTTACTGGGGGTGGTTTTGCGTTCTGAGGGTCATGATCGGTGTAGATCTGAAAAAAAAAAAAAATCCAAAATTTCAACATAGGGGAGAATGTAATAGGTAGTAGTATTTCATACGAAATTTACCTGATAATGTTAGGTGCACCAACACGGACTTCGCCGAGTTACAGAACATAGGTGAATACAATCTTAAAACGCCAAAGTAAATTTTCAGCTCAGTGCGAAATAAGCATAATGGCTCATGTGTAAAGAAACGTCTAAAACTTGTTCAATATTAGATCAAAACAGAGCGATATCCGGTAAGCCAATAGTTAAAATCATCAAGTTAACTATGTAAGAACTCTGTAAGAAACGTGAGTTCTATCCTCGTGTACGGAAAAATGATTCCAGTAATATTGTTTGACTATAATACATTCCCAAAATGTCATATTTTATTTTAGGAAGAGAAGTTATGTGATCGGTATTTGAATCTTTAATAATTAAATAAAACTCAACACTCAACAATATTTTTTTTAAATACCATTTTTATGTTTAAAATATTTAAGGTTAAATATTTCCATGCAATTATTAATTAGATAATTTTTGCTACAATTTTTGCTCCATTTTTTTTTTATCTTTATCAAGAAAATATTATATGTGTATGTGTACAAAAATATGTTTGTCATTATTTTCCATAAAAAAGAAGCTGAAGGAAAGAAAAAATATTCATATAAGAAGTATAAATGAAATTACCTTGATATCCATGGTTTAGCATTTAAATAATGTATAAAAATTCAGAATAAAACTGAAAAAATAAAAAAATTTAGCTGGTAGCATCAAAGTTTAAGTTTAAGGTTTTACGATCAGACTAATAAAAATAAAATTGATGAAGATTCTTAATAATCGTATAGTTAAAGAAAACATAGAAAAAACTATATATTGTTATTTTTTTGAAAAAATTGAGAGTTGAAATTATTTAGTAAGTAAAAATAATTGTTCCATCCAATATTTTTAGTTAAACGTCTGATAAAAAGCAAGCAAAAAACATTCTTTCACTTCATTGGCTAAGTTAGACTAGCAGCACCATCTACCACCTTACATCTATAGAAATCACTTATACAATATACCAAGATAATCAAAATTTCAATACTTATTTATTTTTAAAGACTAATGAAAAATTAAAAATTTTTTGCAATGAAACATTCAAGTTTTTTGTCGTTGAATCTTGATGGGTACTATCGAGTATCTTTTTAAATAGCAAACTCTATTAGATATTTTTTTCATTTAAAATAACATTTGGCTTGTCCACTAAAAATATCAAAAACAATTTTATATGAAAAATACCAATAATGAATTCAAATATTACTTTGAAATTTATTAAAAGTGATACTTTCGTATTAGTCGCATGTCAGAATTTCATAGACGAAGAAACTGCCAAATATTTCACGAATTACAGTAGCCTTTTTTATTATGATAATTTTAGTGGTTTGAGTGTGTAATTCGATTACATGACTGCTTAGCTGATGCTGTATTTATGTCAATTCATTATTTTGATTATTTATTGATGAAGTTTTAATTTCGTTATAAAGTGTCAGCTGTAGACAAATATCGAATTATTTATATTATTTTAAGTGCAAACAGATTAATCTTTCGTAATCGAGGAAAATGGAGTAGTTTTAAAATGAATTCATGCTTGAAAATTAATTTTAAATCCATAAAAGTAAAAAAATAAGGTACAGATAAAAGCACTCAATTTGATTTTAGATATATTTACGGTTATTATCACAGCCCGATGCGGTGCCGGGCGAGTCAGGTTTGAAATATTTTTTAAACAGTTCCTTTTATAAAACTTTTTTACGGACAAACCCTTTTCTGAAAAACTAGTTGGATTTGCCAATCCTAAAACTTAGGTCTATCTCATACATCTTAATATTTCAGTAAGTAGTCGTAAATGCTTCAATATTATTGGTTCAATATTATACCAAATTTGATTTTTATCTAAATTTATGTTTCTGTCAATTACTCGGAGTGAAAAGGAGTTAATCTCGATCAGGATATTTATTAAAACCAATAGTTTTTCGTTATTATGTTGTACGTGAGCTGTTTTCGAATAGTTGGCTTAGCAGGATTCGAATTTCCCGTCGCTGCCGATTTAAAAAAAGACAACGAAAAATCGAAAAAAATGATACGAAAATCCGTATTACAGCGTTTCCTTCTGGCGGAATATTTTGAAATTCAAGAAGGACCTACTTTCCATAGCTAAAAACATAAATATGAAATTTGGTGAAATTCTATGTATAACTTCATACAATTTTCGATGGTACAATAATGGAAATTATACAAAACTCGCTATAACAGTGCCCTCTTCCGTCAGAATATTTCCAAATTCAAGGAGGCCATTTATGCTGGCCATAGCCAAAAGCATCCACAAGAAATTTGGTTCAATTCTATGCATCCCTTCATACACTTCTTAATGGTTCAATGGCGAGAGACGGGCAGACAGATATTTTGTATAAATATGTTGGATCTCTGTCCCCTAAAACGTTTAAATCCATGGAAATCTGCAATCGAAAGAATTTCGTTTTCAATACTTTCTTCAAAATAAGATGAAAATAAGAAAATATTTTTTAAAATAAAATATAAGAATATAACTGAATATTTCTAATGAGTACGAAATCAGTTTTTATTATAACATTACTGAACTTTCCTTTCATGATAAAAGGAATTGTTAAACTACTATTTAATAGCTCTTTAATACTTCGAGTTTTTTCTAAATCGCTTTCCATTTGTCTCAAAAACATTAAGGTTAAAACTTCGCTTGTTATTTATTCTTCTGTTTAAAACGAACAAATCCTCAAAAATCTCCTAGCTTTTAAAAATTTTCAAAGAACAAATAAGGCAAACTTTTCTATAAATTTTAAATGAAAATGTTCAGGAAATTATGTTAGCATTCTTAAAAAAATAATAAAGGAAAAATTACATTTGAACTTTCATACAGAGATGTGATAGTTATACGTGAAAGGATAACTATATATATTCTTTTAATTTTTAATAAATTTAAAACTCTTAGAGAATGCCGTTTTGAAAAAGTTTGTTCATGTAAATAAATAGTGTTTCCTTTGATGAAATAAATTGTAATTTTATATTATAAAATTAAACAAGTCGGAAATTGTATGTAAAACGTGGCAAATGAGGTGCATTCGTACTATAACTAGTTTTATAAATATTCATTTCTTGGTGCAATAGCTGTTGAACTTTTATGCAAAAATGCATGAATACAAAATTTATTAGGATTACATATATTAAATTCCGTAATACAGAAATAATATGAATGACTCAATCTTAAGTAAGACGTAATCAGCTTGACAATCTAAAATCATTACTTATCATAAGATATCACTGAATTAACTACGCATGATAGGATTTAATAGAATGAAGAAAACTTTTATTAATATATTTTTAAGTTTTGATTCGATTTTCATTACACTTAAAATGATTCGACAAAATTCTGCAATAATTGTATACATTAAAATTCAAACCATTTGATTGCATAGTTTTTGTGCTGTTATATGAGGTTACACGGACAGACGGACGAACCAGACGACGACCATAACTGGTACGTAATTATATAATTACGAACGCTCCTAACAACTAAAAACGCGTTCAACTTAGAAAAGTTAAGAAATGTATAGTTTTTGTACTAAGCAAAAACTATTAATTGCGTCTTTCTTTAGCACTTTTAATAGGTATATTTTGAGTCACTGTGTTCAAAACATTAAATTAAATTTATATTGAAGATGAATGACAAATTACTTTGGAGCTGAAAGTAATTTGTCACTTCTCTAGTGTGTCTTTCGTTATGTAATGAAATCTATAGTACAGATATGAATCTATATGCAAATCTCCTATACGTATTTTTTAGGAATTATGAAAACATTGAATTTTATCATCAATACCAGGCAGCCCATTAAATTATTAAGAGCAAATATGACGTTTATACATGAAACCATATGTTAGCGGAATTTCCAAACTATAAATTTTAGTACGCCTCAGCTAATAACAACTTTTCAAGATAGCAGCTTATTTCCAGCGACAGGTGAAAAGGAATGATGTTTATAATATGCGTAATATATGATGCAGCGACCTTGCCTTAGTGATATATTGTATGTATTTTGTATGGAAAAGAAAGATAAATTTGATAATTATTAACTACACAATAAATGCACGTGTTAAACACATGGCCAAAGATGACCGATCACTTGCGATTTTAGACATTTTCTTAAATATCTAGGAAAGTACACGAGGAATTATCCTGAAACACCAGGTGTGCAAACAGAATGCCAGGTGTACATGTCATATATTTCCGTGAAGATTTTTCCCGAAACCCTATAGGGGATCGCCAGCAAATTAAAAAAGTATGAATATATTTTGGATAACCCTGTCAAAACTAATGTACCAAAAACCTTCAAACTCTAGATTGTGATTAAGTGACTTATTTTAATTATTTGTGTTCATTTTTATGAGGACAGCATGTATACTCGAAGAGACATTCCGGTATTCATAAAAACAGTCTCAAATGTTGCTAGGGTTTTTGCTTATAATTTGCAGAGTTCTGAAAAAAAAATGTTCTTTTAAGATATGACAAACACCATTGTACCCAATACCCTGCAATCAGAATTAAAATATAGTAAAAATTGTATGAAACATGAGCAGGTTTACTAAATAATGTTTCACTGCGCATGCCCGAATGCAATCAAAATGTAATGTGTATAATGTGCTAGCTAAATGTTTACAGCAACCTTTGTAAAAGTATCAAAAATATTGCAAAAAATTCTGAAAATTATAGTTCATAGACCTCTGACAAAGGAGATAGTTAAAAATAGCAAATAAAGCCTTTGTGCAACATTATTAAAAAGCAGAAAAACCAACGTTTAAAAATGCACAAGTAATACATGAAAAGCAGCAAACAGCTGTTTCGAATCTACTAGCTCGATTCTACTTCAGTGCAAGATACGGGAAAAGGAACAGCGTGCCAGAGAAAGCAAGGGTGAGCAAAATGATAGACAGAGACGCGCTAGCTTATATACTCGATGCGGGTAGCTAAGGCGCCAAAAACTACCAATGAGAGAAAAACAGTGGAAACGACTGTGTGGACAAGTAGCGACATCTACCGGAGAAGGAGAGAAAAAAAGAAACGAAAAAAATTAGAAATTAAATTAATTCATTCCAAATACTTGGAAAATCAGGAGAACTAGATAAGACATTGACTAAAGAGTGAGAATTTTAAATGATGTGGTAAGCTTCCCAAAAATCAAGATCAAGGTTACAAGAACAATTTCGGATAATGATAGCTGAGAAAAAATCGAAACTATGTTGAGAAGACCAAGAATGTTGAGCAATAGAAAAACGTTTAAGCTCCTCATTTTTAACATAACCTTCATGCTCTTTTAAACGAAATCTAAGAGCACGTTTAGTCTGGCCGATAGAAGAAAGACCACACTGGCAAGAGATTTGGTACATACCCCAGTTAACTAGGCGATCAACGGGGTGTTTAAGATTTGAAAAAGAGATTTTATTAACAGGAGAAAAATAACATTAAAATCAAACATTCTTAAGATTTTAGCAATTTGCTGACTGATTTTAGGAAAAAATGGTAACACAACTGAAGTATTAGAGTTGGAATTAGAACGCTTTTCAGAATGGACGGATTTCGTCAATTTCTTATAAATAGAATCAATAATATTAGAGGAATAACCACGATCAACAGCAATAGCTTTGATGTAATTAAGTTCAGCACTAAGTAACTGAAGAGTGGAACAAATATTGATAGACCGAAGAACAAAAGTATTGAAAGCAGCGAATTTCTGGTTAGGGGGATGGGAAGTATACCTGCGAGATGGGAGACTGACGGCAAAAGGTTTACGAAAGACGGCGGTCTGAAAGCCATTTTCACAACGAATAACAAGGACATCCAGGAAAGAAAGACGGTTATTGGTCTCAATTTCAGAGGTAAATTGAATTCAGTGGTCAAATGAATTCATAATAGAGAGAATATTATTAATATCACTATATGATAAATATTAATATCACTATTTTGAGGTCAAACTTTTTCAAATTTAAAAATTTCCGTTCTATGTTCGTTATGTTGATGATGTTTATGTCCTGGCTGAACTGAATTCGGATATTAATCATATTCTCTCTGTTATGAATTCCATTGATCCCTGCATTCAGTTTACCTCTGCAATTGAGACCAATAACTGTTTTTCTTTCCTGGATGTCCTTGTTATTCGTTGTGAAAATGGCTTTCAGACCGCGGTCTTTCGTAAACCTTTTGCCGTCAGTCTCCCACCTCACAGGTATTCTTCTCATCCCCTTAACCAGAAATTTGCTGCTTTCAATACTTTTGTTTTTCGGACTACCAATATTTGTTCCACTCCTCAGTTACTTAGTGCTGAACTTAATTACCTCAAAGCTATTGCTGTTGATCGTAGTTATTCCTCTAATATTATTGATTCTATTTATAAGAAATTGACGAAATCCGTCCATTCTGAAAAGCATTCTAAATCCAACTCTAATACTTCAGTTGTGTTGCCATTTTTTCCTAAAATGAGTCAGCAAGTTGTTAAAATCTTAAGAAGGTTTGATTTTAATGTTATTTTTTCTACTGTTAAGAAAATAGCTTTTTCAAATCTCAAACACTTCTTTGATCGCAATAGATAACTGGGGTATTTACCAAATCTCTTGCCAGTGTGGCCTTTCTTATATTGGCCAGACTAAACGTGCTTTTAGATTTCGTTAAAAAGACAATGAAGATTATGTTAAAAATCAGGAGCTTAAACGTTCGTCTATTGCTCAACGTTCTTGGTCTTCTCAAAATAGGTTCGATTTTTCCTCAGCCATCATTATCCAAAATTTTCTTCTAACCTTGATCTTGATTTTTGGGAAGCTTACCACATCATTAAAAATTCTCACTCTTTAGTCAATGATTTATCTAGTACTCCTGATTTTCCAAGTATTTGGAAAGAATTAATTTAATTTCCCCTTTTTTGGTTTCTTTTTTCTCTCCTTCTCCGGTAGATGTCATTAATTGTCCACCCAGTCGCTTCCACTGCTTTTCTCTCATTGGTTGTTTTTGGCGCTTTCGCTACACACATCGAGTATATAAGCCAGCGCGTCTCTGTCTATCATTTTGCTCAGCCTTGCTTTTTCTAGCACGCTGTTCCTTTTTTCCTATCTTGCACTGAAGAAGAATCTCGCTAGTAGATTAGAAACAGCTGTTTGCTGCTGTTCATGTATTATTTGCGCATTTTTAAACGTTGGTTTTTCTGCTTTTTTAAAGGAGATATTATTTAATGAATGTCAAAGAAAAGCTTTGGAAAGGATGCTTCAAATTCGATAATAACTTTTTTTTTGGTACAGGTCTGTTTTGATGCGTATCCAAGAATAACTAAAGCTGAGATAAAAATGAAAATAAGGAAAAAAATTAATTAAACTAGAAAACAGAAATTCTGCTTTTTCAGAATTTAGTGTCGCCCTCGATGAAAAAAAAATATATATATGTATAAATAGTACAAAACATATTTCAGTTTTAAGGCTTACAGCTCACGCTTTTATTTTATGTAAAATGACGTCATTCGCATCCGCTTAAGAATGCCACATTTACGATCCACTCTTAAACATGTACACTGTAAAAAAAAATCTGTGAAGTTACTAAAGTTTTTCTAGGAAACTGGGATTCCTAGAACTTTTCATGTAACGGCAATACAAAATTTCATGTAACAAACACACTTTTGCGCCGAAAATCAAAAAATCTGTAAGATTACTAAGAATTTTTTTGGAAACTGGGATTCCGAGAATTTTTCATGTAACTGCAGCCAGGGTTACAAATAAAAGTTTAGTAAGATTACTGAAATTTTAGCAGATTCATTTGTAAAGTTACAGATTTTTGTAGCTTTACAAAAACTAGTTTTGTAGATTTGCAGCTTTTTTCGTACAGTTACAGTTGAAAGTTTAGTAAGCATGTAACTTTACATCTGTAGACCTACAGATTTTTTTTTACAGTGTACAGTAAAGTAGGCATAGGACGTCACTATCGCGTAATAATACACAATTGCAGCAAAAAGGTGAAACTCGTTCAAAGAAAATGGCTGTCTAATGATTCATATTTGTTTGTAACATTAATATAAGATACCTAAAATTGAATATAGTTTATAATAGCTCCCTGTTTTACCAGAAATACTTCGTTTCTATTTTTTCAAAATAGCACGTACTTTAATTACATTTTCTTTCGGTTGTTATGTAAAAATGGCAACAAAAATATATAATTAATATTTTACAACTATGTTTTCGTTACTTGCTACAGAAATGGAGTACTTCCGCTGCCAATATTAAGGTAATGGCTCCAAAAACAACGAAGAAATTAATATTTCAAAAAGAAATAGAGTTCAGTTTTCAAACAAATTGCATTTAAATGTACCTTTTTTCCCAATACGACGGTATAAAAATTGAACATGTGCGATGCTTAGAAGTTTAAAAAATTGCTGTAGAGTATTTAATCGTACTGCTGTGTTTTACGACTGGCATCTGTAAGGTAACGTTATTTTTTGAAGACGACACAAAATAAGCTGGGAGAAAGAAATAGCATACCGTACCGGGGGTAAAAAGGAAATTCGTGGAATATCACTTATCATCCAATCACTTTTAACCCGAGAGTAATCGCGTCTTTTTTTTCTGAACGTTATTATTCGCGCTCGGTCTTTTTGCCGCCAGCACCTTGCACAAGGAAATAATAATAAAATAAGAAACATTTTTCGCTTAATATTCAAATATTGAATTTCATTGAAGTTATAAATTTGCAGTTTACTCAAATTATACATTTTATTCATGAGATTTGGAATAATAGGAAAAAGTAACTAGTATGCTGTGGCCATTACAAAACTTTCTTCTATATAAATCACGTCAATTAAATCATTTAAATAGTACAAGAAATTATATCAATTTAGCACCAATTTATATCAAAGTATATCTGAATTTGAAGTTTGTTAAAATTTCGTGCCTTAGTTCTGGAGATAGAGCTATAGGGGAAATTCTGAAAAATGTAGCATAGCAGCGCCACCTTTACAAAGAGCAATAATTGATACCCAGGTATACATGGATCTGAAGTTCGTTGAAAATCCAAGCATTAGTTCTTGAGATAGAGCTATTGCGGAAATCACAAAAAAGCATAGCAGCGCCACCTATTGAGCGATTTACACCTAACTGTACAAAATGTCAATTCATGTCAAGGACTAACTGATTCTAAAGTTTAATGAAAATTCGTGCATTAGTTTTTGAGATACACCTGTAGTAGACATTCTGAAAAATACAGCATAGCAGCGCTACCTGTTGAGCGATTTACACCAAAATGTACAAAATGTCAACTCATGTCAAGGATTAACTGATTCTGAAGTTTGGTGAAAATTCTTCATTAGGTCTTGATATACAGCTATAATGTAAATTCTGAAAAAGGCAGCATAGCACCGCCATCTGTTGAGTGATTTGCACCAAAACACAAACAGCGCTAATTCATATCAAAGTATACTTGAATCTGAAGTTTAATGACTATACAAGCATTAGTTGTTGAGATAGAGCTATTGCGGAAATCGTAAAAAAATGCAGTATAGCAGCGCCACCTGTTGAACGATTTACACCAAAATTTACAAAACTTCAATTCATCTCAAGGACTAACTGAATCTGAAGTTTGATGAAAATCCGCGCATTAGTTCTGGTGATTGAGCTATTGCAAAAATCGTGAAAAAGGCTGCAAAGCAGCGCTACCTGTTGACCGATTTACACCAAAAACTAATCAGCACCAATTTATATTAGGGACTAACTGAATATAAATTTTTATTAAATTACGTGCATTAGTTCTTGAGATAGAGCGCCCACAAAATTTGTGTCACATACAGACAGACAGACAGACTCGCAGACTCATAGATGCACAGACTCACAGACAGACATTTTGTAAAAACACGTTTTTTGAAATCTCTGACCCCTAAAACGTGTAAATCCGTCAAAAACCGAAAGTCGAAAATTTTCACGAATCCAATACTTTCTTCTTGTAAAGATAGAAGAAAGTAAAAATGAATTGACACTAGAGATAGTAGGGATCGTTGCGTAGACTTTTCCACCTATTTCAACTCTGGTTGTAAAAATGTACTTGAATAAAAAACGGAGATGTCTTGTTACCTCGCTATGGTGATCAGCTGAATTTCGGTTGCCTTCGAAAAGTAGCCGGTTGATACCCAATTTTCCACAAATTTTCTTTTTTTATAAACTCACTTTTGAAAAAGGAGATAGTATTTAATGCACTGTAACAAAATGACTGCCTTCCCTTATTTTTATATCATACAGATTGCGCTGTTGCCACTTTTGGCAAAATATCCTAACATATTTTGCCAAACATGGAGTTAAGTGAATTTAAGTAGCTATGATTGCTCGGGTTTGAGTAGACTTTCGATGTGCGTTCGGTATGTGTCTCATCTAGTGATGATGTAATATTTGTACTTTCGAGAAATTATGACTATTCAGTTGTTTGCGTGTAAATTTATTGTATTGTGCTGTCGCTATTAAAATAGTGCTTGTCTAACTGCTATCCCGTCTTTGAGATGGCCAACTACCTCATAGAATGTTGAAGAAAAGCTTTGGAAAAGATGCTTCAATTTCGATAATACCTTTTTTTTTATATAGGCTAATTTTTGTGTTTATTCAAGAAGAATTAAAGAATATATAAAAATGAAAATAAGAAAAAAATGAAATTAAAAAAGACAATATGTGGAATATCGCTTATCATAAAATTAGTTTGAAAATGCAGCTTACATTCAGCTCATTCTATTGCCGATATCCTTCTTAATTTTCCCGATATTCAAATGTGCTTTTTATATGTTCTCTATAGAGTTGATTACCAAATAATACAAAAATACCTCTTTGGTATTCTTCGCGCATCCGCAGTTAACAATTATTGCATACAAATGTTGAACTTTCAACAGATATTTAGTATATTTACATTTACATCATGCTATGTATTTGTATTGTACTTTGTCATGAATTCTGAAAGTAACGTTAAATGTGGATGAAAACGTTGCATGTAGTAATCTAAAAATATGCGAAAATTTTCTTGAAAGAAACTTCTAAATCCTCATGAATACATGTGGTATTTTTAAACAAATGAACACAAATACAGTAAGATATCCTCATATTCCTGTGTTGCAGCGACGAGTCATTTTGTGCATTTTATTTTACAGTGTAATTAAAAAAATTATTTTTTGTTATCACTATGTTGTTGATTCCATTCGAATGCTTTTCGAATAATGGGTAACTGGGAAGAGGTTGTTGTACATCTTTGTTCCTGTTTATATTATATTTTCTAAGCGTAAGATTTATTTTTCTTTTTTACAGTGTGAAGAATTTATTTAAACTTAACTGGAAGGAAGAAATTTAGCATTTTTTTTCTCCTTTGAAAAGCATTTATAACAATAGAAAGTTACATAACGTGATACCCTGAATTATTAGAAAAAAATAATATATACTGCTTTTAGTCAAAATACTATTAAGCTTCAGTTTTCCTGCTTTACAAAATTTTGCAGAAAAGTATCTGGGTATAACAGAAACATTTAGAAATTCATTATCAGATCATTGTTATCCATCTTTCTGGAAGTCGCTATACCTTATTTTCAGAATCTTTGAGAAAAAAAATATAAGAAACAAAAAAATCTAAAAATCTTCTGAAGAGACTTTCCAGTTGATTTTTTTAGTATGGTTGGTGTCTGATCGTTTTTTGTTTTTATTTCAGAAATGATTTTCAAAATAAGGAAAAGCGCGTTAAGCGTAGAAAATGATGTTTTGTATTTGAGAAATATTTCAGTAAATGAAGAAAACCCATCGCTTTATGAGATTCCTGATTATTCACTTTCCATATTATTTCCAAATATAAAGGAAAGATTTAGGAAGAATGAGCAATTAAAACCTTTCTGTAATTATCTCGAAATTCGTCCGTTATGTGAGAAATATTTTCTGTATTTTTTTCCCTTAGATTTAGAGGAGGGGGAGGAAATATTTTGTTGCTGGTTATTATAGACCTTAAACATATTTCTAATTTTCAAGTTATTTCGTAAGCTAGCATTTTTTTTTTTTTTTTTTTTTTTTTTTTTTTTTTTTTACTGTTTGTACATTTTTATTTTACATAAAAATTGAGTCAGAAAACTTATTTTTTATCTTTAAAAAAAGTAAGAATGAAAAAAATATATATTCTTCCGTTTAATAAAAAATTATAGATGGTATAATGGTAATAATAACAAATTTATAGACAATTGCAATGATTTATAGCTGTTGAAAGACATTGATTGATGAAATACTGATAAAGAAAGAAGAAATGTCAAAAGAGTATCTAAAGGTGAACATAAAAACTGTAAATCAATGAAAAAATGAAGTAGAGAATGTCTAATGGCTTTTGTTAAAATGATATATTAAATGCCAGTCAAAGAAAATGCTTTTTGGAGTTTTGCAATAAGAAAAAAATCTCATTAGATTCATTATAATAAAACCTTTTTAATTTTAATTTAAATGACCAAAGCTTGGAAAATTCTTTATAGGGTTTCAACATTGAAGCAAATTCCTACAACGCCCTTTACAAGTTTTATAGATTTATAATGGAACAGCTTAGTGGAAGAACATGTTATGATATATTTTCTTAAAAATTGCTTTATTTTATGTATGAAATCATTATGAGGTATTATATCACATGGTAAAACTAAAATACTAAAATCCTACTTAGTATTGAAGACATGAGACAGCATCTTTTAATATTTAATATTTGTATACTGGGTGGGTCAAATAAAAGTGGCCCGGAGAAAAGAGTTCCAGGTTACAAAGAAATAGAGCAAAGGAAAGGAAAAATAGTTTGCTAACCTGCCTTCAGCACATGTTGAAAATGAGCGCCATTCATCACTTTTAGGCCCTAGACAGCAAGTTTCGGGAAGTAGATCGGAGCTGGACTTGTGGGATTGCGGCAATCTCATCAGAAATGTTCTGCTATAGTTCTTGAAGACTATTAGAGTAGTTGCAATGCACCTTAGACTTGAGGGTTTCCCACAAAAAGTAATTGCACACTGACAGATCAGGTGACCTGGGTGGCTAGCTAGGGCGGAAACCAGACTGGTATTTATCACTGTTTTGACTATATTTTTCCCTGATCGTTAGCCACCCTGATTTTCACCGTCGCACTGATCATACTTACACTGACACAGCTCGCACTAATATCTGAACGGGTTTCGATCACGTTGTGCGCACGTCAATCATTCACGTCCAACTGTATCCACTCGTCCGGGCCACTTTTATTTGCCCCACCTCGTATTTATTAATTCAAATGTTGAAAATAACTTCTAACATTTAATAATTAAATACTAATATTCTTTTCTTAGAGAGATTAGTATCAGCTATTAACATTCAAACATATGCTGCAAAGAAGGATCTAAATAAATAACTAAATTACAGCAAAAAACTTCCACTACAATTTTCTTGAATTCTATTTTTAGTTACATAGCATCTTCTTCCACTCCGGTCTTCATTTGTGAAATATTTATGTTAAATAAAGGAGATAGAAATATGCAAACAATATTTAAAATTAAAAGGGAAAATTCATAATTAAAAATGAAGCAATAACAAGAAATTATGAGTGACGGATTGATTATGAAACACTTTTTAATATGGTACTTTCCACATTTAGACAGATGTAGTAAGGGGGGGCAGGACCTTTAAACTTTCAAAGAATCAGTTTTCGGATTTTGTTTTATTCTGAATTTTTTTTTTAATTCCTCAACAATATTCAAATATTTCCATTCAAAAATCTGCATTATTTCTTGAGTAATAATCATGTATAGACGGTGAGTGGAGTTCAAGGGTTGAAGGTCCGTAGATATTGAAAATTTAAAACGTGTTTTCTCAGATTAGTACATTTGGAGATTCCGCACACTGTTACTTTCAATTTATACGTATAAGCTACAGCTTTCAAAAATTAACCAAATATGCGTTTATTTACAGTCGTCATGCTAAAAAGAAAAATCACTTATTTTGGTTACTTTTTGCACTTGGAAAACTTGAAAATTCCTTTGAAAATGTTCATTCTTTTTGTGCTAAAATTAAATTTTAAAGATTTGTTTTTTGTAGATATTTGGTTTTATTTCAAAAAAAGGTGTGTTATGATTCTATTTTTTATTTTTACAAAAAATGTTTTCTATATGCATTATTTATAGTTTTATCAATGCGCACAGCAGTTTATGATTTTAATTCGCGCATTAGTAAGATGAAATTTTAAATTTTAAATTTATATATTAATTTGTATGTACAATATTTATTTTTCAAGATAATAAAGCTAAGAATTTATACTTGAGGCAAAAAGGGAAAAACGATCTTAAATGCATATTATTTGTGTTTTGGTTCTTTGTAGAAAGCGATGTTTTTTCGTTTTGACATACTCAAAGGTTCTGTGCCCCCCTTAAATTTCTTTTTGTGGGTCTGTATAACATATATCGATTTTAGACACATCACATTGTCAAGTGCCCGGCAATGCCACTAGTTAGAAATGCAGTCATAACTCATTCATTGCAGTCATTAAAATTAAAACTTCTTTATTTAAACTAATCGGACAGAGGCATGAGAACGTCACCCCCAAAATTTAGCCTGGTATACAGGGCGACTAATCAGTGTCACTCAATAATGCAATTCCTAACATATTCCAAAAAAAATGTAAAATTCCACTTAAAGATCTTCGATAGTCCAAAATAATTTTAATTTCCCAAGCCAAAGTATTGCTTCTAGGTGCAAAGTAAAAGTTAGTGAAACCTCACTATAATATAACTTCTCTAAACTTAACAACCCGCGGTTTTCAATAATTAAAATATTCTAAAAAAATGTAAAATTCTACTTACATAAAGATCTTCAATAGTACAAAAGATATGGTAATTTCTCAAGACAATGTATTGCTTGTACCTGCAATTAAAGGTTACTCAATTCTCCACCATAATATAACTGTGCTAACCTTAACAACTCTTGTTCTTCAGTAACAAACATATTCTAAAAAAGTGTAAAATTCAAATCACATAGATCTTCGATAGTCCAAAAAACGACAATTTCCCAAGCCAATATTGTTTCTAATGCAATGTATTGCTCTGAGCGTCATCTATTGTTTCAAATTAGAACTAAAATAAAGAATCGCAGTAAAAAAAAAACTTCTGACATCATACATAACCCTTCTGAAAGAATTTTTTTAATATCTGTCACCGTTTGCAAGTTATCGAATTTTAAAATCATCGGTCATTTTTTGGATACCCGGTATCAATGATGTATAGTAATTTCGCTACGTTGAAAGAGCACAGCACATTAAATAGATAATATTTTACAGCGTATTCCCTAAAATATATCCTTTTTTCATCCTTTTGCGTGTCCTTGTAAACGAGCGATAAATGCAACTTCTACCATCTTGAATAGTGAACATCCTATGGAGTACCATACATCTTTAATCATGCGTCTTAAAAATTTTCGTAACAGTTCACGTATAATTACGATGGTTAGACCACGAACAAACAAACGAAGCTTAATCATAATGAATTTCAAATTTTCAAACTATTTTGTACATTTAAAATTACACTATGTGAAAATTACTTAAAATAAAACTTTAGTTTTAAGAAACAGCGCTTATTAGTATGGTACCGTTATGTGGACGACATTTTCATAGTTGGGATCATGGTTTATCTGAATTATATGCATTCCTTAACAGAATAAATAATATGGATCCTAACATAAAATTTACCATAGAAATTGAAAAGAATAACGAGTTGTCATTTCTTGACGTAATGCTAATCAAAAACTTATCGAACTTAACACTTGAGCGCACAGTTTACACGAAAGTAAGTAAGTGTAACAGCACCATTCCTTTTAAAAGTACATCACATTTCAACTACAAAAGTTGCTCCGTTCAACTTTTATATAAAACGAGAATTTAATATTTGCTCTATTAATCATCTTGCAAATGAGTTAAATAGCATTAGAAACATTGCAGTTGAGAACGGTTTCCAAAACGTATTATTGATACTAATCAACTCACAGGAAAACCACACGAAGATATAAAATACTCCCCTGAATAATAGGATATATTGCAAAATGAAGTACATTCTAGGACTTTTCGAAA
Source organism: Maratus speciosus (assembly GCA_963932465.1). Classification (NCBI taxonomy): domain Eukaryota; kingdom Metazoa; phylum Arthropoda; class Arachnida; order Araneae; family Salticidae; genus Maratus; species Maratus speciosus. The sequence continues at coordinate 134,831,554 of OZ010799.1, forward strand.
AACTCAGACATGCACTTTTTCGCTTTGGCGTAAATTTAATCGCCACTCCTTTAATAAAATTGAAAGATCTTGTTAGTGCCAAAATAGACACGATCATGAAATATGAGGTTTCTGGAATATATGTAATTCCACTGAAAACAGAAAATATTTAACTCGAATACATAGGAATGACTTCTCGTAAACTTAAAGATCGTATTAAAGAATATTTGAGAGATTTTAAGTACAACTGGTCAACAACAGCCTGTCAAGACATAACCAGAAGAAAAAATATACAAGTTAATTTCGAAGATACAAAAATTATATGCCCTTAAAAAATTATCATGATTTAAAGAAAATAATGTGAAACTTGTGTGAATGAACAAAAGATGTTCTTAAAAGCTATTAAACGCGCTAGGCCTTTCGAAAAATCTGAGTCTTTCTTCGTCAGGCGCAGAGAAGACGTGCTTCTACTATGAAAGCAGCAGCAAGACTGAAATGAGAGACAAGGGAAAGAAAACAAGCTGAAGATACAGCCAATAGAAATTAGAAATCAACAGCCGATAGGAAATTAATTAGAAATCAAATGGCAATAGGAAAGTAGAAGGCAACAGCCAATCACAGAAGAGCATAATCAAAACAAATGAACACGGAGTAGAAGGGAAATAAGAAAGCAAATTGAAAACATATATTTAAATATGGAAACACATGAAAATAAAAATAAATAAATGAATAAAACATAAAAATCAGACTAATATTAATTTAATTAATACAAAAATAAATTATATAGTAGCACTAAAAAGGTTTTTCCAAGCTGCAGAGAGCATTGTGGAATCAGATTTATCATTAACAATAATCACGATTAAGATAAATAGCTAAATTTTCAAAAAAGTCCAATTCAGAGATGTTCTCATGATTGTTCTTATCATGATTTAATTATCCGTGAATCAATAGAAATTATTACTAAAGAAATTACTGTTAGTAATGGCGTTTTACCTTTCAATATATCCAGAATTTGGCCCAGTTTGCTTAAAGAATTAATATTCCACTTCCCTTTATATTTATATTTTTATTTTCCCAAAGTTTTCCAGATCTAAAAATTCACTTTCACTTTCACTCCTTTCACACCAACTGCATGAAATTTGAAAATAAGACGCTTGCATTTTTGTATTCTCTGACGAAGGCTATATATATAGTTGAAAGTACTAATGATATTTAAGTAATTTACCACCTTTTTAAATATTTTTTCATATTTTAAGCAAATTGCACATAGTGTAATTTTAAGTTTAACTTTTCAAAGATGAATTTTGCAATCTATTTATTTATTTGCTGATGTTTTCTAAATGTTTCAAACTATGCGGCCTTTTTTCTAAAAAAAGTTATATTTTTTCTAGCTCATTTTAAAAACATACTTCAGTAATATTTATTATTTAAAAATATTTCGTCAATCTATATCATTCAATAATTATAATTATAATTCCTAAGAATTAAAATCTTTAAATTTTTCATTGCCTTCTACTACGGAAAGTTTATCGTTTTTAACATCTTCAAACCATACTGTAAAATGTTAAAGTAATTTTACAAAATTTCTGGTGCGAGAAGTAATTGCTACTACTAATCTATAAAAAAAAAAAAAAAAAAAAAAAATTCACGTTTCTTGCATAAAATGCGTTAAAATAGAAATATAACATTTTATTTTATTCATAATTAGAATGTTACTAGAATACCCTACCGATTGTAAAATAAAATGTTCTGAGGATTACAATATTTAAAAAATAAGTTTGACACCTTTGAGTTAATTATATACCAGAATATATAGTTAGTTACATATCAGAAATTATTTTTACGTGACATGCATATTAAATTTTTTAATTCGATGGAGAAGAACATTAAATTCTCTAAAGCAAATATTGTTGCAACAGATTGATCTTATTTTAACTACTGTTGACATAAATTGTCAGAAAATATTTTAATATGTTAAAGTACTAAAAAGCATGGTTAAGTAATTTTGACTTAATTTTAACATGTTTCACCCTTTAAAGAAATGTTTGCTCAAAGTAAAAAAAAAAAAAAAAAAAAAAAAAAAAAAAAAAACTGACTTAATTAAAAGTTTAATTTTAAGTTATAAAAACTCTTAACGTAAAAAAAAAAAAAATGCTCAAGTTTTTACATTATTTTAAAATAAAATATATTTAAAAATGTGAGATTCAAATTATATTACGTCATTTAAACGTTATTATGAATGTATGATTTAGAAACTGAAGTGATTTCAAATACAGGGTGATACACAAGACTGACTTAATTAAAAGTTTAATTTTAAGTTATAAAAACTCTTAACGTAAAAAAAAAAAAAAAAAAAAAAAAAAAAAAAACAGCTCAAGTTTTTACATTATTTTAAAATAAAATATATTTAAAAATGTGAGATTCAAATTATATTACGTCATTTATACGTTATTATGAATGTATGATTTAGAAACTGAAGTGATTTCAAATACAGGGTGATACACAAGTGATGTAAATAGACAGCACAATTTGGAAAAGTAGAAGTTTTATCTAACAAGGAGAGGGCCAACCTTGTTCATCACAGATTTTGATTATTTTAATATATGTTGTAGGGTAGAGACCCGAATGTTCCGCGGTCCCGGGTTCGATGCCTGGATGCGCTGCATTTGTTTTTCTCATTTTTTGTTTTATAAGTATACTTGTAAGTATAATTAAAAATCTCATTGTCAATTAAAATTTATAATATTGTATATCAATTATAATTTTGACCTATTTAATATTTTACTTTTAAATAAATAGTAGTATAAAACATCATAAAACTGTTAATTTTTTTAAAAATCACTTTTAAAATGTATTTCATATATTCTTTATCGATGCAATGATATTGAGCAATTGCGTCAATTCGTAATTTTAAAGAAACATCATTTACGCATTGCTTTAACAAAGTAAGTCAATGCGATAATACTATTATTCTGTTTTTAAAGTAGCAAGCATAATTATATTAAAAATTAGTATCAGAATTAAATTACAGCCGATTTTTTGCATATTAAAGATTTTTAAATTTATAATAAGTATGCTTGCGCTTTCAATTATTTTGCTTTCACTTTTATCTTCTTTCTGCTTTTATTTCTATTTTATTTGAATATACTTTTATTTTATCATAACTAGGTGGCACCACAACAGATTTTGTCACGATTTCGGAATTTTTATCATTCAATAATAGATCCAATTTCTTTTTAAACCTCTTTAAAGAATGAGAAATAACAGCTTTAAAAAAAAAAAAATATATACATTTAAGTTTGGTAACATTATAATTAATGTATGATATTAAAATTTGTAATTGAAATTACTAAATTATAATTACAAGTATATTTATAAAACAAAAAATGAGAAAAACAAATGCAGCGCGTTTGGGTACCGAACCCGGGCCCGCAGATCAGCCAGCGATCGCCGTACCAACTGATCTACGACCAAACTGTCATTGCGCTTGCAATGTAAGTATTTAAGTTGTGTACTATTATTAGACCCCCTGTTTCTCAAGAACTAAGGAGCGTTGGATAAAATCCGTTGAACCTGACACTAAGGGGTCTCTACCCTACAATATATATTAAAATAATCAAAATCTGTGATTAACAAGGTTGGCCCTCTCCTTGTAAAATACAAATAAAAAATATTCAAATAATATACTTAATATACGTTCTGTAACATTTTTTGAATAGAATATTTCACTTTATATAAGAGCAAAAAATTAATATAAAATTTGTTAATAAATCTGACACTCGGAGTACCAATTCTGCGATTTAAAAATTACATAGCTAAGATTTTACTGCTGAACCCTATTAAGATAGCTAAACATTTAACTACAGATTTCAGAAAAAATATCGGATGGCTAATTTTATTTTAAACACGAGCACGAATCATGAAAGATGTTAAAATAGAAAAATAGCTTTTATTTCATTCATATTTTGAATTTTATTATAATAATTTATCGATCTAATAAAATGTTCTGGGGATTACAATAACACATACGTTTGACACCGCTGGGATTTTACTATATATTTTGATATCAGAAATAATTTTTATAATAAAAAAATACTGAATTAAAATTTGATGGCGAATAAAATAAAATTCATTTTTAATGTCCACATGCAGATACCTTGTCCAATAAATTTTTAAACCAGATTAATAGCCTTGATTCTAAAATTAAATTTACATTGGAAATAGAACAGAATGGTACGCTACCTTATTTAAATGTATTAATAATCAAGATGCACCGTGGAGTAGAACACACTGTTTACAGAAAACCCATATATCCCTCTAAATGCTCAAGCACTCTTTTAATACAAAGTTTGTGCATTTAGACATTCTATTCAAAGTTTTATCAGAGTCTGTACCCCCCAGCAGTTAAATAACGAAATAAATAAAGTATATGATATTGCAAGAAACAACGGATATAAAGAAAGTAATATAGAAAAAATAATTGTGAGCTTGAAGAATAAGAAGAAAAGAAATATCAATCCACAAAATTCCATGTTATCCAAGTTACAATATTTGACTGGGTTCTTCGAATGTTTGAAATACTCAATAAATTCAATCTCTCTCTTGTTACAAAATCTTCCATGACATTAAAAACTATAGTATGCAAGAAAATAGATCCAATTGGATATAACCAGTTATCAGAAGTATACGAAATACCTTTCACCAAAGAAGATGCAACAATGCAGTTTTATATAGGAAAGACAAGTAGACAACTTAAAACTAGAATGAAAGAACATATAGCAGATATCAAATTCGACAACAGAACCACAGCTTTGGTTCAGATTATGCAGCAAAGAACTTTTACTGATCGAGTTTTAAAATAGCAGACTAATTTATTTACTATCTACTATCCGAGAATCAATAAAGATATTTTTAAGCAGCAAGAATATTTGCAACGATTTAGTGTCCCTTGAGTTAACTAAAATTTGGAAAGAGATGCTATGCAGATTTAGTAACAGTAGTAGAAATTAATTCACGCTCACAAAAATACAATTTCAATTTATTTTATGTTTCCACTGTTTTTCATTATGCATGAAGTCTCGTAACAGTATTTACCAAGCTCTTGTTTTTAAATAATTTTGCAAAAATATTTCTATCAAGAACGATTTTGAAATTTTCGCGTTTGTGTGATGAAATATACGTTAATTTTAAATAAATATATTTTATCACTTTTATAGCATTTTTAGCTTAGTTTGTTTAATGTTTCTTTCAATGTTTCAACCTTTAAATAAATGTTTTCTTAAAGTTTAAAAGGAACATAATTAAAAGTTTAATTTTTAGTCAAAATGAATTTAATTTATATTAATAGTTTTCAATAAATTGTGATGCTTTTCTCATCTTATTTTTATAACCATTTTTTAATCTAACTTTAAAAATATATATATTTTTGTGTTTTTATGTTATTTTTGTCTTGGCGCAGCCTGTCCCTAATGGAACTTTGTGTCATTAAACCTCAATCAACCAACCAACAAATCCTATGTACCAGTTGTGATGTCATATTATTTTTCCAAAACATTTTATGTGAAAACTATGATTATAGAGGTACATCCATGGTTATCATCTGTGTTTTCTTAACACTAGAACGGCGGGAATTTTTACTCAAGTTTTAAAAAAATATTTCACATCAGAATTTTTACTTAAAACTATTTAAGTTATTTATTTAAGTTATTTTTGTGCAGCATATATTAATCTTATATTACAAAAATATTTCTGGTTCGAATCGACATGTATTCATTCAGAAAGGGTCAAAATGACCCCTCGCCGCCGTTCTAGTGTTAATGCGACAATTCTCACTACGCTGTGAAAATGTCAAACGTTTTCTAATCCTGCTCATTCGTCCTTTCAGTGCCCAGAAATATCCTGCAGCTGCGAAAACATTTCCGGTCGGGATAATCGATAAATTTTGCAATTACGGTTTATACTTTCAAGGAGAGACAATCGATTCTGAAAAAGTTCAAATATGAAATATGGGAATTAATCGATGTCAGCCTCAATTTTTATTTTCTATGACGGCGATTGCTATCTATTGCTGATTTACTGACATTGGCCTATCACTAATATCAATATTCTGTTCAAACAAAATGGTATATTATATGGCACAATACATGCAAATCACATTCGATTTTCTTTCTACTCAAAGATTCCTATTCTTACAGTTCAACTAAATAACGTTACCGACGATGTGTAGCTATTAAATCACTAAATTGAAATAAGAAAACAATATAAATTGTATGTTTTCCGTGAATACAGCTTAGAAGCGCGATGGGCAATAAATAGTGGGAAATTGTATATATCTTAACTCTATTGCTACCGGTGTCAAAGGACACCTTTTAAAGTTTTGACTTATGTTTATGTTGCTCGCAGTTTTTGACTGTACTAAGCATAAAAAAAGTTTTCAATGCATTTTAAATGATTTGTAATTGCTTCAATCTATAAATTACAAATGAAAAACCTTAAATGGGAAACTTTTTAAAGGTGCCATTTGACACCTGTAGAAAAGGTGTTAAAGGCGCTCATTAAATATAAACCACTACAGTGAAACCTCCCTGTGTGACCACCTCCATTAAGCAACCACCTCCCTGAACGATCATTTTTCATGGAACGAAATTTATTCCTATAGGCTCAATGCTAATTTTACCTCTATTCAGAGACCACCCCTGTTGAACTCCCTCCATGAGCGAGTTCTCCATTTCTTTGGAGAAAATTAAATAAATTCCGTTTGTTTCCTGTTCGCTTGAAGAAGGTTTTATTAGAGTAATAATACCGGAGAGCGCATTATTCACCAAACTTCTCATCCAAGTTTAGAATTTTTATGTATTCTTTTAACTTTTAAGTGTTTAAACCCCTTTGTGACTTTTTAGGCAATAAATTTAACTCTGATGACAAAATAAGGATGATGGTCAATAAACTCCCCTGCCCTATTCTGTAAGTAAACTCTCAAATAAATAGATAAATTACTGAAATCGTCATAATTTGTTCCCGTCAAAAAAAAAAAAAAAATACATTTATTTATTAAATTTTGAAAGGACTTGGAAATAAAAGTTACAGAAGATAAAACCGTAAAATCAAAACAAACGTCGATGTATTGATTTTTTAAACTCTACACGAATTAACTTATATAATTAACTTTTGTTTTTGATACTTAAATTTTCATATTTTTTCCTAACGTGAAAAACAAATTTTAGTAACATTAATTGTTACCTTTTTTCAACCATTAAATGACCTCCATTATGAGACCACCTCTCGGAGCGACCAGTTTTTATTGGAACAGAACATGGTCGCTTTAGGGAGATTTGACTGTATTTTGAAATAAAATATAAAATACTTTTTTTTATCCCAAAATGAAAATAATTTTCAAATGTTTTCACCGGGGTACTAAAAATCAAATATTAGTTTGTCTTTTTTCACTAGATTACATTTAGCACAGTTATTCTAATTGGTAAATAAATCATGTGCAATGCAAATTTCCAACTGAGCGAAAAATGACAGGTTAGGATTCGAACAAGGAATGATGCCTGAAGTTGCTTATGCTCTGCCAAAGGAGCTATCTCTGTCGAATCAGGAGGACCTGATTCCCACAGTTAGACGTATTGATCATGGTCAGAGCATCTGGTCTGATATTGGAATAAGCTCAGCGGCCGTAAAATATAAAAAGACCGTAGAGACGAAAATTTTTTTCACGCACCCTATTGAGTGGCAAATCATTGGATAGGTCTTTTAAAATGAAGACGATGTTTTATTAACTATTTTACAATCAGAAGTTCCGTTTAAATATTACACAACCTGGAAGTCCTGCAGGTAGGATCTATAGCTTTACTGCAACTGTAACCTTCATAGACATCTGCAGTCCTCATCAAAACAGTGTCTATAGGTAGGAACTAACAATTAAACATAACTTAAAAGTCGTCAATGTACGTAAATAGAAAAATAGGTAAGTAATATAAAAAAAATAGTTTCGCATTGATGAGAAATAATTAATTAGTTCGCTTTTTACGCAGTCGAGTTTTTTGAATTTTTAAATTTAATTTTTTATTTACTAGATAAATTTAGCGCAATTATTCAAATTGGTAAATAAATCATGTGCGATGCAAATTTCCAACTGAGTGAAAAAAGTCCGGACCAGGAATCGAACCAAGTCAAAAATTTCGACATTCTGTTTTCTAGAGAAAATATATTTTAAAAATAAATTTGTATATTTATATATATTTAAATAGAATTTAAATGAGTTAAATAAATAAAGCTCCATAATTAAAAGAAATGCAAAAAAGCAAATCACAAATAATTTTGTGTAATACGTTTATAATGTATTCTTTAAAGCATGCCAAATTTAATATATTACAATTTGTTATAGATTTGTTCCATCAATTGAAAATGGATCTATTCTAGTTCATTTATGACATCTCTAAAATGGCCGGAAATGATTTGAAAATGAACTATTTGCTTTCGAACAGAGATGCTCGGTAGAAAAATGGCCTTATTCGGAGAAGAGAGGTCCGAAAAATGTTATGCAAAACAGAACTATATATTTTTGAAAATAATGTAAAAGATCTTTGATAGTATTCTAAATCGGGAATTTTATTGGAGAGAAAACATCTTTCAGACTGAATATACTTTGTTAAAGGAAATGTAGTACATAAATTGTGATCTGTTCTCAGAACTGTTAGAGATATAAGATTTTCGAAATTTTAATTTTTTTAGACTCCTATCTTTTCTGAACATTTTGATAGAATTGCTTCCTTAAAATTCCGATCAGAACAGAAGTTATGGCTTTTAGAATTATACCCGCTCAATAGCTGAAGTGGCGTTTTCGAAACTTTGAAGTCATTTTTCGACAAATAACGTTTTGGGGCATAACGCGCATGATATCTCAAATACTTCTGAATATATTTTAATGAAATTTTCAAACATATGTTTCATGTTAATCTGTATAAACTGAACATAAAACGTCTATTTCCTAAAACTATATTCCTACTATAAAATGTCGAATTTTCTAAATTTTGCATTAGCTAAATACAACTTTGTATTAAAAATATAAAAACGCTTTAAATACAAATTTATTTAGGTTCAGGGTAATTATTATATACTGTAGGCACCAGTATATGTAGGCACCAAAATTTCCATTCTAGTAGCAAAATTTATTTTGTAATCCTGCGCGTAATCTGCTATGCCAATTTTCTTGTCATCAAATGTCTGACAGTTTGGAGTCCCCTGTAAATTCTAATTCTGCATCTTGCAATTTTTTAAATACATGAAATGAAAGACAATGTATATTTCATCCCAATAAATTTGTGTCTTAAAATCAAATACTTTAAGATAATAGATGCTGAAAATGGTCTTTTTTTTCTTCTTTTTTTTATTTTAAGAGTACTGAGATCCCATAAGTGGTCTTATACATTTAGAAATCTCCGTCATGCAAATAAGCTGCGGTTTCGGGTTTTCGTAACATTTTAAATTTTTAATTAAATTACTTAAAACTTTGTAATATATTTAACCTGCATTTAAGGTTTTATAAAATATAAAAATAAACATAATAAAAAGTACAGTTCAGTTAAAATTCAAATTTTTTCACTTGGTATGTCAGAATCCGTGCAACAACTTCACTTAAAATAGTTATATCAACCTGAAACTTATGTTAAAATGAACTTTAAACTATACTTTATACAATTAATTAATGATATATGGTTCGGCAAAAATTATTTTAAACATTCAGCTGAATTTGAAAAATCGAAAAAAATGAAAAATTAATTAATTAATGATTAAAAATAATGAAACTATTTCATTAACTCAATAATGTATTTAATTCCATAAAATATAAAGTTAAAGTTCATTTTAACCCTCTAATTCCCAGGATAGAATGGCCCCACCAGTGGCTGAGAGGTTCTGCTCTCGAAGCTGGTAGACGGGAGGTGCTGGGTTCAATCCCAATCGCGCCCGTCGGCCTAATCGTTCGGAGTTTTCGTGGTTTTCTTCGAACCATGGATTTCCATGCGTTAATACGGGTTAGGTTCCCTTAGAAAGTCCCCCACGAAGGGCACTCCCCCTCGGGCCTATATCCCTAGTGTAGATAACCGGCCGTCACAAAATCAACCAACCAACCAACCCAGGATAGAATGTGTTCCAGGAATAGCGTAATTCAGCGAATCGGAATTCATACAGGAAAAATCTATTGCAACTTTGGTTTTATTTAATAACGAAATGTCTGCTATTAATTAGATTAGAAATCTCTATTTTGAATTCTTATTTTGAATTTTTGGTGTGAATACGGAATATCTGTATAAAAAAAATCCACTAAATCGTCAACGCTGATGGTAGAAAATATGCTGCCATTGGCAGTAGAGGGTTAATATATGTTGTATGTTTATATATCTATTCTAAATTAAGTTGTTGTGCGTATTGTGACATACTATGCAAAAAATTTTTGCAATATTATCTGAACTGTATTTTTCATTGTAATACATTATAAGCGTTTAATTTAACATTTTATAAAACCTTAAATATGGCTTAAATATATTAGAAAGTTATGAGAACTTGATATTACATCACTTTTTCACTGGATAACGAGATATTAAAAGGTACACTAGATGGCCAATTATGACCAGTCACTTGCGATTTTAGACGTTTTGTTAAATATATAGAAAAATACATGAAGAATTATTCTAAAACTCCAGGAGTATTATAAGTCATACATTTCAGCGAAGACTTTATCCCGAAACCCCATAGGGGATCATCATAAAATTATAAAAGGACGAATATCTTTTGGGTATTTTGGGTAACCCTGTAAAATTAATGTAGCAAAAGCGTTCAAACTGTAGAACATGATTAAGATGCTTATTGTAAAAAACCGTATTCATTTTTATGAAGATAGCATATATACTAGTAGATAAATTAAAGTTTTTATAAAAACAATCCCAAATTTTGCCAAGTTTTTTTGCTTACAATTTGCAGCGTTTTTAATGTAAAAAAAAAAAAAAAAATGTTCTTTTCAGAAAATATGACAAACAAGAGTGTACACAATACCCTGCAATCAAAATTAAAAAATAATAAAAATTGGATGAAAAATGAGCAGGTATACTAAATAATGTTTGACTGCACATGCACGATTGCTATCAAAATATGATGTGCATAATGTATTAGCTAAGTGTATAGAGAAACTTTTGTGAAAGTCTCAAAATCATAGTTTGAAAATTCTGAAAATTATCGTCGATAGAATAATCTCGAAATCCTTTGTTCCCAAAAGGAAGCAAAAAGATGAGGGGTTGTATCCAAATATAGTGGAACGTGCAATATTGTGTATGCTATACTGGCACTAATCAAAGAATCTGTTGAAACTAATCTGTTTGTTATTTATCTTGAGAATAAGAATAAGTAAATCATGGCTTTTTTAACAAGTTTGTGCCTCAACCCTCACCCCCTTATGCGTTGTCTAATTATAATTGCGTTGTATGTAATAGAATAATTAATAAATTATTCAAATCTAAAAAGTTGACTTGTAATTTTTTTAATGATAGAAAAAAAATTAAAAAAACGTATATTTAAAAAATATATATATATATTTTTTTTAATCAAAAATCCAAATGTCCCAATTTTGGGACGCTAGCACAAACAGGCTTTAACTTACCGTGACTTTCAGTTTTTCCTAGACATGTTGGCTGTAACTTTTGATTGTTTTATTCATTTCATTTTATTATTATAATTTACTGTTCTTTTAGTCATAACGTTAGTTTTCTTGTGGACTATTTTTAACAAAAAATAAGAGTGTTCTAATTTGAATAAGAAACTGTATGAGAAAGACAAGAAATAATTTTCGATTCCTCTTTCTTTCTTTCTTTTTTTTTTTTTTTTTTTTTTTTTTTTTTAGAAGTAGTTATTCTGTTTTCTGAAGAGAAATTTTTCAAATAAATCGAAATAATCGCAATACCTAAATCTTAACATACTGACCTTTTTATTTATTTTATTTTTATTTTATGTTTTACAATTTTAAATCAAGCATTTTTAGTAGAACTTTCTTTTGGAACGAATAGTATGTCTGGATGCTTGGTGTTTGCTTTTGTAACCTCTAAATTTCGTCTAAAATGTTAATCGTCGTTTTTTTTTAGAAACATTTGAAAATTTTTAATGTATGACCATCTATTAATCAATGAACTACACCCGAATTCATAATTACAGAATTCATAAACTGGAAAAAAGTTTATTTAAGGAGGAAAACTTTAGCTTCGATTTACAAATTATCCCTCAAAAACACAAAATTCCCTATTCCAAAGTAAATTTTACCAACGAAAATTTAAACGTAATATCTAAACAATCCAACGTATATCTAAACTGCATTTTTGTAAAATGCATGTTTCGGCATCTGTACTGTGCATTACTTTTCTTACTAGAAATAAAATTTTTAAGCGTGTCATTTATCCCTCAAAACACGAAAAAAATCGCGAATCGAAGCCCAAAATTTCCTAAAATTCTGTAGTCAAACGATGGAATAATTTTGGTTCTCTTCCACATAATTCGCGGAGTGAAGCGTTCCTCGTGTCCCTCCACACTGTAAAAAAAAAAAAAAAAAAAAAAAAAAAAAGGGGGGGGGCAACCAATTTTGCTGTGAATCGCTTCACTATAATCGCTATACTATATAGTATGAATATACAGGGTTTTCGTAATTTCAGTATTGATTTACAATAAATTGCAGCTATTTCAACACCAACAAAACCGCCCTGACAACATTCCAAATCCGATATCCACAGGCAAAGCAAGCCAAAGCAGGTTATTATTAGCGTTAATGTCGTTCCATTGTTGGCGTCTTTCTGAATATGTGCTTATTACTGCAATTCAAAGTGGTGCTTTGGGATACATAAACATACATACTAAATACTATATATTTTAAAAATTTAGGGTACGTTTTTAACCCAAGGTACGGTATGCTATTTCTATCTCCCAGCTTATTTTGAGTCGTCTCCAAAAAATAAACGTTACCTCACAGAAGCCAGCCGTAAAAAAAGCAGTACGATTAAATTCTCTATAGCAATTTTTTAAACTTCTAAGCATTGCACATTTTCATTTTTTATTAGGTCGTATTAAAAAAAAAAAAATACTTTTAAATGCAATTTGTTTGAAAACTGCATCTCCATTTATTTTTGAAATATTATTATTATTATTTTTTTTTGTATTTTTTTGGAGCCATTTGCTTAATATTGGCAACGGAAATACTCCATTTCTGTAGAAAGTAAAGGAAAAATAGCTGTAAAATATTATTTATATATTTTTGTTGCCATTTTTTTCATAACAACTGAAATAAAATGTAATTAAAATACGTGCTATTTAAAAAAAATATAGACGAATGATTTCTGTTAAAACATGTAGCTATTATAAACTATATTTAATTTTAACTATCCATATTAATGTTACAAACAAATGAAGGCCTATGAATCATTAGACAGCTTATTTTTTGGTCGAGTTTCTTTAATGACGGCATCATTTTACTGCATTTGAGTATTACTTCGCGATAGCGACGTCCTATGCCTACTTTACTGTAGATGTTTAAGAGTGGATCGTAAATGTGAAATTCTTAAGCGGATACGAATAGCGTCTTTTACATAAAATAAAAGCGTGTGCTGTAAGTCATAAAATTGAAATATGTTTTGTACTATTTATATATACATATATATTTTTTTTCATCGGGGGCGACAGTAAATTCTGAAAAGCACAATTTCGGTTTTCTTGTATTTTTATGTTTATTGGTATCATTGATTTAATAACTATTAGATAGTCAGTTCAATTATATAATGTAAGATATAAAATTTCGTACTTGACCACGTGTATATAAATGTTGAGTAACAACAATTGCTTTTGAATCATTTGTATAAATATTAAGTATTTTGTCTTAAACTATAACAAAAAATAATTTTTTCAATTTAGATTTTTTTGAAATTATTCTTTTCTTAAAGGACTTTGTAATTATTTATACTTACTATGTGTGTAAGTACCTGATAAAAAAAATATCCTTATTATATTATTAGATATCTTTTGTTTTGCTTATTATATATTTTTAAAAATTCCACTTTATCCATTTGTATATATAATTACTAACATAAATCATGTAATATTTTTTTATTCTGCAAAAGCTTTAATTTCACTTTCTGTACTTATCTAAATATTTTAAATATTTAATGCATTATTAATGTAATGTTTATCAAATTATCAAAAGTAATCTTACTACCAATGATCTAATTTTCCGTCGGAGATATTAAGATTTTATAAATGCTAGTTTTTTACATGCATTTATTTTCATTTTTTGTATGAAATTTTCAAATTTTTTATGTGTAATCTGTATATACTCTTTTATTAATCCATAAAATATTCCAAAAGTTTGCTTGCTATTATCGCAGCAGATCGTATTTTACTTTTATTCATTATCTAACAATAAAAAGTATAATCCGCAACTAGATGCTAAAATTAGATATTTTGAATGTCCTCAATGTATGTTATAACACACAGTATATTTTAAATTGACATATGGAATATTCTATACAATGAGTTACACTAATTTAAATTTTTCTATTCATTGCTTTTTCGATGTATTTTCTTATTTTATTTCTTATTTTACTTTATGGTGCGAAATTTGTATCTTACATATGTATAATAAAATTTTAAAAATAACAATGCTATTAAAACAATGTTATAAGTAGACATAAAGATAATTCTTAGTGCCCTTTGTCTTTAAAAGATATCTCATAATATATAAAAAAGAAAAAAATCAAAGTAAATAAACATTACAGGGGTGGGGTGGGGGATAAAAATACAAATACATATCTACAAAAAAAAAAAAAAAAAAGGCTACAAATTTACAGTCATTTTGTTAAGAGTGCTGTAAAATTAACAGCAAAATATGCTGAAATAATATTGATTTGCTGTAAAATTTGAAGAAAAAAAAATTACTGTAAAATTAACTGAAAAAGATGTTGTAAATTTACAAATTTGCTGCTTAACCGTGATAAACAAAATTGCTGTAAATGTACAGAAACATTTTCTGGCACCCATATTGCCAGCATGTTTTGGCTGTAAAATTACTGTGATTTTTTTTTTTTTTTTTTTTTTTTTTACAGTGCAAGGTCCCTACCTACGCCCCTTTTGCGAGACTCTACACTGTAAAAAAAAAAAAAAAAAAAAGAAAAAGAAACGGACTAAAAAACAGAGATTCTACTAGCAATCGAAACGCCAGTACTATTTCTTTATTTTAATGGAAATTTCTACCCATAAATTCCAGAATTCCGCATTTTTACGGTAATTTTTCCTCATAAATTACAGAAAAGTTTCCATTTTTCTGGAATTTAAGGGGGAGAATTTCCGTTAAAATACGGAATTAGTACTGGCGTCTCGATTGCCAGTAGAATCTCCGTTTTTTAGTCCGTTTTTTTTTTTACAGTGTAGGGTAAGAAATTTGAAACCACCTCACAAATTTAAAAGGAAAATTGATTAAATTAAACACATCGAAAAGCGGGGAAGGTCTCGGGACACAAAAGCTATCGCACGACCGCATTGTCTTCGAGCTCATTATTAGAATTGATTTCTTCATATAACAGAAGAATTACTTCCAGTCACAGGTGTGAGTTTTTACTTGCTTGTGTTAAATAAAATAGAGGAAATGAGATTTTCCGTGTTTACTTTTAATTTAATTTTAGGTAGCTTTCTTTACAAAAAAGCTACCTATTGCAGCCGTTCGGAGGAAAGCGATTTCAAAAAATTTTGGTATATTTTCATCGATCATGACCCCCAGACCCCGAAACCACCCTCCGTTCAAAATTGATATATATATATATATATATATCTGACCTATGTCACACTGTAACTCCCATAATTATGAACCGATTTCGATGTAATTCGGTGTGTACATAGTACATACCAATGTCTCGACCGAGTTCGTTGGCCAGCTTCATCCGCTGTTTTGTTTCAAAATGGCGGCCATTTAAAAATTTTAAAAAAATTTAAAACTTGATATGTGGTACCAAAAAATTAAAAATGGAAAAATATTTTTTTCTTATGTAATTGACCTTTATACAAAGATTCCGGAGCAGTTTTCGTTTCGTCTATATCTTAAAAAATGGCTGAGTTATAGCATTTTGAATTTCTAGCGTGGCTGACATTTTGAAACGTCCTGAATTTTGTCACGCGGTAAAAGGCGTATTTATGAACCGATTTGGATGTAACTTCGTTTATACATAGTACATACCAATGTCTCGACCGGGTTCGTTGGCCAGCTTCACCCGCCATCTTGTTTAAAAATGACGGCCATTTAAATTTTTAAGAAAAATTTAAATTTGAAATGTGGTACCAAAAATTGAAAATTGAAAAAATATTTTCTTCTTATGTGTTTGACCTTGATAAAAAGATTCGGGAGCAGTTTTTGTTTCGTCTATATCTTAAGAAAAGGCTGAGTTATAGCATTTTGAATTTCTAGCGTGGCTGACATTTTGAAACGTCCTGATTTTTCTCACGTAATAACGGGCGTATTTATGTACCGACTTGGATGTACCTTGGTGTTTACATAGTACATACAAATATCTCGACCGAGTTCGTTCGCCAGCTTCATCCGCCATCTTGTTTCAAAATGGCGGCCATTTAAAAAAATAAAAAAAATTAAATGAGATACCAAAAAATTGGAAAATGAAAAAGATTTTTTTTGTATGTGTTTGACACAGTATGTGTGTGAACAGTTTTTTTTTCGTTTATATCTAAAAAAAAATGGCTGAGTAATAGCATTTTGAATTTCTCTTGTGGCTGACATTTTAAAACGACCTGATTTTTGTCACGCGATAACAGGCGTATTTATGAACCTATTTGGATCTAACTTGGTCTGTACATAGTACATACCAATGTCTCGACCGAGTTCGTTAGCCAGCTTCATTCGCCATCTTGTTTCAAAAGGGTTGCCATTTAAAAAAAAATTAAATTTAAAATTCAAAATGAGGTATTAAAAAATTGGAAAATGAAAAAGATTTTTTTTATGTATTTGGCCTTGATACAAAGATTCAGGAGCAGTTTTTGTTTCTGAAAATTTGTTCTTTTGTCGATATCTTAAAAAATGGTTGATTTATAGCGCTTTGAATTTCTAGCATGGCTAACATTTTGAAACGATCTTGTATTTGTCACGCGATAACACACGTATTCGCCTATTTCGATGTAAGAAGGCATGTGGATAGTATACATCAACACCTCGACCAAGTTCGCTGGCCAGATTCATCAGCCATCATGTTTCAAAATGGCGGCCATTAAATAAAAAAAAATATATATATTTAAAGTGAGGTGCAAAAAAATTAGAAATTGAAAAAGGTTTCTTTCTTAAGTATTTGATCTTGATATAAGGATTCAGGAGCATTTTTTGTTTGTCTTTACCTTAAAAAATGGCACAGATATAGCAGTTTCAATTTCTATTGTGGGTGACATTTTGAAAAATCTGATTTGTTGCATGCGACAGCACTCCTATATATTAACCGATTCCGATGTGAGTGAGCATGTGCACAGCAATTACTAAGGTCTCGACCAAGTTCACTGCTTAGCCTCATCCACCATGTTGTCTTAAAATGACAGGCACTTTAAAAAATTGCCGAATTTGGCATCCAAATATAAGTTACTTTAAAGAAAAACAGCTTGGATAAAGCTGACTAATTTCGCGAAATTCTCATTCATTATATTGATAAAAATTAGTATTGAATCTCCTATATTCGGTTTCCACTAAATTGAGCTTCGTGTGTTTGCATGATATAAGTTGGCTTTTTTTAAATAAGGATTATGAAAGCTACCTCTTTCTCCCGGCACTGGCCGGAAGGACTTTTTTAATAACTGCGAGCAATATATACATATATGGTAAAATAATATTTTATTATAAAAAAAAAAAAAAAAAAAAAAAAAAAAACGAAAAGTTGTTTATTTTAACAACTTTTCGTTTTGTTTATTTTGTTTATTTTACCAAATTTTGTCTCTGTCTTCGTGAATTACATTTAAGGAAATTTAAATTCTCAAAGAAATGAACATCATCTACTGTCCATATTTCGACCCTAAAAAGTCGAGTGAAATAATACGAGAATTCATTTAAAAACTGGTATATACATACAGAAATTTTCGTATAATTTAATCACAAATATTTATTAAAGATTCTGTGATTAAATAAGACGAAAAATAATATTGAAAATTCTGGTAAATTACTAAAGGATATTTCATTTGTCTGGAATTTTGATCTCGACTTATACATGCCTATATAGGATATTTAATAAATAAGTAATCTATAAAGGTCTCTTCAAAATATTAAATAAAGCAGATGCTTATTTGTATGTAAATAACATCACATGTCAAGATGAGGTGGTTTTGATATAAAAAATAAAACTGTGGAAAGGTTATTTATTCGTACAGTAATATTCATAACATTATTTAATTGTGTAATCATTAACCATATATCATCACTTGGATTAAAGTAAAATATAATTATTTAATTAATACATAATTAGAATTGGGGTTAGTTATTATGATAAAAAATGGTGAGGTAATTTGTATGTAAATGTAACCTATTTTCAAAATTAGATGATTTTAATTTTGATAATGAAAATTATGAAATTTATTATTTCAGTAGTAAAAGATAAAAACATCTTCATGAAAATTTACATATTGATTAACTGAGAATAATTAAAATCAAATGGTTATTCAGTGAGAAATCTAAATTATAAGATGTTTGCGCTCAGCAAAGGTGATCTAATTTATATGCAAATAGGATATATCTTCATAGTAAGATAACTTTGATTTACAAAATTGAACTTATCGTATTTATTATTAAAGTAAGAAAATATAAAATGATTCCAACAAAAACTGATTTGTGATAAAGAATGAAAAATTGAAATATATTAATTTAATAAAAAACTAATCAAAAATTAAAAAGTAAGATTTTTATTGTAGTGTGAGATAAATTCTTATAGTGTTTAAGTTTTTTTTCAGGATCAGTGTTATTTAATTTCAGTTTGCGATGCACTTTTTTAGTTCCTATTAATGTTACTGGTCGGATCATCAAGTTAAATTTTATTTTATGTATGTGGTTGTCAAAGAGGAGCATGAACTTCTACTTCAAGAATAAATAATGATTATATATATATATATATATATATATAATGGAACAACATATCGCACATTGAAATTACATAAGGTTAATCCTAAGGGCTGGAAAAAACAAATAAATAAAATTTAATCACTGTGAAAATTTATCTCAGACTGAGATAATTGAAATGGAATTAAAAAAAGAAAAACATAATGCAGTGTAACGCGAATGCTGTTTGTTTCAAAAATTGTACAACTTGTTTTATTTAGTAATTCTTTTCAAAGAGTTCTTCAATCAAATTTTTAATCCAGTTCAATCTACGGCCCCACCAGTGGCCGAGAGTTTCTGCTCTCGAAGCTGGTAGACGGGAGGTGGCGGGTTCGAGCCCAATCGCGCCCGCCGGCCTAATCGTTCGGAGTTTTTGTGGTTTTCTTCGAATCATGGATTTCCATGCGTAAATACGGATTAGGTTCCCTTAGAAAGACCCCCACAAAGGTCATTCCCCCCCTGGGCCTATATCCCTCGAGTTGATAATTGGCCGTCAAAAATCAACCCAACCCAACCCAAATCAATCTACAGAACATTGAAAGTGACAGGGAAAAGAATCGCTTTAGTAAAAAATAAATCCGTTTTAACTCCGAAATTTAGCAAATTCTTTAAAATTTTAAATGCAACGTTAAAAAGATTTCAAATTACTAACATTTCAAATCAAATTATAAAATTTTCAGGTTCAGTGATTTATAAATTTTACACTTCAAGAAGTTTGTGTTTAAAACATTGAAGTTTAATGTAAAATTCATTTTAACTGAAGGATAAAAATTACTTCATTAAGATAAAATACTAAGTAGATTTCATTTAAGAATTCTTTTAATTATGTCATTAAGAAGTTATAATAATGTAAGTGACTTCATTTACATTAATCTAAGAAATGTAATGCTTGTGGAGCTGAACACTTACATATAAATATTACCCTTTTAAGATTAAATGTTTTGTTTGCAAAATGTATTACTTTATTTTTATATCTCTGTTAAAACTAGAATATATAAGAATAATGTATGATGTTTTTAAGTATTTTGTTTCGTTTCGTTACATTTCACATTGAATATTGTGAAAAATATGACAGGTATAATAAATAAACTAGTCGGATGTGCCAATCCCAAAACTTTTTGATACTTCATTCATATTAATACTTCAAAATTAACTAGCACAGTACCGAAATTAAATGACAATCTATGCCCATCATGCTGATTCTAAAGGTATGAATTTACGTTCATTAGTTCTTAACCCTTCACTGCACCACATGCAACATCTGGTACATACCTAAAAACACTGTAATTCTTATTATGTGCCATGAATATAGCCAATATGATCTCTATCCCTGATCAAGAACAGTCCAAAAAATGGAATAAAACTTTTTTTTTCCATGTCAGATGGGCGCATTTGGCAAAAAATTAGAATTTGTTCTTCGGAAACAAAAAAACAATTAGATCAAGCTATTAAGGTAAAATTTACTTTCTTAATTTTTACTGAATACTTAAATCTATTAATATAAAAAAAAGATGCAGAGTGTTAAGCAGATAAAATTAATTAATTGAGCTCATTTAGTAGTAAAATAAAGCAATACAATATTTAAAACCCTAATTGTGTACATAGGGTACACCCCATAAAATATCAAATTTTAGCTGAAAATTTGAAAATTAATTTTTTTCACTATTTTCCCATTATTATACCGATATATAGATTTCAAAGAATTTTTTTCATACAAATAGAAAAAATCGTGCAGTGAAGGGTTAAGATAGAACAATTTCTGAAATCGTGTAAAAATGCAGCATCACAGCACCACCTATTGCGCAATTTACACCATAACGTAATAAACATCAACATATGTCAATGTTTGATGAAAATCCTTGCATTGGTTTTTTAAATAGGGCTATTAAGGAAATCGTGAAAAATTCTGAATAGAAGCGCCACCTATTAAAAGCTAATAAGCACTAATTTATATCAGTGACTAACAGAATCTGAAAATCCTTGATGAAAATCCTTGCATTGGTTTTTTAAATAGAGCTATTAAGGAAATCGTGAAAAATTCTGAATAGAAGCGCCACCTATTAAAAACTAATAAGCACTAATTTATATCAGTGACTAACAGAATCTGCAGTTTGATAAAAAATTGTGCATTAATTCTTGAAATAAAGCTATTGCGAAAATCGTGAAAAATGCTGCCTATTAGCCCTACCTGTTGAGCGATTTACAACAAAAAAAAATCAGCACCAACTTATATCATGGACTAACTGAATCTGAAGTTTCATGAAAATCTGTGTATTCTTTTATGAGATTATTGCTTCATCATATCAGGGAATAACTGAATCTAAAGTTTTATTAAATTCCGTACATTAGTTCTTGAGATAGAGCGCTCTAAAAATTTGTGTCACATACAGACAGACAGTCTCACAGACTCATAGACAGAGATTTTCTAAAAACAGTCAAATCGTGTTCAGTAATAAAACCAATGGATCCTACGAAAACCGGGAGTCGAAATTCTTCACAAATCCAATACTTTCTTCTTGTAAAGATAGATGAGAGTAAAAATTCATAGAACAAAAAAATGATGTTTATGAATTTGTTTTACAGTTACTGTTCAAAATTGGTTATTAAATAATACATTATAATAATTTATGAAACTAAATACTTTATCATGACAAAACCTCACTTTACGAGACCTTATAATATGTGTATGAAAACAAGTAGAAATAATAAAAGAGCTGGACATTTACACCATGAAAAGTTACATATAAACGTGGAAATAAAAATCACAAGTTTACTAAACGGTATATACATTGTTGCAAAGCCTACACTGTTAAAAATAGCTGTTGCTTTACAGTACTTTACTGCATAATTTTACTGTAAATTACTGTATTGTAGTAAATATTGCGCTTGCCCGCTAAATATCAGTCACGGACAATAATAGCTGTTATTGACCGTAACTGATCATTTTTTCAGTATTAACCTCACTCTAACAGTCATATACGGTCGAGGGGATAATGTAACGCAGCCTTTAACGGCAGGTCACGAGCTAGTCCAGTAAGTTACTGTTACTCGCGATCGCTAACCGTGATCTAACGGTGGATTACGGTGGCACCGCGGCGCGCGCATTCTAGCAATCTAAGACCACGTTTTTTACCGAGAAATTCAATAGCAGTGTTGATGGCAGCCATCTTGCCTATAAGTGATTGTCTGTCCATACGTAGGTGCTAGCGAATGCTAGCTGTAACAGTGATGGATAATACTCTAATTCTAGATGATTGCCAGACTTTCCATTTTAAAACAAGGTAAGTGGCAGATGTTTGTGTACATATCATTTAAATATTCGCATAAGTTCCCGTTATAATTTAAAGAAAATCGTTCTACTAATGTGTAATAAAATAGTAATAATAATATAATAATACATTATTTTATTATATATTGTTAATACATTATTATTGTGCTTTTAAACTATTATTATATTACTAAATTATTATGCCTTTATATTATTATAACGTTGTTATATTATTATTATGTTTTTATATTATTATTACATTATTATTAAATTACGTACATTATCAGTAATCTATTCAATCTCAGAAAAATGCACATTTCGCAACTGTAAAACCTTTTAATAAATTCAATTAAAATTGTCTTCCAAATTACACTCACCACCTTTCCTTTCCTCATCCTAAAATGATAACAATAATAATAATAATAAAATGGATAAATGAAAAATAGAAAAATTGCAACGATTATCAAAAAATTTATATTGCAGTGAAACAAGAATTCAAATTAATAAAAGAGGTATACAATAGTTGTGAAAATATTTTATAATGTTGCCAATTATTATGTAATTTAATCTAATATTGTAAAGGTTTTTTTCTTATATTTCACACCAATTGCTGAAAAGGTATTAAATAAAAACTATAAAAATAGCTAAAGGGTTTTAATAGACTGTTTACATTTTCATTAGATTCTCGTTCAATACATTTCTGTTAATACAATTAATAAAGTATCCTTTTTTAAGAAAAATTAAAAATTTTAATTCTGTGTAATAAGTATGTGTGTGAGGGGGGGGGAGGAGTGTTTGGAGTTTTATCATTTATTAAGTTTTTTTAACATCAGATTTTAGCGATATTAACTTTGTAGGGTGAAGAATGGAAAAGCGGTTAGTGAAATCTGGAAAATTATTTTAAATGAATTTATTCAAAAGTGGAAATCTAAGTTTTAAGTATTGTGAAAGGTCCATTTCTCTGAGATTGAATTTTGTAAAAGACAGATTACAGATAATGTACAATAATGTAATATAATAATAATCCAGTAATAATTATATTATTATTCCTCGTTTATTACACATTAGAGTAACGTTATTTTGATAGTTTTTAAATTAAAACGGAAACATATGCGAATATATAAATGACATGTAAATACATAAAAAGCTGTCAATTATAATGTTTTAGAATGAGAAGGCTGATAATCCACTAAAATTAGAATATTATCTATCGCTGTTGCTAGCACTTACGTAAAATGCAGTTTCAATTCCCTAAAAGATAGAAAACACAGAGAATTTATATCTCTTTAATGGAAATTGAAACAAAATAATTGATACTAACAAAAAAAAAGGAAAAAAAAAAGTCATAAACGGCCAAATACACTCATATTACTGTGATTTACGGTGAGATACGTTCTTGAAAGTTACTGTGGTTTACGGTCAGATACGGTCTTGAAAGTTACTGTGATTTACGGTCAAATACGTTCAAAAATTTTACTGTCATTTACGGCCTAATACAGTCTAAATAGATAACGATACATACTGTAATATTACGGGAAAATGCTGGAATCTGTGCTGCCAGGCTTTTCCCGTAATCCAACGGTGAAATTTTTATCAGTGTAAAAACTATACAAACATTAAAATAAAATTAAGCTATTCAACGTTTCGATCATCATCGGTGACCTTGATCAGGAAAACTTTGTCGTAATGCTTCTAAAAACAGAGCGTACGGTCTTGAATCTAAAAGGTTCATTATATTTCCAGTTAAATATCGCTTTAACCAATCACAAGCAAGAAAACATGCAATGGCACCATGTATCAGGCAAAAATTAAATAAAATTTCAAATGATTTAAGGAAGGATAATGCCATGACGTCATCAACCAGATGAAAAATGAATAAAAGAAAATCGAATGTAGTTTATAGCATGCAGTGGCTACAGCTATTGTAAGGCGATTCAAATTAATGCAGAACTGAAAATAAAAGAGACAAACTTTGCTAAAACCAAAAATAGCAGTGCATACTTGACGTTGAAAAATACGAGATGAATAAAATTCGTTGCAAAAGATTATTTTAACATGTGCATCCAAAGTTTAGGGATATTAAACGAGGTGTTATCCTTACAAACTTCCTCTGTTCTAACCATTATTTGTATTTCCTAACCAATGTTTTTAGAAGCATTACGACAACGTTTCCCTGACGAAGGTCACGGATGATGATCGAAACGTTGAATATCTTAACTTTATTTTAATGTTTGTGTAGTTCTTAGGCTTTGCAAAATTGTATACTCCGTTTAGTAAACTTGTGATTTTTATTTTCACGTTTATATGCAAGTAGAAATAAAATAGAATATGTTTGTTTTATGTTCTTTTTAATAATTTGGTAAATAAGCGCAATTTTGAAATTGTGATACGTTAAATCTCTATGCTCAGTATATATCACCAAATCTATTAAAAAAATTCAAAAACTTCTTAGAAGACCCACCTGAGAACAGAAACAACATAATCAATCTCAAGAAGTAATTGCATATTGTAGGGATTAATACATAAAATATTTACTCTTATTTGAAAAAGAGGAATATTGGTCTATACGTATATATATATATTTATTTAAGTATGCCTATTTCTAAAACTGATACCATTATTTTTAGCTGATCACAAATTAATGGAAATCTGAGAGATGCTTACACATGTTAAATCTTCAAAAAAATCGATTCTTCGAAAACACATACATGAAAAACAGTATTTTTTTGAGCATTTAAAAACAAGTTCCTTAAAGAAATTCCTATTATTACGCGATTTATGGCTAAAAAATGTGTCAGTTGTTCTCACAGTAAGCAATATTAAAAAAAATACTTAAAAAAAAAGATGCGTTTTTTAAAAATTGAACATAAGTATTCTATTAGATGGAAAAATATTGTTATGTGAAACATTTACGATTTAGAGATTATATCTATATCTTAATATTACACCTAAATTTGCGTATATTTTAGTTCAGTCTTAAGATATAGATATTGTAATAGAGTTCAGTGGGATGGTTCGTTTAAATGCAAAAACTCCAACCATATTACAGGAACTATTTCTTTATTAAAAATCTTATAAAAAAAGGTGGTTCAGGAGCCAAAATGGGAGAGAGAGACCCCACAATACATGGGTCGCCGAAGCGCCTTTTCTTATTAGACAACTTTACATCTCGAGAGCTGAAACAGAGTGAAGTTTTTTTGCACGAAATCAAGAAATCTTGGCGTTGCACAGCGTCGCCAATTTACAACTTTTGGTGACCGCGCGAAAGTGTACACAGGCTTTTGGCGATAAACATTACCGCAAAAATATGGATTGCAAGTAAGCGCTTCTAAATAGGATGAGAAAAGTAACAGACAAACCGAAATTGTTTATCTTGCAGATAGGCCTTTGCCCAACTAACTGTTACATGAAATTGCAGACTACAGATTGTTCGATGAGAAGAATGCAGAAAATCCAGGACATCTGGCTTTTAACCCGACCACATAACACGATAAATACATGCTTCCCATAAGATTCGTTCATTTTTACTTTTTATTGTTAATATATATTCAAGGTTCACGTATTAGTAGCGATAAAAATTTCTTATCACTGCGGCGGGGAAAAAAATCCAATGCAAGAAAATGAAATGAGACTAGCAGCTGTGCTATTTAATTCTTATTTATTTCTTTGCACACGCTGCGGTAACGGGTAGTTACAGATTAAAATAAGAAAGGAAAAAAAGGAAATGATTATTTGAGTGCTTTGAATTAAAGATAACTTTTAGAAAGATGAGAGAAATCACTTTAACAACCTCTGGATGGTTTTGAGAAATGAATTTAATCACATATTTCATTATAGGAAAGAAGGGGGGAGGATAATATGATCTAAAAGTAAGAAAGTTATGTTTTAAATTAAATTTTGAATTTAAAAAAAGGTATGGGACAGAAACGCTGTCACATAACTCACCCCCGCAACAGAAGAAAGCTGAAACGTGTACGTTGCAGCTTTATATGTACCTAAAATCCTTTGTCCACTTTCGCACTTACAGAATATGTACCAAGACAAAATAAGTAAAATTAACTGTTTAAGTTGATATCTACCAAGAAATCTATTTTAACTTGTCTGTGAAACTATTACCCTTTAGCTCCTGTAAAATATTTTATACAACTATAAGTAAGTAGAAAAAAAAATATTTGCTTGCTTTCAAAACAATTCACAAGAATTGTGTTATATCCATGACTGAGCGCTCATAATATTCAAAATAATCTTTTTTTTAAAATAAATATTCCACAAATTAAAAGGGCCACATTAGTTGATAACACAGGATCCTATATTTAATTTTTTTTCTTTGTGGCATTGTATTGTGGCGCTGGTACCAGCATTTTAGTCATGTATCTGTTCATATAGAGAAGCATTTACTGTATATACGACTTCTCAAAATTTGATCTTACATGAGATCATAATATTAAATAAATGCAAGCAAATAAAATCAAAGGACAAAAACACACCAGTAAAAAAATGTGTTACTTTAAGGAAAGATGAATTCTTTCATAAAATTGAAGCTTCTCTTAAGAATCTTGAAGTATTATCTTAGGTTGCTTCATTACTGGCATAAGAAACTTACAAAAATTTGTGCATAACGCACAGGACTACCAGAGACAAAAATTGTGCAAGCTGCACGCGCTCAAACAAGTGTAGCCCTACATATTGAAATTTTGTGAATTCTAGTGGCATCAGCTTATGGCTTCTGCCCTAAATAATAAGGGGTAGTTTTTTTTAGATTCCTGCAATTTAACTAAGTCCCCGGTTTCCAAAAAAAAAAACACAGTATGTTATAATTTAGCATTTTATGAATTTTTACCCTGCCATCCTGACTTTCCGTGTATTGATCAAAATTTAACCCCTGGCAAACCTATAAAAAAATTAATAAGAAATTGCATACAATTTTATATAGTGTAACAAGATATCTTACTCGATCTGCCACCTCCAAGTAAGAAATATCTAATGAAAGTGTAAAAAAAATGTTACCTGTTAAAATTAACAACTTCGAAATGTATGTGTAGTTTAATATGTCATGTGACGGATAACTCCTAGAAACATTAAAATCTTTGTATAGATACAAAGTGATGATGCCATTGATATGTTCTGACATTATGCAAACACAAAAAAAACTGTTAAAAAGAAGTATTTTAATATTGAAACACGGTGTAAAATTTAAAAGATAGAAAAGTAAAAGGAGAAACTGTATGTGTGTGGAGGTAGGGGGAAAAACTCCCAAATTCATGAACTACTTGTAATGCAACACATGAACAAAAGTGTACGCAAGCATACACAACGTGTAAGTAAACACATGAACAAATTGTATAATTCCCATGAACTCTATGTATTAATGTCTCAATGAACTAAAATTGTAATGTAATTGCCAACAAAATAAACAGACAGTATATGTGTAATAACCCAGGACACTTGCATACGAGTGAGATTCAATAACATAATTAATGAGTTATCATCAAAATGCAATGAATAAGGGTTAATAAAACAAATGAACTACTTGTAATGTGTGTGAAAACTCTGGTTAAACTCTAAACCAGCCAGTGTGTACAACTCAATGAACTACTTGTAAGAAAAAAAAAGAAATACTGCCGAATAAATCGCTAGCAAAGTACAATGTGTAAAAGCAAATGAACAAAATATGTAAATCAACACATGAACTAGTGTAATGTATGTATAAGAATGTACCAAAATGTATTAAAAAAAACAACTGTTGTGAAACACAAACAAATATCGAACATATGACCTACATGTGAAAGAAAACTGTTGAATGAGTGGTTGACTAAGAGTTAAAAAGAAACTAAAACTGGATCTGCCAAATTCATTACTGTCTTAAGTTAACAGAAGCGTGCGTAAAATGTATAACTCTACGCTAAAAATTGTTGAAGTTATGTAAGCCAAACATGTTCCAAGAAAAGAATGAAAGGGAAAAAAAAATATATATATAGATAGCCAACAATAACAAGCAATGTACCTTATGTGGTATGAATGTATGTATCCGTCACAAGACAACTGTGAGACTTGAACTCACAAATTAAAAAAAATTTAACTCTGAAGAAGAAAAAAAATGCCAAAGATTTAGTTTAATGAGTATATTTGAATAGCCCTTTAAAAAAATAATTGTACCTAACAGCTCACATTATGCATGTGACTACATTTTATAAAAAAAACTCATACCGATATCAAATATCATGTCAGTTATAATAAAAAAAAATACCTTATGTTATAACTTAAAATAGCAACGAGTCACCAGCCGCGCGTAAACAATGAAGTCCAACAGTACATTAGCTGCATGTGTAAAACTGTACACCCGGTTAATTATCCCTTGCAAAAAAAAAAAAAAAACTTTAAGATGACTGTGTAAACAATGTACACCAGTTACATTCTGTTATAATTTCTGCAAAACTTTTAAAGACACGAAGTAAAAAAAAACTTGACATTAAAAGAAAGTTTATCTAAAAAAAACTACGAAGTTGTGAATGCAGTGAAAAAAAATTCAATTTTTAAGCTAATCACAAATGATGCTAAAAGAAACGTATACATGCACAGACGGCACTGAATGTCCTTAACCATGGTGAGTATTAATTGAGATATAACAAAATTCAGCAAAACTGAACGAGTCAATGTGTGTGTGTGTGTGTGAAGTACCAGGCCAAACATGACATCCCAAACCATGTGCATGAGAGGGAAAAAAAAACATATGTGATTAATACCTAACAATGCTATCTGCCCATAGCAAGTTAGAAGTAAAAGTGTAAATTAGTGTAAAGGTGTTATCCATCATCAGCATTAGGAAAACAATTACAGGTGAAATTTTAGCAATCTAAACATAATTTTTAAAATGTAAACACTACTCCAATTGTAAAATTAATATTAGTGTAACTCCATCAATCATGTTAGGAAACATATCCGATCCCTGATTAAGCTAGCGGCCAACTTGCTTAACCATAGATCGAAATACACACCTCAGACATTTTGCTATCCCATGGAAAATAGCGCAATGACTGAAGTATCCCACACAAACCATGACAGAAGTACAAGCAAACAAACTTACACAAAAAAAAAACAAAAAAAACGATGTATTAATGTGAATGCATGTCATTGAGAAACATAAAAAAATAACAGTTTAAAACTATACGTCAAACCTATGTTGTACATCTTATGTATTTTGCAAAAGCAAACGAGAGCCAAAAGGGAAAAAAATATTTTGTAACCATGACATGATGACTCGAGCTATGTAATATGCCTAAATAAAATGTATGCCAGGCTAAACTAATCTAAGCTTACTAAATATTTTGCCAAAGTTCACAATCCAAGAAAATATTAATGTGAAAGATAACTAATCTAATATATATATTTTGTAACTTATGATTACGCCAATTGTATCTAAATTTCTAATCAAGTGCCCACATCTAACTGAGAAAACAAATGTTATGCTCACCTCCTCTATACTTATTTTAAATTGCCACAAATATGCAAATCCAACATATTTCACATTACGTTTAATCAGTGCAAAAAAAAATAATAATAATAAAGTCATAAAACATAAAACTTTCTGCATAGAAAAAAAATATCTATATTAACTCTAAAAAGAAATTTCAAAATTTTGTCCGAGATCTACTAGTGTAAAAGGTATTTAAAAGTAAGTCATTTACAATCTAAGATAAATATATCTGTAGACTTTTTTTTTTACCATTTATAAGAAAGGCTGCATGACAACATCTTAACTACCAAAAAAAAAACATTTAAAAATCCCCAGAAAACTACTCACAAAAGACACTATACTGAATAATTTGCAATATGACACAACATATTATTTAAATCATACTGCTAACAGACATCATACGAGCCAGCGTATTTATGTGCAACAAATGATAAAACAACAGAGAAGCAACTTCAAGGCCTAGAGATAAAATAAAAGGAATATATTATCTCTGAAGTGTGTCAATGTGGCAATGCAAGATACTCAGGAAGTTTCTAATATGAATCAAAGGCAACAAACATAAAAATAATTGCTACCCCCTTTTTTTTATCCCCATAGAAATGCATCCCAAATACTCATAAATTTTACTTTACACATCAACTGCCGATCTGTAAGTAACAACTTATATTTTTAAAAGCAGATGAAATATTACCTAACATATTAAATATGCATAACAGAGATAAATACAAATACATCTCTTTTCAATCAAAATAGAAATTAAATTAAAAAATAAACACACCTTTCGTTAAAAATATGTCATTCAAAACTATAATTAAAAACAACAAAATGTGCACAGATAAATTAGATAAATTTTAAAAGGCTATTTCTTGTGCAATAGCGACAAGGAATGCAAGCGCAATATCTTTCACGATAAATGTTAAACCCAGAAAATCCTTGTCATGCATGAAAATAAAGTATATTTAAACATTCCTAAAATAACTGAACTTAAATAGCACTTACCTTTTAAACATTAACATGCAAAGAGCAGCTTAGAATTATAGCTGCAAGTATAACGATTTAAAAAAAAAAAAAAAAAAAAAGCAATAATTTTTTTTATAAAGTAGACATCTTCTTTCTTCCGGCTATTACCTTTTATAAGGAGCCCTATTAAAAACAATATGGAATAGTATGGAGTAATAAAATTTTAACCACGTATGAATATAGAAACATTTATCATAGCCTGAAAAGAGATGAAACTGGAAAAAAATATAAAAAGGAAAATATTGTATTAAGTAAAATTAAGATTTTAAAAAGGAGAAAAAAATGTTCATGTTGAAATTTGTATTGCATTCTTAATTTTTTTTTTTTTAACACAACCTAAAAATGCACTTTTTTAACTGTGGTAATTAACACAAGTAGTGTCATACTAAGTTCACTTTGAGATTTTATCTAAATCACAGAAAAGCACATACTTTTTAGATGGTGCGTCCCTGTTATTGTAAGTGAGAAACACTTTTTTTTAGATTTCCTTGAGTAAACACATATCGATAAGAAAAGAAAATTCTATCACAAAGGCAATATTCGGAATGAAGCACGATGAATTTTGACCTTGTCAGGTGCACTTTTTTTGTAGGAATCACTAGATTTAACTTTTTTTTTTTTTTTTTTTGCAATTTCACAAACAAACTGAAAAAGAATTGTGATGAATCCGCACATTATTAGGTACCCCTTTTTTGTCGAGTACACTGGTGCCTAACTATTACTCTTTTTTTTATGTTGACACACATTTTGAAGAAATAACAGGTCGCCTGTAAAAACTCGAATCACAGATAAAGCACATCTAGAAGACTCCAGGAGAGATTGAGCACAAAATTGGCGTTGATGATAATATCAGGTGAGATGATAGGTAACAAACGTCTTTATTCCAACGTCACTAGTGTAGTATCAGGATTGTGCATAGAATTAGTCCAGTTTTCAATTAAAATGCAAATAAAATTTTTGAAGACATGTAGCAGCGGTGCTCCGGCACATACATCATCCGGATCATTCATCATGTACTGGTGTTTACAGAAACATCAGGAATGGGCAAAGAAGTTGAAGAATAAAATTGTCCTTTTAAGCTGCAGGAGTAGTACGTCGAAGGTGCGGCATAAGAACATTTTAAAAAAAAGCGGTGGGGGGAATTTCTCTCTCTTAAATAAATAAGCATTTTTTTTTTTTTTTAGGTTGGAGAAACGACCGGCCGATGGGCCAAATTTATGTAATAGAGTTCAGTGGAATGGTTCGTTTAAATGCAAAAACTCCAACCATATTACAGGAACTATTTCTTTATTAAAAATCTTATAGAAAAAGGTGGTTCAGGAGCCAAAATGGGAGAGAGAGACCCCACAATACATGGGACGCCGAAGCGCCTTTTCTTATTAGACAACTTTACATCTCGAGAGCTGAAACAGAAGTGAAGTTTTTTTGCACGAAATCAAGAAATCTTGGCGTTGCACAGCGTCGCCAATTTACAACTTTTGGTGACCGCGCGAAAGTGTACACAGGCTTTTGGCGATAAACATTACCGCAAAAAATGTGGATTGCAAGTAAGCGCTTCTAAATAGGATGAGAAAAGTAACAGACAAACCGAAATTGTTTATCTTGCAGATAGGCCTTTGCCCAACTAACTGTTACATGAAATTGCAGACTGCAGATTGTTCGATGAGAAGAATGCAGAAAATCCAGGACATCTGGCTTTTAGCCCGACCACATAACACGACAAATACAGCTTCCCATAAGATTCGTTCATTTTTACTTTTTATTGTTAATATATATTCAAGGTTCACGTATTAGTAGCGATAAAAATTTCTTATCACTGCGGCGGGGAAAAAAAATCCAATGCAAGAAAATGAAATGAGACTAGCAGCTGTGCTATTTAATTCTTATTTATTTCTTTGCACACGCTGCGGTAACGGGTAGTTACAGATTAAAATAAGAAAGGAAAAAAAGGAAATGATTATTTGAGCGCTTTGAATTAAAGATAACTTTTAGAAAGATGAGAGAAATCACTTTAACAACCTCTGGATGGTTTTGAGAAATGCATTTAATCACATATTTCATTATAGGAAAGAGGGGGGGGGATAATATTATCTAAAAGTAAGAAAGTTATGTTTTAAATTAAATTTTGAATTAAAAAAAAGGTATGGGACAGAAACGCTGTCACAGATATAATATGTAAATCCGTAAAATTTATATGAATAATATAAAGTAATTTCATAGAAATCTTACTCGCAATAAAAAGGGCACGTTTTTGAGATAAATCACTTTAAAATATTGTTTCAGTAATTTTTTACTGTAAGAAGTATTTACAAATATTTAGTCATAAATAATGAAAATATGAGAAATTTCTTGTCGAACATCCGATCCACCGTAAACGAAATTTGAAAGCGACCCGACTCTGATTTTTGGTTTCCAATATAGTCACAGGTTGTGCGATCAATGTGAAGCAGACATACAGCAAAAAACAGGTGCAGCAGAAAACTAAGACAGATCAACGGAAACATGGGTTCCTAATAGAAATTTTCAAGTACCATGTTTTAAACATCATGTAGGAATTGGAGCCGAAATAGTAAGGTGAGAAAAAATAATGTCGTGACGGATTCAGATAAACTCTAGTTTTGTGTCCCTAACTATCTTATTCGATTCAAGTCTTATTTTTTCCCTAAAAAGAAAAATACAGACGACTCGACCTGAATTGGGTTTGGGTAAACATGGGTCCCCAAAAAGTTTTCCTCCACGTGTTCCCAAACGTGTTTCCTTCAAGTTTTGAATCCAAAAAGTACTTGCAGTATTAAATAAATAAATAAAATTTTAATAAAATGGCCGATACGACCTCGGGTTGGGTTTGCTAAATATCAGGTTATGCAATCTGATGCTGGATGTAAACCTGACGTCCGCTGACATAAAGTTACGATAATTTGAACGAGTTCTGCAGTTAAACTAATATCGCCAGCTGGACATAAGTCGGGTTCGTGTAAAATGCGGTTACCCAAAACAGAGGCATAATAGTCAAATACAGAATCATTTTCAGAATAAAGTCACACAGTGACTTCACAAAGCAATCACAGTGAGATATGACAGACGAAAGAATAAAAGGGCATAATAACTTCACATCCCTGTCATTGTGACTTCGCATATCCCTGTCAAGTGTTGCTGCATCGAAGGTCACAGTGAGAAGTATCCGTGACATAACACTCTCATATGGGCGATGGATACGGTATATATACATACATTCTATAGCCAGTCAAATGTCTAGAGAAATAGTTTACAAATTCTTCTGAAACTTTGGGGATATAAAGAACATGTTTGACATCATATTTCTGAGCTAAACTTTGATCCGAGGATGATTAGGCGACAAAAAATAATATTTGCAATGACGCTGTAAAAACAAATGCTCGAAATGATCAGTATCTGTTGCCTATGGCAATTTGTTCTCTTGGACTCGATTTGTGTTTAAGAATAGCAATATGTGTGTAAGAATAGCATCTAACTTGTATATTCATGGATATGTTAAGCCTTGTATAAAAAAAAATAAAAAAACCTGACTGCGTAAAAAGCGAACTAAAAAGAGAGAAACAGGATGACGTAAGAAAATAGTAGAGTGTGTAATGGAAATCTTTTTTTTTACTTGAGTAATTGCAGTCGGAGGCATCATCTTCATGTTTAGGTATGTACTGCGGCTCCTGCTACCTAAATTTTTGCCTCCGTCTACAAGTACTTAAAAAAAGGGATTTCGATTACATACTCTACCATTTTCCTACGTCATCTTGTTTCCCTCTTTTTAGTTCGCTTTTTAACCAGTCGGTTTTTTTTTATTTTTTTATTGTCGAATTTTTAGTTTATTACTGTTTGTTTTCAGAAAGCAAAAAACTCCGCTCTTTTGCGCATGCGCCAGGTCTTCTTTGATTTTACCAAAATAGGGATGAGCGGAGTTTTTTTAGGTGCGTTTGGCTGGTTGCCAATCTTAGTAACAACGTACAAGTGAATGCCGAATTAGAACATCGGAAAATACCCATCTCAGCATAACACCCCTTTTGATAATAGAATCGTCCAAGATTGCTATGCGCGGCTTTCGAAAACTAACAGTACTTACCTATTTTTTTATTTACTTGTATTGATCACTTTTAAGTTGTGTTTAATTGTTAGTTGTTATCTATAAACACTGTTTTGATGAAGTCTATAGATGTCTATGAAGGTTAGAGTTAGAGTTAAGCTAGGGATCTACCTACATAGCTTTGAGGTTGTGTAATATTTAAACGGAGCTTCTGGCGGTAAAATAGTCTAGGAAACATCGTTTTCATTTTGAAAGACCTATCCAATGATATTACACTCAAAGTGGTTCGTAATTTTTTTTTCATCTCTACCGCAATTTTGTATTTTATGGATGCCATTTTGAATTTATAAAAACAAAACCTGTCCTATAACTATCGGACGGTTAAGACAAATCGATAGAAACCTCATTCATTAAAATCCATCCAGTCGATTAGATGTTTCGAGGTATAAAGTAATCCACATACCAACATACCCAGATACGCGTCAAACACATAACCCATCTTGGCAGTCGGGTAAAAATAAAGAAATTTCAGAGTTTTTATTTATAGCATGCATGGCGTTTTCAGCGAAATTTAACTCCACTTTCATAATACGTTTAAATGTGTGGTCAGTATAGAATAAGTATGTATTACCAGTGAATAAAAAATTACTCACCGTAAAGAACATGCTTTTGTTTATTTTAAATTTTCTATGTAAGATTTTTTAAAAGTATTTTTTAAACTTGCAATTAACATATTGACTGCTAAATAAGTATGAAAGATATTTATAAAGGAATACTACACAGCGAAAGAATATATACATTCCAATTCATATATTATAAAATTCAATAACTTCTAAAGTACGGCAACCTAAAGATTCATAAAAACTCTCATAGCAGTTTGAATATTAAATTCACATTTTAATTGCTCAATACATAACACACAACCGGAATATGCATTTCAAATGTGAAATTTCAATATTAAATAATTCATTATAAATCTAGAGCAAAAGTAACTTAATTACCGGAAAAGACTAATTATACTTCACAAAGGACTTCCGTTAATTTTTAAATTAAATACTTCGGCTGTAATATAATGTACACATAACATTCATTCATATTATTCTACGGAATCTACTTTTCTGCGTTTTGAATGTAAATGCATAAAAAAATGCATAAAAATATTTCGCTGACTGGAACAAATTCTTTGTCAAACATCTCTTTATTCAATACTTATAATGAAGCAAAAAATTATATATATATATATATATATATGTGTGTGTGTGTGTGTGTGTGTATGTATGTATGTATATATATATTTGTATTAGAACAGACTGTTAGAGAGATAAGAACAGACTGTTTTTTTTTTTTTTTTTTTTTACCTGTCTTTCTTGTTTTTATAAATATTTTATAGTTAAAAAATTTCTGCAGATATACACCTTCCTTTT
Organism: Maratus speciosus; assembly: GCA_963932465.1. Taxonomy (NCBI): domain Eukaryota; kingdom Metazoa; phylum Arthropoda; class Arachnida; order Araneae; family Salticidae; genus Maratus; species Maratus speciosus. Next base: position 134,867,926 of record OZ010799.1, read on the forward strand.
AAAGTTATGGTGTTTTAGCATTTTGAAATGATGTAATATATATTTGTATAGATATATATAAGAAATTTTAAATCTTTAAAATTTATGTATTTGAAGCAAAACATCATATTTTAAATTATCCTAAATCACGTAGAAATACAGGGTGGTTGTAATTAAGGTTACACTTTTTAGATCTACGTAGAGTCCGTTCTGGCTGACATATATCGATGTTCTTAAAAAAAAATAGTAGTTTAAATTTTGAACAATAGATGGCGGTTTTCATCTACGAGAAAGAAAGTTATGCAAATTTGGAGCTGTCAGTAGTCGCTCCTGTAAAGTTATTCTGCACCATGCCGTTATCGTCCAGGCAATGGAGACCGTATAGGAGCTCTACCTAGAACAATTCATGGTAGTTCTGGAAAAAAGACTTACTATACGTTCTTTGGGTCGCTGAATCTGAATTTTTAACTACCCACCCAAATTTTTGTAAAATGCCCCCTAAAAAAAGTTTTTATTAAAAAAAAAATTTTTTTTTATTGTTTTAGGGAAAAAGTATCTAGAAATTCAGAAAGTAGACAAAATTTGCAACAAATTATATATATGACATTATGACTTAGGATGAAGGGGAATGGGTGATCTGCCTCGGAACATGCGCGCGGTGCTGCGTGAACTAAGTTGCACAATTCCGCTTAACCACTCATACGTTTGCATTCGCCCTCCCATCGCCACTCCGAACTTTTTCTATAATGTTAACTTTAAGTTTTTTGGGTCGCTGAATCCGAATTTTTAACTTACCCCCAAAATTCCCCCCTCCCTTAAAACCCCCCAAATAGTTGTTTTTAACTTAAATTTCTTATTGTTTTAGGAGAAAAGCATTACGAAATTCAGAAACTAGACAAAATTTGCAACAAATAGGATATATGACATTATGACGTTGGATGAACGGGGAGGGGGAGGGCTGCCTCTGAATATGCACTGCGGCGCAACGTGCACTAAGTTATGAAATCCAAGCACTAGGGGGTTTTACCTGAAAAAATTAATACTATTTCTGGATTTTGACTCACTTTATATTTTTTGGGTCGCTGAATCCGAATTTGTAATTTTCCACCACAATTTAACTTGGCAACCTCCCAAAAAATTGACTTTTTGAAAAAAATTGATTTTTGAGAAAAGCGCGCTAGGAATTTTACGAGGCAGCTCCTCTCTCCCCGTTTATCCTACGTCATAATATCATATATCCTATTTGTTGCAACTTTTGTCTAGTTTCTGAATTTTGTAATGCTTTTCCCCTAAAACAATAAGAAATTTAAGTTAATAACAACTATTTTGGGGGGTTTCGGGGGAAAATTTTGGGTGTAAGTTTAAAATTCGGATTCAGTGGCCCAAAAAACTTAAACTAAACCTTATAAGGAGAGTTCGGAGGGGAGATGGGAGGGCGAATGTAAACGTGTTAGTGGTTAAGTGGAATTGGGCAACTTAGTCCACGCAGCATCGCGCGCATGTTCCGAGGCAGATACCCCCTCCCACTTCATCCTAAGTCATAATGTCATATATCTAATTTGTTGCAAATTTTGTCTACTTTCTGAATTTCTAGATTCTTTTCCCCTAAAACAATAATTTTTTTTTTTTTTTAATAAAAACCTTTTTTCGGGGGCTTTTTACCAAAATTTAAGGGTTTGCCGGAGAAAATTCTGGTGGGAAGTTACAAATTCGGATTCAGCGACCCAAAAAACATAAAGTAAGCCGATTTCTAGAACTGCCATTAATTTTGCTAGGTAAAATTCTCTATTGCCTGGAGTATTAGTGAAGAAAGAACAAGCGTTACTGGTGAAGCTGTTTTATCAGTAAGGCAGTAATTTCTAAACTGCACTGCGAGAATATCGAAGCATGAAAGACTTACGAAAAGGACCATTGTCGAGGCAGACTTTGAAAAAGATGATAGCTAAATTCGAAGAGACTGGGGAGTTGTGTGTACTGCAAGGAAGAGGATGGAAACGGATTTCAAATGAAAGTGCCGAAGAAGTCGCTCTTACCGTGGTCAAAAGAATGGCTGGCGCCCAATATACTAGACTAGTCCTCGAGCGGTGTCTCGTGATTTGTCTCTCCCTTTGTCTAAAGTACGAAAGGTTCTTCGATCCATTGTAAAGTGGTTTCCATACAAGTTTCCGTTGTGCAAGCGCTGATCCCTGCAGACCTCGACACACGCACTCAATGTGTGAGATATTCTTTTTCTCCAGAATAGCCGCTGACAATGCATGGCACTGGAACATTTTGTGGTCTGAAGGGGCGCACTTTACACTTGACGGAGCATTGAATACTCAGAACTGTCTCATATGGTGTAATGCAAGTCCTAATATTTTGCATGAACAGTCTTTAAATCCTGATTACATTACTGATTACTGCATGGTGTGGTTTTAATGCTGATTTCATTCATGGTCCCCTTTTTTTAGAAGAACACTACTCAGGGTTTTCCATTACGGACACCTGTAACTGCGACGTCTTCAGCAGCAGGTCATTCCTGCCAGAAGATAAGAGAGTGTTTCGAGAATACCGTATTCATGAAAGATGGTGCAGCCCTTCACATAGCCTGAGAAATGACGGCAGTGCTTCGTACCCACTTTGAAGATGATTCGGTAATTTCGAGATGCTTTCCGAGAATCTGGCCTCCTCGTTCTCCGGACGTGAATTCTGTGATTTCTGGCTGTGGGGATTCCTAAAAGATCGTGTCTATGGAGAGAGCATACGGACTCTGTCTGATTTGAAAGCAAGCATAACTTGTCATGTTGCTGCATTTGATCGAGAAACCCTTCGCGCTACTGTTGAACACGCTATAACACACTTTGAACATGTGCTTGGCGCAAATGGAATGCATATTGAACACATGTTGTGAATAAATAAAATTTTGTGTTTCGAGTTTGAGTATTTTGGTCTCCATGCGCCCCCTTTTCAACTGGTGATCGAAATTTGAATTACTACTTTTTGTTCCAGATTTCTTTTCCTTATGGTTCATATAACGTATAAACCAAGTTTCATCGATATCTATCTAACATAACGGACACTACGTAGGTCTAAACAGGGTAACTTTAATTATAACCAACCTGTATAGTTGAATATCTTAATTTTATACACAGGATAACTTATTTATAAAGAATTGTAACTAAAATGAAACCGTTTTTTCCGTTTCTCTGTATACATATGAAAAAAAATGAAGAATATTTTCTAGAGATAAAAAAGACCTGCCATTTTGCTATCTACAATCTATTTTCTATAAAAATGAAAATTAACTGAAAAAGGATTATATCAAATTCTAACCAATTATAGCATTTAAAATATTTTATAAAAATGTATTATGCGCAATGTATTACATATTTTTACAAACGTTTCATACATATATCATAAATAAAGCGACTTCTGCAGGAGATCCATTTAAATTGCATTAAATAATTATCCATTTAAATATTTATCACCAAGCCTTTAATAGATTTATAAAATTGGGTCATTTTGCCTTAAAAATATTTATTGATGATGTTTCTCTGAATTTATGTCAACGATAAGCGTCATAAACGTATCACAAAATTGATTTCAGGTGTGTTTAAATTTTTGATGAAAACAAAAGTTACTTTCATTTTCCTGTTAAATATCTCAGCAGGTAGCTTTAATCTTTAATCACGTATTTTGCAATTTAATGACTTTATTCTCAGAAATTTTAATATAGCGGAATAAGTATTTAATATTTATTAGAAAATAAATAACTTATACTGAAAATAAATTCTGTAGTACAAGTTAGATTGTTATTTAAATAAATTAACCTTTATTGTTTTTAGTAAAGTTCCTGTTTTATAATGTTGGGTTTATTTTTGGAGCCGACGTAAATCCATTTCTCATATGGAGTTAATCAAATTGTGTCTATATGAGCTAAGAAGATCAATTAACGAATTTCATTAGATTCTTAATGTAGATAAAAAATTAATTGTTAAAAACAATTAGCATCAAAATTCTTAGAGAAATATGAAATTTCTTGATGAAAGACTCTATGTGTAGAAATTTCATTATAATTCAGAAATTCCGAATCCATGAATTTTTACTTTACGTAATAACGAAAAGTCTGCTATTAAATAAAGTAAAAAAAAAAAATACTATTCAGAACTTCTGTTGAGAATTCGGAATCTCTGAATAATAAGAAATCCCTAAAAAGCATGCAAATATTTTAAACCTTTCTGGCATAATGGGTTAAATAATGTCCCACTTATTATTAATCCGTAAATGACACAAAGGCATTAGAATTTGTGAGATAAAAACTTTTATTATGTACCCGAAGTAAAGATTTTAATTATTTTCAAATAAATTCGTTCGGAAATTGTGATGCCATTCATTAGAAATTATCAAATAAACATTTTAGCAAAATGAGTACCTTTAGTCTGAAGTGGTGAATGGGGGTTATTATCGGAATGCGTATTTATGGCCTGTTTTAAAAATATCAATTACTGTTAGTTGTTTGTCAAAAATTCTGGAAAATTAATTTCCTTTAACTTTTTCTGTAAAAACTTAATTAGAATTTCGTAAAAATTTTTAATTATTTTTCTTGGCACAAAAGTAGGTAAAAAGCAATTAAAGAAATGTATTCCTGAATATTTCTTGAGAACGTTAATTATTTTCTGTTTGTGACTATAAATCATTACTCCTCTATAAAAGCAGGAAAATAATAAAAGTAAGTGTTTTTTTAGGAGATCATGTAACGTTGTAAAAACATATAGTTAATTACTAAAAGCTGAAATATATTTTATTAATTACATTATAAGTTACTATTTATTATATCTTCACATTCACAGAAAGTTTAGCACATCCATCCAGGGAAAGCTTTTATGTTTTATATTTTAACTCTTTATGTACTGAAATATGAATTCATGAAAATTTTATCTTCAAAATCCTTTTCGTGAATTGTTTAAACTATATTAGAAAATTTACATAATCATTTAATAAATTTTAAAAGGATTTTAGAAGGATTTAGAAGGATTAATTAAATTTGAATTTATAGGGATTTTGTGCAATAGTTATAACCCCCACTCAAATCATTCATTTTAAATATTTTTCTAAGTATTTTGTAGAATTAGGAAATGTACAAGTATAATGTTCTTACAGTAGAAATATAGAGATATTTCCGAATTGAAAAATCTCCCCCCCCCCCCCCCAACGTCAAGAAATATGAAAAGATGCAAACGCAAAAGAAATCATCCTTTTAAAATTATTTTTGTTTTGTGTAACCAACAATGCTTTTGGAACAAGATAAAGAAATGTATCTATAACTCATTCTAAAATGTATTACAACTAATCGTTCTATTAAATTAATTTTATAACATGTTATTTTAATGGTACTTCAAGTAAGTTTTAATGCACCGTCAGTAGATAAAGGGTTAATACCGAACATACCTGTGACAAATAATTTGAAATTGCAAATTTTTATGTTAATTTCTTACTTTTTAGTTAATAGGTTGTCAGTTAATATTTTGAGGCAATACAATAAATATGGTTAACGGTTCTATTTTCTACGGCGTCAGGTTTGATCATATTCCACTGAATACTATGCCTATGTACTGAAAGAAAATTTGGTGGCCGTCGTAGAGGGATTTTTGTTTTTTTTTTCAGTGCTTAAATTTGAATGTCAGTAATTTCGAAAGTCTTCTGAGTACTATCTTTCTGAGATTAACCCTTAAATGTTTAGTGTCATTTAGGAGTTATGTGATCTTTCTTTTGTCAGCTGTCGCTTTCAATTGGCCTTTTGATGAACTATTATATGTTACTCATGTGTGATAACATGTATTTAAGGTCATGAAGTCTGTTTTATTCTGATTTTTTATCACGTGGAAGTTATAATAATCTCTATTTATACTACTTGCAATATGCTCGACTGGAGTTTTTCCTCTCTCTTTATAAGGTAGTTATTAATAATTTACCAACTTTTAAAAGCAGTTAAAAAATTATTATGTGGCTGAACACTGAACAGTTGTTAGTGTGCAATGTAAACACTTTAAATTAAGTACAGTGAGCAAAAAAGGTATTTGCACGCAGACGATTTTTTGCATAAGTAATCATAGAAAGCAAATTTGATACTAATATCTTAATTATTCATTTATTTAAATAAGAAGAAAATAAAAATAACTACCCATTTTCCTTAAACAGTAATATTACACATTTTAAAAAATAAATTAATATTTTCTCATACCTAAAAAGTATTCGCACAAGAAGCATTGACTGTTAAAAAAGGCATTAAATGTGAACATTATGCAAATGTTTAGCATATCAGTCCCGCAGTACATTAACCCCGCAATTTAAAGTCACGTAATATATTAACTGGAGCAGGGATTCTGGGGAGTTTTTATCCTAATGACACCGAAAACGTGTAAACTGTCTGTTGCTACCCGTGAGAAGATTATATTTCTTCACAATTCTGGATTAAGTTACCGAGGAATAGGTAAAAAATTAAATCTAAACTTTTCTAGTGTTCGTTATGTAATTAAGAAGAAAAAATCAACTGATTCGACAATAAATAAGCCGCGAACTGGGCGTCCAAGAAAGCTAAATACCCGGCAAAGGAGAGCCATCATAAAAGAATCTTCAAAAAACCCTTTTCTAAGTGCTCGAGAATTGGCTGTTGATGTCGCTTCAACGTCGGGAACAATAGTTACACCACAATCAATTAGAAATATTCTTCATGATGCAAATATTCGAGGAAGAGCCCCTCGAAAATAACCATTTATTAGTAAACAAATGCGGTGAAAAGACTTGAATTTGCAAAAGCGTATGTCAGCAAACCACTAGAGTTTTGGAAAACTCTTATTTTTTCCGATGAAAGCAAAATCAATATTTTTGGCTCAGGTGGTAAAAAAACTGTATGGCGAAAGCCAAATACTTCTCTTCAAATTAAAAACTTGAAACCAACTGTAAAACATGGCGGTGGTCATGTAATAATTTGAAGATGCATGTCTTTTAACGGAATTGGCGAAATGACCTTTAATGAAGGCAATATGAATGCTAAACAATATAATAATATATTGCGAGATCAGTTATCTAATAGTGCCCTGAAATTAGGAATTCCTAATTCATATTATTTCCAACAGGATAACGATCCGAAATACACTGCATATATTACGAGGTTATGGTTGCTTTATAATGTAAAAAAATCAATTGACAACGCCACCACAATCACCACACCTCAATCCGATTGACAATTTATGGCATAATTTGGATGTAAAAATAAGGAATAAGAAAATTTCTAACAAATCAGAACTGAAGCAAGCTCTTAGGTAAGAATGGCTACAAGTCAGCAGTGAAACATGTCACAAATTAATAGAATCAATGCCCAGACGATTACAAGCTGTAATTGAAGCAAAGGGCATGCATACTAAATATTAGCACTGTTTTTAACTTATAAATAATTCCTCTAGTTCTATTTTTATTGCTAGTGTGCAAATGTTTTTTTGGCAGTACAAATGCTATTTTTTTATGTTTTCATATTTTAAATATAATTATTGAGTCAGATATTAAATATGTTTATTTGTTTTGTAAAAGTGTTGGTATTTTTAATTCATAGTTGCTTCTTATTTTTTTTGTACATATGCTACAACAAATTTACCTGGTGTGCAAATACTTTTTTTTGCTCACTGTATATAGATTAAAATTATCGTTTTCTGATGACTTTTTCTTATGTAACCCATGAGTTATGTAATGGCATTATGTTTAAAAGAAACATAAATAAATATTTTCTGTATTTTTCTAGTGGATAATTAACAAAAATAGACTCAATTACAATTTTTCCGAGCAAAATGAAAAATCATCCGTTAAAGGGTTAAGAAAGAAAAAGAAAAAATTTTCAGGACTAGTATTCAAATGCGAGGCACCATATAAAACTAAAGAAAATCTGCCTACGAAAGCCACCATTTTGTGCCACCCGTAAGACTATTATTCAGAGAGTATGATATTTCGTGTTTATTTGTTGTTTAATATTTCCTGTTTATTTTCATCCTCGAATTATTTCTCAATAGCGTCATTTATATATATATATATATATATATATATATAAAAGAAAGTCTGAATTTCGCATTAATCAACGCGCAGCCAAAACTACTGAACATAAAATTTTGAAAATTGGGGTAAAAATAGTTCTTATGACATAGAGTGCCGCTAAGAAAGGATTTTCTAAAATTCCACCCCTAAGGGGGGTAAAAAAGAGAACGAACTTTAAAAAAATTCCTTAAAAATCTGATTTTATCGTTATTTTTCAACTAATAACATATTTTGGTGTATTTTTGTATGCTGAATCGAATGGTACTAACTAAATTCTTTTAAGTCCAATAGTTCGAGAGATATTTCATATTTTTCTAATTTGGCGAATCAAATCTTTGGCGCCAAAAGCTCAAATTTTCAAGTAATAATTTCTAAAAATTCATTCTCTTCATTCTGTTACTATAGCAAGGGAAGAAATTCAAATTGAATAATTTTTTAATCAATTCTTTTGGTTAAATAAAAAAAACTTCGTCAATTAGAAAAAAAAAAATTCAAACGCCTCAAAAACTAAAACTAAAACTAAAAAAAAAAAACAACAACAAAAAAACAACAAAAAAAAAACAGTGGTACTTTTTCGTTCTAATTTTCGTCGCGATACCATGCCAAAATGTATGGTATCGCGCCATTTATTTCAACCCTAATCGTGCAAACAATTTTTATTGCAAACCGTGCCAAACATTAACATTTGCTAATTATTGAACGTGAATATTTTTATGCAGGAATTTTTAATGATGGAATTTATTTTATTCCATCATAATCTCGCAAAACTTTTTAATTTGTTATTTTTTGAATAGAAAATATTTATTACTAATACTGATATAGATTTTACCATTTCGCAGCTATATGATGATGAGGAAGCTACGATAAAATTATTTCAGAAGTTAGGAATTATACATATAAAAATGTTTTGTTCAAAAAACCATGAATGTCGTCATTGAAAGAATGAAATGTTTACTGCAATTGAGACATACGTATTACGTACGCCATGCTTCAGTAGCAAAAAACATTTACAATTTCAAGACTGCAGTTTAAATTGACTATATTTTATTACTTCCAAAATATTTATTTATCCTTATATTTTAAGTATTTATTTTGGTACCCGTCGACCAATTTCGCCAAATTATATAAACCGCCAAACCACTCGCCGAATTATACAAATTGACATAATTTTTATTTTAAATAACGAAAGAATAAATAAATTAGTATAACATTAATAAAAATACATTTAAAACGTCGAAATAAAAATCACCTGATGACGTAAATACGCGTAACTTGCTTAAAGTCAAGTGAATATGGCATTTACGATCAACCATTATTGGCATTTAATCATATAGTTTGGCAATAGATTTTTGGTCGACGGGATAACCAAGTAGTACCATTATTTTTATTGATTTAAAAAAAAATGGTAGGTCAAAGTCTGTAATTTTCAAATATTATATTTTTTAAATGCTTATTTTTTTTTTCAAATGTATCATTTCATTTTTGTGCCAACTATTACGCTTGGTGACAATGGTGTTGGCATAACAGGGAAATACCAAAGCAGTTACTGATTTTATTTCAAATGTAAAGAAAAAAGGTTTAATGAGCAATAAATATTGTAAATATGACTATAACTCAGATTCTACCGAACAGAATTTTGTAGAACTTACACTGTTAAATAGTAAATTTTGTTTATAAATGGTTTAATGTAAAAACCATCATTCTAAGTTGCTACGGGAGTTCAAAAATTAGGTGAACTCGATTATGAAAGATTTCAAGTCAACTAATTGAATGCACAGTAAGTTAGATAATATGTCAGGGATTTTTTCAATATTTATCATATCATTCTGTGTTGTTTAGTTACGGAGCTATGCGGAAAAAATTCTCAGTAGTACAGTAAAGAAAATTGGAAGATATACGGTGCAGAGATGGTATACTAGAGAGTATATATGCTATAGTTAAGGAAGTTGAGCTGAGTTCCTTAAAAAAATTCTGAAGTGATGCAGTATATACCTACCCCTTCCTCACAGAGAGTTCTATAATCAGGTTAACGAGATTATGAAAGCTATATTTAACTATCTCAATATATATATAATGCAAAGAGAAATTTCATTCCTGCCGCTTATATCTTGAGTTCTGCTGAATAGATTTTGACGGGACTTACAATGTTAATTACATAATTTTTCAGAAAAGATGTTAGTATAAAACATAACGTTCTACGTTGCTTAGTTAAATAATTATGGGGAAAGTTCTAAATCAGATGAACCCAATTTTGAAACATTTGCTTTTTTTAAAGGTTCCACTGAATGAATTTTTATGGGATTTAAACTGTTAATTAGATGATTTTTAGGGAAGGTTTCGGTATATTTTCCAGTTTAAAAGATTCTGCTAAGTGGATTTCGATGCAACTTTATCAGTTAGTTAATATTTCAGTGAATGTTTTAGTATAAAGCACATATCATTTGCTGTTGCTTGGTTGTTAGGTTTCTTGATTGTAGAATTATCGATGAAAGTTCTAGAATCAGGCGAACCCAATTATTATGGACGATCAGCCTTTTCAATAAGTCCAATTAACAGATTCTGATGAGATTTGCATTGATAATTTTTCATGAACGCTTTTAGTATATTACATATTGTTCTATTGTTATTTACCGAATCCTACACTAACAGATCAACTAAAGAAATTGATCCTTAACAGTCTAAATTTTGTATGACTCAATAAAAGATACAATAGCGTAATAACATTCATATTGCTTTCAGCAATTCGGTTGGATACACCAGGTAAATGTCCAAATTGCTTTAAAACGCGTGATCAAATTCACAGATATATTTTGTTTCATTCAAGAATTCTTTAGAAAAACCGACCAGCGTAGCGGGCGAAGGCGGCTAGTATATATATATATACAATGTAACCTCTGAATAACGGTTACTAGTGTGACCGATGAAAAGTGACCGCTATTCAGAGGTGGGTGTTATTCAGAGGTTTCATTTAAAAGGAAATCATAATTACCTAAATTTAAGTAGAAATACACAGTCATTGTAATTAAACCTCACTGTTTAATACATTAAAAACATCAGTGATTTGCAGTTACTTTTTTTCTGCAAATATTTTTCTCTAAAGAAATAATAGTATGGGTTGCTTTGCTGTAAAACTTATCATCATTATGATTTAATGCAAAATGTTTGATTTCACGAAAATTCGTAAAAAATTGGTATATGTGTTATAACTGGAAAATTTAGGTGATTCTATAATTTGTTCCCGTGAGAAAAAAAAAAAAAAATTCCCGTGATTTTTGAGCGGCCGTCGTTCATAACTTCTTATTTAGAGGTTCGTACTAATGTTAATGCTATAGAATGGATTTGGTTTCACCAGAATGTGGTCGGTATTCGGAGGTATCCCCTCCCGCATCACTTTTCTCTTCCTCTCTCCTATCTTCCATCATGTGCTGTATGAATCAAATGTAGCAGTAACTGCCAAATCTTCATCCAGACATACAAACTTACTGGCGCTCGTGTTATAGTTATGCTTGCTGGTCTAAGAATATCATCTAAATTTTCCCCATCATTATTTTCTTCATTTTCTATTTCTAGTTTTGGAAAATGATTAAGTGTTAGGGAGATTAAGTAACATTTTGTTGACATATTAAGTAAACATTTTTTGATCTGCTTCAGATTTTGTTTCCAAATAAATATGGTGTTATACCAGAAAATGTTTAAAAAAAATTCCCGTGATTTTTGAGCGACCGTTGTTAAGAACTTCTTATTTAGAGCAGTGGTTCCCAACGTTGGGCGTACGCCCCACCGGGGTGCAATTCCGAATTTGTTACTCACCCATTCACTGTCCAAAAAGAAATGTTTTAGACTAAAAATAAACAAAATAAAAGCAAAATTTTAAAAATCTTTTTTTTTTTTTTTTTTTTTTTTTAATTTAAACAAATTTCTTAATGAAAAGTTTAAAATAGATTGACACCAGAATAATTATATAAATATCTTTTAAAGTATTTTGACATCCTTTTTTTTTTCGGTATTAAAAATCTGTATGATTTTTCTGGTTGTAATTTATGATTTTTCGTAACATTTTCGATTATTTATTGAATGAGCCTTCTACTTCTATTCCCTCTGCTAGATATCACACAAAGAATCTTTTACACGTGAAACTACTTAAAATAGGTATACATCTGACTGTTTTGATCAAATTTAACTTAAAAAATGTATGATATATCTAAATGAGGTATTACCAACTTTATAAAATTTATAAATAATAAATAGAATTAGAAAAGGAAATTGGGTAGATAAACAAGATCGATGTCTTTACTGCAGGCATACTACACAGTAAGTAAATTACTTGATGAAATATATATTTTAAATTTCAAAATCAGATAATTCATGGAAAACAATTAACAATAACCCAGTTATTGACTTTTAACAACAGTGGGAAAGGGAAAAGAAAATGTGTTGTGTTGGGGGGGGGGGATAATATATACTTAAATTTTGATAAAGATGAGAATCTTGAAATGCTTTTTTTTATTGTGTTATCTATAGAAAGATAATTTAGTGTCGAAAGCTTTTCCATCAATCATTAATAAGTTATAAAAATAAATTATAAAATGTATTAATGTTATCGATTTTAATGATAAATGCAAGTTTCTCTTCAATATATTTTTTGAAGAGAAAAATTCAAACCGTATAACACTTTGCTTTAACATTGAGAGAAGTTGGAAAAGTACAACAAAACTCTTGGTAGAAAGGCAAAGATGTGTAAAAAAGAGATGTACAACCTCATTACATTTATAGAATCATGTTAAAAACACATTTGTGACAGAAGAATCACCTCTTTGATAAATTAAAAATGTAAAATAAATAATTATTCTTGAAGCTCTATTACACTTCCACCGTATGAATAGAGTTCACTTTTGAAATAAGGTACCTAATTTACAAAGTGAGGGGGGGGGGGGGGCATGGTGATTTCACAGACGCTTTGGTAGGGCAGGGTTAATAAAAGGTTGGGAACCACTAATTTAGAGGTTCGTACTGATGTTAATGCTATGGAATGGATTTGGTAACACCAGTATGTGGTCGGTATTCGGAGGTAGTCGTTGTGTAGAGAGGACTCTTCAAGGAGGTTTCACTGTATCTATATATAAGAAATTAGTAAACAACAGGATGTGCTTTACTTTAATTTAAATTCACTTATGCTACATTTATTCTATCAAAGTACAAACAATATATTGTATTACTATCTTCCATCATTTGCCGTATGAATCAATGGAAGCAGTAACTGCCAAATCTTTGTCCAGTAGCACAAACTTGCTGGCGTTCGTGTTAGTTATGCTTACTGTTCTAAGAATATTATCTAAATTTTCCACATCATTATTGTCTTCATTTTCTATGTCTAGCTTTGTAAAAGGATTAAGTGTTCAAGAGGTTAAGTTACATTTTGTTGACATATTAACCCTAGAACTACCGGAAATTTTTCTCAAGTTTTATAAAAACATTCTACACCAGAATTTTTACTTAAAACTATTTAATTTGTTTATTTAACTTATTATTGTCTGATTTATACATTTAGTTTGTTTTGAAGAAATTTCTGGTTTGAATAAATATTTTGAATGTACATGTCGGGTCCAATGGACCCGTCTGGTAGACGGAAGGTTAAGTGAACTTTGTTTTATCTGCATCAGATTTTGGTTTGAAAATAAATATGAAATTGTACCAGAAACTGTTAAAAAACATTTCTGGTGACTTTTTAGTGGCCGTTGTTCAGAATTCCTTATTTAGAGGTTCGTACTAATGTTAATGCTATGGAATATGTTTGATTCCGTCAGTATGTGGCTGGTATTCGGAAGCTGTCGTGGTTTAGAGGCGACCGTTCAAGAAGGTTTCAGTATGTATACATATATATTTAATGACAAAATAAATGTTATTCTTTAAAAACATCCATGCTGATAGTGAACCGCTACGTATAGTTAAAAGGTGAAAAATACATAAATTAAAATAACACTGTTTTTTCCACCTTGCGTAATGATAATAAAGCACCCAATAATGCTTATGAAAAGCCATATCTATATTAATCTACTAAATTAACATATATATCTAAATTTTAAATTTATGTTTATAAATTTTATTTAATCATATATGACAGTATACATTAGAATGCTTATTAAAAGGTTATTGAAAATTTATTGAAAGAAAGTTTATTAAAAAGGCAAGATTGTTTTTTCAACGTAAAGGACAAGTAAGGAAATTCGGTTACTTCGTTTGGATAAACATATCCAACAAAAAGATTTTCTTCGTTTTGTGTTTGTTTCTTTTTGAAATTTAAATTTTTATTTTTTCTTTACCATACAGCTTCAAGTTTAAAAATGATTAAACTTACTTACATGTTCATTTCAGCGGTAGATTAAAAAATAATGGTAATAACTTTATAAATAATATGTATTCGTAGTTTGCGGTGGATTGCGCAACAAAAATTGACAGCTATGTAATTACAATTTTAAATATTTATAAGCTACTACATTCATTCTGGTTATGAGATGTAACTTCGTTCAGGAACCAACGTTTCAATATATGTACAGTAATTTTACGATATTTGTGTAATTTTCATATGGTATGAGTACTGTATTCTACAATATAAAAAAAATTAAAATTACAGTATAGTTGTACCACTTTAGTTGTAAACTACATTCATGCTGTTAAATATATAATTGAGATACCGCTAATTTCAAAATTACTAATGTAAGATTTTGTTCCACCATAGAGTTGTCATGTGTCCGCTTAAATCAGTATTCTAAATGCCATGGGCACCACTAATTTCCTACAGTTTATTTCGCCATCTCTTATAGCAGATATATCTACCATTAGATAATGCGAAGAAAATTACTTTTATATACAAGTGACTACAGAATTTGGAGCCCCGATTTACGCGGTGCACCTGGCAACACTATTCCATCAGCATATCTGCCAAGCTCCCACAAATCTTCCGTAATATTACGTTGATTAGTTTGACCCAGGTTAACAACGTTCGAAAAAAAAAATATTTGATGAATCTTTATATGTTTAATTTCAGATTTTTACGCGAAATATATTTAAATTTATTCCTTTAACACTAAAAGTACCATATTTTTTTTATACCTATTACTACCGGAAGGGGTCAAATGATCCCTATATAAAAAGTTATATATTTTACAATGCTTTGCAAAAAATATACCATTTGATACACTGGTGTATGAATAAAACATTTTTTTCAAATAATTATTAAAATTTGTTTTTTTATTAGCCCCTTGAGGGGCGGTGGGATATATTTTATCCCACCTTTGATTAGTGAAGATTCGCACCAGAAACATTTTATTAAATTTTACTTTTCAAACTTTGGTGGAAAAAGTCGTAAAATTGCTTTCCCTATTTTTTCGATAAATCTTTTTGCAGAATCCGGTGTGAATTCGAAATTACAGAAACACAATCGCCCTTAAAAGGGTTAAAGTAAAAAATATATATATGATTACGCAAAAAAATTAAGAAAAAAATTAATTATTTCAAGAAATTCAAAAATGTAATAAAGAAATATTGTGAAAATTTGTTTTATGTTCACCACATTTTATTAAGATTATTTCGTTCTCGATATAACCTGAAATGTTCAATCTAGACTCGCACCAGGAGTAAAGTCAATTTCTAATCGTACCATCACACATTAACCCTGTCAGGGGCGGTGGTATGTTTGTGAAACCACTTAATTTTAATTCCCAAACGCCACAATGTCACCTAAATTTTGGTACAATATTTCCCATTTAATATGTATGTGAAACATAGCCTTTTTCATATTCACAAATACATTTGTTGGTCAATTCCTGTGCCAATTATTTACTTCAACACTTTAGCATTGAAAATGCTTTGCCCCCTTGAAGGATTAACAAATATGATGTAATACAGTAAAATAAATGATGTAATAGCAAAAATACGTAAGTTACTAATGTTATTAAAATATAAAACATTTATACATTTATGATTTAACATAAATTTATTCAAGGGTCAAATGACCCCTTGCCTAAAATATTTTTTCCTAGGTTAAAAAAATAGTTCGGAGATGAGACATTTTAAGGAATAATATGATCATATATAATAATAAAAGTCGTGAAATATAAAGAAATTTCGTAATGTTTTAGTGCGAGAAATTCCAAAACAAAATTCCAAAAGGTTCATTTGACCCCTCGCGGTTGCTTTAGTGTTAAAAAAATTCTAATTCGAAACGCATTAAACCCGGGTCAAATTATCCTGCATATTACGGAAGATTACTTGGAGGTTGGCAATGTACCGGGTGATCCAGAAGTTCCGGGACTTATAAAATGTTAATAATTAGAAAACTATGTACAATAGAAAGTTGCGATTTTCACATATATGCTCAGAAACATGTGGGATTTTTATTTATAATGAAAAATTTTTTAGTTAAAATTTTTAGCAATATGTGGCGCTACTGTACAACAACGAAAGTATCTATGCCATGCATTCTATAAGCAAGTTAGTTCATTGCGCAACATCTTTCCTAAGATATTGCTCAGATTTCGATTTAAGAAGCTACTTCAGTCAAGCAAAAAAGACCCGTTCGCTGATGCTAATCGTATGGAAGAAATTCATAAAGATATGTGGGTTGCATGTCAATATTTTAAATGATTTTTTTTTTCTTTTGCATTGGATAGCTGAGGTCGATCTGTACAAAGACCGTTTTTTACTATTTCGATTTTGATTGCATATTTTTATATGAGGCTGCTTTCATTTTCGAAACCGGTTCCGAAAGTGAAAGTGTGAGAAAATATTGGTAAACAATATCGAAAAAGTAAAAAAAACGGCCTTTGTACAGATCGACTCCAGTTATCCAATGCAAGAAAAAAAAATGAAATGCAACCGAGATGTCTTTATAAATTTCTTCAATAGAATTAGCATTAGCAAACGGGTGTTTTCGATAGACTAAAGTAGCCTTTTAAGGGTCGATTATGTTTAAACGCTTTCTTGAAGGTTACAGAAATTGCATTTAAAAGGAATTTGGATTAAAAATTTAATGTTTTACATCGTCTCACGGTGTTTCTTATAAGTGATGGGCGTCATACTAAAAAGTTATAACCGTTGGACACTGATTATTTCTTTATAGTAAGCTGTTTTCTACCACATGAAAATTATATAATCAATTTCAGAGCCACCTGTTGGCAAAAAATGTAACTAATATTTAAAAAAATTTCATAAAAAAAATCCCACATGCTTCTAAGCATTTCTGTGAAAACCGCGTATTTTTATTGTATATAGTTTATTAATTATCAATATTTCAAAATTCCAGAAACTTCTGGATCACCCGGTACTTCAGATATAAAGGGCTATCCTATGTGGAGACATCTCATTTCCACTTTTGAAAACGTTTTGACATATCTAGAGGATTTTTTTCCTTGAAATTACGAATTCTCACCAGGGAGTTTTCAGTACTTATTTTTGCTTCATATATTACAATGTATTTTCAGAATAAAATAAGAAAAAATTACTATTCAAAATTTCTGATTAGAATGAAAAACTCGCCAAGATTGGAAAAAACTATTCGAAAAAATATTTCAAAAGTTATTATACAGTGGTTTATGTTATACAGTATATGTACTATTTAAAATGCTTTTCTAGTCTGTATACCGCGTGTTTAATGCACTGTATGTATATTAATTACGAATGGTTTTACAGTATATAGAATAAATTCATTACTTTTTAGGTATATGTGCGTTAAAATAATTTTAAGTGCCCTGTTTATCAGAATTATTGTACATGAACTACATTGCTTCCTGTATGTGTACTGTTCAGTTACATAGAAATGTATTAGAGTGAGCTAAACAACGTAAGAGAAAATATTGTATGAAAAGACATTGAAAGTATACTCACCTTAATATTTGAGATATATGAAGGATAAAACTTAATGCAGCTTTTAATTAAATATCCAAACATATTGATAATTATTTCATTACCGTGCACTTTTTTCATAAAAATAATGTATTATAAAACAAAATGTTAATAATAAAAAAAAACTACGTATATGCATTTTTGGTTACTACCTGCCGGTTAATAAAATTAATTTTTTTAGAGATGGTCCTTGAAAAAGGTTTGGTTTGCCTTCTAACTTTTTGTGTCATTTTGTAGCTATGACAGTACCTTTAAAAATGCTATTGTTGTTTAACCCCTTGAGGGGCGGTGGGATAAAATATATCCCACCTAATTTAAACAAGATTCTCTCCAGAAAATTTTAACTAAATTTTATATTTTTAACTTTGGAGGAAAATCGTCAAAAAAATTGCTTTTCCTTATTTAAAAATAAAATTTTTCGATTATTCCGGTGAGAATTCAATATTTAGAGACATTTTGTGTTGCCCCTCAAGGGGTTAAGCGTTCTCAAGTTAGCGTTATACTTATTTCGTGTGGTAAACATGTCAAGTTTTTGGCAATATTTTCTTGTTCAATAAAAAGAAAAACGCGGTTGAATGTCGTCGTATACTTGTGCAAACTTACAGTAACAATGTCCTATCGCACGATCAAGGGCTGGTCCAGGAGAACCATTTCATCGACAAAAATACCGAATCGCTTTTGAAAAAAGACAATTCTGAGTATTTTGTGGGATCAGAAGAGTGAAAACAAGAGCATTTAAAATGAGTTGAAACAGTTAATACCATTTCTTATCCTCAACAAATGATCAATTTCACCCATTCATTGATCCAAAAGCGACCAACATGTGCTACAAAACACGAAAAGGTGATTTTACTGCACGACGCCCCCCCCCCCCACACACACACATAGCGAATACGGCTATAGACACAATTTTTATACTTGGCTAGGAAATCTTGCTCATCCGCAGTACTCACCAAACTTGTTTTCTTTCGACTACCCCTTTTGATCATCTCTCACGCACTCTCCATTAAACACTTCAACAATTACAGAGATGTCGAGAAATGGCTTGATGACTGGATTACCTCAGAAGATGTACGGTTTTTCTGGGAGGGCATTTAAAACTAGCCAGAGAGATAGGAAAATACACTGGTCATCAAAATTAAAGGATAATGAGAAAAAATATGCTCACTAAGTAAATGTTGACACCAATGCCCAATTCTGCAATTATTTATGTTAATTAAATACTATTGAACTCAAAATTGCACTTCCGCGCATACGTTAGCGTCGGAAATATGCAAATTAGATGATTGACAATGTGGTGCGTAATGGACGTATGTTGGGATTATGGTCTGTAGTGTTGTTTAAACTGATTGTGGTATCTGAGTGTGATGAGTATTCATTAGTTATAGCTCAAAGGTATCATTTAAGTTAAGGTCAAAAGTGGCGAATAATTGGTAGAATCGAGGAAGTTAAAAAACAAATAGAGGTCACCCAAGATTTGAATATCCCTCAACGTGTCATATCGAGAGCTTCTAGCCGCTTTTTAAACACTGAATCCGTTGTTAGACAGTCTGGTCAAAGGATACCAAGAGCAACAACTGCATCCGAAGGCCGTTTTTTGTCCATGTGGCTCGAAAAAAACTTCGAAGTGACTACAAGAGTTGGTTTCAGACATTCAGGCTGGCACGCGAGCTCGAATTAGCCGTTCTACGGCTGCACGAAGGCTTGAAGAGGATGGACTGTATGCGAGAAAACCAAAAGTTTGTGTCCCACTCACTCCAGCTTCCCAAGGGGGCCGTTTAAACTGTTGCTGTCGTCATGTTCAATGGAACCAAGAAACCTGGGCTCGAACGGGATATTTCATGGACAATGGAAGGGCAAGTTTCGTCTTCCTTCATCTCTTCAGATCAAAACACATCTAGAATCAGTGTTCAGACTATATCAGGACTCGTCAGTAAACAATACTTGAGCCTAGGTTTCTTGCCTCCATTGAACTTGACGAGGGCAACAGTTTAAACGGGCCCCTTTGGAAGATGGAGTAAGAGGACACAAACTATTGGCTTTCTCGCATACAGTCCACCCTTGTTAAGTCTTCGTGCAGCAGTAGAACGGCTAATTCGAGTTCCTCTGGCAGCCTGAATGTCTCAAACTAAATCTCTTGTAGTCGCTTCGCGATTTCTTCGAGCCACAATGACAAAAAGCGGTCTTCCGATGCAGTTGTTGCTCTTGGTCTTCCTTGATCAGCCTGTCTATCAACGTATCCGGTGCTTAAAAATCGGCTAGAATTTCTTGATATGAAACTTTGTGGGATATTCAAATTTTGGTCGACCTCCATTTGTTTTTGACCTTCCTCGATTCTACCAATTATTCGCCTCTTTTGACCTTAACTTAAATGATGCCTTTGAGCTATAACTAATTAATATTGATCACATTAAGACACCACATACACTTTAAACAACACTACAGATCAGCATTCCAACATGCGTCTATTGCGCACCACATTGTCAATCATCTAATTTGCATATTTCCGACGCTAAGATATGCGCGGAAGTGTAATTTTGAGCTCAATAGTATTTAATTAATATAAATAATTACAGCGCTTGGCATTGGTTGCAAAATATCTTAGTGAACATATTTTTTTTTCATTATCCTTTAATTTTGATGGCCAGTGTATGTAGCCAGCGATGGCACATACTTTGGATAAACTTTTTGATAGCTTTCGCCTAAATTATACGCGTTTTTTAAAGGAAAAAAAATAAGAATTATTGCACGCTACGCCTAGTATGCAGCTTTAAAAGATTACTCTAATCTAATGTCAGTTATCGAGTTCAAATATTAAAAATATTTTTTTAGCCAATATTGGATGAACATTTAAAAACTGTCACCACTTTGCCTTAATAAATGTACGTTATTTTACTGATATTCTTTTAAAGATATTTATAAAGTAGTTTTATCTACTGAGTGGCTGAGATGAGAAAGACCCTTGGAGTAATTTCGGTTCGGTCCTTTTGCCAGGGTAGATGGTCAGTCGTCATAATTTTTGGGATGTCCAGCAATTTCTTCTATCCCCATTTTTCTCACGTTCAATTTGTCATCCCTAGAATTATCACAGTCTCTTTTGTCCTTCTAATCCTACGGAAGAAGTTTCCTTCTTTTAAGTTTTTGGACCTTTCGAAAGCAGTAAAACTATTCAGGTTTCTTCTAATATGATCCACACGGTACTAATTATCTACTCTCTCGCTTGCTCAGTAACTTTCTAAATGTGTTCATCATATTTACAGTATGTCATTTAAATATTTATGGAATTTCTATTCTGTAATTAAATGTAAATGATAATAAATTTAAAAACAAAATAGCTTCTTACAGCAAAAACTTTTTTTTTTTTTTTTGTAAGATAAAGAAGCTGTGGGATGTATCTCTTTATGTTAGAAGTCTTTTTCAGAATTATAAATTGTACTCTTTTGCAGATTTCTGCCAGTGGATGACTATAACTAACTAATTTGTTATTTTAAATAAATTTTCAGATATGTAAAGATCACAAAATGTTGTGGACATAAAGTCTTTATCGTTAATACGTAGTTCTATGAAGTAAAAATCGAGAAAATTAACCGTGAGTCAATTTAAAAATATCATTAACAATTTTTTACCGCATAATCTTGGCACACGACTCGGGATTTGAAGAAAAAGAATTCCTACTCTCTGATGACATATCCGATGTCAATTAGCTGAGCTTGAGTATACCCCAGAATTCGAAATTACTGTCAAATATAAAAATATAATAAAATACAGAATAAAAATTCCGGTGTCAAACCAAATTCTTTCATAGTTTGCCGGCTCAAATTTGGATAATTATTGCATATTGAATTAAATAAAAATTCTTTAGGTGACACAAATTTGATACAATAAACTAAAAACTTTATTATTATTATTATTATTATTATTACTATTCAATTATAACTTATTTCAACATAGATTTAAAACTAAATTCGGGGTTAAGATATAATGATGCAAGCGATGTAGCTGTAAATATCGCAGAAAACATATTTTATTATTTTGCACTACATGAACACCAGACATTATGAATAAAAACAAATAAAACTAGTTAGATCTGGCAATCCCAATACTTTCATCTATCTCTTACATGTTAATACTTACTTAAAAATGCAGCATATCAGAGCCACCAGTTAGATGATTTACACCAAAATTTAATCATCACAAACTTATGTTAACTTCTAACTGAACCTGAAGTTCATGGAAGTCCATGCATTAGTTTTTGAGACAGAGCTACTGCAAAAATAGTAAAAAATTCTGCATAGCAGCGCCACCTTTTGGGCGATTTACACCAAAAACTAATTAGGATCACTTTGTACTAGGAAGTAACGGAATCTGAAGGTTGATGAAAATTCATGCATTAGTTCTTTAGATACAGCTATTGCAGAAATCTTGAAAAATGCAGCATAGCAGCGCCATCTGTTGAGCGGTTTACACCACTAATTAAACAGCACTCATTTATATCAAGGATTAACTGAATATAAAACTTGGTGAAAATTCGTGCATTTGTTCTTGAGATACATCTATTGCAATAATCATGAATAATGCAGCATAGCAGCGCCACATTTTGGGCGATTTTCACAGAAAGGTAATCAGCACCAAATTATATTATAGATTAAATGAATCTTAAGTTTTATGAAAATACGTGTAGTAGATCTTGAGATATATCTATTAGGGAAATCAAGAAAAGTGCAACATAACAGCGCCACCTATTGGGCGATTTACACGAAAAGGTAATCAGCACCAGTTTGTATCAAGTTCTAACTGAATCTAAAATTTTGTGAAAGTCCGTGCTTTAGTTCTTGAGATAGAACACCCACAATTTTTTTTTCACATACAGACTCAAAGACTGACAGATAGACAGATAGACAGTCATTTTCTGAAAAACATCAAATCGTGTTCAGGACCTTCTAAAACGTATAAATTAGGGTGGGTCGAAAAAAAGAAATTTTTTATTTTCGGAACGCTTTAGTGCGGAAAAGTTGCCTATTTTATTAAGAAGAAAAACGCCATAAAAATTTTTAAAATCGGTTAACATCTTCCATTCGCGCATCGTACTTAAAGTTGATGAAAAATTGCAAAAATCGCGCCTTTTCTCTAATTTTTTTAAGTTAATTAAAACTTTAAACATAAATACGTGTTAGCTTTTTATGCTTGTTTCGTGGTTTACATAACCTAAATAAATTAAGTTCCGATCAGTAATCCTATGTTTTTGTATGCTCAAGAACTTAGAAAAAACATAAATTTACCAATTTTTCGCAATTTTCACCATGCAACTCTTAGTTCGTTTTTCTAAAACAAAACGACGCAGAACTCACCACGTGGTTGTGGTTGTACGTTGAGTTCCAACCACATCCTACCCAACGAACCGTCCAATTGTTGAGTGTGGTATTTATATTATATTAAAAAGACCACATGCATGCCAATGTGTAATTCTAATTAAATGCTTATGTAAAAAAAAACAAAGAAAATTCGTGTCTTTGAGTTGAGGTTCGTGATTCTTCAAAGGAATTACCATTTGGTGGAAAATCGGATGTATTTACAAAACAGTTACAAAAAAGTTAAATGTGAAAGCCGAACGGAAAGCTCGTGATCTTCAGCAAGCACTGAATGGTTCCTCAAACAGTTTTAAAGTTCCTAAAGTGGCAGCGTACTATGAAATTGATGAACTCAAACACACTTCTTTTGAAGACTCGGAGTATGAGGAAGATAAATACAAACCGAGTACATTGACTAAAAGCCCAAAATGCAGATGAGAATTAAAAGTAACGAAGCAGCTTTAAAACGATCGTTTCGGAGTTTCTGATCGTCCAAAAGCTGTCATACGTCAAATGTTCTGGATAACCGACACAGATTCTTCTGATGTGGTTGATAAGTGTAAAAAAAAAAAAAAAAGACAAGAGTCGTTTTAGGACGTATTTGAAAAGCCGATTCACACCCCCTGAAGAAAGTTCGGGTCTTTTTTTTGACGGAGAAAAATGAGATACTTTGTTCGTCGAAAAATTTAATGCCAATCAATTTCACAGGAATGTGAAATAAAACACTATTCTCTTATCCAGGAATCTGGATCAACTTATATTGGACATGTATCTCCTTCCTCGAGCTCATCAAATGATATAAGTCAAAGCATTATTTCTTGTTTGTTTGAACGATCCATATCACTAAAAAAAAGTAGAAGTAGTAGGATGTGATGGTACTTTAACAAACATTGGATGAAATAACGGTGCTTTCCACCTACTAGAAAATTATAAAATGTAGGGCATATGCATCCTGCATTTTATTGAGCTGTCTTATCGCCAAATTTTCCAACATATTTACGGTCAAACTGAAGGGCCTAAATCTTTTAGTGCGCCAATCGGGTAGCAGCTCACTTGCTGTGAAAAAGTTCCTGAGGTCGATTGTAAACCCGCAGGTTGTTCAATTCCAGATATAGACAGGACATTTTTTGAGCGAAGAACAACAGTATTTTGGGAACATTTTGAATGCAATCACCTTGGAAAATTGTCCAGAAGACTTGGCGAATTGGGAACCTGGAACCTTGCCTGATTCCAGATGAATAACTGCGACCAACCGAGTCCTTATATTGTATCAGATTCATCCGAAATGTTAAAAAAAAAATAGTTGGCTTCATCATAAAATCATACATGCCTGTGTAATTTGCCATAAAATATGCAAATATTTTACAGACGGACTAAACATATATTTCGAGCAGTCCAAACATCACGCTATTTATCCGACGAATTACTATAAGGTGTCGATCCAGTAATAGAACGAAATGTGTTTTTTGCGCACCCACAGAATGTTCTGTTGGTAATGATTGTCGATTAAAGAAAACATATTCGGGATATTGGTTACATAAGGATTGTAAAAGCAAGACAAACTGTCTCAAAGAAGAAGACTGTTAGAAATGTAATGCCACCGAATGGAAATTTTCAAGCTTCCGATTACACAGAAATTATTAATTGGAATTTTTGTGCGGTGTATCCTTCCCCAATGCCGCGGGACCTAAGCGAAGATGATGTTAAATCCTTCATCA
Organism: Maratus speciosus; assembly: GCA_963932465.1. NCBI lineage: Eukaryota > Metazoa > Arthropoda > Arachnida > Araneae > Salticidae > Maratus > Maratus speciosus. Next base: position 134,892,932 of record OZ010799.1, read on the forward strand.
CTTCTGACACTACTCTCATCAGAGAAATACAAATGTTTCCCTGTCACACTGAGAATGTTCAGAAGAGCGTCAAAAATTGTGAAGAGACCTCGAATAAAGTATATGGACGTGAAGCTAGAGATGTCTATATCCGAACAACACTGAAGCCTAAATTGGTTATGCCTCAGTTCTCAAAAAATTAGGCTTTAAAAGTGTAGCAGATATAAAAAAGAAAACGTAAAAAACACAGTAAGCCAAATAATTCTACTCTACGGAAAACCTTTGTAAATAGTTGCAAATATAATGTAAATGCCACACCCAACAATTGGATGTTTGGTTGGGTAGGGTGGAGGTGAAACTCTAAGTGCAACCACCTCCACGTAGTGAGTTCTGGGTCGTTTTGTTCTAGCAAAACGAGTGAAGTAGCACGGTGAAAATTGCGAAAAATTGCTAAATTTATGTTTTATTCTAAGATGTTGCGCGAACAGAAAAATTAGATTATTGATTAGAATTTAATTTAATTAGGTTATGTAAACCATGAAACAAGCATAGAAAGCTAAAACGTGTTTATTTTTGAAGTTTTAATTAATTTAAAAAAATTAGAGAAAAGGCGCGATTTTTGAAATTTTTCATCAACTTTAAGTACGATGCGCGAATGGAAGATATTAATCGATTTAAAAATTTTTTACGCCGTTTTTCTTCTTATTAAAATAGGCAACTTTTCCGTACTAAAGCGTTCCGAAAATAAAAAATTTCTTTTTTTCGACCCACCCTAGTATCCTTAGAAAACCGGAAGCCGAAATTTTTTTCGAATCCAATATTTCTTGTAAAGGTCTAAAAATCTGCCAAATATATTTTTGTTTATATCAATCAATAAAACTTTTCTGTTTTCAAAGAATGCGTGAAGCGCAAAAGGATGACACTAACCATATTATTTGAAAGCCCACAGTAATTTATCATGCTCAAAACACACTTAAGAGAATATCTATTACATACATATTCCCAAAATATTCATATAGAAATAAAACAGAGTATAAAAACCTTCTCAACAAATTCGGATAAACACTATTTATTGTTTATTCCATCTATCTGTTTTTTTTTTTTTTTTTTTTTTTTTTTTTTTTTTTTTTTTTTTTTATACAGCTGCTATAAAGAGCTGCTTTATGAGTTAGATGATATTAGAAAACTTGTTTGCATATACAGAACAGTTAAGAAATCATTCAAGTCATTTTTTACTTGAATTACATAATAACGTCAAAGAAGCTTTTATAAATATGATTATTTCATAGAAAATCACATGCAAACTGCAACTAATTATGAACGGAATAAAATAATCTTTTCTTGTTCTTTTTCTTTATTTTTTTACTAGGAATATATTTATCGGTAAACAAAGGAGAGAGTTTTTTAAAATCATTTCATACATATACAGTAATACCGATAATGTCCGTTTTCACCCCAATACTTTTCTGAACGGCAAGTGCCATGGTCATAAAAGTGGGGTCTAGTTATAGTAAAGTAGTCATGCGTTACTGAAATAAACCTCCTACTGTGCCACCTGGTGGAAAACTGCGGAAGTAGCATTCCTATCTTGAAAACGGACAGAGATGGGGGAAAAGAGTGACTTACAAAGTTGTAGAGCATCATCGATTTAGTACGAAAAGATAGCTTGTGGACATTAATGCGAAGAATAGTACAGTTAAAACGAGCATTTGTTTCCGTGAGTTTTTGCACTTTGACGTGGGAAAACGATCTTAAAAAGAAAAAACGACTAGTTATAACAATATACCTCTATTTGAGATGTTCCAACTTCTCCCGTCTGCTGCAATGCACATTTGGATCCTTGTTTAAATTTGACGTTGTATTTTCACATCCGTTCAAGTTTTGTGACGTCAAAGTGTAGGAAATCACGAAAAAATAAATGCGTGTTTTAACCGTTCTATTCTTTGCATTAATGTCCACAAGATACTAAATCGTTTATTCGTACTATATCAACGATGCTCTAGAACTTTGCAAATCACCTTTTTCCCCAATCTCTTTTTGTTCTGAAGATAGGAATGCCAACTCCTCAGTTTTCAACCAGAATGCGCCGTAGGGGGTTTCATTCAGTAGCTCATGACACCTTTGCTATACCTAGACCCCACTTTTATGACTTTAGCTCTTGCAGTTCAAAAATTATTGGGATGACAACGGACTTTAGCAGGCTCACTGTATATTTTTTTTCAATTTCTCATAAAGACTAGCTATGATTATGAGTTTAAGGTAGTGCTAGGCGGAATTAATCATTCGAGCATGCGCAAAAACATAGTTTCCAACCTTCGTATATGTTTTTAATCAATTATAACCATAAAGTTTGTAAAAAGGAAAATAACCAAAATCATAATTGCCGGCGGTCGTAATGTATTGAATCAATTATCTTCCGAAATTTTTAGGATGGGAAGTATTTAGGACTAAATACTAGACCTATCCGCAGGCACACAAATGGCGTCTCTGGTAGGGGAATATTTTCCAGCGTTCGGTCGGTCCATGAATATCAATACCAATAAATCCTAATAGATTTCTCTGCTTTACTTTTCTTAGACTAAATAAGTCAAAGGCACCTTTTAGAAAATACTCGTGTCTAAATTCAGAGAACCGTATAAACGCTTAAAAAAATTGCCTACGTCAGCCACCATTTTTGTTTCAGCTTGTAGGCTTAGTATTTTGGGCGCGCTGTTGAAATTGTTGCTCACGCACGTCGCCCATGCGTGACGTATAGTGTGCTAAGAATCTTTCATTATTCCTGTCAGTAATTTTGAAAAGAAAAGTTTACCTTATCACAGGATACCTGAGATTAAATTACGCAAGGAAATTATTTTCATAATTAATGGTAACGAACCCCAGCTGCATAGTTATCAACGCGTATAGCTTCCACGCATCAGGTACAGAGAACAGTTAAATAGTATTTATATGTTTAATCGCGAAATAGAGAGCGTGTAAAATATTCCATAATTATGGATGAATTGTGATTATGAGACTATTTTTAAAAATTTTCTTTGCACAAATATATATTTGAGTACGTGTGTTTTAAAACTCACGTTTTCTAGTAAATCTAATTTTTCTAAATCGCGAAAAACCACTGATTGTGTGCATTGGTTTTCAAAAACGTAAACCAAGATTTTACAAGGTCAGAAATGTACGTTAAAACTAGTTTTTTATTGGATTGTAGTGTTTTTTCTATGTAGGTTCACCAATGGAATAGATTTATACAAAAAACGCGCTTTTTAAAAATTTAGATAAGGCGTGTTTGAAACTAACGTCCTCATATATTCTAATACCTATATGTACTTATGTATATTAAGATCCTGATCTGAAATGTGCTCTTTTTTGTTTATTCTGTGAGTTTTGCCACTTCCTTTGATTTAGACAGCTATTTACCCTTCTAACTTTTTACATTGTTATTTTTATTTTCTATCTAACTTAATATTTTCATAATCAACTTAGTAAAAAAAAAAAAAATTAACTATACTCTTTTTTATTATACTTTAGTTCCATAAATTTATTTGAAATTTTTTCGTAATTTCATAAGTACAGTTTGAGATTTCAAAATGGCTCATCTAATGTTAACAATATAAAATCCACAAACATTGTTGCAAATCTAGCGGGTGTTTTATTAAAAAATTTCAAGTGCATACCAGAAAAATGTTAAAAATTACTTTATCTAAATTTATTCACGAAGCACAAGAATCCCTTCAACTTTTCTGAAAAGAATTTAGAATTTCCTAACGATAGCTTTATAAATGACGCATCATTGCGCCAGCGGCCTGTATAATGTTAATACACTGATTCATAGACAGAACGTGAAGCTGGGGTCGACTCGGAATACACTTCAAACTTATTACACTGTTTAGACACTGCGACTACATAAGGTAAATGCTTTTATTTAAATATAGTGCTTGCTCGCAACTGAAGTTCTTTATTAATAGTTGATTTTTAATTAATTAATATGCGCATTACTTTGCAGTGGGATTACGAAACATATTGAAAATAAATATTTGATTCAGATAATTGCCGGATTGCCAAAAGCGACTATTTTTTTTTCAATTATAACTGGCAACACTTTTTCAAAACATAAATTTTTAACACACACTTTGAAAACATTTGCAAGAACAAATGTTTTCAAATCAAATTTTATAATTTTGCATACTTCAAAATTTATATAAGAAAAATACTGGTTGGAACAGAATACAAAAATTGTTGCCAGTGGTAGCCCCGTAATTGTATATAAGAAGAACTACGACTAAGTTTGAATCACAAAAAGCAGAAAAAATATATAAACGGGAATTCATTTAGTTTCTAATTTCCAAATTTTAATTTGTTAACTTGTTTCAGAGAGCTGAAGAGTAAAACGAATTATACTTCTTTTTTGACAATTTTAGCATACTGTTCTATTTAATTTCATATTATGACAAACTGACTTTGATTAATTAACCACATTTAAAAAATTGCTTTAGAAGAAAAACATTAAAACAAAGTTCACAGAAACTGCAGTTTTCAAAAGTTATTTTGCAAAAGTTAATTTCTGCAGATGAAAAGTTTGTTAAAACATTTAGAAGAAGAATTAGAAGAACAGTATTATAAAAATTGCAAATTAGATGCTGAGAAAAATATTCATAATAGTTTAGTAATTAAATATATTTCAATTTAGAAAGTTTTCTATGAAGTATTGTTCATGCTCAAATATTAGCATTTTAATTTTCTTTCAAATTAACCACCGCACGAAATTAAATTATCCTATATTGCTTTGAGGGTATAATTTACAATTCAAACATTTGCAGCAAATAATGTATTATGCAAATTTAATTTAGTTACTAGTTGTACTTTTTAAAAATTCCGAAATGTATCTAAACTCCGAAATCAACTTATATAATGCGACAGTCTCTTAGGTAATTCTTAGGCCTTTAAGAATTCGAACTGCACATCTAACAAAAATAATTAAAATGTACATTATTCATGAACACTACACAATTATCCATGAAGTTTTAAGATATATTGATGTATGCTTTTGTGAGTCTTTTGGCAGTGAATTACGTAAATTTATTAAAATATATTTACTGAATAGAGATGTTGCCAATTTTTGATAAAATATAATGGTTAAATGGAATATTGAATAATAAAAACTAATGTTATAATGTAAATATGTTATTTTCATATCGTTTTCATACATGACATACCTTCCGATGTTTGAGAACCAGTATTTGAAAATTGAAATATTAGCTTTATTTAATTGACAGAAATTTTCAGCTAATTAAAACTAATTTTACTATATAAAGGCATTTAAAACTCAGGAGGTGCGTCAAATATCCGTTTTAAATGCAAATTGTAGTAATGTTAAATAAAAATTTATGTAAATTTGAATTCCTGTGTTTAAAGTGTATAATGTAATTGCATATAAATTCGGCCATGAACGAATAGTTAATCACTATTTCTTTTTAATTTAAACGGGAGCCCTCGTAGTAAGTCTGAAAAACGACAAAAGGAAATCTGGTTCACTAAAACACTTAACTGTTAAGTTTCCATAAATTGTTTGGGAATTTAAAGTTTTTTTTCTGCTGGTGGAGAAGTTTATTTTTAAGAGTGCCAACAAAAATTGAGATTTCGACAAATTCGTATAAACATCTTTAAAAGGAAATTTTTCATTTAAATTTTCCCCTTTAAAAAAATCTTTTATTTTTTATTAAATCGACGATGATATAGTTTATGACACTCTAAATATATTTTTTAGGCAAACAGAAAAAAAAAATTACTAAGACACCTGTAAACATATAAGGTCACGTTAAGGTTTCAAGATCACAATAAACTGTATTATATCGGAATTTAAATTTTAAATGATCCTGGACGGAATATTTATACATATTTTTAACAAGTTTAAATCCTGCATAGCCTTGCTGCTGTTTAATTGGAGCAGGAGACTTCAAAGCAAAATGCACTTTACAGTGGCTTTATTAAGAGTATGTGTTTTAAATAAGGGACATAGTTTTCAAATACATGATTTAATTTTCATTAAGGGGACTAGGGACCTTAAAAAACTTAAAATTCAATTTTTTATTTTTGTAAATTTCACTTTAAATATTATTCAAGTGCGCATTATATGCATTATGGCATGGATTTATCACACAAAAAAAGATAAATTAATAAATAAAAAAATATTTTTGAGAAACAGTTTGGTTGATATATATATAAGTAAAACTGTGCATCGAATTTTATATATTTAAATATACCGGTTATAAAAAAAAAAAAAAAAAAATCGAAAAAATTATAACATTTTTCATTTTTTTTTTTTTTACTTTTATATCGAACTAAATAAAATTCGATAGACAGTTTTATTTTTATATATAAACCAAACCTTTATAAAAAATATTGTGTATTTTCATTGATATGGAACGCGCAGGGGGCATTTCGAAAATTTCTAAGACGACGTGTAAAATTCCATTTTTTTCTCAAAAATAAATTTTATTTTATTTTTTGTGATAAATGTATGACATAATGCATATAATGCACCCTTGAGTAATATTTAAATTGAAATTTACAAAAATAAATAAATAAATAAATATGAAAAATTTTGAAATTTTTTCGAAAAAAATTTCAAAATTTTTCAAATTTTTTTTTTAAACTTTTATATTCAAATATATAAAATTCGATGCTCAGTTCTATTTATATATATAAACTAAACTTTTATATAAATATATATATATATATATATATTGGGGATTTCCATTGATATGGAACGCGCAGAGTCATTTCGAAGATTTCTAAGACGACGTGTTAAAATTCCACTTTTTTTGTGATAAATGCATGCTATAATGCATATAACGTACCTTTGAGTAATATTTAAAGCGAAATTTACAAAAATAAAAATTAATTTTTAAGGTCCCTCGTCCCCTTAACAATTATTTGCAGGTATTCCACCAAAATATAACAAACATGTATTCCTTAGTAATACAGTATTTTGTTGTTTGTTGTACGAGGGCAAATCAAAAAATAAGTCACACTAACCCGGCGCGAGAGCGCGCTGCGTGTCGAGACCTTGGACAATGCGGAGAAACGGACAGTAACTGCTGAGACGTCCGATAGGAAGTTTGGTGTGACCCGTCGTGTTGTGTGTACAGAGAGGGCTAGGATCAATTGCTCGTCAAATGGATGTTCACTCCAAACTGGAGGTGCGTGCAATGATCAGCTTTCTGTGGGCTAAACGGTTTAATTGCACGGACATCCATCATCAAATCACTTATGTATATCGTGAGTGTGCAATTTCTCGGTGCGGAATTGTAAAGTGATGTCAACACTCTGATGCCGGACGCACGGATACCCCAGACGGATATCGCGAAGGAAGGCCCATAACGTCCAGTACCGTTGCCAATGTGTACCGTTTTGATGCTATCATTAGAGAGAATCGGCGCATAACACTCCAGGAAATTGACAGCATGCTGAACATTTCGTACGGTAGTGTGTTCTCCATTGTTCACGAGCAGCTTGGATTTCGCTGTCTCCCGGTGGTTACATAACGCTGGAGGAGATTTCTACGCAGCCGGAATCGTAAAGTTGGTTGACCGTTCCGAGAAATGTTTACAGTCTCTTGTGGACTAGGTGGAAAAGTGAACTTACACTGTATGTTGTCATAGCCATGTTGCATATATATATGTGGTTTAATAAATGGTCATAACTTGGAAATGTAACTTATTTTTTGATTTGCCCTGGTATTTACGGGCATTGCATTACGAGCAGCGAAAAATTATTCCATTTGAACTTCACTGTTATGAGCTCTCTTTACCACACCTTTGATAGATTCCATATTTTTCTTGAAATAGTAACACGTAAAAAGATTAATTAACTTTGGTAATAATAATATAAGAGAAACTAGTCGTTGGGGGCCACAGTAATACTTACCCATCATGGATATACATAATAAAAAATATGAAAATGAAACATGTGTAAACTATTTAAAAATGCATTGCAATTCCAAAATAAAATTTAAACGTACATTTAAATAGTTTTAATACATAGTAATGCTCCATTACTGAAATGAGGGTACTTCTTGATTATCCCATCGACACATTTCAATAACTTATATAAATCGCCAAACTACTCGCAAAATTATACAAACTACCCACCCTTGGCGACCCGTTTGGTCCCCCTTAAAATTTATGTTTGGGAAAGCTGCTAAGCATTGTATCATGTTACTTTTATTCATAATTTAAATTACTTGGACTCCCTTAAATATAATTAATATAATCCCTTAAGCTAATATTAGTTTTTGTTGCATTAAACTATCTCAATTTGTTGATTTTCTGTAAGCAAGTAAATCATATTGGATTACAAAGGAAATCTATGGGAATTTGGCGAAATATTAGAGATATCGCCAAGTTGGCGTCCCTTTCGGCGACTAATTTTAGTCGCAAATTTGTCTATATATCTCTAATTTGGCGAGAAACTTTGCGCCATTTGGCGACAGAACAGATATATAGACAGGCATTTTAAATAACGAAAGAACAAATAAATTAGTAAAAAATGAAGTGTCCCTTATTAAGATCAGACCTTAAACTGCCTGTTCTTTATTGGGAAATTTTGATTTCCAAATACATTATAAAATAAGATATTTCGATTATCATGCAAATATTATAAATTTCAGTTAATTATTTAGCTTATTTTAGATTAAAATTTACTTACTGTTTTTATGAACGACCTCTATAAAGACACAACGGTCCGAAAATGAATATGAAGGAGGTATCGATTGTCTTTGACACTATCTGCACAAGTCAAGGAGACAAAGACAAATTGCCAGGTATATGGTTCAATTTGTTAGCCCGAGTAAGATATAGGCTGATAACCTTAATAACTCCTTAACGGTCGCATTAAATTACGATTTGAAAATACAAATTGCTTATTGCCAACATTTTTTTGAAAAAGAAAAATTCACTTTATTTAGTGACAGTTAACATGATACCATGATAAAGTTGATAATAGTCAGGAGGGATAATTATGACCACTTTTTACATTTTAAACATTTTTATTATTTATTTATTTATTTATTTATTTATTTATTTTGCTTATTTCTATTTGGAAAAGAGGTGTTTTAGTACATAGTAAGTAACTTTGATCCTTTAAGAACACATTTTAAATGTTTTAATTATCATAGCTGTTTTTATTTTAAAGTTAAAAGGATGGTTATAATTACCCCACCAAAAACTCACAATCACATAAGTTTGGGGTAATTAAGACCACTAGTGGGGAAATTATGACCACTATAACTTCTCTTTATACTTGCCAATACACATTTATTTGGGGTAATTGTGACCAATTTGAACTCCAATGTGACAAATTCGTTTATAAAATATTTTATATACTTAGTTTCAAATTGTTATTCGGATCTCAAAAAGGCTTCAGACTTGTAATAAAGAATATCTAAGAAAAAATATACAGTATGAGGTTAATATCTAAGCTTGAAACAAAATTTTACCATACACAGTTTTCTCCAATATGACGGCGGTCATAATTAACACCTGGTCATAATTATCCCACCTGACACTACACAATTTTATAAAACTTGTGGGAATCAAACAATCTGAATAAAAGAAACAGCCCGTGAATATCACGGGAACGAGAATTAACGGGTTAAGAGAACGCCTTTATTTCAGGGCTGCCACAGGCGACTATTTTTTAATTTTACCTTACATCACTTTTTCAAAACAAAAATTATTGGCATACTGTTCGAGAACATTTGCAAAAGAAATATACTACAAAATCTGCTTTTTTAAAATATTCGTGCGAATAGATTAGAAAAGTAGTCGCATGTGTAAGCTCTGTTATTTAGTACAAGTGTCTTATTTTATTATTTTGAAGACGATTTGCTTCTTTGAAGTATGATTTGTTTAGTATTGTTAAGCGTTTATATATAATGTATTTCTGATATTTCCATCATCAAGAATTTATTATACTTTTTTAATCTTTGGTTAAGTTTAACCCCCTTAATTTTCGCTCCCGTGATATTCACGGGTTGTTTCTTATATTGAGATTGTTTGATTTCCTCCAGTTTTATAAAATAGAGTAATTGGCTTTATTCTGGTATCATTTTACCTGTCATTAGATAAAGTGAATATTTCTTTTTCAAAAAAGTGGTGCCAATAAGCAATTTGAATTTTTAAACCGTAATGTAATGCGACCGTTAAGGGGTTAAAGATGCACACAGTGAATGATTTTGCTAACCGAATGAATCATTGGGCTTGCGCGAAAGCATAGCTTCCAACCTTTGTTTTTTTTTAATTCAATTTCTACTAGAAATTTTTTACCGAACTTTTTTACTTATTTTAATTAGAATTAATTTAGGAAAACTATAAAAATATAAAATTTCATTTTTCATCCAACTTTCTAGTGGCAAGTGATTAAAAATATATAGAAATGTTGGAATCTATGTTTTTAAGCATGCGCAAATGATTCATTCGATAGTAGAATCCTTCATCGTACCTATCTCTAGTTACGCTACTTGTTCTTTAAAATGTTTCGATAATAATATTATTCTGTTTTTGAGTTTTTTGACTGAGACACGCAAAATGCCCTAGTGATTGTTAAAATCCTTAGTAAAAATAAATAAATTTTAAAATATGCTTAACCCCTTGAGGACCAGCGACCGGTATACGTGCTACTTAGGGTGCTCAGAATCCTTCATTATTCCCACGAGTTATTTTTATAGTAAAATTCACCATACTTAATAAGAGCATTTTCGCGATTAAATTACAGAAAATCTTCTGTTTCGAAAAATTGGTGATAAAGGATTAAAAATTAAGCAGTAGACTTTCGTCGCAAAGGTGTTACCCCATTCAGAGTTTGTACGGGTACCGTTATTTTCAAGGACAAATATCAGCATTTTTTTTAATAGAAAAATAAATCTAGTTTAAGCGGATGAAATATCGCCTTAATTAAGAAGAGATTTTTCCATAAGAAAATATTGGTACCGAATAATTTCTTAGTCGCGAAATTCAAGGAGTAGTACGAACCATGCCATTAGAAACTGCCGTTGCGTTCTCGCAACATTATATTTGTGATTTTTTAAATTCAATTGATACCAGTAAAATTGAGAATTTTAATTTGCTTTGTTCATTGAACAGATTTCATTCATTCATAAAGTAAAAGTAAGTGTTTAACAAAAAGTGGTGTGAAATGAATAAAATTCCTGTTAAACATGCTGGTCCTTAACGCTCTCGCCACTGAATTTTTTTTCCAATTATGGGAAAAATTACTTTTACGCTAACAAAATTAAAAGTAGCTATCGAAATCACAGAAATTACAGTTTACTGAAATTTAACGAATGTGTTCTTTACAGAAACCTAACGAATGTAGTTATGTTGCGTGTTTTCATATTAAATTGGCTAAGGAAGATTTTTTAAGACGTTTGGAAAATGCCGTATTACAACCAGATTAAAGGAACATAAAAAATTTAGTAGTATTTTTCATCTTTTATCATAAATTACTAATTCGGAAAAGCAGTCCCTAATTTAAATTTAAAGAGTGAAACATATGTTTGAATTAAAGGAAACACCAACGGTTTACTAATAATTAATAAAACTTTTATTATTATTATTATTATTAAATGCTGAAACATAAGTAAATTCATAATATTAAATGTACCGGCATGTGCTATCACTATTAGGTGCTGGAATAAACAAAAATAATTTTTTTCTTTCAAGTATTGCAATTCGAAGTAGGAGCCTCATATGAGGCTCAGGGTGACGAGAGGGTTAATGAGTTAATAAATATACCTTCTCAGATATGGATATTGTACTAAAGAAAATAACATATTTTTCCAATCTTCTGAAAGAGTCAATGTTATTACATAGAGTATTTTGCAATTCAAAAGCACGCACACATATCTCATGCAGTTTTAATCCAATTACCAGTATATGAACTTTATAGTTAGAAAGCTTCTTAATTAAACTTGTTAAAAATTTACGAAAATTTTGAATCTCTAAAGTAGCGCTCAATAAGAAATTAATATATATATATATATATATATATATTTATATATTGTATGTAAGGGAAAAAAATAATCGAAAGGTTAATTTAGTTGTAAGTAAGTTGTAAGTTGTTTAGTTGTAAGTTTGTAATATGCATCATTGTTAACTACTCTTCTTACAAACTGTTTTAACTTATAACAATAAGTATCATAATCACTTATAACGAAACAGACTAATCTAAAAAATGCTATAAAAGGAATAAAATACCTTTATTTAGATTGACGAACGTTTCATCACACAAATGGCGACATTTTCAAAATCCTTCATGATAGAAATATTTTCGCATTTTTTTAAAGAAAGGAGTTTCTCAATCAAGTTTCAGGAGGATTTCATTAGGAGAACCACCGATTTGGCCAGATTATACAGCAAAGAACCTTTACGGATCGATTTTTAAAATAGCAGAATAATATATCCGTCAAGATTTTATGTACCTTCCATTATCCGGGAATCAATAGAGGTGTTTTTACGCAATGAGAATATTTGCAATGATTCAGTGTCAATTGAGTTATCTAAAATTTAGAAAGAGGTATGTGCTGCTTTAGTAACAATAGTGAAAATTAATCCACTCTCACAAATATCCAATTTCATTTTATTTTATGTTTCCACTGATTTTCATTATGCATGAGGTTTCATGACATACTTTATCAAGTTATTGTTTAAAAAATTTTTTCGAAAATATTTCTATCGTGAGCAATTTCGAAAATGTCGCCATGAAACATTCGTCAATCTAAATAAATGTATTTTGCCACTTTTATAGCATTTCATAGATTAGTATGTGTTAACTTGTTGAAATATTTTTAATGATTCTATTAACAATTAATAGAATACAGAAAGTAATAAGCGTATTGAATTATAAAATCTGCATATTTATTCTTACATTAATTTCCAACAGAAATTGATTCAACAGAAATTAATTTATATATATTACGTGAAATATATGCACTTAAAAATCTGGGATTTATATGAAATATTTCCTATGTTTTTGAGTCATGAATGAAATCTCATAAAGAATTTCGTTAACCTCATAATATTTCTACAAAGGTATCAAATACTTTTAGATGGTTTTACTACAGCTTTTTTAAACCTTAAGTACTTAGGATATTAATTACATTTTGTATCATCCCTTAAACGTTATATTTCTCAGTTTGTTCTCTGTTACAAAATATGCTATATACTACACCGCGTCCCAAAAATTTAGACAATCAATAAAATTTGCATTAGCCTAAAAAGTAATAAGGTAGAATTAAAATTCGTGAGATAGGTAATAAATAAACGCAGTTTTGCTGATATACACATATAAATTATGATCAAAGGTGTGAAATTATAAAATATACATTAAATTATATAAAAATGTGCTGTCCGAAAAGTATAGACACCTGTAATTTATTTTGTTTTTACATTTGTAAAAGTAACTAAAAACTTACTTTTAATATTTAATTGTATTGCCACGACACTTTATAACATCAAATACACGTTGTTCCATAGTTTTAACTAAGAATTGCATTACAGAAGGAGGTCTTTCATAACACGCTTTGTCAATTGCAGGGGTCGCATTATATAGGGAAAATTTTATTGTTCCTACCAGAACCCTTAATAAGTTACCTTCATGATCATTTGATTTAACATATTCTAAAGAAAGGTGTGATGAAGATATTATTTTCAAAATAGTGGTAGGAACAATAAAAGTTTCCCTATAGAATGCGACACCTGCAATTGTAATTTTTAAGTCATTTACATACGTAAATTGCTTTCCATTTTCATATATTTTACGAGAAAAGATCCCCATATGTTCTCCATGGGATTCAAATCTGGACTAAGTGCTGGCCAGTCTAATAGTGTGATGTTGTTTTGCCTAAACCATGTTTTCGATGATCTGGAGGTATGGATGGATGCCCCATCTTGTTGGAAAACACAGTCCGGTTCCGCTAGAAAATCCAAATTACTTGATGATACAATGTTATTAAAATTGGCTTCAGTTGATAATTTATCTGTGCGTTAAATTGCATCAATTTCCAGAATTTCAAAAAGTACTGTACACAGAAGAACCAAAGCTTCAACAAATATTGTTTACAGGAGAATGAAAGCAGAACCTTGATTAAAGCAGAGTCATAAAGATGTACAGTCGTGGAAAAAAAAGTAAACACTCCCTACTAACTCCTCAACAAATTATCGTAGAAGAAAGTTACTGGTACCAAACGATTGGAAATAAAGTCTACTTTTAAATGATTTATATAAAATTTGCTTAGGGGGGCATCTACATATTAAAAGGAACCGTAACTTTGTTTTTTTCAATAGCAGTACACAATTCTGACAGCATAAATGAACTCTACACTCTTCAATTAGCCTAAAAACAAATTTTTATGCAATTCGTACCATAATTTTCTCAGAAATTAATTATTTTAAAACGAGCGTTTTTTAAGCGCTGTATCCAAATTGAAGTTCGGAACTCGATTGTTAATCGAGAGAGCCCTCATCTTGATCAAGGCACCTTAAGAAGTCAATGAAGCCTGCTAGATTACACGACAGCAAAAGAAATTTCAAAATATCTAGTCACTCCTACTAAAGACAGCCCCTTAAACCATCATTTTGCCGTTTTTTAAGCATAATTTGAAAACTACTTGGAAGAAAAATGTGAAATTTTGGATTTCCATAAAGCAGGACTTAATAAATAAAATTCCATCAAAAAATTGTAGGTTGCAATTCATAATTTTTTCAAGTATTAATTTCATAAATGATAATTCATATCATAAAGTTATAAAAATTGCAATTTCAGCGTATTTATGTTTGGGTATATTAGTATTATTGCTACACAAAAAATTAGCACATTAGGAGCATAATTTCTGGAGATATAAATAAAAATATGAAAATGTAATTTAACGTTAGAAACACTAAATTTTGAATGTTTATAATTCAAAAACTTATCTTTCAAATGACTTGAAATTCGGTGTCTAGGCATAGTTTGAACTGAAGATTTGAAATATCTCGTTAAAAATGGGCATAGTCATTAAAAAAATGAAGTTTGGATTCATTTTAATATGTAGATGCCCCCTAAGCAACTTTTATATATATCATATAAAGTAAACTTCATTTTCAATCGTTCGGTACAAGTAACTTTCTTCTACGATAATTTGTTGAGGAATTAGTAGGGGGTGTTTACTTTTTTTTTCCACGACTGTACGTCTAAATTTGGCTAGAAAGCATATGTCATACGGTGAAAAATGGATTTGCGTCATTTTCAGTTAAGAAAAGAAATAGAATTCAGACGGCCCTGATGGTCATAAATTTTACTGGCATGACCTAATAAAAGAACCCAAGGACTGTTTCAGCAGGAAATAAAGTGGAAGATCCGTAATGACCTGGGGAGGGTTTTCTTTCAACGGCCAAACGTTCCTAGAATTTATGGACTGAAAAATAAAAATCAGAGAATTATCAGGATATTTTACGTACCAATTTACTGCCAATTATGGATTTGCATGCAGTACCGGACTGTGTTTTCCAACAACATGGGACATCCTTCCATACCTCCACATCATCGAAAACATGGTTTAGGCGAAACAAGATCACACTATTAGATTGGCCAGCACTTAGTTCAGATTTGAGACCCAAGGAGAACATATGGGTGATCTTATCTCGTTAAATATATGAAAATGGAAAGCAATATACATGTGTAAATGACTTAAAAATCGCAATTGATAAATCGTGGTATGAAATACCTCCTTCTGTAATGCAATGCTTAGTTAATTCTATGGAACAACGTATATTTGATGTTATAAATTGTCGTGGCACTACAATTATATATTAAAAGTAAGTTTTTAGTTACTTTTAAAAATACAACACCAAAGAAAAATGCAGGTGTCTTACTTTTGGGACAGCCCATTTTTATATAATTTAGTGCATATTATATAATTTCAAACCTTTTATCATAATTTATATGTGTATATCAGCAAAACTGCTTTTATTTGTTACATATCTCACGAATTTTAATTGTACCATATTAATTTTTATGTTAATGTAAATTTTATTGATTGTCTAAATTTATGGGACGCGGTGTATACATAATATTTATATGTATATTTATATATATACTATACATAAATCTTAAATCTAATTTTCAAGATTGTTTTTGTTGAATTCCTAGCTACTATAGTGGATTGTTTAAATACTTTTGTATCCATGTTTTCCCTTTCACGTTTTCCCAATGTGATACAGAATGCCTTCTTGAGAAGCTTAACTAAAATGATAATGTTAAGCATTAGAAACATTCTTACTATTTTCAGTTAAATAAATTACTTGATCAATTCACTTTCTGAGAAAATTGTATTTGTTATCGTACTGAAAAAGATCAATATCGGTCTTATCTTCTAATATTGTCAACATTGTTTGGATAGAACAATTTACAATTCAAATATCGCAAACAGATAATTCAAACAAATTGTTTTCACTTTTTAGTAATCCTACGCTATAAATACAAAATACATGAAATAAGGATTAAAATTATGCATACTAATAATCTTGAAATATCATTTTAGATGAGATTAATTATTTAAACTATATCTCCGAGCAAAACAATAAAAACATCATTGCTATCAATTTAACCCTAGAACGCTCCTCGTTCCGTACCTACGAATTAGTCCCTCGGGTCTAAAAAGACCCATGCATGTATCGTGCTTAAATTTGGCAGTCTACAGGTAATAAATTTATTATTTTAATAACTGTTGAAACACAAAATAAATTATGACAGTAAAAAGATGAAATAAAAGTACAAAGTACTTACAAATTCTTGTTTACAGGTATATCCAAAAATCGCAAATTAATATTTCTATTATTTAAAAGTAATTATCCTTTATAACAGTTATGACAAACTGTATTCAAATGCTTTTTGCATGTAAAGCAGTGGCATGTTACACACTTAAATGTACATTTATTGTCTGTTTTTTCGCATAGGTGACAACTTCCTTGTTTCTTAGCAATTTCCAATTCAGCTGAAGTGCTAGCAATTTCTTTGTGGATTCGCTTTGCACTTTCAACCACCTGTTTTGCTCCTTGCCCTCTTGGAAGATTACTCTAGTCTCCATATGCTTTTTTACCCAAGTTTTCCAAAAAAATTCTTCGTCTATAAGGACAGTCATTCTTCCATTATTTATTTATTTTGCAATAAAGTACAAAAGCGTTATATGAAAATGTCTAAAATATTGCAAAATATAACAAATGGCCAACGGTTTGTCTTTCTTTTTGTTGTGTAAGTAGCTACCATTTTGTCCATCGTATCAACTGCTCCCTTAGTTTTATTGTAATCAATGATGATCTCTGGTTTTCTTTGAATAATTTGTTCAATTGTCTTATTTTCATGCAATGTGCTTTGAAGAACAACACATTCATTTTTTAATGTAAGGCACAAGCGTTGTATCTTTAGCAAACGGAAATGTTGAACTGTATCTTTCTTCTCCTTTTGTTTCTAAAATTTCTGCAGGGATAGATGAATTATTTTTTCTTATTGTACCAATCATGGTTAAATTTCTTTTGAGCAACATTTGACCTAAATCATAAGATGTAAAGAAATTGTCACAAGTTATAGTATGTCCTCGTAAACCATATGATAAGTCCAAAATTACACTCAATCCTTGGTTTTGTTTCGGGCACATTTCCTGGTTGTTTTCCTAAATATGGCTGTATATTCTACACATAGCAAAAGTCATTATCACAGAAAATCCATAATTTTATACCATATTTAGCAGGTTTGCTAGGCATGTACTGCCTAAAAGGGCGCTTGCCTCTAAAATCAATAAGTTGATCATCCACCGTTACATATACTTCTTAATTGAAAAGATTGGGTAAAATTTCTGCCCATTTCTACCATAATTCTCGAATTCCGGCAAATTTGTCATTTGATCTTCTCCTTTGTCGAGTTTCCCCAGTCACCAAATCGTATTACTCTTGATATTATTTTGAATTTATTTAGAGACATTGTAGCTCTAAAGAAATGTCTTCCCTTGAATTCATCCCATAGACTTGTTGTTAATTCATTGCTTGATTTGTACATACCTTCGAGTAATAAAAGGCCTATGTATGCATCCAAATTTACGATATTTAGATGTGTCCAGTTTTCTTTATATGCACGTTTACGTTCTAAATTTGTATAATTTATGATCGTGGTTTTCAAATTATGGGGGAAAAGCGGCTCAAAAGCGCTATATTCGTCTTCTATTCGTGCTGTTGAAAATCAGATTTGGTTAGTTTCAAAATATTACTGCTTTCTAATCGACAAACACTCGGATATGGCTTTGCATGCTACGTTATTTTCCAACCGCTGGACTGCATTATCTCAGGTACTTGATGTATAGTATCTATTTCTTCATCACATGAAGAATAATTATCAATAGATACAAGATCCTCTTCCCCCGATACAACTTCATCCGCATCAGATACATTTCCATACGTATAGCCTTCCATGAAAGCGAAATAAAACTTTCATATAATGAATAAAAATGCACTAACGTTCTCCTCAAATAAATATTCGAACTGATTCTAAAAATTAAACTTTTTTCTTCCAGCTGAGAGAAAAAAACAAATAAACTCTATGACTTGTTTGGTGCCAGATGTCTCACAACTTCATTCCCTCCCCCAAAATTCTACCCTTCTCCCCCTTACCTTTTTTGCAACTGTATAGCAGAAATAAAACAATATCAGTGTATTTTAACAACTATGTGGATGTATTTTTATGCTTGGACAAAATAAACCCGAGGAACAGATTAAGTTTTTTTTTTTTTTTTTTTTTTTTTTTTTTGCTGTGTAAAAACTAAAAGTTCCTTTAATTTAAAATTTTAGTATGTGTTAGTTAAAAACAAATCAGAAAAGTCATGAAATATCCAAAATTTCTTATGAGTAGTTTTTGAGTAACACAAGCTGAAACATGTGTATGGGTCTAAAAAGACCCGAGGGTTAACTAGGGTTCTAATGTTAACAAATACAGTAGATCCTCGATTAACAAAGCTTCGAATAATCTAGGTTTCTGTTAACTCAGACAATAACAAAGTCAGATTTTTTTGTATGTGTGAATGAGCGTTGAAAATAATCACACTTTTTAAAATAGCAATTAAAGCCTTTGTGCAGGAATATTGAAATGCAGTAAACCAACGTTTAAAATGCACAAATAATGCGTGAAAAAGCAGCAAATAGCTGTTTCGAATCTACAGCAAGATTCTTCTTTAGTGCAAGAGAGGGAAAAAAGGAACAGCGTGCAAGAAAAAGCAAGGCTGCGCAAAATGATAGACAGAGACGCGCTGCCTTACATACCCTATGCGGGTAGCGAAAGCGCCAGAAACAACCAATGAGAGAGAAGCAGTGGAAACGACTGGGTGGACAAGTAGCGACATCTACCGGAAAAGGAGAGAAAATGAAACCAAAAAAGAGGAAATTAAATTAATGTTTTCCAAATACTTGGAAAATCTGGAGTACTAGATAAGTCATTGACTAAAGAGTGAGAATTTTTAATGATGTGGTAAGCTTCCCAAAAATCAAGTCAAGGTTAGAAGAACATTTTTGGATAATGGTGGCTGAGGAAAAATCGAACCTATGTCGAGAAGACCAAGAATGTTGAGCAATAGAAGAACGTTTGAGCTCCTGATTTTTAACATAACCTTCATGCTCTTTTAAACGAAATCTAAGAGCACGTTTAGTCTGCCAATATAAGAAAGGCCACATTGGCAAGAGATTCGGTAAATACCCCAGTTATCTAGGCGATCAATGGGGTGTTTGAGATTTGAAAAAGTGATTTTATTAACAGGAGAAAAAATAACATTAAAATCAAACCTTCTTAAGATTTTTGCAACTTGCTGACTGATTTTAGGAAAAAATGGTAACACAACTGAAATATTAGAATTGGAATTAGAATGCTTTTGAGAATGGACGGATTTCGTCAATTTCTTATAAATAGAATCAATAATATTAGAGGAATAACCACGATCAACAGCAATAGCTTTGAGGTAATTAACTTCAGCACTAAGTAACTGAGGAGTGGAACAAACATTGGTAGCCCGAAAAACAAAAGTATTGAAAGCAGCGAATTTCTGGTTAGGGGGATGAGAAGAATGCCTGTGAGGTGGAAGACTGACAGCAAAAGGTTTACGAAAGACGGTAGTCTGAAAGCCATTATCACAACGAATAACAAGGACATCGAGGAAAGAAAGACAGTTATTGGTCTCAATTTCAGAGGTAAATTGAATGCAGGGATCAATGGAATTCATAATAGAGAGAATATGATTAATATCCGAATTTATTTCAACCAGGACATAAACATCATCAACATAACGAACATAGAACGGAAATTTTAAAATTTCAAAAAGTTTGACCTCAAAATAGTGCATATAAATATCGCATAAAATTGGACTAAGAGGATTACCCATAGCCAAACCATCAATCATGCGGAAGAAATTACCATTGAAAACAAAAGTATTTTGTGACAAGCAAGCGCGAGTGAGAAGGATAAGTTCCCCGATTTCAAAATAAGAGAAATGGAATTCACAAAGCCTGTTCTTGAGGCAATCCAAATCCCCCTCAACCGGAACGTTTGTAAATAATGATTTCTCATCCCCCTAACCAGAAATTCACTGCTTTCAATACTTTTGTTTTTCGGGCTACCAATGTTTGTTCCACTCCTCAGTTACTTAGTGCTGAACTTAATTACCTGAAAGCTATTGCTGTTGATCGTGGTTATTCCTCTAATATTATTGATTCTATTTATAAGAAATTGACGAAATTCGTCCATTCTGAAAAGCATTCTAATTCCAATTCTAATATTTCAGTTGTGTTACCATTTTTTCCTAAAATCAGTCAGCAAGTTGCAAAAATCTTAAGAAGGTTTGATTTTAATGTTATTTTTTCTCCCGTTAATAAAACCACTTTTTCAAATCTCAAACACCCCATTGATCGCCTAGATAACTGGGGTATTTACCAAATCTCTTGCCAATGTGGCCTTTCTTCTATTGGCCAGACTAAACGTGCTCTTAGATTTCGTTTAAAAGAGCATGAAGGTTATGTTAAAAATCAGGAGCTCAAACGTTCTTCTATTGCTCAAAATTCTTGGTCTTCTCAACATAGGTTCGATTTTTCCTCAGCCACCATTATCCAAAAATGTTCTTCTAACCTTGATCTTGATTTTTGGGAAGCTTACCACATCATTAAAAATTCTCACTCTTTAGTCAATGACTTATCTAGTACTCCAGATTTTCCAAGTATTTGGAAAACATTAATTTAATTTCCTCTTTTTTGGTTTCATTTTCTCTACTTCTCCGGTAGATGTCGCTACTTGTCCACCCAGTCGTTTCCACTGCTTCTCTCTCATTGGTTGTTTCTGGCGCTTTCGCTACCCGCATAGGGTATATAAGGCAGCGCGTCTGTCTATCATTTCGCTCAGCCTTGCTTTTTCTAGCACGCTGTTCCTTTTTTCCCTCTCTTGCACTGAAAAAGAATCTCGCTGTAGATTCGAAACAGCTGTTTGCTGCTTTGTCACGCATTATTTGTGCATTTTAAACGTTGGTTTACTGCATTTCAATATTCCTGCACAAAGGCTTTAATTGCTATTTTAATGTATTCAGCTTTAACGGGCCTTTATTCCTCTGTGATTTCTTTCTTTTTTTCTTTTTCTCTTTTTTTTTCCCGCAATGTCTGAAATCAATAGGTTTTGTAATTTACGATTAAAAAAGTACAGGTTTTTGGAACACTTATATTTCCTACTTGACTGTAGGCGTAAGAAGGTTATTCCTAATTTCATTTCTATACGTTGTAATTTATCTTCTTCTAACAGAATTGACAAGGTCTTATTTCGTTCTAAATTAGCTCTTTTAAGAGCTTTGATTCAAGAGACTCGCCATAAAATTGCTCATATAGAGCGCGAGTTATATTCCTTACATATCAGCCTCGCTAATTCTACACCTGATTTTGAGTCAATAGACAGAAGGTCATGGAGTAGAGTTCTCACAGCTTCTTCTGCTCATTGTTCGGTTTTAAAGAAGAAATTTAATGAACTTTGTAAAAGTCCTGTCGTTAATAACCCCAGCAATTTGCCTGTTGTTAACCAAAATGTTGTCAATCTTTCTAGTGTTTCTTTAAGTGACAATCAGCTCGATGCTCTCAAATTGAATAACAATTTTTCTGTCTCTGCTATTCCTTCTTTACCTAATCTAATTGCTTCTATTGAAAGGGCCTTTAAGCATAGCGCTCTATCTTCTTCTCAAAAAGAGTCCATCAGGCATCTCATTGCCAATACTGTTGATTTCAGTTCTAATGTTTATAAGCCCAATCTTAAAATTCCAGTTAAACAATGTCTGAAAAATTTGCGTTCTGATCCAAACTTAATCATTACTAAGGCTGGCAAAGGTGGTCAGATTGTTCTTCTCGACAAATCTTCGTATTTGGAAAAATCCCATAAATTAATTAAAGATGGTCCTTATGTGGACATCCGCAAAGATCCTTCCACTAGTGAAATTAATTCTATTAAGTCTGCCATCAAGTCTTCTTCCATTATTCCTGCTAACTTTAAGAAGTCTCTTATTCCATCTATTGCGCATTGTGCCAGGTTTTATGCTTTATATAAGGTTCATAAACCTGACATTCCTTTTAGACCTATTGTCTCTAGTATCGGTACAGCTTCTTATAAGCTTGCCAAATATTTAGTTTCTGTTTTTTCCCCACTTTTGAGCAGTAACTGTTTCACTGTTAAGAATTCTTTTGATTTTGTTAAAAAACTCCATAATTTTAAGCCGCAGGGTCACATGATGGTTTCTTTTGATGTTAAATCATTATTTACAAACGTTCCGGTTGAGGGGGCTTTGGATTGCCTCAAGAACAGGCTTTGTGAATTCCATTTCTCTTATTTTGAAATCGGGGAACTTATCCTTCTCACTCGCGCTTGCTTGTCACAAAATACTTTTGTTTTCAATGGTAATTTCTTCTGCATGATTGATGGTTTGGCTATGGGTAATCCTCTTAGTCCAATTTTATGCGATATTTATATGCACTATTTTGAGGTCAAACTTTTTGAAATTTTAAAATTTCCGTTCTATGTTCGTTATGCTGATGAAGTTTATGTCCTGGTTGAAATAAATTCGGATATTAATAATATTCTCTCTATTATGAATTCCATTGATCCCTGCATTCAATTTACCTCTGAAATTGAGACCAATAACTGTCTTTCTTTCCTCGATGTCCTTGTTATTCGTTGTGATAATGGCTTTCAGACTACCGTCTTTCGTAAACCTTTTGCTGTCAGTCTTCCACCTCACAGGCATTCTTCTCATCCCCCTAACCAGAAATTCGCTGCTTTCAATACTTTTGTTTTTCGGGCTACCAATGTTTGTTCCACTCCTCAGTTACTTAGTGCTGAACTTAATTACCTCAAAGCTATTGCTGTTGATCGTGGTTATTCCTCTAATATTGATTCTATTTATAAGAAATTGACGAAATCCGTCCATTCTCAAAAGCATTCTAATTCCAATTCTAATATTTCAGTTGTGTTACCATTTTTTTCCTAAAATCAGTCAGCAAGTTGCTAAAATCTTAAGAAGGTTTGATTTTAATGTTATTTTTTCTCCTGTTAATAAAATCACTTTTTCAAATCTCAAACACCCCATTGATCGCCTAGATAACTGGGGTATTTACCAAATCTCTTGCCAATGTGTCCTTTCTTATATTGGCCAGACTAAACGTGCTCTTAGATTTCGTTTAAAAGAGCATGAAGGTTATGTTAAAAATCAGGAGCTCAAACGTTCTTCTATTGCTCAACATTCTTGGTCTTCTCAACATAGGTTCGATTTTTCCTCAGCCACCATTATCCAAAAATGTTCTTCTAACCTTGACTTGATTTTTGGGAAGCTTACCACATCATTAAAAATTCTCACTCTTTAGTCAATGACTTATCTAGTACTCCAGATTTTCCAAGTATTTGGAAAACATTAATTTAATTTCCTCTTTTTTGGTTTCATTTTCTCTCCTTTTCCGGTAGATGTCGCTACTTGTCCACCCAGTCGTTTCCACTGCTTCTCTCTCATTGGTTGTTTCTGGCGCTTTCGCTACCCGCATAGGGTATATAAGGCAGCGCGTCTGTCTATCATTTCGCTCAGCCTTGCTTTTTCTAGCACGCTGTTCCTTTTTTCCCTCTCTTGCACTGAAAAAGAATCTCGCTGTAGATTCGAAACAGCTGTTTGCTGCTTTGTCACGCATTATTTGTGCATTTTAAACGTTGGTTTACTGCATTTCAATATTCCTGCACAAAGGCTTTAATTGCTATTTTAATGTATTCAGCTTTAACGGGCCTTTATTCCTCTGTGATTTCTTTCTTTTTTTCTTTTTCTCTTTTTTTTTCCCGCAATGTCTGAAATCAATAGGTTTTGTAATTTACGATTAAAAAAGTACAGGTTTTTGGAACACTTATATTTCCTACTTGACTGTAGGCGTAAGAAGGTTATTCCTAATTTCATTTCTATACGTTGTAATTTATCTTCTTCTAACAGAATTGACAAGGTCTTATTTCGTTCTAAATTAGCTCTTTTAAGAGCTTTGATTCAAGAGACTCGCCATAAAATTGCTCATATAGAGCGCGAGTTATATTCCTTACATATCAGCCTCGCTAATTCTACACCTGATTTTGAGTCAATAGACAGAAGGTCATGGAGTAGAGTTCTCACAGCTTCTTCTGCTCATTGTTCGGTTTTAAAGAAGAAATTTAATGAACTTTGTAAAAGTCCTGTCGTTAATAACCCCAGCAATTTGCCTGTTGTTAACCAAAATGTTGTCAATCTTTCTAGTGTTTCTTTAAGTGACAATCAGCTCGATGCTCTCAAATTGAATAACAATTTTTCTGTCTCTGCTATTCCTTCTTTACCTAATCTAATTGCTTCTATTGAAAGGGCCTTTAAGCATAGCGCTCTATCTTCTTCTCAAAAAGAGTCCATCAGGCATCTCATTGCCAATACTGTTGATTTCAGTTCTAATGTTTATAAGCCCAATCTTAAAATTCCAGTTAAACAATGTCTGAAAAATTTGCGTTCTGATCCAAACTTAATCATTACTAAGGCTGGCAAAGGTGGTCAGATTGTTCTTCTCGACAAATCTTCGTATTTGGAAAAATCCCATAAATTAATTAAAGATGGTCCTTATGTGGACATCCGCAAAGATCCTTCCACTAGTGAAATTAATTCTATTAAGTCTGCCATCAAGTCTTCTTCCATTATTCCTGCTAACTTTAAGAAGTCTCTTATTCCATCTATTGCGCATTGTGCCAGGTTTTATGCTTTATATAAGGTTCATAAACCTGACATTCCTTTTAGACCTATTGTCTCTAGTATCGGTACAGCTTCTTATAAGCTTGCCAAATATTTAGTTTCTGTTTTTTCCCCACTTTTGAGCAGTAACTGTTTCACTGTTAAGAATTCTTTTGATTTTGTTAAAAAACTCCATAATTTTAAGCCGCAGGGTCACATGATGGTTTCTTTTGATGTTAAATCATTATTTACAAACGTTCCGGTTGAGGGGGCTTTGGATTGCCTCAAGAACAGGCTTTGTGAATTCCATTTCTCTTATTTTGAAATCGGGGAACTTATCCTTCTCACTCGCGCTTGCTTGTCACAAAATACTTTTGTTTTCAATGGTAATTTCTTCTGCATGATTGATGGTTTGGCTATGGGTAATCCTCTTAGTCCAATTTTATGCGATATTTATATGCACTATTTTGAGGTCAAACTTTTTGAAATTTTAAAATTTCCGTTCTATGTTCGTTATGCTGATGAAGTTTATGTCCTGGTTGAAATAAATTCGGATATTAATAATATTCTCTCTATTATGAATTCCATTGATCCCTGCATTCAATTTACCTCTGAAATTGAGACCAATAACTGTCTTTCTTTCCTCGATGTCCTTGTTATTCGTTGTGATAATGGCTTTCAGACTACCGTCTTTCGTAAACCTTTTGCTGTCAGTCTTCCACCTCACAGGCATTCTTCTCATCCCCCTAACCAGAAATTCGCTGCTTTCAATACTTTTGTTTTTCGGGCTACCAATGTTTGTTCCACTCCTCAGTTACTTAGTGCTGAACTTAATTACCTCAAAGCTATTGCTGTTGATCGTGGTTATTCCTCTAATATTGATTCTATTTATAAGAAATTGACGAAATCCGTCCATTCTCAAAAGCATTCTAATTCCAATTCTAATATTTCAGTTGTGTTACCATTTTTTTCCTAAAATCAGTCAGCAAGTTGCTAAAATCTTAAGAAGGTTTGATTTTAATGTTATTTTTTCTCCTGTTAATAAAATCACTTTTTCAAATCTCAAACACCCCATTGATCGCCTAGATAACTGGGGTATTTACCAAATCTCTTGCCAATGTGTCCTTTCTTATATTGGCCAGACTAAACGTGCTCTTAGATTTCGTTTAAAAGAGCATGAAGGTTATGTTAAAAATCAGGAGCTCAAACGTTCTTCTATTGCTCAACATTCTTGGTCTTCTCAACATAGGTTCGATTTTTCCTCAGCCACCATTATCCAAAAATGTTCTTCTAACCTTGACTTGATTTTTGGGAAGCTTACCACATCATTAAAAATTCTCACTCTTTAGTCAATGACTTATCTAGTACTCCAGATTTTCCAAGTATTTGGAAAACATTAATTTAATTTCCTCTTTTTTGGTTTCATTTTCTCTCCTTTTCCGGTAGATGTCGCTACTTGTCCACCCAGTCGTTTCCACTGCTTCTCTCTCATTGGTTGTTTCTGGCGCTTTCGCTACCCGCATAGGGTATATAAGGCAGCGCGTCTCTGTCTATCATTTTGCTCAGCCTTGCTTTTTCTAGCACGCTGTTCCTTTTTTTCCTCTCTTGCACTGAAGAAGAATCTCGCTGTAGATTCGAAACAGCTGTTTGCTGCTTTTTCTCGCATTATTTGTGCATTTTAAACGTTGGTTTACTGCATTTCAATCACACTTTTTATTTCACTGTCCATGCTACAGGCTCTTCTGGCCCCCAAAATACTCAAATTCCAAGAAACGTTGCGCCTTTATAAGTCAACAGCGAATAATGCCCTATTGTTCACCAGTTGCAATATGTTGTCGGACAATTACAGCCCCGTCCCCACTTCATTGGCGATTCTCACAGTAGACATTTATGTTTCCTGACATTCTTTTGTTTGCCCTTTCTTTCGCGAATCCCCTGTTTTGTTATGAGCTTTTTCTTTAATCATTTCCCGCCTGATCATCGTGCAAGTAGCAAGTAGTTCATTTTTAAAAGACAGAACTAAAAAAAGAGAGTTGTTGTTTCGATCGGTCAAAAGCTTAATGCTATTAAAAGAATTAACAACTGTGAAAGTTTAAAAAAAAAACTTCTCTTGAATTTGGAGTTGGTGAAACCACAGTAGGCGATTGAGGAACTAACAAAGCTCAAATAGAGGCTTTATGTTCAAAGATGGATTCGTTAAAGGCCTTAGAAAAATGGTCAACGTTAAAAAAAGCCAAAAGGGAAATGCTTGATGAAGCAAACTACCTTTGGTTCAAGCGACCGTCACAGAGTTAGCAGCGCTCCGCGTGTTCGTTTAAGGTCCCTGCTCACGCACCATTAGCTCAGACTGTCCAGCGAAAGCCAGGTTGAAAAGAAAAAATATTGAAAAACCGAAACTGTCCAAATTTAAAAAGAAAATTGATTAAATTAAATTCATCGAATAGTGGGCAACAAAGCGATATAAGTAAGCGTCCTATCTTAAATGGAAGATGTAACCGCAAGATTAAAGGCGAGGTCAGATCAATCAAGGTCTCACGCCACGTAGCGGAGGGGATTAAACTACAGGAAGATGCCTAAATGTTTTCTTACTTCACACCACTAAAATTGTAAAGTTTTGTTCACCTTGATTAATAGCTGAAATGTTGTTAACGCGGAGAAAACTTCATGGTGTCAAGCGCATCTGGCCGCCTCTCTCGCTACGCCGTTATTTTGCAATTAATGTGGTAAATAAAATTCAGTTTCATGAGTGACTAAAGATTTAGAAAATATGCGTGTATGGTAGATATCCTGTCACATATGACGTCACACTAAAAGCCCGCGTATGTGGATTATCACCCCGTCCACAAGATGGCGCAACTGTGTTAAATTACGCCCGATTCCAGTATTAAGTTTGTACGCTTACTTATATTGCTATGAGTGGGCAATGCTAGGTTTAGGGCATTGAAGCTACAATATCAACTGCAGCGGCGCCTTCGAGTGGCATCGAGTCTTGGGAGGCGGTCGTGGACTGGGATACCACCGCAGAATTCGCGCTGTTCATTTTTTATCATTTAAAAGACGTTCTACTGTTTTTTTATTCTAAGAGATGTTAAATTTGCGAGCACGGCGAGTTTTTATACACGATTTCTATTTACCGAGATTTCCGATATCTGAGGTGCTAGAGGTCTCAATTAGCTCGGATAATAGAGGTTGCACTGTACTAACATAGTCCTAAAAATTGATATATATTTTGAGTAATTGTCTTGTATATGGTGTTAATTTATCAAAAATTGTTTATTAAAAAATTATATTCTTAAGAAATACCATATATATTCGGGATATTGCATTACAGGATCTCCATTTTTTTTTTTTTAACACAAGGCATTTTAATATAAAAGTAACACTTAAAACAAATTAAAAATTTAAACGTTACATAATCAAACTTAAGAAAATATTTTTAATTTAATTACTAATTATATCAACATCTTAGATCCTCTATAAATAAATCAAAGTTTTCAGACGATTTTAGGATGCGTTTTTGAATACGTGTGGCTACTCTATATAAGTACTTCGGCTAAGGTACCAGTGAAATGATAGTTTTAAATGTACTATTTTTTCTACCATTTTTCAGCCTAAAATTTTACAAGTTTCCACATATTCGAGCAAAATTTAAAAACATCCTTTACTTCCAAGAATATAACCATAAATTGGTTTCGCAAAAAAGAAAGAAATATGAAAGGGCTTTTTTATAATTTAATTGTATTTACTAATTTTCCACGTTTTTTCCCTAAGCGCAATACGTTTTTTTATGCTTTTTATAGGGCAAAATTTCTTTTAATAATAAAAAACCCAGCAAAAGAACTTATTAAAATGTTTTTAACCGTTAAAATTAACTCTTTAGTGCTCAGCTTTGCGTACTTGCAAACAACAGTGTTTTGAATTTAATAGATCTTTTAAAATTCGTATATTCCTAATTCACACCAGAAAATTTAAGTAGTTTTAATTAATAACAGATTTAATATGCTTTAAGTGATAACTGATATTCCTCATTTAACACTAAAAAGACGGAGTATTTTACTCAAATTTTATAAAAATATTTCCCACAAAAATTTTTATTTTAAATCATTAAATTATTTTTTTAACTAGTTTTTTCCTTTGTACCTATTAAACTAGTTTTATAAAGAAAATTCTGGTTCGAACCGAGATATATTGATTTGGTAGCGGTCAAAATGACCGCACGCCGTCTTTCTAGTGTTAAATAAAGCAAAATTAACCATTGAAACATTTTACAGGGTTCCTACAAGGTCAGGGAAATTCCCTGACTTTAAGTCAGATAAACACCAGTTTTTTCTTAGAAAAAATTTGCCTTTTCCAATCATGCTATTCCATAAGTGGAGTTTTTCGACATAAAAATACTGGTATATCGGCTGCAAGTGTAGGAACTGCGTTCTAGTGTAATGTCAGATTCTTTGAACTACGTATTGTCTAGAACGTATTCTACCACGGGAATTATAGGGTTAGGTTAAGTTTTATAAAATAAATAATTATATAAAATAAGGTATTTGGAGACATACTTCTTAAAATATTTGCTAATTTGCAATATGTTAGCGTAAAACATCCACACGACAGTAGTTTTTACTTATATTACAGATGTGCAATAGAAGAAAAGTTTGACGTATTATATGAAAAATGTATCTCTGATTTTTTCCCCTTATTTTTCCTGTGTTATAAACCTTTCAGAGAATCATACATAATTTTTTCGAAACAAAATAAAAAATCGCGCATTTAAGGGTTAAATGTTTGCTACATAGTACGAATAGTGCGTGCGCCGATGGATATGGATGTCTAGTCTGAACCCTGATGCTAATCATCGCCTTATATTAGACATTTTACATCCTCTTTCTTTGAATTTCTATCTTTCAGCCTCCAACGACCACCACATACTTGCGCACGTGCATGCACACACGCACACATGCACAAGAAACACACACTTATTTTTTTTTTTTGCCATTTAAATCATTCTTTTGTATCATTCACAATAAACACGCAGACAGAGATAATGAGACAAAACAACTTCTGTCTTAAACTTACAGCCTGAAGTCCCTTTCGAAAAATTACGGAAATTACATACAGTGGCTCCCAAAAGTGTTCGTACACTTTAGAAATTTATAGTAAAAGCGCATTTCCCTAGAATTGAATTCGAATATGAACTCCAATATTTTTCCACATCTTTTTTATGTTATTCTAAATACTGCTCAATATTTCTTTTTTTATTGACTGATTTTCTTTTTATATAAAAATGAAAACGGAAGTAGGCAAATAAAGAATACTCCACAAAAGTCTTTGTACAAAGAAACATCTTTGGATAAATTCATAATTAAAATTATCGTCTGTCGTATTATTTTTATTTATGCATTGTGGGGACATTTAGAACATCGTTTGTTTGCCTGTAATTTTTGCTTGCTTTCTCCGTAATTTTCTATTTATTATTTAAAAATGGCTCGTAGTCGTAAGAAATAACAAACAGCATTCGAAAATTTATTATCTTTCATCATAGTACCGGTAAATCAGTTCAGAATATTGCTAAATTAGTTAATTTAACCCATTCTAGGGTGCAGTATATGATAAAATACTTTAAAGAAGAAAATCGGAACGAAAGCAAGGTAAGAAAAGGTTGTCCGTCAAAGATAACAGAATATGATCAGAGGTTTATAATTACAAAAATTGCTAAAAATCCATGTTTAAGTGCTGTAAAAGTTGCTACAGGATTCAATGAAAATTTTTCTACTTCAATTTCACCTGAAACTATACGATGAATGCTGATATCATCTTGATTAAATGGGCGTTCAGCCCATAGAATTTTTTTGTTAATGAGAAAAACAGAAAGCTTAAGCTTTCTTTCGCAAAATCAAATAAAATAAACCTGAATCGTATTGGAATAATTTCTTATTTGCAGATTAAAGTAAATTTAACATTTTTGGTTGCGATGGGGTATAATTGTATGGAGAAGAAAAATGAACTTAATCCCAAGAACTTAGTTAGAATAGTTAAGCATGGTGGTGGATGTATCCTTGTGTGGGGGTGCATGGCAGTATCAGTACTAGGTAATTTGGTATTTATTGATAGAATAATGAATCATGAACTTTATTTAAATGTTTTGAAATACAATTTAAAGTTATCATCCCAAAATTTGGGTATTGGAAACAACTTTGTTTATTATCAAGATAACGATTCTAAGCGCACGGCTGTCAACGTTCGACCCTGGTGTTTCTATAATTGTCCATAAATTCTG
This sequence comes from Maratus speciosus, assembly GCA_963932465.1. Classification (NCBI taxonomy): domain Eukaryota; kingdom Metazoa; phylum Arthropoda; class Arachnida; order Araneae; family Salticidae; genus Maratus; species Maratus speciosus. The sequence goes on from OZ010799.1 coordinate 134,924,482, forward strand.
ATAACACCAACTCATTCGCCAGATTTAAACACAATAGAGCATATTTTGAAAGAAATGGAGTTTAGCGAATGAAGACACGACATTAAAACGAAGCAAATTAAAAACAGTACAGTCATTCAGGATAACTTTGAACCATGGGGTGTAACTTTGTACCATCTCCTAATTTTCAATATTTTTCACTCCAAAAGACTAAATAAGCTCCAGAACTGCGCTCTGGTGACAAAGTTCTAAACTGGGATTTCTACTCTTAATTTTAGAAAATAAATTAGCAACCTTATACGCAATTAAATGCATCATCTAACTATTTTTGTAAAGTACTGTTTTCAAGTTAATTTTGAATGCTGATTTGAAGTTGTTGGAATCCAATTAAATTTTCGTTGTAAGTAACAATATACTCATTTATCAGACATATTATTATCTAAATGTTGTAAATGTGATAATATATCTTGATTATTTATTAATAGTTAATAAAATGTAAAATAAGAAGGCACTAACATTTTACTACTTTTTCAGGGTAGCTTTGAGCCGGCTGAAAGATATACTGATGTTTATAAATCCCTGATTATAGGTTCTACTGTCAAAAATTTCCCATATTTGCACGTATATGTTATATAAAGGCCGAAAATGAGCATTAGATATAACATGTACATATTTTCACAAATATGTGTAAAATACATAAAATTCATTTAAAGGCGTTATTCGGGGTGGAGCTACTCATATTTGACATTTCATACATTCGACATTTTTTATTCTTGCTTGAATAATACTAGTATTAGTATGTATTACTGTAACTATGGATATATTATTGAGTTAAAACACTGAAAATCGTTTTCCACTGCATTTTTTTTTGTTTCATATGAAAAATAAACAGGTTTTTTTAATTTCTATATATTCATGGTTCTCTTCTTCCACTTTTCTTATGCCTGATTTTTGTTGTAAAATCATAAATTATACAAATCTTGTGATGTTGGGAAATGTAAATTCGGAGTCTTTACATATCTGAAAACATTTTTGGGGATTCAAACTTGTCCTAGCTAAAATATTTTTTTTATAATGAATTATTTTAGATAATATTTATCATGTGGTGCAAAGTTACCCTAAATGGCTGGGTAACTTTGAACCAGGTTAAAAATTCATTTTTTATAGCTTTTAACATTATTATTCGTTAATTTTTGATAGTCATACAATAATTTAGGATCATTTCTTCTCTGTTATGCCCCTAGTTGCAACAATATCCTTAAAATAAGAGTGTGGCATATGAAAGTAGAGCAAATGCGGATCAAAGTTACCCTGAATGACTGTAATGATTGATGAATGGATGTACTTTGATGCAGAAATTACAAAAAAAAAAAAAACTAATGAAATCTATTCCCAGACGTTTAAAAACAGTTTTTAATGATAAAAGATAACGTACTATGTGTTAATGTAAGGAAATATTACAGTATTTACTAATATGCAATATTTTTTTAAAGTGTACGAAGACATTTATGCAAGGTTCGCACACTCCTTGGAATTTCCAAGGACTCTGACACCACTATTAATGATAGGAAAATTTACATTTAATTTTTAAAACATAGAATTCGTAACCACCACCTTTATTCACAGATTTTACAACATTTTTCTGCAGTGAAATACTTTGAAAATACTGTAAAAATTTAGTGGTAAAACTGTGCGAACTCTGTCTATGAGGTATCTTTTTTCTTATTATTTGACTATTGATTTCTTAAAAATAATGTTTTGCTATGTTTTTAAAATATTTTACATAGTTTTAAGAATAAGTTGTAGTTCTTATTATTAAATACTCTTTCGGTAATATGTTTAATTTATAATATATGTTTAATTTAATTAATGTATAGAACACTATTTCATTGAAATTCGTAACTGTGCGATCAGATTTGGGAGCCATTGTAGGTGGAACCAAGGATTAAGGGGAGCAGGCAAGCGAAATTTGGGAGAAAAAAATCGATTTATACATTGTATGTCATTAAATAGTTTAAACTTTTACCTTTCCAACTATGTGTCACATATGTTTATATATTATAAAGAGAAGTGTTGGAATTATTCATTCTTTCTAAGATTACTTCACAGCTTAATGGCCATTTAAATCTTTAATTGACTTTTTCTCAAAACTTGGATTTTTCATGTTTGTGTTCCCTTTTTCCAATATCTATTAAACTTCTGAACTCAATTTTTTATAAAATAGTTTCATTATGTTATACTGTATACTTTAACACAGGGATTTAATGATTTGCTGAGAATTATTTATTTTAGGCAGTGAAATCTTACCAAAAATGCTAATTTAAAAATGCCATTCAATAAATAATTAATAATTAATTTTCCGGTTCACTTAGAACGAAAATGGTCGAACGAAAATAAAATACGTAAAGCATGTTACTCAAACTACACTAAAAATTCTAGACATCTATATTTCACCACTTCTCAGAAAAAGGTACATAAAGTTGGTGTATTTTAACATGGCGAGATAGAGCTTACCCGGTTCCCGTAAGAGTATGCTTTGTGGATGGCGTTTGTTGCGATAAAAGAGTAAAGAATAGGGTAAAAACCGTTGTCGTATAAACGTAAGTCTCTCTTCGGTATTGAAATATGGTTCATCAGGCCCTATTAAAAAGTCATCTTTGTATTTGCGTTCTAAATGCAATGAGAGTGCTTGGGAATGAACTTTTAATCATTATTTACTAAGAAAAAATTCATATACTTAATTACAACATGCGTACGTACACGTAGCAATTATTGTATGGTGTTTGTTTTAAAAAACAAAGAAGATATTTATCTTTTATAAGCATGTTCCTCGAAGAAGACGAAGTCTTAATAATTGTTTTTCTCCTTTAATGACTTACAGAAGAAAAACTCTAATATATCACTTTTGTGAAAATTCCTAAATATTAGGTCTACCAGAAAGTTCTGTCCGATAATGTTATCTCACGCCCAATTTTTTTAAATTCAGATTTTTTTCATTGGTGTCACTTTTTTGAAATGATAAATCTCCCATTAATCTCTTAATGTGAAATGTGTAAACAATGGGAATTTTACCATTTCAAAAAAGTGTCGACAGTGAAGAAATCTGAATTTTAAAAAAGTAGGCGTGAAATGACATTATCAAACAGAACTTTTCGGTTGACCTAACATGACAACTCCAGAAGCCAAGGTGTATAAGTGACAAAATTGAGAAAATTGAACTAAGTGCACAGTCGGCCTGGAAATATGCTTTTTTCTTTTCAGGTAAAGATATATGAGTGATTTTCTAATTATCTGTTGTGTTATAGAGATCAACCACTTTTGCCGAATAATGCTCAATATTGATTAATTATAAATTTAAAGAAAATTGCACTCTACGTTTTTCACATTTATTGAAATAAGAGTTCCAAAACTACTGTGAAGCTAGTTGGAGATTCCTATTTCAATTCACTCAATTATTATTGATGTTCAACTTTAACGTCAATTACCTTTGAACTCAATTTACTCGAAATCGAAATTTTGTCACTTGTACCCATTTTGCTTCTGATCTCCTCATATATTAGTGTCATTATCTCTTAATAGAACTATTTCAGCATCATATGTTTTTAAAAATTAATATTTTTCACCTCGACAATTAGGTTCTATTGTATTTAGAAACTATTGGGTCGATCGGAAAGTCGTGTCGTGTTGGGAAAATCAATTTGTGCCGGAAAATTCTATCATTTAATTATTAGGCATTGATTCCGATATCTAATGTCTAAGAATTATTGGAAGAATTTTCCGGTTGGAATTGATTTTCCCAACACGACACGACTTTCCGATCGACGCAATATACCTGAGTGATAAGGAACTACCAATAAAATTTCTTACAATATTAAACACACATAATAAACTTTTAAATTTCATGTAGAGAGAAAAATGGATACGAGAGACAGGAAAATAATATTTTGACAGTGCAGTAACAATGGATCTGGCCGGAGAAAGACGACAAGGAAATTATAAAAAGTAAGGTTAGGGTGTATAGTATTATAACTATATACAAGAAAATAATTGCACTTAGATAGCTTTAAAAATTCAATACAAATAAGTTTTAATCACTGATTGAGCTTGAATTACAAAATAAAAGAGATATGGTAATGGCAACCAACAAAAATACAGTCGAACCCGGTTATGACGCTCACGGTTAATAAGCTATCCCGCTTAATATGCGGATTTTCTCCGATCCCTTGCATACCGCTCATAAAACTAATGCAAAAATATCACGTTTAATACACGAACGGTTATTGCGCGCTATTAATACACGATAGATTTTCGGTCCTTTGAGGCAAAAAATTGCGCATAAGAAGCGAATTTCTTGATTAAGACAGGAATACCTTCTTTTTTTCTGAAGTGTTTCCAATTTTGAGACTTACAATTTTTTTTCAGATAAAAACCACTGTTTTCGAATAGTATTATTTACTTTATTTAATAACAGATTAATTAATGTGAACATTACTAATCGGAAATAGTGGTAGATATTTGAAAACTTCGCTAAATTAGTAAAACAATTCTTTTTTGAACTCGCCTCCTAACATTCTTTGTCTCTCCCTTCATGTATGTTTTTACTGTAGTAAGAGCGATATAGACAAATTCAGAATACTCTGATACGTCATAAAAATTATTATGATTAGGGATGATCATACCTGTTGTTAGTGAGGTTTTAAATATTCGTTATATGAGTACTATTTTTTATAATGCATATTATAGGCTACAAAAAATAAAGCTAGTAAAGATTAAACAAATACGACCGCGATTGGACAATTCTTTTATGTTTTCTTTACTTTTTGTTATGCTAACAATATTATGTACACAAAGATTAATAAAAATAGTTTTTTATTAGATTAAAAAGTAGGGCTGATTAAAATGGTGGTCAATACAAGTACTAAATATGATTTAAAAACTGGGTTGTGCTTCAAAGATTTAATGTTTTTTTTTTCTATTAAAAAAATTACTCTAGTAGAAAAATTATTTTTGTTGTTTCAGTTTTGGTTGTGACTTAAAAATCGCCAATAAAACCATGTTGGAATACACATTTATTTTCCGTTTTTATTCCAATCGATCCTATAAAAAAACCCACCAGTTAACCCTTTATGTCCCAAATTATGAATTCATTCAAATTTGATCTTCTAAAGCATCTTTCGTGAATTTTTTAAACTACATTAGAAGATTTACACAATCATTTAATAAATTTTTAGAAGAATTTTGCCAATTAAAATTAATTAATTAATTTTGAGGTTTAAATTAAAAGATTTTGTGCAATATTTATAACTCCCCTCAATTCTTTTGTTTAAAAATTTTTTTTTAGTATTTTGTAGAGTTAGAAAATGTACAAATATAATGTTCTTACAGTAGAAATGTAGAAATATTTCCGAACTGAAACTTTTCTTCCCCAATCTTTAACGTCAAGAAAGCTGAAAAGGTGCAAAGGTAACAGAAATCATCCTTTTAAAAATATATTTGTTTTGTGCAACCAATATTGCTTTTGGAACAAGATAAATTAAAGCATCTATAACTCACTCTAAACTTCATTACTACTAATCGATGTATTAAATGAATTTTATAACAAGTTATTTTAATGTTACTTTAAAGTACCGCCGGGCATAAAGAGTTAATGTTGAATAGAATTAGATTTTAATCTAAATAGATGTAAAAGACACAATTTTCTTCCTTAAACATATAAATTAAAGCTCTAAAGTTCATTTAGACGATTAGATGTGTCAATAAGCCCAGTTCCAGCGACATTATGCAAATCCCGTTTAATACGCGATCCCGCTTAATACGCGACTTTTGTCCACTCCCTTGAAACGCGTCTTAACCGGTATCCACTGTACTTATCAATGTGTAACTGGGAATCTCTAAGCTTTAAATGCCCATGATTGTTCTTGCAGAAAGAACAATTCAAGATGATTTCTCTGATTATGTTATTGTTCACAGTTGCAATACTGGTGTAATATGACTGTTTTCAGTTGGAATAATCGTTACTTTCATTTAATGACAAGGGCATGAGTTGAAAACTATAGGATATTTATACGAATTGAATATTTCCAACTGAGCGAAAAAAATGCCCAGGCTGGGAATCGAACCCAGATCCTTGGCTTACAAGGCCAATGCTTTTCCATTTAAGCTAACTGGGCCGACAACCAGCCAGCATATTTCGCTCAGAAAACCACCAATAAGGTTTTCTGAGCGAAATATGCTGGCTGGTTGTCGGCCCAGTTAGCTTAAATGGAAAAGCATTGGCCTTGTAAGCCAAGGATTTGGGTTCGATTCCCAGCCTGGGCATTTTTTCGCTCGGTTGGAAATATTCAATTCGTATGATAACTTTACCAATCAGCTTGATTGTGTTAAAATAATAGTTCATCTACGTATCCATCGTTTATATGGAGTTCCTTTACCTGCGGTTTATTCTGTTGAGCTGTCTACATGCCAGACTAGATGTTTCGACCAATAAGGTTTTCTGAGCGAAATATGCTGGCTGGTTGTCGGCCCAGTTAGCTTAAATGGAAAAGCATTGGCCTTGTAAGCCAAGGATCTGGGTTCGATTCCCAGCCTGGGCATTTTTTCGCTCAGTTGGAAATATTCAATTCGTATGATAACTTTACCAATCAGCTTGATTGTGTTAAAATAATAGTTTATAGGATATTTGTTATTATGTTTTCAAAAAATAAAATTACAAACCATGAAAAGACTTTACTTTCTCAATTTTCAGTATTGTATGATAGTTTTTAATATTTTAAATAACAAAGTTATAGAAAATATATTTGGATGGTCAGATTTTAAAAGCCACTTTCTTGTTATGGAGGCAAGGACACACAGGGGAATTACATTTATAACATAAAAACATATTTATTGATTTAATATTATTTATATGGAATGTATTCAAAAACAATAGGTCTTATACAGTTATAGAAACATAAAAGCATATTTTTACTGTAGTCTAACATTCTGTTTCATTTTTAAACAGGTTTATACCTTATTACATCTAATAAAATCCTGTCCCCATTTTAAGGACATAATTCAGAGCTAGAAGGTCAATAAAACAAACGGACACGAAAATTTGATGAAAATTTCAGAAGAACTCCAGTAGGAAATCTCTCATATTTTCATTTGCAGTAGATGAGACAGACCTTCAATTTAGTGACGTAGATTAGATTATTTCACATTCAAAGAAAAAAAAAAGAAACGATTATGTCAAAATTAGGATTTTCCCCATATTTAGGGAATCTCTATTTTACGAACAGAATAAAACGGAGTTAAAAATTATAAACACCAGGAAAAACATGTGACAAATTACAAAGTGAAATAAATAAAATTTGTTGATAGTATGCTCTCTTTGTGATTAATTAACTTTATTCACGTAAAAACAGTCTTTATGGACAGCTTGGTAAAGTGAAAAGAAAAATCTTTCTAATTCTTCATTTATTACTATTTCGCAGCTACAATGTAGAAATTATTGAATGCCCCCAGAATTCCGTGTTGTCAGCTCGTTATACTTTTATATTCATAATGCTTCATAGCTAACGTAGTTTTGACATATTATTACCTATTTTGCAGCTAGAGTGTAGAAATTATTGAATGCCTCCAGAATTCCGTGTTGTCAGCTCGTTATACTTTTATATTCATATTGCTTCATAGCTAACATAGTTTTGACATAATATTACATCTTTTTTAGTCTGTCATAATCTTACTACTTCAAAAAAGCGGGAATCATACAATTTGAATAACAAAGGTGTAGAGGACTGGTAACACTGCCAAAATTTACTAAGTAATTGTTTTTGGAATAAATAAAAGTACTTCATTTCGCGAACTATAAAGATAATAATATTTAAAAATTCTGGTCCTAATTCGGCAGTTGGGGATTTAAATTACTTGTCCTTAATAATGCAGACCTACAAAATTTGCGAAAAAAGTTTCACCATTTTATAGTGGTTTTACAAGATTTCGGGATGCTGATTTCAAAAATGGGCTGATTTTTGTTTCATCACATACAATTTTCTCACATTTTGTATTAACACATATCTCACTGATTAAATATACCTAATATGAGAAAAACCAGCTTAACTGAAATTAATATTTACAGAATGTATAGAATTTAAAATATATGTAAATTTTACATAAATGTATAACTACAGGGTGGTCATAAAAAAGCAACTTCCCCAATATAAATACTTCTAGCGACCTAACCGTTCAAGCAATAGAAAGGAAATTTCAGATTTTTTATTTGAAGGAATGCACTCGAGATCGTGATGATTAAGCAATACAGCTCTCACGGTTACGGTTACTGTGAAAAAAATTGAAAATTTCGAATGGCATTTTATTTCCTGCGCAAATTCATCAGCGTACAGAAAAAACATAAATGGCGTTGGAACGATACACGTATGACTATTGTCAGTGTAATATCGTAGCACTCAATCCTAATCAGTTCCCATGTAACGTAATATTCAGCACACTAAAACAAATGATTCTATTTTTATTTTCACTATGTGTACATAAACACAACTCATAAACACATTTTAAAACAAATCTTACAACATTACTCAGTTCACAAGTGAAAAAAAAAATAATCGGCTATTGAAAAACACGTCTTGTAGCCACGTCTTCGTTCCTCCCAATGGTCTTTTTTGCAAGTGTTTTACGCCGGCAATTTTCATCGTACGTGTATCATTCCAACGCCATTTATTGTTTTCCTATGCGCTGATGAATTTGCGCATGAAAAAATGGATGTTGCCATACGAAATTTTCGATTTTTTTTTCACTGTAACCGTAAACGTGAAAACTGTATTGTTTTAAAATCATCACGATCTCGATCACATACCTTCAAATAAGTATATCTAAAATATCTTTTCGATTGGTTGAGCGGTTAAGCCGCTAGGGGTTCATATATCGGGGAAGTTTTTTTATGGCCATCCTGTATTTATATACTTTCTAATCAATTCTATAATTTTTTAACTTTAAAAACCGTATGCTGCATGTTACATTCAATAAATGAATCGATTTAAGTAAAAAAAAGTTTACTAGCTATTAAATTATCAAAATGCATAAAATATCACTTTTGAATTATTGTTTAGCTATATTTATATAATATTTAATCACTTTCACACGTCTTTGCACATTTTATACTTTTTAATTAATCCGGAGCTTTATATTGCTTTTTGCGTTTTCTAGTAAAATTGCGTTTGTAACTTTTTTGTTATATGATGTTTCTGGATTAATCCGAAAAAGCATACAGCAGAAATCTTCAAGTATTTTAGCATTTCAGCGTCCCTGGTACCTTTAGCCATTTCTTTAACCCTTAAATGCGTGAATTTTTGTTTTGCTTCGAAAAAATTATATATGATTCTCTGAAAGGTTTATTACACAGGAAATATAATGAAAAAAAATCAGAGATACGTTTTTCACATAATACGTCAATATTTTCTAGTGTTGCACATCTGCAACATAAGTAAAATCTACTGTCGTGTGGCTGTTTTACGCTAAAATATTGTAAATGAGTAAATATTTTAAGAAGTATGTCTCCAAATACTTTGTTTTATATAATTATTTATTTTATAAAACTTAACCTTTAACCATTTAATTCCCATGATATAATACGTTCTAGAAATTTCGTAGAATCGTTCGTCGTTCGAATCTGGCTTTACACCAGAAAGGTTCAATGGTTAATTTTGCTTTATGAATGTCTGTTACGGAATGGTCTGTTATTAATTAAAGCATGTATTGTTATTTTAATTTTCTGGTATAAATTAGGTACATACGAATAAAAACAAATCTATTAAAGTCAAAACACTGTTGTTTGCATATATGCAAACCTGCGCCTTAAAGGGTTAATATCTTTGTGGAATCGGTCTCCCTGTTCTTCACTTATTGCACTAAGATTTTCGATAAAAAGGTTCAGATGTGTAAGGAAAAAATAAATATTTAAACTCACTGAACATCCTAATGCTTAGTATTTTTGTAACATATTTCCACGTATTGTCACATAGCAAGGATCTTGATGGTTATCCAAAACTTATTAATGACATATTTTAACCCTTTATGTTCCAATTATGAATTCATGAAAATTTCATCTTCTGCACTTTTCGTGAATCTTTTTAACTACGTCAAAAGATTTAGACAATCATTTAATAAATTTTAACAGAATTTTGCCAATTAAAATTAATTAATTAAATCTAAAATTATAGGGATTTTGTGCAATAAATATAACTCTTCAATTCTTTTAATTAAAATATGTTTTTATTATTTTATAGAATTAGAAAGTTTACAAATATAATTCTCCTGCAATATAAAAATAGAAATATTTCCGAACTGAAACTTTTCATCTACAATCTTTCAACTTCACGAAAGCTGATCAGATGAAAATGAATAAAAATTCATCCTTTTAAAGATATTTTTGTTTTGTGCAATCAATAAAGTTTTTGGAACAGTAAAGAGATAAAGTAAAGTATCTATAATTCATCATAAACTTTATTACTACTAAGTGATGTATTAAATGAATTGTACTACAATTAATTTTAACGGTACTGTAAAGATTTCGCTGTCTCCAAAAATAATCTGTTAGCGCTGAAGACAGGAATCTTTCTAGATTAACTTTCGATCACGTTTATTCTGGGTTATGGAGGGTTATACAAACATAAATCTGGGTTTATTTTATCAATTACAACACGAAGAGTCATTAGCCACGGAGTTCAGGTCAAATACAGAAGTCTTGTTCACACAGAGACTGATAAGAGACCGATGTCTCCTAACGGAATGGGGCTTGCTAGCTGCCCACGAAAAAGATCGATAAAGGACGGGCCGTAACGAAATTTAATGTCACAAGACATAGAAACTAAAATGTCTCGAGATATTTTCCTATCGTCCATTTAAGATAAATGGTTTCCAGCCCGTGGGAACTGCAGTCAATTCGTAAAGGCTTGGTACAGGCACAATTCTGTTAATTAATTCTCTAATCATTCCAAGATTTTACAGTACTTTTAAGTACCGTCTTGGCACAAAGAGTTAAGTCATTCCATGAATTCTTTTCAACGTAAGTTGAAAACGTTTACAGAACATCAGGCTTCTAATATCTGGTCCAACGAAAATACATGCTTTTAGTTTAGCTTCTGATAAGATATTAAATTTTTTGAAAAAGTATTTAAAACAATCAGCACTTTTTGAAACGGCGAATATTTTACGAATTGTTTCATGACTCCAATTTTTATGTGAAGAGGAGGTAGGAGAATTTATTTTCCACTAACAAGACCTTTGTGCAAAATATTTTTGCTGCCAGGATCAAAGGCAGTGGCCAAAGATTTTTCTCCCAGTGTCCACCTTTTGCTGCAATGTCCCACTTGCAAATAAAACATGGTTATTTTGTATATCTACTTTGCTGACCAAGAAGCATATAAAATATTTTAAAATCTCCGTAGTTTTTCCAATTGACAGCTTTTCTTTGAGTTAAGTATCTGCTAAGATCACGAATTAACTGTTTGAAAACGAGCCAAGAATTTTTTTATATTCAATCTTATCACAAAATTACATAATTTTTTTGGGGATCCATTTATCTTGGACACATCTTTTAAAAATCGCTTTAAAAAATGTTTCTAATTTTGCAAGTTTTTCCGATTAAAAAATTAATTCAAATTTTGACAAGTTAATAATAGTTCGACAATAGATGCTTTTAAAAACTATGTATTGTATCCTCGACGTAAATATTTCCCTATTAAGTTGATCTAAATTTGTTAAAAACTGCTTATCTAATAAGTTTTTATTTCTCTTCAGGCATTTTTGACGCATTGTTAAAGAGACTGACACATATTCTTAAAGAACGCTTTCCTATTATCAATTCTTCGCTGTCGCACTCAAGAAACTCTGCAAAAAAAATCGGGTATCTAATGATTCATAAGCATTATATGTTTGTAACATTAATATGGATTCTTAAATGAAATATTGTTCATAATAAATCCATGTTTTATCAGAAATCAATTATTTATATATTTTTTTCAAAATAAAACGTATTTTAATTAGAATTTTTTTCAGTCGTTATGAAACATAGCAACAAATAGATAAAGTAATCTACATTTTTCCAACTATTTCCTCTTTACTTTCTACAGAAATGGAGTACTTCAGTTGCCACTATTACAGGAATGACATTAAAAACTACAAAAAAAAATTAATATTTCAAAAATAAATTGAGATGCAGTTTTCAAACAAATTACATTTAAAAGTAATTTTTTCCCTATGCGAGAGTGTAAAAATTGAAAATGTGCGATATCTTTTTGAATTTTTACGATATTTAACTGGATTTTTTTTAATAAGTTGCTCCATAGAGTTGACTATTAAATTATGTAAAATGATCCTTGTTATCGTTCGCGCATGCGCAGATAAAAATTATTTCATACAACTGCTCATATTTCCTAAATATTTAATATATTTATATTCCAATTGCACTATATTGTTTCTACAACATTTTGTCAATTTTTCTGAACCCGAGTCAAATTTTGTTGAAAACCCTGCATGTTATAAGCAAAAAAATGCAAGATTTTAAATTTTTTTTTTAAATAAATCGTTGTTAATATACGAGCTATTCTTACACAAAAGAATACACATATTTCACAATGTCTGTTTATTTATATTCGGTAGCGATGGATCATTTCGTGCATTTTATTTTACACGGTGATCCCAAGTATTGTTTTTATTCTTTGATTTTTTAATGGCCCCCTAATTATTCCCCTTATCAAATCGACATTGATAAATATGAGGTCATACCTGTTCTTTTCAATCCTGAAATCTAGAAGAATCTGTCAAGTATATTTCTAAATATTCGACAAAATGTCTAAAATTGAAAGTTGCCGGTCATTAATGGCAATATAGTATATTTCCCGCCAAATCGCGGCAATGTCGCCTCCCTTTCACCAAACACCGTCAAATTGGTGAAATACTGCAATTCTGCAATTTCAATTACTGCCAACTGTTCAACAACTCAATAACAACTACAACCTTAATTATCATCGAAATGGATTGACATGTAGTGACCCCAAATGACACAATTTTCTCGAACTTATTACCCAGTCCAAAGCTCTTTTCGTACCACAAAACGGTAGCATACAAAATTTATTCAAAATCGTTAAAGACGTTTTTTAAATAAAATTTGCAAATACACACACATAGACAAAAGATTTTCTCATATTACAATACATGATTTAGAAGATAATGCACATAGCGCATATTTTATAAAAACTGCATGTTAAAAAAGGTTTTAAAGACAAACTTTTATTATAATTCATTAAGACGGATAAAAAAATTCTGAAGGACAATTTCTAGAATATCATACATTTTTTAAGGGGGTAGGATACCTTTAAACCTACAAAATTTTCGAAAAAATTTTAATACATATTTTGATTCCGTAATCATTTCTGGACAATATGCAAAAAAACCGCATTAAAAAAATCACATTAGTTTACTAGTTATGGCAGTTTTATTAAGACTATATATTAAGACTACATAAGATAATTAAACTTTGTGATGCTATTGTTCAAAATGATGAATTTTGATACTGCGCGCAGTGTTACTAAAAAACTATGCATTACAATCAAAAGAAATTTTCAAAACATATTCATTTCTAAATTATCTACAACTTAAAACCAGAAAAAGGTAATATTTAAATTTTTTTTCTGTTTTTTTACTATCAAAATATTTTTTTTAAGTGAAAATTTTTAATTTTCAGTTAATTTTTTAACTTTAGTCAATATATTTTTTTCAAATATTCTGGTTTTAGTATAAAGGTAACACTATTATGTATTTAATTTCACCAAAATTTCCTCTTTAACCCCTTAATCCTCGCTCCCGTCATATTCTCGGGCTGTGACTTTTACTCAAATTGTTTGATTCCCACCAGTTTTATAAAATAGTGTAATTGGCTATATTTTAGTATCGTTTTTCCTGTCATTAAATAAGATGAATATTTCTTTTCATTAAAAGTGGTGCATATAAGCAATTTGAATTTTTCAACCGTGATTTAATTTGAGCGTTAAGGGGTTACATGAATATTTTCAGATTTCATCATGCGCGCATAGAACATAGTGATATTTTTTTACTTTTTCGACGCGTTCAAAGGTATCCTACCCCCTTAAAGCAGTTAATTATATTGCGAGTTATTTTTCTGTTAGTTTTTTTTTGTGGATGAAATCACAATTTTAAATGCAGCTGCATGTCAAGAAAAAAAGATCAACGTCCGCCTGATAAACGAACCCACATCCTTTTACACCTTAACTGTGACTGAAATATGGAGCATGTACGAACTATGAAATGGTTCAGTTTAAGAACACAAGTTTGTTTCTGAAGCAATTAATGACATTTACATGATCATACACGCGATGCCATTGACGTACCATTATTGGAAAAAATTTTTGACCCTACAGGGGGAGGCAAATTTGAAATATTTATTTTTACAGAATATTGTATTTCACTGAAAATACGCCACACTACCGATTGCTATTAGGTCAAGTCTATCACAGGAAGTGTGCTAAAATTTTATTGCAACACTTGAGTTAAACGGACTGGTAAGAGAAGTTAAATAGAAATTTGAAAAAAAAATTACCAATGAAAATTTATATTCCCGATCCTGCATTTCAAAATCACACAAAAATTCGTTAATTGACGCTGAACATATATCTACACAATCAAGGAAAAAAATATATTAACACTAGAACGGCGGTAGGGGTCATTTTGACACCTGAGTACTTTCGTCCGTTGATTACTTTTGTTTGCTTGGGCGAAATCGTTTGAAATTTTTTGACTTTTCCTAAATATATAACATATATTTCTAAAAAAAATTCAGCTTTCTAGATTTCTTAGTTTTTGAAATATGGGCTTGTATTCCTAGAACGGCGGACGGGGGTCATTTTGACCCCTTTAATAAAATACACTTTGTACTCGAAGCTGCTTTTGTTGCAATACTGTATGTTCGAGGAGCAATAAAAAAAATGGTTTAGATTTATATTCATTGTCGTCCAAGGCATGAGGAATACTATTTTGCAAATAAACTATCTCAAGAGATAGATTCAAAGAAAGAAAAAGATTTTTTAGGTTTGATGAAAAGACAACAAGATCTAGCAGACTACAGACTGATAAATTTGCTCTTGAATCTAAAATGTGGAATAAATTTATTGAAAATTGCAAAACATGCTACCGACCAGGACAAAATATTACAGTTGATGAACCATGATGTTCCCATCTCAGGATAGACATAAATTTACTCAATATTTGCCAAATAAATCGGATAAATTTTGGAATAAAATTTTGATGATCAGTTGACGTTATTACTAAAAACCTCTTGAATGAATTTATTTATCTAGAAAAGGATGAAACAGCCAATCCTTAATTACGTTTATCGGAAAATGTCATGAAATTAACAGATCCCCATCTAAACGAAGGGAGGAATATTACGACAGATAGCTATTTTACTAACATCAAATTAGCAGAAATGTTAAAAGCTAAAAATACAACTTTGGTTGCACAATGAAAAAGAACAGAAGAGAAATTCTTATATCATTGAAAAATATGCGCAGTACTCTTTATTCATCGAAGATAGTGGAATGTGATAATATGACACTTACCATCTATCAAGCCAAAAGACAAAAAAAAGTGTTTTCTATTGAGCTCATTACATTCTACTGTAAAAACTGAAGACGGTCTCAAGAAGTTGCCCGATTCGATAGAATATTACAACGCAACGAAGTATGGTGTGGATATCCATGTTGTTGTTGTATTTATGTCGGCCAATTATCAGCACGTGGGATATAGGCCCTAAGGAGGGGGGAGTGCCTTCCGTGGAGGTCTTTCTAAGGGAACCTAACCCGTATTAACGCTTGGAGAACCAAGGTTCGAAGAAAACCACGAAAACTCCGAACGATTAGGCCGACGGGCGCGATTGGGATCGAACCCAGCACCTCCCGTCTACCAGCTTCGAGACAAAACCTCTCGGCCTCTGGTGGGGCGTGGATATCCATGATCAGATGTGCCGAAAATACTCCGTGAAATCGGCTTCTAGACGATGGCCTGTACATATCTTTTTCAATATTTTGGATCATGTAGCTTTAAACGCTTGGATAATATATAAAAGTGTAACAGGCAAGTCTATCAGTGGAAGAGATTTTCTATTAAATTTAGGAGATGTGTTCAGAATGGATCTTATGGTTTCAAATCTCCCAAAGATATTTCCCGAGTCTTCAGCAAAAAAAAAAAAACACGAAAATAAAATAGATATCAAGAGAAAAAATGTCAAGTACAGACATGCAATGGAAACAAATCTCAAGAATTTTGCGCTCCATGTTTCAAAGTTGTGTGCAGAAAATGTACTAGAAAAACTGCTATATACAGGGTGTTCCGTTAAAGGGGTCCAATATTAATAGGGGTAATAGAGGAGATCACACGGAGCATAAATCAGTATATAATGCCTGGCCGGATCTCAATAATTTTCAAGTTACAGCAAATAGAATGAAAAATCGGAAATTTGTAAAAAAACCCTCATTGCTAAACTATCGATAATGCTACATAAAAACGAAGCACATATTTAGAAAGAGCAGAAAAAATCCTACGAAATGACATAAGTTGTTTTAGAATATTGAGAATTAATGGCGAGTTACAAGCTCTGAAACAGTGAAAAAATACAATATCAAATATTTAGCAAAATAGTTAATCGTTAATTCCAAAAATGCAACTCTACCTACATCAAGGAAAATGTTATAAAATTTTGTCCATTCCGAAAGCTTTCGAAGAAACTGACAATAAACCATATCAGTTTAATTGTATGGGAGAAATCAAGCAGTTCCCTAGTTACAACTCTGTACTGTTACACGCTCGGAAAGGGCGAAACTCCGCCCATGACGATTGTAAACACCCCGTTTTAATATCTTTCAATTATACATTTCTGATCAACCTCTATCAATACCCTTTCATTATTCAGTCTGGTCAAGTGAATGACATATTTTGCAGCTCTCGCCTTGTCTTAAAGCAAACTCCGTGACTGCTGCGTTTCCTCCATGAACTTTCAGGATGATGAAGAAGAAGTACTTTTTATGCAAATTTTCTATGTGTATAGGAAGAAAAGTGTAATAAAACAGCAGTCATGTTAAAGGGAGTTATGTTAAAGGGAGGCTGTTGTAAGTGGGATTGTAGTAAGTTGATGTATAATAATTATGCCGGAATACTCTAACGAAGAATATGCGGACATGCATCTGATGTACGTGGAAGCTCATGGAAATGCATGTCTAGCACAGCGCATGTACCGTGAGCAATTTCCAAGGAGACGTTGCCCAAGTTCGAAACTCTTCATAAAAATCGATAGACGATTACGGGAGACTGGATCGTTTAATACAGCAAGCATTGATGCAGGGAAACCTCGACATGTACGAACACCTGCAATGGAAGAAGATGTACTGAATATTTTTAAAGATAACCCCTCCACGAGTACACGAGCTGCTGCGTCTGAAGTCGGTGTTTCTCACCAAAGTGTGTGGCGTGTTCTGCGTGCAGAAAACATGCACCCCTTTCATGTGCAGCGGGTACAACTGTTATCAGTAACAGATTGTGCTCAGCGGACAGAATTCGTACGCTGGTTGCTTAATGTAACAGAAAATAATCCACAATTTCTGGAAAATATTTTATTTACTGATGAAGCAACATTTACGAGAGAGGGCGTGGTAAACACGCACAATATGCACACATGGTCATATACAAATCCGCACACTGTTTTCCCGTCGAACGCACAACGAAAGTTCAGTGTGAACATATGGGCAGGTGTCCTCGGCGATTATCTCATAGGACCATATTTACTCCCAGATGTAGTCAATGGCAGTACGTACTTGGTTTTCCTACGGGATATCTTACCGCAGTTACTGCAAAATGTGCCAGCAACATTGCGCCACAATATGTGGTTTATGCACGATGGCGCACCGGCACATTTTTTCATAGGTGTTCGCAATCACCTCAATTCAACATATCCTGGGAAATGGATTGGACGCAGTGGACCTGTTGCTTGGCCTGCACGCTCTCCAGACCTCAATCCGTTAGACTTTTTTGTTTGGGGACACCTTAAATCGCTGGTGTATGAAACGCCTGTGGATACACCGGAGGGTTTACTAGCGCGAATCGTTGTCGCTGCAGGAGACATTCCCAACTCCGTCGGAGTTTTTCGGCGTGTTCGCCAATCTTTACGACGTCGCTGTCGGCTGTGCGATTCTGTTAATGGGCGCAACTTCGAACACCTATTATAATAATGTCCGTTCGTCTGCCTTCCGACATTGAACTGTGCAGCGCAGGTCAGAAGACTATGCTTCACATATGTCATAAAGTACGTGGAATGTAATTCTTTATTTGTCATTTTTCTTTTATTTTCAACACTTTTTGGCACAGTATTTTGTAAGTCACAGACTGTGGTGTACTCAAATATTAAATTACAAAGTTTGTATGACTTAATTTAAAATTTAGTCTCTTTTTTAAATTTATAATTAATAAAATTATTATGCTATTTGTTATTATTATTTCCTATCATAAATTATGATGCACATATACATACAATAATTGTCCATGTAAAACATGTACTGAAACTTCTTGCATAGTTACAAATCGCAATATTTTTAATTATTTCCGAATTTTCACCACCAGTTTAATTTTAAAGAATTTAACTTAAGCTTTATATCAATAAAAGACCACTTTAAAATGTAGACTATTATTGTAAAGTTATTTTGGTTCATTCAACTCTTGAATAATTAAAAATGTTGCATCTCAGAAGAAGCATGATCGAAAATGTATAGTTGAGAGTAATTAAAAAGGCGGTGTTTCCAATCGTGACGGGCGGAGTTTAACCTTTGCTAGTGTCAAAGAAAGCGCAGTTGTAACTAAGAAACTGATTAATTTCTCTTACACAATTAAACCGATATGGTTCATTGTAAGCTTTTTCGAAAGTTTTCGGAATGGACCAAATTTTACTACATTTTCCTTGTTGTAGCTAGAGTTGTCTTTTTGGAATTAACGATTAACTATTTTGATGTATATTGGATTTCGTACTTTTTTCACTGTTTCAGGGCTTGTAACTCGTCAATAAATATTGCTATTTTAATACAATTGATGTCATTTTGTAGGTTTTTTTCTGCTCTTTCTAAATATGTGCTTCGTTTTTATGTAGCTATAGTTTAGCAATGAGGGTTAGCAATGAGGGTTCTTTTACAATTTTCCGAATTTTCATTCTATTTGCTGTAACTTGAAAACTATTGAGATCCGACCAGGCTTTATATACTGATTTATGCTCCATGTGATCTCCTCTATTACCCCTATTAATATTGGACCCCTTTAACGGAACACCCTGTATATATTTTTTTTCTTTTTGTTGCAATTGAATTAATTCCTAATACGTGTGTACAATTTGGAGTACTATAAGCATTAAATAAAATTGAAACAGAATGCTTAAATTATTAACCATTCAGCTACACTTATAAGGAAATAACGGAAACAACGGAACATATTTCTCATTTATGGATTTAGAGAGTGAATCATTCGGCGAGTAAGTAGATGAAAATATAAATATGTATTATTTTATAAATTGTGTTTTATTTTAGTTAACATTAGTTTTAATTTGTGAAAACATTAATTTTAAATCGATATTTATATCAAATTAATGAGTTTTTTGAGTAGTCGTAGTATGATCCAATTAATTGCCCTGTTGGCGTTACATGTACTGTACTTTAAAAATTCAATAAATTATCGAGTAATATTAAATATAAATTATGAAATACACGTAAATTACATATTTTTGCCAATTTATGGCATTTAAAATTGTTTTAGCGTTGTTATTTCAGTAGTTTCATCGAGGGGTCAAAATGACCCCTTCCCGCCGTTCCAGTAGGTAAGGTTTCCCCGCCGTTCTAGTGTTAAGGATTAAATTGGTTTAGGAGAATATACTGGGTGATTGGAAAAGTTCGTGCCCGATTTCCAATGCATCTGGTTTTGAAGTGTACCTAAGTTATTCTAAATGGCGAAATGCAGTCGAATTGTCAACATTTAGTCTCTCAGTAATCCCTTCAGTAATAATCCATGGTTTATTATTCCCTAAATTACGGATTAAGCCACAATCAATACTAGAAGGTTGCTCAGAGTGATTTTTATCATTGTATTGAAATCACCATTTCAAATCGGCAAAATCGCATTTAACTGTCCTAAGAGCGGGAGCACGATCCAAATAAAAGTCTCGAGTATCATTTTAGCACGTCCAAGACTCACTCCTTTTTTAAACTCATGTAACATAAAATGAAGAAAATGTAACATCTAATTTTCCATTTGGAATATTAATCTTGCACAAAAATTAATTTGAAAAACGTCAAAATTGCAAGTCACTGCCTTATATGAAATAAAGCACTAACTATTGCAACCACCCAATATATAGAAATAAGACTACAAACATAATGTATCTAATTATACATGACTTTTTTTTTGTTTTAAAACATCCTGAAATCACTGAATAATCCAACATAATATTTTACGGAATACATAACATAATCTTCTCTAAATACGCAAATCTCCTAAGTGTTAATTTCCAAGGTAAAAATTCTTTTACTTTTCATGAAAAGTAATTGATAAATGAGCCAGTGAGATTTAAAAGTCTTATGTATATGACTAAAAGATTTAGCAATTATCTTCCGCCAAAATATTTGTTTCAAATTTATATTTATAAAATAATTTTAGGGTACATTAATACCTTTAATACTTTGTGAAGTGTAAATATTGAGAATAATTAGTAGTACACTTTGGAATTTTAATCTCTGCATTATTTTTATCTTAAAATATAGCTGTTTAATAGATAGAACGTTGACATATATTACTTTAAATGTTTTTTATTTTTATTTCAAATATTCAATAAGTTCATTTTTTTCTTCATTACAACATTCGTTGCGTATCTCCATTTTATAAAAATATACATTGCCTTTTAGAAATCAATCTTTAAATTTCTGACAAAGCATCTGGATTTTTTTCAAAACTTTGGATTCTTCTACCGTTTTTCGAAAATGCTCCCAAGTACCTGCCATCTAAGTTGGAATTTTACTTTAGGGTGTAGAAAGTATTTTAAATCTCCCGGATGACAATAATAAAACGAGGAGCAGAAAGCATCCACTTTAATAATATAAGATACTTAAGTGAAAAATGTCCATTTTGAAAAAGATAATGTGCTTTGTTCAAGTACTGTATTTCGCTGATATTTTTCTGGTTGGCATTGAAATCTGGTTTCTATTGAAAGTTCACTGAAAGATGCTTGTATATAAAAGGTTTTATTTCTTTTTTAATTTATTACTTAATTTTTATATCTACAGTGGTGGGCACAATTATAAGATACCTACCTAATTTGACATACAGTGAAAGAAATGATTCAGAGTTTAAAAATACTTTATCAAATACGACAAAAACATAAATTTATTCTGTTATCACACGTAATTGTTTTACAGAAATGATATTTTTATAGAGTTTAATAAAAAAAAATTAAAAATACCATGGACAAAATTATAAGACATCCTAACATTTTCATTAAAACACCTGCTTTTATTCAAAAATAATGTGCAATATGCAAATTTTCTGCACGCTGTTATGACGTCAGTAGTTAACTAAAGCAGACGATAACCGACTTCACGCATTTACAAACATGCCACGAGGTACAGAATTGAAAGAAAGTGAAATTCGCAAAATTTGGAGATTAAGTGGAACTGGTACTTCAGTTAATAATATTTAAAGAGTTATTAAACTCTCTCGATGCGCAGTTTCAAATGTTTTGAAAAGAGGAATTAATCGATCGGTGATTAAAAGATCTGGACGTACTCCTTGCTTGTTCCCGATAGACAGACGCCACGGGTTTTCGCTCGCTACACAGAATAAGATGACTACTACATCCATTAAAAATGTTTTGAAACTGAATTGTTCACGGAGAACCTTTCGCAGGGTGTTGCATAATGCTTCCTATGTGAAATTAAAAAAAAATTGAAGAAAAAAAACCGCTTCTAAGGCGGCACGAAATGGACCGTTTAAGGGGACGGTGGAGCTTAAAATCCTTAAAAATAATTTTTTTTATTTTTGTAAATTTAATAATTTTTTTTTATTTTTGTAACGCCCCATGCGTCTTCAATATCAATGAAAATCCCCAATATGTTTTATAAAAGTTTGGTTTATATATAGAAATAAAATAGAGCATCGAATTTTATATATTTGAATTTAAAGGTAAAAAAAAAAAAAATCTAAATTTCAAAAATTTTTCGAAAAAATTTCAAAATTTTTCAAAAAAAAAATTTTTTTTTTAACCTTTAAATTCAAATATGTGAAATTCGATGCTCTATTTTATTTCTATATATAAATCGAACTTTTATAAAAAATATTGGGGATTTTCATTGATATGGAACGCGCAGGGGGCACTTCGAAGATTTCTAAGACTATTTCTAAAATTCCATTTTTTTTCTCAAAAATAAAAATTTTTTTTTTGTGATAAATGCATGCTATAATGCATATAATGTACCCTTAAATAATATTTAAGCTAAAATTTACAAAAAATAAAAAAAAATTGAAAAAATTTGAAATTTTGAAAATTTTTCGAAAAAATTTCAAATTTTGAATTTTTTTTTTTTAACCTTTAAATTCAAATATGTAAAATTCGATGCTCCATTTTATTTCTATATATAGACCAAACTTTTATAAAAAATATTGGGGATTTTCATTGATATTGAAGACGCATGGGGCGTTTCGAAGATTTCTAACACAACGCGTAAAATTCCATTTTTTTCTCAAAAATAAATTTTTTTTTGTAATTTTTTTGGGATAAATGCATGTTATAATGTATATAATGTACCCTTGAATAATATTTAAGTTGAAATTTACAAAAAAAAAAAAAAAAAAATATTTTTAAGAATTTTAAGCTCCACCGTCCCCTTAAAATTCGCAAAACAAACTATGGCCCGGACCTCTACTATGTATACATACATGTAGGGGAGACCGGGACTAGTTGGCTACAGGGGTAAGTAGACGCAGCCGTTATAATTCGGCTGTTTGTAGGTAGATTGCGAACCCAGTCACAGAGTACCTGTCTTCTTGCTTTTTACAATCCTCATTGTAGTTTTGCAATCGTTAACTACGTGCAGTGGACATCTATTACGATTTTTCTGTTTTTTGCACTCATAAGTAATTTTGTGTTGCTTCATTCTTTTTCTAATTTCTAATACTTATCTTAATAATTGCTATTTAACTTGCGCAGTTTTTCTTAGTGTATGATTAACTGTACCTACCTCATATGTGATTTATTAGGATTATTTATGCTTAGATGGTTACGTGTCCCTTTTGTGAAGGAATTCATTATGGGGCTAGTAGGCGCACTGAACACGGGGCAAGTTGGCTCGGTGTCTGGTGTGTGCTGGTAGCTTGAAAAACAGAATACACCGAAAAACGTGGTTGCAATGCAAGATTTTGTGCACTCGAGGCTTGCCCAAACGGAGAAACTCGATTTTTTATTTGTGACAACTGTAACTCTGATGATGATATCGAGTAGGATAGAAGTTACTCATTGTTAATGTGTTATTCATTATTTTTATGTCTGTATAATTCAGAATTTACATTGAACGGCGATAACGCCTTTATTTAAACTTACTGGTAATAATGAAATTGATTTTTCTTAACTGCGTGTTTTATTTAAATTTTTATAAAGCGTGTGCCAACTTACCCCATAGGTATAGGCAACTTGCCTCGTGACGGGGTAGGTTGACGCACAATTTTCCTTTTACTTTAGGCTTCCGCTAAACACAAACTGCAAAAGCTACAAACTCAAAACTCCAGATATTTATAGCCCAATGCCTGTTCTTTAAAAGTACAGTTAAAGTTTCATAAAAAAATAATAATAAAAATTAATAACTAAACACTGCGTCTATTAACCCCGGTCTCCCCTATATAAAAATCTTTGAAATATTTCATTTCCAATTATTTTCATCAAGTGATGTAGTGATGTATCTGTTTGGCGAGAAAGTCGCTGCCCGGCGATCCCCCCCCCCCTATTTATATGGTTTTGTTTCTTGGATTGTTCTAAGGAAAACCTAGAAGCAGTCAACTTTTAATCGTTTAGAAACTTCTATAGCGTAAGCAATTAGCAAAAAAAAAAAAAAAAAAAAAAAAAAAAGTCAACATTTTAAAGCTTTTAAATTCGTCCAAGATATCTGAGGTACACTCACTTTATTTGAAGAACTATATCTTTACAGTGGAAAATTTTTTAGGCTAATACACAGTGTGCCAAAAACCCCTGGTTGATTTTTTAATTTGATTTAAAATAAAGTAATTCAAGTCTTTCTTTTGGCGGAGGTGGGGGGTGGGAATTAAAAGTTTATGCTATTATGTTTAGTTACTTCTTGACGTGTAAAAGGGCTTGGTTTGTGTACATCCATTACAAATCTGTAAAAATGGTATGGTATTATTTATTAATATGTTACAGATACAGGGTTCGTACGCTTCAAAGACCTTTTACCAGAATTTTCGTAGAGTAATATTTCCTTATTTGATGAAAAAAAAATTCTATCTTCAGATATATCAACCAGTACTTTAAGAAATTTCTGGTATTAAAACACCTAAAATCTCCTGAACCCCCTGATGCGTACGAACCCTGAGATATGATGCACGATGAAATAAAGGTTCAGATGTTTGCGTTCGTAGTTTTCGATTAATATATTTGTTTTGTGTTTATATTATAGAAGTTCGTGCTTTGTCAAATTTCATCTTTTTAAAAATGTTTGATATAAAAAGAATGTATTTATATTTCTGCAGAGTTCTTAATTTTATTGCTCGTTTATAACACTTAACCTGATTTTTTTTAATGTAAAGGTGAAATTTTGTAATTGAGTTTTAACCCCTAAATGCCGGGTGTTGCTTTTCGGCAACGTACCCAATTTAGGTTCTAAAATATTATTAGAATAATATTGAAGTATAATACCTAATGTTGCCAATAAAATACATTCTGAAAATATTATTAAATCGATTTTCAACATGTAGATGGCAACACTTGTGCTGTTTAAGAATAAAGATAGATTTATTTTTTCAATTGTTGCTACTTGTTCTGTTTGCTTTGTTTGGAAGTTTGCGAAATACCCTATTTTATTGTGCAGTGAGCAAGTAAAATTTATTTCTTATTATAGTTCCTAAAATTCTTGTGTGATTAATATTATAGAATTTTATCAAGGAAAATTATTTTTTCAATTAAAGACCAGTATTGCCGATTAGTAACAAACTGTTTTTTAGCCGTTAACCATACTTAAAACAAAATATGATTTTTCTAAGTATTTTTTCCATTATTTATTTTAAAAAATGAAAGCTTAAAAAGATTATTACAATGATTTTTGAAAAATCAGGCATTTAAGGGTTAACCCATTTCCGCATACACTAGAAGCATACAAATTACGTTCGCCTGTGTGTTCTTGATGGCAGTAGAAAATTTTAATATTATTAGAGCATAATTATAAATTATATTATTAATTTTAAGGTATTTTTCGATGAGCCTGACACAGATGATAAATTGCCGGATATTCTCTGTAACCCGTACATCTATAATATATGCAAGTTGAAGCAACAATAGATTTAATGGTGCGACAATAACAACTAGCCAAAATGTCTGTAAAACTGAAGCAATGAAGCATTTTAAATGCTAAAAAAAGATAAAAAATTATCAATAGATATAAAAGTAATGTTTGTATTTCTGCAAAGTTTTTAATTTTATTGCTATTTTATTACACATAATCTGATTTTCTTTTGTAAAGATGAAATTTTGTAATAGAGTTTTAACTCATTTCCGGATATACTAGAATTATACAAATTACTTTCGCACGTGTATTTTCAATGGCAGCCGAATCTTTGAATATTTTTTGAGCTTAAGTTTAAATTATATTATTAATTTTAAGTTATTTTACGGTGAGCACGACACAGATGATAAATCGCTGGATTTTCTCTGTAACCCGTACATCTATATGCAAGATGAAACAACAATAGATTTAATGATGCGCCAATAACAGCTCGCCAAAATGCCTGTAAAACTGAAACAATGAAGCATTTTAACTGTGCAAGAAAAAATAAAATAAATTATCAATAAAAAATTAATAGTGTAATTATTAAAAAATTACGCTATTACGAATTAATATTGATTTTTTACGCTTATATGTTGAGAAATTAATATAGAAATCCTAAAAAAAGATAGTTTAAATAATGTTTCATTTTTTCTTGTACGAGAGTTGTACAAAACCGGGTAGGTGGTTAAAACCGGATAGTGCAGATTTCTCCTTGATTTGAACTTTTATCTATCATCCAACATGCGGAATTGCTTGTCAAACATTATTACGGCATTTGTAGCTGAACGAAACGCTACTGTATGCGGTTATTTTTTGTGTAAAAAATTTCGTTCGGATTACTCTTAAAAATTGTTTTGTTCGATTCTAGGTTTTCTTATATATTAACTGTTTGTCAGCATATTAAATATTGGTAAGAATTATATCTAATTTTTTGCTTTTTCTACTAATAATTTAACAGTTTTACTAATATTCTACGAGTACGGATTGAGCTTAGTAACGCCATGTTTTTAAATCTGTGTCATGTTGGTTTAAAACCGGGTATTTAAGAGTAGGTCAAAAACGGGTATACCCGGTTTTGTCCTACACTCATGGAATGATTTTTGAAGGATGGTTAATAATTTAGCATGAAGTTTTAAATTGTAATTTTATGAAGTTAAGTACTGTTAACTACTTGATGTGTCATTCATAAAACCTCTAACAAACAAGAGGTGAGGAAGTGGTTGTTTTCCAATTCTGGGAAATCTGCAACAATTTACTAAATTGGAAAATTATTCACAGATGCATTTTTCAGAGCGGCAGTTGAAAATACTCCTATCAGTCAGTTTTAGCTAACAGGGACACGTGGAAAACATATTTTTCCAAACCACCTTTTTGCTCCTGTCAGAAAAACCCCATAAAAGTCAGTGATAACACACCTAGATCTACGTAGCCATAGGTTGGCATAGATGAAGCAATAAATATTTCTGTAATATCACAGGATAATAAAGCTCATCCTTCCAAATCTAAAGGAGTTCACATCACGCATTCAGCAGATGACAACATCCAGCCTCAACCATCGACATCTTAGATTGTGCATTCAAGCAATCTGCATTTATAATTTCGCCTAAATTGTTACTACCGCCTCCTCAGGAAGACTTTACGATTGAGTAAAGAGCTGGCAATAGGAGGAGAAATCTGTTATTTTGACTTCTTTTCCTTTTAAATTACAACTGGAAACATATATTAAGGAAAAAGAAGCCAATCAGCCCGGAAAACAAAAAAGGAAGATTTTTAAAAAGAAAAAAAAAAGAAATTAAGAATCAACATAAAAATAAACCAAAAAAAATTGAGGCGACATCCTCAGAAGAGGAAGAAGATATTGAAGCCTGGATGTTTTGCATTGAATTTTACTTCAATTCTGATGTCAAAGAAGGTTGGATACAATGTTTGAAATGTCAAAGATGGGCACACGACGCGCATGAAGAAGAATATTAAAATAAATTCATTTGTGATTTTTGTTGTTAAAATAGCTATAAGACAGTGTAAACTAAATAGGCATATACAACGTAGAAAATTTGCCACAGATTTGTTTTTGCCACATGGAAGTACACATATAGAATTTCGTTTGTTAATATTATCAAAAAGGTATTTTTTTTACTATATTAAACAAGATTTTTTTTGAACAATATTAAGTTTCCCAGGAGTTTTAAATGGATACCCGGTTCCACCCAACCAGTAGGGTAAAACCGGATTTTTGCATATATCTGAAAAAAGCTATTTTTTATGCAATGAATTATATTTTTTTCTCGAAAAGAATATGTTCTATTATAACCAAAGATTTATTTAATATTAAAAACGGTATTCAGATTTTGTTTTTCCATTTGATTGCATTTGCAAGCAACAAACATTAATGGTACCCGGTTTTGCCCCACCTTCCCCTATAGTTTAATGAATTCACTTTCTTGCGCTTTCTACCAAGCGCAAAAGAATCAGTGAATTTTTCATAATCGAGTTATGAGCTGACAAGAAATTAATGCATTGTAACGGTATTTTTTGTCAATAAAAATGATTTGTATGCAAAACATTAGGCGTGATTTTTAAGATATAAAATGAATGCTTATTAATGATTTTTTTTAAAAGAAAAACTATTTTTATTTTCATACTTATTCTCCCTTTTGACACATTCCATGTATACAAAATGTATACGTCCTGTATAATGACCTGTAACTTTTAATTGCTATTTTTAATATTTTTTTATACTTTATTAATACTAATAATAAAATTCTGTAGTAAATAGTAAATGTATAAGACACTTTTGTAGTTTTTTAAAATTAAAAGTATAAAAATGATGGATTAGAGAAAAATGATGATAAATTTTATCTTTCCTAAAAATATCATGTATGTAAAAGCGATATTTTTACGAAGACATTGCATTAATTGACAGTGACGGATTGATTTTTAAAATAGTAAAGTCTGAAATATTAAAACTTAGTTAAAATCTTTAGAAATCGTAAGCTATTGTTCGAAATATGCTATTATAGATAATGTATTTTTTGAGTAAAATGAAATATATGTTTAATTTATAGTATACTAGTTTTCAGCGTAAAATTTTAGAAGACGAATAGAAAAAAGTATCAGCAAAAATATGTCCTATACGAGGTAATTTATCATGATGAATGTTTATTGCCTACGTTTTTATCAAAGTGAAAATCTACACAGAGTAATTAGATGGTATTGAAAGACTAATGTATGGTACATTAAGTGAGGATATACAAAAAATATCTTTACCCAAGTATGAATTGCTGGAGTGCTCATTAGGTAAATTTCTAGCGAGCTTTATAAATGCGGAGAAGTACTATTTACTTTACAAAACCAGATATTTAAATTTTGTTCTATTTTGTTTAAGGTACCTTCTACATTAGGAGACCAAAAAAGCACTTTTATTTTTGTTTTTTTGTAAGAAAACTGCATGATGGACCTGTTTGAAATTTTAATAGTTTATTATACATACCTTACGGTATACACAAGAATTTTTTAATTAGATTTTTTTGCTTCTACTCTAAGTTATAAACAAATATGTTTGATTGTTTTAGAAATTTTCGTCTGGACGGTGTACATGAAAGCGCCTTGTAGAATTATCTGAAACACAAAACTAAATATTTTTCTTAAACTTCGTGAGCAAAGCTTCTAGTTAAATTAAAGGAACCCATATATTTATCAAAAAATGCATGTAATGGCTGATTAAAAAAAAAAAAAAAAAAAAAAAAAAATGTTAAAAAAATTTCGTTCTAATTTGTTAAAAGCTTTAATTCATGTCGAAGGCAATTAAATAAGCTTTAATTAAAATAAAAATCAAGATGATCCATTGAGTAGTTTTTTTCTTTTTTTTTAATCTTATCCACCGTGTCAACCATATTTTTTGACACGGTGGGAGAGATAAAAAAAAACTATTCAGTGGATTACCTTGATCCCTCAAGCAGTTTTCTTACAAAAAAAAAAAAAAATAAAAAAGGTGTTTTCTTTTTTTCTCCGAATGTAGAAGGTCCCCTTAAATAATTCTGCTAGCGACGAAAATTTTAAATAAAAAAGAAAAGAAACTAAAATTGAAATGTAAGTTTTATCTTAGACTAAATAGAATTGTCGTCGTAATGTTTAGATACATAATTAAATGCCGATGAAATTATTGACTTTAGATTCTGTTTGACTTCAAATTGTTTCGTGTTCAACGATTCTTTGTATAAACAATTGTCCGGAACCGCTAGAAACTCCCCCCTTTCGGTTGCGATTGCCGAAATAGTGTTGTAAACAATTGAATTACATATTATTAATGAATTCGGCCCTGGTCTAATATTTTGGAGAAGATACCTGGATGACATTTACGTAGTAGCTAGATACCTGGATGACATCCTCTCAACAGCCGATTTGATTGCAGAACCTTTAAATTTTAGTCTCGACCGTGAAGTTAATGGTAAGTTACGATTTTTGGACATCATTATTAGAACAAAAAAAACCCCATTAATTTCCAATTAACCCTTTATCTACAGACGGCACTTATAAATACCATTAAAATAAATTGTTATAAAATTCAATTAATACATCAATTAGTTGTAATACACTTTAGAATGAATTATAGATACATTACTTTACCTTGTCCGAAAGCATTATTGGTTACAAAAAACAAAAATATTTTTAAAAGGATGAATGCTTTTGACTTTGCATCTTTTCAGCTTCCTTGGCGTTAGAGCGGGGATGGGGGATTTTCCATTCGGAAATATTTCTATATTTATATTGTAAGAACATTATATTTGAACATTTACTAATTCTACGAAATACTAAGAAAAAGATTTAAAATAAAATAATTGAGTGAGGTTATAAACATTGCATAAAATCCCTATACATTCAAATTTAATTAATCCTTCTAAATTCTTCAATCCTTCTAAAATTTATTAAACGATTATGTAAATCTCCTAATGTAGTTTGAACAATTCACGAAAAATGCTTTAGAAGATAAAATTTTCATGAATTCATAATTCAGTACATAAAGGGTAATTTGAAATTCAGTCTACAGGAAAACAACTTCAACGTGTCATTATACGAACTTTAATTCCAATTGTCCACTTAGCCACAAAATCTCCATTATAAAAACTTTAGTATTTAGAGGTAGAAAGTATTGTAGTAGTACTGAAACTTTGAAATTGGAAGAAATAAAATTTATGACTATTGAAAGAATAACGATTACCCCAAAAATCTGATTAGATTTATTTTCAAGAAAACTTTGGAATTTATAAATCCAACTCCTCCCCCTTTTCAACGTTTCAAACCTAACATTTTTGAAGAAGATTAGGAAGATTTGAAGAAAAGCTTAAGAAAATTACATAGGTGGAACCAAGAATTGAGAGTATGCGTTTGTGGATGGCGTTTCATGTGATATAAGAGTAAAAATAGTGTAAAGAACTGTTGCCGTATAAACGCAAGTCTCTCTTCGATATTGAAATTTAACAATCGGGTACATCATATTAAAAAGTTAGATTTGTATTTACATCCTAAAAACAATAAGTGTGCGTAGGAATGAACTTTTATTCATTATTTACTGAGAAAAAATCCTGTACTTAATTACAACATACGTACACATAAGAATTATTGTATGCTGTTTGTTTTAAAAAGGAAAGAATATATTTATCTTTAATACGCATGTTCCTCAAAGAAACCTTAACACACTCACTGCGATAACCGAGATTTTATAGGGGATGCATTTTGTCTTCCTAATTAACCCTCCTTGATTATTCCTACTACTTATTTTTTTAATGTAAATTTTGCCTTATTTAATCGGAGCATTTTCCCGATTAAATTTGATAAAAAATTTTGTTTTGAAAAACCGGT
This sequence comes from Maratus speciosus, assembly GCA_963932465.1. Lineage (NCBI taxonomy): Eukaryota > Metazoa > Arthropoda > Arachnida > Araneae > Salticidae > Maratus > Maratus speciosus. The sequence continues at coordinate 134,955,954 of OZ010799.1, forward strand.
GACAAAAGAATAAAAATTCTATAAATACGCCAGTTTGAAGCTATTTTGATTAAACAATTACGCAGCGAGAGGGTTAATAATAGTTTTCTCCTTTAAGTACTTAACAGAAGAAAGCTGTAATATATCACTTTTGTGAAAATTTTGAAATATATTAGTGTCATTATCTCTTAAAAGAACAACTTGAGCATCATACAGATAAAAATAATAATATTTTTCACTTTTACGATTAGGTTCTATTGTATTAATTAGACACTATTTCTAAATAATAAAATACTATCACAAGAAACTTTTACAATGTTAAACACACAAAAATAAAATTTTAAATTTCAAGTAGATAGAGAAATGGCAAAGAGAGATAGGGGTATGGAACTTAGAATAATTACAATAGATCTGTCAGGAGAAAGACGACCGGGGAATTACAAAAAGTAAGGTTAGGCTGTCTACTATCATAACTGTATACATAAAAATAATTGCACTTAAAGATAACTTTAAAAACTCATTACAAATAAGTATTAATCACTGATTTAGCTTGAATTACAAAATAAAAAAGAAAATATGATGACAATCAACAAAAATACTTACCAATGTGTAACTGGATATCTCTAAGCTTTACATGTCCATGTTTGTTCCTGCAGGAAGAACAATTCAAGATGTCTTCTCTCATGACGTTATTGTTTACAGTTGCAATTCTGGTATAACATGACACTGCCAGATGTTGCAATCATTATTTTCATTTAATGACATGGGAATGACAAACAAAACCAAAGGACATTTATTAGTATTTCTAAAAAAAAAAACATTACGAACCATGAAAGGACATTACTTTTTCAATTTTTAGTATTATATGATAGTTTTTGATAATTTAAATAACAAATTTATGTAGATGGTCAACTTTTGAGATCCACTTTTTTGTTATAATGGACACACAGGGTACACAGGGGAATAATATTTATAACATAAAAAAATATAATTTGTGTGGCATATATTTATAAATAATATGTTTTATACCGTTATACAAACATAAAAGCATACGATTACTGTAGTCTAAAATTTTGTTTCATTTTTATACATATTTATAACTTACTACATCTAATAAATTCCTGTCGTCTTTTGAAAGACATATTCGTAGCTAGTAGTACGTCTATAAAACTAACGGACACCAAAGTTTGATGAAAATTTCAGAACAACTCTAGTTGGAAATGTCGCGTATTTTGATATATTTTTATCTGCGGTAGATGGGGCAGACCTTCAATGTCAATATGTCGATTGGGTTCATTTAAAGATAATTAACGAAACGCTGATGTCAAAATCAGTATTTCCCCCGAATTTAGGGGAATCACAATTTTATGACCAGAGTAAAGTGGAATAAAATATAACCACCAGAAAAAACATGTAACAAACTAAAAAGTCAAATAAATAAAATTTGCTAATGATATAAATAAATTTATTTTGAGTTCAATTCATGTAAAAGCAGTCTCTATGGACAGCTTGGTAATATAAAACAAAAAATCTTTCTACTCCTTTATACACCATTTCAGAGCTGAAATGATTGAATGTCTCCAGAATTCCGTGTTGCCCAGTGTTGCCAGCGGGCTATTTTTTTAAAATCAGATTTATTGATTGCCACCACTTGTATGAAACGGTAAAATTCCACTTATTTTCGCTTTAACTAATATGTCATTATCCCCTTAACAATGACGGGCATAGCTCGTGTACGATGATCGAGCCAAATGTGAATTCTTCTTACCACTAAAATTTCACAGTAAATATAGTTTAATTTAATTGTCGAAATTCCATGATGAAACAAGGCGAAAATATCAATTAAATTTTAGTGGTAGCTATGGATTTGCGAAACCGTAGGTTAAATCATAGGTTAAGGGGTTAAATAAGGCTCGTTTTACAATTTCAAAAAAATTGTGCCAATCAAGGATCTGAATTAAAAAATTGTAGCCCATCTGGCAACACTGGTGTTGTTAGTAAGTTAAACTATTATATTTATATTGATCCATTGTTACCATAGTTTTGACATAATATTACACCTTATTTAGTCCTTAAATAGGAGGAGTATTACTAGTTTAAAAAAGTGATAATCACCCAATTTGAAAACAAAAGTATAGCGAAATGGTGGCACTGCCAAAATTTACTATAAAATCGATTTGGAAATAAATATATTCCATTACGTGAACTATAGAAGCATAATAATATTCAAAAATTCTGGTCCTAATTCGGCAGTTGGGGATTTAAATTAAATGTCATAAATAACACAGGCCAGCAAAATTTAACTTTGTGATATATTTTTTTAACAATGTATGGTGGTTTTAGAAGATTTTGATATGCTGCTCCCAAAAATGGGTTAATTTTTGTTTCATCACGTATAGTTTTCACTCTTTGTATTAACACATTTTGTACAGATAAAATATGCATAATATAATAAAAATAAGTTTAATTGAATTAATATTTATAAAATGCATAGAAAATAATATATAATAGTTACATAAATGTATAACTATTTATAAACTTTGTAATCAATATTACACATTTTAAAATTTAAAAACACATATGTAGCATGTTATGTTCAATAAATGAATGTATTTAAGAGAAAACCACGTTTAGTCGCTATTAATATGTCAAGATGCATAACATATCACATTTTATTTATTGTTTAGCAATATTTATATACTTTTCAATCACTTTTACACGTTTTTATACATTTTATACATTTTTATTAAACCAGAGCCTTATATTGCTTTACAAGTAAAACTGCCTTTGTTGCTTTTTTTGTATGTTTCTAGATTATTCCGAAAAAGCCTTTAGCAGTAATTTGCAAGCATTTTAACATCCCAGAGTCCCTGGTATCTTTTTTTCCATTTCTTTAATCCCTCAACCTACAACTAGGTCTTCCCTCAGAGGGATTAGTCTGAGCGATGTTACTGAACATAGATTTAATAATAACTCGTGAGAAGAATAGAAAATAAGATGCTATCTTTAATTGACAATGCGTGGCCTGTCTGAAAAGCATTAAACCTTTGTCCGAAAAAAACATAAGTTATCTGACGGGATTGATACCCTTATCATTTTCGAGGTAGGTGAGTAAGTAAGCACCCACCCTGGGAACCCGCTTTTGACTTATGGTTAGGTTTGAACCCCCAGCCCAGGGCAGGGAAAAGTACTATTACCTGTAAAACCTTCTAGTATTTAAGACACTTAATAGAATACAATACAATTAAAAAAAAATTAAATTAGTTTTTTTTTTTTTCAGTCAGCTGCTGGCTCCTCTAGAAATATGAGGTAAAAATTACTAAAAATATTTAAAGATAAAATAATCTAAATTTAAAGATAAAATTACAATAATATATAACTTAAAGGCCAAAACAATAGCTGTAGTAATGAATTTTTATGTCCAGCACTCCTGCTCACTGCCCATAACTCGGAGGAGGATCGTTGAACTGATATATTGATCTATGAGATCCACGTTCATATTAAACCTTCTGAACGATATAAATATAGTTTAAACTAGATTTGAGATTAATTACTGTGAGCTATATATAAGTACAATAACATATAGGGAGGGTTTATCTGTTACCCACAACGTACTAGAGCAAGTTTAAAGTTTTTTTGAGCTGAATTTAAAGTTTTTAAGAGTTTATCTGAAGTTGCTATATATCACGAAAACTTCAACTGGTTATCACTGCGACATACAAGTTTACAAAAGCGGGACACCATTTTTCAAGATATTAGCCTTTGATACTCATATTAAAAACTTTCGCTGATGAGATAATGAAAGTATTTTGTAATAGATATTACTGTAGATATTTTCAAGATGAATATTTATTTACTTATTTATTTTTTTTATGTAGATACTTTATCTGTACCTCCTGTCCACCAATTGAGACTGAAATATAGGACACAAACTAGAGTCTGCTGTATGCTTCCTATAGTTTTCTTGATAATAGCAATTTGTACAGCGATGCTCTGATGGATCGGTGATATAAGGACAGTTGAGAGTTTGATGACCCATGGCACATTTGGCACATATGGAGTTCCTTCTACAGTTAGTCTTTGTATGCCCGTAAAGTTGACAGTTCTCACATCTAAGTATGGGTCGATATATTCTTATACTGCAATTATTGAGGCCAATTGAGATACTTTTCTGAGCCAGAAGTATTTTAGCTGCATTTACTTCTAAATTCAGTACCATATGATAACTTGTGGATTTTTCTCTTTGTATTATTTTTAATATTGATAAATTCTTGTCTGTTGAACGATCCTTTAAGTAGTTCATTATGTCATCAGTAGGTATCATCGATGGTATTCCTGTAATTATTATCCTTGAGTGTTTTTGCAGGTTCGAGGTAGGACCCTTTCGCCTCCACGCATTTAGCCCACCGTTCTTTCCACCGCAGAAAATACTTCTGGAAGGCTTTTTTTGGAATGGTGTTGAACTCCGCCATCGCATTCTACATATCTCATCTCTACTCTCAAAACAGGATCCTTTTAATGGCGCCTTCAATTTCGTAAGCAACCAGAAGTCGCAAGAAGCCATGACTAAAGAGTGCGGAATTTGGCGAACGACTGAAATCCCATATTTTGCCAAGAAAGTCTGAATTAGGTGCGATGAATGAGCTGGAGAATTGATGAATCTTACGACACCTGATGAATCTTACGAATTTTTTTTCTTTGACGGTCACCAAGCTTTGACAAAATTTGATATAATCTCTTTGTTCAACACGTTCAGTCATCTTGAGAGAAATCGAAATCTGACGCACACGCATGACAGCACCTCACTCGGCGGAACCAGGCAACGACTGGCTCACTGGAATTTGTGGAAAAAAATGGGTCATGCGTATTATGCTGTCTCTTCGCAATGTGCACAGTGACGCCGACTTAGGATCCCTATTGTGCACGAAAAAATAACAGTCTGACAGACTTGTCGCAAATTCAAATGATGAAAATGAGCAAATTGAATCGTAGAATTACAAAATAATATAATAGTATAATATACGCTGTATACACTATATGTATAATAGGGTGGTCACAAGCAACATGGGTAAAATTTTTTTTAACGTTTTCTTCGAGGGGACCCTCCTAAAAGTTGCCAATTAGTTAGAAAATGAGATTGGCAAAGTTTCAGCTCAAATAAATAATATTAACCCGTGCCTCATCGAGGTTGAATTCTTGAAAATTTGCAATTTTTGGCAAAAAATTGTCGTTTTTCTCTCCTTATGTGAAAAATATTTGTCTTAGAAACCTGATTCTTGTTTTATTTCATAGAAACTGTTGTTTCCTTGAACTTTTACTCTCATGAAAACTTATATTTAATGAACATTTAGTACTTTTCAGGACATCTAGTGAACCATACCCTAAAACTCTGCATTTTTGAAACATAAGTAAAAATGACAAATTAAAAATTTTATTACTTTTGATAATTTTTTTGTATTATTTTTATTAATAGGCAAAAATAAGTGAACAATTTTTGTAACTTTAAAAATATTTCACGAATTATAATTGATTATTAGTTATCTAGTTCTGTGTCTAGTAAGAAAGAGCTTCTCGATTTGTGTTGCAGTTGAACCTCTGAATTTCTCTTTTTATTACAAGGCTGTTTTTGTTATCTGTTATGGTTATCTATTTTTAGAATTGACGAAACATTCCGTAAAACCCCTTCCCCTTCTTGATATGATGGCAGAAATGTAAGATTTTTTAAATTGGCCACATGTCTCATCAAATCATCGACAGTAAGCAGCCAAGTATTTGACAAGTTTTATGTATTTTATTTTATAATATTCGCAAAATGAACTGAAGACCAGAGAAGCTGCCAGACTTAGAATACATCCACTAGCTAACCACAGACATCGACTCTGCAAATAACTGTTTCGTAAACAAGAAACTGAGCTCATCAAAAACAGATTTTAAAATTTCCGTTTAGAGAGAACTGTTGTTCACTGGGATGGAAAACTGCTTCACCAGTTTTTGAATAAAGAAAATGTAGAGTGGATAAAAGTTTTAATTAGTTGTGGGGATGAAGAACAGTTACTAGGAGTTCCTCAACTTGAAAATAGTATCGGAATAATTCAGGCGAAAGCTGTATTTTCAGCAGTTGAAGAGTGGGAGGAAGTTGGTAAAATCCAGGCAATATTTTTTGATACAACTGCGTAAACACAGGTCGCCTCAGAGTTAACCTGCATTTTTCTATAGCAATTGTTAAAGGAAAAATCTTCTGTATTTACCATGCAGCCAGCATAATTTAGAAATTTTCCTAAAAGCTGTTCTTGAATGTAAAATGGGCATAATCACTGCCCCTCAGCCAGATATTTAAAAAAACCCAATTCTGATTGGGTGGTCTAAATTAAACCAGAGTAAGTATACAAATGTTATTGAAGATGAAATACTAGGTATAAATAGTTAATTCAGAAGTAATTTCAAATTTTCTTACAGGAACTCTTAAAAATTAACAGCTCAGGGATGATTATAAAGAAATTATCCAACTTTGTTTAATTTTTATAGAACTCCTTCTGCAAAAGACTTTTTTCAAAGCACCTGGTAATTTTAATCATGTCAGATGGATGGAGGCACAGGCCATTCATTCTCTCAAAATATATTGTTTCAGGGATCATCTTTCAATAACAAATTTAGAAAAAGAAGGTATCAGAGATCTTTTCTTATTTTTAATCAATATTTATGCAAAAGCGTGCTTCAATACTTCCACTGCCACTTTAGCCCCCAATTCAAGACCTGCAAATAATAAAATCACTTGTTCACTACAGAAAACTTGATAAATAGGTTACAGACAAAGCACTTGCTAAAATGACAAACCGCCTTTGGTATCTTAACTCGGATCAAGTTGCATTTTCATTTTTAGATAATACTTTGGTAAAAAAGTCAACATAAGCCACCGTATCTAAACCATTACCACTTCAATCCTTTCCGGCACAGTGTCCCACGCCGGGACAACCTAATTTTAATTCCAAACTTACAAACGGCACGAAGAACATTTTAATAAAATTTTGCTTTTACAATGAAAGGTTAAAGTAATGTGATGTTAATTTCTAAAAATGTCGTTTCTGGGGTGGACAATCATTTCATCCTTTTACGAACAGAATTTTTCTGCGCCGGAAAGTGTTAACGGGACAGTTGTAAGGGAAAATAATTTATTTTCTTTATTATACTTCCTTTCTTGTAACACAACTTTAATAATAAAATGCAATTGAGCATTATTTGCTCTCATTTCTGTACTTCCTTTGCCCTCCCCTTTTTTTAAAAAAATTCTTTCAGTTTAAAATTCGATTTTTTTCCTTTTCTTTGGATTTTTTTTTAATCAAACACTTTATTGGACTTCACAAAACGAAAAAAAGAAAATCAAAAGGTGGAAAGCAGATGAAATGGAATGTTACAAATTTTTTTTTTCGCTTTTTCAAAAAAAGTCAATTTTTAGGATTCAGGTGAATTCTGGTCCTGAAAAATGCGCATATTTTTAAATCTATACATTTTTAGAAAAAAATGGTGTGTGGTTCTTCAAAGCAAAACTTTTTTTATAAAATGAGACCTGCATTATGTTTCTAGGTTCAATTGTATTCATTTCATGAAGGAAAAACAGCATTTTTTTGCGAAAAATCACGTTTTTTTCAAACTTAAACCTCAATGAGGCACGGATTAATATTATCCAAATGAGCTGAAACTTAGCCAATCTCATTTTCTAGTCAGTTGGCAACTTTTTGGGGGGTCCCCCCGAAAAAATTCGAAAATTGATTTCTTGTGACCACCCTAATGTATAATATACACTGTTGAAAAAATGGCGAAGCAATCCTGCAAGACAGCAGTCCATGGGTATAAAATTGAAAGTGCGCAATTGATGAAAATTAATAGAGAAAATAAAACACTAAATATCTTATATCGGAATTTTTACTCCTTGAAATGGTGTCAAAAACTCAAACAGACACAAAAAAATGATGTTTAAAAAGAATGAAGGACTTTTATATGGTGTGTGGCCCACTCGAATAGTAAATGCTCTTGAATATCTGTTTTCCATGTATGGAATGAGGTTGTCGATAAGAGTTTAGGGAATTGTCTCTTAAAAAAGTGGTATATCAAAGTCCCGAGCACGTCAACAGAGGCATGCAATACGTCGTTCATGTTTGTTACATATATGGCCGATCGGATGATGAGTGCATGCTGGCCGCTACATACGCTGTATCATTTTGCTTTCAAACATATTCTCGACAAAGTGAGCTGTATTACGATTTAACATGCATTAAATAAAGCAAATCGTGATTGACTGCAGCCTAAGGTATGACACATCTGAAATCTGACATCTCGGCTGCATAACCTTTGAGCCGTGGAATTGTCATTTCGAGTAATTTACAAATCCGTACATATTTTTTCAACAAATCATGCAATCTAAAATACGTCAATATTAACCGTATAAAAAAAATTACTCGAGTAAGTTACTATATAAAAAATCGTCTGATGACAATTGAGAAAATCACCTTAGGATTAAATCTCTATATCAGTGAAGCTGAAAAAAATGTTGATATAAAATTTAAACAAACACTTTCCTGTAATAGGGGCATTGGCGAGAGAGAGAGAAGCCCAGAGAAATAACATTTTGACAAGTACTTTCGCTATTTCATACCGAAATTTATTCAATATGTACTAAATTTATTCAAAGCTATATTAGTAGATATCCGTTTTGTTGCATTTAAATTGTATGTTTGGGGGGGGGGGGGGAGAGATGTAGTATTATTAAATATTTAAGGTCTCTATACCTAAAAATAAAAACAAGTAATATAAAAATTTTGTTTTTAAAGTCAATTCCTACTTAGGTCATCAAAGAAAAATTTAATATAATCCCTTAAGCTAATATTAGTTTTTGTTGCATTAAAATATCTCAATTTGTTGATTTTTTATAAGCAAGTATGTTTACAATGGAACTCTATGGGAATTTGGCGAAATATTAGAGATATCGCCAAGTTGGCGTCCCTTTTGGCGACTCATATTTTGCTCGAGAAATTTGGCGATATATCGCCAAGTTGGCGACAAGCGTGGCGGTATTTGGCGACAGAACAAGGTCCCCCTATGGTAACCCCCCTTATCGATATGAAGATGCATTAAATGCTTCAATAACCAATGGCCGCCATTTTGTCTCCCACGTAAAACTATAATTAATTAATTAAAATTTAATTAATGAATTAATATTTGAAAAAAAATGTATTAACATCAATTGTCATCCAGTACAAGTTTAAAAGAATTTATTTATACTTGATAGGATGAATAATAAGTATTTTATTAACGATTGAAAATTTGAACAAGATATATAAATAAATAAATAAATAAATAAATATAGGGAGAGTGTGAACTAATAGTAGGAATTTAATAAATGGTAATTTACATTGTTGTCCATTCTTTACATCTTTTTAAATTTTGTAATTTTTAGAAGGCATTCTTAGAGAGCATTTACATCTTAAAAGTATCCTGTCAAAAATTTCAACCCGATAAAAAAATGTTAGGACATCAGTAGCACAGAAAAAACAAACAAAAAAAACCGAAAGTTTTTTTTTTTGTTTCTGCATCGTTTTATATAGCGGAATATTTAGAAAACGTTTTATTGCGAGTATTTACGCCTTAAAAGCCACATTCATGCAAATTTTTATCTTTATATTCGTATTAATTCCATGTACTTCGTTATTTAGATCATCTTTAGCACTTTGTCCGCTTTATTTAGTCTTCTTAATTTGGAATTTTTTGGGATTCTTCGTAATGTGCGCATTGCAGTTTGAATTCGTTCTACAACTAGCATTTAGATCTTATACGTTACTACCATGCCGAATTTTAAGTTTCTAGAGCCAACAGTATCACAGAAATTGCAGATTAGATCTTTTTTTGTGGTGCACCCTTTTATTTATTTATTATTATTATTATTATTATTATTATTTTAATAGACCGGTGTTTACGTCTTAAAAGTAATAGCCATGTGAAATTTCAAAATTTCTTTCTCTAACAATTCCAAATAAATCGTGATTTAGAAACTTTCTAGAACGTTTTACGTTTATTTCTAACCTTAAAATTTCGAACCTTGTAGAAAGCGTTCATAACGAGTATTTACATCTTAAAAGTAAAGTACAAAATTTCAAATTTCTAGCCCAAACAATATCACAGAATTCGCAATTTTAGAACTTTTCTGCTCATCCACCCATGGAGGTAGTTGTAACGACATAAAATATAGTCTTTGTTGGAAGATGGTCACCATAATTTTCAAACCATTATTTACTAAATCAGCTAGATAGTTTCAGAGATTACACTCCAAAAACACACAAACATTACTGCTTTATAATATTAGCATACACGTAGATAAATCGCTTAAATTTATTATATAAAAACATAAATAATTTATTTAATACGCGTTAGCAGATGTATTTTTAAAAAATACATATATAAACCAGTTTAATGCTTCTTCAATTTTAATTTTATAGTCGTTTATATGATTTGCAAAAACATCTTGCTTTCTTAAACCCGAATTGGGTCAAACTTAAAAAAAAAAGCGCCATGGCCCATATAACAGCGAAGTATCGTGAAGGGTTTTAGACATGTAATAATAAGGCACTTAGCATAAATAAAATACATTTAAAAAAATTAAATACAATTAACTTAAATTAAACACATTATGTATTAACATAAATTAAATACCTTTAAAAATCACGTCTTTGACTCATTTCTTTTAAAATACAATAATAATAATAATAATAATAATAATAATAATAAAAGATAATAAGTCAAAACATTTTGTTCTAACATCAAATAATTGTTTCTAAATTACACATGCGGAAAAAAACTATTTTGGCGAAAAAAAATGCTCTAGCCTAAATTTTAACCCGGTTAAAAATAAAGTACCGTGATTACTTCAAATGTTATAGGAATGTTCCGTAATCTTGTTTGTAATCAATGTCGTATTTTAAAAAGGTTCGCTTAGCGCTGAGTTAATTTCATTGCAGTATTTTTTTGGGAGGGGGTGTGTTTACAAATATTTACATTTGAATTTAAACTTTTGTTTTTATGTCTGTTACTTGTATAATTAATTAGTACTTTCATGATCGAGCTGCTTCACTCGAAACATATATAAAATACTCCTTGTGTGGTTGTTTGCTCAAAGCCAATTTTATATCACTATTATAACTTTCATACAGTTATAACAATGTTGTTGTTAGCATTATTCTTGTTTGACGGCAGCCTTGCCTGTGTATCTGAATGCGGATTATTAGCCATTTTTCTTGTACGAAGAGGGGCTATAACATAATCGTTTCATTTCGAATGCCATGTAACAAATTGCGGCACAAATGTCATATACGCATCACGTTGTCACAATTTATTTCTGACGCTAATATCATATACGCTTCGTTGTACTTAACTGGTTCCAAAGTGTCGTTATTTTGCTTGATATGGTAACCCGGATGTTGTTGCTTATTTATTAATAAATTGTTTATTTTATTTTATTTTATATTCTTAAATTATATAAATTGTTTTGTTCTATAGTTATTAATTAAACTTTTCTTTATTTATTGTTATTCCCCTTTTAAAAATACTAGGGGATCATATCCGGGCTTCCCGGGTCACAGAACACGTGTGAAAACCAATTTCATTAAATTGGAAAGTATTATTTTTTTTTTACATGCAATATATTTTTTAGATTGTTCACTAAAAATAAAAAAGCGTTTTTCATGTGAAAAATATGAATTATACAATCAAAAACACAATTTATCAAAAGTGATTTTTTTCGTATTAGCTGAATGCTAAGAGTTATTGCCTAAAATGTTGCTGCTTATGGCATTCTTTTATTTTCTGATAAGTTCAGAGCTTTAAGCGCGTTGTCCAATTACATATCCGTTAAATTTTTGTTTTATTTATATTATTGATTTAATCATAGAGGAAATTTTATTTTTGTTTACGGAATATTAGTCGTAGGAAAATGATGAACTCTTTTTGTTGTTTTAAGGGCAAAAGGATTAATATTTCTTAATCGAGTCCACGCGATTGAGTTAAATTTTATAATTAACCTCTCATACCCGAAATAACCCTTTTTAAAAAATTGGTAATTTAATTTGATAATTTTAAATTCCTTTTAACTCAAAACGTGAAGTATTCCGGATTGTCAACAAAATCTTTGCATGTGAACAGTCGCATGCATAACTCGAGATTCTAATCTTAGTACCTGAGATTAAAAATTGCTGTAATTTATTTATTTATTTTTTTATTTTTTTTTTGACGCATTTGTGTTAAAATGTTTACTTTTATCTAAGAAAATCATCGTTTCTTTTAAGTATGACGTCATTTTTACTTACTTAAGCATTTCACTTGTGTCTGAAACTTAGTACTCATACAGACGGGGGAAAAATGTGGAAACTTTATGAGGAAAATGCGTATTTTTAAAAGCAGTACGTAATTTTCCGTTCAAAATATTGTGTCCCTAGTTGGATACAAAATATTATGTCCCTAATGGGATTTTGCGCCATTAAACCCTATACAACAATTTTTATCAACAATTTGGAATTTTAATCAGATAATCACATGAATAAAGATGAATGAACCTCATTATTTCTCTCTTCTCTGCAATAATGAAAGCTATTTCATTACCTGAAATAATGAAAGCTATCTCATCTTTAAAATTAAAATTTAATAATGGGATATAAAAAAAACAGCTAATGAAGGCACATCAACAAATGTTCAGATTTCAGTTAAAAAAATTATTAGTAAATTTGGTTCAGCAGCTGAGGGCAGATGACTAAAAAACATTATTGTGTTTTAAATATATAGATTATATAAATTTATGCAAAATTAAATTAAGCAAATTATGTTATTTTGATAAAATTACAGTAACATGTCTTAAAGAATAGCAATAGAATTTTATTAGTAGAAAGAATTTTGGACAAACTTGGGGAACCTGATATTATTTCAAACCTCGAATTTTTGCCAAGATCTGCTTTGATTGCTTGTCTAACTCGGCAAAGCGAATTCATCCAAGAGAAAATCATCAAGTTCTGTAATATAAATCGCTAATTTTTACCCGACTGTCAAGAAGGGTTATGTGTTTCACGCGTATCTGGGTATGTGGATTTCTTTATACTCTTGAAACATCCCAACGGCTGGATGAATTTTTATAAATGAGGTCTCTATCAATTCCTCTTACCCGTCGGATGGTTATAGGAAGGGTTTTGTTTTTATAAATTCAAAAAGGCAACCGTAAAATACAAAATGGCGGTAGAGACGAAAAAAAGTTTTACGCACCATATTGAGTGACATATCATTGGATAGGTCTTTCAAAATGAAGACGATGTTTCATTGACTAATTTACAGTCAGAATCTCCGTTTAAATATTACACAACCTGAAATTGCGTAGTTAGAATCTCTAGCTTTACTTTAACTATAACCTTCATAGATATCTATAGGTCTCATCAAAATAGTGTTTATAGATAGGAACTAACAATTAAACACAACTTAAAAGTCATCAATACGAGTAAATAAAAAACTAGGTAAGTAATATAAAAAATAGTTTCACATTGATGAGAAATAATTAATTAGTTCGCTTTTTGCGCAGTCGGGTTTTTTGATTTTTTAAATTTAATATTTACTTGTTGGGCAAAGATCATGTATGTTACTGTATGTTACTGGTCTTCCATAAAGTCACTTTAAATGTTTGTAAAACATTGCGTTTTATCATTGTGTGATTTCGATTACGTTATTTTCAAAAATAAAGCATTTTCACCTGTGAAGAATTTCAAAGCAGCTGGAATGAAAATGACGCATTTCTTCAAAACATATTTCAGTTTTAATATTTAAAATGCACGCTTTTTTTTAAAATGACGTCAATTGCATCCGATAAAGCATCCCACTTTTACGATCCCGTCTTAGACAAATCTATAGCACGGGATGCAAATGACATCGTCATCGCGGAATAATACACAAATCTAGTAGAAAGGAATAACGTCATTTAAGAAGCTCGGCAAAACAATCTCGGTTATAAAATGATTTATATGACTTCATTTTTTGTTTTTGTTCCATGTTTTATCAGAAGTCATTCATTTATATTTTTTTCAGAATTCGGAAAATGTTAAAATAACCTACGAATTAAAAACCCACGGATTAATAAAACTACATTCTTTCAGATTTTTGATACGAATTAAGTAATTACGGAGAAAATGAATCACAAATATTCTTTAAAATACATTTTTGTAAAGCGAAAGTGTTATATCGTTTGTAAAGTTTAATTGCAATAAACTAAAAATCACTTAATTGATAAATAATAACAAAATAAAGCCAAAACTCACCGGTTTTATAACAGATGATATTCTTGATATAGCATGCATTTTAGTTTCTTTTTTTTTAGTTTTTATGAGAAAATGCCAACAAACAGAAACAGCAATCTACTATTTTCCTTTTTTTCTCTTTACTTTCAACAGAAATGGAGTACTTCAGTTGTCACGATTACAAAAAAAGTACTAAAAACTACGAAAAATTTAATATCTTAAAATTAAATTGAGATATAGCTTTCAAACAAATTGCATTTAAAAGACCATTTTTTTCCTTATACGACGGTGTAAAAATTTTAAATGTGCGATGTTTAGAAGTTTAAAAAATTGCAGTAGAGATAATTGCAAAACCAAAATTTTATTTCAAATTTAAAAGTTTTGCCATTAGCAAAATGACGTACGCGTTGCGCACAGATATGTTTGTCTTTTATAATGCAGTTATATGTAACAGGTAACGAGATTTTCGCCGAGAGGAGATTTAAAACGAGATTTTCGCCAAATTAGCGTTTGAAAAAAATTGCGCGAACGTGGTTCGTTTATGGCATCTGTGCCCCAATGAAAATATTGATACTTTTATGTTAGCCGAACGCTGGTTATAAATGGCCAAAACATTTTCCCGTACCATATTCATATTGCATGGATATCATTTAAAACTTAAACCTTCCATTCCCTTGATTTAAAATACATGATCTTAACTAATTTCATGGTACTTTTCCGATAATACTTTTGGCGTTTCTTAAAAACTCCGTGCAGTTTGAGCTTATAAATGGTATACATATACATACATGTAAAAAACCTGATGAACGTTTATACTTATTTTTGCATATAAATATAAACATTGAATTTACATATAACTATATATTTTTTTATATTCATATTACTTCTACTTGTATGTGAAAATAGATAAATGTCTTTTTTACAAAATAAATTGGATAAATCTTTAAAGCAATGCTTGGGAAACAATGCATAGGTTATTAGAAAATATGCATGAAAATTTTACTTCTCTCACCAAACTCATTTTCTTTGCTTCGCCAAGGCTCCTATACTGGAATTGAACCAATTTCATTTAAAGTACTAAAACGAAATAAAGAATAAGAAAAAAATTATGCCAAAATCAAAATGTTTTATTTAATCATCAAAGAATTGTTTCTAATTTGCACACGCGAAATATAAAAGACACTATTGGTGATTGAAGAAATATGTCACAGAGATTATTGCAAAATATCAAATACTAAGTTATTTTGGCTTTTTCTTTTAAATAGAAAAAAAAACAGATTGATTTTCCTGTTTAAATAGGTTTTATTATACTTTAATATTAGTGCGTGGATAATATCTTTGCTCCGTGTGCTGTATTTCAATTTTCCACGAAAACATCCAGTCAATGAAAATGACGTACACTAAATTTCCGTGACGTATATAGATAAATTGTATTGTTTTATCAGTTTTATAATATAATTTTTAAACGGCTTAGAACTTATTTTTCATACTAGGTGGATTCAGTTAGTTACCCTCATAGGTACATTCTGGTGCAATCCGAAACGAAACCAGACAAGTATTTTTTGAGTCATGCTTGACGAAATGTTTTGACGAAATTTTAATATCCATCGTAGCTGTTTGTGACCTGAAAGTAATATTTCGCTCTGTATTAGCCTTCGCTTAGCTCAAACAATTACATGTGAGACACTTGATCTTGTATTCGGGCCAAAACTGAATTTAACGGGCCTGCCCCATAGTACGTCGTTCGGGCCAAATGTAAATATTACGGACAGTGTCCCCGGTACAATGACCCGAGTGAAATATACAGTGGCGGTCAAAAGTTTTCGGCCAGTTAGTTTCTTTGATTTGTTTGCCACAACTTTCCAGCGAAGAAGATGCACAATCGCTCCAAAAGTTAGGAATATGTAAATGACCTTTATCCACGTGATAATTTTCATTGGATAATGGAGACACTTCAAGCAAATTGCAGGAAACCGAAATTCGTGTGAACCAAAGATTTCGGCCATTCGTCACTGGTTTGTTTTTGTTATCGGTAAAGTGCCTTTTTGGTCGTGTTTGTTAACAACGTGTAGTCAACGTGAAAAACGTAATTGGAATGTAAAAATGAAAAGTTCATCAGTTATTGCTCGTAAACGACTGATTTGTTTGTCGCTAAAGGACCAAGGACCAATCCTCTCGTAAGATTGCGGCAAAGATATTGATCAGAAAATCTAGAGTGAAAAATATTTTGAAAAATATAAAGATGTCAATGGCCTTCAGGACTTTTCACGGTCTGGTAGATCCCGTAAAACGACTGTTCGTGTGGGCAGAATTATCAGGAGAAAAGCGGTTATGACCTGCATAAAAATGCCGCTGCAGTATCCTGTGATTTACCGAGTGAAAATATTGCTGAAATAAGTCGGTCTACCGTTTCAAGACGCGTATGTGGCGTAGCACTTTATGGATGAGTGGGTGTTAAAAAACCTTTCACAAGTAAAAAAACAATCATAGGGCCCGACTGGTATTTTCCAAAGAACACAAAGACTGGTCAGGTGAAAACTGGAAAAAAGTACTATTTTCAGATGAATCGATGTTCAACCTTTTTGGCAGTGATGGCAGACACTACGTCAGAAGACGTAAAAACAAAATATATGATTCGAGATATGTTATTCCTATAATGAAGCACGGCGGAGGACACGTTATGCTGTGGGGTGCATTTCCTGGAAAAGTTGTCCGCCCGTTAATTGAATCTGCAGCAAGATAAATGGTGCAATATATAAGGATATCTTGCAAGATAATTTTATGCCTCATTGGAGGAAAAACTGTAGTCGCAACTATTTGTTTCAGCATGATAACGACACAAAACATACACGCAAGCTCGTCAAGCAGTGGCTTTCTCACAAAAAAATCTGTTTTTGAAATTGCCAGCCCAATCACCCGATCTGAATCCAAAAGAAAATCTTTGGAACGAACTTGACAAACATGTGAGGAATTATAAATATTTCAATTCAGCAGAATTTTCTCAACAATTGCAAGAAGAGTGGAAAACACTTACCATTGACAATCTTCAACCGGTCACTGGATTGATGCCGCGCCGCTGCACCATAGTACTTACTGCTAAAAGTATGACGACAAAATACTAATTGTAAATATTATTGATCACTGTCATTTTCTATTATAACACCAATTTTTTTCCAAATTTGCCAAGATCGCCTGAAACTTTTGAGAACACACGTTTTCCTTTGTAATTAATTTTGTCAATTAAATTTATTGCTATTTTTTGTTAATCCATAAATAAGTTCCTATGTATTATGTCAATAAAATGTATAAGTATCACTTTGAGATTCCTTTTCATATAATTATACTTACAAATTAACAAAAATTTTATTCCCCTGATGCGACAGTGAAGGCTAACGAGATTACTAATAAACCTTTTGTGGCATATCTACCACAGTTATTACATCAGGTTGTGATTACATATAAAATATATTTCACAAAATTAAACCACTTGTATCTAATACATATATTTACATTCCGCATGTCGTGTGCTTTTGGTACAACTTAGAACCGATTTGCAGAACCGTGCAATGGCTTGGGGGCAGCGCGATCTTGTTTACGTTTTGGATCCAGGCGGTCGAAACGTAAATCGTAGGTTAAGGGGTTAATCTCTTGACGGAAGCGTTCTCCCTGCTCTTCATTTCGGGGAAAAAGTTGAGATGCGGTTGTAAGAAATGAATTATTAAACTCATTGAACATCCTAATATTTTGTATTTTTGTAGTATATTTCCGACTAATGTCACATAGTTAGGATCAATGCCACATAGTTAGGATCAAATAGTTACCCCAAAACTTATTAATGATATATTTTAGCCCTTTATGTGATAAATTATGAATTCATTAAAATTTCATCTTCTTAAGTACTTTTCATGAATCTTTAAAACTAAGTTGAAAGATTTAGACAAGCATTTGGCAATTTTTAACAGGATTTTTCAAATTAAAATTAATTAATTAAATATGAAATTATTGGGATTTTAAGCAATATTTATAACCCCACTCGATTATTTTAATTAAAATATTTTAATTAGATTTCATCAGAAATACTACCTATTGCAGTCGTTACCATGGTGCGACTTTTGAAAAATTCCTTCATAACTTTTCATTAAATAATTCCAGGAACCCAAAACCACCCCACCTAAAAAGTATATATATATATGTGTGTGCGTGTGTGTGTATGTATGTACTAAATTTTGTCCGCACAATAAAAGTCGCAATTATGCACGGATCGTCTTCGAACTCGCCAAGCACATTGAGATGGCTAATATCTTGGCGGGTATTGCAAATGAGAAAAATCGGCCCAAGACTGTAGAAATTGGGGAGAGTTAAAAATTTGGAATACCGCTTTAACATGATTTTGATAAAACTAGCTCTTACAGAAAAATGACAGGAAAATTTAAAAATTGTTCGTTATAGGAGTTGCCACCAATTAAAAAATACATTAAAATTTTTACCACAACAATTAAATTTGTATTGCAAGATTTCCACATGAAAAATTAAATAAATAGTTTGACGAATTAAAAAAAATGAATATTACGCCATAATTTTCTGTAACAAGATTTACACGTGAGAAATAAAAATGAAATAAATAGTTTGACGAATTAACCGAAAGTGGATATTACGTCATATTGGAAATATAATGGACGTCATCAGGTGAATATTTAACGTCATGTGAGTTTGAAAAACCGTACTGAAACATGATAAAAACCCGACTATGGAAACATCGGCATATTTTAACATATTGATGTTCTAATTTCGAATACCGGCTTAGTATGATTCTGATGAAACCAGCTCTAACAGAAAAATAAAATTAAAAACTCGTCAAAAAATGCGAGATAAAATTATTAAACTGTGTTTATCTCTAATCTTGATTTAGTTTTTGCTGATGAAATTAGTACTTAACTTCGAAATCTACCTCCGCCTGTAGGCCGAGCCGGCAAGATTTTTTTTTTTTTTTAGTGTTTTATAGAATTAGGAAATGTACAAATATAATGCTCTTACAATAGAAATATAGAAACTAGAAAACAGGAATTCTGCTTTTTTAGAATTTAGTGTCGCCCCCGCTGAAAAAAAATATATGTATAGATAAACAGTACAAAACCTATTTCAATTTTAATACTTAAAGCACACACTTATATTTTATGTAAAATGACGTCATTCGCATCCGCTTCAGAATTCCACGTTTACGATCCACTCTTAAACATCTACAGTAAAGCATGCATAAGATGTCACTATCGCAAAATTATACAAAAATGCAGCAAAAAGATGCCGTCATTAATGAAGACAAAAAAAAAAAAAGGCTATCTAATGATTCATAGGCCTTCATTTGTTTTTAATATAGACGATTTCAGTCGTGACGTCAGTCATGACGTTTTGGTTGGAAACTGACTCCAAACAAACGGTTGCTATGTTGTATTTTCTATTTTGTTTGTGTGTTGCAGCTATATCTTATATCTATATCTCACATCTAAGTGTTTTAATACTTGATATGTAGTGGTAACATTTTCCACAATTTATATTTAAAAAGAAATGACGAATAGCAACCATTTGTTTGGAGTCTGTTTCCATCCAAAAGGTCATGACTGAAAGCGTCTATAGATACTTAAAGTTAAATATAATTTATAATAGCTCCATGTTTGAACAGAAATTACTCTTTTATATTTTTTCAAAATAGCACTTATTTTAATTACATTTTCTTTAAGTTGTTATGTGAAAATAGCAACAAAAAGATATAATTACTATTTTTCACCTATTTTCCATTTGCTTTCCATATACATGGAGTACTTGAGTTGCCAAAATTAAACAAATGGTGCTAAAAACTACAAAAAAGTTAATATTTCAAAAATAAATGGAGATACAGTTTTCAAACAAATTGCATTTAAAAGTACTTTTTTTCCCAATACGTCGGTATAAAATTCTAAAATGTGCGATGGTTAGAAATTAAAAAATAATGCTGTAGGGCAGTTAATCGCACAATGATACATCTGCTCTGTTTATTGCTGCCTTCTGTAAGCTAACGTTATTTTTTGGAGACAAAAAATGCTGGGAGAAAGAAATAGCATACCGTCCCGGGGGCTAATATTTCCGAACTGAAACTTTTCACCTGCAATTTTTCAACGTCAAGAAAGTTAAACAGACAAAAATGAAAAAGAAATAATCCTTTTAAAGATATTTTGGCTTTGTGCATTCAATATTATTTTGGTACAAAATAAAATAAAGTATCTATAACTCATTCTAAAGTGTATTACTACTAATAGATGTATTAAATGCATTTTATTACAAACTTTTGCGTTACAACTTGGTGCTTTTACGAATTGTTTCTTGTGGTCTTGAAGACCACAAGTTTTTATGTGCAGAGGAAGTTGGAGAATTTGTTTTCCACTAACAAGACCTTTGTGAAAAATGTTCTTGCTGCCAGGATCAAGGAGATACCAAATAACCAATGCTTTTTCTCCCAATGTTCACCCTTTGCTCGACTGTCCCACTCACAAATAAAACATGGGAATTTTGGACTATTTTTATATTCAATCTTGCTACAAATTACATTAAAAAATATATTTGTGATGCATTTATCTTGAAAACCTCCATTAAAAATCGCTTTAATTTTTTTTCCTAATTTTGCAAGTATTTCCGATTAAAAAATGAATTCAAATTTTGACAAGTCAATAATAGTTGGATAATAAATGCTTTTAAAATCTATGCATCTTATCCTCGACGTAACTATTCCCTATTAAGTTGATCTAAATTTGTCAAAAAGTGCTTATCTAATACGTCTTCAATTCTCTTCAGTCATTTTTGACACATTGTTAAAGAGACTGACACATATACTTAAAGAACGCTTTCCTACCGTCAGTTTTTCGCTGACATTCAAGAAACTCGTAAAAAAATCGGGTACCTAATGATTCATACGCTTACATTTATTTTTACTATTAACCCTTTCAAGGGCGGTGGCTAGAGGGTCTAGGCACCTAATTTTAATTCCAAAACTAACTACTGGCACCAAGAATATTTTAATAAAATGTTCCTTTCGCAATTAAAGCGACGACGACGATACGAAGATATTTGAGCCGAGGAGCCTGGGACCTATGTCCCACATCCGCAGAGACAGAACAGTTTTGTAATTGACCAAGTGGGATTCCAATAACAGCAGTGTAAAAAAGAAAAAATAAGGGGGGGGGGCGACTTAAGTTCTTGAGTTCATACAAAAAAAAAAAAGAAAAAATTTAACTGGCAGAGTTAAAAATTTAATTTAAGTAAAAATAATAAAAGGATCAGTGAACAGCAACTCCAACGCTCTGTTCACGAGTCAACGTGCGACAAAGCTACTACGGTTGCACAGGTATTCTCAGTAATATGGCCTTAGAAAAGGCCCTTCGAAATACCCTCGATTCACCGCAGATTAGGAGCACCGTTCACAACTGAGGGTGGGCGAAATGAGAGCGACCTTGACTTTGACTTTGAAGAGATGATATGAAGAGTACCAGGAGCGAAGCTCCGCACCTCTGGTAGAGATCTGAAAGTAGAGTCAATTTATGTCATAGCCGAAGCCTGACAAACATAGCGTCAGGAACGCGAAAAAGGAGGAAAACTCCCCAAATATAAACAAAAGGCCCTTAAGAGGCACCATACATTAAAATATATAAAAATTAAAAATTAAGAATAATGATACAAAATATAAAAGGAAAAAAGAAAAAGAAAGCTATAAACAAGAAAAATTTACAATTAATAAATGATAATAACGTCCAGGAAGGAAAGCCCTATCAAGTAATAAAGGGAACTAAAAGTTAACCCGGGTCAATGTTTTCCGGCAGATGAAGAGTGGCACGAGGTCTTTTCCAGCGGGCACGCTCATCATAAGTAGTGATATTTTGAAGGGTAGGATTTGGAATGGAAGGTAAATTGTTGAAGAATTTTGTAGCTTGGTGTTTAATGGCACTTCTGATAGGAGGAATTTTGAGGTCCTTATGGATAACCGTATTTCTACGGTACCAAGGGCTGTGAACAATACCACGGAGGGTTTTGTTTTGGATTACTTGGATCTTTTGCAGATTGGTCTTAGCCACAGATCCCCAGATCTGAGCGCAGTAGAGAAGTATGGGACGAAGAACTGTCTTATATAACAGCAATTTATTGCCCATACTCATCTCATCACTGAGAGCGACCGGCTCGCCGAGCAGGTCTACTTATGGATTCAGGGGGATAAAGGAGAAGCTTAAGAATGAATGAATGAATGAATTTAATTGGCTGGGCGAAGTTGATCGCCGAATCTTAACAGTAAAAGGAAAGAAAAAGAATAATAATAATAAGGAGGAAAATTGCAACTTAAGATTCATACATAGGTTAAGCAGTAAGAAGTTAACAAAAAAACATTTTCACAATTAAAATGATTTAAAAAATATGGAGAGCATTTAAAATCATACCAACTTGTGGTCTATTTCTATTTCTAATATCAAAAATGTCATACATCGGAATTGTGTTTAAAGCACTGTTTTCTAAGTTTTGGAGTGAAAGGTGAAAATTAATGTTAAGGTCCTGATTAAAAGTGTTTAATTTAGGAAAATCAATTTCTTTATAGAGATGATAATTACGGACATAGTAAGACATATCATAAATTTATCTAATAGTTGAATTTTGAGATTGTAATAATAATTTGATGTGGCTTTTAGCGATGTATGACCAAATTTGACAACCGTATGTTAAGATGGGGCGAAGGTAGGAAATGTAGAGAAGCAATTTATTTTTAATAGTCAAATCACTATTTCGAGCAATAAGGGGAAATATTAATATTTTAGCAGCTCGAAATTTATTACGCGCATAGTGTGTATGTTGTTTAAAAGTGAGTTTTTGGTCAGGAATAATACCAAGATATTTACATGTTGTTGACCATGGCAATTCAATATTATTAAATTTAATTTTATATTTATCACGATTATTATTTTTAAGGTTACAAAAGAACATTGCCTGTGTCTTATTTACATTTACAGCAGTTCTCCATTTTTGAAACCAAGCAGAAAGTAATTTTAAATGTCTGGTGATTGTTATAATCGCATATTTTCTGTTTTTCTTAATGGCAAAGACACAGGTGTCATCTGCAAATTTGGCTAAAAAGGTATGGGGGTCGGAGGGGATATCGTTAATGAAGAGATTAAATAGAATTCCCGAAATACGAGAACCTTGGGTGATTCCAAATCGAGCAAAAAGGTTACGAGATAAATTACCTTTAACTTTAACATTAAAATTCCTGTCAAGCAGGAAATGGTACATAAGTTTTATAAGATAGGGGGGGGGGGGTGGATTTATAATTAATAAGTTTAAAGATTAATCTTAGAATCCAAACTTTGTCAAATGCTTTCTCAATATCAAGGAAGACTGCGGCTGTGAACTTTTTAGAAATTTTACCAGTGGTAATATGTTTGACCAATCTATACACTTTATGGGGGGCTGAAAGCCCCTCTCTGAATCCAAACTGTACTGGAGTCATGATGTTGTTTGTATCGATATGGTCGTTAAGTTCTCGTGCAATAAAAGCTTCAGTTACTTTACTAAGTAAATATAGAAGGGAAATAAGGCGGTAGCTGGTAGGGTTGTCTGGGGGTTTACCACTTTTGAGGATCGGGGCTATAAGTGCAGTCTTCCAGTAAAAGAGGAAATATGAAAACTTAACGATATTATTAATTAAGTGGGTTAAATTTGGAATATAACTGTGAGGCAGCTTCTTAATCATATCGTTAGTAATTTGGCTGATGTCTGGGGATTTTTTATTTCGGAGTCTTTTAATTTCGTTAATGACATCAGCGTTGATGATGTTGAATGTGGGTGGAGGAGGGGAATTCCTAATGAAGCTGTTCACTTTTTCATTCACTTCTCTCATCGTGTAAAAATTTGTAACTGGGTTCCCAGAAAATTGCAGAAAAATAGCTTTTTGTTATTTAGTAAGAAATTCGTTTGAATATTCTGTTGTCAGTCAATTATTTCATCATTTTACGAACAGAATTCCTCTGCCCCTGAAAGGGTTAATATGGATTCTTATATTTATAATAGATCCTTATTTATCAGAAATCATTCATTTATATTTTTCAAAAAAGCACGTAATTTAATTAGATTTTCTTTTTCTGTCGTGAAAAGAGCAACAAAAAGATAAAGTAAGACAACAAAAAGCAACAAAAAAGAGCAACAAAAAGAGCAACAAAAAGATAAATTATCCTGCTATCTTTCGTTTACTTTCTACAGAAATGGTGTACTTAAGTTTCCTCCATTACATTAATGGCATTAAAAACCACAAAATTAGTGTCTCAAAAATAAATTGAGATACAGTTTTCAAACGAATTGCAGTTAACCCTTAAATGCCGGGTGTTGCTTTTCGGCAACATAACCAATTTAGGATCTAAAATACTATTAGAATAATATTGAAGCTATAATGCCTAATGTTGCCAATAAAATACATTCTGAAAATATTATTAAATTGATGTTCAACATGTAGATGAAAACACTTGTGCTGTTTAAGAATAAAGATAGATTTATTTTTTTAATTGTTGCTACTTGTTCTTTTTGTTTTCTTTGGAAGCTTGCTAAACACCCTATTTTTTTCTGCAGTGAGCAAGTAAATTTTATTTTATTTTTTTATAGTTCGTAAAATTCTTATGTGTTTAATGTTTTAGAATTTTATCAAAGAAAATTATTTTTTCGATTAAAGACCAGTATTGCCGATTAGTAACAAACTGTGTTTTAGCCGTAAACCATACTTTTTAAGTGTTTTTCCCATGATTTATTTAAAAAAAATGAAAGCCGAAAAACATTATTATAATGATTTTTGAAAAATCAGGCATTTAAGGGTTAAAAGTATTTTTTCCCTATACGACGGGGTAAAAATTGAAAGTGTGCGATGCTTAGAAGTTTAAAAAATTGTGCTAGAGATTAACGCTTTGCACTCGACAGGTGATTCACACTCACCACTAGTTCTGCCAGGTGTCCCGCATAAATCAGGTGTCCAAATGCTCTGGACACCACTAAAGTTTTACAGTTTATTTCGCCATGTATAATCGCAGATAATTTTGCCATAAGACAAGGCGAAAAAAAAATTGGGCATCGGTTAGAAAGAAAAAGAAAAGGTGAAGAAAAATGCTTTAAAATACCGGGGTCCAGCGTATTTGGAGAAACGATTTACGGGGGACTTCTGCCAACACTAGTGGTGACTGAGAGTCACCTCTCGAGTGCAAAGGGTTAACAGTGCTTGACCATTCATTGATACATCTGCTTCGTTTTACGGCTGACTTTTGCAACGTAATGTTATATTTTAGGTATGACACTTTGTTTTCTGGAAGAAATAGCATATGGGGGCTAATAAGAAGAACAACTGAAAGATTTGTATTTGATGAAAATTAGTGAGCCTCTCGAAAGGTGAATGCATTTATATTCTACATGCAATATATTGTTTTTACTATACTTTATTAAATTTCGGTTTAAAACCATGCATGCTACAAACAAAAACATGCAATTTTTTAAATAAAAATTTTAAAGGAACCTTTACATTTATATAAATGTATCTGCACTGTAAAAAAACAGACTAAAAAACGGAGATTCTCCTAGCAATCGAGACGCCAGTACTATTAACGTATTTTAATGGAAATTTCCTCCCATAAATTCCAGAAATCCGTATTTTTATGGAAAGTTTTCCCCATAAATTAGAGAAAATTTTCCGTTTTTTCTGGAATTTACGGGGGAAATTTTCCGTTAAAATACGGAAATAGTACTTGCGTCTCGATTGCCAGTAGAATCTCCATTTTTCAGTCCGTTTTCTTTACAGTGCATAATTATATAAAGAAAATAATCAAAGAAGCGCAAATGTTTAACAGTACCCAGATAGAAATGGGCTCAATACAGAGTTTACTTTAGAAGATGATCTCAATTTTTATTCAATTTATGTAACTTCTTATTGGCCCCCTAATAGCCCCCGTAATTAAATATGGATGGAAAAGTATAAGGTGAAATGCAGTCTTTATATTTCTGCAGTTCGAAAAGAATCCATCAATAATTTCCATAAGTTTCCGAAAAATTGTCTAAATTCGGAAGCTCACTATGACTTTCGACTATATAGTGTATATACCCGTATATCAGAAAAAAATAAAATATCACAGTCATTCGTTATTTCTAAGACTGAGTAATAATACCATTAAGAATATCATTAAATTTACAAAATTTGAAATTTACTATGTCTTTACACAGTACAAAATAACTATAGGGACAGATAATAACATAGATGATATATAATAATCGATAAATAAAATATGACTAATATCGTATGTTAAAATAGCAATTAAAGCCTTTGTGCAGGAATATTAAAAAGCAGAGAACCAACGTTTAAAAATGCACAAATAATACGTGAAAAGCAGCAAACAGCCGTTTCGAATCTACTAGCGAGATTCTTCTTCAGTGCTAGATAGAGCAATACACAGCGTGCTAGAAAAAGCAAGACTGAGCAAAATGACAGTGACGCGCCGTCTTATATACCCGATACGGGTAACGAATGTGCCAGAAACAACCAATGAGGCAGAAGTAGATGAAACGACTAAGTGGGCAAGTAGCGACATCTACCGGAGAACGCGAGAAAAAGAAACCAGAGGGGGGGAATTAATTAATGCTTTCCAAATACTTGGAAAATCAGCAGTACTAGATACGTCATTGACTAAAGAGTGAGAATTTTTAATGATGTGGCAAGCTTCCCAAAAATCAAGATCAAGGTTAGAAGAACATTTCTGGATAATGATAGCTGAGGAAAAATTGAACCTATGTTGAAAATACCAACAATGTTGAGCAATAGAAGAACGTTTAAGCTCCTGATTTTTAATATAACCTTCATGCTCTTTTAAACGAAATCTAAGGGCACGTTTAGTCTGGCCAATATAAGAACGGCCACACTGGCAAGAGATTTGGTAAATACCCCAGTTATCTAAGCGATGGACGGGGTGTTTGAGATTTGAAAAAAGTGATTTTATTAACAGAAGAAAAAATAACATTAAAATCAAAACTTCATAAGATTTTAGCAACTTGCTGACTGATTTTAAAAAAAAATGGTAACACAACTGAAGCACTAGAGTTAGAATTAGAATGCTTTTCAGTATGGACGGATTTTGTCAATTTCTTATAAATAGAATCATTTATATTAGAGGAATAACCACGGTCAACAGCAATAGCTTTGAGGTAATTAAGTTCAGCACTGAGTAACTGAGGAGTGGAACAAATATTGATAGCCCGAAAAACAAATGTATTAAAAGCAGCGAATTTCTCCTAACCAGAAGTTTTCTCCTCCTACTAACCAGAAATTTGCTGCTTTTAATACTTTTGTTTTTCGGGCTATCAATATTTGTTCCAATCCTCAGTTACTCAGTTCTGAACTTAATTACCTCAAAACTAATGCTGTTAATCGTGGTTATTCCTCTAATATTATAGATTCTATTTATAAGAAATTGACGAAATTCATCCATTCTGAAAAGTATTCTAATTCCAACTCGAATACTTCAGTTGTGTTGCCATTTTTTCCTAAAATAAGTCACCAAGTTGCTAAAATCTTTGGAAGGTTTGATTTTAATGTTTTTTTTCCTCCTGTTAATAAAATATATTTTTCAAATCTTCAGCACCCTAATGATCGCCTTGATAACAGGGGTATTTACCAAATCTCTTGCTAGTGTGTTCTATCTTATATTGGGCAGACTAAACATGCTCTTAGATTTCGTTTACAAGAGCATGAAAGTTATGTTAAAAATTAGAAGCTTAAACGTTCTTCTATTGCTCAACATTGTTGGTCTTTTCAACATAGGATCAATTTTTCCTCACTCTTCATTATCCAGAAATGTTCTTCTAACCTTGATCTTGATTTCTGGGAAGCTTACCACAACATTAAAAATTCTCACTCTTTAGTCAATGACTTATCTAGTACTTCTGATTTTCCAAGTATTTCGAAAGCATTAATTTAATTTCTTCCTTCTGGATTCTTTTCTCTTGTTCTCCGGTAGATGTCGTTTTTGCCCACTAAGTTGTGTCATCTGCTTCTGTCTCATTGGTTGTTTCTGGCGCATTCGCTACCCGTATCGGGTATATAAGCCGGCGCGTCACTTTCATTTTGCTCAGCCTTGCTTTTTCTAGCACGCTTTGTCTTGCTCTATCTTGCACTGAAGAAGAATCTCCTTAGTAGATTCGAAATAGCTGTTTGCTGCTTTTCACGTATTAATTGTGCCTTTTTAAACGTTGGTTTTCTGCTTTTTAATATCATATGTATATAAAATATATAATAATGAAATTTCATTTTATTGGTGTTAAAATGGAGGGAGGAGGGAGGTAGGGGAAGAATCCTCATTTGTTATCAAAATAATAACCAAAACTGTTTCATGAAAATTCACATCCTATTTTACAGTTTAAGTTTCCAACCTAAATTGCCATTGTTTCTACTTTTAATATAAAATCACACATTAATTATTATTTAAAAAAGAATGCAGTTCAGTTTCTGCAAACTAAACTGAATATTTGCTTTGCATTACTGTGAAGTAACTGGAAACAAAAAAAACTTTTGTTATTTATTATAATCTATACAGGATCAAAAACTTATTAAAAATACACACATTAAAAAAAAAAAAACCTAAATTTGGCGTTCTTATAAGTCAAGAGACACAAGCCCATTGACTTCTGCTTTAATCAAGTCTTAATTTTAAAAGAAAATCTTATTATAAGCTACAACTTTAAATATGTTAGCTATAATTTTAATTAATTAAAGCAGGAAATCTGTATACAGAAAATAGAAAGAAAAGAATTTTTTATCAGAAAAGATGCATTTGATAAAGAACAGGCATGTGCAACTTTTGTGTGCAAAACTGATCTAACCTTTGCAAGAAATTTATGTAAAATAGCAAAACTGGCATAAAGCCGGATTTTATAACCATCAATGGGTTAAAGGGGAAATAAACAATATTCTTATTATCGAAATTTTAAATCTATTATTAAATTTAAAAACTGTGTTAAAAAACAATTTTCTTTTTATTATCAAAGCCTGATTAATAAAATACAAAGGTTAAGCCAAAATAGGTCAAATGTTATGGGTCCACTGATTTCTGGGAATACCAATTTAATGTTTTTTTTTTTTATTATTTTTTTTTTCTAATGTATCTTTTAATACATTTTTGATCCTGTAATGATCAATATTTTGGACTTTTAGGATGAGAAGAGGTTATATATGCATCTATATATTCAGACTTTTTTTTTCTTTTAAGTTTGGCTATGGTATAAGAAGGCCCTAAAGAATACTAGACTACCATTTTGTCTTAATCAGCCTTTCATGGATGTTGACATTTGATTTTTGTTGTGATCAGAGAAACATCAAACACAGCAAATTATGCCATGCCAATCAGCATGGTAGATCATTGGCAAAGATTAAAATGTTGACCACCATAATGTTTAAAAATTTTTACATCCCTGAGCTAAGTTATATTTTGTTATCAATTCAGCACCAATTTTTGATAATTTTTAAATCCTCCATTTCATATGCCAATTTTAACTAGAAATTTTATTTAATAAATTTTCAAATTTAGATAGGAAAATAATAGCAACAAATTCAATAGATCTAACATATTTTTGACCTTTTCAATAATAATAAAAAATAAAAAAAATCTGCTGCATAAAAATCACAGTAAAAATCATAGAACAAAAATTATATGTTCAAAGTATTGTGTGATTTTATTTATTTTTGGTCTTAGTATTTTATTGAAGTAACTATCACATGGATGTTGGCATTTATGTTGTGATCAGATAATGACTGAACACAGCAAATTATGCCATGCTGATCAGCGCAGCGATAGATCGCTGGCAAAGATTAACATGCTGACCACCAGATTTTTGAGCACAAAATTTGAGATCCCCGAGTTTTGCTAAATTACATTTTGTTATCAATTCAGTATCAATTTTTGATAATTTTCAAGTCTTCCATTTCATATGCCAATTTTAACTAGAAATTTTATTTAATAAAATGTACCTTATTCTTAAGTGACATTTATTTCAGATTGGTTACTAAATTTTAGGTATGAAATATATTTATTCTATGAGTGAAGAGACTAGGAACAAATCAAATGCACACAGCACAGTGAACAAATCGAGAATGAATCGCATAAAATTCATGACAATTAAAAATATAAATATTTTTAAAAGCAACAAAAATTGGGGAGAGATAACACTGTAAAACATATGAGTGGGAGTCAACCAGAAAATCAATAGTTTCCCACTGAAATTTGGATGATTGGCATCTTTGAGCTACATTTACGGATTGAAAAGCGTAATTTATCCATTTCAAATTGAAGTTTTTGTAGATAAAAAAAAAAAAAAAAAGATACTGAAATGATAACAAATCGTAAATCTATACTAATAAAAGAAAGTCATTGTATGTGTTTGTCTAGTTGTCTCCAATGACTAGCGAAATCTACCGCACGTACAAAGCTTAAAATTTTTGTGAGGGTAGTCGAAGGTCTCTCCTGGTGCAACTGAGACTCAGAATTTTAAATTTCTGATAATTAACTGAGTTATTAATTAAAAGAATGGAAAAGTACTTATAATTCAACTAAAGCATGGATTTTAATTAGACCGCAAAAAAAAATTGTTTTTCAAACTCCACAAGAGGGAGAAGAGAGGTGATAAACACAGATGATTTTATAAAGGGATTGTTTCGCAGAGTATAACATTTTTACAAATACTGCATTTATAGATTTGAAATTTATGCATGTATGCATATTCTGTTATGCTGATTCCAAGTATATAATTTTTATTAAAATCAGTTAATTAGAAAATTATTTTAAAAAATTAATTTTTAAAATGAAAAATAAATGCTTTCAATTTCTTATCAGCAGAAAATGAGAGAGAGCCTATCTGTGGTTAAGAAAAAAACAACAACAAAAAAACAAAAGCAATTTTCTTAGTGGAATTGTTTTGTGGTACATATCATTTTTACAAATACTGTATTTATAGATTTGAAATGTATGTATCTTTGCTTATTTTTTATCACTGAAGCCAAATTTGAAATTTTTGTAAATATCTATGAAGAACTTTTTATTTGATCAAAAAATCAACTTTTTAAAGGAAAAAAAGGAATGCTTTTCCACAGCACATTATTTAAATCTTAGCGTTTCTTTATAATTATCATAAATTTTAAGTCAGATTTTTTATTATAGGATGTATAAAAAGATTAAAATATATTATGACATGGGCTTGCGGGCTGAGCCCGCTATATAGGTTACAGTTATAAAAATCTAAAAGCATAGCGTATTCTACAATAAATATCGTTTTAGATTTGATTTTACAGAGCCTTGCGATAAATATTATATATAAAATATTAAAACTTCAAAATAAGAGGAGGCGTGTATTTCGGGAGCGTAACATTAATCTCTTGATCGGTCAATTTTCTAACTTTTTACAAACCCTTCATGTGATATATTATTGGAAAGCCCTTTGTCCACTTTTTCACATTATGAACCTCCATTATCCCTTTTCCCCAATTTATTATATTTGTGGGGATGGGGAGGGAGTGAACGACTTGATTAACTATCGCAATTAGTTCACACGATAAATATTGTAATACAGACTAATTCCAAACATGATGATTAACTTAATAATGACACTCTATAATATCGAAGTAAAATTATGAGTAGCACATATCACTATTTTCGAATAATAATTCAAGATATTTTTTAATTTTATAAGTATCTCAGGTTCTATGGGACAAATGACAATGAGGTTTTGTTCATTTGACTTGATATCGATAGCCTTACATATTTTGGTTCAATGTGTCCCCTGGAATTTGGATCTAACAGATTTTACACAGTATGCAGCATGCCTGCTATTTGGTGACGAAAGCAGTAGGGACCAGTGCTAGATGTTCAATATAGGACATATTGCTTCTCCCGACGGTGGAAATAAAAGATTTTCCAACAATAATCAGTTTAAAAATCAAAGATTTTCACTCAGGATTTCGATGTGAAAAAAAAAATGGTTATGCATAAGTCACTGATTTTTACAGTTTCATCAATATTTTAACACAAAAATTAAATTAGTCGTCAGAAACATACTGCCCACCACCCCTTTTGTTTCCCGTGGCAATTATCTCGAGCCTTTTTATTGCTAAATATCACAGTTTTTATTATTTATTTTATTTTTTAAACCGATTTTCCCCACAGCCAGCTGGAATGTATTTGAGACAAAATCAGTTTCGAGTTAAAGACATAAAATATACTCGTATATTTAACCCTTAAATACCAGAAGGTTTTTGGTACAAATGAAAAGTTTTTGTGGTTTTACCTAATATTAATTAGGATCATATTTGATGGAGAAAAAATATCCCATGTCAGGTTATGCCAAGGAAGGATCTACACAATTCTGTAGGCTCGACTTTAAATTGTACAAAAAAAAAAAAAATGTGTTTTTAATTTTCTTTAGGATCACCTACACAACTGTGTATGTCATGTCTTAAAG
Organism: Maratus speciosus; assembly: GCA_963932465.1. Taxonomy (NCBI): domain Eukaryota; kingdom Metazoa; phylum Arthropoda; class Arachnida; order Araneae; family Salticidae; genus Maratus; species Maratus speciosus. Next base: position 134,988,776 of record OZ010799.1, read on the forward strand.
GGTTATTGTTCATTTAAGAATATTATCACGGACCCGGTAAAAGACAAGCAGGTCAGCTAGTCCATGATAAATTGTAACAGGATATTGGGTTAAAGAAAAAAATAAAATGGGAAGAGTCAGCAGATCTGTGTTGATGAAAAATCATGTTTTTCCCAAAAATAGTATCTGGAATTGGAAAATAGTCTCCTTTTTTCAGATTTTTCTTCAAAATAGTCGCTTTTGTAGGATTCTGGGCTAAAATAGTAGCCATAGTAGCCTGACGCTGAAAATAGTCGCTTTTAGTAGCATTTTAGTAGCATGTGGCAGCCCTGTACATACAGAAAAATGTCTATGAGTTTCATATCAGGCGAAAAGCTTTTTTAATTTATTTGCTGGGAAAAAAAATTGAAACACGCGTTTCAAATGAAGTATTTTTCTGTACTCAATGGTTAAAGTGTATGTGTGGTTAAACTTACAATTAAAATATTAAAAAATAAAGGTTTTTATTCAGATGACATTGTTGACATTGTCCATTAAAAAACGTAACTTAGTACATTAATTGTGTTTTACGTAATTAGCTGCAGTTATCTTAGTTAATAGTAATAAAATAATTAAAAATGAAGTTGATAAATACAAAAATCTGTTTCAAATATCAGTAATATTAGTTTGAAGTCAGTCACACTAATTAAACCAAATTATCTCCAAAACCCACAGGGAATATCGAGCTCGGTTAAATTAGTTTTGTGTTCAACCCGATATAACAATAAGTTCTAGCTGCATTATTGCTGTAAAGCATTTTATTTTATATTTATTAATTTCGAAAAATATCTATGTACCTTGATTGGTTGAAATCGGTTCCCGAGAACGTTCTCTGATTGTTGAATCATGTAACTCGGCTCCTAGTGGGAATTTCAGGGGGTAAAATCAGATTCTAAAAGCCAGTTCTTTCGTCAAACTTTTCCAAATTTCCGAAATTCTTTTATTTAAGGCCAAACATGTATTTTGGCATTCGTAATCCTGAAAATCGATTTTCCCACCAAATCACGTAAGCGTCGCCTGTATTTCACCAAACCTCGCTAAATTGGCGAAATGTTGCTAACTTTGCGAGTTCGTTTACTGTGAAATAATTAACAACTTAATATTTGTTTCAAACTTTACTCACATCGAAATTAATTGACCCTTAGTGACCCCAAAATGATCCACTAATCGAATTTTCTCTAACATTTAACGCAGTCCATTGGTCTTCTTGTACCCCAAAACGGTAGAATATAAAAATATTCAAAATCTTTAAAGATGTTTTTAGATAAAATTTGCAAACACAAACACATATACAAGATTTCCTCATATTATAATGTATATTTAGAAGATAATGCACATAGCGCATGTTATTTATAAAAATCTACATGTTTTAAGGTTTTAAAAGCAATATTTATTATAATGTACTAAAACGGGAAAATGTTGAAGGAAATTTGATAGAATAACATACATTTTTAAAGCAATTAATTTTATTGCGAATTATTTTTCTGTCAGTTTTCTTTAATAAAATGTATATAAAATTTTCAATCCAGTTTCCTGGCAAGCAAAAAAAGATCAAAGTCCTCCTGATAATCGAACAAAGATCCTTTCCGACCTTGGGCGTAACTGAAATATGGAACGTTTAACAACCATGTCACGGTTCAATCTAAAAATATCGTAACTTACATTAACTGCGTTTTACGTAATTAGCTGCGGCTATCTTAGGTAATAATAATAAAATAATTAAAAATAAAGTTCCTTATTTCTGAATCAATCAATGATATTTACATGATGAAATACGCGATGTCATTGACATACCCTTATTGGACAAATGTTTTTGCCACCACAGGTAAAATTGTAATATATATATATATATATATATATATATATAATATATATATATATTTACAGAATATCGGGTTATCACCGAAAGTACGCCGCACTACAGATTGTTATTAGATAAAGTCTAGCACAGAAAGTGTGCAAAATTTTGTGTGTTAAAAAGTCTGTTAAATTGCAAAATTTGAATCAAACGGATTGACAAGGGAAGTCAAATAAAATTTTTCCAAAAAATACAAATGAAAATTTATATTCCCGATCGTTCACTTTAAAATCACACAATTGTTATTCTTTAATTGACAGTAAACATTTACCTATATTAAATATATAGAAACATATTTTAAATATATATAGAAAAAATATTTTAAGGATTAAAATGGTTTAGGAAAACATATTTGGTGATTGAAAAAGTTCCTGACGATTTCCGATGAAACAAGATTTTAAGTGTGCCTAAGTTATTTTAAATGGCAAAATCCAGTGGAATTGTTAACATTTAGTCTCTCAACAATCTCACCAGTAATAATCTGTGATTTATTATTCCCTAAATCACGGATTAAGTCACTATGAAAACTAGAAGCATCAGATTAAAATCACCATTTCAAATCTACAAAATCATTTTTTAACTGTCCTAAGAGCGAGAGTACCATCCAAACAAACGTCTCAAATATTTTTTGTAGCACGTCCAAGACATTTTTTTTTAAAACTCGTATAACATAAAATGACGAAAATGTAACTTTTAATTTTCCATTTGGAATATTAATCTTGCACAAAAATTAATTTGAAAAACTTTTTTTAAGGTCATAAAATAAACACCAGCACAGTCAAAACCACTGCCGTATATGAAATAGAGCACGAACTACAACAATTACCTAATATAAGGAGATAAGTCTACAAACATAATTTATCTAATTATACATCAATTATTTTTAGATGCGTTCGTAATTATATAAATACGTAGCACTTATAGTCGTCGTTCAGTCCGTCCGTCCGTCCGCATATAACAGAGCAAAAACTACCCAACCGAATGGTCTGAAATTTTAAATATATGATTGTTGCAAAAATTTTTCGAGTAATATCAAATGTTATGAAAATCGGGTGTATAGTTTAATTACAGGGACAGTCAAAAGTTTTCCGTTACATTACGGGCAATCGAAAAAATTATTGCAAATGCATTTTAATGATGTTACAGTCTTCTGAATGGTCTGAAATTTGAAATATATAATTGTTGCAAAATTTTATCGAGTAATATCTAATTTTATGAAAATAGGATGTATAGTTTAATTACAGGGACATTTAAAAGTTTTCCGTCACATTACGGCCAATGGGAAAAAATTATTGCAAGTGCATTTTAATGATGTTACAGTCTTCTGAATGGTCTGAAATTTTAAATATATAATTGTTGCAAAATTTTGTCGAACCATTTCAGATTTTATGAAAATTGGATGTATAGTTTAATTACAGGGACAGTCAAAAATTTTGCGTTACATTACGTGCAATCGAAAAAAATTATTGCAAAAATGCATTTTAATGATGTTACAGTCTACGCACTTATGAAGTGCAAAAAAATAAATATACATTCAGTACAATATGGGGTGCAAAAAATATTTATAAAACTAGTTATAGTACGAACGTACCTCATTTGCCACGTTTGACGAGCAATTTCCTACTTGTTTTGTTTTAAAACTTAACCTGAAATCATTAAATAATAAAACATAATATTTATCGTAATACATAACATAATATTCTGCAAATACGGAAATCTCCAAAGTGTTAATTTACAAGGTAAAAATTCCTTTTCATGAAAAATTTTGATAAACGAGCCAGATAGATTTAAAAGTCTTATGCATATGACTTTAAAAGATTTGGTAATTATCTTCAGTCAAAATATTTATTTCAAAGTTATAATTATAAAATAGATTTAGTATAAATTAATATCATTAATACGTTGTGAAATGTAAATATTGAGAATAATTAGTAGCAGGCTTTGGAACTTTAAACCGTGCATTAATTTTAACTCAAAATGTAACTGTTTAATAGATAGCACGGTTACACATATTACTTTAAATGCTTTTTATTTTTATTTCAAATTTTCAATAGGTTCATTTTTTTCTTCATTCCAACAGTCGTTGTGTATCACCATTTTATAAAAATATACATTGTCTTTTAGAAAACAATCTTTAAATTTCTGACAAAGCATCTGGATTTTTTTCAAAATCTTTGGATTCTTCTTCCGTTTTTCGAAAATGCTCCCAAGAACCTGTCATCCAAGTTCGAATTTTCCTTTAGGGTGTAGAAAGTATTTTAAATCTCCCGAATGACAATAACAAAAGAAGAGCAGAAAACATCCACTTTAATAATATAAGATACTTAAGTAAAAAAGGTCCATTTTGAGAAGGATAATGTGTTCAAGCACTGAATTTTTGCTGATATTTTTCTGGTTGGCACTGAAATCTTGGTTCCATTCAAAGTTCAGTGAAAGATGTTTGTATATAAAAAGTTATATTTCTTTTTTAATTTATTGCTTAATTTTTTATATCTACGTAGTATTTGGTGAATAAAGATATTTTCAAATATTTATAAATTTGCTTATTTTGCAAGTCTTATTCATGCCATAATTCATATTTCAGCTGCATTATTTACATTATAAGATATTTAAGAAACATTTTTCATTGTAAAAAGGATAATGTGCTTTGTTAAAATATTGAAATTTCACTGATATTTTTCTGGTTGGAATTGAAATCTGGTTTCCATTCAAAGTTCAGTGAAAGATGTTTGTATATAAAGAATTGTATATTTCTTTTTTAATTTAAAATAAATTTTTTAATGTATTGCTGAATTTTTTATATCTACGTGGTATTCGGTGTATAATGGTATTTCCAGATGCTTATAAATTTGCTTATTTTGCAGTTCTTAATTCAAGTCATAATTCATAATTTAAGAAACATTTTCCTTTATGAAAAGAATAATTTGCTTTATTAAAATATTGAATTTTGGCTGATACTTGTCGAGTAAGCATCAAAATCTGGTTTCAATTCAAAGTTTAATAAAAAAAAAAAAGTTTGTATATTGTATATTAATGTTTGCACTTTTATTTCTTTTTTAATTCATTCCTTAGTTTTAGAAGTCTACATTCTATACGATGTACAAAAGTATAGCTGTTTAATAGACAGCAGACTGAGATATATTACTTTAAATAAGCTCGTCATTTTGGGTTCAAAATTTCAATAAGTTAACATTTTATTTCGTTCCAACAGTCGCTGCGTATATCCATTTTATACAAATATATGTTGTCTTTTAGAAAAATGTCTTTGAATTTCTGACAAAGCATCTGTTTTTTGTTTTTGTTTTTTAGATATCTCTTGAATCTTCTTCCGGTTTTCGAAAATTGTCCCAAGAACCTCTCATGTAATTTGACATTTTCCTTTTGGGTACAGAAAGTATTTTAAGTCTCCGGAATGACAATAATAAAAGGAGGGACAGAAAGCATCCAGTTTTATAATATAAGATACTTAATAAAAAATATCAATTGTGGAAGTATAATATGCTTTGTTCAAGTACTGAACTTTTGCTGATGTTTTTTTGGTTGGCACTGAAGTCTGGGTTCTATTCAAAGTTCAGTGAAAGATGTTTGTATATAAAAAGTTATATTTCTTTTTTAATTTATTGCTAAATTTTTTATATCTACGTAGTATTTGGTGAATAAAGATATTTTCAAATATTTATAAATTTGCTTATTTTGCAACTCTTATTCATGCCACAATTCATATTTCAGCTGCATTATTTACATTATAAGATATTTAAGAAACATTTTTCATTGTAAAAAGGATAATGTGCTTTGCTAAAATATTGAAATTTCACTGATATTTTTCTGGTTGGAATTGAAATCTGGTTTCCATTCACAGTTCAGTAAAAGATGTTTGTATATAAAGAATTGTATATTTCTTTTTTAATTTAAAATAAATTATTTAATGTATTGCTGAATTTGTTATATCTACATGGTATTTGGTGCATAAAGGTATTTACAGATGTTTATAAATTTGCTTATTTTGCAGTTCTTAATTCATGTCATAATTCATAATTTAAGAAACATTTTCCTTTATGAAAAGAATAATTTGCTTTATCAAAATATTGAAATTCGGCTGATACTTGTCGGATAAGAATCAAAATCTGGTTTCAATTCAAAGTTTAATAAAAAAATGTTTGTAAATTGTATATTAATGTTTGCACTTTTATTTCTTTTTTAATTCATTCCTTAGTTTTAGAAATCTACTTTCTATACGATGTACAAAAATATAGCTGATTAATAGCCAGTAGACTGAGATATATTACTTTAAATAAGCTTGTTATTTTGGGTTCAAAATTTCAATAAGTTAACATTTTATTTGGTTCCTACAGTCGACGCGTATCTCCATTTTATACAAATATACGTTGTCTTTTAGAAAAATGTCATTGAATTTTTGACAAAGCATCTGTTTTTTGTTCTTGTTTTTTAGATATATCTTGAATCTTCTTCCGGTTTTCGAAAATTCTCCCAAGAACCTGCCATGTAATTTGAAATTTTCCTTTGGGATATAGAAAGTATTTTAAATCTCCGGAATGACAATAATAAAAGGAGGGACAGAAAGCATCCACTTTTATAATATAAGATACTTAAATAAAAAATATCAATTGTGGAAGGATAATATGCTTTGTTCAAGTACTGAACTTTTGCTGATGTTCTTTTGGTTGGCACTGAAATGTGGATTCCATTCAAAGTTCTGTGAAATATGTTTGTATATAAAAAGTTATATTTCTTTTTTAATTTATTGCTTAATTTTTAGGTAGCTTTCTTTACAAAAAAGATACCTATTGCAGCCGTTCGGAGGAAAGCGATTTCAAAAAATTTTGGTATATTTTCATCGATCATGACCCCCAGACCCCGAAACCACCCTCCGTTCAAAATTGATATATATATATATATATATATATCTGACCTATGTCACACTGTAACTCCCGTAATTATGAACCGATTTCGATGTAATTTGGTGTGTCCATAGTACATACCAATGTCTCGACCGAGTTCGTTGGCCAGCTTCATCCGCTGTTTTGTTTCAAAATGGCGGCCATTTAAAATTTTTAAAAAAATTTAAAACTTGAAATGTGGTACCAAAAAATTAAAAATGGAAAAATGTTTTTTCTTATGTATTTGACCTTTATACAAAGATTCCGGAGCAGTTTTTGTTTCGTCTATATCTTAAAAAATGGCTGAGTTATAGCATTTTGAATTTCTAGTGTGGCTGACATTTTGAAACGTCCTGAATTTTGTCACGCGATAAAAGGCGTATTTATGAACCGATTTGGATGTAATTCGGTGTGTACATAGTACATACCAATGTCTCGACCGAGTTCGTTGGCCAGCTCCATCCGCCATTTTGTTTCAAAATGGCGGCCATTTAACATTTTTTAAAAAATTTAAAATTTGAAATGTGGTACCAAAAAATTGAAAATGGAAAAATATTTTTTTCTTATGTATTTTACCTTTATACAATGATTTCGGAGCAGTTTTTGTTTCGTCTATATCTTAAAAAATGGCTGCGTTATAGCATTTTGAATTTCTAGTGTGGCTGACATTTTGAAACGTCCTGAATTTTGTCACGCGATAAAAGGCGTATTTATGAACCGATTTGGATTATACATAGTACGTTTCGTTCATACATAGTACATACCAATGTCTCGACCGGTTTCGTTGGCCAGCTTCACCCGCCATCTTGTTTAAAAATGGCGGCCATTTAAATTTTTAAGAAAAATTTAAATTTGAAATGTGGTACCAAAAATTGAAAATTGAAAAAATATTTTCTTCTTATGTGTTGGACCTTGATAAAAAGATTCGGGAGCAGTTTTTGTTTCGTCTATATCTTAAGAAATGGCTGAGTTATAGCATTTTGAATTTCTAGCGTTGCTGACATTTTGAAACGTCCTGATTTTTCTCACGTAATAACAGGCGTATTTATGAACCGACTTGGATGTACCTTGGTGTGTACATAGTACATACAAATATCTCGACCGAGTTCGTTGGCCAGCTTCATCCGCCATCTTGTTTCAAAATGGCGGCCATTTAAAAAAATTAAAAAATAAAAAAATTTAAATGAGATACCAAAAAATTGGAAAATGAAAAAAAATTTTTTTTGTATGTGTTTGACCTTAATACAAAGATTCCGGAACAGTTTTTCTTTCGTCTATATCTAAAAAAAATGGCTGAGTAATAGCATTTTGAATTTCTCTTGTGGCTTTCATTTTAAAACGACCTGATTTTTGTCACGCGATAACAGGCGTATTTATGAACCTATTTGGATGTAACTTGGTCTGTACATAGTACATACCAATGTCTCGACCGAGTTCGTTGGCCAGCTTCTTTCGCCATCTTGTTCCAAAAGGGTTGCCATTTAAAAAAAATTAAATTTAAAATTCAAAATGAGGTATTAAAAAATTGGAAAATGAAAAAGATTTTTTTTATGTGTTTGGCCTTGATACAAAGATTCCGGAGCAGTTTTTGTTTCTGAAAATTTGTTCTTTTGTTGATATCTTAAAAAATGGTTGATTTATAGCACTTTGAATTTCTAGCATGGCTAACATTTTGAAACGATCTTGTATTTGTCACGCGATAACACACGTATTCGCCTATTTCGATGTAAGAAGGCATGTGGATAGTATACATCAACACCTCGACCAAGTTCGCTGGCCAGATTTATCAGCCATCTTGTTTCAAAATGGCGGCCATTAAATTAAAAAATATATATATATTTAAAGTGAGGTGCAAAAAAATTAGAAATTGAAAAAGGTTTCTTTCTTAAGTATTTGATCTTGATATAAGGATTCAGGAGCATTTTTTTTTGTCTTTACCTTAAAAAATGGCTCAGATATAGCAGTTTCAATTTCTATTGTGGGTGACATTTTGAAAAATCTGATTTTTTGCATGCGACAGCACTACTATATATTAACCGATTCCGATATGAGTGAGCATGTGCACAGCAATTACTTGTCTTAAAATGACAGGCACTTTAAGAAATTGCCGAATTTGGCAGCCAAATATAAGTTACTTTAAAGAAAAGCAGCTTGAATAAAGCTGACTAATTTCGCGAAATTCTCATTCATTATATTGATAAAAATTAGTATTGAATCTCCTATATTCGGTTTCCACTAAATTGAGCTTCGTGTGTTTGCATGATATAAGTTGGCTTTTTTTAAATAAGGATTATGAAAGCTACCTCTTCCTCCCGGCACTGGCCGGAAGGACTTTTTATATCTACGTACTATTTGGTGAATATATTTTCAAATATTTATAAATTTGCTTATTTTGCAAGTCTTATTCATGCCATAATTCATATTTCAGCTGTATTATTTACATTATAAGATATTTAAGAAACATTTTTCATTGTAAAAAGGATAATGTGCTTTGTTAAAATATTGAAATTTCACTGATATTTTTCTGGTTGGCATTTAAATCTGGTTTCCATTCAAAGCTCAGTGAAAGATGTTTGTATATAAAGAATTATATATTCCTTTTTTAATTTAAAATACATTTTTTAATGTATTGCTTAATTTTTTATATCTACTTGCTACTTGGAGTATAAAGATACTTTCAAATATTTATAAATTTGCTTATTTTGCAGTCCTTAATTCATGTCATAATTCATATTTCAGTTGCATTATTTTCATTATAAGATATTTAAGAAACATTTTCCCTTGTGAAAAGAATAATTTGCTTTGTTAAAGTATTGAATTTTGGCTGATACTTTTCGAGTAAGCATCAAAATCTGGTTTCTATTCAGAGCGTAATAAAAAATGTTTGCATATTGTATATTAATGTTTGTACTTTTATTTATTTTTTAATTTATTCCATAGTTTTAGAAATCTACATGCTATATGATGTACAAAAATATAGATGTTTAATAGATAGCAGGCTGAGATATATTACTTTAAATATGCTTTTTATTTTGGGTTCAAAATTTCAATAAGTTAACTTTTTGCTTCATTCCAACAGTCGCTGCGTATCTCCATTTTATAAAAATATACGTTGTCTTTTAGAAATATGTCTTTGAATTTCTGACAAAGCATATGTTTTTTTTAGATACCATTTGAATCTTCTTCCGGTTTTCTAAAATTCTCCCAAGAACCTGTCATGTAATTTGAAATTTTCCTTTAGGATATAGAAAGTATTTTAAATCTCCGGAATGACAATAATAAAAGGAGCACTGTAAAAAAACCGACATTTTTACAATACAAAGTACTGTTCATCTCGCGCGCAAACTCGATCACAGTGAATGTGCTGTATTTTTCTTTGGTTTCCCGACTATATTAACATGGAAAATACAGTAGTTGCGTAAAATTAACAGCACAATCTGCTGGCAATTTGGACGCCAGCAGTTTTTGCTGTAAAAAAAATGCTCCCAAATTGCCAGCACATCGTGCTGTTAATTTTACGCAACTACTGTATTTTCCATGTTAATATAGTCAGGAAAAAAAAGAAAGATACAGCACATTAACTGTGATTGAGTGTGTTCTGGCAAAGTTACAGTGGTTTTTTTTACAGTGAGGGACATAAAGCATTCACTTTTATAATATAAGATACTTAAGTAAAAATTGTCCATTGTACGCATAATCTGCTTTATTCAAAAACTAAACGTGGGCTGATATTTTTCTGGTTGGCATTGAAATCTAGTGTCCATTCAAAGTTCAGTGGTAGATGTTTGTATGTAAAAAGTTATATTTCTTTTTTATTTAATTGCTTAATTTTTTATATCTGCGTGGTATTTGGTGTATATAGGTATTTCCAGATGTTTATAAATTTGCTTATTTTGCAGTTCTTAATTCATGTCATGATTCATATTTCAGCTGCATTATTTATATTATAGCATATTTAAGAAAAAAATTCATTCTGAAAAGGATAATGTGCTTAGTTTAAGTGCTGAATTTTAGCTGATACTTTTCGGGTAGGCATCAAAATCTGGTTTCGATTGAATATTCAGTGAAAAATGTTTATATGTAAAAGCTTTTTTAAATTTATTACTCAGTTTTAGAAATCTACATGCTTTTTGATGTACAAAATATAGCTGTTAAAAAACCAAATAAAATAAATTAAGACAGACTTGAGCACAGTTGAAAAATAAAATTTATAAAAAATATGTTTAAAAACAATTAAAAATACAAATTGTAAACATTTCGCGAAGCGATACGCAAGGCATCATGAGTACAAAATATCCATTGCATAGCAAACGACGGAACAAATCAAGAACAGTTAAAGTTAGTTATTTTAAAAACAGACAATATTCACTAGAAACAGAACGATCTTCATTCAATGTCTGCGATCGCAATTCAGTGAACCAACCCTCAAGGAGTAATCTACCGTGATAGCTGTTGCAACCCGCTTAAGTCTGTCTTAATTTATTTTATTTGGTGTTTTAATGGTTTTTAAATTCAGACGTTAAATGTATATATATTGCAAAATATAGCTGTTTAATAGCTAGCACGCTTACATATATTACTGTAAATATGCTTCTTATTTTGTGTTCAAAATTTCAATAAGTTGAGTTTTTCTTCATTCCAACAGTCGTTGCGTATCTAAATTTTATAAAAATATACGTTGCCCTTTTAGAAAAAAAGATTTTAAATTTTCTGACAAAGCATCTGGATTTTTTACTATATCTTTGGCTTCTTCTTCCGGTTTTTGAAAATGCTCCCAAAAACCTGTCATCTAATTTGAAAATTTCCTTTAGGGTGTAGAAAGAATTTTGAATCTCCTGAATGACAATAATAAAAGGAGAAAGTAAAATCATCATTTTTTATAATATAATATACATAAGGCTGGTATTCACTCAGTTTTCGAATTCCCCTCGGTAATGTTAAGTCTATGGGCATTTGATGCATTTTTATATTCAAAATATCTCCTCAGGAAATAAATATTTTTAACTTCTTTTTTTCTGTGTACTCTTGTTAATGCATGTAACTTTTTTTCTAGTTCCCAAAATATTTCTAAAATCTATGCTTAATTAAGTATTTTATGTGTTAAAAACTGACGAACTGGGAGTAAAATTTTAACATATTATATTTTAGTATTTATTTATTTCGTTACTTAACTGCTCGGGGGTACAAACTGTGAAAGCTCTATGAATAGAATATCTAAGTGCAGAAACTTTGTATGAAAAAGGTGCTTGAGCATTATGAGGGATAATGGATTGGCTGGCTATGGGCTTTCTGTATACAGTGCGTTCTATTCCTTGGTGCGTCTTGATTAGTAATACATCTAAATAAGGTAGCGTACCATTTTGTTCTATTTCCAATGTAAATTTAATTTTTGAATCAAGGCTATTAATCTGGTTAAAAAAGTTATTGAGTAAGTTATCTGCATGTTGCCAAATGATGATAATATCGCCCACGTATCTGATCCATGTATGGGGAGTATAATCCAATTTGTGTATATCTATTTCAAGAGGTCGTAATATGAATTCAGCTAATAATCCTGATATAGGAGAACCCATTGGAGCTCCGTTATTTTGTTTGTATATTTTGTCGTTGAAAGTGAAGTAATTATTATTAACTATAAGATTAAGAGCACACTGCAAATAGAGGCGTCTTAAATTTAGACACATATGTGGCTGTAAAAGAATTTCAGACACTTAAGTGACTGAATCAGAAAATTAAGACATGATAGATGTCTTAATTTAATACATATAAGTGTCTTACTACGATCATGGTATAAACGAACTAAAATACGTGGTTAAAATATCTGCAGGCATCTTATTTTAAGACGTTTTCTTACTGCTGTTCGCATTAGGCACCAGGGGTCACCTCAGTTGCGCATGCGTTTTACATTTGTTTCTTTCTACAGTGACAGTCGTTTGTAATTCATACGGTCGTTTGTTTTTATGTATGCGTAGATTTTAATTAATTTATTTTGACTTGTTTCATTTTTTGTGGAATGTAAACTTCTGTGATTACAATACGCATCTACTTAGTTTATGTATTTATTACACACATGGGCTTATGTGCTTCACGTCAAATGTCGCTAATAAGCCGTCGTCAATATAAAGGCGGGATAGACACAAGGAAGTAACAACGCTTGACGATTACATCCGGGAGCTCCACAAACACAGCATGCTACGGATTTAGTGCTATTTGTATTAGTTTATATCAATAATTCTGTTTTATTCGTTTTCGTCTTGTAAAGCTGGTTAAAAAAAAACTTTTGTCTTGCGGGTTATACTTTGAGGATGGAAAACATTCTCTTTGTATAGCTATCCGGATGTATAAAAAGATTTCCTTTTAAAAAGATGCAAGTCGTTCTCGCCCTCTGTGAGTTTTTAAAATTTCAAATCCAGAAATGTTTCTTACCATCTGCGAAGCATTTCAAGTAAGTTTTTGTTTAAATGTTCTATTTTAGATACATATATACTTAATTTGGAGTCAATCATAATATTGATTTTTAGTTAATTTTAGTAAAAAAGTTATTTGAAAATAACAAGTTTGAAATTGCACGCCAAACTGGCAAATGAGGTGCGTTCGTACTATAACTAGTTTTATAAATATTTTTTGTACCGCATGTTGTACTGAATGTATATTTTAGTGCACTTCATAAGTGAATATCAACTTTTTTCTGTTCGAAAGGCTGCAACATCATTAAAATGTGCTTGAAATAATTTTTTTCCATTGCCGTATTGTAACGGAAAAATTATGACTGTCCCTGTAATTAAACTACAGATCCGATTTCCATAAAATTTTAAATGACTCGAAAACATTTTGCAACAACTATATATTTAAAATTTCAGACCATTCGGTGGCGTAGTTTTTGCTCTTCTATATGCGGACGACGGACAACCAGACAGACAGACGGACCGAACGACGACTATAGGTGATACGCATTTATATAATTACGAACGCAACTAAAAATGGATATCAGTAAAAATCTAGAATTTTATATATTTACTTCATAACTAGATTTTGCACTTAAAATTGATGTTTGTATAACTTTATTTATATATTTTTCATAAAAAATAAACAAATATGTAGGCAATAACGGGATTAAATATAATACAATATGAGCGATTTATGCATTTCTTTTACGATTCTTTATTTCTAAACAGATGAAATGCAAGTGATCAAGATAAATGACTAATGATTTGATAACACATGTCCTTTGACCTACTTCGATCAGAGCAGAAAATGCCAGCCTAATCATAAGAATGTTACGTTTAAATGTTTATCAGTTACTTTTTTCCCCTTTACATCGAAAGCTATTTTCTCTTAGTGAATTTAACGACTGAGATTCACAGATAAACACAATTTAACTTATACAACTTTTGCATACATTATTTATTTTCCAACAATTTTTTTACCAAATGCGTGCGTTGAGCATTAAGAAAAGTCCCTCCATAACTAACATTCCCGAACACCGGACACCTTTATTTAGCGAACCAGAATGCAGGTTTAAGTACTTTGCAGAAGGAATTTATTAAAGCATGGGCAAATTGGGAAGTGTCCCCTACCTTCCCCTGTGCTTTTGGGGCCCCCAAATTGCGTAAGCAATTGTTGTAAGGATTTTACTTTAAATCTGTTATGACATTGTATGATTATAAGCAATATTTGTATCTTTTAAAGTAGAACAACATTAAAAACGAACTAAACAATAATCTAAATACAATAAAACTTCTCAATCGCGGGCACCTCGGAAATGCTGAATTTGTCTGCTATTCGAAGGTGTTCACTTTTCTGAGGTAATTATATATATTTATGTTGAATAGGAAAGTGTTCAGAAAACAAAGTTGTGAGCATGAAGATTTTGTAGTAAAATTTCCATAACGGACACTCCTAAATCGAGGACACCGCTATTTAAGATACGCATTTTTTTATTCACAAAATGCATATTTTTTATATACTTTTACCTCAGAAAATCAGACACCTCCGAATGGCGGACAAATTCCACGATTTCGAGGTGCCCGCTATTGAAAGATTTTACTGTGTATCAAGACAAAATATTTTTTGTTTTCAATCTTATTCTATTCTAGAAATTCAAAATATTGATTATAATCAGTACAAGGTCCAAAAAGATTTCAATTATCAGCTTTATAAAAATTGCATACAAAATTATGGTGCCCCTAAAACCAAGTTGTGTGTGTGTGCGGTGGGGGGGGGGGGGGGGCAGGACCATGACCATATTTTTTTCCAGCATTCAACGTGGTCAAACATGACTACGTTTAAGGCTTACAAAAAAAAAAAAAAAAGACTGCGATTCAGACGTATGAAGTGTCTGAAATTCGGACGCAAAAAGTGTCTGAAAAAATTCAGACACTTTAAAATGTCTGAAAATTGAACACTCCGTTTCAGACACTTAAGTGTTTGAATTTCAGACATTTTCCTTTACAGTGCACTCTTAAGTGTAGTTTTCATACTTTCAGTAATCCTCTCCATGCGGTCAATGCAGTTATTTATATTTGTAACGGCTTTTTGGGTAAATATAGATGGGTATAAAGAGACTAAATCTAGACTGGCTATTAAAATAATCCTGAGGTAAATTAATGTGATTCAAATATTGAATGAACTCATACGTTCAATTAATTACATGATCAGAGCTGGGCAAAATATTTTTCAATAAAACTACAAAAGCTTTTTCCATAAAATATGTGGAGCTTGAGCATTTAGTTACTATTGGTCTTATTGGCATATCTATTTTGCGGTCTTTGAGTTTGCCGACAATTGCTGGGATTACTTCTAACTTATTAATTCTAATTAGAACTTTCATATTATCAGGCCAGCTCCCTTTATTAACCAATTCATTAACTTTTTTGCTGATTATGTTAAGTGGATTCTTCTTGATTTATTGACAATCCATATTGTTAATGCATTGTACCATTTTGTTTTTATAGTCATCTGTATTTAATATGGCTAATTTATTAGATTTATCCGTTTGGATTAAAATGATTTCTGGATCAAGTTTTAGCTTTTTCAAAATATTCAATTTATCTTTCGGTATCCTTGCGGCTTGCTTAATTAACTTCTTCAGTTCATGGTACATAACATTGCGAATTTCTTCTTTATGATAGTTATGAGTCGACAGTACAATATTTTCAAGTTCTGGAATGATAGATTTTAAATTAGGCTTAGTTGGGAAAATGTATTTTGGCCCCCGCTCAAGTACTTTTATTTCATCTTCCGTTAATGGTCTGCTAGATAAATTCAGAAATTCTACTGGTTGGCATAAACGGTTGACATAGGACTTTTGTGCGTTGCAAAGATTTTCTATCTTGCGAGCTTGTACCATTTCTTTTAAGCGGATTGTACCGTATCTATATTTCTCCAGGCTGTTCATGAGAATATCAAATATATATTGTGGAGTAGAGGCTGCAAATTCATAATATAAATCTAAGGTTCTCTGTTGTAGTTTACTAATGTAGGCATACTTCTTTCTAATATATAATTTTAAACATTTACTCTCAAATTGTCTATTAAGATTAGTAAAGTTATAATTAGCAAATTTATTTCTGTTCTTCAAAAATGATGGAATTGCGTTCCTACTTCGGCATGATTTAAGAAAATCCAAATTCAAAAGTTCACGATCCAGGCGTAGCCTTTCATATTTGAAACGCGAAAATATTTTCTTATCAAACACTTCAAACATATTCATTCCAGCATCGAAACATGTTATAAAAACATGTATAATAATCAATTATAAACAGATTAAGTTAAATAATGCTATAAAAAGTGATAGAATATCTTTATTAAGATTAACGATCGTTTCGTCGCACAAACGGCGACATTTTCAAAACACAATATCTCCCTAGTCGCAAGACCTTCTATGAAATTAAGAAATATAGTATGCAAGAAAATATATTCATTTGAGTCAAACCAGTTATCAGGAGTATACGAAATACCTTTCACCAAAGAAGATGGAACCAAGCAGTTTTATATAGGTATGACAACTAGAAAACTTAAAACTAGAATCAAAGAACATATAGCAGACATCAAATACAACAAAAGAACCACAGCTTTGGCCAGATTATGCAGCGAAGTACCTTTACAGATCGATTTTAAAAATAGGAATCTGTTTTATACATCAAGATTTTATTTACCATCCATAATCCGAGAATCAATAGATATATTTTTACGCAACAACAATATTTGCAATGATTCAGTGTCCATTGAATTACCTAAAATTTGAAAACAGATGCTATGTAATTTTAGTAACAATAGTAAAAATTAATCCACGCTCGCAAATAGCCAATCTAATTTTAATTTAATTTTATGCTTGCATTGTTTTTCATTATGCATCATGCCTCGTGACATTGTTTATTATATTTATTGTATTTAAATTATGTGAAAATATTTTCTATCTTGAATGATTTTGAAAATGTCGCCGTTTGTGCGACGAAACGATCCTCAATTTTAATAAAGATATTCTATCACTTTTTATAGCATTATTTAAATTAATCTGTTTATAAGTGATTATTATACATGTTTTTATATTTATTGAATTTAGTTCTATGCAGCTTTTACTTAAATAACTTTATGCGGAAATAACTTAAATAACTTTTCTACAGCCAAATTACAGTTTAAACATTATGCTTGAATATTGTACATGACTTACTACCTTATGTCTTACCTATTAACTTTTTCCCCCTTAAATCACACATAAAATTACACTCTTATTTAATAATCGCTCGTCTACATTTTCGTATAAATAAGACGAAAGAATGGGTATTTAATTCAATTTATCTTTTTGTAACTGATTCTATAGGAAAAATCACCAAAGAAATGATACAGAGTATAAGTATTAAATATTTTGCGATATAATCAAGCATTATTAACTAAGAGGTAATGCTTTCAGTTTTTTTTTTTTTTTTTTTTTTTTGTACAATTGTTCGAAATATTCACTGGAGTCACTCGATATTTTATTACAATTTAGTATAGAAAAAAAAAATCATGGTTCACTTCAACTATTTATTTTCTTGAAAGATAAAATGTACTAATAAACATAACAAAGCATCAGAAAAGACATAATTGTTGAACTACATTTTAAACGACTTCAAAAAAGGAGGAGGGCTTCAATAAAACTCGTGTGTACTTTTTTATGTGTGTTCACCGATTATTTCGCAATACGCAACCTATTCCTGTGATTTTTTAAATTAAAATAAAATACTCTCAAATTGATCCCATTTATATTTAATCAAAATTGGTTATTACAAATATATATTTTTATACCCAACTACATTCTATATAAGTCCCTGCCCCTTGCGTTCCGGTGTAAGGTCCCTTGAAGTTTTCGCACCATAAATTGTTAATAAATTGTCCCTTCTTGGTCCGATCTTCATTTTTGGAACCCCCTTTTTATTTAGCGCCATGCAGTTTAACACCCAAATTTTCCCACCTTTTTAAGGTGTAATTTTAAAGTTCAATCTTGGACTTCTCTCCGCGGTCCAGCAACTAGATGAACGCCAAAAAAATTTCTCATACATCAGCTGCCACCAATTTTGAATATTAATCTCCTCATTGATTCCATGCTTTTAGGTTGTTACAATTTTCTTTTACATAGATCTAGCGTCCTCTAGCTAATTTAAAACTTCTAAAAAATTTCTTATACCCATCTACATTCAAAACAAGACCCTTGCCATCTGTGCCTTATCCCTTCTTTATACTTCAGCTACCACCTTTTTCGAATATTAATCTCCTTTTTCGGCAACAACTTACTTTTACTCACTACATCCGTAAATTAAATATATTAAATTTAAAAAATCAAAAAACCCGACTGCGTAAAAAGCAAACAAATTAATTATTTCTCATCAATGCGAAACTATTTTTCATATTACTTACCTACTTTTCTTATTTACTTCTATTGATGACTTTTGTGTTTAATTGTTAGTTCTTATCTATAAAAACTGTTTTCATGAGGCCTATATAGATGTGTCATAGATATGTCTATGATGGTTAGAGTTGCAGTAAAGCTAGAGATCCTTCCTACACGACTTCCATGTGGTGAATATTTAAACGGAGCATCTGACTGTGACTGTAATAAAATAGCGTCTTCATTTTGAAAGACCTATCCAATGATATCCCACACAACATGATGCGTAAAATATTTTTCGTCTCTACCGCCATTTTGTATTTTACGACCGCCATTTTGAATTTATAAAAACAAAAATCTAGCCTATATTATGAAAGTTTATCTTAGATTTCAGTTAAAAACATTTTCGAACATTAATGGTGCATTCTTTTTCCGGGTTCTAGGGTCTTGATTACTACGAGGTTTGACTCACTCAACTTGGTTTACGATTGTCTCCGCACGTGTGGAGTGCTTCCGGTATATTCTGCATCATTAGGTAGCATTGGCAAAGGTCCCTGGTTCGTTCGCAAAGAGGTTTTTTGGGAACACACTAGACGATGCGGAAGGCAATGGGGGCCCCGAAACTAGATTCATATAAAAGATTTTCCAAAGATATAAAATCGTACAAATTTGAGTATTGTTTAAGGTTATTATAACGAAACGCCGGGCGGGTCAGCTAGTTTAATAGAAAACAAAGTAACTGAATTTGAGATTTTGGGGGGTGAAGGGAGGGAACAATTTACAATTATGTCTAGTTACTCCTTGACGTGCAATAGTTTTGTTTTGCATATATCGATGACACATCTGTAAAAACGTATTATTTATTTATATGTTTCAGATATCATGCACGAGGCAATACAGGGTCAGATGTTTCTGTTAGCGGTATAGTGGTATCAATTAATATATTTGTTTTGTGTTTGTAGAATTTCGTGCTTTTGAAAATTTCGTCTTTTTTGAAATTTTTGATATAAAAACAATGTTCATATTTCTGGAGAATTCTTATTTTTTTTTCTCGTTTATTACACTTAACTTTGATTTTTTATGTAAAGGTGGAATTTTATAATCGAAGTTTAAACAATTTCTTGATGTGCTAGACATATACAAATTACTGTCACAGGTGTGTTTCCGATGACAATATAGAATCTTAATTAATTTTAATTTAAATTATAAATTAATACACGATTTTTAGGAACTTTTCGGTAATCCCGCTACTTATGACAAATCGTAAATTTCTCTCTGTAACTCGTACATCTGTATACGAGTTGAAACAACAATGGATTTAATGATGCCCCAGTAACAGCTCACTAAAATTAGCCAATTGCCTGTGGTAGTAAAAAAATAAAGCATTTTAAAGGCTAAAAAATGGAAAAGAAATAATAAATAAAAACAAGTGGGTAAATGTGAACACAGATCGCACAGAGTGTTTCGTTTAATATTCATTTCAAAACACTTTATCCTTTTGCAAAATCTGTTAGTTCCACATTTCGCAACCAGGGGGCGCACTCTATTCTAAACAAACCTCTATCGGAGTTTTACAACCTATCCGTAGATCTATTAGTCGAGGGGATCGGGCCCATATCACCCGAGATAGTTAGGCGCCTGTCGCATATTTTTATGGACTTAAATATCATTGCGTGGAGAGATATATCTACAAGAATAATATATACATCTTGCTTAAACAAGTATTTAATAACGAACACATTTTACAGCAGACGATCACAAAAAACACAGATTCGGCATAGCATACAATTGCCGCTTAACCACAATAACATTCTATTTTTCTTTCGCGCTAGTCGCGGTTACAGTCAAATACAGCACATCTCCTCCCTTCTAAAACTTCTTCTATAGATCTAATCGCTTGGGAGGTTTCCGGACTCTAGTAGATCGGCGAACTGGTTGTGGTGTCGGAGTTGAACCCTGGGCTATGAGTGGAGCATGCTCTGGTGTAGGAATTGTGACTGGCGTTGCATCAGTCGTCTCCGTCTCCCTACAGGTCGGTGAGGGTGTTGACTCAACACTGGACGTCGGAGCCTCATCATCTTGCACAGGAATGGCAGGTTTTGCAGACTGACGTCGGAGCTCGCATTCTTTTTCCTCTATATCTCCTCCATCCCGTATTTGATCCACATGTCTACGCCACAATTGGCCATTTACATCCACAGTGTAATGTAGTTGCCCATCTTTACTAACGACTCTTCCAAACCTCCATCTCTTGTCTCCTTGCCGGTAATTTCGTGCAGCGACATTGTCGCCAATTTGGAACCCTCTATCTGAGAATTCATAAGTTCCTTTACGAACTTTTTCTTCCACTCTGCTCTTAAGATCAGGACGCAGCAGGTCGATTCTCGTCCGAATCTCTCTCTTCAACATGAGCATGGCTGGACTATGAAGTGTAGTGAGGTTCGGAGCTTTTCGGCATTGCATAAGGAACGTACTTAATTTTTGTTGTATCGCTCCGCCATGATTTTGCATAGCTCTTAAAGATTGCTTCACTGTAAATACGTATCTTTCGGCCTGTCCATTGCTAGATGGCTTAAAGGGCGCAGTGGTTCTGTGTTTAATGCCGTTATTACGCATAAACATGTCAAATTCGAACGATGTGAACTGTGGACCGTTGTCACTTACAAGCATAAGTGGCAATCCAAATCGTGCGAAACAGTCTCTTAAGCAGTCAATCGTTTTGGTTGTTGTGGTGGATCTCATTGGATAAGCTTCCAACCACTTTGAATGAGCATCTACTATAATCAGGAACATATGTTCAAAGATAGGTCCAGCAAAATCTATGTGGATACGTTGCCAAGGTGTACTAGGATACTCCCAGTAATGCACCTTCACTTTTTGTGGGTCGGTTTTATATCGAGCACAGTCTACACAGTTCTTGGCCGTGTTTTCTATGTCCTTATCGATGTTTTTCCAGTAACCGTACGATCTCGCGATAGATTTCATTTTTACAGCACCTAGATGGCCATGATGCAACTCTTCAAGCACCTGATCCTGATGCCGTTTAGGGACGCACACCCGCTGACTTAACAGTATGCAACCATCTTGTAGACTATATTCTGCTTCTCTTCCCCTTAAAACTCCTCCACTCTGTAACACATGAAGTATTGGAGCGAGATCTGCATCCAAAAGAGTTTCTTTGGCTAAGTCACTAGCTGTGACAGGAAGAGTTTCTATTTGTGCTAACTGAAATAGAGAAATTTCATCTTTAACGTCTAGCTGTTCGGAAGTGGACGGCAGCCTAGACAAACAGTCAGCATTACCATGGTTTTTTGTATGACGATACTTTATGTCAAACTGAAAAGATTGTAATACTAAAGAATAATGTAACAATCTTGTCGCTGCCAGAATTGGGAGACCTTTCTTCGATCCGAAGATGGCCACTAAAGGTTGGTGGTCAGTTAATAATGTGAATCGTCTCCCTTTTAGGTAAAGATAAAATTTCTTGACACCCCATACAATTGCGAGTGCTTCTTTATCAATCTGAGCGTATCTTTGCTCAGTTTTTGTGAGAGTTCTGGAGGCAAAAGGTATTGGTTTTTCCGTTCCGTCAGGTAAAGAGTGGGAAAGTACCGCCCCTACCCCAACAGGAGATGCGTCAGTTGCCAATACCAATGGCAGTGATGGATCATAATGCATTAGGACACGCGGAGAACAAATTTCATTTTTAATTTTTTCAAAAGCTTCCTGACAATCCTTTGACCAAACCCATTTAACATATTTCTGTGTTAATTTATACAAAGGATTTGCTATTGTAGCCAAATTAGGGAAAAATTTTCCATAAAAGTTAACAAGCCCTAAAAAACTCTGTACTTCTTGTACGTTTGTAGGCCTAGGTGCTTTCGAAATCGCAGAAATCTTCTCATCAGTTTTATGTAAACCGTTTTCATAAATTTTGTGCCCTAAAAATTTTATTTCTTTTTGAAAAAATTTACTCTTACCCAAATTTAATTTCAGCCCATGATCTTTACATTTCTAAAAAAATTTTCTTAAGGCCTCTAAATGTAAATTATCATCTGATCCAGTCACATTAACATCATCCATAAAAACTTTAATACCTTCCATCCCCTGGAAAAGACCATCAATATATCTTTGCCAAATAGCTGGGGCAGAATTTAAACCATACATAAGTCTTTTACACACATATAACCCCTTATGAGTATTTATAGTTAAGAGTTTTTGACTATCGGGATGCACTTTCATTTGCAAATACGCATGCTTAAAATCAATTTTTGAAAAATGTTTACCCCCATTTAAGCTTGAAAATATTTCCTCTAATTTTGGCAAAGGATGTTGTTGTATCATTATATTTTGGTTTACGGTAACAGAGTAATCTGCACATAGGCGTATTGACCCATCAGTTTTTTCAACCGGGACAACTGGTGTTGCCCAATCCGAGGATTCTACCCTCTCTATGATACCTTCCTTTTCAAGCCTATCAATTTCTTGTTCAACCCTATCTTTTAAAGAAAAAGGTACGGGTCTGGCTCTACAAAATTTTGGTATTACATCGGATTTAAGTTCCAACTTTACTTCATAATTATTAATTTCACCTAACTGATCGTCGAAAAGTTCTTTATACTCTTCTAACAATTTATTCAAATCATATTCACAAGATGTTCTCACTGCTTTGATAGAGTTCCAATCCAAATTGATACTATATAGCCATTCACGGCCAAAAATTGTATCCAAATTTTCCTTAACAATGTACAAATTTAATTTGAATTTTTGATTTTTGTATTCAACATCAACAGTAACAAATCCCAAAGGTACAATTATTTCACCTTTATATGTTTAAAAAACTACTTTTGAGGGCTTAATTTTTTTCTTCGAAATCTCACGAAATTTTTTAACGCTCGTTACCGAGACGGCCCCTCCAGTATCCAGTTCCATACTTACAGGTTTATTTTCAACAATTAGTGTTAACATAATAGGAGGTTTTCTTTGCTCCTCCTCTTTTAGCGAGTTCAAATCAAAAGAATACATTGGGATAACATTTTCACTAGAATACAGAGTATCTACCTGCTTTTGTTTTACCGTGTTTGCTTTTAACCCTTTGTTTGCGGCAAAACAGGCTTTTTGAATGTGCCCAATTTTTTGACAAAAATGACACTTAGCTAATTTAAATCTGCAGGAATGCTTATCGTGATTAGTTGCCGTACACCGTGTGCAATTTGTTTTTTCCTTCTTTCCCGAATGATTTTGTTTTCCAAGGTTTTTCCTTTGCGAAACACATTTTGACTGCTCTTTTTTTTTCCCACGCTAAATTCCTTAATTTCTTAAGATTTCCCCATTATCTCATTTGCCCCTTTCATAGCTTTCTCCATAGCTAAAGCAATTTTTAAGGTATTCTCGATATCTATATCATCTTCCTCGAAAAGTCTATCTAATATTGCTCTATCCCTTAACCCGCTTACAAAAACATCCCTTAACATCGTATTTAACATTTCTTGTTTATACTGACAAGGAATTGCTAAGGAGCGAAGTTCAGCCATAAAAGCACTGGCACTTTCCCCCTCTCGTTGCTTACGATTTAGAAATACATGCCTACTAGGAATTATAAGCGGCGTCGGAGTGAGGTGAGCTTTTAACGTATTTTTTAGGGTAAGGAAATCTTTATCGGAAGGACTGTCAGGAGCTAGCAGGTTTTTCAACAAATTGTATAATTTTGCTGACAAACTAGAAATAAAAACTTTCCCACGTTTGCCATCCGGAACATTTTGAATGTCCATGAATGCTTCGAAGCGTTCTATAAAAGCATCAAAAGCTTCATTTGTATCATCGAACTTTTCAAATTGAACCGAAACTTTAGGTTCGTGGGTTTTCGGACCGGCAAAAGTGGCTAAAGTTTCCATTAAGGCTTTATTCTGTTCGATTAAACTTTTAACGAGCTGCTCCATTTTTATCCTTCTTTAAAAGATAAATACAAAAGATTTTTTTTTTTTTTTTTTTTTTTTACCTTGAGCAGTCTTCAGCAGCTAATTATCCATCGGCGTTGTCCGTGGTCGTAATGACTTTTAAACTTTTAGGTACAAACACCTCGTCGCCAGCTGTCGCATATTTTTATGGACTTAAATATCATTGCGTGGAGAAATATATCTACAAGAATAATATATACATCTTGCTTAAACAAGTATTTAATAACGAACACATTTTACAGCAGACGATCACAAAAAAAACACAGATTCGGCATAGCATACAATTGCCGCTTAACCACAATAACATTCTATTTTTCTTTCGCGCTAGTCGCGGTTACAGTCAAATACAGCACAGCGCCCACTGGCGGTAAAAAGTGGAACTAAATTATGTAAGACTATGGTGCATAATATGAAAGAGTGGTGAAACTGGTATCAGCAAAAGTTAGAAAATTGCCCCCGGGTGAAAAGGGTGGAAATTAGAAAATTTGCTTAAAATACACAAATTAGAGACCGGACGGGTAAATATAAGACTTTTTGAAATTTTTATGACTTTTCGTGTGATCTCACGTGTTCAGCTATAAGTATTCAAAATTTCAAGTTTTCAACTTAATTAGGGGCTCAGTTAGAAAAAAAAAGCTTAAAATACAAAAGTTAGAGTCCAGGCGGATAAATATAAAACTTTTTCAAAATTTTATTATTTGTTGTTTGATGTAAAGTGTTCAGCTATAAGTACCCAAAATTTCAAGTCTCGAACATATATAGTTTTTGAGAACGGGCTCTGTCACACACAGACAGAGGAGGGAGACGAATAGGGTTTCGTGAGATGAACGAAACCGAAAAAATGAAGCGTTAATATTAGAAAAATACTCTTCTATAAATAATTATTAATTAATTTACGTTTGCACGCCGAGAAATCAATTAAGAAATTGTAAAAAGATAGTTTAAATAATGATTATTTTTTTTTCTTTCCTGGTGCTTGTTGCCAAATCTTATGAAAGGGATCGAGTCAAAATTATATATTATTTTAATAAACCACTTGGTAGTGCATTCTAAGAAGCGAAAAAAAAAATCAGTGAATTTTTCACAATCGAGTTCGGAGCCACGCCAAGTTAATGTATTGCAACGACATTTTTGGGTGAAAAACATGACTTGCATTAAAAAATTAGTCGTTATTTTCAAGATGAAAAATGAATATTTATTAACGCCTTGAGGAGCACCGGTGTATATTATATACCACCTACGATTAATGAAGTTTTACACCAGAAAAATTTTATTAAATTTTACTTTTCTAACTTTGGTGGAAAAAAGCAGTAAAATTGCTTTTACTTATTTTGAAATAGAATTTTTCAAAGATTCCGGTGGGAATTCAGCATTTCGCAAACGTAATTGCTTGCCCCTCAAGGGGTTAAACAATGTTTTTTTGAAAAACAAAACTATTTTTAGTTTCATGCTTATTGGTATAGTTTCATACTTATTTTCATACTTGTGACATATTCCACGTATATAAATTGTATACGTTCTATATAATGACCTGTAACTTTTAATAACTATTTCTTATATTTTTTTAACTTCGTGAATTCTATTAACAGAATTTAGCAGTGAATAGTAAATTTATAACTATTTTTGCAGTTTTTTTTTAAATTAAAAGTGTAAAAATGATGGATTAGATAAAAATAATGATAAATTTTATCTATTCTAAAATATCATGTATGTAAAAGGGATATTCTTTGCGAAGACATTGCACTAATTGACAGTGATGGATTGATTTTTAAAGTAATGAAGTCTGAAGTATTAACGCTTAGTTGAAATCTTTAGAAATTGTAAGCTATTGTTCGAAATATGCGATTATAGATAATGCATTTCTGCGAGTAAAATGAGATATACTTTTAATGTATAGTACACTAGTTTACAACGGAAAAGATGAGAAGACGAATAGAAAACATGCATGAGCAAAATATGTCATACAGAGCGTCTCAAAAGTATATGGACATGCGATTTTGTTAAATAACAGTTCAAAAAACGAAGCCATAATTCCACCCCCCCCCCCAAAAAAAAAATAAGCATATGGAATTATAATACAAGTTTATGACAACAAAAAAATAAAGTATAGGTTTTACAGACTTTTTGTAAAAAAAAAAAAAAAAAAAAAAAAAAAAAAAAATCAAAAATCAAAAATAAAATCAAAATAGGCTGTCCTAAAAATGTATGGACTTTTCGATTCGATTATTTTGCATTTAAATTCAAATTTTGGATCACTTCCTTTGAATGACCTTGACAACTTTATCAAGTATGCTTCAAACTATTGTTTGGAGAATATGTGGCTGTAAAGAAAACCATTTCTGCTCTACCGGTTGCTTTGATTTCCGAATAGTAGGAAATCGACAAACATTAGCATACACATCTCGTGCAAGTACACGCCAAAAGTTTTCAAATGGATTTAGATCTGGGCTGATGGCTGGCCAGTCTATAACAGTCATTTGGTTCTGTGTTATTTGATTTTCAGTTTTAGCTTCCTGATATGTTACCAAATGGGAGTAGATTGCTTTTAAGGATATTTTAATAATCCTCAGAGCACTGTTGACTATTAAGAAAAGCAATATCCGTTGTTTCATTGAAACAAATCGTGCCCCACACCATGAGGGAATCCCCTCTTTGTTGCCGACTACAGAACTCGCGAGATTCTCATCGCAAATCATGCCAAGAGTATGTCCAGCCATCAAGGTCATCCAAATTGATTTTCTTTTCATCACTGAAGAAACGCATAACAATTCATCTTTCCCAAGCATGTGTTTTTTAGGTCAAAGAATACGGGCATTATTGTTAAAATAATATGTTAAATAATAGTAATAGTAGTAAGTTAAAGAAAAGTCTTATTTTTAAAGTAAATATATACAAAAATATACAATATATTTGTCACCAAAAAGTTGTGATTTTTCACTTTTAGTCGAATATCTAATCCTTAACAAATCGTTCTCCTGTTTCACCTTATTTTTTACATGAAAGTTTAATCAGGAGACCAGTTACGCGCCAACAATAAATTCAACGAAAAATAAAGATTATCAGAAGAATTTTCTAAGAATGGCTAAAGAATCACTAACAAATGAAAATAAAATGTGAGAAATCCCTTATTATCCAGCTAATTTTAGAACGCCACTTAAATTCAGCTCACTATATTGCAGATACCTTCTTGCATTTTTATAATACTCATGCAAGTTCTTTTATTACATGAATTGCACTATATAGTTGACTGCTAATATAATTTTTTTTATTATCTTTATAAAATGCGCAGTTGTACAATATTTCATATATAGAAACTCATATTTCATTAAATATTTAATATATTTATAATACGTATGTAGTATGTTATTTCTACTATACCTACCTTGTTAAATTTTCTAATAGTGGAGTTAAATTTAATTGAAAATCTTGCATTCTCTAAACAAAGTTCATGAGGAAATTCCTGAATTTTTTAAAAGAAACTTTACATCTCTTATAATATACGTGCTTTACACAGTTTAACCCCTTGAGAGGAGGTGGGATATATTTTATCCCGCCTACGATTAATGAAGATTTGCACAAGAGAAAATTTATTAAATTTTACTTTTCTAACTTCGATGGAAAAAACACCTAAAATTGCTTTTTTTTTTTTTTTTTTTTTTTTTTTTTTTTTTTTGCAATAAAATTTTTTGAAGATTCCTGTGTTAATTCGACATTAGAGAAACACAGTTACTTGCCCCTCAAAGAGTTAACACAAATGTTGCAAGAATCCATATACTCATTTGCTACAGGTAGAAAAAATTTCCAGAATATCAGATGTAGTTTTCTAACTAGAGGGATATTTTTCAGGCCAGGATTCAAACCAGGGATCTCCTAGCTGAAGCTGTCAACGCTTTTGCCAATTGAGATATCGCGTAAGAATCTGGAGTATTTAATTGATCCAGCTAGACTTATTAATGATAGCATCTAGTCTGATATATGGATCAGCTTTAACAGTATAAATCACAGTTAATGGAACTTCAGTAAACACTCGATACGCAATTACAGTTGTCAGCTTCAGCCGATATATCCCTGGATCGAATCCTTTACCCGGACATTTTTCGCCCAGTTGGAAAACAATAACTCATTTGATTTATTTATCAATTAGAATAATTGTGTAAAAATTAATTTATTGTCACTTCCAGAATTTTTTTCAAGGCTGATCGAAAATATTATTTTTTATTGAATTTTTTGTTGATCACCTAATTACCTAATGATCAATCCTTCGCTGAAAATATGAGGTCATACATGTTTGTTATAGTTCCGATGTTCCTGAAGAATCATTCATGTTGTTCTCTAGATATTCAACAGAACGTCCGGTAAAATGGAAAATGTTAGGTGAATTTTGAATATATACTGTGTATATGTATGACACATACAGTGTAATGTAACGTTAAGAATTATCACATTAATCTTTCTTATATAACTTTTCAAAGTAAAATATATACATTGCATCACTAAGGAAAGGTCGCTATATCATATGTACATAGAGTCACCCGGGGTAATTCCAGGTCAAAAATCAACGACGTCCAATTATTGTAAAAACTATTAAAGGTATTGTTCTCAATTTTGATATGGAATAACCACCCTATGATGGCTATGTAATAAAATGCTTACTTAAGTATATATGAACTTATAATTGAAATAATTATAGTTTTTAAGTGACCAGAAATTATCCCGGAATCGGGGAAATTCTTGGCCACTTCTTGGGTAATTGTCGGTCAACATCCTTTTTGATGTAAATAAAGTAGTTTTTTTTTTTTTTTTTTTTTTTTTTTTTTTTTTTTTTTTTTTTTTTTTTAAGACTGAGTATTAAAATAAGCAGAATCAATTTTGTAAAAGTTTTGTTCATATCATGGAAAAATAGCACATAGACTTTGTTTTGGGTATCAATACAAATTTATTTGATGTACAAAAGTCTCTTTTACATTTTACAAAACACTAAGTATCAAAGAATTTTTGTAACATTTAATGTAGTATTATTACTTCTTCATCCCCTGTGAATGAAACTAATACCTTGCAAATTTATTGGTCCATAACATATATACTAAATATTTAACTGTTCGATTCTATCTCGCTTAGGCCAACGGAATTTTCCGGCTCCTTTTTGAAGAAATTTTACACAAACTTCAATACGGATATTTATCATAATACACAGCATAATAATTATGTCCCTCTATTGTATTATGCATATTTTTAAGCACTATTTTGACATTTTGCAACGAGATAGTATTTGTACTTAATCAATCAGTCATATAATGTGTCTTACTTTCAGATCATTTCCTCCTTTACAGTTACAGTTAAGGATGCTACTTTACACTTATAGTTAAAAAAAATTGTACGACAACAGTTTTTAGGGTGCATAGTTATAATAGGTCAAATACCACGTATAAATATTGTAAAATTTTGTTGTTAATGCTCCTGTCCCTGCAGACGAACACACTCGCGAGTTAATGCTAAACCTATGGGGAGGTTATTTTCTAATATCTCTTTTGCATTTCGACATTTTTAAATATATATATATATATATATATATATATTTGCGTTGGAGCCGAGGTCCATCTCTACATTGCTCTTTTTTTAATTTTTTGATTTTGGTTGCAGATATTTTTAATAAAGTTACTTTCACTTTCGAAATCGGTTCCGAAAATAAAGGTATCATTCTAAAAAATAGCTGCAACCAAAATCGAGAAAGTAAAAAAGGACAGATGTAGAGATGGATCTATTCATCTATCAAAAAAAAAATGTCGTAATGCAAACGAGATATCAGAAAATAACCTCCCCATAGGTTTAGCATTAGCTTGCGAGTGTCTTCGGCTGCAGGGACAGGAGCCTTAAACACTGACCGGGAATTACTCCAGCAATCAGGAATTACCCCCAAAAACACATTCTGCCCACCTTAGTTTTGCTTGCTCATATTAAAGCTTGTATATGGTAAAAGAATATTTTAAAATAACTTTTAGAATCTGTGATATGTCATAGTTAAAATAGAATAAAAATAAAATAATTAAAACTTTACGATTTACACAGATCTTTGTAAAAAGTGCAAAAATCAAGGGCTTTGTTGTTTGTAGAAATTTGAGTAGCAGTTTTGAATATATATATATATTTTTCAATATTAAATTTCAATTAAATTAATAATTAAGGAAAACATTGCGAAGCAAAGTATTTCAGTTTAAAAAAGTTTATTTTAAAAGTTAGTATAAAAAAGTTTCAAAGTATCTTTCCAATATTTTTTATAGTTTTGATAAATTTTTTTCTGATAACAAAAATGAAAATGACCAAGAATTACTCCAGAAGCTCAGTGACCAGGAATTACCCCGGTTGGCTCCATTATAAATGTCATTAATTTCGATTTTGTTAGTCGAGGCAACAGCTTTTTAAAAGGTAACATTGTTTTACCCTTTTTATTAAATTTTGTTTGTTTTTTGTTAGGTTATTATATCGTGCAATTTTACTCCTCATGCAATAAATTATAAAGAGTTATATATGCAAAGGAGACACTGTAAAAAATTATGTAATGTTACACCTTAAACTGATGGCAGCCTTACTGCCTCCATTTTATTGGGGAATTTAGCCGATTTAACTAGTTATGTTACACTAATGTGTAATATTACACCAGTTATATCAGTTTAAATTACATCATTATGCATGTTGCATTATATAAATTGCTCCATAAACTTGGAAGCAGCATGTTGCCACCAATTTTATGGAGTTACGTTACATAAATTTTTGACAGTGTCCCAGGCGAACTTATATGCGAATATAAAACACAAAAAAGGATAAAAAAAGGTGTAGCACATTAAACATAAACGGGACTCTACATGTGGAATAGCTACAGAAAGAGGTAATCTTTCTGAACTGCAAAGAATAAACTTCTTCAAACAAACGACTATAAATAACGTACAACATTTTAATGTTAAATATTTGTATCTGCTTAAAAGTCATTTCAGTTTCAAACATTTATTGAATAAATAAACCTCATATTTTGTGACATAAACATTCAAATTTTCCGCAGAACAAAAATTTATTTCAGATATTTTCTCGACAGAATCATTTTAAATCACAAATTTTAAGTCATTTAAATCGAAGATATATATATATATAGAGAGAGAGAGAGAAATGCATAATTAAAACTTAATTTAATTCAGTAAATTTTATGATCGCCTAGGGATTATTTTAAGAGTCATTATCCACGTAACGCCATTTAAATTACACTAGAGATTTATTTGTTATCGTCAATTGAAGAGTAATGAAGATAAAGTTTTCCGAGCAATTAAGGAATGATATTAGTTCATTAAATTAATCGGAAATAGTTAATAAGATACAATATAAGCACATGGAAACAAAAATGAACATTAATAACATACCACCTAACGATTTTATAATTAAATATCTGATTTTTTCGAAAATACATCTCAGCTTCAAATCTGTGGTATATTTAAGCACCGTAAAATGCAATATAAATATTCAAATGATGTCCCTTCAAACAATTAATTCTATAAATTTTCTCGATAGATTTATTTCAAGTGACAATTTTTAAGTTTAAAAATTCAAGAAGTATTTATGGACATTTGTATGGTTAAAACTTTATTAAAATTTTGAAAAATTGTCATAGTTTTAGAAAATTTGTCATAATTTTATATGCGTCTTTATATCCACATCACTTTTTTTCTGGTATAATAAAGACTTTATTATCTCCAATTCAAAAGTCATAGAGATGAAAGATTTATATGAAAAATGATTGCGAATTAATTAAATTTAATGGGATAATTTAATAAGAAACTATACTCGGGACATTCTCACAATCTTTTGACTTTCGGGAATAAAAATCTGGTGAAATTAAACTTGCTAAAATAACATTTTAATTTGATAGGCGAATGCCTTAATGATTCAAAATAAAGGAAAAGCGGTCAGCAGCGAAAATGTTTTTTTTATTTAACTGAGGTTTAAGTTAAACTTGCGAGTTTAATTTTTTTTACCATTTTACCACTATAACTTTCTATTTTCTTCTAAATTTTACTTATAATGAATTTGCATAGTACCCACATGACATTCGAATGAAAAATAATAACAATGTAGTATTTTTAGTACAAAATTTTCGTATAACATTGTCTTAAAGAAGTGTTAAAGAAGTGGAAGAAAGGAAAAAAAGGGGAATGGTATAGGAAAAAAGGGACGGTAATGAAAAACAAAAGATGGTAAGGATGAGACGGTAATGAAAATTAGCACTATTTTTAGGCAAATCATGTAAAGACTATGTAATAGCCACAATGTTCACTGATTTTTAGAAATGGTTATTTACATTGGTCTAAATTAAGAAAAAATTAATTTACCTCGAAAAGTGCAGGAATCAACTTTGGGGACGGTAAGACTACCAATAAAGCCACGATGCCTGAAATTGATATTTAAATGCTGATTTAAATTCTGTAGTAAATGTCCTGTCAAAAATTTTACATATTCGTTCTTTAGCATAGTTCTGCATGAGTGTAAACTTGAAAAAAATTCTGTGGCTGCATCTGAAGTGATTTTCTGTATAAGTTTAGCAAGATAAATGGTAAAGAATCTGAAACCCAGGGGCAGAGTTCAAAAAATAATTTCAAACGTAAAAATGTGTGCAGGTTAATTTTTTTGCTACATATTTATATAAAGCAATTGTCCCAGTTTCGGTAAAAAATTACATCGCTTTACTTTTATTGAAACAATTTTATAAACACAGCTCTAAACTTAAAAATCAGCATCAGGGACACGGAGCGGTATAGGAGTTTGCCTGGTATTTGGGCCCCCAAAATCGTCCACAACTTATTTATCTCGTTAATATTGTTATGCAATCATGCAGTTGGATGTTCCCCATTATATGAAATAATAAAAAAAAAGACAAGAATATGTATTAAAATAAAAATTATTATTCAGGGACATAAAAGTCAAAAGATTGTGAGAATGCCTTACTTATCTAATTATAAGAAATTTCTATTTTAAGAGCATTAGTAAAAACTAGTCGGATGTGGCAATTCCGAAACTTTCTTCTATCTCAAATACTTCTATCTCACTTAATACTTCAAAATTCGCTATCCGAGATATAAAATTAAATGACAATCTCTTACTGCCCGAATTCTCATCGTTAGGATTCTGAAACTCCGTGAATTAGTTCTTGAAAAAGTTTTTTTGCGGATATCGGGAAAAGTGCATTATAAAGGCACCACCTGTTGGGTGATTTACACAAGAACATAATCAGCGGTAAGATTTATCAAGGTATATGTGAATCTGAAGTTCGATGAAAATTCGTGAATTATTTCATCAGATCGAGCTATTGCGGGAATCGGGAAAAATTCAGCATGACAGAGTCACCTTTTGGGAGATTTATTAAGGTATATCTGAATCTGAAGTTCGATGAAAATTCGTGAATTATTTCATCAGATCGAGCTATTGCGGGAATCGGGAAAAAGTCAGCATAGCAGAGCCACTTTTTGGGAGATTTATCAAGGTATATCTGAATCTGAAGTTCGATGAAAATTCGTGTATTATTTCATCAGATCGAGCTATTGCGGGAATCGGGAAAAAGTCAGCATAGCAGAGCCACCTTTAGGGAGATTTATCAAGGTCTATCTGAATCTGAATCTCGATGAAAATTCGTGAATTATTTCATCAGATCGAGCTATTGCGGGAATCGGGAAAAATTCAGCATGGCAGAGTCACCTTTTGAGAGATTTATTAAGGTATATCTGAATCTGAAGTTCGATGAAAATTCGTGAATTATTTCATCAGATAGAGCTATTGCGGGAATCGGGAAAAATTCAGCATGGCAGAGTCACCTTTTGGGAGATTTATCAAGGTATATCTGAATTTGAAGCTCGATGAAAATTCGTGAATTATTTCATCAGATCGAGCTATTGCGGGAATCGGGAAAAATTCAGAATAGCAGAGCCACCTTTTGGGAGATTGACACCAAAACGTAAATAAAACCAATTCATATAAAGGATTAACCCTAATCGGCGCGAGTAATTCAGTTTATAAACTGGTGAAATAATGGACTGACACCAGAATTTATAAGCGAATTTATTAGAAAATACGAACTTGCTTATTTTCACGTACATTATAAAATGAAAATTTCAATTAAATATTCTTGGTGCCGTTTGTTATTTTTGTAATTAAAAATTAGGTGTCCTTTTTTTAAAGATATCGCCCTCGAAAGGGTTAACAGAATCTGAAATTTAATGAATATCCGTGCATTAATTCTTGAGATAGAGCTACAGCAGTAATCGTGAAAAATGCAACATAGCAGCATCACCTTTTGACCGATTTACACCACAATGTAAAGAACATCAACTCATGTCAAGGACTAACCGAATCTGAAATTTGATTCAGATTCGCGCATTAGTTCTTGAGATA
This sequence comes from Maratus speciosus, assembly GCA_963932465.1. Lineage (NCBI taxonomy): Eukaryota > Metazoa > Arthropoda > Arachnida > Araneae > Salticidae > Maratus > Maratus speciosus. Next base: position 135,023,798 of record OZ010799.1, read on the forward strand.
TAGCTGTTCCGGAAATCGTAAAAAATGCAGCGTAGCAGTACCACCTTTCGAGCGATTTACACAAAAATCTAATCAGCATCAGTTTCTATCAGGAACTACCAGAATATATATATATATTTTTTAATTCCGTGAATCAGTTTTTGATCTAGAGGGCCCACAAAATTTATATCACATACAAACTGACAGACAGACGGAGTCACAGACAGACGTTTTGTAAAAACATGTTTTTTGGAATCTCTGACCTCCAAAACGTGTAAACCCGTCAAAAATGAAATTCGAAAATTTTCAATAATACAATATTTCCTTTTTGTAAGGATAGAATAAAAGCAATATCGTTCTTTTTACTTTCTTCTATCTTCACAAGAAGAAAATATTGGATTCTTGAAAATTCTCGACTTCCAGTTTTCGACGGATTTACACGTTTTAGAGGTCAGAAATTTCGAAAAACATGTTTTTACAAAATACCTGTGAATCTGTGAGTCTGTTTGCATGTGACACAAATTCTGTGGGCGCTCTATCTCAAGAACTAAACCACGGAATTTAATAAAAATATATATTCAAGTAGGCCCGGATATGAACTGCTGCTGATTAGTTTTTGGCGTATATCGATCAATAGGTGGCGCTTCTATGCCGCATTTTGCAGGATTTCCGCAAAAGCTCCATCTCAGGAACTAATGCACGGATTTTCATAAAACTTCAGATTGAGTTAGTTATTGATATGAGTTGGTGCTGTTTACGTTTTGGTGTAAATCACCCAACAGGTGTCGCTGCTATGATGAATTTTGCAGGATTTACAGATATCCGCAGTAACTCTATCTCAAGAACTAATTCACGCATATTCAAGGCTGGAGTAACACAGTTGAAGTTTATTCCAACAGAGGGAAAAATGCCTGACCAAGAATCGAGCCTGGATACTTGGCGTGTCGCCATGTCCAAAAATAAGAGTGTATTATATCAGCCAGGTATCGTCCGGATAGCTTACAGTTAAAGCATTGGCACGGCATGCCAAGTGTCCAGGTTTGATTCTTGGTCTGGACATTTTTCGATCGGTTGGAATAAACTTCAACTGTGCTGCTCCAGCCTCGAATATGATTTAATCCCGTTGGAAAAAATATTCGTTCTCTTCAATATAATGCGCACATTTACATCAAACTTCAGATACAGTTAGTCCTAGATATGAAATGATGCTGATTACGTGTTGGTGTAAATCGCCCAATAGATGGCGCTGTTTTGCTGCATTTTGCACCCTTTCCTCAATAGCTTTATCTCAAGAACTAATCCCCAAATTTTCACCAAACTTCAGAATCAAGTATACCTTGATTAATATTGCTGCTGATTATGTGTTGGTGTAAATCGCTCAACAGGTGGCGCTGCTACGCTGCATTTGCCATGATTTCCGCTATAGCTCTATCTCAAAAACTAATGCACGAATTTTCCCCAAACTTCATATTGAGTTAGACGTTGACATACGTTGAAAATGATTAGATTCTGGGGTAAATTACTAATAGGTGGCGCTACAAGGCTGCATTTTACTGGATTTAAACGATTTCAGCGATAGTCATACCTCAAGAACTAATGCACGGAATTTCATCTTTTTAGAATCCTCATGATGAGTATAGACAGCCATTTAATTTTGGCACTGTGATAGCGAATTTTGAAGTATTAACGTGTATGAGATGGTAGATCAGATTAGTTTTGATAGGAATTGTTTAAAAATAACTATTTTATATTTTATATTTAATTATACTTTGCTTTGTATTGCTTTACAGCTAAAGACTTCTTGGAAGCCATACATTGAAGTGTCCTTGATTATTTCATTAGGCGTATGTATGAATTGAAAGATATACTAGATTTGATCGTTTAAAAGCACACAGCTGAATAGAAAGTAAAGGACAATTGTGTCCGTGCGTAACGCGTATGTCATTTCGACGATGCCAACAACAGACTACGAAATTTAACTTTAATTGGACTTTTCTTTACTTCTAAACATCGAACATTTTAATAGTTTACACCGTCGAATAAGGAAAAAAATGTACTTTCCACTGAAATTTGTTTGAAAACTGTATCGCAATTAGTTTAAAAAATGCTTCGCTATTTACTAAATTTTCATTGTTCTTATAATAATTTCCAAGCATGATTTTTAAATCTATATCTATTGCGTGCAGACAATTACGTAATATAAATCTGTTTATACTCAAAGTAATATAAATAGCTCAGCATTTGCTTCCAGCTTACATCACATAACGAAATTAATACATCCTTCAATCAATGAATAAAACAATTAAATATAATAATATACAAACTTAAAACGTGTCATAAAACTATATTTACTTAAACCACTAAACTGATCAGAAAAAAGAGGCTTATTTTAAATAGAGAGGTTTGAAGATTTTTTCTGCTTTACGAGTCCATTACAAAACTATCTCTTTTAATAAAATTTAAAACTTTATTTAAATTACTATTTTTCATATAAATATTATTTTTAGTATTCTTAGTGCGTATTCTACAGAAAATACTAAATGTAAAAAAAAAAAATAATAATATAGTTATCAATTACAGTCATTCGGGGTAAATTTGAACCATGAGGTGTAACTTTGCACTACCTCCTAATTTTCAATATTTTTGACTCCAAAAGACTAAATAAACTCTAGAATTGTACTCTGTTTGCAAGGTTTCAAACTGTTATTTCTGCTCTTTATTTTAGAAAATAAATTAGCAACATTATGCGCAATTAATTGCAGCATCTAACTATTAGGTAGCTTTCTTTACAAAAAAGCTACCTATTGCAGCCGTTCGGAGGAAAGCGATTTCAAAAAATTTTGGTATATTTTCATCGATCATGACCCCCAGACCCCGAAACCACCCTCCGTTCAAAATTGATATATATATATATATATATATATATATATCTGACCTATGTCACACTGTAACTCCCGTAATTATCAACCGATTTCGATGTAATTCGCTGTGTACATAGTACATACCAATGTCTCGACCGAGTTCGTTGGCCAGCTTCATCCGCCGTTTTGTTTCAAAATGGCGGCTATTTAAAATTTTTAAAAAAATTTAAAACTTGAAATGTGGTACCAAAAAATTAAAAATGGAAAAATATTTTTTTCTTATGTATTTGACCTTTATACAAAGATTCCGGAGCAGTTTTTGTTTCGTCTATATCTTAAAAAATGGCTGAGTTATAGCATTTTGAATTTCTAGCGTGGCTGATATTTTGAAACATCCTGAATTTTGTCACGCGATAAAAGGCGTATTTATGAACCGATTTGGATGTAATTCGGTGTGTACATAGTACATACAAATCTCTCGACCGAGTTCGTTGGCCAGCTTCATTTGCCATTTTTTTCAAAATGGCGGCCATTTAAAATTGTTTTTAAAATTTAAAATTTGAAATGTGGTACCAAAAAATTGAAAATGGAAAAATATTTTTTTCTTATGTATTTGACCTTTATACAAAGATTTCGTATCAGTTTTTGTTTCGTCTATATCTAAAAAAATGGCTGAGTTATAGCATTTTGAATTTCTAGCGTGGCTGACATTTTGAAACGTCCTGAATTTTGTCACGCGATAAAAGGCGTATTTATGAACCGATTTGGATGTAACTTCGTTTATACATAGTACATACCAATGTCTCGACCGGGTTCGTTGGCCAGCTTCACCCGCCATCTTGTTTAAAAACGGCGGCCATTTAAATTTTTAAGAAAAATTTAAATTTGAAATGTGGTACTAAAAATTGAAAATTGAAAAAATATTTTCTTCTTATGTGTTTGACCTTGATAAAAAGATTCGGGAGCAGTTTTTGTTTCATCTATATCTTAAGAAATGGCTGAGTTATAGCATTTTGAATTTCTAGCGTGGCTGACATTTTGAAACGTCCTGATTTTTCTCACGTAATAACAGGCGTATTTATGAACTGACTTGGATGTACCTTGGTGTGTACATAGTACATACAAATATCTCGGCCGAGTTCGTTGGCCAGCTTCATCCGCCATCTTGTTTCAAAATGGCGGCCATTTAAAAAAATTCAAAAATAAAAAAATTTAAATGAGATACCAAAAAATTGAAAAATGAAAAAGATTTTTTTTTCTATGTGTTTGACCTTAATACAAAGATTCCGGAACAGTTTTTCTTTCGTCTATATCTAAAAAAAATGGCTGAGTAATAGCATTTTGAATTTCTCTTGTGGCTGACATTTTAAAACGACCTGATTTTTGTCACGCGATAACAGGCGTATTTATGAACCTATTTGGATGTAACTTGGTCTGTACATAGTACATACCAATGTCTCGACCGAGTTCGTTGGCCAGCTTCATTCGCCATCTTGTTTAAAAAGGGTTGCCATTTAAAAAAAATTAAATTTAAAATTCAAAATGAGGTATTAAAAAATTGGAAAATGAAAAAGATTTTTTTTTAATGTGTTTGGCCTTGATACAAAGATTCCGGAGCAGTTTTTGTTTCTGAAAATTTGTTCTTTTGTTGATATCTTAAAAAATGGTTGATTTATATCACTTTGAATTTCTAGCATGGCTAACATTTTGAAACGATCTTGTATTTGTCACGCGATAACACACGTATTCGCCTATTTCGATGTAAGAAGGCATGTGGATAGTATGCATCAACACCTCGACCAAGTTCGCTGGCCAGATTCATCAGCCATCTTGTTTCAAAATGGCGGCCATTAAATTAAAAATATATATATATATTTAAAGTGAGGTGCAAAAAAATTAGAAATTGAAAAAGGTTTCTTTCTTAAGTATTTGATCTTGATATAAGGATTCAGGAGCATTTTTTGTTTGTCTTTACCTTAAAAAATGGCTCAGATATAGCAGTTTCAATTTCTATTGTGGGTGACATTTTGAAAAATCTGATTTTTTGCATGCGACAGCACTCCTATATATTAACCGATTCCGATGTGAGTAAGCATGTGCACAGCAATTACTAAGGTCTCGACCAAGTTCACTGCTTAGCCTCATCCACCATGTTGTCTTAAAATGACAGGCACTTTAAGAAAATACCGAATTTGGCAGCCAAATATAAGTTACTTTAAAGAAAAGCAGCTTGGATAAAGCTGACTACTTTCGCGAAATTCTCATTCATTATATTGATAAAAATTAGTATTGAATCTCCTATATTCGGTTTCCACTAGATTGAGCTTCGTGTGTATGCATGATATAATTTGGCTTTTTTTAAATAAGGATTATGAAAGCTACCTCTTCCTCCCGGCACTGGCCGGAAGGACTTTTTATGTGAAGAACTGTTTTCAAGTTAATTTTGAATGCTGTTTTGAAGTTGTTGTAATCCAATTAAATTTTCATAGTCAGTAACAATATACTCATTTATCAGACATATTATTATCTAAATGTTGTAAATGTGTTAATATTTTGTGATTATTTATTTATTAATAGTTAATAAAATGTAAAATAAGAAGGCACTAACATTTTACCACATTTTCAGGATAACTTTGAGCCGGCTCAAAGTTATACTGATGTTTATAATTTACTGATTATAGGTGCTACTGTCAAAAATTTCCCATATCTGCACATATATTTTATATAAATGCCGAAAATGTGCATCAGATATAACATGCAAATATTTTCACAAATATGCGTAAAATACATAAAATTCATTTAAAGGCGTTATTCAGGGCGGAGCTACTCAAATTTGACATTTCAAACATTCGACATTTTTTATTTTTGTTGAATAATACTAGTACTAGTATGTATTACTGTAACTATGAATATATTATTGAGTTAAAACATTGAAAATTATTTTTCACAGCATTTTTATGTTTTATATGAACAATAAACAGTTTTTTTTATTAATTAAATATTTATTGTCCTCTTCTTCCACTTTTCTTATGCCTAATATTTGTTGTAATATCATAAATTCTACAAATCTTGTGATGTTGGGAAATGTAAATTCGGAATCTTTACATATCTGAAAACATTTTTTGGCGTTCAAAGTTGTGTTAACTATAATACTTTTTTTATAATGAATTATTTTAGATAATATTTATCATATGGTGCAAAGTTACCCTAAATGGCTGGGTAATTTTGGACCAGGCTAAAAATTCATTTTTTTTTGCTTTTATCATTAATAATCCTTAATTTTATATAGTCATTCAATAATTTAGGATCACTTCTTCTCTTTTATGCCCCTAGTTGCAACAATATTCTTAAAATAAGAGTGTGGCACATGAAAATAGAGAAAATGCGGATCAAAGTTACCCTGAATGACTGTAAATAAATGGTCTTCACCGATATTCTGTAACCTGGGAAACTGTGGTATATCTTCTTGTTATTTAAAAAAATATTTTATTGTATACCAGTTACTTTAAAACAAAATGTTAGTATTATCTACAAAATTCGTAGATAATTTAACCGTGTTTTATATATTTCAAAATATTGCCAAGTGGGCAAAAAGGATATTTTACAGTGAATTATCGTCACTTCCGGATTATACTTGTTGTGCACATTAGGATTTGTACATATACATAGATGCCAACATCCCTTAATTATTCCGGAGTCTGATCCAATATGAACACATTTTCAAATGGAAATTTTTTTAACTAAAATTTTCATAATTAAATCAAAAATGCACCTCATAGAAATAAGTCACATTTTCTTATGTATTTTTTTCCGGATTGAACATGCAAATTTTGGATCAAATTCCGGAATAATTAACCCCTTAACACTGTGGTTTAGTATGGAAAAAGTGGTGTCCAGAGCCATTTTTAATTTTTTTGTAAGAAAACAAATGTCACTGTTAAGGGGTTAAGAGATGTTAGCACCTATGCATATACCGGTAAACACAGAAACAAATAAGCATTTTATGATAGATAATATTATAGTAAGAAACATACATATATTACAGCGTATACCACGCGAGTCAAATAAATATATTCAGTATCAGGAATTTTATGTAGTGAATGTGATTTATTGGTATGTCCTAACATATCAGTTAATTGAATAAAGTATCTCTTTCTAAATATATTTGTTTGATCCACACGTTATATTTCGGAATATATGGTTATAATTGTTTTCAAAATTTCTTTGTTATTTTAAGCGTGCATTATATTTTTGCAAATATTGTAGTGCTGACAAAAAGGGTAATTTAAAGTGAAAACTCGTCAATTCTGAATATTTGTTATGAATATTATTGGTAGTACATATAAAGTGTAAACAAAGGGGAAGAAAAGAATTTTATGATAAACACTCACACATATAACGTATATTCCAGTGCATAACACGTGTATCAAACAAATATATTCAGTATCAGAAATTTTATGTAAAGAAAATATAATTTAATGATGTGTCGTGTCAGAAGTTTATTGAATAACGTAATATGTTTCAAATAGACCTGGATGAGCCTGTACAAACTGTCGAGTTGACGGCTGAAATTCCAGGATTAGTTAAAACTCGATTCCCATATTAAAATACAACTGGTCTTCCAAGTCCCATCTTGGGGGAAAAACATCTGTAAACCTGATTTTAATGGTTGACTGGTAGGTTTACTATCGTGTTTTACTGCTCTCACTCTTCCATGGTTTAATACTTTTGGATGCAGGAAGACACAATGATAAAAATACCGATCAACCACTAAAATCGGACCTGCAGGTGGTTTTCACAGAGACATGTCTTACTAGACCAGTTGCATTTTAATTTCATAATCGACTTGTGTCAAATCGAGAAATCCGCCAACTCGATGAAGTGATGGTTGGTGCACCACTCCCGGTTTATAAATATATTTGTTTGATCCATGCGTTATACTTCAGAATGTACAGTATATATAAATAAATGTTTACATAAAAATATATTATCAATTACACTGAATAATTTCTCAAATATTAAGAATTTTTAAATAGAAGATATATTGGCTGACACACGTATAATTAAAACCTAATTAAATTCAGGAAACTTATTCATCGCCTAGGGATTATTTTAACAGCCGTTATTCATATAACTGTTTTAAAATATAATTAGAATTCATTTATTATCCTTACTTGAAGGGTAATTATGTTAAAGAATTTGCATGGAATTAATGAAATATGTTAACTAAGAAATTTGAATAAAATGATTCAATATGAAACTGGATATGCATATTAAAAAATATTATTTTTTTCATTTTGAAACCATTATACACATTCCTTTGAATTAATTTCTTTTTTAAATTATGAATATTTTTAAATAATCCTTTAATATTTTATCGCACGTTATATATAGTACTTATCTTACGTTATAATTAGAATTTTATCTTAAATTTTATATGGTATTTTATCTCATATGGTTTTTAGTATTTTATCTTATATTATATTTGCTGAAAGATAAAATTTCTATTTGATATTTTTATTAACATTCTTTTGAAAGAAATTGTTAAATTATTTTAAATATGAATTTTTTTTTTATTCTATATAATATTTTATCTCAACTTCTGTATAGTATTTTATCTTATATTAAATTTAAAATTTTGTTTTACATTATATATAAAATTTTATCTTGCATTATATATAGAATTTTATCTTACATTTTATTTTGCATTTAATCTTACAATTTATATAGTATTTTATCTTAGATATTATTTAATGTTTTATTGTATATTTGATTTGGTATTTATTCTGCGAATTCTTTAGAAATTTAAAAAAAAATTGTTTTAGTTTTAAATTATTGTTATTCTATATCGTAATTTATATAACATTATATTTAGCATTTTATGTTACATTCTATAAAGTATTTTATCTTATATTTTACTTACTGTTTTACCATATATACTCAATAGTGAAAAATTGAGTTGAGAAATTGAATCACCTCCTCTGTTTTATCAAATATGGAGAACGATTTGTCTAATACTTTTCTAGGAATTTGAAAAATGTCTAAAATCAGAAGTATAAGCAAGTTCTCCCAATTAATTTGCACAGTACATATTCTGCATTTTTAAAATTATTTATATTATTTCACGTCAGTAAATGACAAAGATGGGCAGACTATAAGAACATATAAAATATTTAGAAATAATAACCATGTTAAAAGTTTCAGTAAATTCTAACCATTACTTATTCCGAAAGTAGTAAGATAATGTAAACAATTTCAAAAAGGTAACTCATCACTGCATTTAAGTTTCATATAAATATTTAAACATATAAAAAATTCTTGATCATAAATAACGTATTTTTACTAAAGAATAAATATTTGTAATATTAAATGTTTTCCCGTATAATTCAAAATACTAAAAGTTCTAAACAAAATTATAATAATAATTAAGTGGCTTCAAATTATACCACAAGAGGTGATAATGTAAGTTAAAGTACACCAGTAAGTGTGAGACCTAAACAGTACTAGGAATCTTCCCAGCTATTGATCTGTTTATTTTCCTTTCTTTTTCTCAGCATCACTCCAGTTTGTTAAACTAGATGAGACTAATGTACTTTTATGTTTTAGGATCTACGAATAAAAAGGGAACTCATATAATTACTCGGAATGCAGATTTTGCCAAATGTTTACATTTCATCATGTTTCTATGAAAAACAATATTTTTGTATAAATAAAATGCAATGTTTTGTGAATATAGTATCAAACTTTATATATTAATATTACTTATTTTACTAAAGAATAAATGTTTCGGTTATTAAAAGTTTTTCCGTATAGTGTGAACTAATAAAAGTTCTAAACAAAAGGTGTAAAGATATATATGTTGTTTCTTATTATACCATAAGAGGTGATAATGTAAATTAAAATATTCCAGTAAGTGTAACGCACAGGGTTCGTAAATATCGTAATATTTTCGAAAATATCAAAAATATCCGATATTTTGATATATATCCGATCTTTTCGATATATATCCGATATTTTCGGTATATATCCGATATTTTCCAAATTGTCAGCTTACTGCTGATTATAAAGTTTTTTAGACTTAATATAAATTAGAATCTAAAATATATTATATTTAGCATGAAAACATAATAAAACAATATTCTAAATGTCTTTTTATTTTTTTTTTCAAAAATTTATTTTCAAATAATTGAAAACACAATCTTCTGTAAAAGTTGCTTTTTCACTCATCAAAACACATAATGCAGGATTCAGTTTAAAAAATAAATAAAAATAGACAACAAATTCTGAAATTCAAAATAAAGTTTATTTTTTACTTATTATATTGGAGAATTTGAACATGAATGTAAGTTTGCCTTATTTTTCATTCCCTAACCTACTGCACAAAGACTGAAGTAAATCAAAACTAGAAAAGTTTCTAATGCATCTACTGAAGGAGAATCTGTAAAAAACTGATGAGTTAAATTATCTTTCATGGGCTGTTATAATTTAATATTATCCAACCAAATTTTTGGTTCAACATTTAAATATTCAATTTCAAACATAAAGCTTATAAATTTGAGATTTTGTTTTGCTAATATCCAACCACCAATTAACCCCTTTCCCCCATTCTAGCAGGTGCAGTCTAAAAAAAGAATTGAGACAGGGTAGGGAGGTATTGTTCAAAGACAGATTTCTGATGATGGTAATTAATGGGAAAGCTGCAGGTACAGTCCAAATCTAGTTTTTGGAGTGTAGGGAATATTTTGTGAGCAATTCCTTTTAGTTATTTATTTACAGATGGGCTAATTTTTAATAACAGTTGAATTCATTTCATTTCTTTTGCCTGAAAATATTTTGAAAATATATATCAGATGTATGAAAATACCAAGAAATACGACATTTAAAAAATGAAAATGAAAATATCGAAAATATCGAAAATATCAAAAGCCTTGATATTTTGAAAATAAATATCGGATATATATCATGATATATATCAAGATATATATCCACGGATATATATCAACGAACCCTGGTGACGCATAAACAGGATTTGGAATCTTCCCAGCTGTTGATCTGTTTATTTGCCTTCCTTTTTATCAGCTTCAAGTTCAGTTTGTTAAACTATCCCAGGCTAATGAACTTTCATTTTTTAGAGTCTAAGAACAAAGAGAGAAATTTTATAATTGCTCGGAATGCAGATTTCCCCAAATTTTTACATTTCACCACAGTTATATGCAGACTAATATTTTTTTATAAATAAAATGCAGTGCTATGTGTATATAAAATCGAAATTTATGTGTTATATTTTACTGAACTTTTTTTAGATTTAAAAAAAAATAATTATACCTATAACTGTAATTCACTTTGCAATATCATTACTCTGTATATCAAGTATTTATCCCACCACACATTGTGTAACTAACAAGTTCATACCCGTGATATCAAAATACTTCATATATGAAAACAAAAAATTGTGAATAACTTATTTTTAATAAAGAATAAATGTTTTTGCTAGTAAATATGTTTCCGTATAATTCAATTTAACAAAAGTTCTATACAAATGTTTAATAATACTTAAGTGACTTCAAATTGTACTGCAAAAGGTGATAACATAAGTTAAATTATTCCCGTAAGTGTGAGACGTAAACAGTACATGGAATTTTCACAGCTATTGATCTGTTTTTATCCTTCCTTTTCTCAGCTTTACTGTAGTTTATTAAACTGTATCAGGCAAATGCACTTTTATTTTTTAGTGTCTACGAATAAAGATAGAGCTTCTGTAATTGCTTGGAATGCAGATTTTCCCAAAATTTTACATTTCACAATGTTTCTATGAAGAATAATATTTTTGTATAAATAAAATGCAATGCTTCGTGTATATAGTATCAATATTTATACTATATTAATATTAGGCTTTTTACTAAAGAATAAATGTCTTCGTTATCAATTGATTTCCGTATCGTGTAAGATAATAAAAGTGCTAAACAAAAGTGTAATAATCTATGTTTTTTAATATTATACCAAAAGAGGTGATAATGTAAGTTAAATTATAAACATGCGTGTGTTATATAAATAGACCTTCGAAGTTTCCCAACTATTGATCTGTTTAATTTCTTTTTTTTCTCATCTTTAACCATATTTTTATGCAGAATAATGTATTTTATAATTACAATACAACTGTCTGTTAAATATAATATCGAACTTTATGTGTTATATTGTACAAACGTTCTTTTGAAGTTTTACTAAATAATGTTACCTATAACTTTTATCGTTACTCTGCATGTGAATTACATTACACATTGTGTAACTAACCAGTTCAGATTATTAATTTAAAAAATATTTGATATATAAGAACAAAAAAAAGCACAATGAACATATTTTTAATAAAGAATACATTTTTGTACTAATCAATATTTTACCCTATAGTTCAAAATACTAAAAGTTTGAAAAGTCAAATAAAACGCAAGTGGCTTCAAATTATACCACAAGAGGTGATAATGTAAGTTAAATTGTCCCAGTAAGTGTGAGACGTAAACAGTACTTGGAATCTTCCCAACTATTGATCTGTTTATTTTCCTTCCTTTTTCTCAGCTTCACTCTAGTTTGTTTAATACTTTCAGACTAATGTACTTTCATGTTTTTAGCATCTACGAATAAAAAGAGTACATCTGTATACGTTTGGAATGCAGATTTTTCCAAATGTTTACATATTACATGTTTCTATGAAGACCAATATTTTTGTATGGATAAAATGCTTTGTGTATAAAGTACCGAACATTAATAATTAAGTAATTTTCCTAAAGAAAATATGTTTTGGATTTCATGTGTTTTTACCTATAGTGTAAAATAATAAAAGTTCTAAACAAAAGTGTAATAATATATATGTTCTTTCATGTTATACCACAAGAGGTGATATTGTGAGTTAAATTATAAAAATACGTGTGATATACAGTAGAACCTCTTTTATACGAAACTCTTTTAACCGAAACTCTCGGTTAACCTAAATCCATTTTAAAGGGTTTTTTCCTATCACATTCCTTGTGTGCAAATTCCATTTTGAAAGCATTTTTTAAAATTATTACCATATTCCTTGTGTTCAAGCGGTCCTTTCCAAACTACGAGTATATATTAATATTTTCGATCCACTTTCTTAGAGTTCCCTTGAATTTAAATTGAGCTCCCGTAAGCTGTATAATGGAAAGAAGAAAACGAACAAATTCGCAATTCTAAAGCTTTTGAATGTTTTGCAAAAGGTTTGGCATGGCTGTAGCAACAAAAATATAGTGTTAATAGTAGGCTAATAATATTTAAAAACTCCGTGATAGAGCTTCAAGGCAAAGACAATCGAAACAGAGATAATCAAAACATTTTTGCAAACCCTTGTGATGTATCTAAAAGGTAGTTAATTTCAAAATTAAAATTCAGGTAATTTATTCTTGTTTCTATTTTGATATTGCTTTATTTTCAGTAAGCACTTGTTACCATAATAAGAAATATTGCACATATTTCTCCTTAATCTTATAATTGAAGCATTCTCGATTATCTAAAAATTTCGAATTTCCGAAAAATGATCGGTCAAAATTACTTCGGATAATCGAGTTGCTACTGTATAAACAGTACTTCGAAGTTTTCCAAATATTAATCGGTTTATTTTCCTTCCTTTTTCTCAGCTTCACTTCAGTTTGTAAAACTAGATCAGACTAGTGTACTTTGAAATTTTTAGCATCTACAAATAAACAGAGAATCTCTGTAATTGCTCGGAATGCAGATTTTCATGAATTTTTACATTTCACATATAATTATACAGACTAAATTTTTTTTATAAATAAAATGCAGTGGTATTTATATATAATATTGAACTTTATATGTTATACTCCACAAACGTTCTTTTGATTTTCACTAAATAATTTTACCTTTAACTTAAATTTTATATTGAAATATTGTTACTCTGTATATCAAGTATGTATCGCATTACACATTATGTAACTAACAAGTTCACATCAGTAATTTAAAAATACTTTATACATGAAAACAAAAAAATCATAAAGAACATATTTTTAATACAGAATAAATGTTTGTGATATTAAACGTTTTTCGCATAGGAAAAAAATAAAAATTATGTTCAAAAGTCTATTAAAACTTAAGTGGCCTCAAATTACATCAGAAGAGGTGATAATGTAAGTTAAATTATTCCAGTAAGTGTGAGACGAAAACAGCGCGTAGAACCTTCCCCGCTGTTGATCTGTTTATTTTCCCTACATTTTCTCAGCTTTACTTCAGTTTGTTAAACTATATCAGTCTAATGTACTTTCATTTTTTAGTGTCTCTAAATCAAGAGAGACCTTTTCTAATTGCTTGTAATGCAGATTTTTCCAAAGTTTTACATTTCACGATGTTTCTATGTTAAACATATTTTTGTATAAATAAAATGCAATGCTTCGTGTAAATAATATCAAAATTTATATGTTAATATTACGCATTTTACTAAAGAATAAATGTCTTGGTCATTAATTTTTTTCCGTATAGTGTAAAATAAAAAAAGCACTTCACAAAAGTGTAATAATATCTTTCTTTATAGAAAGAAGCACATAAATTAACATAGGAATTTAATTTTTTTTTAAATTATTAAAGGCACATATATATTAAGACAGATTTTAAACACAATTATACAATAAACCCAGATGGAGTGAATATTAGCCAGTGCCAGGACTCGAACCTGGGTCTACAGCGTACTGGTGAGCTAGGACATCGGCAGGGTAGCTTAGTTTTTAGTGCAACAGCACGGCAAACTGTGGACGGAGGTTCGAGGACTGTCACTGGCAGATGATTCTATCTTGTTGTGTTTATTCTATTAATTTTGTTTAAAGTCTGTCTTAATGTAGGTGTACCTGTAATATCTATGTTGTTTAACATTGTACCACAAGAAGAGATAATGTAAGTTAAATTATTCCAGCATGTGTGAGATATAAACAGTACTTCGAAGCTTCCCAGCTGTTGATCTGTTTATTTTCCTTTATTTTTCTCAGCTTTAACTTCAATTTATTAAACCACATCAGGCTAATGTACTTTCATATTTTTAGTGTCTGCAAATAAAAAAAAGCACTTCTGTAATTGTTCGGAATGCAGATTATCATAAATTTTTATACTTCACCATAATTTTTATGCATACTAATATATTTTATAAATAAAATACTCTCTCTACATGTCTAACTTTATATGTTATAATCTACGAACGTTCTTTTGATTTTTTACTAGATAATGTTACCTATAACTTTTATCATTACGGTGTATATGCATGATATTACACATTGTGTAATTAACAAGTTCACATTAGTAATTTAAAAATTACTTGATATATGAGAACAAAAATATAACACAAAGAACATATTTTTAATAAAGAATAAATATTTTTACTAATAAATATTTTTTCCGTATAATTCAGAATACTAAAAGTTCTAAACAACAGTCTAATAAAACTTACGCGGCTTCAAATTATACTGCAAGAGGTGATAATGTAAGTTAAATTGTTCCAGTAAGTGTGAGACGTAAAGAGTACTTGGAATCTTCCCAGCTATTGATCTGTTTATTTTCTTTCCTTTTTCTCAGCTTCACTTCAGTTTTTTTAAACTCTATCAGACTAATGTACTTTTATTTTTTTAGCATCTACGAATAAAAAAAGCACTTCTATAATGTTCGGAATTCAGATTTCCCCAAATGTTTACATTTACCCGTGTCTTGATTTCTATGTTCTTCATGTGGTCTTAATTCCTTTGAAGACCAACATTTATGTATAAATAAAATATGTACTACGTGTATGTTACGGTCAATTTGATTAATCGGTTATTATTAATAAAAATGGTTATTATTTAACGTATTATTAATAATAAATGATTACTATTAATAATTACAAAATATATCGAAATAAATCGGTTAATATGATTAATTTGTGGAAATTTATCAAATTAACCAGTTGATAGTAATAATTAGAAATCAACTTCGGTCAATATAATAAATTTCAACTCGTTTATCTTGAGATTTTCATTATTTATGAGTAAATTTATACCGTGTCAGGCGCCTTACTATTGTGTAATCGTGTAACAGCTTTTCTGAACGCGTTAGTTTGTTTTTCTCTGTTGGCACAAATTGACGATATCACATGATTGCTTATTTTAGATGCATCTTTCGGTATGCTCACTAATATTTATTTTTCGCAAGTTACGATTGTTTTGAGTCCCAAGTAGTGTCAATTTGATGTTATTTTCGTTGTGAGTTCGAAAATTATTCGATTAGGAGCGTTTCAAACAAGACGAGCAGAGGAAGTCCCTTATCACCAAGTGGATGTGTCAACAATAATTGGAGCACCATGCATCTTGCAGAGTGACATTGTCTAAGAATTGGCTAATAAAATTATTCATGAAGTTTGTGGAATGTGGTATCTACTCAAAAATTTCCAAGTCAATCACAAGGGTCATCTGAAAGTGTAAACGAAGTCATTAAAATGAACTTATACATAAAAATAAGAACGGCTAATCAGTGTTTACAATGTATATATAAAAATCTACAATTAAAGTAACATACTACACGCAGTAATAAAATACAAAAATATTCCAACAGTTTCGAACAATAAACACTTTTCCTTCATCAGGAAAATATCCAGGAGGAACCAACACGTTATAAATCTACATTACACAGTTTTTTATTCTTCGAAACTGTTGGAATATTTTTGTATTTTATTACTGTGAGTAGTATGTTACTTTAATTGTAGATTTTTAAATATATTGTAAACACTGTTTAGCCGTTATTATTTTTTATTTATTATAACACAGTCTAACGAGTCCTTTTAGTAGTAGAACTTATACACTTGGATTAAAACTATAAATACAACAAGGTCGTCAGATTGGATAAAATTCATTGAATTTGTGAAAAATGGAGCACATCACTACTAATGATATCCAACTTCAGACAGCAATCTCAACACAGGATGAGGATATAGGAATAATGATAATATAGACGTGATACCAACTGAATAATTCGAAAACAGACTTGGAGGGAACGGTTCCAGTTCAGTCAAAAACCGTAATAATAGCGTTGCGTTTTCTAGATTGAATGGGAACAACATAATTTTGAAATAGCAAAGAGAAAAATAAGTTTCGGTGATGTTGAAATGGAAGATTTTGAAGAAAACAAGGATGGTTCTTAATGTTCACTTGGTGAAGTCTTAAAAAAATTCACGAAGCTCGAATCTATGTTACACATTTACTAAATAAGCAGCGGGAAAAATGTTACGGGGTCAATCCATTTCAAGTGGTCCAGCAATGGTTGCTCGACCATTTTTAAAAAATCTGAAATTTTTTGTACAACAACCCTAATATGATGGAAGTTCAAAATGAATATAATTTTAATTTTATTAATTTTTGTTTGTGCATGGCGGCCATCTTTGTTTCATCGTCAGCAGCAATTTTCTCACAAGAAGGGTTTACGGAATTGTAAATAATTCATTGTTTATTTATCCAATTCAAGTACGGATTAAAGCAATTTGTACAGAATACATTGGGCTAAAAATTTGGTAATGGAGTAGTTTCCGAAACTAATTGCTTATTGGTAAAATTTAAGCATAAGGTTTCAGTTTTTTTCTAAAATTTGTCCATTTACAAGAGGAAATTTTTCTAGCAAGGAATACTGTCAACATGACATAATTTGTTTTTACAAACAGGCCGAAAGTACTTGTACTTACACGCCGAGTTCCAGATCTGGGACTTGCTTTCTCTTCGATAAAAAAAATCCCAAATTTTTCATAAATGACAAAAATCGCACTTTTCAGGCTTTAATATCTCTGGTGGGGCACGAGATAAAAATCTGAATTTTTTTTTATAAGAGTATTGTATGGTAGTGTTATGCACAAGAAATTTCAGGATGGAGATTTGACTACAAGCTGAGATTAATCAAGCTTAAATTTATTTTTTAGATTATCTTTAAATAATAGTAACAGAAAATAAAGACTTTTGCAATTAATTTAAAAATTAATTATGCCTAAAGCCTACATTTTGTATGGTTTCAGTAATTTTTGTTGTAATTTTAGTAACTAAAAGAAACCTCAGCAGTTTTACATAAATATATATATATATATATATATATATATATATATACACAAGACCTGAGACAAAAACAGAATAGGGAAAGAGAAGAGCTTTTAATGTTGACATACTTGTTGAGACATGATCAAACGTGTCAAAACACATTCCTGCTTGTTGGTTTAAAAACCACAATTTTAATGCTGCTTGCCAGTCCCTGAAACTTGTTCCTACCATAAGTATGTTCCTGTAAATGAAACATTATGCGATGTTACCATGCATCAGCCTCAAGTAATTTTCAGAAAGTAAAGATAACCAAAGCCTTTTCAAAATTTATACTGCAAAAAAATCACATTTTTGCATAAGAAGGAATTTAGGAATTATTAATGAATTGAGACTTGCACATAGTGATTTCAAAGTATATTTCTATGAGCTAGCAGGGCTAAGATCTTCAACCAAGTTATCAAGAGATGAGAAGACTTGATTCCTACAAATAAAATTTTGAGAAATATCAAAATTGTGGTTTTTGAACCAACAAGCAAGAATGTGTTTTGACACGTTTGATGATGTCTCAACAAGTATGACAACATTAAGAGCTTTTCTTTTTCCCTATGTTGTTTTTGTCTCAGGTCTTGTATAAAATTATTTTTTTTCTTTATGTAAAAGTGCTGAGGTTTCTTTCAGTTACTAAAATTACAACAAAAATTACTGAAACCATACAAAATGTATGGCCTTAGGCATAATTATTTTTTTAATTAATTATTAAGCTTTGAAAAGGGCTTTATTTTCTGTTACTATTATTTAAAGATAATCAAAAACATAAATTTAAATGACACTTTGAGATAAATACTTAGCTGTGATTACAACAAAACAATGGTTTGGCAGTATTGTTTTGACATGTTGCCCTTGCGATATCTCAGCTTTTAGTCAAATCGCCATCCTGAAATTTCTTGTGCATAACACTACCATACAATACTCTTATAAAAAAATATTCAGATTTTTATCTCGCGCCCCACCAGCGATATCAAAGCCTGAAAAGTGCGATTTTTGACATTTTTGAAAAAGTTGGGATTTTTTTTAGCGAAGAGAAAGCAACTCCCAGATCTGGAACTCGGCGTGTGAGTACAAGTAATTTCGGCCTATTTGTAAAAAAAATTATGTCATGTTGACAGTATTCCTTGCTAGAAACATTTCCTCTTGTAAATGGACAAATTTTGGAAAAAAAAACTGAAAACTTATGCTTAAATTTTACCAATAAGCAATTAGTTTCGGAAACTACTCTATTACCAAATTTTTAGCGCAATGTATTCTGTACAAATTGCTTTAATCCGCAGTTGAATTGGATAAATAAACGATGAATTATTTACAATTCCGTAAACCCTTCTTGTGAGAAAATTGCAGCAGACGATGAAACAAAGATGGCCGCCATGCACAAACAAAAATTAATAAAATTAAAATAATAGTCATTTTGAACTTCCATCATGTTAGGGTTGTTGTACAAAACATTTTAGATTTTTTAAAAATAATCAAGCAACGAATTGATGATTTTCTGGACCACTTGAAATGGATTGACCCTACGGCTTTCGAAGTTAAAATTTCCAAGTGCAAACGTTGGAGAAACCGTACGAATAAGAAACCAGAGGCAGATATGGGAAAGGCCGATAACTGAAATATTATAGCTGTTATAATTTCTAAGGAAAGTGAAAACTTATATAAACTTATTACAGATCCTGGAATTTTTAATCAACTGTAGATAAGGAACGATTTTGCTGTCTGCAAGGAAGCTATAATTTCAGTTCATGAAGTTCCAGTGAATGAAATAAATCTAGAAGAATTTGCTCGTAAGAATTCCTACCTAGGTGGTCAAGGATTTCAATATTACAATTCTAAAGGCGATTAAATTTCGAGTTACTGCAAATGTAAAAAATAAAAAACCCTTTGTAACTTTAAATGCTGCAATAGCTCTTTGTGCCGAAATAAATAATTTGTTAAAAATGTAATTAAAAATCCAAAACCCTTTGAACTCTAAATGCCGAAATAGCTCTTCCTGCCAAAATAAATAATGTGTTAAATAAAATGTAATGAAAAATCAAAAATCCATTGTTACTCCAAACGCCACAATATGCCTGAAATCAAAAATAAATACTTTATTAGAAATGTAATAATATTGTATTTCTGATGTAATTTGTTTCCAATTTGTTGTTTGATATAAGAATAATAATATTGTACTTGTAACTCAAGTACTGTCAAGATGTATTACTTCTACTTTTTCATGGTCCTCTAATTTAGCACTTCTGGACGGGTGAGGGACATATGACATGCCTCTTTTCCTTTGTTATAAGAATAATAATATTGTATTTGTAACTCAAGTACTGTCAAGATGTATTACTTCTACTTTTTCATGGTCCTCTAATTTAGCATTTCTGGACGGGTGAGGGACATATGACCTGCCTCTTTTTCTTTGTTATAAGAATAATAATATTGTATTTGTAACTCAAGTACTGTCAAGATGTATTACTTCTACTTTTTCATGGTCCTCTAATTTAGCACTTCTGGACGGGTGAGGGACATATGACCTGCCTCTTTTTCTTCTTTTTTTCCTTCTGTTAGATCGATGTAAGAATTGTCTCATTCCGACAGTAACTCCTCTTAATATAGTATTTGCCATATGTTGAAATTAAGTTAATAGAAGTTCAAATTTAAAACTTTCTACTTATACTACATTACTTAAAATATTCATTGCTAGAAGAATGCCCATTAAAACTGGATTATTTATTATTTCATTATTCCAGTGTTTATTTTTTTTCCTTTTTTATATTCAGTAATTATAAGATAGTTATCTTTAATCCCTCAGACATATTTTTGACTGAGTATTATTTCATAACAGTTATTTTTGTTATTAGCTTTATACAGTTATGATACTTCATGTTCCAGTGAAGTACATATTGTTACTGAGCTTAACTAATAATATTGACAGAACGTCATTGGTATTCATTAGTAATAACCGTTAAAAATGATTAATATACAATATTTATCAAATTTACCAAAAAACGCGGATATTATTCATAATTTCCGAATTCATCAAATTGACCGTAACGTATCTATAATATCGAAATTTATGTATTATATCCTTGACTTTTTCCGTTGGTTATTTATGGAATAATTTTACCTACAGTTTCAATTGGCCGGTAGAATATCTTTACAAGAATGTATCGCATTGCACTTTGTGTAGTTAACAAGTTCTCATCAATAATTAAAACAGACCTAATATATGCAAAATACAAATTACGAAGATCAATGTTTTTGTATAAATAAAATGCAATTTTAGGTATATATAATATCGAAATTTATATGTTATATTCTAGAAGCTTTCTGTTGCTCATTTATGAAATAAGTTCACCAAAAATTTTAATTTGACACTTTACAGTGTATAACATACGAATTGAATATTTCCAACTCTGCGAGAAAATGCCCAGACCAAGAGTCGGACACAGATTCTTGGATTACAGGGCCAATGCTCTACCGTTTAAGTTAACTGGGCTGACAAACGGCGAGCATAATTTGCTCAGATAACCCATCAGGCTGTCAGACCAGTTAGATTAAACGATAGAACATTGGCCCTTAAGCCAAGGTTCTGGGTTCGATTCCCGGCCTGGGCATTTTTCTCGCTGAGTTCGAAATATTCAATTCGTATGATAACTTTACCAATCAGTTTGATTGTGATTAAATACTAGTTTATCTGCGCACCCATCGTTTATGTGGAGTTCCTTTACCTGCGGTTTATTCTGTTGATCTGTCTACATGACAGATTAGATATTATTTCCAATAAGGTTATCTGAGTGAAATATGCTCACCGGTTGTCGGCCAGTTAGCTTAAACTGTAGTGCATTATCCCTGTAAGCCAAAGATCTGGGTTCGATTCCTGGCCTTGGGCATTTTTTCGCTCAGTTGAAAATATGCAATTCGTATGATAATTTTGTTTCATTGTGTTACAATAATAGTGTATAACATGCATGTATCACACTGCACTTTGCGTAGTTAACGTTTTCTCATCAGTTATAACAATTATTTCGTATATGCAAAAAATAAATTATTAACAACTTATTTTTACTAAAGACAAAATGTTTGTAATATAAAACGTTTTAGAAAATAGTGCAAAATAAAAGAGTGTAATGTTAGTTATACGATTTCATGTTTTTACTGGAATATGTGATAATAAAAGTTAGTTTTTCTTTATTGCATAAAGCCTGAATAGTACTAAGAAGAATTTAAATTATCGATATTTTTACATTATTTGGTCTTCTCAGCTTATAATCCATTTGTCACACTATAAAAAACTTGTTTACTGCATTTTTTTTTCTGTGAATAAAGCGAAAAATCATGTAAATGTTCAACAAGTACCTCCTACTAAGTTTGTATAGTTTCGGCCAGATATAAATATTTCCAATAAAAATAATGAATTTATATTTAAAACATTTTATAAATATGAAGACTCAAAAACTGTAAGGTTATCTGCAACATTTAAGGGAAAGGTAAATATAACTTGAATATATAACAAGTTCACATTAATCATTAAACGTATAAAGCTATGCATTATTTACTAAAAAATTCCATTAAGAATAATTGTCTTTATTATTGAATGTTTTGCTATATCGTGCAAAACATTAAAAGTGTAATAATAATAAATAATTTGATATTGAATGTTTCGCTATATCGTACAAAACATTAAAAGTGTAATAATAATAAATGATTTGATGTTCTACAACAGTAAATGGTAATGCTACCAACAGTAAATGGTAGTTATATTATTTATCGAAGTGTGGGACGTAACTTGTACTTGGAATCTTCCCAGACATCGATCTGTTTACTTTTGTTTTTTCTTCTAAGCTCTGTTTCTATGTGTTACAATTTATGGACCGATGTACTTTTATTTTCTATTTATACGAATAAAGAAAGGTGTTGTGCAAAGGTCCGAGAAAGTATAACGTTTCCAAAGTTCGTATAATTTATATATCACATAATAATTTTGTAAAAATTAAATGCAACAGTCTTTATATGCAGGTATATTCTTTATATACTATACTAGAAAGATCGCCCGTCAAAAATGACGGAAAATAAGATATAAAGATATATACAACACATATGCAAGAATATGAGTTTTTCTCGCGTGTTCCGCAGTGATGAATGAAAATAACACATTTTAAAAAGAAACATATTTATGAAAAACTATGTGTATAATGAATACATAAAAAATAAAATTTAAGGATAAATTAAAATTTGGTCACAAAACTTCAGGATATACGATATCTTTGTAAAAAAATCTTTCATTATTTAAAAGCTTACTTGCTCTTCAGTATCTTCGATATAAATTTTTAACTGCCTTTCCTCTTTACATCTTGAAATACTTTTGTCAATGAAAAAAAAATCCGGTTCTTTTAAATACAGTTCAACTGTAGGAAATTTTTATACTTGTGACTTATTTATCACCATTACATATGACAGTATAATTGGAAATTTCATTCATTTCACATGAATAAATATTTTTTTAAGACATGCTTTCATTAAAATTCATAAAAATGTAAATCATATATCTATATATTTATTTAAATGCACTAAAAAGAAAATAACTTTTGTGCTTAAAAATAATTTGTTTTATCTTCTCGTGTCCAAAAAGAAAAAAAAATGAAAGCGTGTGCGGCAATGCAGTTTTTTTATGATATTATATACGTATGCATAAGCATATATACACATACAAATTTGGCGCCCACACTTTCATTTTTTCCCCTGGACATGAGAAAATAAAATAATTTCTTTTCAAGCCAAAAAATTGTTTTCTAATTTTTAGTGCATTTAAATATACATTTTTGTGAATTTTAATAAAAGCAAGTCTTTCAAAAAAAAAAAAAAAAAAAAAAACATTTTATTTTTTTATTAATATATAGGTATTCATAGCTGCCAACTCTTCTGCTTTTTCAGACCACAAAAATTTAATAGAAAATTTGCCCTTATTTAATCGGCACATTACGGCGATTTAAGAAGGTAAAATATACTATAAAATTTTTGTGGTCTGAAAAAGCGTAAGATGTTGGCAGCTATGGGTATTTTTTAATCTTATTTTGCATTTATTGTATTCTTTGTTTTAATTCTCATAGTGCTTTAAAAATTTTTTTGAAATTTAATATTTAAACTTTCCGTCCTCCCCCTGCCATATAGAACAATCTATATTGCAGATAGTACAAAAATAATAGAGAAATTGGTACTTTTTCACTTTAGGGGGCCTTGTTTTTTTTTTTTTTTTTTTTTTTTTTTTTTTTTTTTTTTTTAATATTGTTACCATTTTGGCATTGGAACGTGAGATTTGTTGCCAAATGATATAAACAGCTATGAAAACAAACTTGATGAGCAGTTCTGCTTGTTTATATATGTATTTAATTATATGTATATTATTGATGTTTTTTTTATGTACAGTCGTGGAAAAAAAGTCAAGGAGTCAATGAAGCCTGTTAGATTACAAGACAGCAGAATAAATTTCAAAATATCTACTCACTTCTACCATAGATGGCCCCATAAATCATCAATTTGCCGTTTTTTAAGCATAATTAAAAACTACTTGGAATAAAAATGTCAAATTTTGGATTTCCATAAAGCAGGACTTTATAAATCTAAATCCATGAAAAAAATTGTAGGTTGCAATTCATAATCTTTTCTAATATTAATTTCATAATTCATAATTCATATCATAAAATTATGAAAATCTCAAATTCAGCGTATTTATGTTTGGGTATATTAGTATTATTGCTACAAAAAATTAACACTTTAGGAGCATAATTTCAGGAGATATAAATAAAAATATGAAAATGTAATTTAACATTACAAGCACTAAATTTTGAATGTTTATAATTCAAAACCTTATCATTCAAATGACTTGAAATTTGGTTTCTAGGCATAGATTGAACTGGAGATTTGAAATATCTCGTTAAAATTGGGTATTGTCATTGAAAAAAGTGACGTTTGGATTCGTTTTAATATGTAGATGGCCCCCTAAGAAACTTTTATATACATCATATAAAAGTAGACTTTATTTCCAATCGTTCGGTACCAGTAACTTTCGTCTACAATAATTTGTTGAGGAGTTACTATGGGGTGTTTACTTTTTTTTCCCAAGACTTTGAAAATTTCTTCAGTTTCTGCATAAAATTATATAATTGGTTTCCTTACGTTAAATAAATTGCATAAATATTGAAAAAAAATGCGAGTGTATATGAAATGAATCCGTGAATAGGTTGCCAAATTACCTTCTTTGCCCCTATATTGGAAATGACTGAGAATTTAATTTATGTATCTGGCTATATAAAGTACGGTACTTTTCCATTATAGGGGCGTATTATTTTTTTAATTTGGCATAATTTCAAAAGTGAAGATTTGTTGTCATATAATATAAACAGCTATGGAAAGAAAATTAATGAAAGTTTATTTATATATGAATTTAAATAACCTTTAAGCATTTTATTTATATCTATATTGTTGTTGTTTTTTATATAATAGTTAATTATATAAATGGTATAAATATTGAAAAATTACTTGCGTATGTGAAACAGTCAATATGTTGCTCGAAAATATGTTGCAAATTTAATTTTCTCGCCAATGCCATTCTCTCTATCTTGCCAAGGCCCTTATACTGGAAAAGTACCTAAATCACATTAAAATTGGGCAGTTAAGAGCTCAGATAGTACAGAGCTCTCTAGTGACGGTTATGTTATCAGTAGCATTGGGATGAAGATGTAAAGACGTGCATTTTCGTATATTACACTTTAAATTCTGACCGATAGATTTAGAAAAAAAAAAAAAATCTTAGATGCGTGGAGCTTAAATTAAATTGTGGTGAGCTCGATTACGGAATATTAATGGGTTTAAATGGGAATTTCGCCAAATTAGCTAGCTATTGCCAAATTGGCTTCATATATGACAACTTACTTTTGTCGCAATATTTGCTGGAATTTTGTCAAATCTGGCGATATTTCGTCAAGTTGGACAAAATTTGGCGATTTTGTGGCAGCCCTGTTATTAGTATTTTTCAACAGTTACTCATTGTTGAAGCTGATACTGATTTCTCCATAGGAAATCAACCTGGCCGCGATCAATGAGGCGGTCCTACCGGAATTGTGAGGGACACTCAGAGATTTGGATTTTATATAAGTAGATATACAGGGGGTCTACAGGTTAGCTATCGCCGACCTTTAATTTCTCAACCGTTAGTCGTAGACGTATAGTTTCAATTACAAAAATGTTTCAAATGAGGTAAATATTCATGTTGTGGCATTATTTAAAGTAAAAATTCAATTTTATAAAAATTACGAAAGCTCACTTTTTTTGCGGTCCCCCAGTCTCTATGGTTATATTTAGTAAAAGTTTACATATACCATAACAGATATAACACAAACAGTTTGACATCTGTATTACAAAAATTGACACATTTATTAAATTTCAAAGTTTGAGATTTTTGCGCATGATTTTGTCTTTCATTGAGGGATCAGTTAAAACATGAATTAAAGTGATTCGAGATCAAAATCAGGGTGCAATGTCCTTTTTACAGGAAAACCACCTTTAGCCGGTATCGCCAACTCGGGGTATTACCAAAGAGGATTATTTCATCTAAAAATTTGTGCTGACTTTTAGGTGTTGTATACAATGCGAAGAATGAAATAGTGACATTAAACAAAAAAAAAATAAATACCAATTTATTATAATATCAGAAAACGGTCTACTATAAAAAATGAATACATCAAACGTCGAAATCTACTAGGTGTTTTGCTCAAAATGTTCTCCATTGGTGGCAATGCACAATTGAATGCGTGACAGTACTATGTCCTGGACACGTTAAAGCGTAGCAGGTGTGCAAACTGTGCGACAATCAAGGATGATGTGCTGCTTCAGATAAACCAGAGAAGTGGTCTCAGACACATAGAGTTATGCCTTGATGTAACCCCAGAGGTAGAAGTAGATGAAACTCAAGTCCGGCGAACGCGGTGGCCAATCTACCGAACCACCATATCCAAGGATCTGTTGATCGAATTCGGTGGCCAGATACGCTCGGAAGTTTGAAGTTTTATGCGGACAGAGTTCCATCATGATGAAACCACACCCGGCCTTCATATCAGTCACGCACCGTGTTTTGTAGCAGATGCAGGTAACGATCGCCCGTTAAGCTCCCATCGTAGAAGATGATTCCAATAATTTGGGTTCCTCATATACCGTACCACACGTGTCGTACTGTGCGGGCGATGTGGAGGTTTTTCAGAGATCATTAATACTCATTCTGCATGTTTACAATGACACCGTGTGTAAATATTGACTCAGCTGTCCACAGAATGTCACAAAGGAAAGACGGATTTTCCTCCAAGGTGTTGAGCATGAAATTACAATAATCAAATCGTCATGCGTGGTCACCCAGCATCAATGCTTGCACCAGTGTCGGATGGTATGGACGCACATCATGTGCATGTAACAAATGCCAGACATGCTGACCACATGACTCGCTTATTTCCGCAGTGCTCAGGTGTGGAATTGAAAGAGCAATTGCCAGTACCTCCTCTGGTATCAGTCGAACTTGTCCACTCGAACCCGTCTATTTGTTCTGAGTCGTGATGAAACAGAGCTGATCTATCTATGGTGGTGCAACGTATGAGTTATAGTTTCATGCGTTGGGTATAGATCCTTAGAGAAACGTTCTGAATAAACACTCGCAGCCTCTCTGGCATTCTTTTGACACTCACCATAAATAAGTATCATTTTGACATATAGCATGTATGCGTAGCTCGGCATCACGATCTCAGAGCTGACTAGCATTCCCACTGCTAGATGGCTCGTGTTTTATCTCGAAAGTGTGGCGCTGCAGTACTATTGTAATTTGCATAATCCCAATTTTCAGGCTCGTCTGGTCGTTTGCATTCCGCTGCCATTTGTCTAGTTCTTAGTGAGTATGTTTTATTTTCCGGTTGCCGATTCTACCTACTTTGACGTTTGAATGTTGTTTGACCCATAAAAGTTATATCAATATTTATTTTTCGTTTAATTTCAAAATTTCATTCTTCATTTTGTATACGACCCCTAAAAGTCAGCTCAAGGTTTTAGATGCAATAAACCTCTTTGATGATACCCCGATTTGGCGATAAAGTTGGCTTCACCTTAAAAAAGGACGTTGCACCCTGATTTTGATCTCGAATTATTTTAATTCATCTTTTAACTGATTTCTCAATGAAAGACAAAGTCATGTGCAAAAATCTCAAACTTTGAAATGTAATAACTGTGTTAATTTTTGTAGTACAGATGTCAAACTTTTTGTGTTATATCTGTCATGATATGCTTAAACTTTTACTAAATATAATTATAGGGACTGGGGGCCGTATAAAAAGTTAGATTTCGTAATTTTTCTAAAATTGATTTTTTACTTTAAATAATGCCACAACATGAATATTTACCTCATTTGAAACGTTTTTGTAATTGGAACTATATGTCTACGACGAACAGTTGAGAAATAAAAGGTCGGCGATAGATAACATATTGCGCCCTGTTATAAATGAATTTTATGTAAGATACTTTACAATATGTTTATTAAACTATATATGAAATCACTTGAGCTGCATATATATAATATTTTTCGCGAAAATATTTGTATCAATATAAATTTTGAGAATGTCGCCGTTAGAGCAATGAAACATGTCGATCAGAATAAATAAAAGTATTTATTTACATGGTAAATGTATTGTTATTACTTTTAGCAAATATTATGCTAGTTTTAATATGTTTATTGTTTTTTTTTCTTATATTTAAAACATTCCGCATATTTTTTATTGAAGATTATAAAACTTTTAAATTCTATAAGAAAAATGCATTTTTTAAACTTTCTATATTTAACAAGATAACGGCGTTTATTAAATAGATAAAAATATTAAAAATTATAATAGATGAATATTTAAAAAAGAACATAAAAGTTTGTGCTGTTAATTGTTTTGACAAATTGCATGAAAAAATTCAAAGTATGTGCAAAAGTCTATTAATACATATATGTTTTCATATTTTATTACAATAATTTATAATATATGTTAAATTATTTATTTAACGAGGGAACCACTTTGAAGAGCTGAGACCTAGTATTGAGACATGGTTTCTTACAGCCCTGTACGCTAAAGTTTGAGAACCGGTAAAATTTGTTTAAAAAAATTGTATTATATAATTTCGGTAGGCCTTTTTTTTTAAAGCAGTAAGCAATAATATGCGTTTAATTTTACAGTAGTTAATTGCGAATTCTACCCCAAAAGCGAGTTAAGTCGACAAATATGATAATTCCAAACCACAAATGCCCATACTCACAAGGGCACCACCAAACATGATGCGCGCAGATTTTGAGGATTTCAAAGTATGTTATAGTGGCCATACCACTAGTTATTCTGATAAAAGGATTTCTTCAAATAGGCCTTAGTTTTTGAGAAATTGGGGGTTAAAGTTCAGCGTATATTTCAAATAACCATTAGTATGACCTTGTGTACATGAATTCGTGGCTCAGCGGTAACGTGCGCGCTTCCAGACCAGGGACATTGCGGGTTCGATCCCATCCTGGGGCACTTTTTTTTAATTTTTATTATTTGCTTTTATTTACATTTTTACTTATTTATTACAGGCTTCAGCTAATGCAACAGCATTCTTTTTGTACTACAATGGAATATAATCGCGTGGTTCAGGTGCAAAATTCTCACCATCTTCATAAAATCCCGGACACTATAAAAGAAAAATATTTAAAATTCAATTGTTCGATTTCGATTTTTTTAAACAATGAAACATAACGAATATATATATATATATATATATATTTTTTTTTTTTTTTGCTAAGGTAAAAAATCATACCTTTGTATATACGTTAAATTCATCTTCTTCATTCAATATCAATTCCTCGGCCTCTATAATTTATCGATCTTCTAATATTTGGGTCATTTCATACAAAATGAGCAAATCACCTGTGGCAGACATGTCACAGATTTTAACGAAAATCATTTTGTAAGTAGATCATATCTATTTATGAGTAAATGTAAAATAATAGATTTTAGGATTGTTTATTTAAGTATTAAAATTTATATTAAAAGTGGATGCAAAATCGTGGTTTTGGCTACATGCTTGAAGTTTCAATTTTGGTTATTAGCCTTAAGAATGCAAAGACTATATTAAAAATTATTTATAATTAGGAATGAATGATAAGTAACAGATTGACGTAAGTTAGTAATTATATTTTTATTCCTTAATGAGAAAAAAATTAATTTTGAAAAAAATTGAGGGAAAAATGCAACGTTTCTATAGAGATTAAGGACACCTCTGACAATATCAAAATTGCTTGACGTTATAGCTAAAAGTATATATATTAAATATTTAAACTTTGATTCTTGCCTTTTTTATTCCTTAATGAGAAAAAAAAAATAAATAGTAAAAAATGCTGAGGATAAAATGCAATATTTCTATCACTTGTTTCGACGTGAAAGAAAGCTTTTTAAAACTTTTAATTCTTTTAATATTATAGATAACACTGTATATTTTAAATATAAAATCTTTTATACTTGCTTTCAGTTTATTTTTTCCTCAAGAAGATTTTTAATTAAAGTAGAAAAAAAAGCTCAATTGAACAGAAAATTATATATTAATTTCTAAACCCACATACAGAAAATAGATGGCAGCACTAATTTTTTTCACCTTGAAATCGTGCAATATTTTAAGAAACGCGCGCGAATTAAAAAAAAAATAGCTTATGGAATATAGTTAATATTGCCTTTTTTAACCCAATTTTGTGACGTTAGGAATCAAAAAGGCATGCTTGAATTTTTTTTTATCAGATTATGGACTTATTGATCTTTATGTCTGTGCAATAACTGTAATGTGGGACATTTCCTTCATTGTTTTTTTTACCTGTCAATAAGAGGAAAAATTACGATTTTGTCATTTTTTTAAAAGTTTCTATAATTTTTAAAGGTGAAGGAAATACATGGCAACTTAAAAACTTTAGTAATTCGATCTTAATATGTAAAACTACATCAGGCATTAATTTCTCAGATGTTTTTGAATTCCTTTAATTTTTATTACGTTTTTAATGTTCTCAAAATTTGCAAATTTTCAATTTTTACAACCAATTAAAGAATAATCATGGTGTTACCAGATTATTATTGCTCAATAAATAAGAAGATAATTTTTCAGAGGTTACATTATTAAAAAAAAATTCATTTCAGTTAGTAGTCTGTATCAATAGTTTTCAAGATACAGAACTTCAAACCTGCAACTTTGGACGATTGCACACATGCCATTCTTTATCACAAGTTTTTTAAATGTCCAAAACTGCTAAAATAATTTATTTTTTGTGAAGATATTTTGCAGAGCTCTATTTCAATATGAATTGAACCTGTATATCAAATTTTATTAAAATCTGTTACTATGTGGCCACGACTTTTTTTAAATTTTTGCTCATTTTACGTGGAACGACCCATTTCTAAAATTGTACCATGAAATTCTTCAGCATAGCAATAGAAGCACCGGATATTTCATCCGGTGGAGAACTTGTAAACAGATCATCATTTTGTAACTACGTCTCGCAATATTTTAATGCATTTGTAATTCGGCCTTTTAGTTTCTCTTCCAAACGAGAATTTTCCCCATCAGCGCTGGTTCCTTCCATAACACAATCTTTAGCATTCAATCTATCACAATCTGTAGCCTTCTTTTAATTTTCATGCCGAAATTTTCCCTATACATAACAATATTTCAAATCGATGTGTTTATAGATGCAAAAGAAGCTAAACGAGATCAATAAAAGAAATTTTTATTTATTACAATATTACCGAGAAAAGCAAAGCAGACGATTAAAAAATATATAAATATGTTTATATGTATCGTAAATTTTATCTCATTAACAGACGATTTTTGCAATCCATCTCAATTTTTATGAATTACGTAGAGAGTGTTTTTATTTGCTATAATAAAAAAAATATTTTTAAATGTAATCTGTCATTTTTTGTTTGTGCAAATGAAAAATGCCGGAATTCGACTTATGATGTTGAGGTTGAACTTTAAAGATAAATGTATTTTACCGAGTATTAAAAATTTGTACAACTGGTAAAAAACTTGTATTTAAGCATTGGTGCTTTAATATTTTATTACTCTTTCAATATATACATTATTTGAATTATCTAATCCTAAATCCGTTTGAGAAATTGCACCTGAAAATTATTTTGTATAATTTATAGAGGAAAAGAATAAATTTTCCTTTAAAATTCCATAAAGTAAAAAAAAAAAAAAAAATAGAAAAAAGAAAAATCATTATTTCAGAATTGTGCTTAAAATAAAAAAAATGTAAATAATAATTAATTTTAAAAAAGTTTTAGGCATAAATTAGTTTTGGTGCTTTGTAAATAGAAATATTAGTTTAAAAATTGAAGAGAAAAATAAATTGCTATAAAAAATTCGAAAATGTAAATGTAATTTATTAAGAAAATATCAAAGTTCAAAGCTGTAGAATGCCCAATTCTGCTTAAAATTTTTAACGTGTAAAAAATATAAAAATAAGTAAAAAATAAAAAAGTGCCCCGAAGTGAAATCGAACCCGCAATGTTCGGTTCCGTAAGTTCGCACGCTACCGCTGCACCACGAAATTACATTCAAAGACAACACTAATTGGTATTTTAAATATACGCTGAACTTTAACCCCCAAATTTTCAAAAACCAGGGCTCATTTGAAGAAACCCTTTCATCAGAATAATTAGTGGTATGACTCCTACAACATACTTCGAAATCATCAAAATCTGTGCGCATCATGTTTGGTGTTGCCCTTGTCAGTAGAACACTATGCCATTCGCCGAGGGTTGCCGGGAAAAAATATACGATAACGAAGAAAGCCAATTTCACGCCGCCAAAAGTACATTTGAAATGTTGTGTTTTTAAAAATGAAAATGTTCTTGAAGGAACTTTTATTTCTTTTTTCATTATTTAATTATTATTATTAACTAATTGTATTTAAAAGTATATTCCCACAACATCTTCTAAGTTAATTGTCGGATTAGTAGTCTAAAAAAAGCAGTTTCATAAAGTTATAATTCTGTAAAAACAATAAATACAATTTTTACAGATATGGCTGTCCTCTAATTTTCACATATAGGTCTAATATAAAATGCACCAGGTCACAATGCTAGGTGCGAACTTCACCAAAAGTGGTAAACTTGTAAGTGTGGGATGTAAACAGTACTTGTAAACTTACCGGCTATCAATCTGTTTACTTTCAATCCTTTTTTTTTTTAAAAAACATTGCGTTAATACGCTACTGTATATCAGTTTAGTGTAGTTTCTTTTTCTATGTCTATGAATAAAAAGAAAAAGAGAATATTTACTAGCATTTTTATTTTTCATATGAATAAAACTAATTTTCTGTATAGATATCATGAATAAATAATAATAAATTTGTAAGGATGTTTCTCAATCCACGGCGACTAATTTCTGACACATTTTGTTTATTCATTTTTGTTCGGAAGCCCATCAAGTAAAACCTGTCGGCTCGTCACCGATATAGCTTATAATTCGATAAGTAATTTATTTATCAAAAAATAGAATACGTCTTTTCATTCTTAATCATTCCAATAGTCAGCCCTCCCACTTCCATGCATTTGCGTTCAAAATGAGTCAGAAAATCTGTCAGAAAGTTTTGCGTTTGTTGAGCATTGGATTTGAGAACAGCCTTAACCCTTTAGTTGTGAATCCTAAGTTGTTAATTCATTAAAATTTCCTTTTTAAAGCATTTTTCGCACTTTTTTGAATCTACGTTAGAAGATTTACACAATCATTTATTAAGTTTTAGAGGGATTTTACAAATTAAAATTAATTTATTACATACAAATTTATAGGGATTTTGTGCAATAGTTATATCTCCACTGAAATCTTTTATTAAAAATATACTTTTCATTTATACTTGCAATAGAAATATGGAAATATTTCCTAAATAAAACCTTTCCCACGATCTTTCAACGTCAAGAAAGCTGAAAAGATGCAAATGAAAAAGAAATTATTCTTTTAAAGATATATTTGCTTTATGGAGCCACTACTGCTTTTGGAAAATGATAAAGTAAAGTATCTTAATTCAGTCTAAGCTGTATTAATACTAATCAATACGTGTTAAATTAATTTCGTAACAAGTTATTTTAATGGTACTTTAAACCCTTAACGGTCGCTTAATATTTGGAAAAACCATAAAAAAAGTACCTATTTTTTTATTACAGAAATTGAATAATTATAAGGTTTTTATATAAAATATGCAATTATTATTTTTTTAAGGCGAAAAAAAAAGATGTTATAGAACAAATCCATATTTGTGGAAAAGCCATTATGCGAGAATTCTGCGTTTTAATGTTTGTTTTACACCATACAAATTAATGCGAATAAGACCTTTATTTTTCACATCTTAGATCTTTATTTATCATCATCAAAGAAATTTTTACGAATAGTATTGGAAATAATATAATATACATTAAACTATGATTATTAATAATTTTTTTGAGTGTGATATATTTCGAAATATGCAATACAAAGTTTAACATTGCAATCGACGTCAAAAACCAAACCCAAACTTTAATATTCAGAGTTTTCATCGAAATGCCAGTTAAATTTTTCTGGTTTAAGAAGTTTTTTCCAACAATAAATCTCCAGCCCGATGACGGGCACGAGAAATAACGAGCCACACCTCAGTCCGTGATATTGACGGGAGCGAGAATTAAGGGGTTAAAGTAACGTCGGGACATAAAGGGTTGAAATAATATTTTAGAAAATTTAATTTATTTGCTTACTGTGCAAAACAGCGTTCAGTAAAATTTAACATCAAAAGTGTTAGTGAGTCACGTTTATAACTTCTCTCTACAACGTTAAACCTATGAGTATAGAATGTATTTGTATTTTTCAAATTACCACCTAAGAAGATTAATATTTTAACATCTTTTTTCTGTGTAGTCTACCAACACACGTCTATTTTTTCAATTTGGCAAACGATTTCAAAGACATGTGTGTTAATATCTTAGCGAAACTGAAGCGCTTTGAGTAAGATTTTAATATCTAAAATAACACTAAATATATGTTTTAGAATTATTCATCAGTTAAAATAGAAAGAGACATTCTTTAAGAAGATTACACAGAAAAATACTTTAAAAGTAATTATTTACTGGTGAGTAGCTTTAGAAATGAGAATACGTTCTACGCGCATTGGCTTAATATCAGGAGAACTTTTTGAGATTTGATTGTCCAACACAATTCATTCTAGAATATTTTTATATTACGCAACAAATATGTATATTTCTGTAAGATAATCATAGTAAGATAATAATAGTAAGATAATCATAGTAATTCGAAAAAAAAACAGATGCACTTCATGGAAACTATTTTGAATTTTTTTTTTCGTTTCCATTTTGAGATAAAAATTTGGCAACTTCAGAATAATCGTCTGCTACTGTTATCTTTTGATTGGAATGTAAAATAAAAGATTTATTTTGAAAATGACTCCTAAAATTGATAGACGGCTCGAAGGTTACGTAACTGTGCTTTCCGAGGAGAAATATTGGTATGAACAAATTATTATGCGGTGTACATGTCGTGGTTATTGAATTTTAAATAAAGGCATTTATAATATATTACAATTGAAAGGGAAAAAAGTCTAAGTGAAAGAAAAGTGAAAACATGACCGCGAAACCTCATACTCAGACTGTTCGAATGCAGGTAAATATCAAGAAAGTGAAGTCTCTGTTCCTAAAAGAACATCCGGCGACTAAAAGATCCTTTGCATCGAAACTAGGAATGTCTTCTGGCACTGTAAGTAAAATCTCTCATAAAGATTTGAAATTAAAAAAGGTGTTTAAACCTGAAGTTTATCTGATTTTGTCAAAGCATATTGCTGAAAGAAAAACTAATTGTTGAAAATTATATGAAAAACGCCTAGCTGCTGAAAAATGGAAATTTGTGGTAACATCTGATGATGAGTGGCTATATTTAAGTGACTGTAATAAAAAAAAGATCAATTTTCTATTTCTCATCTGCCGGGAATGACCGTATGAATTGGCTTCCTCAGTGTAAAGAAAAACACCCAAAGGGATTCATGATAGCTGCAGGATTTTGTGACAACGACAAATTAAAAATTTAAATAGTCTCCTGTAAAGACAAACTAAATTCGCCTTATTATCAGCAAAATATTTTTGAACCAATTTTTGAAGAAGAAATTCTAGCCTTATATGGAAAGGACATTGATAAATTAGAGCTTCATATGGACAAAGCCTCTAGTCACACATCTGAGCCATCTGCCGCTTATTTCGAAAAGAAATAACCGAACAGGAGTAAAATGTATCCCATTTAAGGAAGTACCTGTAAAATCATCTGATGGTCAAATCATCACCAATGGACTTTTGCGCTTACCCTTTATCAAAGAGTGACTTAAGAAAACGGCATCCAAGAACAGTGAACGGACTTTGGAAAACGGTCAAAGAGCAATGGGATAAAACTGACATGGTAGCACGTAGAAAAAGTTTATTTTCATAGAAAATTTGAGCTAGAGGTATTTTCCAGAATTATGGCTATTAGATAAAAGCAAATTGCCGCAAAAATACGGCATTTATACATAAAACGTAACTATAAAAATCGTTTCCATAAAGTGCGGACTGTACACACTGTAAAAAAACGAGATATTTACAGTACAAAGTACTGTTCATCTCGCGCACAAACTCGATCACAGTGAATGTGCTGTATCTTTCTTTGGTTTCCTGACTATATTAACATGGAAAATACAGTAGTTGCGTAAAATTAACAGCACAATGTACTGGCAATTTGGACGCCAGCAGTTTGTGCTGTCCTGTTTTTGCGTCCAAATTGCCAGCACATTTTGCTGTTAATTTTACGCAACTACTGTATTTTCATGTTAATGTAGACAGGAAACCAAAGAAAGATACAGTATATTCACTGTGTTATCGAGTTTGTTCTGGCAAATCTACAGTTGTTATTTTACAGTGCACTGTTAAAAATCTACAAAAAACTGTCCAGTCATACAACTGTTGTTTTTTTAATAACGGTTACTTGAGCATAATATGCAGGTATTACGATAGTACTATTGACCATATTATGGTTAGGATTAATTAAAATTATAAAGCAACCAATATCTACAAAAAGGTCGAATAACTGGAGAGATTGCTGCACATTTTTAGGGGTGTATCTTTTCTAAATAATTTATGCTTGTGTCAATTATATCGTACAAAATAATGAAACTGTGAAGTATATATCTTAATAGTTTCATATTTTTTCCATAATAAGTAATAGTTAAAGTTAATTTATTTTTCTTATTCAAAATCTAAATAATGCTTGAAAGTTATCACGTTATCCATATGTATATTTTCTTCCGTCATTTCAAATTAGTTTTAATTTGATGTAAAATATCAGGCTTGTGTACTTCCATTTTCTTTTTCTGTGTATGAAGCGAAAAACTGTGTGTCAGGTATTAAACTAAATTCGAATTTTTCGAATTTGCTTCCTTATTCCCCGCTCTATTCTGTATTCTTTTGTTTTGATTATACTCTTCTGTTGTTGTCTTCTGCTCTCCTATTGGCGTTTGATTTCTAATTTCCAATTGGCTATTTCTTCTGTATGTTTTCCCTTCCCTTATCTCTCATTTCAGTCTTTCTTATGCTTTCATAGTAGAAGCACGTCTTCATTGCGCCTGACGTAGAGAGACTCAGATCTTTCGAAAGGCCTATCACATTTAAAAGTTTTGATGGTATTTTAATAACTTCTTTTTTTTTTATTCACACCAGTTTCAACTTACTGTCTCTTATTGCCTTTAAACTAATTTCAATGTAATAAAACAGTTATGGCCTTATTATCAATTTTAATATTTCCATAGAAAAAGTTATTTCTAAAATTTATATAATGTTTCAAATTATAAAATAAAACTTAATCCAAAAGTTATATCAAGCTTATGTGCTTTCATTTTTCATGTCTATAAATAAAACGAGAAATCATGTAAATGTCGGAAGCACATATACTACATAGTCTATAGGATGTATACTTCGAATTTTCTACCCTTTGTTAACACAAAACAATAGTGGACAAGTTTAATTTTTTCCTAAGAATTTCTTATTTTGACCAAATATAAACATACTTTCAATATACAAATTGAAATTTAAACTAAAACGTTTCAGAAATAAGAAAATATAATATGCTAATAGTTTATACAATATTTTAATAGAATAGTCCCTATATCTTTTTATTTAATATATAAAGAAAAGACATCAATTATAGAAAAGACGTTAATCATTATTCATGGAAATATTTTTGTACTATTTATTTAGAAAATAATAAATGTTTTGCTTTATTGCATTGGAATACTGTGAGAAAATTTAAAAGTGTGGTACTAGAATATGATATAAGATTATATGATTTCATACGTTTTCTCAATAAGTGATAATGAGTTAAAATATGTATGGAAGTGCAAAACTGTAACATTACTTGAAAGTTTTAATTTATACAAATAAAGAAAGGAACTCGGTAAATGTCCGAAAAATGTATTTTTTCCGGAAGGTAAGTATGTTATATGAATAAACAATAACCAATCTAAAAAAATAATTGTAATATTGTGTACGTATAGTAATGAAATTAACATTTGTCAATTTACAAAAATTTTAAGCTAAAATATGATGTTTTTTTAAAATCAATATTAGAATATACTTCCATTTTATAACAAACATTTGTTATATGGTACTTTGCATATTTAAAAAGTTAACACAAATGATTAAGGGGTCACAAGACTCTTAAAACGTCAGAATTTTCGATTTTTTTTTCATTTTTTATTTATTGTTTTTTTAGATGTTAACTCCTATCTTTTCTGAATATTTTGTTATGATTGTTTCCTTTAAATTACCATTAGTACAGAAGTTATGGCTTTTTGAATTATATTTGTTTAATAGCTCAAGCGGCGTTTCCGAAAATTTGAAGTCATTTTACTCCAATTAATGTATTTCAGCATAACGCGCACGATACCTCAAAAACTTCTGAATATTTTTTTATGAAATTTTCAAAACATACGTGTCATGTTAGTCTGTATGAACGGAATTTAAAATTTCATTTTTATTATTAAAAAATAGTTTTTTAGGTGATTATGCTGATTTCCAAAATTTTGTTTTAGCTAAATACAACTTTGTATTTAAAATGTAAAAATGTTTGAAACACAAATTTATGTAGGTTCAGGGTAATTATTACTATCTGAAGTATAATTAGGCACAAAAAAATTCATTCTAGATTTATTTTGTAATCCTGCGCGTAAGCTATCATACCGATTTTCTGCTCGACAAATGTCTGACAGTTTGGAGCCCCTATAATTACTAATTATGCATCTTGCAATTTTCTAAATACATGAAATGTATTAATTACTTATATCTTTCATACCAATTAAAATTGTGCTTTTAAATTCTATACATTTTAATATATTAACCGTTGAAAATTGTCCTTTTTTTTCATTTTTTTCAAATGTTAAGAATCTTGAGACCCCTTAAACATAGGGACAAATATCGGTCATTTTTTACGAACATTTAAAAAAAGAATGAATGTTTGTACCATCGAATGTTTTCCTATTCCGTGGAAAATAATATAAGTTCAGAGTTCTGTAAGGAACTCCAATAATCTTTATATGTCTGGCTATTTTAACACAATATTTCATTACGTAAGTTAAAAGAGTCCGCTAATTGTAAGACGTAAACAGTACTTGGACGCTTTCCAGTTATTGATCTGTTTATATTCTTTCGTTTTCCCAGATCTGCTTTAATTTATTACACTATATAAGAATTGTGTACTTCCATTTACTCTTTCTCTATATAAATAGAAATCTCATGTAAATGTTCGAAGCGCAGAATTTCTGTAGTTTCAATATTTCATATGAATAATGTCTAGAAATTTGTACATTTGAAATACTTTTATCAGAATTTGCCTCAGTTTATCAGATACTAGCAAATCCCGCGGCTTTGCTCGCGTAATATTTGAAATATGCCAAGTGATATTTATATGTCTAATTTTTATTAAAAGGTACTAACTAAATTTTTATTTTATTAAAAGGTAATCTTTTAGTTTATTAAAAGGTACTTATTACTTTTAGGAATAATTAAAACAATTACTATTTAAAACACAATTTGATTAAGCATCATTGTTACACTGCATAAAGCAGAAATGAGACTTAAATTAATAAAATGAAATAAAACTAAATAAATGATAATTTAGAAAATATTTTGAAACTTTTATGCTCAATTAATACGCTCATTTCAGTATTCATTTGAAGTTTTGAATTTTCTAGAAACCATCTTCTTACATCTTAAAATTAACCATCATGTCAAATTCCAAGTTCTACCACCTCTCTCAACATAAAGGGCTGTGTTGAAATAGAAACTGTCACCATTAATTTGCCAACATTAATTTTGAAATTGGTTTGTTATTTCCTAATATTCCACAGAAACGTAATTTAGAAAGCTTTTAAATTCCTTTTTTAGAGAGTTTGTTGTTCCTGTGAACCCCAGGTGGTAGAATAATCGGCATAAAATATAGCCTGTGTAGGATCAGAGACTGCTACCATTGATTCGCAG
The DNA here is from genome assembly GCA_963932465.1 of Maratus speciosus. Taxonomy (NCBI): domain Eukaryota; kingdom Metazoa; phylum Arthropoda; class Arachnida; order Araneae; family Salticidae; genus Maratus; species Maratus speciosus. Next base: position 135,064,355 of record OZ010799.1, read on the forward strand.
CTATTACTTTTATATTTGGTTTATATTCCCTGAAATTGCGTAGAAATCGTAATTTAGGACTTTTTTAGAATGCTTTTCACACCTGCCCTTCACTTCACCCCTTTTTAATTCGAATTTATTTTCGACAGTCCTTCGAGGGCATTTATATTTTATAACTAACTACCATGCCATATTTAAAGTTTCTAGCCTTTTCAGTATCACAGAAATCGCAATTTAGAAAGTTTTTAGCTACTGCAACCCTCTGGTGGTAGTGGCACAGACATAAAATATAGCTTATGATTGAGCAGGATCTATCACCAACAATTTGTCATTATTTTTTTAATCGGTTTGGTATTTGATAAGATTACATAAAAATTGTTATTTACAACGCTTTTCGCTCACTTCATCATTTTAAATTTGAAATTTTCTTTCGACAGTTCTTAGAAAGCAGTTGCATCTTGTAAGTAAATACCATGCCATACTTCAAAGTGTTAGACCCTTCAGTTATGCAAAAAACGCAAATTAGAACATGATTTGCTTTGGCAACCCTCAGATGATAGTGACAGCAACATAAATAACTATGTTATAGCAGGGACTGTCACCATTGATTTGCAACCATTATTTTTGAAACAGCTTTGGAATTTCCTGAGATTGAGTAGAAATCGCAATTTAGAATGTTTTTAGAACGCTTTTCGCGCATTTTCACACCTTTGAAAATTTCCAATTTTTTCGAAACTGTTCTTAAAGATCATTTATATGTAATACATATGTACCTTGCCTAATTTTAAGTTGCTAGCCCCTACCGATCGTAAAACTCGAAATTTGGAACGCTTTTTTGCTCCTGCAACGTCTAGGTGATAGCGATACCGACTTAAAATAGCGTCTATGTTAGAGCAGAGGCTGTCAGCATCAATTTCTTAACATTACTTTTGAAATCAGTTTGATTCTTCCTGAGATATTGGTGACAATTCGGCATTTAGAACATTTTTAGAACGCTTTTCGCTCATTTTGCTCCTGCATCTCCTCTGGGTTAGTGGAAACATATATAAAATATAGTCTATCTTGGAGCAAGAACTGTCATTATCATTTTAACGCCATTATATTTGAAATCGGTTCATTATTTCCTGAGATTGCATAGAAATTGCAATTTAGAACGTTTTTTACAACGCTTTTTGCGCATTTTGACCCCCATTTAAATTTCGATTTTTTTTTTAGGAAATGTCCTTAGAGATCATTGATATCTTATAACTAATTACCATTCTAAATTTCACGATTCAAGGCCCTTCCGTCACGCAAAAACAGCAATTTAGAACGTTTTTCTCCTGCAGCCTCTTTGGGGTAGTGGCACCGACATAAAACATAGCCTATGTTGGAGCAAGGATTTTCCCGCCATTATTTTTCAAATCGGTTTGGTATTTCCTGAGATTGTATAGAAACTACCATTTAGAACATTTTTTAGAACGCTTTTCGCGCATTTTCACCCCTTTTAAATTTCGAATTGTTTAAGAACTGTTCTTAGAAATCCTTTATATCTAATAAGTAGCTGATACTTCAAATTTCATATTTCTAGGCCCATCAGTAACACATAAATAGCATTTTTCGAACGTTTTTTGCTCCTACACCCCCTTTGGGGTAGTGGCACCGACATAAAACATAGCCTATCTTGGAGCAAACGTTGTCACTATCATTTTGACACCAATATTTTTTTAAATCGGTTTGGTATTTCCTGAGATTATGTAGAAACTACCATTTAGAACGTTTTTTAAAACGCTTTTTGTGCATTTTCACCCCTTTTAAATTTCGAATAGTTTAAGAACTGTTCTTAGACACCATTTATATCTTATAAGTAACTAATATTCCAAATTTTATATTTCTAGGTCCTTCAATAACGCAAAAATCGCATTTTTAGAACGTTTTTTGCTCCTGCACCCCCTTTGGGGTAGTGGCACCGACATAAAATATAACCTATGTTCTAAGTTGGACTAACACCATCATTTTGAAACCATTACTTTTGAAATCGGTTTGGTATTTCCTGAGATTATGTAGAAACTACCATTTAGAACGTTTTTTAGAACGCTTTTTGTGCATTTTCACCCCTTTTAAATTTCGAATTGTTTAAGAACTGTTCTTAGACACCATTTATATCTTATAAGTAACTAATATTCCAAATTTCATATTTCTAGGCCCTTCAGTAACGCAAAAATCGCATTTTTAGAACCTTTTTTGCTCCTGCACCCCCTTTGGGGTAGTGGCACCGACATAAGATATAGCCTATGTTCTAAGTTGGGCGAACACCATCATTTTGATACCATTACTTTTGGAATCGGTTCGGTAGTTCCTGAGCTTATCTCCGACAAATAAACAATTTTTACCTCTTTATAATAGGAGTATGATATCACATATTGTTTTTTTTTATTTTTTGTCTAAAGAGGAAAGTATTGTAATCTAATTCTTTTTCGACTTCTAGTTTTTGACGAATTTGCATATTTTGGCTGTCAGAGATCCCGAAAAACATGTTTTAAAAATCTCTGTCTGTCCTTCAATATGTCCTATCCCCGTGTGTCCTTATGTCTATTTGACCGCATGTCCTCTTTATATATATAAAATTATGTATAGAATTGAACCAATTTTTTGTGTATGTTTTTGGCTAAGGCCAACAGATCCTCTTTGAATTCGGAAATGTTTCACTGGAAGGGACCGCTGTAAAAGTGGTTTTCCTTCTTTTCGTATTATTATACCATCGACAAATGCATGAAGTTTTGCGTTGAATTGAACCAAATATTTTGTGTATGTTTATGGCTAATGCTAGCAGGTGCTCCATGAATTTGGTAGCAATCCGCCGGAAGGGAGAGCTGTAATAGCGATTTTTCTCAATTTCTCAGAGTTCTGTTGTACATCGGCTGTTAATGCAGTGACAAATAATTTGCATCCAACTAACCATTCGACTCTTAAGCAGCTGATGCAAAGAGAATAACGAAAAATATAGATTTCACGAAATATTATGATTGAGATTAACTCGTTTTTACTCCGATTAATAAAATGAAGCAGACACTTAAGATTAAAATCAAAGTTGGTGTAGTATAGAAGTAATAACACTGAAAGATTAACTTGCGTAGCAATTATTTGAAATTGTAACAAGTATGAGAAATAAGAAGCTTTTGGGATTGGCGCATCCAACTAGTTTTTAGCAAGAGAAATTTTTTACCACACTAGTTAATGAGATAAATTAAATTCTTCTTCTTAATGTAAAACCTAAATAGAACTTCGAAGCTTTCCAGCTATTTATTTGTTTGCATTCTTTTGTTTTCACTGGTCAGCATCAAATTGCCAAACTGTATCAAGCTTGCGTACTTTCATTTTCTGTTTCGATGTATAGAACAAGAACCTGTTTAAATGTCATAAGGTTAGATTTTTGCGAAGTATTCTCTTATCCCATGCATTTGATTACTTTATTTGAAATACAGGGTGTACCTAAATGATAATCCCAACATTATAGAGCTATTAAAAGAAAATAAAAAATGCACAAACTTTTTGTTCACCGGAAATAAAAAATAACAGTTGAAAGTTTAAAATCAACACTGTTGTAAGTTTTATCCATCAAGAAAGAGGGAGGATATCGTATCAGCACGATAATTAATCCAACAATTTTCACAGGATATTTTTTTGTGGAGGGGGGCATCAAAGGTAAGATGTTTGTTGAAAATGTTAGAACACACATGTTTGCAGCCATTCAAAGAGTCGCATCAGACAGGAAAAAAAGTGTGGAAAAATTTATCGTACCGTCTCGATATCGTTCGTGTTCCTGGAGGAGTTCACATTGAAAACACTTATAACTGTGTTGAATTTAAACTTTCAATTGTTCGTACTCTTTCGTTTCCTTTGTTCAGCTTTCAAATTTACATACTATTTCACGCTTATGTGCTTTCATTTACTGTTTCGATGTATAAAATAAGAAACCGTGTAAATGCCTTAAGGTTAGATTTTTGAAAGGTTTTCTCACTTCGAAATCATTTAATTACTTTCATTGATCTATAGGTGTACTTAAATGATAATACCAACATTATAGAGCTATTACAAGAAAGTTAAAAAAATGTACAACCTTGTTATTCATCGGAAATAAAAAATAACAGTTGAAAGTGTTAAATGTGAGCCTTTCCAGAAACACGAAGGATATCGAGTTGGTACGATATTTAATCTCGCACTTTTCTCAAGATAATTTCTTTTTGGGGCCTCATCAAAGATCTGGTGTTTGTTCCACTGCTACCAACTGACGTTGACAAAGTTAGGAGACGCATATGCCATTCAAACAGTCACACCGGACATGATGAAAAAATTGTAGGAAGTTTTATCCTACCTGTTCGATATCGTTCGTATTTCGGGAGGAGTTCACATTGAAAACTTATAACTTTGTAAAATTTATACTTTCTAATGTTTACATTATTTTGTTTACTCTGGTGAGCTTCAAACTGACATATTATAACCAGGCTTGCGTACTTTCATTTATTGTTTTGATGCATAAAACGGGAATCTCTGTAAATATCGTAAGGTTAGATATTTGAGAGGTTTTCTCACTGCGCATGCATTTAATTACTTTCTTTGATATAATGGTGCATATAAATGATAATCTCAAAATTATAGAGCTAATAAAAGAAAATAAAAATTGCAACCTTGTTGTTCATCGGAAATAAAAAATAACAGTTGAAAGTATAAATTCAACACAGTTGAAAGTGTTAAATGTGATCCTTTCCAGAAACACGAAGGATATCGAGTCGGTACGATACTTAATCCCACACTTTTCTCAAGATAATTTATTTGTGATGTCTCATGAATGATCAGGTGTTTGTTCCACTGCTACCAACTGACGTTGACAATTTACTTCTTTTCGTCTTCTGAGCACTGTCTTGATCTGTCATATTTTATCTGACTTACGTACTTTCATTTTCTATTGATACGAATGGAGAAATTTTTGTAAATGGTCGAAATTTTTCAATGTTCCTTTTTTCAAAAAACATTTCATACTAATATACACTGATAGTTTAGTTTAATTTTAATACAATATTGCATATTGATAATAATAATTTTTATGTAACATATTTTACAATTTTACTTTTATTTTCTTCATCGGATATAATTATATATATATTTTTTTAACTGAGGAAGTGAATACCAAGACTTCTCCTTTTCACCCCCCGACCGCCGAGCAAAAGGGCAGAATTGCAATGTTGTTTTCTCTATAATTTTTTTAAAAGTCTGAAAAAAGATTATTTTTCTAACCAGATATGAAAAATTTAATTACGTATTGGATTATAAGCCTTGATAATGCTAATCACCAAAAAATATTTTAAAACTGCGTTATACACTGGTGTGCAAAAATTAAGGAAAAGTCACAAAATGCTAATTTTCAAACACTTAAAAGGAAATAATATAATTCGAGTAATTACTATCTCTACAACACAGCTAGTCCATATAACATCTCATTCATGTCACACATGGTCACAAGTGTCACAGTCACTACGGTGAAACAAAAAAATAGGAAATTCCATAATCTCATCATGAGTCTCAAATGATCACTATATGTGACTCCACTGAGACGTCACTGTGACTGCTGCTTTGTGAGGAGCCACCATGTGAATTTACAATGTAGTTACATTGTGACTCTCATGTGACTGTCATTTGTAGACTCAATTTCAAAGTCATCGTGAACGCTGCATTGTGATAAGTTACCAAATAATGTCACATTAAAGTCACATGATGACTTTCAGGTGACAGAGAGGCTACTGTGAAGTCACCATTGTGCTCTTTTGGGAAAAGTCTCCATGTGACTATAATATGATATTATTTCGTGACTTATCATAATGCTACGTTCATGATGACTATGAAATTGAGTCTCAAAATGACAGTCACATGAGTGTCACAATTTATCTACATTGTAAAGTCACCTGGTGACTCGTCACAAAGCAGCAGTCACATTGACTTCTCAGTGGAGTCACATATAGTGATCATTTGAGACTCATAATGAGATGTATGGAATTTCCTATTTTTTTGCTTCACCGTAGTGACTGTGACACTTGTGACCATGTGTGACATGAATGAGATGTTATATGGGCTAGCAGTGTTGTAGAGATAGTAATTACTCGAATTATATTATTTCCTTTTGAGTGTTCGCGTATTTGAAAATTAGCATTTTGTGACTTTTCCTTAATTTTTGATAACCAGTGTATTTGCAGAATTATATTAATTTATAAATTGCTTCTACTGCAGCGAAACCTTCAGTTTAATGAACGGATATATCAGTTCGCGGCAGTGAGAAGGTTAAAGAAAGTATACATTACTTTGTGCATGATATATTTATCAAGTTCACGCTATTTTTTAAACATGAAAATTTTTATGGGATTTTAACAAACAAATTTTTAACTGCGTTAAATTCCAACTTTCAACTGTTTACATTCTTTCAATTTCCCAGTTCAGCTTTAAATTGAAATTACTTATTAGGTTTGCGCACTTTTGTTTACTATTTCTATGTACAATAGCAGAAACTCTATAAATGTCGTAAGATTAGATTTAGGACATGCATATGATCAGCCATTCAAAGAGTCACACTGGACATGATGAAAAAGTATAGGATGAGATATCGTACCACCTCGATATCATTCGTGTTTCTGCAGGAGTTCACATTGAAAACTTATAAATATGTTGCATTTAAACTTTCAGCTGTTTGCATCCTTTCGTTTTCTCAGGTCAGTTTCAATCTGACATACTGTATCAGACTTACATACTTTCATTTACTGTTTCGATGTATAAAAAAAAAATCTCTAAATGTCGTAAGGTTAGATTTTTGAGAAGTTTTCTAACTTCGCATGCATTTAATTACTCTCGTTGATATCGTTCGTTCGAATCCCAATATTATAGAGCTACTAAAAGAAAATAAAAAAGTACAACCTTATTGTTCATCGGAAATAAAAAAAATAACTGTTGAAAGTTTAAATTCAACACATCTGTAAGCGTTAAATGTGAGACCTTCAAAAAACACGAAGGATATCGAATCGGTACGATAGTTAATCCCACACTTTTCTGAGGATTTTTTTTTGGTGGGGGGGGGGGGAGGTTATCAAAAATCAGGTGTTTGTTCCACATACGAACTGACGTAGACGAAGTTAAGACACGCATATCCTTAGCCATTCAAAGAGTCACACTGGACATGATGAAAATAGTGTGGGGTGAGTTATCGTACCGCCTCGATATTGTTCATGTTTCTGGTGGAGTTCACATTGAAAACTTATAACTGTGTTGAATTTAAAATTTCAATTGTTCGTAATCTTACTTTGGGCCCCACCAGTGGCCGAGAGGTCCTATTCTCGAAGCTGGCAGACGGGAGGTGCCGGGTTCGAACCCAATCGCACCCGTCGGCCTCATCATTTCGGAGATTTCGTAGTTTTCTTCGAAACCTGGATTTCCAAGCGTAAATACGGGTTAGGTTCCCTTAGAAAGACCCCCACGAAGGGCACTTCCCCCCTTTAGGGCCTATATCCCTCGTGTTGATAATTGGCCGTCATAAACACAATCAACCAACCAACCAACGTAATATTTCTTTTCTCAGTTAAACTTTCAAATTGACATACTATATAAAGGTTTGCGTAAATTCATTTACTTTTTCGGTATGTAAACTGAAAAACGCTGTAAATGTCGTATATCTAGATTTTTGAGAGGTTTTCTCAATTAGCATGCATTTATAAACTTTATAATATACTTATAACTACTTAAAAGGTGACAAAAACATATAAAATATTATTTAATGCAACCCGAGATCTTTCGAACACACACGAGTCCATTTTCAAAGGAAAAAAAGATGACTGACTGAATAGAAATACATTTTAAAAACAAAAATAGTACGCATACGCAAGCGGAGTTCAGTCCATTTCTCTGCAGAGGGGTGAAAAGATCAGTTCATATCATCAGGAGGTTTTGCAATGTTTAGGATATTGTACCAAATTGCGGGAATATTATACGAAAGGACATCGTTACAAGTATTATCTTTTGGTCCTTTCACTGTCCTTTCCTATAATATTCCCGCAATTTGGTAAAATATCCTAAATATTGCAAGACCTCCTGATGATATGCACGGATCTTTTCACCCGTCTGCAGAGAAATGGACTAAACTCCACTTGCGCATGCGTACTATTTTTGTTTTTGCTTTTAAAATGTATTTCTATTCAGTCAGTCATCTTTTTCCCCTTTGAAATTGAACGCGTGTGTGTTCGAAAGATCTCGGGTTGCATTAAATAATATTTTTTTATGTTTTTGTCACCTTTTATTTGGTTATAAGTATAATATAAAGTTTATTAATAACAAGGTGAAAATCTCCTTTCACGACACTAGTGTTTAAAACAGTGTTTTGAGTCTATTGAGCATGCATTTAATTACTATCTTTGATATACAGGTATACATAAATGATAATATCAACATTATAGAGCTATTAAAAACATTTAAAAAAAGTACAACTTTGTTGTTCATTGGAAATCAAAAATAATTGTTGAAAGTTTAAATTCAACACAGTTGAAAGTGTTAAATTTGAGTCTGTGCAGAAACACGAAGGATATCGCGTAAGTGGGATAATTAATCCCACACTTTTCTCATGATATATATATTTTTTTTTTTTTTTGGTGGGGGGGGGTGTCATCAAAGATCAGGTGTTTATTCCCCAGCTACCAACTGACATTCACGAATTTAGACCACGCATGTCTGGAGCCATTCAAGGAGTCTCACCGGACATGATGAAAAAAGTGTGGGATGATTTATCGTACTGCCTCGATATCGTCCGTTTTTCTGGAGGAGTTCACATTCAAAACTTTTAACTGTGTTATATTTAAACTTTCAACTGATTGCATTTTTTTCTCTCATGTCAGCTACAAATTGACATACTATATCAGACTTGCGTACTTTCATTTTTTGTTTCGATGTAAAAAACGAGAATCTCTGTTTAAGTGTCGTAAGGTTAGATATTTGAGAGGTTTTCTCACTTCGAATGCATTTAATTACTTTCATTGATATACAGGTGCACATAAATGATAATCCCAACATTATAGAGCTATTAAAAAATAGTAAAAAAAATCACAATCTTTTTGTTCATCGGAAATAAAAAATAACAGTTTAAAGTTTAAAGTCAACAGAGTTGTATGTGTTAAATGTAAGCCCTTCCAGAAATACGGAGTATATCGTGTCGGTACGATAATTAATCCCACACTTTTCTCAAAATAATTAATTGTGGGGCCTCATCAAAGATCAGGTGTTTGTTCCACAGCTACCAAAAGACGTTGACGAAGTTAAGACACGCATATCTGCAGTCATTCAAAGAATCACGCCGGACATAATGAAAAAAAATGTGGAATGAGTTATCCTACCGCCTCGATATAGTTCGTGTTTCTAGAGGGGCTTACTCTGAACACATATAATTGCATTGCATTTAAATTTTCAACTGTTATTTTTGATTTCCGATGAACAACAAAGTTGTCATTTTTTCGCAGACCTGGAAATTGGGATATTCATTTATGTACGACTTGTATAATAATAATTTTCCTATTAATCTTTATGTACTGAATTATGATATCATGAAAATTTCATCTTCTAAAGAATTTCTCGTGAATTATTGAAACTACATTACAAGATTTACGTAATCAATTAATAAATTTTAGAAGGATTTTAGAAGGATTAATTAAATTTCAATTTTCAGGGATTTTGTACAATATTTATAACCCCACTCAAATATTTTATTTTAACGCGTTCACGCCGGCGCGGTGGGTCACACTCGACTGTCTCAGATCTCCGAAGTCTCCGGCTTTTTGGACACTAGTATTTTAATACAGAAAATGTTGTTTTATTTAATTAGAACAATTGGGCGATTTAAAGGAACAAACTTTTCTCTAAAATAATAGTGGTGTGAAAAAAAGCTGGAGACTTGTCAATTCTGAGACAGTCGAGTGTGACCCACTGCGCCGGCGTGAACGTCTTAAATATTTTTCTTAGTATTTTGTAGGATTAGGGAATGTACAAATATAATGTTCTTACTACAGAAATATAGAAATATTTCCAAATTGAAAAATCTCCCAACCCCTAAAAAAAAAAAAAAAAAAAAAAAAAAAAAAAAAAAAACGCTAAGAAAGCTGAAAAGATGCAAATGCAAAAGAAATCATCATTTTAAAAATACTTTTGTTTTGTGTAAATAATAATGCTTTTGGAACACGATGTATCCTTAATTCGTTCAAGACTGTATTACAAATAATCGATGCGTTAAATGAATTTTATAAGCTATTTTAATGGTACTTTTAAGTACCGTAAGTAGATAAATCGTCAAAGGCTTTATATTTATATAGAGAAATTTATTTCCAAAAAAAAAAAATCTAAAAAACAAGAGAAATTTTGAATTTCTTTACGGTAAAAGATTCTACATCATTTTATCAATTTTTAAGCAATCATTATGCAATACCTAGAAATTTCTTGTAGGTATTGTTTAATATGAAGTTTTACTATAAAGAAAACAATAACTGACATTTGATTGTGTCGTTAGATGTTTGAACAGCGTACAATGTAATAAGAGTATTATACAAAAGAGTAGTGATAAGGTGTGACATGATATTTTGTCTCAATAGATAACAATGAAAGTTAAATTGTCTAAGTGTAACAGTAATTGGAAGTTTACCAAGTATCGATCTGTTTACTCCTTTTCGTCTTCTCAGTAATGTCTTGTTCTGCCATTTTTATCTGACATATATACATTCATTTTCTATCGATACGAATAGAGGAATTTGTGTAAATGTTCGAACTTTTTCAGTTCTTCCTTAAAAAATAAATCGTACTAATAAACACTGATAATTTTGTTTCATTTTAATACAATATTGTATATCGATAATAATAAATTTTATGTAATATATTTTACAATTTTATTGTTATTTTCATCAGCGGATTTGATTAAATCTATATTTTCAACTGAGAAACTGAATACCAAGATTTCTCCTTGTATAGCAAGTATACATTACTTTGTGCATGGTATATTTAACAAGTTCATGCCATTTTTAAAACATGGAAAATTTTGAAGGAATATAAACAAACGAATTTCTAATAAACTAGCTGCCCTTGGCACCCAGTTTGGTCTCCCTAGAAATTTATGTTTGGGGAAGAGTGCTAAGCATTGTATCATGTTACTTTTATTCATAATTTAATTTTCTTGGACTTCCTTAAATATAATTAATATAATCCCTGAAGCTAATATTATGTTTTTGTTGCATTAAAATATCTCAATTTGTCGATTTTCTCTTAGCAAGTAAACACTATTGTTTTACAATGGGAGTCTACGGGAATTTGGCGAAATATCACAGATATCGCCAAATTGGCGTGACTTTTGGAAACTAATTTTGGTCGCGAAATTTGGAGATATATCGACAATTTGACGACAAAAAAGGTAGCATTTGGATACTGTACATGGATCTTCCCTATGGTAATCCCCCTAATAGGTATGGAGATGCATTACATGCTGTTCAATAACCAAAGTGATACGTTTCATTCGAGCGTTGTCATCAAACAATTAACAAATAATCGCGATTTCTGTGCCTCGTACGATAGCGTAATATATATATAGAAAATAAACTTTTGTGCTGTTAAACTTTTTTTACATATAGCACGAAAACTGTAATAATGACTTATTTGACTTCATATTTATCACAGTATGTGATAATGTAAGTTTACTGTATGTTAAATTATTCCTCTAAATTTAAAAACTAAAAAGCGCATAAAAACGTCTCAGATATCGATTTGTTGTTTCTTTCCGTGTTCTCAGCTCTGTTTCAATTTGTTACACTACATCAAACTTCTGTACATTTATTTGCTGTCTTCACAAATGAAAAGAGAAATTGCGTAAATCTTCGAACTTTCTTTGTTCACTTGAACACACCCTAATATCTTTTATACATAAAGTGTACTCAGATATAATACTGTAGCGCAAATTTTAAATTTACTTTGTTTTTGTTTTTTTCTTTAAAATATTATGCATAATTTTAACAGAAATTTCGAAAATCTATGCATTGCAGAACATGTATTTATTATATTGTAATTTGCATATAGAGCGTGTCCTCGAACATCCTCTTTACATCCTCTTTAAAATGAAAACTAGTTGGATGTGCAAATCCCAAAATTTTCTTCTGTCTCATATATTTTAGTATTTCAAAATGTTGTTACAAATGTCAATATTTAATTTTTATTAGTTGAACACATTATCAACTTAGACTTTTATCTTAAATTTCTGCTTCAGTCAGTTAATCGGAATAAAAACGAGTTAACATCGATTATGATATTCATTAAAATGAATAGCTTTACGTCATTCTGTTGTACATCAGCTGTTCCCAAAGTGGGCTTATCAGGTTTCTGTCGATTCACGAACCGCTGGTGTACAATAGAACTAGGAAAAATCAATAAAAATACACAAAACTCGCTATTATAATGCCCTGTTTCGGCGGAATATTTCCAAATTCAGTGAAGACCATCTTGATATGGCCAAAAACATACACAAAAATTTGGTTCAGCTCTGTGCATAACTTCATACACTTTCTGATGGTAAAATAATCAAAATGGCGCAAACATGGCACAAAAATCGATATTACAGCTCCCCCTTCCAGGGGATATTTTCAACATTAAAGGAGGACATGCTTGATATAGCCAAAAACCTAATAAAATCTCGGTTCATTTCTATATATACACAAAAATAAATGGTTAAATTCTATGCATAACTTCATACACTTTTCGGTGGTACAATATTGAAAATGGTACAAAAATTGCTATTATAGCGCCCTCTTTCGGCGAAATTTTCTAAATTCTGGGAGTACCTTCTTGCAATGGCCAAAAATACACACAAAAATTTGGTTAAATTCTATGCATAACTTCATACACTTTTCGATGGTACAATATTCAAAATGATGCAAAAATGGCACAAAAATCAACATTACAGGGCCTGCTTCCGGCGGATTTATTCCAAATTAACGTGCTTGCCATAGCCAAATAAAAAAAATGGTTCAATTAACTTCCTACACTTTTCGATGATACAATATTGAAAATGGCACAAAATCGATATTATAGCATCCCCTTCCGGCGGAATATCTCGAAATTCAGGGAGGACGTTTTTGCCGTGATCAAAAACATACACACAAAAAATTGGTTCAATTTTGTGCATAACTTCATTCACTTTTCGATCGTACAATATTCAAAATGGCACAAAAATCGCTATTATAGCGCCTTCTTTTGGCGGATTTTTTGCAAATTAAGGGAGAAAACACACAGCCAAAAACTTGGTTCAAATCTATGCATAAATGCATGAAATTTTTGAACGTACAATGGCGACGGACAATGGATAATGAATGGTACATTGGACACACAGACATACGGACATTTCCTATAAACATGTTTATTGGGATCTCTGACCTTTAAAACGTTTTAAAGGTTCTCTGGTTTCCGATGGGTTTCTGGTTTTCGATGGCTCTACACGTACGTGTAGAACCATCGAAAACCAGAAGTCGAAAAAAATTTGGATTACAATACTTTCTTCTATTGAAGATAGAAGAAAGTAAAAAGTCCCCCCGGCCAGTGCCGGGAGGAAGAGGTAGCTTTCATATTCCTTATTTTTAAAAAAGCCAGCTTATATTATTCAAACACACGAAGCTAAATTTAGTGGAAACCGATTATAGGAGATTCAGTACTAATTTTTATCAATACTAAATCATTATGAATGATAATTTCGCAAAATTAGTCAGCTTTATCCAAGCTGCTTTTATTTAAATAATTTATATTTGGTTGCCAAATTTGGCGATATCTTGAAGTGCCTGCCATTTTAATACAACATGGTGGATGAGGCTAACCAGTGAACTTGGTCGAGACCTTAGTAATTCCTGTGCACATACTCACTCTCATCGGAATCGGTTGATATATACGAGTGCTGTTGCATGTAAAAAATCAGATTTTTCAAAATGTGACCCACATTAGAAATTCAAACTGCTATATCTGAGCCTCTTTTTAAGATGAAGACAAAACAAAAAAGGCTCCGGAATCCTTATATCAAGGTGAAATACTTAATTGAGAAAAAAATCTAATTTTTTGGCACCTCACTTTAAATATAATTTTTTTTTTAATTTAATGGCCGCCATTTTGAAACAAGATGGCTCATGAAGCTGGCCAGCAAGCTTGGTCGACACATTGCTATATACTATCCACATGCACTCTTACATCGAAATAGGTTAATAAATACGCGTGTTATAGCGTGACAAATATCTGAACGTTTCAAATTGTCAGCCATGTTAGAAATTCAAAGTGCTATAATTCAACTTTTTTTTATGATATAGACGAAACAAAAACTGCTACAGAATCATTGTATCAAGGTCAAACACATAACAAGAAAATCTTTTTCATTTTCCAAATTTTGAGACCTCACTTTAAATTTTAAATTATTATTATTATTATTATTTTAAATGGCAGCCCTTTTGAAACGAGATGGCGAATGAAGCTGGCCAACGATCGGTCGAGAAATTGGTATGTACGATGTACACACCAAGTTACATCCAAATCGTTTAAAAAATACGCCTGTTATGGCGTGACAAAAATCAGGTCGTTTCAAAATGTCAGCCACAATAGAAATTCAAAATGCTATAACTCAGCCATTTTTTTAGACACAGGCGAATAATAACTGTTTCGGAATCATTGTATTAAGGTCAAACATATACAAAAAAAATCTTATTCATTTTCCAATTTTTTGGTACCTTATTTTAAATTTAAAATTTTTTTAAATGTCCGCCATTTTGAAACAAAATGGCGGATGAAGCTGGTGAACGAACTCAGTCGAGACATTGGTATGTACTATGTACATATCAAGGTATATCCAAATCGGTTCATAAATACGCCTGTTATCGCGTTACAAAAATCAGGTCGTTTCAAAATGTCAGCCACGCTAAAAATTGAAAGTGCTATAACTCAGCTATTTTTTAAGATATAGACAAAACAAAAACTGCTCCGGAATCTTTGTATCAAGGTCAAACACATAAGAAAAAAATATTTTTCAATTTTCAATTTTTTGGTACCACATTTCAAATTTTAAATTAAAAAAAATTAAATATCCGCCATTTTGAAACAAGATGGCGGATGAAGCTGGCCAACTAACTCAGTCCAGACATTGGTATGTACTATGTATAAACCAAGTTACATCCAAATCGGTTCATAAATACGCCTGTTATCACGTGACAAAAATCTGGTCGTTTCAAAATGTCAGCCGCAACAGAAATTCGAAATGCTATAACTCAGCCATTTTTTTAGACATAGGCAAAACAAAAATGCTCCAGAATCTTCGTATCAAGGTCAAACACATAAGAAAAAAATATTTTTCAATTTTCAATTTTTTGGTACCACATTTCAAATTAAAAATTAAAAAAAAAATTTAATTGGCCGCCATTTTGAAACAAGATGGCGGGTAAAGCTGGCGAACGAACTCAGTCGAGACATTGTTATGTACTATGTACATACCAAGGTATATGCAAATCGGTTCATAAATACGCCTGTCATCGCGTTACAAAAATCAGGTCGTTTCAAAATGTCAGCCACGCTAGAAATTCAAAGTGCTATAACTCAGCCATTTTTTAAGATATAGACAAAACAAAAACTTCTCCGGAATCTTTGTACCAAGGTCAAACACATAAGAAAAAAATATTTTCCAATTTTCAATTTTTTGGTACCATATTTCAAATTTTAAATTTTAAGGAAACATTTTAATGGCCGCCATTTTGAAACAAGTTGCCGGGTAAAGCTGGCCAATGAACTCGGTCGAGATATTGGTACGTACTATGTACACACGACATTTTATCCAAATCGGTTCATAAATACGAGAGTTACAGTATGACAAATATCGTATATATATATATATATATATATATATATATATATATATATACATATATATATATATCAATTTTGAACGGAGGGTGGTTTCAGTGTTTAGGGGTCATGATCGATGAAAATATACCAAAATGTTTCGAAATCGCTTTCCTCCGAACGGCTGCAATAGGTAGCTTTTTGTAGTGAAAGATACCTAAAAGAGTGAAGAGGTAGAATTGAACTCCGATTTTCCGGCTGGCGGGCCAGCACTCTGCATTCACACCACGAAATACAAGTTGTATGAGCAAGCTAATATGTACTTGAAATGTATGCTGAACTTAAACCTCCAATTTCTCAAAATCTAAGGCCATTTGAAGAAATCCCTTCACTTAAATAATTAGGGTTAAAAATTGTACACTATACCCTAAATTCATCAAAATCGATGAGCACCATGCATGGCGGCCACCTTGTTAGTATCAAATTATGTCTTACATGTAAACATAACTTCTTAAGACGAACTCAAATGTAAATTTTTATGTTATATTTGCAGCTTAACCCTTTCAAGGGCGGTGGTCATACGGCGTGACCACTGAATTTTAATTCAAAAACTCACAAACGGTGCCAACAACATTTTGATAATATGTTTAAAAAAAATTGCAACAAACCATAGTACAAATTATTTCTTTGTGTTTGTAAATAGTCTTATTCATCTGTTTTGTTTTATTGTGAAGTGTGATCAGTATTGTGTCCAGCATATATATTATTCTAGTGTATTTAATCTTCAAATAAATGTTTTTTGTTCATCCTAAGAAGAATATATTTCTATTGAAATACATCAAAACATAAAGGTAAAACTTTTAACTTTTTATTGTTTACCTATTGAGGAATTTCGTATTCATACATTCCATATGGAATAACATTCCAACAGTCGATTATGATACTGAAGTTATCTCAATTTTAAATGTAATAATATAAAAGAAGAAATTATAATATAATTAAATTCAAAGAAATATTTATTTTCTGAATGTTGGTATTTTTCACAAGTGAATGATATAAAAGAAAATTCAAAGAATTGTTCTTATTTTGAAATCAAAAGTATTGTGTATTGCTAAGAAAAGAAATTATTTTGAATTTTATTTTGCCAGTTTCTTATTGAAATTTTATTATACAAGTTTAAAATGTAAATTTATGTCTGAAACAAACAATTGAACATTTAAGAACAGTTTTTCTGAAATCAAAAGTAAATTCAAAAATTGTTCTCAAGAATTTTATTTTGTTCTTATTTCATCATTAGCATTATATTTGAGTTTATAATTGTTGTTTTGATGTATTAATAAGATAAAAAGTTTTATTTTCTGTGAAATAAGCAAATATTATTATATCATAATGCCTAGTATTAAAGAATCTCATTATGTTGATAAATTAACTGATGACAACTATTCAGTTTGGAAGTTCAAAATAGAACAATTGTTAATCAAAGAAGGTGTGTATGATGTTGTATTTGAGCCTAAAAAGGAAAATGATGATAATTGGGTAAAAAATGATCGAAATGCTAGGGCATTAATTTGTTTAAATATCTCAGATTCACAAATTGTTCATGTCAGACATGCTAAAAGTACTCAAGAAACATATGATCAATTGAAATCTGTTCATGAAAGAGTAAATTTAACAAATAAACTTTATCTTCTTAGGAAGCTGTATTCCATTAAATATAATGAAAGTATTAAAATGCAGGATCATATTAATTCTGTCTTAGAATTAGCAGAAAACTTAAGAAGTATAAGTGAAGTAATACAAGATGATAATTTAATAGCTATTTTGCTCTGTTCCTTACCAAATTCTTATAGTACCTTTATAACTGCTATTGAAAGTAAATATGAAACAGATTTATCATTAAAATATGTTCAAAATAAATTAATTGATGGGTATCTTATAAGAGTTGAAACTAAACAAATTTCAACAAAATTTGAATCTATTGCTTTAAAGGGTAATAGGGATAAACCAAAGCATTTGAATAAGCAAAAATTTTGTTCTCAATGCAAAAAGAATAATCACAACCGTGAAGATTGTTTGCACTTAAAGTCTAATAATACTAACAAAACAAAACCAAATTTTTCTCAAGATAGATCGCGTCAACAGTTTAAAAAAACAAACAATTTCTCTGCTTCAACTGCTAGTCAAAATCAAGATCTATCAGATTCTCAAAACTATCGTGAATTAATGGAAAAAGCAAATTCTCCGAGTTTTGTTACGAAATCACAACAAAATGGAAATAAAAACAAAAATTTGTCTTTTGTTATTGATTCAGGTGCGTCTGTTCATTTAGCTAATTCCTTGTTCTCAGAATGTTCTCAGAATTAAAAAGTTCGAATAAAGATACAATTACAATTGGTTATGGAACTAAATTAACTGCAAAGGGAAAGGGTAAATGTACTTTTAATATTGAAACACTTAATGGTCAAACAAATAGGGTTACATTAGATCATATACTTTATGTTCCCGAGTTGGATAGTAATTTATTATCTGTCCAGTCTTGTACTGAGAAAGGTTTTGTTGTAACATTTAAATATGATATATGTTTAATTAAAAAGGGCAACATCTTATTTGCAAATGCAAAAGCTGATGAGGGGTTATACAGATTAAAAATAACACCTACAAATGAAAAGGTATGTAGTGCTTCAGAAATATTACCCGTTTGTTCTAATGTTAACTGCATTCTAAAATGGCACCAAAGGCTGGGCCATAGAAATTTGGAATCCATCAAGAAAATTCAAAAGGATGATTTAGCTTTAGGTATTACTGCGAATAATTGTTCTCATAATACTGAATGTTCAAGTTGCATAAAAGCTAAGCTACAGAAAAATCGTTTCCAAAAGAAACACAACACAGAAGTAAAAAACGACTTGATTTGATATACAGCGACGTATGCGGTCCTGCAGAAACAAAAAGTACGGGATCAAAAAGATATTTCGTTACATTTATTGATGATTACTCTCGTTATACACAAGTACATTTTATTTCTTCTAAAGATGAAGTATTTGATAAATTAAAAGTGTATGTTGCATCAACAACAAATAAATTTAGATTGAAGATTAAATCCTTGCGTAGTGACAATGGAACAGAATATTGCAACGAATCTGTCAAATACTACCTTAAAAACTTAGGAATAAATCATGAAACAACGACGCCATATTCACCGTCCCCAAATGGAGTCGCAGAAAGAAAGAATCGCTCGCTTATTGAAATGAGTAAAGCCATGCTTATAAATGCTAAATTGCCAAAAACATTCTGGGCAGAAACCATAGCTACAGCAGCCTACTTACGAAATAGATTACCTAAAAAATCAACTGAAAAGACACTTTCATTAACTGTGGAATGGGCATAAGCCAAATTTGAATCACCTTAAAGTATTTGGATGCAAAGCATATGTGTATGTTCATAAACAGAAGAGACAAAAATGTGACGAAAAAGCCACTGAAGGAGTCTTTGTTGGTTACGATTTAAGAAGCAAATGATACCGAATTTATATAGGTGGTAGAAAAATAGTGATAAGCAAAACAGTGAAGTTTTTTGAAAATATGAACTGTGAAAATGTCTTTAAAGAAAATCCTGAAGAGCGAATCTCAGATTTAATGCATTTCAATTTTTCAGAAGAAAATCTTGAAAATGATAGTGAAGCTATCCGAATAGAAAATACTGCAGAAGAAATAAAAATGGATGAAAAATCAGTAGATAGCCCAACAACTGAAGAAAGTGAAGATAATTTCCAGAGAAGAATATCTAACAGAGAGACTAAAGGAATTCCACCAGAAAGATATTCTTACAAAACTGAAGACAATTGTTCCAAAAATCAAGATCCTGAAACTTTTAAGGATGTTTTACAATTACCAGTAAAAGATCAACAGAAATAGTTTCAAGCTATGAAGGAAGAATTTAACTCTTTAAAGGAAAATGAAGTATTTGAGCTTGTTACTTTACCCAAAGGCAAGCACGCCATTGGCTGTAAATGGGTTTACAAAACAAAACATAAATGAAAATGGAGTAGAAATAAAATGCAAAGCACGATTAATTGCCAAAGGTTTCGCTCAAAAATTAGGCACTGATTAAGATGAAACCTTCTCTCGTGTCGTCAAACATACAACTTTTAGAGCTTTTCTGACCTGGGCAGCTTATCATAAAGCCAGAGTATTTCAAGTAGATGTTAAAACAGCCTTTCTACATGGTAAACTAGATAATGAAGAATTATACATGCATCAACCAGAAGGTTTTCATGATGAAGAAAATAAAGAGAAAGTCTATAAATTAAAAAAGGCTATATATGGTCTTAAACAAGCCGCCAAGTGCTGGAATGAAGAAATAGAGAATACTCTAAAGGCATATGGATTTAAACAAAGTGAAGCTGATCCATGTTTCTCCATAAAAGAAAAATCAAAGAAGACAATTCATCTCATACTGTACGTAGATGATATGCTGATGAGCTCAGAAGATGAAAATGAAGTTAATGAAGTAATAAATTACTTAAAGAAATCTTATCCCATAACATCACTAGGAGAAGCAAAATACTTCTCAGGTATAGAAATTTACAGAAAAGAAGATGGAAGTTATTTACTTTCACAAAGAAATAAAATAAATCAATCAGTTAAGGATTTTCAGCTTGAAGAAGCAAACCAACATATACCCAAATGGAAACTAACTATTATAGTTTAGATAAAGAAGAAAATCTTTATCATCAAATGATAATTATAGACAAGCTATAGGAAATTTTTTATATATATCCTCATGCACAAGACCTGGTATTACCGCTCCTACACACATACTAAGTCGAAGATGCAATAAACCAAGACAAAAGGACTGGAATGCTGTTAAGAGGGTAATAAGATACTTAAAAACAATGAAAGACTTTGATCTCCACATTTCTTCAAAAGAATATCCTAATATAGTTGCATACTCGGATGCAGACTGGGGACAAGATGCTACAGACAGAAAATCCACCTCAGGAAATGTAATCTTCTTAGGCAATAGCTGCATTTCTTGGTTCTCACGAAAACAAACATATGTGACATCGTCAACAGAAGCTGAATATGTGGCACTGTCACAAGGAACTCAAGAGGTGCTATGGATCTTAAAATTATGTAAAGATCTCAATTTACAACAACATTTTCCTATTAGAATTTTTTAGGATAACCAATCTACAATTAAATTGGTTGAAAGTGAAAAATTTAAATCTCGCACTAAGCACATTGATACAAAGTATCATTACATACGAGATTTGAAAACGAAAAATGTATAGATGTCAAATATCTATAAACAAATGAAATGATAGCAGATATAATGACGAAGCCGCTGCCAAAGGCCAAATTTGAACTTTGTAGAAACCTTATCCACCTGGTGTCAGATTCAATCACAAAACGGGAGAGATATTAGAAAATGCTCTTTTGTTTCAAGAACATTCCACCAGATGGCAGCATCAGACAATCCCTTTTTTTATCTACTGTGACAGACACTCAGAACAGTTAGTGTTTTCTCCTTCCCTTATAGCAGTTGGCAGCAAAATGCTGGTGGATTAACAATCCAATAATATTTCAAAGGAATGATAATATGTTAAAAAAACTGCAACAAACCATAGTTCAAAGTATTTCTTTGTGTTTGTTAATAGTCTTATTCATCTGTTTTGTTTTATTGTGAAGTGTGATCAGTATTGTGTCCAGCATATATATTATTCTAGTGTATTTAATCTTCAAATAAATGTTTTTTGTTCATCCTAAGAAGAATATATTTCTATTGAAATACATCAAAACATAAAGGTAAAACTTTTAACTTTTTATTGTTTACCTCTTGAGGAATTACATATTCATGCCTTCCATATGGAATAACATTCCAACAGTATTATCCCCCCCTTCCCCTCTTTAGACTTAAACAATGAGCCTTCAAATCTAATCAGGGAAGCGCCTTATCAGAATTAACCGGTATACAAATTTGAAGAAAATTTGGTAATTCTGCAAAAAAAAAAAAAAAAAAAAAATAAAAAAATCATTTATCTAAGTTAAGGCGGGATTAGCCCCGTTCCCCTCTTTATATTTAACCAATGGGCGGATAATAAAGACGGATTAACCCCTCCCCCCCGTTTCCCCTCTTTATACTTAACCAATGAGCCTCCAAATGTCATCAGGGAAGCGCCTTATCGAAATAAACCGGTATATCAAATTTGAATCAAATCGGATAGTAAAACTATCTAAATTAAGCAAGGTACTAGCCTCTCGTTCCCCCCTTTATATTTAACCAATGGACTTCCAAATCTAATCAGGGTAGCGCCTTATTAGAATAAACCGGCATACCAAATTTGAAGGAAATCGTATAGCAACATCTATTTATCTAAATTAAGTGGGTATTATCCCCCCTTCCCTCTTTAGACTTAAACAATGAGCCTTCAAATCTAATCAGGGAAGCGCCTTATCAGAATTAATCGGTATACAAATTTGAAGAAAATTTGGTAATTCTGCAAAAAAAAAAAAAAAAAAAAAAAAAAAAAAAATCATTTATCTAAGTTAAGGAGGGATTAGCCCCATTCCCCCCCTTATATTTATCCAATGAATCCCCGAAACTAATTAGTGAAGCGCCTTATCAAAATGAATTTAAAAAATGAATCAAATCGGATATTTCTATCAAGAGTTATCGCGTTATATACATAGGTACATACGTACGTTCATACACACATACAGAACCGGCCTGCATATTAGATCTCAGGCTTTGATAGCCTTCGAGCTAAAAAAATCAGGTTGAGTTAGATAAAAAATAAGTACAATATTAGCTTGTATGATTACTTCAATTTTTTTTCACAATAGGTAATAATGCATATTTAATTATTCCTGTAAATCTAAATCATAAACAGTACTTGGAAACTTCTCAGCTATCGATATGTTTACTTTTTGTCTTATAAGCTCTTGATCGATCTGTCATTCTATATCAAGCTGTATATTTTCTTTTTAGGCGAATAAAGAGGGAACTTGTGTAAATGTCAGAAGATCAGATTTTCCGAAGTTTTATATTACATATGAATAAAGTGTAGTGTTCTTTTATAAATATCAAGCTATGTTAAGTAAGTGTACAGTTCATCTCCAAAATTTAATTTGTGAGTCATTAAGTATCAGTAAAAACTTAAAAGATGTATATTTATTTGTTACATTATGTACGTTTTTTAGAAAAGAACATTAAAATTAATATAATAAAATGCACATCAAAATAAAATAAAATATCAAAATATTTGTTACGTATATTTTTTCACATTATAAAGAAAGACAGCTCTTACAATAGAAATGAAACATTGGAATAATTGTACTTTCAAGAAAGCTTTATATAACGAGCGGTGATATTTTATTTATACCACCTGATTGTAATCCCAAGTACCGTACCACCAGTAAATGCGATTATTGTAATTTGTAAATCTAATGTAATAAAGGTTTTCATTTATATATTTTTTGCCCTTTTTTTCCACTTATGAAGAAAATCTTATACTTATTTTGTAAATTTTACTGTCATTCAATCATTTCAACAATTTAGGAACTGAAGTACGTCCCAGAAAGAGTTAAAAGAAATCGTATATTACATCAGCGTTATATATATATATATATATATATTATACATACATATATTATATATTCGTGTAAGAGCATTATTTTTCAAGCATGCACAAGAATATAAGAATTTTCTTCAGGAAATACAGTTGTTTTCCTAAACACCACAAAAATAACATTGGAAATCATTTCACAAATCACATACGCAAGATAGCAAGTGTTGAGTTTTCACTGAATTTGCAGAACTTTGGTGATAGACGCTTTTTGTTCTTCCACAAATATTTCATGCATATAATTTATGCACAGCAAATTGTTAAAGAAATAGAAGTATTTCTTGCCTCGTAAGATAAATTTAGCCTTTTCATTTCAACTTTTGTAGCATGTTTCCTGAATTTTATCTATAGCTCCTGTTTTTTTAGTTTTAAATTCTACATATAACGCTGAAAAAAAACAGTGGGAGTTGAATTATTTGTTGAATTACGGCAGGAAAATATATATTTGAGAGTATATATTTAAACATTTCTACTGTATTTCTTCGGAGAATTGTATCTAAAAATCGTTTACTTGTGCAGAGTTAGTTAAACTAAAAAGATTCACAAAGTGTCATTAAATAATCTCATACTATATACAGCCAAATTCATTTTATCATTTTAATTTGATTGCAGATCAAGTGTCTTATTTCTGAAATTCAGTTTTAAATTTCCTGCACATAATATTCATATCCATAGTTCCCCGACCCAAAAAATACATGATGTAGCTATATTTTGATACTTTATTTTTAAAGTTTTAAAAGTATCCTTAGATAAAATTGTCCTGTCATTTTCATATCAAACGGATGTTGGATGTGCCAATCACAAAAGTTTCTTCTATCTCATACATCTTAATATTTCAAAAACTAGTTACACATGTTAATACTTCAATATTATTAGTTCATTACTATACCAAATTTGATTTTCATCTTAAATTCCTGCTACAGTCAATTAAATGAACTAAAAACGAGTTAATCAATATCATGATATTTGTTAAGATTAATAGTTTCTGCTTATTCAGTTGCAATCAGATGTATGCAAAAGCCAGCTTAGCAAAAAGTGAGTTTCCGCTCTGCACGCGCCGCCGATGGACAACAGAACTACGAAAAATCAAGAAAAGTATACAAAAATCTCAATCACAGAGCCCCTTTACCGCGCGATATTTCCAAATTCAAAGAGGACCTGTTGGCCAAAGCCAAAATCATGCACAAATAATTTGGTTCAATTGTATGCATAATTTTATACATTTTGCGATTGTACAATAAAGAAAATGGTACAGATATCGTAATTATAACGCCCCCTTTCAGCGGAATTGTTCCAAATTCAGGAAGGACCTTCATGCCATGACCAAAAAGAAACACAAAAAATTTGGCTCAATTCTATGCATAACTTCATACACTTTTCGATGGTACAATATCCAAAATGGCACAAAAATCCCTTTTAAAGCGCCTCCTACCGGCGAATTCTTTCCAAATTAAGGAAGGACCTACTTGCCATAGCCAAGAACTTAAAATAAAAATTTGGTTCATTTCTATGCATAACTTCATACACTTTTCGATGGTACAATATGCACAATCGCTATTACAGCGCCCCCTAGCAGCGAATTTTTTCCAAATTCAGGGAGGTCCTGCCTGCCATATCCAAAAACTTAAAATAAAAATTTGGTTCAATTCTATGCAGAACTTCATATACTTTTGGATGGTACAATATTCAAAATCGCAAAAAAATCGCTATTACAGCGCCCCCTACTGGCGAATTTTTTCCAAATTCAGGGAGGACCTATCTGATATATTCAAAAACTTAAAATAAAAATTTGGTTCAATTCTATGCTTAACTTCATATACTTTTGGATGGTACAATATTCAAAATCGCACAAAAATAGCTATTACAGCGCCCCCTACCGGCCATTTTTTTTCCAAATTCAGGGAGGATCTGCTTGCCATAGCCAAAAACTTAATATAAAAATTTTGTTTAATTCTATATATAACTTCACACACTTTTTGATGGTACAATGGCGACAGACAGACGGACACACGCACAGACAGACATTTTCTATAAACATGTTTTTTGGGATCTCTGACCCCTGAAACATGTAAATCCGTCGAAAACCGGAAGTCGAAAAAAATTTCAATTACAATACTTTCTTCTATTGAAGATAGAAGAAAGTAAAAATATTATAAATATTGAAATTTTGTTTAAATCTATGTAATCACGAGCCAAAGGAAATAGCTTTATCTTCACAAAAAAAAAAAAAAAAAAAAAAAAAATGGGAAGTAGAATTTCTTATTATAGAAGTAAAATGTAGAAGGAAAATGGACATTTTAACCCTCTAAGTTAATCATGGCTTTACCATTTAAGCTTTATTACAGTGCGTCTCATAAATATAAAGACACTGATATTTTCGAAATAATATTTTAATAATTCAATATTCAAAATTATATTTATGCATGTAACGAAAAGTATGTGCCATGAAAACATTTTACAGTAAATTAAATTAGAATTAAATAATTTCAACTCGAAAATTGATAAATGCAAATAAATTTGCTGTATCATAAATATAAAGACATTTTACATACTTTTGAATTACCGTCCAATAAATAATCCATTCTTATTAATGACAGAAAATATTCTAGCTGGCATGGTTTTTATTAAGTTGTATAACTATTTTGGCTTTATATCAAACCAGCTTCGTTCGATTTCTTTTTTCAACTCAAGGACGTTTGGAAATCGTCTTCCAGATGCATATACACTGCGAACGAGAGTGCCATAAAGATTCTTAGCTGGATTTAAATCATGGTTATGTGCGGGCCACACCGTGACATGAACATTTCTATCGACAAACCATTTTTTTGTGAGTCTTGATGTGTGAATCGATGCATTATCCTGATGGTACAAATAATTCCGACCCTCAAGAATTTCAGCAATTGGAAACAACTGACTATAAAGCAGTTCGATATACTCTTTAGATGTATGTTTACCTTCCAGAAAAGCAATATCCGCAGTTCCATTAAAAGAGAAGGCACCCCCATACCATAACAGAACCTCCCCCTTTCTGCCTACTGAAGAAGGTTCGAGATTAACGTCTTAAATCGTGCGAGTAGGAATTCCAACCATCTGGGCCATCCAAGTTAAATCTCTTTTCATCTGAAATAATGTCTTGCACCCATTCGTCCTTCCAGTGCATATGATCTTTAACCCCGATTAACCTCCGTTCTTTGTGTTCTTTTTTCTGTAAAGAAAATCTGCACGCATGTCGGCATACAATATTTTTTCTTTCTTTTATACGACGATGTACTATGTCCTTTGGGACCCTACCATAAACTCGTTGAGAAACTTATCGGAGTGACATTTTTTGCGACGAAACAAGTCGCATGATCTTGCGATAGAGTCTTTCACTAGTTCTTCTCGGCCTGCCAGATCGTTTTCTGGAATATAAATTGTAAGTTTTTGATAAAATTTTATAAAGTGCAGCTCTGATTCTCCCAATTTTTTTACATATTTAACAAACTGTTAAGCCATTAGCTTTAAATTCGCGTATTTTACAAATTCCATCTTTAGAAATTTCAATGTTCCACGACATCTTTGCAATTGAAACAAGTCAAACAACTTTGCTCGTTTGGGTAAGTTAAAGTGTATTTCTGCGCGTGCGCATTAATTCTGTACGCACGCAATCGAAAAAAATTTGCATATGAAGCAATTTCAAGTTTGTCTTTAGATTTATGGGACAGCGTATTTTTTTATTTTTTTACTTTCTTCTATCTTCAATAGAAGAAAGTATTGTAATCGAAATTTTTTTCGACTTCCGGTTTTCGACGGATTTGCATGTTTTAGGGGTCAGAGATTCCAAAAAACATGTTTATAGAAAATGTCTGTCTGTCCGTGTGTCCGTCTGTCCGTCCGTCCGTCTGTCCGTCTGTCCGTCTGTCCGTCTGTCTGTCGCCATTGTACCATCAAAAAGTGTATGAAGTTATGTATAGAATTAAACCAAAATTTTATTATAAGTTTTTGGCTATGGCAAGCAGGTCCTCTCTGAATTTGGAAAACATTCGCCGGTAGGGGGCGCTGTAAATGCGTTTTTTGAGCGATTTTGAATATTGTACCATCGAAAAGTGTATGAAGTTATGCATAGAATTGAACCAAATTTTTATTTTAAGTTTTTGGTTATGGCAAGCAGGTCCTCACTGAATTTGGAAAACATTCGCCGGTAGGGGGCGCTGTAATAGCGATTTCTGTGCGATTTTGAATATTGTACCGTCCAAAAGTGTATGAAGTTATGCATAGAATTAAACCAAATTTTTATTTTAAGTTTTTGGCTATGGCAAACAGGTCCTCCCTGAATTTGGAAAAAATTCGCCTATAGGGGGCGCTGTAATAGCGATTTTTGTGCGATTTTGAATATTGCACCGTCCAAAAGTGTATGAAGTTATGCATAGAATTAAACCAAATTTTTATTTTAAGTTTTTGCTATGGCAAGCAGGTCCTCCCTGAATTTGGAAAAAATTCGCCTGTAGGGGCGCTGTAATAGCGATTTTTGTGCGATGTTGAATATTGTACCGTCCAAAAGTGTATGAAGTTATGCATAGAATTAAACCAAATTTTTATTTTAAGTTTTTGGATATGGCAAGCAGGTCCTCCATGAATTTGTAAAAAATTCGCCGTTAGGGAGCGCTGTAATAGCGATTTTTGTGCGATTTTGAATATTGCACCATCGAAAAGTGTATGAAGTTATGCATAGAATTGAACCAAAAAAATTTTTTAAGTTCTTGGCTATGGCAAGGAGGTCCTCCCTTAATTTGTAAAAAAATCGCTCGTAGAGGGCGCTGTAATAGCGATTTTTGTACAGTTTTTGTGCCATTTTGAATATTGTACCGTCGAAAAGTGTATGAAGTTATGCATAGAATTGAACCAAATTTTATGTGTTTATTTTTGGTCATGTCACGAAGGTTCTTCCTGAATTTGGAAAAATTCTGCCGGTAGGGGGCACTATAATTGCGATGTCTGTACAATTTTCATTATTGTACCATCGAAAAGTGTATGAAGTTATCCATATAATTGAACCAAATTTTTTGTGCATGTTTCTGGCTATGGCAAACAAGTCCTCCATGAACTTGAAAAAATTCCGAAAGAAGGGGGCGCTATAATTCCGATCTCTGTGCCATTTTCATTATTGTACCATCGAACAGCGTATAAAATTATGCATACAATTGAACCAAAATGTTTGTGCTTGTTTTTGACTTTGGCCAACAGGCCCTCCTTGAATTTGGAAATATTGCGCGGTAAAGGGGCTCCGTGTTAGCGATTTTTGTATACTTTTATGATTTTTCGTAGTTCTATTGTGCATCGGCGTCTCATGCAGCGGCGGGAACCCGCTTCCTGCTTAAGCCGGCTATTCGCAAACAGCTGATAACAACAGAATAAGGAAAAATTAATAATTTTAACAAATATCGTGATATAGATTAACTCGTTTTTAGTCCGTTTAATTGACTTGAGCAGAAATTTAAGATGAAAATCAAAGTTGGTATCGTATTGAACTAATAATATTGAAGTATTAACATGTGTAACTAGGTTTTGAAATATTAAGATGTATAAGATAGAAGAAAGTTTTGGGATTGGCACATCCAACTAGTTTATTATTCGAGACGAAATTATTTTATTTAAATTAAAACCCCTATAAGAGATTCATTTCAGTGTTCTTAATATGAGGTATAAAATTTAATTTCTTTTAACTGAATTAATAAAATGTAATTTCAAAAACCTCTGTATCTTTATATTTATGAGACGGACTGTACGTATCAAAATTTTTATAAATCTCAAATTATAGTGCTAAATTCATCAAGATGGATTAAACGATGATAAACATAAAAGAAAAAAATTATAAGAAGCATTAAATAATATTTATAGTATAAGAACATTACCATTCAACCATCTACAAAATTATAACAATTTCCTTCTCAAATCATACTAATATAATTTAGCAAGAATTAAAAAAATCACGTACAATACGTATTTGATATTGTATTTCCATTGAATCGACAGAAGCAAAACCACAAAGAAATGATTTATTTTTATTCTTTATCCACAAATAGTTCAAGTAGAAAACCTGTGTACGATAAATCCATGGAGAATGGGAATTTCGTACCTCGAAATAAAATTTAAGCTTTCATTTTAACTTTTACCGTCATTGTATTCTGATCAAATGTTTAATTCCTGATATTTATAAAATTCCCAAAATACACATTGAAAAATGTTAACAACTGTGGAGAGTGAGATGGTTTATTGGTGAGATGCTTAATTTCTGTTATTCTCAAATCACATGCAAAAGGTAGTGAATTTTGAATTTTCTTGCGATATTTAACAGCAAAATCAATATATTGTTATTCTTGAAATAATTCATGTATTAAAAATTTAGAGAGTTATAAGAAATAACAAAGATAAAATTAAATATACATATATTAAATTCTAAGGCTGAAATTTTATTATCTCTAAAAGAGTTATAAAACTCAGACATCACTGATAAAGGTTTTTAAACTTTGTAATAATGATCTCTTAGAAAAATTCGATTCTTGCATTACATGCTGAAGGAATGAGGCATCGAAAATTCGTCCGAGGAAGTAAGTTCCTGAAATTGAATCGAAATCCATGCAACGAATTTAATAGTTAGGTCATAAATGGTGCAGACTAAGCCGAGGTAAAAACCAAATAGTGAACATTTCCAGAAAAAGCAAATGACGATTCCACTTGAAAACAACTTTATGAAATGAAACTGCAGCAGAAGCTCGCTTAGGTCAGCAACAATACAGTACTTAAAAAATGGATATTCACCAGTAATGCTGGCCACTCATGTTCACTACCAAAAAGATTTGACAAAAAATTCACAATCGAACGGCACAATATTTAACACAACAAAAAAATTCTGTCGAAAAATATCTTTATTCCTGAAGCATTATCTAAACTTGGCAAAACTCCCAGCCAGTTTGGTGTGGCATTTCTTCAAATGGCAAAACACTGCACACTTCTTGCTTTTGTTGATGAAAGCTTCAAAATTAATCATAAAACATATAGTTAAAGCATTTGGAAAAGTGTTTCGGTTCTGGGTTCTCAAGAGTAGATGGAAAATGAAAGTTAGACCATCTAGGAAGATTCCACTGTAGCATATTGGACAAAAAGAGCACATGAATGATGCAAGTCGTATCTGAAAGACTTCTTAAAGTCCCAGTAATTATCCATCTACCCTGTAGATCAGAAGTAGACAGGTCATTCTACATTATCATTTTACAAAATAGTATTTGTTGTAGTAGTAAGAAGATTCTGAAAACACTTTTTTTTACACGAATGGGGAAATTATTAGGGAATGAATTGCTCAAAACTATTCCTAAGGTTTCTCAGCTACTTAAAAGATTAAAGCGACCAGGTCAGAAACTAGAATTTCCTCTGTAAGCCATAGATCCATACTTTCTTCATTAGCATTCGATTATGGATTTCTGCGGATGTTAATATAATTATAATCTAAAACGTTTTCCAAATTTTCTTATTGTCATCCTACAAATAGATTGATTCTGAGTTGATGGACAAATTTTAAGGAGAGGTAGAACGCATCTAAAAAAACTCAAAATAATATATAATGCATATTAAGCACTGGAGGGCTAAAGAGATTTTTCTGATTGTGAAAAGAATGTTATTAACTACACAATTTGGGCTTTCTGGGGATTCCTATCCGCAATATCATACATAAATTGTATGCCCGCCTTCTTCTTATTAAGGGTACCTATCACTCTTTTTGAAATCCAAGGTATAAATGATAATTGTGCGAAAATCCAATGCTGAAAGCATATAATAACACCTCCATCTAGTCAGTCACCGCTTGCGATACGCTCATACATTGTATGACGAACACTTCTTCATTGAATGTATTATATCACCAGTAAAAGTTCTGCCTATGAGTTGTGATTCATCCTCAATGTCTACCAAAGAAATTTGGTTCAATTTAAAATCCCTCTACTCCCTCTCGGTTGAGGGCAGTTTTTTGTCAAAAAATAATTATATTGCAGTTTCTTGATTTATTCTGCGAATTTTTATCCCTATCATTTTCTAGATATTAACAATATACTTCATAAATAAAACCAGCACTCAGTTACGAGATATTGTGTAGTATGTGGGGTTATTGCTACAATTAAGCCCTTCGCTGCTTGAGTAACGACCATACATTGTGTAGCGTTATGAACTTGTCAGGTAATGCTGTAAGGAGTGTTGCCAGGTGTCCAGCGTAAATCAGGTCCCGAAATGTTATGGACACCAGTAACTTATTACAGTTTATTTCGCCATCTTTAATCGCAGATAATTATGTCAAATCAGGCGTAGAAAATTACTTTAAAGTACTGGTGTCAAGGGCATTTGGAGCCCAATTTACGCAGGACATCTGACAATACTAGCTGTACATCTCCTTATACTTTTGCCCATGAGTGCGGAAACAAACTGTATGCACTGTAAAAAAAAAATTGTTTTAGATTGAACAATTTGTTTTGTTTTGTTTTTCCAGCTGCAACGATTAGATAATTTAAAAAATAACATTATTTTCTGTTTCATATAAAATATAAAGTGGTTTAATATTGAATCATAAATTTATATTAAGTTGAGCCGTTATCATACAAAATGTTGAACCAAGAATTGATAAAATGTTTAAAAAAATGGATAAAACACTCAATCATGTTCTTTACAAATAAGTTTAATCAGACCAGTTTCTCTCTTTATACATAATCCACTGGAACAACTTTGGCCCAGTAAGAGTAACTTTGGCCGAAGAAGAAAAAAAAAATAAATCTGCTATATTTCCTACATCACTTCAATTATCGACAAAATTTTGGTCTCAAAATAAAGGTGGTAACAATAGCTTGGGGATGACAGCTCCTTGTCAGTAATTAGTTAAGGTTCCACCGTGGCAGTACAATTCAAACAAAAGCGTTTGAAGATGGTGAAAATTTTGCTCTTACAACTTTTGTTTGCCAAGCTGTAAATTAATTCATTTGGACCTTGGTAAGTACATTTTTTTAATAATCTCATTAGTGTAGATGAATGTCTAATCTAGGATCATGCGTTGTCTTTCCTGAGATAAGGAGATGTGTTTTCTGTTGGGGTAACTTTGATCCAACATTTTGGGTAACACTGGTCAAACCAATTATCATTAAAATTTTTGTATATACTTCCTGTCAATACATAAAAAATATTGTAATTGAAGGGAAGCTTTTCCTTATTTTGTTAAATTTACACATTGATGTTTTCGAAGAATGTTTTTATTTATTTTTGGTAAATTTTTGAAAATAAACATTCGTTCTTATACAAACAATAATTTTGTCCAGTGACTAATTATTGTAACTAATCCTATGTATTGGTTCCAACTGAATCAAACAAGAAAGCTATTGAGAAAGATGATTTTATAGTTGGATTTTTTGTACTTATGCTATTTAATGGCAATCTCTATCCCGGAAGGAATACTGTGAAATCGAAGAAAGATTGTGTTGTTGACTTCATGAAAAATAAGTTAAAGTGTTGGCGTTGGCTATAGCATCCGTACTCGATGGTGTATGAGTGGAACGATATTGTGGCAAAAGCTAGTCCATCTAATGATCTGTCTCAGCGAAACCAGTATTCAGTGCCAGATCCGGACAATCCACATTAGCAATATTTATTAGTTTGTAATAATTTTTTATTAAAACATATGTTAATATGCTGTCTTTTTACATATTTACGCTTCTTACCCTCTCTCCACCGTCTTTTGCAATAGAGTAACTCGGGTCCCTATCATAATGTAGGTCCTATCATATTCGTTTTAACACATGGACCCCAATTCAAGATAACATCGGCCCAAAACTTTCAAAAATACTTTTTGAGAAAAATTTCAATGTCGACAAACGGGTGATAATGTTGTGGTTCCGTATATTCTAAGCAAACGAAAAATGAATATGATATTCATTTTTTAAATAAAATAAGAGAATGGAGATGCTGAACATACCATGAAACAGAGAAATTTGAGACAAAGTTACCCCATTTGACGGTGCATTATTATGTGCTATAAATACCCAAACATAACCTGGGATTCGGAACTAACGCACCTTAGTAAACTACGCTATAACATCTAAATATGCAGGTAGATAACATTACACTCTAAAGAAGGATATTGAGAATGGATAGAATTGCTTTTTTTTTTAGTTTGCTAGGGAATAGGTTCAAATTTTTGTTGAAATCAGAGCATGAGCTATATTAGAGATTATTTGAAAATGAAGAATGACATTGCTTTAATCTACACTGGTGTCCAAAATTAAGGACCAATCACAAGATGCTAATTTCCAAGTACGCGAATACTCAAAAGGAAATAATACAATTCGAATAATTACTATCT
The DNA here is from genome assembly GCA_963932465.1 of Maratus speciosus. Classification (NCBI taxonomy): domain Eukaryota; kingdom Metazoa; phylum Arthropoda; class Arachnida; order Araneae; family Salticidae; genus Maratus; species Maratus speciosus. The sequence continues at coordinate 135,098,221 of OZ010799.1, forward strand.
CTACAGCACAGCTTGTCCATTTAACATCTCATTCATGTCATACATGGTCACAAGTGTCACAGTCACTATGGTGAAGCAAAAAAATAGGAAATTCCATACATCTCATTATGAGTCCCAAATGATCACTATATGTGACGTCACTGTGACTGTTGCTTTGTGACAGTCACAATGTGACTTTACAATGTAGTTAAATTGTGACTATCATGTGACTGTCATCTGCAGACTCAATTTCAAAGCCATCGTGAATGCTGCATTGTGATAAGTTACCAAATAATGTCACATTAATGCCACATGATGACTTTCTGGTGACAGAGAGACTACTGTGAAGTCACCATTGTGCTCTTTTGTGAAAAGTCACCATGTGACTGTAATGTCATATTATTTGGCGACTTATCATAAGGCAACGTTTATGATGACTTTGAAATTGTGTCTAAAAATTACAGTCACATTAGAGTCACAATGTAACTGCATTGTAAAGTCACCTGGTGACTCGTCCCGAAGCAGCAGTCACATTGACGTCTCAGTGGAGTCACATATAGTGATCATTTGAGGCTCATAATGAGACGTGTGGAATTTCCTATTTTTTGTTTCACCGTAGTGACTATGACACTTGTGACCATGTGTGACATGAATGAGATGCTATATGGAGTAGCTGTGTTGCAGGGATAGTAATTATTTGAATTTTATTATTTCCTTTTGAGTATTCGCTTACTTAAAAATTAGCATTTTGTGACTGGTCCTTAATTTTGGACACCAGTGCATTTACTGTACTACATTTAATGGTATAACTTTGAACAAAAAATTTTAACAGTGTATATGACAAATCCAGACACATGTGGAACTTATTAACTTATAAAATAAATTTAGCTTTTTAACATAACCTTTTGTTATAAAATAAATGTTTTCTTCAAGAAGGTTGGATTTAAAATCCTTGATAATGCATTGAAAGAAAGGTTTGTTCAAGGAAACCATTTAAAAGAAAATAAATATTTTTTTTGTATATGAGCATTACCTTTCAATCATCTATATCAATATAGGAATTTGTTCAGGAAATACAATATTTCTCGCAAATATTTCAAGACTAATATTGCAATGGCTTTCTTAAGCTATGAACGAAATATACCAAGTGTTGTATTTTCATTGAATTTATAGAATCACAATCGTAGAAAAATATACTTTTTTATTCTTAATGCACAAATATTTCATGTATAGAATCTATGTTTTAGAATCTCGAGAGAGATGGAATTTCTTGACTCGTAAGTTAAATTGAGCCTTTTCAAATAATCTTTTATTACAGATGAAATGTGTTTTTATTGTATTTCAGTCTTAAAATCTCTATGGCACATAGAAAAAACCTTGTATAGGAAATTAGTTGATTTATGTGTGGAAAACGGATTACTAATAAAACATTTATATTTAAAAAAAAATGGAAAATAGTTTTCTTTATCTTTTGCTAATTTAAAATGTTTTTACAATCTATCAAAATCAATTTAACGATCACGTTAAAATAACTAACAGCCCTTATTATATAATAGAGGCCATCTTTTTTTTTCAGAATTCACAATTCAGCTAAAGGTTACATAAAATTTACGTACGTTATAACATTATATAAAACTAGCATATTGAAATTATAAAAAAGACAAATTTTAAGGGTTTTGTTTAGATTGCATTCTTATTTCTAATTGGTTAAACTTATTTCTTTACATTTGTTCGTCAAAGTAAATATTTTCTATTATTACATCAAAAAATTATAATTAATATGTTATTGTAAAAGAAAAATGTTGTAGTTTGCAACATTGTCTTTTCGCAATTAGTTGCAGCACTCTTGTGATAAAGCTGTTTTTGAAATTTTGAAAAGAAAATGAAATTGCGACTAAGTAGGAGAAGGCTTTTCGTGTGCTATCCTTTTCATGAAGTCTGCCAGTAATCACTTTTCAGCGTAAATGTAGGAGAAAGTTTTCATTTTTCAACAAGATGGTACACCGCCCCATTGATATTTGGAGGTTCGTAAATTTATAAACAGATAATTATATTATAAAATGCTAACTTTAGCTGTCTGATGTTTTGAGATACACTTTGAAAAGTATACCTCAATTTACGTACTAAATAAAGTAAATATTTAATTTCCAAAGAATCTACAATGCCAGAGTAGTAGTGAAATACACTTGTTTTAATTTTTCGCAATTATTTTATGTTTAGAATCTGTATATAAATAACTAGAAAAATTAAATTTCGAGCCTCGTAAGTTATACTTAGGTTTGTCATTTAAACATTTATTGCAGATCAAAACTTTTCTTCGGCAGTTCAGTTTTAATTATGTATAACTCATTAAATAAAATCAATTTCGAAAATCCCATATGACAGTGAATGTTATTTTTTTCACTGTATCTACAGATCCAGAATCATTGGGATTTTATTTTTTGTTTTACTCCGTAAATATTCATGTATAGAATCGACTTACGAAAAATCCCACGAGAAAAGAAATATTTTTCCTTTTAAGTTCAACTTTTTCAAATAAACTTTTATTGCTGATAAAATGTACACCAGGATTTTAGTTCTAAATACACTATGACATATTCAGAAATGAATTTTAATAGAAGTTTAAGAGGAATAATTTGTTGGATTACGAGATGATATGGGCACTTGTTTATGCACACTTACATTTGTACGCTATTTATAAAAAAAATAGTTTGCATTCTGTTTTTACGAGGAATAATTTTAATCTAAATCACAGCTGCAAACTTTTACACTTTCTTACTATTACTATTGTCTTATTTTAACACAATCAAACTGATTGGTAAAGTTATCATACGAATTTTAATATTTCCAACTGAGCGAAAAAATGCCCAGACTGGGAATCGAATCCAGATCCTTGGCTTACAAGGCCAATGCTTTTCCGTTTAAGCTAACCGAGCCGACAACCAGCCAGCATATTTCGCTCAGATAACCTTATTGGTAGTAACAACTGGTCTGTCATGTAGACAGCTCAACAGAATAAACCGCAGGTAAAGGAACTCCATATAAACGATGGATACGTAGATGAACTATTATTTTAACACAATCAAACTGATTGGTAAAGTTATCATGCGAATTTTAATATTTCCAACTGAGCGAAAAAATGCCCAGACTGGGACTCGAACCCAGATCCTTGGCTTACAAGGCCAATGCTTTTCCGTTTAAGCTAACTGAGCCGACAACCAGCCAGCATATTTCGCTTAGATAACCTTATTGGTAGTAACAACTGGTCAGTCATGTAGACAGCTCAACAGAATAAACCGCAGGTAAAGGAACTCCATATAAACGATGGATACGTAGATGAACTATTATTTTAACACAATCAAACTGATTGGTAAAGTTATCATACGAATTTTAATATTTCCAACTGAGCGAAAAAATGCCCAGACTGGGAATCGAACCCAGATCCTTGGCTTACAAGGCCAATGCTTTTCCGTTTAAGCTAACTGAGCCGACAACCAGTATCATAACCAGTATCATAATAGTTCATCTACGTATCCATCGTTTATATGGAGTTCCTTTACCTGCGGTTCATTCTGTTGAGCTGTCTACATGACAGACCAGTTGTTACTACCAATAAGGTTATCTGAGTGAAATATGCTGGCTGGTTGTCGGCTCAGTTAGCTTAAACGGAAAAGCATTGGCCTTGTAAGCCAAGGATCTGGGTTCGATTCCCAGTCTGGGCATTTTTTCGCTCAGTTGGAAATATTAAAATTCGTACTATTGTCTTAGTTAACTATTATTCTTATCTCTACTTATTTTACTATTGTCTTAGTTAATCTAAAATTTCGACGAATAAATAATATCTTTTTTCCGTTCAAAAATAGTGAAAGAAACAAAACGTAAAAGTTGAGAGCTATATCTAAATCCACTGTTTTCTATTACAATAAATTAAACTTCAAATTATTAACTATTCTTTATAAATGAATATTAATTGGTAACGATATTTTTCAATGTTTTCGCAAGGAATATTTAAAAGTATTTAAATTTTATATTGCATACTACATGTAAAAATCATTCCATTAAACTTTTTTCTTTGTATTTAACAAGCATCTAAGTGGAGTAGACAAACAAATAAAAAAATTATAAGAATATATGTTTTAGATTTTTTCAAAGATATTTTAAATCTTCATAAATATTATTTATCGATATTTGTGTAGAAAGATACTGTATATCAGCTAAATATATTACATGTAAAATATTAATACATTAAAATTATTATAAGTGCATTTTTTTTTCGTTTCTTTTTTATGCATTCGAGTACTTTAAATGAACAAAAAATGTTTAGTTATGTTTATTGATATTGTAAATGTTAATCAGTAATTCTTTAAAAGTACATTTGTGGGGGAAAAGGACGTAGCAGCTATTTAAATTTATCAATATGTTACATAACACCTAAACTTATTTTTCATTATGTGAAATTCTTTAATCACTTTTGAAGTGAAAGTTTGTAGTAATCATAGAGTCAGGACATTTAAATAAATACGGTATCTTATTAAAAATCACTTTACAAAATGTAAATATCTGTTCAAGTGCAAGTATTACTAGCGTACAGAGGGCTCCGTACAATAAATATATTAATTAGTAACTGCATTATTACAAAAAATCGTTGCTAAAAGAATAGTAATACTTGTATAAACTCTGTTTTGAACAATTTGACGTTTATTGCTTTTGTACAACAACTGGCCATAGAATTACACAAATATATCATTAAAATTTATTATGTAGGCTTTGAAAGCCAATGGCCCACAGAGTAAGCCGCCCGTGTGTTTATGTATATCCAAACCGTCCTTAATATCTGGGATAATTCTCAAGATATTTTTTTTTTCGAAAACATTATGAACAATCCTTTTATACTTCCGCGACGATAGGTACCTCGAGCACCCTCAATTCCTGTGCACGCAAAGTTAAATTTGTGTGTAGCGGAAAAAAGTGATTTTCTCAAAAAGTACATTGGTGTCTAAAATTAAGGACCAGTCACAAAATGCTAATTTTTAAGTAAGCGAACACTCAAAATGAAATAATATAATTCAAATAATTACTATCCCTACTGCACTGCTAGTTCATATAGCATCTCATTTATGTCACACATGGTCACAAGTGTCACAGCCACTACGGTGAAACAAACAATAGGAAATTCCGCACGTCTCATTATGAGTCTCAAATGATCAATATATGTGACTCCACTGAGATGTCAATGTGACTGCTGCTTTGTGATGAGTCACCAGGTGACTTTACAATGTAGTTACATTGTGACTCTCATGTGACTGTAAGTTTTAGACTCAATTTCAATGTCATAATGAACGTTGCATTATGGCATTATGATAAGTTACCAAATAATATCACATTATAGTCACATGGTGACTTTTCACAAAAAAGCACATTGGTGACTCTACAGTAGTCTCTCTGTCACCTGAAAGTCATCATGTGACTTTAATGTGACATTATTTGGTAACTTATCACAATGAAGCGTTCTCGATGACTTTGAAATTGAGTCTACACATGACAGTCACACGAGAGTCACAATGTAACTACATTCTAAATTCACATTGTGACTCGTCATAAAGCAGCAGTCACAGTGACGTCTCAGTGGAGTCACATTTGTGATCATTTGAGACTCATAATGAGATGTATGGAAATTCTTATTTGTTTTTGCTTCACCGTAGTGACTGTGACACTTGTGACCATGTGTGACATGAATGAGATGTTATATGGACTAGCTGTACGGTAGAGATAGTAATTATTCAAAATATATTACTTCCTTTTGAGTATTCGCGTACTTGAAAATTAGCATTTTGTGATTGGTCCTTAATTTTAGACACCAGTGTATATGACCAAGGGTAATCGCTATAGTTTTACTTCAATGTTGAAATAAACTTTTATTACCCGCAGTTTTTTCATAATTTTAATTTCGGTAGGTTCTGAAATGGGGATGGGGATGGGGATATTTTTGAATTTCCCGACGATATCTCTGGAAATATAATATCTAAAATGAAAATAAATGTATTTTTAAGGGCGGCGTTACGAGAGTTTTCACACAATACGATAAAGAAAAAAAATAGGTTTATTTTAAAATAACTTAAGAAAGCCCCATATTATTTGTTCTAAATATATTACAATGTTATATCTAATATCTAAATATTTAATATCTAAATATTTAATATCTAAATATCTAATATCTAAATATCTAATATCTAAATATCTAATATCTAAATATATTAATATTATAAATATAATACAATAGCCTTCATTACTTCTGCAAATTTGAACATCCCACTTTTCATAACCTACGAGAAAAGCTGCTGTGACAGACGTACAGACAGACACACGAGTGATCTTTGTTTTTACTTTTTGAGTACGGAATTCCTTTAATATCGAAATGAGTTTCTCAATTTACGCTAAAACAATTGTAAAAACTGATCTCTTATTTCTCTCTCTCTCTCTCTCTTTCTCTCTCTCTCTCTCTCTATATATATATATATATATTACATGATCTGGAATACCATAAAGAAATAATTATTTTGTAAGCGTTTCGCATTCAGATACAGTCATATGATTTGAATCCTGCGTGAAATGGGATTTCAGGCTTATGAAGACAAATTTATATTTTGGTTCCAGTGAAATATTTTCCTGTTGAATTTTAATTTTCAACTTTTGATGAATACCTTAATATGACTTGATTTGATTTGATAATAAGGTATATTCTATGAATAAATACTAGCTTCATTATATTTCTCCATTTACAACACCGCACAGTAAAATAAATTTTATGAAAATTCTGATTAAAAACATGTGTACCATTATCCGGTAATAATATATTCTCTTGGAGTAACACTGATAAATTAATAAATTATTATCAAGGATATGAATTATCATCAATGAATAAATGAAATATACAAACCTTTTATAGTCATCTTCATTTATAAAAAAAGCAAAACCTTTCAAGACTGTAATTTTATATAATATAAGCACACTTTAAACGGAAATATTTCATGGTACCAGTGAAAAGACACACAACGCAATTCAATAGGGAAAAGTTTCTGATTAAACAAAAACCTTTATAAGACAGAATTTTTTTTCCGGTAGCGTATGGTTTATTACTTGCAGTGTTTACTAAATAGTCCTTACCGATTATTAGAAAAACAAATAAAATGCTTGGATCAATATCATTAGCACATTAACCATATTTTGCACATGGAAGACATCTTTAGCTAATGGGTGTAGCTTTATATGAGTAGCGACATACGTACAATAAGGAAAAAACATTTGAAGTCACTAAGGGCAGAATTTTGACATCACAAAAAGCAAAAAGGAAATGATTAGTGTAAAAATATTGAAAAGTTTCTCGAAAAGGCGATAATATAGAAGCGTGGTTAACAAGACTATAACGTCTAAAAAAAATAGTGCGAAAATCGGCTATCCCAATAATACTTAAAGTGCTAAAATATTGAATCCTTTAAATGTTCAACAATGCTGAAAAAAGAGTCGATCGCAATGACATCTGTAGGATGTTTTCTAAAACAGCAAGACGATTGCTATTCTAAACGCTATAAAAATACGATGCTCACACTGAAATTTGGATGTATCCCGCAGATGTTGATGCGATTGGCTCTCTTCGGATTTCAGCATCGTTGGACATTTAAGTGATTCAAAGTTTTAGCACTGTTTGGATAACAGACTTCTAGATGTTGTAACGAGAGTATTTACTTGTAAACATGATATTTAGTTATAAAATGTGATTGGTAGAGATGATTTTGTACCAAAACAGACTTTGCGGTAGTATGCTTTCCTTTCAAGCCCAGCTTCAACGATAAAGTCTTTGTTTGAATCGTGTTAACGATCATTGTTTATATTGTGTCTTAACGTAAAGATGTAAATTTACAATGTACAGTCATGGAAAAAAAAGTAAACACCCCCTACTAACTCCTTAACAAATTATCGTAGAAGAAACTTACTGGTACCGAGCGATTGGAAATAAAGTCTACTTTTAAATGATGTATATAAAATTTGCTTAGAGGGTGATCTACATATTAAACCAAACCATAACTTCATTTTTTCAATAGCAATACCCAATTCTGACAGCATAAATGAACTCTACAGCCTTCAATTTGCCTAGAAACAAATTTTTATGCAATTCGTACCATAAGTTTCCGAGAAATTAATTATTTTAAAACGAGCGTATTTTAAAGGCTGTATCCAAATTGAAGTTCGGTACTCGATTGTTAACCCAGAGAGCCGCCTTCTTGATCAAGGCACCTAAAGAAGCCTGTCAGATAACAGGACAGCAGAAGAAATTTCAAAATATCTACTCACTTCTATCATAGACGGCCCCTTAAATCATCATTTTGCCGTTTTTTAAGCATAATTTGAAAACTATTTGGAAGAAAAATGTGAAATTTTGGATTTTCATAAAGCGGGACTTAATAAATCTAAATCCATCAAAAAAATTGTAGGTTGCAATTCATAATTTTTTCGAATATTAATTTCATAATTCATAATTCATATCTTTAAAGTATAAAAATTGCAAATTCAGCGTATTTATGTTTGGCACATTAGCATTATTGCTACACAAAAAATTAGCACATTAGGTGCATAATTTCAGGAGATATACATAAAAATATGAAAATGTAATTTAACATTAGAATCACTAAATTTTGAATGTTTATAAATCAAAAACTTAGGATTCAAATGACTTGAAATTTGGTCTCCAAACATAGTTTGAATCAAAGATTTGAAATGTATCGTTAAAATTGGGTATTGACATTGAAAAAAATGAAGTTATGTTTCGTTTTAATATGTAGATGGCCCCCTAAGCAAATTTTATATACATCATTTAAAAGTATACTTTATTTCCAATCGTTCGGTACAAGTAACTTCCGTCTACGATAATTTGTTGAAGAGTTAGTAGGGGGTGTTTACGTTTTTTTTTTTTTTTTTTTTTTTTTTTTTTTTTTTTTTTTTTCCCACGAATGTACTTTCAGCGATTTAGTTACCGGGTGTTCCAAAAATGACCGATAATTTAAAATCCAATAACTTTCAAACAGTGACAGATATTAAATAAATTCTTGCAGGAGGGTTATGTATGATGTCAGGAATTTTTTTACAGTAATTCGTTTTTTAGTTCGGATTTCAAACAACAGAGGGCACTGATAGCAAGACAGGTGCTCATTCCAAACCCGATTTTTGGTAGTTCCGGATCCCTTCAATACATTTTAATCTCATTTTTTCGTATGGAACAAGAGATAGGCCAAACAATCAATCTTGGATTTGCCGATTATTGCTTGCGGCGCCATCTGTCGATGCTGTTTGTAGCTAAAACTCAGAATCGCAGCATACAAACTCCTGACATATTACATAAAACTCCTGCAAGAATTTTTTAATATCTGTCACCGTTTGCAATTCATTGAATTTTAAAACCATCGGTCATTTTTTGGGACACTCGGTATTAATCAAACAGTTTTTTAGAGATGTTTCGCTCATTCATAAAATTTTAATTAAAATAACTAGAGGATCCCACCTGGGCTTCCGGGTTCATGAAATTTTGTTAAAATCTCTTTTATTTATTGAAAATTGCAATGGTTTTTTTTTTTTTTTTTTTTTTTTTACATTTAATATCATTTTTTAGGCAGCACACTAAGAAAGCTAAAAAAATTTTTTATCTGACAAATTAAAAAAAAATGCATTCAAATAGAGTTTTACAATTTATTAAAAGTTTTTTTTTATTATCTTCGTGCCTGGAATTAATAGCAGAAGTAATCTTTGAATATATCGCTAGTTACAGCAGCCGTTTTATTTTATGATAATTTCGGTGATTTAAGAGAGAAGTGCATTTATATATCTGTAATTTTTTTTATTTATTTATTGATGCAATTTTAATGTCATAATGGAATATTTGTCGGAAACAAATGCTGAAATATTTGTATCGCTTTAAGTTACTCTTATTTCATTTACCTGGAAACGATAACGTTAGATTAAAAAAAATCATGGTTATAAATTATTTTAAAAACCATAAAAACTTCATTAAATTGATACACATAATCATTATAATATCTTTTCTTTTATAGTAGTTTTTTTTAACTACAACTAGACTCTTTAAAGTTTTAAGATCTTTATCTATTTTTTACTCATCATAAAGTCTTAACTTAATTTTTAACTTTTGAAAATTACTATGCTTTAACTATTAAAAACCAGTAAACAAACGTTTTAAATGCACAAATAATGCGTGGAATGCAAACAGCTGTTTTGAATCTACAGCGAGATTCTTTTTCAGTGCAAGATAGGGAAAAAGAACAGCGTGCTAGAAAAAGCAAGGCTGAGGCTAATATTCCTGCACAAAGGCTTTAATTGCTATTTTAATATGCTTTAACTAGTTATTTTTTCTTTAAATTTCTTAATTTTTTCTTTTTAGTAGTTTTAAACTACAGTTTAACTTATCCCAATGGCTCACAAAACAAGATATTTCATTTCCTAGACTGAGTGTTAAGCTGATATTAGCTAGGAAACCCCTCAATGCTGTTCACCTGTTGAATAATCTTTATAATATTTTTTTTTATAATATGAGACACAGTTTTCAAACAAATCGCATTTCAAACATTTATATTTCGTATTCAACGATGTAAAGATTGAAATTGTACAATGTTTAGAAGTAAAAAAACAAAAACAAAAATGCAGTAAAAGCTAAATTTATTGTTTTGCTATTGTCCATATGACATCAGCGTTACTCAGTGAAGTGTTTTCGACTTATAATATTGATATTTATTATGTTCAAGGGATCATCAATTGATTGAAAATTGACTTTTGTATTAAGTATTTTAATCTAGTCTTTGCATTTATCAATTGAAAATAGTTCTAAAACAATGAATAAAAAAAGAACACTCGAAATTTTGTTCTTTGTTTTGGAATTTTTATTCTCTGTTTGTTAAATGAAAAAATTTTGGGGTCTTCATTATAGGTTTTTTTTTAATTTATACGTGCCATCTGATCAGTATTTATTTACATTTAAAATTCCTATCTGGATTGATCTTTTATAAAAGTTTAAAAAAAGAAATTTTTTATGAGACTGAACACAGAATACGGCCTTAAAATTTCTCGCTTCTCTGCTTATTTAAATGCATGCGAGTTTTCTTTAACTTGTATTGTAGTATTATTCACATTATATTTCATTGTTATGGAAAAAACAGTTCTTATAAATATAATAGTAAGAAACAAAGCAAAAATCCTTAACAAATTCAAATTTTTAAAATCTACATAAAATGGAACAGGGGGCTATGTTTCCATGCTCATATTGAAATACACTCAGTACAGTCATTCAGGGTAACTTTGATCAGCATTTTCGTTATTTTCACATGCCTCACTCTTATTTTAAGAATATTGTTTCAACTAGGGGCATAAAAAAGAAGAAACAATTCTAAATTATTGTTTGACTATCAAAAATTAAGGAATAATAAGGATAAAACAATAAAAAATGAATTTTTAGCCTGCCTTTTAGGGTAACATTGCACCATATTATAAATATTATCTAAAATAATTCATTATATAAAAATTATTATAGTTAGGACAACTTTAAACTCCCAAAAATGTTTTCAGATATGTAAAGACTCCGAATTTACATTTCCCAACATGATAAGATTTGTATAATTTATGATATTACAGCAAATATAATGCTTGAGAAAAGTGGAAGAAGAGAACCATGAACATTTAGAAATTAAAAAAAAACCTGTTTACTGTTCATATAAAACATAAAAATGCAGTGGTAACAATTTTCAATGTTTTATGTCAGTAATATATCCATAGTTACAGTAATAGATACTAGTACTAGTATTATTCAAACAAGAATAAAAAATGTCGAATGCATGAAATGTCAAATTTGTGTAGCTACGCCCCGAAAAACGCCTTTAAATGAATTGTATGTATTTTACACATGTTTGTGAAAATATTTATATGTTATATCTAATGTTCACGTTCGGCATTTATATAAAATATACGTGCAAATATGGAAAACTTTTGACAGTAGCACCTATAATCAGTAAATTATAAACATCAGGGTAACTTTGAGCCGGCTCAAAGTTACCCTGAAAATGTGATAAAATGTTAGTACCTTCTTATTTTACATTTTATTAACTATTAATAAATAAATAATCACAAAATATTACCACATTTACAACATTTAGACAATAATATGTCTGATAAATGAGTTTATTGTTACTTACTATGAAAATTTAATTGGATTACAACAACTTCAAAAGAGCATTCAAAATTAGCTTGAAAACAGCACTTCACAAAAATGGTTAGATGATGCAATTAATAGCGCATAATGTTGATAATTTATTTTCTAAAATAAAGAGTAGAAATCCAAGATTAGAACCTTGCCCACAGAGCTCAGTTCTGGAGTTTATGTAGTCTTTTGGAGTAAAAAATATTGAAAAATAGGAGGTAGTGCAAAGTTACACCCATGGTTCAAAGTTACCCTGATTGACTGTATTAAAAATATAAAAGGTTTTTCGGATACAAAATCAATTTTACAGGGTTCCTACAGGTCAGGAAATTTTCCTGACTTGAGGTCAGATAAAGCTAGTGGCCCCAGCATTGGCCGAGAGGTTCTGCTCTCGAAGCTGGTAGACGGGAGGTGGTGGGTTCGAAACCAATCGCGTCCGTCGGCCTAATTGTTCGAAGTTTTCGTGGTATTTATATTAACCGTGGATTTCCACGCGTAAATACGGGTTAGGTTCTCTTAGAAAGAAAGGGCACCCCCCCCCCCCTTAGGGCCTATATCCCTCGTGTTGATAATTGGCCGTCATAAATACAACCAACCAGATAAATCTAGTATTTTTATAGAGAAGAATTTGCCTTTTGCAATAGTGCGAATATAGAAATCGAGTTTTTCCACTTAAAAATTTTGGTATTTCAGCAGAAAATGTACACTTTGCAATAAACTGTCGAGTCATTAGACCGTTTTTATAAAAGTATGTTATATAACTGTAATTCTGACCATATTATTGCCCATATTCTGGTCATAACAGAGTTCAACTACGGATAAGTAACCATTTTTTCATAAAATGGTCGAATGTCTGAATAGTTTACTGCAAATATTTAACCGTGTAGGGACCTTCTTTTAGTAACAATTAATGTAATTTCTTTCACTTGTCATAAGAATGAAACTCGTTGAACTCATGTAATTTTTATGCAGCATTTTTAGAAACAATGTTTAACCAACACCACCTACAGACAATGCCGACGAGCTGGGTTTCGAAGTCACGGCAGATCGGCCATCAGCGGATCATTCATTGTACCCTATCTTGTGACTGTTACATCACAAGCAACGTCATAAGTATAGGGCCCAATGAATGATCAACGAATGGCCGTTTTACCATGACGTCGAAATCGAGCTCGTCGGCAATATCTATAGGTGACCTTGGTTTAACTACACATTAGTGATTGGCGGAACATCTTTTAAAATATTCGTACCACTTTGCATTCATTGCAATAAATAAGAATTTATTAACTTCTTTAGTAACATTAGCCGTTATAGTAAAAAATGCGCTTAAGAGCAAACAATAATGATTAAAACATATTAAAACACATGACATTAAAATAGATGTGTTGTGTTCCTTATCAAATAATATGTACAGTCGTAGAAAAAAAAAGTAAACACCCCCTACTAACTCCTTAACAAATTATCGTAGACAAAAGTTACTGGTATCGAAAGGTTGGAAATAAAGTCTACTTTTAAATAGCGTATATAAAATTTGCTTAGGGGGGCCAACTACATATTAAAACGAACCCAAACTTAATTTTTTTAAATCGCAATACCAATTTTCATGAGATATTTGGAATCTTTCGTTCAAAATATGCCTAGGCACCAAATTTCAAGTCATTTAAACGATAAGTTTTTGAATTATAAATAGTGCTTCTAGTGTTAAATTACATTTTCATATTTTTATTTATATCTCCTGAAATTATGCTCCTAATGTGCTAATTTTTTGTGTAGCAATAATTCTAATATACCCAAACATAAATACGTTGAATTTGCAACTTTTATAATTTTTTGATATGAATTATGAATTATGAAGTTAATATTCGAAAAAATTCTGAATTGCAACCTACAATTTTTTTGATGGATTTAGATTTATTAAGTCCTGCTTTATGGAAATCCAAAATTTCACATTTTTCTTCCAAGTAGTTTTCAAATTATGCTTTAAAACGACAAAATGATGGTTTAAGGTGATAGAAGTGACTTAATATTTTGAAATTTCTTATGCTATCCTGTAATCTAACAGGCTTAATTGACTGCTTAAGGTACCTTGATCAAGAAGGGAGCTCTATCCGTTAACAATCGAGTGCAGAACTTCAGTTTGGATACAGCCCTTAAAATACGCTCGTTTTAAATAATTAATTTCTCAGAAACTTACAATACGATTTGCCTAAAAAATTGTTTTTGTACTAATTGAAGAGTGTAGAGTTCATTTATGCTGTCAGAATTGTGTACTGCTATTGAAAAAAACAAAGTTATGGTTCGTTTTAATATGTAGATGCCCCCCTAAGCAAATTTGATATACATCACTTAAAAGTAGACTTTATTTCCATTCGTTCGGTACCAGTAACTTTCTTCTATGGTAATTTGTTGAAGGGTTAGTAGGTGGTGTTTACTTTTTTTTCCACGACTGTACGTTTTAACTCAGCGACAGAATCTTTGTCAAATAACGACAGTCATTTTCCAATTGAACAGACTGTATATGTATATTTCAACTGAGCGACAAATTAACATTATCATGTTGTATAACAAGTATATATAACTTTGTACATTTTATATTCAACAAATTTACGCCGTATTTAAAACATAGACCATTTTCTGTTATAATCTAAGAATTTTTAAAAAAGGAAGTAATGCGCTGTTAAAATTTTACTTAACATATAGTACGGAAAATTGTAATAATAATTTTTAATTTCACCACAATATGACATAATATAAGTTTAAAGTATGTTAAATTATTCCTGTAAATTTAAAACTTAAACAGGACATAGAAGTTTCTCAGTTATCGATCTGTTTTCTTATTTCTTATTCGCAGCTCTGCTTCAGTTTGTTCCAGTACATCAATCTTATGTACTTTTGTTTTCTGAATGTACAGAGAAAGAGAAATTGCGTAAATGTTTATAAATTTCTATAATTTACACAAATACACTTTAACAGTTTTTGATAAATAAAGTATTACATAGGGTGTCCCAAAAATGACCGATGAATTTAAAATTCAATAACTTGCAAACGGTGACAGATATTAAAAAAAATTCTTGCAGGAGTATTATGTAAGATGTCAAAAGTTTGTATGCTGCGATTTTGAGTTTTAGTTACAAATAGCATCGATATATGTCGGTGCAAGCAATAGCCGCTAAAATCCAGGCTCGAATATTCGGCCTCTCTCTTCTTCCATGCGAAAAATATGAGATTAAAATGTATTGAATGGATCCCGAAGTGCCAAAAATCGAGTCTGGTCAAAGCCTTCTCAAGACTATCAAGCCAGACACGATTTCATTCCCCCACATATGTAACGTCACGACCCGGGGCTGGCGCCAATGCCGAGCATTTGAAACTTGTGTCTGGTTGTTTAGAATTAAAATGTAACGTATGCACGTGCTGTTTACTTAAAAGAATAGAAATATTCTTTTGAAGGTAAGTTTTATTTTCAAATTAACTACTTATATTTTAATAGTACTAGTTCTATGTTTTGTGTTCAGAATATATTTTATTTTTAACTTCTTTAAAATAAATTAACTATTAAATACCAGTATCGTATTGTCAATAATTCCGTGTGCGTATCTCCAAAATAAAACGATATAATTGTACTTCTGTTTCATTTCAAAAACAGCAGTAATTTAAAGTGGCAAAAGTCACTAAATCGTATCGAGACTTATATCATTACCTGTCTCTCGTAATTTGCTAAAAATTGGTGCTTGAATGGTGTGAATCGGTGAATTATCTCAAAAGTTATTAATTAATAAAGTTTTCATTGTTTAATTATATTCTTTATAAATATATAAAAATAGCTTCATTTTAATATGTGCTAGAGCTAGACAGTTCTGTTAGGGCCAACACATTTCTCCTTATAATTTGGAAGCTATATGGCCAATTCAGTTTAAAATTTTAATGTCTTATGCGACTTATTTTTCTACCTCAACTATTATATTTTCAAGTAGAAAATTTAGTTAGGTCTTTTAATTTAAACAAATTAATTTAAAAAAAAACTTTAAAATCATTATTACTCGGGAATTTATCACTGAAAACTGATAAAATTTTGTCTATAGTACAGTACAAATATTATTGTTTAAATTTTACATTTTGGTAATAGCTATTTGCAACATTACCTTTCTTGCTATTCAAAAATTTCGGTTAAAACTTCTGAATTTTATTTACTCGGAAATATTGGCACCTGACAGCTGAAACTTATGTCAGACTGGGTTCTTTGGGTACTAATCATGCTCAAAAATGTTCATTCAAAAGTCTCAGTTACAAGCCTAATTATTTAGTAATTTCTAACTTGTCACACCTTCCTCCCTTCTTAATATGATCTGTTTTCTCTCATTAAAGTGACTTTTAATAAACGTCTATTTATTAGAAAACATTTGTCGTGTGAATAATAACTAATTATTTTGTATGCAGAATTGATTGGGATTTAATTTAATACAAAATTTATGTATTTTTCTTTGACATACAGTTTGACAACATTTGCAAGAGAAATATACTACATTTTTTTTATTTTTTTTTAAATAGCGGTGCGAATAGAATAGGAAAATACTCGCCGGTGGCAGCTCTGTATACGTACCAATTTATTGTTGTGTTTTAATCTTAAACTCTTAATATCTTGATAAAAATTCCTTTTATAATATTTGTTACATAAACCATGCTTATACGTGAAAACTGGAGATATGGGGATAATGTGTTTGAATCTCTATTTTTGCAACCACTGTAAACAATTAATTCATAAGATTTGCAAGGCTTGTCAGTGCCCTTATGCAAAACAGATGTTGGCGAGCCCCCCCCCCCCCCCCCAACCTCTTCGAAAAAACTGTGTGTGTTTTTATATACATTATAATGTTTAATTAAAAATAACATTAAATAAAATAATTTTTCTATAATTATAAATTTACTTTTCGATCTAGTCATGGCCCTTTATACTTTTCATCTCATATATTGATTATTTTAAGCTTAAAACATGTGAACAATCATTTAAACAGCGCCCACACAACATTATTTTTGGAAATTAAATATTTTCGAGGAAGGATTTGGGTTTCTCTATGTTTTTTAGCAGTAAAATCTCAAATATCCGAGGAAAATGAACATAAGTTAGGAAAATTGTAATTTGGATTGATGAAAGTGTTTTCTTTCTTCTTTTTTTCCCCTCTGTCATGTTTCAGTACACTTTAAAAAAATCTATTGCTTGTACCTTGCATAATATGTTAAACTAACACAAAATTAAAATAACAATAATAATTTTCCATTTCATGACCTTGTTTTGTTTTATTATGAGAGTTTTATGTTTCTCAATTCTAATGGACTTTATGTGAAAATTACCCAATTCAGATAAGTAAAGTTTGCAGTAGGTACGAAAAATTTATCTGTATGAATATTTAATTTCATATATGCTTCAAATATTTAATAGAATATTTCCTGTATAATTTCAGGCCACAATAAATAATTCAAATAGAACACAAGTTGAATTTGTTTTATTTGACATTCACTTTGCTTTCACTTTAACTTAATTTTAAATGTGGGTTTTGATTGCACACTTGTTAGTGTTTATTTATTTTTGAAAGTGAAATAATTGAAAGCAAAATAATTCAATTTATATGCGTTTAAACTGAAAATTTATATATGTATATGTACATTAATGTCTTGTTTTTGAATATATAGAAAGTAGATAATTGATATTGCTTCTAAATTTCAAAGTAGAATAAATATAATAAAAACTTTTCACTAAAATAAATGTAATACTTGGTGGTTTTTTTCCTTATTAACGATCCAATTTTCTTTTATGTACTCTTAACTTTAATACTGAGGCACATTTTTATTGACACAGTGATATTATTTCATAAATATAGTATTTTTATTTTTACTGTTGACGAGTAATCGAAATTGACTGAAAGCGCTTAATTAGCGTCTTTAAACTACAAGTACGTATATAATTTTTTACCGTATGCTGTGATAATTAAGTTGGAATGTAGAGGAAAGTATTGATATGTTTTAAATAAGTCTGTGCTCTTCTCTGCTGGCGTAAGCCCCGCGAAGCGACCGTCACGAAACCTTGTGTTTGGCTTGTAGTCTTTAGGCGGCTTTGGTCTGGTCTGTGTACCTATTTCTCTCAGTGCCATCTGTTGATTGAAATTCGAACTAAAATAAAAAATCACAGCAAAAATACACAGTTTGTTCCAGTACATGAATCTTATGTACTTTTGTTTTTTGAATGTACAGAGAAAGAGAAATTGCGTAAATGTTTATAAATTTCTATAATTTACACAAATACACTTTAACAGTTTTTGATATTTTAAAATCATAAGTCATTTTAAGGACACCCGGTATAATGTATAATCATGAATTTTACTATTTTAGAAATAATCACTTTGATTTTTTTTAAGTACTATTTACATTTTTAACGGAGTTTTAGAATATCTGTATATTGTATAACATGTATATACTATATTGAAATTTCTATATAGACGTTATAAACTAAAATCATTTCCACATCCACTCCTGCAAGAATATTTTTAATATCTGTCATCGTTTGCAAGTTACTGAGTTTTAAAATCATCGGTCATTTTAGGGACACCCGGCATAATGTATAATCATGAATTTTACTATTTTAGAAATATTCACTTTGACTTTTTTTAATATTATTTACATTTTTAACGGAGTTTTAGAATATCTGTGTATTGTATAACATGTATATACTATATTGCAATTTCTATATAGACGTTATAAACTAAAATCACTTCCACATCTACTACTGCAAGAATATTTTTAATATCTGTCATCGTTTGCAAGTTATTGAATTTTAAAATCATCGGTCATTTTAGGGACACCCGGTATAATGTGTAATCATGAATTTTACTATTTTAGAAATATTTACTTTGACTTTTGTAAAATATTATTTACATTTTTAACGGAGTTTTAGAATATCTGTGTATTGTCTAACATGTATATACTATATTGCAATTTCTATATAGACGTTATAAACTAAAATCACTTCCTCATCTACTACTGCAAGAATATTTTTAATATCTGTCATTGTTTGCAAGTTATTGAATTTTAAAATCATCGGTCATTTTAGGGACACCCGTTATAATGTGTAATCATGAATTTTACTATTTTAGAAATGTTCACTTTGACTTTTAAAAAAATATTATTTACATTTTTAACGGAGTTTTAGAATGTCTGTGTATTCTATAACATGTATATACTATATTGTAATATCTATATAGACGTTACAAACTAAAATCACTTCCACATCTACTACTGCAAGAATATTTTTAATATCTGTCATCGTTTGCAAGTTATTGAATTTTAAAATCATCGGTCATTTTAGGGACACCCGGTATAATGTATAATCATGAATTTTACTATTTTAGAAATATTCACTTTGACATTTGTAAAATATTATTTACATTTTAAACGGAGTTTTAGAATATCTGTGTATTGTATAATATGTATATACTATATTGCAATTTCTATATAGACGTTATAAACTAAAATCACTTCCACATCTACTACTGCAAGAATATTTTTAATATCTGTCATCGTTTGCAAGTTATTGAATTTTAAAATCATCGATCATTTTAGGGACACCCGGTATAATGTACAATCATGAATTTTACTATTTTAGAAATATTCACTTTGACTTTTGTAAAATATTATTTACATTTTAAACGGAGTTTTAGAATATCTGTGTATTGTATAACATGTATATACTATATTGCAATTTCTATATAGACGTTATAAACTAAAATCACTTCCACATCTACTACTGCAAGAATATTTTTAATATCTGTCATCGTTTGCAAGTTATTGAATTTTAAAATCATCGGTGAATTTAGGGACAACCGGTATAATGTGTAATCATGAATTTTACTATTTTAGAAATATTCACTTTGACTTTTAAAAAAACATTATTTACATTTTTAACGGAGTTTTAGAATGTCTGTGTATTCTATAACATGTATATTCTATATTGTAATATCTATATAGACGTTATAAACTAAAATAATTCCCACATACACTAGTTTTCTGAAAAGCGGCGGGTATAGTCTTAAAGGGGTTTTGCACTTATAGTAAAGTGGCTATGCACTACGTCAACTGTCCCCAACTTAGGGTGCGCTTACACCTGGTGGTATGTGAAAATAATATCGGTAATGGCGGAAATCACAAAAATGGTTAGTAAAGTCACAAAAATGTTAGATATGTCAATGTAATTTTTATAGATTTATAATATAGTTATGATAAGTAGATTACCAATGTGAAAAAACATGTTTGCATTATCTAATTGAGAGGAGGAGGTGGAAAGGTACGTGTTTATGAGAGATCGATGTATTCCGAAATGAAAAGCCTAAAAAAGGGTATGTGAAAGAAAAAAGTTTGGAAAGCGCAGCACTACCTGATAAAACCAGTTATAGCGAGATTTTGTAGAAAACTGCGGAGTTGCTATCTCGAAAATGGCGGATATGCGAAAAAGTCGGTGCGAAAATTTGAATGCGAAAATGTGAAAATTTGAGGAACATTAACGGATTACTATGAAAAGATATCTTACATATAAAAATAAGTTTTTTTAAAGTTTTGAAAAGCAAAATTTCATATCCTTTTACAAGATTAAATATATCACAAATTGCATGCATAATTGTGCCTAAAAACACATATGCACACTTACTAATAATTAGCACATTTACTTTTTGTTTTGTTTGGAAGCTTGCGAAATACCCTATTTTGTTCTACAGCGAGCAAGTAAAATTTATCTCTTATTATAGTTCCTAAAATTCTTGGGTGTTTAATACTATAGAATTTTATCAAGGAAAATTATTTTTATTCAAGGAAATCATTTAATATTTTCAAGAAAAAATATTAATTTTGTCTAAAAAAGGTATAAAAATGACTTGTCAACAGGGCTTAATTTGAGCCCACCTGAGTTCAGTTCCGGTACTTCTCTGTTTTTAGTAAATGTTTAAATATTGGTCGAAATTCACCGGAGCTCATAAATACAGGGCTCCGGAGTCCAATGCAATAGCGATTTCGAAAAAAAACAAAACAAAAAAAAAAAAAACAAAGCTTAACCCTTAAATTCCGGGAGTTGCTTTTCGGCAATATGCCCAATTTAGGCTTTTAAAATACTATTAGAATAATTTTGAAGCTATAATGTCTAATGTTGCCAATAAAATACATTCTGAAAATATTATTAATTCGATTTTCAACATGCAAATGGCAACAATTGTGCTGTTTAAGAATAAAGATAAATTTATTTTTTCAATTGTTGGCACATGTTGTTTTAATTTTGTTTGAAAGCTTGCGAAATACCCTAATTTGTTCTGCAGTGAGCAAATAAAATTTATTTCTTATCATAGTTCCTAAAATTCTTGTGTGTTTAATATTATAGAATTTTATGGAGGAAAATTATTTTTTCAATTAAAGACCAGTATTTCCGATTAATAACAAACTATTTTTTGCCATAAACCATACTTAAAACAAAATATGATTTTTAAGTATTTTTTTCATGATTTATTTAAAAATGAAAGCCGAAAAACATTATTACAATGATTTTTGAAAAATCAGGCATTAAAGGGTTAAATGCACATTAAATTGAATACAATAAAAAATTACGTCAAATTTCTTTTAATCACATCAAACTTTTTTAAATCACATCAAAATTAAAAAAAAAATCACATCAAAATATTTTGCGTATTTTCATTCGCATTAAAGTATAAGAACAAACAATCATGTGTAAAGCATAGATTATGAAACCCTTTCCAAAACTTTAAATATTTTATCAGAACCTCACTATATGATGTCCAAGTAAACAGTTTTGAAAACGCATAACACATTTGAAAACAAATTTCTGACAAATAACATCAATAGCCTGAAAAATATCCGAATTTTTGTGCATCTCTGAATATGAATTATAAATTTGTAGGTACTCAACATATACTATGATAATATTTAGTTCAGCTAAGAAACCCATAGCACACTTGTAAAGGCCCTTCTGCAATTTCCGTCAGTAAATGGAAATGTACTTGAGATATTTTATGATACCTTGTATATCATAAATAGAATTTATATTATCATGTAGTAGAAAAAATACAAGTTTAATTTTAAAAAGCTCACCACAAATTGAAACGCTCTTCCAGCATTTATTGTTCTAGACAGTTCCGTAATTCTTTTGTGTGTCCTTGTAAATTAACGATCAATACCATGCTTACCATATTCTATAATAAGCCTCATGTAGTACAGCTGAGTGATATATATCAATTTAAATATGTTTGAAATAGTGTAACATAATTAAGTAATTCGAAAACAATTTTTCCCAATATACCGCAATGTAATAGATTTATTTTGAGTGTCCCTGTAAATGAATTATAAAAGTTACATCCATCATTTACATTACCGAACATGCCATATTAAGCCTCATTCACATATATAAATTAAATGGCACTCCTGTTATCGCACAAACAGACAGAGAGACAGACAAACTGAGTTCATAAACACATTTCAACAATGTTGGGAAGCGTTAAAGACACAGATCACACACTGAAATTGAAATATGAATTAGATAAACTTCCAAGAAATCTTTTTCACACATTGAAAGGCATGTTGTATATTTAAACCACTTAATTTTAGTCGCCAAATGCCACAATGGCGCCAGTATTTTGGAATAAAATTTTCCTTTTATCAACATAGTATAATTTATCTTTTCTTTGATATATTGATTTTTATTTTTTCTTCTTTTTATGAAGAATTTTTTTTATTATTTAAAAATAAATTACTTCGCAAATTTTGGTGCAATTTAAAAAACAGAAATAATTTGCTTGTTGAAAGATTTAAGAGAAATCTATATGTTATATAGCACCATATATAAATATTTCCGTATAATACTATAAGAACATTACCTTTTAAGCATTCACAACAATATACGATTTATTTTTTCAGAAAAAACATTAGTTTTTCCAAACCTCAGAAAAGTATCTTGGTAAATCAATTCCCAAGTCACGTACGGAAGATAGTAAATATAGCGTTTTCATAGAATTTAT
The DNA here is from genome assembly GCA_963932465.1 of Maratus speciosus. Classification (NCBI taxonomy): domain Eukaryota; kingdom Metazoa; phylum Arthropoda; class Arachnida; order Araneae; family Salticidae; genus Maratus; species Maratus speciosus. The sequence goes on from OZ010799.1 coordinate 135,121,510, forward strand.
AGGGTCGTGAATTTTTTTTCCGCAAATGTTTGATGAAGGGAATATATGTAAAAGAAATCCTGAAAGGAACGCAAGTATTTCTTGCCTCGTAAGTTAAATTTATGTTTTTAATTTCAACTTACATTGCAGATCATATGTTTGTTTTTTTAAATTTAAATTCTATATAAGTCTTTATGAAAGAAAACAGTAGGATGAATGATTTTTTGAATTATAGTAAGTGAAAATTTATATTTTATTATATATATTTAAACATTGGTCCTGTATTTTTGTCTAATTGTACTTCCCAATCATCAACAAAGTTATTTTAACTCAAACGGGTGGCAATATACTATTGGAAAATCAGATAGTAATCATATGGCAAAATCAAATTCTGTTTAAATTTAATTTTTATCGCAAATAAAACGTCTTATTTTGAAACTTCAGTTTTAAATTCCTTGGGCATATGATCAGTATGCATAGTTCCAACAAAATTTATATGGAATACATTTATATTTCGGTATTTAATATTTTATATTTCGAGTATTGAAAACGTTCTTAGATTTAAAAAAAAAAAATGTGTCATTTTCATATACGTATAAAAACTTATCCAAGTTTAATTTCATTGAATCTATGGGATCATGATACTAAAGCAATAGATTTATCTTATCCAACAATATTTCATAAATAGAATTTATCTGCTAAAAATCCAAAGAAAAATGTAGAATTTTATCATCTAAGTTAAATATAGAGTAGCCTGGTTTAATTTCCAGACAGAAGAAGTTGGGGTAACAAACAGTCGTAATATTCTCATAGTAATTGGGGTCTGGACAAAATAGTTTATTTTTTAATTAAGGGGGTTCCGGGGTTACACATTCTCAAACAAATGCAGTTTTTTTTTTATTGGTTTAAAAAAATACTGAGTTTTTAGCGTTAAATACCGCAAACCTCGTGCTTTTATCTTCATTAGATCCAGAGATATAACACCTTTCGCCTTGAAAAGCGATGCAACAGCTGCCTGCTGAATAGAACTTTAATTCCATTTATCTCACAATGGGACCACCAAACATGGTGCTCACCGATTTTGATTCATGTAATGTATAGTGTAGAGTTTTTATCCCTAATTACTCTGAAGAAAGGATTTCTTCAGATGGGCCGTAGATTTTGAGAAATTGGAGGTCAAAGTTCAGCATACGTTTCAAATACTCATTAGTTTTTAGGTGTCAGCGAATAATGAGATACAATAGAGTTCAATGTTGAGTGACAATAGAGTTCCCGCCTGCGAGTCGGAGGGCCCGAGCTCGATGCTGGCTCCCGACTTTTTATTATTATTTATAATTAATTTCATACTTTTGACACTTCATCAATTTTAACCAAAATTACGAATTTCTACAGCTTTGAAATTTTGACATTTTTGAAATCGATTTACGTTTTTAATTTTTCATGGAAAAATCTATTTTTTCTCTAACCTTTAAATTAACATTCCTGCTGGCAGAATTACAAATTAATTTCTGTTTAATTTGTGCAGAAAATTTCTTTTCATAAAATTAATGTTATTTACCTTTTTATATTTTAAATGCAAGACTCAAACAATGCATATTATTTTTATTAAAAAAAATTAATAAAATAAATATGTTTTTTAATATTTCGTTTTTTTTAAATATATTAAAATATGTTAAATGATAAAATATAAAAAAATTAATATTACTGGCATTTATATTTAAGTTAAGTAAATATGCAATTAATCGGTTTACTTATATCGTAAAAATATTCAAAACGCAATAATCATAAGGAAAATTTCCTATATAGAGCATAATTTTTTACATAGTACTTGTCTTCAGAAGAAGACAAGGTAAGGTCGCATGTTCGAAAAAATTCGATTAGTGAATCATTTTGGGTCACTACCTCTTAGAAACATGCCAATTGTATTTAAAAAACAAGAATGATACAGTGAGAATAAACTATCGCATTGAACACAAGAGTAATTTTGACCGGTCTTGGCTCGGTCATCCCTGCTATTATTTCATGAATCAGAATTAGAGGGTCATTAAAATAAGGCAGATTAAATTCAAGTTTAATTTTTATTTAATTACATTAATTTCCAACACTGACATTTTATTATATCATTCAGAAATCGAAAAAAAGATATCACAGATAAACGTTTTTAAACTTTATAATAATGGTCTATTATTAAAATGTGATTCTTGCATTACATGCTCAAGGCATGAGGCATTTAATTGTTCGTTCTTTGTGAAAAGTTAAATGTTATATTGTGTCAGAAAGCATGAAACGAATTTAATAGTTTGGTCATAAATGGTACAGAATAAAGCGAGATTAAAAACTAAAAGTAACCATTCTCAGGTGAAAACAAAGGATCATAAAGAGGATTGGGATCATTTCACAAGAGAAAATTTCCAGGTACAAAATAAATCGGGAGATGGTTGAATAAGTTATGGCAGTGTCTATTGGAAACCAACCTTACAAAATGAAACTGCACCAGAGACGAAGACCGACAAAAATGCAGTTCTTCAAAAAGGGATAGCACGAGTAAAGCTGACTATTCGTTATCAGCGACAAAAATATTTTACCAAATATTCACAATCGCAGGCTGACATATTTAAAACAGAAATCGAATTCGGTTAAATTATATCTTAGTTTATTAACCATTATCTAAAATTGGTAAAAGGTCTAATTGGTTTTAAGTGGCTCTTGTTCAACTAGCAAATTCCGGTTGATTGTGTGATGTTCACGGGTTCTGTCTTTTATTCAGATTCATTCCCCAAAGTGTTAAAAAATAGTGCAATTGGCTTTATTATGGTATCAGTTTACCTGTCATTAAATAAGGTGAATATTTCGAATTATACCTCTGGAGGTGCCTTGCCAGATGAAGGTCTCGTCACATGATAAAGGTTCTAAATTACGAAACCAACTTGAGTGGCAATGTGCAGGTGCCAAACAACAGGATATAACGTTAAGTAGCCGGCAAAACAAAGTATACAATGCGAGCAGTAGGCACTGCAAATAGGATGACGATCTAGGCAATGTTGTCAGGTTTATTGACGCTTCGCGGCGATTAGGCAGTCTTTTGCCCCGATGCCAGGTACTAAACCCGTTAAGCTGGTGAAACCCGGCAGATATGAGCCTGGTCATCCGTTAGAAAGAAAGAAATGTGAATATTTCCTTTTCAAAAAAGTGGTGCCAATAAGTAGTATGAATTTTTAAACCGTAATTTCAAGCGACCATTAAGGGGTTAAAGCATCTTGAAGAATTTGTCACTTCCAAGGTGTAAAGAGCACGTGGAAAATGAAAGTTAGACCATTATGTAAGATTCCGCATTAGCATATTGAACAAAAGAGAATATGAATGGTGCAAGCCATATCTGTAAGTCTTCCTTAAATCCCAAAATTAAGCTGTACACACAAGATCACAAGTACACAAGTCCTTCTGCATGATCATATCACCAACAAGAGTTTGTTGCAGTATTACGAGTTACTGATAAATCTTTTTTAAATGATGGCGAATCTGTAAGATGATGAATTGCTCAAAATTATTGGAAATGTTTCGCAGCTACATAAAAGATGAATGTTGTGACGATTTGGACGCCACAACACACAGGGTCACGCGACAGTAAAATGATTAGTACAATAGAAACAGTTATCCCGATCTGCGTTGTGAAAAGATCTAATGGGATAATGTCATTTAATAAATTAGGAGGGAAGAAAACTTTGGAATAAAATTAATTTTGGCAATAACTCAAGGACGACTTATTTAACGTTGAAATGGAGATATCGAACTTGTAGGTTGCATAGAGAAACATCCAATTCTAATAATTCCAAAATATTAGATACCTTAAATTACGAGTATTATCTAAAAGGGAACAAGGAAAGAATTCAAGGAAAGACTTACAAGTATGCACACATAAACAAACTTTATTTTCATTTATATAAAATTCATAACTCAAATATGACCTTTTATATCATAATAACCTTTTCAAATTATCTACTATTTTATCAGAATATAACATAGTTCCATTCTCATTAAAACAGCAAAGCTTTCATCAAAATTATACTTTGTTACTTATTCTTTTTTTTTATCAATTTATGTTATCTTATACTTGCCCCTTTTTGTTCACAGCACGATCCGATGATGAGGCTTTTGCCAAAATTTTAATCAAAATTTTATTTATGAAAAATAGCATTCCCGTTATCATTAAAATCTTTATCATAAACAATCATAATATTCAATGACATAAGATTATGTACTTTAGTGGAAATTTAGAAAATTAGTTGCTTAATATTAAATGTACACATCATAAGAAAACATGAAAACAATAGCCACGAATATATTGAAATAAATATAAGGAGTTTCTCACCCAAACAGACTTCGATCTTTTCTGTAATCATCCAAATCATACAGTTCACTCATAGTTCATGGAATCCTAAACACAAGTAAGTTCATCGGGGCATAAAGTTCCTTTTATATATATATATATAGTTCATGGGGATCTTTCACAAACCAATTTCACTTTCTTTCGGCGCTCTGTGACGCGTGAAAATTCGAGCTCCATCTCCACAATGTACACTTTCATAGGCGAAATCTGCTGATATGTCATATCTTCGTTGCATTCGCATCTCATCACTAACCACTGTACATCTCCAAATCAGGTGAATACTTCTGTAAGATTCTGCATCAGTTAATTTCCTGGACAAAGACTTGTCTGCTCTCAGCGATCTTTGTCAATAGATCATGACAAGGACAGGTCAACTCTCAGCATTAATTTTCATCATCATTTCCTTTTTTTCTGCATCAATCATTTTTTGTGACAAAGATTTGTCTGCTTTCAGCATTCATTTCAATCGCTAAATTTTGTATTGTCCTTGAAATTTGCTGCGAAAGAACTTGGTGTAAAATTTTGAAGTATCAAGTCACATCTTAACAAAAATTATAGAACCTCTTGAGGACGAGACACAAGACTTAATCTTCTTTTTTCCTTCCTTCTTCCCAGATCCAATTTTTTTTTTGGGGGGGGAGGGCTAAATTAACCCAGAGCTTTCGTTCTGATTGGAGGCTACTCCTGGTCCCTTATTGGTACTCTAGACATGCCTATCTATGGGCGTGCCAATTTATTTTTCACTGCATAGCATTAACTTAATTTTTTGCCCCTTGCGCCAGGTTTCTCATGGGAATCACCACCCACGTTGAGTGTTGTAAAACCATCTTACTTGATAGAGAATTTATGGTTTCAACATCGTAAATTTTCTATTCTTTCGCTATACATTTACTGTCCATGTCTGGCGTCAGCAATGTTCTCTTTATCTATAATTTCCTATTTTCTGTCTGGTCTTATTTGGGGAGTTTTATTTTATTACACTGTTTTTGCACATATAAATATTTACAATTCGAAATGTTTTATTTTCAATATTAATACAAAATAAATTCACAATTCATATTCCTTATTTTTTTCTAAACATACCAATACCAAACAACATATATATTTTTATTTTTTTCTACGCATTATATACTTATTCATTTTAATATACTTTAATTTTGGAGTATTTTTTATGTTATTTTAATTTATTGTATAAATTAATTACTAAAGAATTATTTTCCGAGAATTCAATTATTTTTAAATGTTATTGGATCGTGCGAAAATTATTTAATTAGTTAAATTAATAACAAGCCTTGTTGTGTAGATTTCTACACTACATTGCTTCTTCCCTCTTGTTTTTAAAAAATAATAATATGTACACCACAAAAATACACTTATAATACATATATATATTACAAAATATCAATCAAACCTGATATATATAGTAAGTTCTTCAGATTGTTCATCATACCCTGTAAGTACACTTGAATAATATAATACAAAATATAAAATAGTATATACATTTTCTCTATTGCATAGGTGAGAAATATTTATTCCAATATAAGATGGCTATTTCAATATCAAAATACTGCAAAAATGCTATATTAATTTTAGTCAACAATGTCCGCTAATTTTTTTTTTTTTTTTTTTTTTTTTTTTTATGCTACGCATATTGAAATCTATAAAAATATGTACAATCATGCAGCTTGTAGGTAATAAAGTTTACTTCAAAATTTTGGCCATAAAATAAAAATATGCGCTATCTACATACCTACAGTGTGGATATTACGTAGAACTATGTTTTTACAAAAAAAATTATAAACCAAAGTGCGTAAATATATATGTACATCGCTCTCTGCTTGAAAACATTCTTTTTTTTATCTAAGAATGCCTTTTCATCCCCGCATCATTACTCCGGAATATCCACTTAAAATTTTCTCCTCGGAGAAAATGTGCCGAAAATCCCTTAAAATCCCTGAGTGGTCTCCATGTGTCCTTGACAGTGATAATAATCTCGGAACAAGACGTACAGGTCAGTACTAACATGCCAAACAGGTTTGCTCGTTATCACGTCTGTGAACGTAGTAATCACTTTTTTTTTTCCTCTGAATGGCTTTATAAAAGTGCGCGATTTGTTTGTATTGTGCTCATATAATATTGGATAATCTCTACACTGCATAAGGTAAGTGTCATTTATTTTAAAATCCGAAGATTTTAGTACTATCTAATAACTGTTATTATTTATATAGTTTATCATCCTTTATTCTTAAAAATGTCCTATAAACAATTCCCTTTTTTTTTCTATCAGATATCATGTCGGACACTGCTCGCCATTTTCTCCCCATTATGAGTGTGTTTTCAGATTGTCTATCACGTAACAATAATTTATTTTCATACTGTGATTGTTCTTAAATTTTAAAAATATTTTCCTTACCTACTATATTTTACTTTCATATGCCTTAATAGTCCATATGTGTTTTTTTTTTTTTTTTTTTTTTGTTTCTTTATTTTTAGGAGTCTTAAATGTATCCTTTTTATTTTTTCTCGCAGTATTTATATTATAATATTTCGTAATTTTCTTCTGACACATGTGTATTTTTTATATATTTTGATTTTATTTCACAATTTATATTATGCTTTCTTCCGTGTGCACACAGTGTGGTTTTCGTGCGTCATTATATAAACTATGTTAATGAAAACAAATTTTTCTTTTTCGTAAAACGTATCCTTTCCAATGTGTTATTTTGTATATTTTTTGTGTTTGTGAAATGTTTTAATCCGAAACTCCTAACAAACTGTTTTGCTATATATATATATTTTATACGCTACTATGCGTCATATGACTCATGGTACTTTGCTTAACATCTTTTGAGTTAATTTTATATTATTTATTTATTTTATACTACGATTTTCTAACACATGTGTGAAAGATGGTACCCTCTATTCACTCATATATTAGCGGTAAATATAGTGTTTAAATATGTCGTTCCGTGCTCAATTTTGCCGTTTTATATTTATTCAATTGTTCAATGGGTTCCCAAATTAATATGCATCCGTTTTAATTTATTATTTGTTTATATTTAGAAATTGTGAAATTTTTAATGTATGTTGTAATAATTCATCTATAATGGTTTTGTTTTTGTTTATTCCCGAATATGTTTTCATTCTAGCACAATGAAATTAATAAATTTTTATATATTTTTTTCGTTCCGTTAAGGTTGTGTTGCAAATCTACCATATATATATTTTTGAATTTTAGGCATAATATGGTTTATTTATTATATTGATATATTAATTTAGGTATGTGTGTTTTAATATTTTGTTTCGATACTGAAAAATCCGTGTACACTCCCATGAAAATATCTTGCGCAATGTCATCCAATCGACCGGCAATCAAAATGACACTTTCCATGGAAAATTTAAATATTTCCATGCGATTATCACAGTTTTTTCAAACATTATTATATTCAAATTACTCTGTGGTTGTGAATTTTAAAGGTTTTATATACGACTTGTAGGTTTTGCCTTATACTGTTGTTTACAAACGGTGCGCTTTTCATTTTGAACCCTTCTGTGGTCATCCATTTTATTTATTTACCTAAATGAGTCTGTAATGTTTATTTTAATATATGTATTAATTTGTTTACTTATTTATGTATTATTTTTCAGATTTTTGTAATGTTTAATCTTTTATTTTCATAAATTTTTAGCAATTTTACACAATTACTCTTTGTTTACATTTTCCCAATTACTACTTGTTTTTTTTTTTTTTTTTTTTTTTTTTTTGGTAGCAATGTGTAGAAAATTTTTATTTTCTGATAAATGGTGTCTTAAATCGTATTTTTTTACAAAGAGTGTGGTATGTTGTATAAATTATATACAATTTTATCCATTTTTGTGTCATAAATATGGTAATCAAAATAAATGCCATATTTAAAAGTGCTTCCGTGACATAACAATTTTAAATTATTTGCATAATTTATGTCCATGTGTGTTTCATAATGTTTCATTTTCGTGTCAAAGTCATAACATTTTGTGAATATTTTCAAATATGTCTAATGGAAAATACATTTTCCATCCAATGTTGCTAATTTCTACTTATTTATCTCCAAAGTGACCGTTTTTTATATTTTGTACAACAAAATTTTTCATTTTTTTTTTTTTTTTTTTTTTTTTTTTTAATATGTCAATTTAATATATATATATATATTTTTTAGTCCACTTTGAAGTAAGTATGTGGTTTGTCTATCACTAGCGATCAAAATATTTTTCCGACATGTTTTGAAATACGTCAAAACAATTTTGAAGTGTAAACAAATAAATTATATGTACCCTGTTTTCTGTTTTTCTATTTTTTTTTTTTTTATTAATATTTTTTTCTAATTTTTATTTTCCAGGATAATCCTTATGTTACGCTTCATTTTTACTCACTCAAAATATTTCTTTTCTAGCCATTGTAATTAATATGCAATTCAATATTAATTTTGTCATTCAATTATTCAGCTGTGTTGGCTACTCAAATTGCCCCTTCATTCCTATCGTGCGCCCCAGAAAGTTTTCCATCGCTGAAAGAATTCGCTGTTCTCCAGAAACGCCCATGTGAAACAACACGGCTGCTCGACTCAACGTAAAGCCCGCAGCCAGCTCAGAACAACAGTATTTTTTATGCAGCCTAGAGTATGCCCTCTATAACTGGCGAATGTCGTAGTCTTCAATTCGTCTTCAATACCGGCTCGGTGAGAAAACATTTATTTATCTTTTTATTTATTTTTTTCCCTAGCGATCTGCTCCATTGCATATCTCATTTTTGACCCTAACCGGTTCTCCGAAAGTGGTGAGTGGGTTTCGTTAGAAAATGAGTTTCATTTTCTCACTTCTTTGAGCTGCAAGATACGTGTTATTCCAATTCTCCTAAACACCTTCGCTCCGTTTTTGAGCTCTTGCTGAAGACAGCTAGTTTCAAGGTCGTCCCTTGCCCAAAACAAGTTTTGAGTAAAGCACTTGTTTCGATTTCACTTTTCCCCTGCATGTTCTTCCGTTGCTATGGGAACGCGTTTACTCCTGGCTTATTTTCTCTGGTAACCAGAAGAGAGAAAAAGTGGGTGTAGTGTTAATTCCGCTGCCTCGTGGGAAAAGGGTTTTGATCCGCCTCATCCTTTCTCCTAGCTATATACATCTTCCTGCATCTTTTTCTCTTTTTGAGATGCTCGTACATAGCGCCCCTCTTTTGCGTTTGATGCTGCCGCCGCATACCAATATTTACATTTTTTTTTATTTTAGTAATTTTTTTATGTCATGCTTACCTGTGTATAATGTAATAAATTCTGTTTGTGTATATTATATATTTTTTTGTGGAGGGATGTATGAAAGAAAAATTATCTGTTTTACTTGTTTGCAAAAATCATTCCTATTACTGTGACAAAATATTATATTGTTATTTTATTTATTTTGACTATTTACCTTTGATTTATTTTGGGTTAATATTTCAAAAGGACTTCCTTTATACCTCCAGAAGTTTTGCACAAAATATTTTTCTGACATGTGAATTTCTTGGGCAGTATTTGTCCAATTTCGTTGAATTTTATTTTATTGAGGGAAAACGAAATTTGAACACATTTATGCTTTACTACATGTTTATTAAAATTATTTATTATTATTATTACCACATTTTCTACCAAAAATTTCTACCGCATAACATTTTATTTTCATGGTATAAAATACACATCATGGCTCCATAAATTGTATTAAAAATTCAAATTTTGCTTCTTCATTCATAATAATTTTCCAATATTAACTATTTTATTAAAATAATATAATCTAAGCAAATATAAGTATATTTATTAATATTTTTATTATTATTATTATTATTAATTCCGTGTTGCCGTTGAAAAAAATTTTTTTTTTTTTTTTTGTATTTTTGCTATGTTTTTGTTTAATCAGTTTGCACTGATTTAATTTTTTTTTTTTTTTTTTTTTTTTTATGCATATAGTATTATTTTATAAATTACCTGGTTATTTATTTATTTATTTTGTTTGCGATGTTAGGCGCGAACAATTTTGAGATGTGAATAGTGACGGGTTTTAATTCAGGCTTGTCCCTGTTTTTGATAGAATTTATTAAGGTATCTACTCCTATCGTAAATGTTTCCCTTTCAGGAGAAATTTGTCTCTTCCCTCTGCCGCCTGTCATGATTTTATTTTTATGTCTTATTTTCCTAGCGGCTGCAATTCCCAAATATATAATAGAATAATTTCTATTTTGTTTTGCTTCTATCCTAGTTTCTCAGAAATTTCCTACACTGCAAATTATTATTTTTTCAATTTTAGAATATAATTGTCTATCTCTATTTTCAAGATCATACTAATTTGTAAAATAATATTTTTGCATAAATTCTACTGAAATAACACTGAATATTCTGCATGCATGCACATAAATAAAACACAATATGAAATTTTCACCAATATTTCTTTTCATAGATATTAATTATAATAATCATTCGTTATGCTCATACTAAATTATGTGCTGTGAACTGAACTACTCTTTTCCTTAATTTTTCTTTTTGTTATACACATAAATAATTTTTTATATAACATACGAAAATGATTTTGTTAGTAATTGAAAAGAAAAATAAAAATAGAGGAAAATAATAATATATATGTATTTTTTTTTTTTTTTTTTTTTTTTTTTTTTTTTTTTTTATAAGTTAACTCATTGCAACCATTTAATTTTACGTTCTAAATTCCATTACTAACACCTGGTATTAGCACCATTAAATTTAGTATGTTGTGACGATTTGGACGCCACAACACACAGGGTCACGCGACAGTAAAATGATTAGTACAATAGAAACAGTTATCCCGATCTGCGTTGTGAAAAGATCTAATGGGATAATGTCATTTAATAAATTAGGAGGGAAGAAAACTTTGGAATAAAATTAATTTTGGCAATAACTCAAGGACGACTTATTTAACGTTGAAATGGAGATATCGAACTTGTAGGTTGCATAGAGAAACATCCAATTCTAATAATTCCAAAATATTAGACACCTTAAATTACGAGTATTATCTAAAAGGGAACAAGGAAAGAATTAAAGGAAAGACTTACAAGTATGCACACATAAACAAACTTTATTTTCATTTATATAAAATTCATAACTCAAATATGACCTTTTATATCATAATAACCTTTTCAAATTATCTACTATTTTATCAGAATATAACATAGTTCCATTCTCATTAAAACAGCAAAGCTTTCATCAAAATTATACATTGTTACTTATTCTTTTTTTTTATCAATTTATGTTATCTTATACTTGCCCCTTTTTGTTCACAGCACGATCCGATGATGAGGCTTTTGCCAAAATTTTAATCAAAATTTTATTTATGAAAAATAGCATTCCCGTTATCATTAAAATCTTTATCATAAACAATCATAATATTCAATGACATAAGATTATGTACTTTAGTGGAAATTTAGAAAATTAGTTGCTTAATATTAAATGTACACATCATAAGAAAACATGAAAACAATAGCCACGAATATATTGAAATAAATATAAGGAGTTTCTCACCCAAACAGACTTCGATCTTTTCTGTAATCATCCAAATCATACAGTTCACTCATAGTTCATGGAATCCTAAACACAAGTAAGTTCATCGGGGCATAAAGTTCCTTTTATATATATATATATAGTTCATGGGGATCTTTCACAAACCAATTTCACTTTCTTTCGGCGCTCTGTGACGCGTGAAAATTCGAGCTCCATCTCCACAATGTACACTTTCATAGGCGAAATCTGCTGATATGTCATATCTTCGTTGCATTCGCATCTCATCACTAACCACTGTACATCTCCAAATCAGGTGAATACTTCTGTAAGATTCTGCATCAGTTAATTTCCTGGACAAAGACTTGTCTGCTCTCAGCGATCTTTGTCAATAGATCATGACAAGGACAGGTCAACTCTCAGCATTAATTTTCATCATCATTTCCTTTTTTTCTGCATCAATCATTTTTTGTGACAAAGATTTGTCTGCTTTCAGCATTCATTTCAATCGCTAAATTTTGTATTGTCCTTGAAATTTGCTGCGAAAGAACTTGGTGTAAAATTTTGAAGTATCAAGTCACATCTTAACAAAAATTATAGAACCTCTTGAGGACGAGACACAAGACTTAATCTTCTTTTTTCCTTCCTTCTTCCCAGATCCAATTTTTTTTTGGGGGGGAGGGCTAAATTAACCCAGAGCTTTCGTTCTGATTGGAGGCTACTCCTGGTCCCTTATTGGTACTCTAGACATGCCTATCTATGGGCGTGCCAATTTATTTTTCACTGCATAGCATTAACTTAATTTTTTGCCCCTTGCGCCAGGTTTCTCATGGGAATCACCACCCACGTTGAGTGTTGTAAAACCATCTTACTTGATAGAGAATTTATGGTTTCAACATCGTAAATTTTCTATTCTTTCGCTATACATTTACTGTCCATGTCTGGCGTCAGCAATGTTCTCTTTATCTATAATTTCCTATTTTCTGTCTGGTCTTATTTGGGGAGTTTTATTTTATTACACTGTTTTTGCACATATAAATATTTACAATTCGAAATGTTTTATTTTCAATATTAATACAAAATAAATTCACAATTCATATTCCTTATTTTTTTCTAAACATACCAATACCAAACAACATATATATTTTTATTTTTTTCTACGCATTATATACTTATTCATTTTAATATACTTTAATTTTGGAGTATTTTTTATGTTATTTTAATTTATTGTATAAATTAATTACTAAAGAATTATTTTCCGAGAATTCAATTATTTTTAAATGTTATTGGATCGTGCGAAAATTATTTAATTAGTTAAATTAATAACAAGCCTTGTTGTGTAGATTTCTACACTACAATGAAGGTTGCCAGTTCGGAAACTAGTAGTTTTTTTGTAAGTCATAGATCCACATTTTGACCATAATCAATCAGATTTTGTTTCCAGTGGATGCTAACATATTTATACTGTAAAAAGATTTTCCGATTTACGTCTGATCATCCTACACATAGAGAGATTCTAAGCTTATTGACAAAACGTTAAAGATAGACAGAATACTTCGAAACAAGTTCAAATACTATACAATGCATGATCCTAACTAAAACAGTGATGTGATACCGAGCGCCTTCCGATTGTGGAGAGAATCTAGTTTGCTACACAATTTGGAATTTTCTGAGCGTTTCCTTCTACAGCACCATCCATGTCAACTTTTTTTATTGGTAAGACCAGCCCTCCCTTTTGAAATCCAACGTAGAAATGATGATTTGCGTTAAAAATCATCATTTAATGTGTTTAATAACTGATCCAACAAATGGTTTACTACTCGCGATAAGCTCTTATACCATATGACGTGCATTTCTTGAGTGGGTATGTAGATTCTACCACCCCTTACAGTTTTGCCAGTCAGTTCTGATTTACACTCAAATTCTCTCAAGCAAATTTCATCTAATTTAAAATCCTTCTCATCCCTCTTCATTTAAGCTCAGTTGTTTGTCAAAAAAGTTATTTATTTCCCAGTTTCTAGATTTATTCTTATAACTTTCATCCATACCAGAATGATAGTTAATAACATTAATAGTCATAGATAAAAATAGCACTCAATTACTAGATTTTGTATAGTAAACATGACACTTTCCAAAAATAGAAAGCATCCTCTATCACATAACTGCTTGATTTACGACCATACATTATGTAGAGTTTTGAGCATGTCAAGGAGTGTTTTATCCCTTCTTAAATTTTCTCCTGCAGTTTGGAATCACCTTGTATAGAGAGTTTAAACTTTCGTGTCAGGTCTGATAACATTTCTGTGTTTTAGTAGTTGCAACCATAAAATAATGCCCCCTCCCCCCTAAATTGGATGCTTTACATAAACATAGAAATTGTTCAATATTGAACTATGATTTTATTTTCGGTTGAACCGTTATTAGATAAAATGTGAAACAAGAATAGACAAAATGTTAAATAGAAATCTTGTAAAATATTCAGTCATTGTCTTGGAAAACGCTTTGCAAATAAGTTTAATCAGGCTAGTATCTCTGTTTGTATACAGTCCTACATGCTAGTGATTCGAAGCAAAAACGTCTTGATTAGTAGACTGCACTGTAAGCCCTAGACATGAAGGTGGATAATTTCATACTCTAAATAAGCATATTGAAAGTGCATAGTTTTTTTTTTCATTGGCTGAGGAATAGCTTCGATACCTTGTTCATAGTGGAGGTTGAACTATATAGTAGATTATTTGAAAATTAAAACCGGTATTGTATTCAAATAATTACTTTAATACACTGAATGTTTTAATTTTGAGCAACAAATTTTAACCGTTTATATGACAATTTCTGATAGATATGGGATTTATTGTCTAATAAGTTTAATTTAGTTTTGTATGGTAAATTTTAATTTAAAAATAACTTCTTTTTTCTAGACTTTTTTATTTTAAATTCCCGATAATGGATTGGAAAGAAAGAATTTTCAAAGAAATGTTTTAAAAGAAAACTAATACATTTTATAATATAAGATTTAGCATTACATTATAGTCATTTATAGCAATAAAAGAATTTTATTCAGGAAGTACAATGTTTCTGGTAACCTTTACAAAAATAACTCAACAATACCTTTCTTAAATTATGTACGAAAGATAGTAAATGTTGAATTTTCATTGGATTTATGCAACCACCAACGTAGAGAAATATATTTTTTTATTCCAACCTCACAAATATTTCATGAATAGAATCTATGTTCGGAAATCTTGAGAGAGATGGAATTTCTTGTCTCATAAGTTAAATTTAGCATTTTCAGTTAAACTTTTATTATAGATGAAAATCATTCGTCTAATGTTTGAGATTTAAATTCCGTGTGGCTCCTTGAAAGATCAAAAACTGGATGCGATGGTTAGTTAATTTTAAGCGAGTAAATAATTATAACTGATTACTTACACTTATATTTTTAAGAAACGACAAATAGATTTTTTTTTATATTTTACTAACTGTAATATTTGTTATAAATGTATAAAAATCAAACTATTGACCACATTAAAATTAACTAACGGCGCTAATACATATCAAACGACATTGATATTTTTTTCATTATTCAAATTTCAGTGAAAATTTTCCGTAAAATGTACAGTCGTGGAAAAAAAGAAGTAAACACCCCTACTAACTCTGCACCTAATTATAATAGAAGAAAATTAGTGATACCAAACGATTGGAAATAAAGTCTACTTTCAAATGGTGTCTTTAAAATTTGCTTAAGAGGAAGTGTACAAATCAAAATCAGACAAAACTTTGTTTTTTTTCTATTGCAACACCCAATGTTGACAATATACTTTAAATCTTCGGTTCAAACTATGCCTAAAAACGAAGCGTCAAGTCATTTGGAGGATAAATTTTGGAATTACAGTTGAACCTCGTTAAGGCGAACACTCAAGGGCGAACACTCGAAATATATAATACGAATTACGTATTATGAAATTAACATTCGAAAAAATATGAATTGAAACCTAGAATATTTTTGATAGATTTATATTTCTTCTATCTTGCTTTATCGAATTCTCAATTTCAAATTTTTCTTGGAGTAGTTTTCGAAATATATAATACGAATTACGTATTATGAAATTAACATTCGAAAAAATATGAATTGAAACCTAGAATATTTTTTATAGATTTATATTACTTCTGTCTTGCTTTATCGAATTCTCAATTTCAATTTTTTCTTGAAGTAGTTTTCGAAATATATAATACGAATTACGTATTATGAAATTAACATTCGAAAAAATATGAATTGAAACATAGAATATTTTTTATAGATTTATATTTCTTATGTCTTGCTTTATCGAATTCTCAATTTCAAATTTTTCTTGAAGTAGTTTTCGAAATATGATTAGAAAATGTCAAAGTGATGATTTTTAAGAGGCCCTCTATGATGTTCAGAAAAGCATAATATAAGAAATATATATTCTACTCACTTTATTGAAACATTTGGGCTGGCAATAATCGAAACGCATTAAGCGAGTGAAATGGTCATATTGGCAAGAAATAATTAGAAGACATTAATAGAAGTGACATAGTCATTCTGTGGCATTTCAGTAATCGAGTATCGAACTTCAGTTTATCTACAGCCCCTTAAGAGGGCTATTTTAAAATAATTCATTTCACAGAAACTAATAGTACGATTTTCATGAAAATTTGGAGGGTGTAGAATTTATTTATGGTGTCAAACTTGGATTTTGCTATGAAAAAAATAAATTTTGCTTTTGTTTTGATATGTAGATGGCCGTATATCCAAATTTTATTCACATCATTTAAAAATATATTTTATTTCTAATCGTTTGCTACAAGTAACTTTCCTTCTCAATACTTTGTCGCAGAGTTAGTAGGGGGTGATTTTTTCCACTACTGTTCTTGATTGTAATATTATACCGGATGGGCTATAAGTTCGTTACAACTTTAAAAACTCATAAAAAAGGCAGAAATTATGATAAAGGAGTGCGGCTTGCAAAAAGCGTTCACAAGGTAGTCGGATTAATTTTAGCATAAAAAAAAATTAGTTAAAAAATCACATGTAGAGGGCGCTGAGGACCCGAAACACAATGAACAGGGCAACAGTTGTGTCGTAGAACGTTCTGGAGGTCATATTGAACATTTGCTATTGGAAGAACAAATGAATGGAGTGTATTGTTCTCCTGTTCATTGTGTTTCGGGTCGTCAGTGCCCTCTGCATGTATTTTTTAACTTTTTTTTTTGCTGCTAAAAAGTCCATCTACGTCGTGAGCTCTTTCTTTCAAACCGTTCTTTTTTATCATAATTTCATACTTTTTTATGAGGTTCTAAAGTTGTAACTAAGTTTTGGCTCATTAGGTACTAAAAAGCAATACTAAAATCATCCTCTATACAAATTGGTTTGTTTATAATTTTACACAGGCTTATCCAATTGGTTACACCTTAAAAAAGAAGTAATAGTTATTTCATTTAATTTGCTCTTCAATATATAAAAACATATCGTAATGATCTAAAAATTATTTTTTGAAATTATACACTTTTCTAATGCATTACATAAAGGAATAAAACAGCATTTCACAAATCACGTAGAAATGAAATAAACGGTCAAGTGCGAGTATTTCTCGCGCACAGAGAGTTCCGTACAATAATATATGAATTAGTAAGTATATTAATAAAAAAATACCGTTGCTAAAAGAATAATAAGATTTTGTAAAAACTATACAACGTAGGGTTGGATATAGCTGTATAGTATACAGAATGCAAAGGAAAGTCCCTTTAACCTGAAAATACTTGTGAAGGGAGAGAGCTACAGCTATACAAGGGAGGTAACGGTACAGTAAAGCGACTACGCCCGACCTAATGCAAGCGATAGCAGCACCCCTAGAGGTGAAATTCGGAAGATAGACATTGCAAATCGAAAACGAAAAGAGGTAAGCGAATTTTCCAATTAGAAAGTTTTAGAACATCCAATAATTAATACGAAGCGACATTTGGTTCACACGGATAAGATAAATCGTCGCCTGCATACCCAAAAATGTCCGAAATCGATGAGCGACGATTCTATTTTGCCTATTCACATTCCGGAAATGTAGCAGTGGACAATTGCAGATTGTGACGTTGTACTGTGCTGTAATGTCTGTAAAAATTCAATTTACAAATGCATTTAAAATTTTGGATTAACTCTTTCAGAAGCAGAAGAATTGATAGAAGAGCTGATGAAATAATTGACTGACACCAGAATATTCAGAGGAATTTCCAGAAAACAAAAACCCGCTAATTTGCTCTTTCGTTATAAAAGCTAAAATTTATTAAAATATTTTTGGTGCCATTTGTCAGTTTTGGAATTAAAATTAAGTGGCTAGACCGTCTAACCACCGCCCTTGAAAGTGTTAAATCTATGTTATCGTATTCAAGTGTCTTGCAATTCCAGGCTGAGAAATGTGCATGTTGAAATACTCTCACGAATACAAACGTGTATCATGAGCAATGGCAGACTTTTCGAACATACTGAATATTAACTTTTTATCACTATGAGAGAGTTAGTCTTTTTTTTGCGTGTGATCTTATCAAAATGTATTGAGGTAAGTATGTATTTATAGCATAAATTGTGCGTATTTCTTCATATTTCTGGCTATTCCATTCGGACGTTTACACAAAATGGAGTACATCGATTTCGGACATTTTTGGATAAACAGGCGAAGATTTATGTAAAACAAATGTCGTATTCTACTAATTAATTGATGCTCTAAAACTTTCTTTCTGGAAATTTTGCTCTATCTCTTTTCGTTTTCGATTTGCAGTGGCTATCTTCCAAATTTCGCCACTAGGGGCGCTGCTAGGGTGGGTCTATTTCGTACCAAGCACATTGATCAGCTTTTCGAAGTTCCTTAGCAATGGAGTATTGACGAAAATTACCGTAAACCTTACAAGACATGATGCCCCAAATATTTTCGATTGTACTCAGATTAGATTTACACGCGGGAAAATCGAGAAAAGTAATATTTTGAGAGTTAAACCAAGTTTTCGGTTTGTGTGCAATTTGAATGGAAGCATTATCTTGCAGAAATACATACTATGGACCATCTAAAACGTCACCAAATGACGGAAAAACTGCTTTCCAATGTACGGATGTAGTCTTGCGCTGCTTGACGATCATTGAGAATCTCCAGAGCTACTTGATCATTAAATCAAAGTGAGGCAAAAAACATTAAAGAGACGCCACCTTGTTGTCGACTAAAGAAAGTCTTAGGTTCTTTACACAAGTCGGGCAGTAGTAAATCCACCCATCTGGGTCTTCCAAATTCCGCTTTTTTTACGTAATTGAATATCACGGTTCACCACTGGGGTCCATATGACATTCAAGGACTGTTTTATTTTTCAAAATCCAATGGCCCGTAAAATAAAGACTAGTGTGAATAATAAATTCATTTTATTATCTGTAGTCAAATACAATCAAAGCTACTTTTCGACATAGTCGCAATGAAGATTGATTCATTTGTCATACTGGTGGGTGAGGAGAAGGTACACTCTTCACAGACTGCTTCCGCCAACGTATTGACATTGAGATAGGTCTCCAAGGCGCTTTGAAGATTTGCGTTGGAAAGGAAGTGGAATGGAGTGCTGTCGTCCAGGACCTGTCTTCGGATCTCGAAAAAGGTGACAATCACTCGGTGCCAGCCGAACTGATAGCCCAACAGCTTCCATCACAAATTCGACGGGATGTGTTCGATTTGTGAAAGAAGCTGTTGGGCAATGAATTAGGCTACCACTGAGTAATTGTCACCTTTTTTCGAGATCCAAAGACAGGTCTGGGACAACAGCACTCCGTTCAACTTCCATTCCAACAAAAATCTTTAAGGCGCCTTGGAGACCTATCTCAATGCGTTGGCGGCAACAGTCTGTGAAGAGTGTACACCCTCATCGCATACCAGTATGACAAATGAATCAATCTTCATTGCCACTATGTCGAAAAGCAGCATTGATTGTACTTGACACCAGGTTATAAAATAATTTTATTATTCACACTAGTCTTTATTTTACGGCCCATCGGGGGTTAAAAAAAACAGCCTTCGAACGTTAAAGAGCCCACTGCATTCTCATCAATTTGTGGCGAGATTTCAAATCTGGCTTTTTTTCATTTTCTTATAAACTAATTTACCCTTTTCCTTAATTCGCCTACGAATCGTATCTGGTGACACAGAAAGTCGCGATTCATTTTAATGCGACTAGCACCCATCATTTGTACAGATGCTACTTTCTAGATCCTCCTGTTATCTCCGTTTCTGATCACACAATTCCTTCCACGTCTATTTTTTGCTTTGTAAGAGTCTCTCTTAGGCAATATATGATAGAAAGACTTTTTTGAACGATTCAGAGTTACTGAAATTTCTGCACTGCTGAAAGTCTTCCCTTTCGATTTCAACATCCATATTTCTATTACCTCATTTTACTGAATCTTATTTTCTTATAGCATCATCATTAACCGATTCTATCGTAAGCTGCATTTACATGCTTAATGCATAGGACGTCATAAGTTTGAAATTTGCATTTTTCCTTTAACAGTTGCCAACAAGCAAGAAAGTGTCTAATTATTTGTAATACGAAAATTTCACTTTTTTTCAGTTAAATTAAATATTAACCTACGCTAAAACCATCATTTCCGTACTGAAATGTTTAAAATATATTTCAAAATAAATACATCGATTTGTATAACCCAAGAGATCATATTTTTTATTTAATGGTTATATGTCACCAGCATCCAAACTTTTTGTGAGGACTATAGAAAAGTGCTATTCTTAAATTACTAGCTGAAGGTATGAGGCACTAAAATTTCATTCAGTGGTGAAAGTTCTATGTTAGAATGCGTAGAATTACGTCAAATGATTCGAATAAATTGTCTATAATTGGGACATGCAAAACCGAGGTGAAAATAAAGAACAATCAACATTTATAGAAAAACAAAATGACTGTAAACAAGACTAGATACATTAAAACCGTTTACAGATCCAAAGTCGCAAACTGTATGAAAATTACCCAAGAGATGTTCCGACAAATTCTGAAAGATTCTCTTGGATCTTTCTTAAAGATAAAACTGTACAAGGAGCTTATGGCGGCGTACACTAACTTTATTACGCTACATGTCCTTTTGAGACCACAGAAGGGGGTGGATTTTGTGGGGAGGTAAAACTACACAACCCACCAAACCTCAGCCTACGTCTTCATTCTTAAGTGTTTTATGCTTTTATGTAGGTTTTCATTCTTTCATGCAGTGCTAAGAACTATAATTTCATGTTATTGTAAAATCAAACAAATTTTCTTTCGTCTCTCCTGTGACATTTACTTTTGTCGAGATGTGTCACTTTTGACAACACAGCATAACTAACACAACAATTGATGTCGGTCAAGGGATACATCATCATCCAAAAAGACAAATACTCTTTTTACAACCAAACACTTCCATAACCAGCACAACAAATGATTTCGGTCAAAGGGATATCTTAGACCATCATCCGTTATCGAAAAAGGACAAAACACCAAATCGGCTACGGTTTGGAGTGGCATTCGTTCAAGTGTTAAGACACCGCTTGCTTTCATTAATAAAGGCGTCGAAATAAACAATCAAATGCATCGTGGAGAATGTTCTGTTTCTCTGATCTCATCAACATATAGGAAAGGAAAACTAAACTATCCATGACAGTTCTGATTTAGCGCATTGAACAAAAAGAGCACAGCAGTTGTACAAATCTTCTGAAAATCCCAAATGCGCCCCCTGTACTCGCTAGATCACAACTAGATTGATTATTCTGTATGATCATCTTACAGAAAGCTTGTTCTAGTTTTTAAGAAGTTTAAAGTATCTGGAAAAAAATGTTTGGCAGAAATGGCAAAGATATAAGGGACAATTTGCTGTAAAGTTTCCGCTGCTTTGTAAAAGCTACCACTACTGAAACGTGACCATTTCAAAATTTTGTATTTTACATGTAAATCATAGATCTATATTTTATCTTTTGACAATCTAATTTTGATTTCCGTGGCTCTTAGAATAATTATAATCTAATGTTCATCAGATGAACTTATTATCATCCTATACAGGGTTATTCTGAACTCATGGGCAAAACTTTATGAACAGATAGAACACTATTAGATAATCTAAAAACATAATACAATGCATGACCCAAATTCAAGCAGTAATGCATTACAGAATCCTTTCTGAGTGTGGAGAGAAAGCTCTTTATTTCAAAATTTAGGCTTCTAGAGCATTCCCATTCACAATACCATCCATGAAATCCATATTCGTCTTTACGTGATTGTTAAAACGCACCTTTCCTTTTGAAATCGATGGTAGAAATGTCGCCTTATCAGGGTTGCAAGTTTGGTCTTCATTTTTATTCAGAAAATCAGAATTCCTGCCAGAAAATAAAACAAATTATTTTAGTTTTATTTAACGACATAAATTTTGTGATTATCTAAAGCAAAGAGCCCTATTAAAAATTCACGGTATAAATTTGAAATTTCGATGTTAAACTGGAAAACCTGCGACTTGTGGGAAAAACCAGCGTTTCATTTGTTTAACGACAGCGCCATCTAGTGGTTTGTCTCTTTACTTGTACACATACATTGTATGGTAAAGAGTTTTTTGTTTACATGTATTCTATCACTGCATTAAAGATTTTCCCATGAGTTCTTATTTATTCCCAATTTCTCAGAAGAAAATTTGATCTAATTTGATATCTCTCCTCTCTCTCAGCTCACTTCAAATCAGTTGTTTGTAAAATAAATTAATAGTGAAAACTCCTCGATTTATTTTCATTTTAACTGTCATATATACTACCATTCTAATTTCTAAAGATTTTCTGCACAGATAAAATCAGCAATCAGTTAATAGCTATTTTGCTGTAAACAGGTTTTCTCCAAATGCAGAAAACGCCTGTGGAGCTTCTCTGCTTGAATTACGGTCATCCAGTGTTTTGGGCTTAACTCTGAGTTTCGAGCTCTACTTAAAGTTTTGAACATGAGTTCAGAATCACCCTGCATGCACTGTATATACTATAAGACGGTAAAAAAAATACGGTGATTTGACGTTTCACATAAATTATCAATTTGTGCAATATTGAAGGATACATAATGCTTTGACTTGGGCCTATGCCTGGTATAATATTTATCTATTAATTAATAAATTGTTGAACAAGAATACCATAAAAGTTTGAGTACATTTTTCGGTTATTATATTCAAATTAGGACCAATTAACTTGTTTATAAAAAGACCTACATACTACTATCATCAAAACATTATCCAGGAATTGAAACTAGCACATCTTGATTAGTATTCAACTGACTAACCACTGAACAAGTGTATAACCCTGTGCTGTAAAGAGGCATATTTAGAGAGTACGGAACTATTTTTGTTTGATGGACTGAGGAATAGCTCCATTGTTTCCATAAAAGCTGAAACGGTTTTTTTGGTTGAACCATAAACAAGATTTATTTGAATGTTAGAAGGAAGGATATTGTGTTTTTCTAATTATTTCACACCACTAAATGCTTCAACATTGAACTGAAAAACTTAACAGTGTATATGAAAAATCCAGATAGATTTATTCCTTAATACTTTAAATTTTCCTTTTAAGTTTAACCTTTAATTGCAAAATAAATGTTTTTTCAACACGTTTTGAATATAATTTTCAGATAACGCGTAGTACAGAAAGAAATTTTCAAGGAAAACTTAAAAAAGCACATTTTTTAGGGTAAAGACATTACCTTTCAATAATACATTGCAATATAAGAATTCCGTTTAGGAAATACGAAGATTCTCGTAAACCTTAAAAAAATAACTTTTCGATATCTTTCTTAAATCTTGTACGAAAGATAGCAAATGTTGGATTTTCATTTAATTTAAAGAAACCACAATCGTAGAGAAATATATATATGTATTTTTCTTACCCCGCAAATATTTCATGTATAGAATCTAGGTTTGAAAATCTCGACAGAGAATTTGTTGCCTCGTAAGTTAAACTTAGTCTTTTCAACTAAACTTTTATTACAGATGAAATTTATTCTACTTGGGTTTCAGTTTTGAAATCCCTATGGCGCATAGCAAAAGGAAATAAATTTTAAAAATAAAAAAACCCGGCTGTGTAAAAAGCGAACTAATTATTTATTTCTCATCAATGTGAAACTATTTTTTATATTACTTACCTATGTTTTTTATTTACTTGTATTGAGGAGTTCTAAGTCGTGTTTAATTGTTAGTTCCTATCTATAAACACTGTTTTGATAAGACCTATAGATATCTATGAAGCTTAGAGTTGCAGTAAAGCTAGAGATCCTACCTACACAACTTCCAGGTTGTGTAATATTTAAACGTAGTTTCTGACTGTAAAATAGTCAAAGAAGCGTCGTCTTCATTTTGAAAGACCTATCCAATGATCTGCTACTCAATAGGGTGAGTAACAAATTTTTTTCGTCTCTACCGCAATTTTGTATTTTACGGCCGCTATTTTGAATTTATAAAAACAAAATCTAACCTATAAGCACCGGACGTTTAAGACAAATCGATAGAAACCTCATTCATTAAAATCCGTCCAGCCGATAGTATGTTTCGAGGATATAAAGAAATCCACATATCCAGATATGCGTGAAACATATAACCATTCTTGGCAGACGGGTAAAAAAGGATACAATATTTAGTTTGTTTAAGGTAAGTAAACAAGTTTAACTGATCACTATTAACATATTTATATTGTTAAGAAATTAAAAATACTTTTCTTTACCTTTAGTTAATTGAAATGTTACTTATGCAATCAATCAAAATCAATTTAATGATCACGTTAAAATTAAATAACGGCAGTTAATGCATACTGAATGATATCGATAGTTTTTCATTATCCATGATTCAGCTAAAGATTGGATAAAATTTATTGACATGTAATATTATTTAAAACTAGCACAATAAAACTGGTTTGTGACGGATCGAAAGAAAAAAGATTAATAGAAATGGGAAACACCAGTATTTTCCTATAGAAAAATTCGTTTTATTTAATCGCGCTATTAAATACGACGAATTTGTCTATAAGAAAATTTTACGTTGCCTTTTTTTGTTTTTTTTCCTTGATTTGTGACCACCCTTTAATATTTCCTAAATACAAATTTTAGTGGGCTTGTTTAGATTTGACTGGTATTAGCAATCGCTGTAAAACAACAACAAAAAAAAGTGAATAGAAAATTACTTTAACTTTGTTCTTCAATATATAAAAATATATTCGTAAGGGTTAAAAAATTATTTTTTATAAAAATTAGCATTTCTCCAAAGCATAAAAAATGCAATAAAAATGCATAATGTTTCACAAATCACGTAGAAAGATAAAAAGTTAATTTTTCAAAGAATCAACAGAACAAGAATCATAAAGAATTTTTCATTTTTATATTCTTTCGCCACAAATATTTGATGTAAGAAACATATGTACAGCATGTCTTGAAAAACTAATTTATTGCCTAGTAAGTTAAATTTGGCTGTTCATTTAATTTTTTATTGCACATCAATTGTTTTATTCCTAGATTTTAGATTTATGCTCCTGATAACGGATTGAGAAAAAGATGTGAGATGTTTAGAAGTTTAAAAATTTGAAGTAGAGAAAATTGCGCAACCAAAATTTTATTTCAAATTTCAAAGTGTTGCCATTCGCAAAATGTCGCATGCGTTACGCACAGATATGTTTGTCATTTATAATATAGATAGATAGGTACTAATTAATAGAAGAAAACCCGTCCAATTAAAAAAAAAGCGTTTTTGAAGTGAAAACTTCTTTAGGCGCGCTGAGCTTTTTTTGAGATGGAGAAAAACCACTGATTTGGAGACACTGTTACGTAACCGACATGCTAGTCACCGCCGCCTGAATACTGAGCGCTGGACCAAAAATGACGGCTGCCGAAGGCGGATTTTTTTCAGCGTGTGTACGGTCCCTTAAATATTCCTACCAATAATTTTTTTAAGTTTTTTCCGCTTCATTTTTCTGAGAATAAACAAGGTAGAAAAATCTTTTATAAAATACTGGTGTCTACATTTAAGGGACCGTACCTACGCTAAAAAAAATCCGCCTTCGGCAGCCGCCATTTTTGTGTCATTTTTGTGTGAGCACTCAGGCCTGGTCAGAGGGCGGTGTGCTAGCATTTTGGCACACAGACACTAGCGCGCCAAGCGGTGAATGACAGGAACTTTTCCCTCTTCAACTCAATCTGCAAAAGAAGAACGAATCTAAAACTCACTTTTTCTCCCGGTGTTCACGCAGGAACACACACAAAATTTACATTTTCGTTGCAGTACGCTGTTGTGTTTATTGTTAAAGACAAATACTTGATACTTTCATTATTGAAGTGAAAGCTTCTTTGAATGCGTTTGACATTTTTTGAGATGGGAAAAACCATTGAAGTCGTGATACTGTTATTGTAACCGATACCTCTGTATATAAGTATGTACATGTATTGTGCATAGGTATTATAGCAAAACAACCATCTCCATCCCATGTGTTGCTTACTTTTTAAAACAATAGAAAATAATTTAAAAATATATATTGTAACTGGTATTAGAAAACGGGCTTTCGCCAAATTGACGTTAAAAAATCGCGCCAAACCTGGTTCATATATCACATCTCTGCCAAATTCTGGGTTTTTTGATTTTTCGACTTTTTATCCAAATTTTCCGGATTTTTTAAATTTTCCCTTTCATTGTATCCCAAACACTACCTTCATACCAAATTTCAAGATTCAAGTATGCATTTGACATAAATTTTTCATGTACAATGGCACATTCAATGAAAATTGTAATATAATTTTGGTAGTAATAGTTTATAATAGTGAATAAAAAAACACTAAATTTAAAAGTATTTCCTGCACAATAAAACATTTCCAGACGATTAAAAAAACACACACGTAATTGTTGAAGTTTTCACTTCTATTGGCACTCCCGGAGTGCCACTGTTTTTTTTTTTTTTTTTTTTTTTTTTTTTTTTTTTTTTTTTAATATTTACATAAAATGAAATAGTAACGTTCTGTTTTTGATGTCCATGTATATTGAGATAAATTCAGTATAAGTACTGAATATCTTACAAGTGATTTTTGGTCCAAAATTAATTTTAGTAATATTAAATGTAATTTATTTCTGTTTTAAGAATTTATCTCGTTCGTCTACTCGTGTCATACGTTTTTATGTATTAGAATTAAACAATGTACAGGTTTTTAATCGATTATATTTTATTAATTTATTCAGTGACACTGGTTGACAATAGTATGTTACGGCAAATTAAATTCAGTATAACAAGTATTAAGTATAACATAGGACGAAACATTTCTCCAAATATTTACTATTACTTTTTCTATTCTGTAAGTCGCTTATTTCGATTAGCCTTTATAAATGTTTCATTTGTTATTTTATAAAAATACATCAGGGTAAATAACATTTTTTTATTGAAATGTCGTGACAGAAAATAAAGGCTCTCATCTAACTTTTTCTTATCTGGTACCTTTGCAATAGGACATGTCTTTACATGCGTTTTTATTTTATCTTGACAATTGCGTTGTTATCTACAAGTTCTGATTACAGTGTATACCTTTACATTTCTTATTGTTACTTTATATATTTTTTAGCACAAAGTAATAAAACGAGTATTTAAAAATGAAACTAAAAATGACTGTACACTGTAAAAAAAAGCGGACTAAAAAACAGAAATACTACTGGCAATGTAGACGCCAGTACTATTTCCGTTTCTATACGGAAATTTTTACCCATAAATTACAGAAAAATTTCCGTTTTTAATCGGAAAAACGGAAAAATTTCTGTAATTTATGGTTAAAAATTCCCGTAAACAAACGGAAATAGTACTGGCTTCTAGATTGCCAGCAGAATTCTCGTTTTTTAGTCCGTTTTTTTTTTTTTTTTTTTTTTTTTTTTTTTTTTTTTTTTTTTTTTTAAGTGTAATAAACAGACAAACGGGTACGCCTAATCAAATAATTTGTTTCTATTAAAACGAAATAAAATCTAAAATCAAAATTATGATTTTTTATTTATCGAAAATTCAACTGTATAAGTTTATTTCATGGTTTTTGTTTTTAAATACTTTGTTTTCATCACAAGCTCCTTCTACTACAAACACAGTTTATAAAAAAAAAAAAAAAAAAAAAAAAAAAAAAAAAAAAGTGAAGTTTTGAAGAAACAGTAGCCCAACTGTTAACCGAATAAAAAGAAGGACAGAAAGAGAAAACAAAAATCTAAAAATTCTACTTTAAATAATATTTTTATTCAAAATCAAGTTAAGGGAAACATAGAAGCAGAAGCCTCTACTGAAATGATAAACCCAGTGCATGGGTTGCGGGCTGTACATATATAACGTTATCATCTTTTTAGAAATTTTAAACCCACTCATCACCCTCCCTTACGATATCATTCCACGAAACACCACCCATCCCCTCCCCAATGATATCCTTATCAGTGTCTAAAAATTCAATTTATTTTTACGATTTTCTCTTTCTTTTTCTTTTCTTACGTTTGCAATGATATACATTTATTATTCGCAAATTTCATTGCTTAAATGAGGAGAAGTCAATAAATTATCATTGTTAAACATGAAATAACTTTTCATAAAATACTTCAAAGAAATACTATTCAAAAGCATTTCATAATAGCTTTTTATCATAATGCATTCAATAGTAATATTGTCTTCTTGTACTTGTTCCCTGTACGGGTTAGGGAGTAAGTTCCTTATAAAAAAAAAAAAAAAACAGGTGGACAACAGTCTTCCGCATTTTTTTTTACCCGATTGCCAAGAAGGGTTATGTGTTTCACGCGTATCTGGGTATGTGGATTTCTTTATACCCTCGAAATATCATATCGGCTGGATGGATTTTAATGAATGAGTTCTCTATCGATTCGTCTTAACCATCCGATGGTTATAGGCTAGCTTTTGTTTCTATAAATTCAAAATGGCGGCCGTAAAATACAAAATGGCGGTAAAGACGTAAAAAACTTTTACGCGCCCTATTGAGTGGCATATCATTGGATAGGTCTTTCAAAATGAAGACGGTTTTTCATTGACTATTTTACAGTCAGAAGCTCCGTTTAAATATTACACAACCTGAAAGTTGTGTAGGTAGAATCTCTAGCTTCACTACAACTCTAACCTTCAAAGTCATCTATAGGCATCATCAAAATAGTGTTTATAGATAGAAACTAACAATTAAACACAACTTAAAAGTAATCAATACTAGAAAAAAATAGGTAAGTAATATAAAATATAGTTTCACATTGATGAGAAATAATTAGTTCGCTTTTTACGCAGTCGGGTTTTTTGATTTTTTAAATTTAATTTTTACTTGTTTATTCTTAAAAAGTCCTTCCGGCCAGTGCCGGGAGGAAGAGGTAGCTTTCAAATACCTTATTTTAAAAAAGACAACTTATATTATTCAAACACACGAAGCTCAATTTAGTGGAAACCGAATATAGGAGATTCAATACTAATTTTTATCAATACTAAATCATTATGAATGAGAATTTCACGAAATTAGTCAGCTTTATCCAAGCTGCTTTTATTTAAAGTAACTTATATTTGGCTGAGATGTTGATGTATACTATCCACATGCTTTCTCACATGGAAATAGGCAAATACGTGTGTTATCGCGTGACAAATACAAGATCGTTTCAAAATGTTAGCCATACTAGAAATTCAAAGTGCTATAATTCAACAATTTTTTAAGATATAAACAAAAGAACAAATTTTCAGAAACAAAATCTGCTCCGGAATCTTTGTATCAAGGCCAAACACATAAAAAAATCTTTTTCATTTTCCAATTTTTTAATACCTCATTTTAAATTTTAAATTTAATTTTTTTTAAATGGCAACCCTTTTGAAACAATATGGCGAATAAAGCTGGCCAACGAACTCGGTCGAGGCATTGGTATGTACTATGTACAGACCAAGTAACATCCAAATCGGTTCATAAATACGCTTGTTATCGCGTGACAAAAATCAGGTCGTTTTAAAATGTCAGCCACGCTAGAAATTCAAAATGCTATAACTCAGCCATTTTTTAAGATATAGACGAAACAAAAACTGCTCCGGAATCTTTGTATAAAGGTCAAATGCATAAGAAAAAAATATTTTTCCATTTTTAATTCTTTGGTAGCACATTTCAAATTTAAAATTTTTAAGAAAATTTTAAACGGCCGCCATTTTGAAACAAAATGGCGGATGAAGCTGGCCAACGAACTCGGTCGAGACATTGGTATGTACTATGTACATACCGAATTACATCGAAATCGGTTCATAAATTCGAGAGTTACAGTATGACAAATGTCAGATATATATATATATATATATATGGATATATATATATATATATATATATATATATATATATGTATATATATATATATATATATATATATATATATATATATATATATATATATATATATATATATATCAACTTTTGAACGGAGGGTGGTTTCGGGGTCTGGGGGTCATGATCGATGAAAATATACCAAAATTTTTTGAAATCGCTTTCCTCCGAACGGCTGCAATAGGTAGCTTTTTGTAATGAAAGCTACCTAAAATAACAAGTATAATTTCAAACCTGATTTTTCTAACAGTGTAATATATGCTCAAATGGCAGAAGAATAGGAATGCCGAACGTTAGAATATTTCATATTTTGGAATAAATTGATTTTATAATTAGTTAATGATTTTAATAATAAATTGTATTTGCTTAAAAATAGATAGCAGGCTATGAAAAAAATTATAACTATTTTGAAGCATAGAAAAAATTACTAAAGAAAAGGAAATTTTTGGTTGGATCAAAAATGATAACGATATCAAAAGACAAAACCCCCTCCCCTACAGATATCTTACGATATCAAGCTCCACCCCTCCCTTCACCTAAAGTGCTATCGTTATATATGTACAGTTACTTGTGAGATACTGTGGATGAAAATCTAAATAATTTTTTTTATATAATTCCGAGTGGATATACATAGATGCTATGCGCAAAATTACATTTGTCAAGAAACGTGACCAAAAATATGTATTTCCAGTATTTCATACTGTTTATGAAATTAAAGTTTATAGCTTTTTTAGTTTGTTACCGGACGCAACTGTTGATGATGGAGGGAATTATTCATTCTTATAAATAGGTTGAACAGTGATTCATATCCGGTTTCCTTTATTTGTATCTAGAATAAGAAAGCTGCACAGGTTGTTAACGAATTCGACTGACAGGTTCAGAGGGAGGATAATAAGCATCAAGAGGATGAAAAATTGCCATGGAACACGAGGTTGCAAACCACTTATTTATTCACAAATACACAGTGTTTCATCCTAATGTACATTATCTGCTAATCTAAGTTCGAGGCTATAAAAATCACATGACTGGGGAGAACATACCGGCCATTTTTCATTGTAAAATATGCTGAAATTTCTTTTAACTGTCTGAAAGTAAACTATTTCACAATGTGCCAAATTAATGTGCTCCGTAGCGCTGTTAAACAACAGTTCAATTAAATCGATTATAGACAAAAAAATATTTCTTTCCATACGTTTACGCGAATACCAAAGGCAAAATTTCCGGTCAGCATCAACTGGCGAAACTTAATTTAATTTTTAAAAGCAGAGTTTCGAGTTTTTATGTATGTGCAGCAAACATTTACACTGGAATTTAAAATTTTTACGCAATTTTTATGTAGGCGGATATTGCCCAAAGAAAAGGGGTTGACTGGTATAATTTTGAGAAAAATGAAAACATTGCAATAAAAATAAATGATATGTATCTTGGTTTGAGTGATATGTGATAACATCACAAAAAGTTCTGAAAAAACAGGGTGTTCACGTAATCGGTGATATCATATGAACTTTTAATAGCAGTCATAAACGTCGACAGTCACGTGCATGCTGCTGGCACGTGTTTTGGAAAATTCTACTACTTTTATTGATGTTATCACATTTATAAGAAAACTGAACCTATCTATTAAAAGTTTCATTATAATATAATTCAATTTTCTTAAATTTATCATCGTCCTCTGAAGTTCAGTTAGAGTAGAACACCATTTTTTTTTAATAAATAGGTGGTTTGCGACCTCGTGTTCTATATTTGTTTCTTGCTCTTGATGCCTACAACCACACTCTGAATTTGTCGGTTGAATTCGGCAACGCCTTGTATATTAAAAAAAATCTACACATTTATTAAAGGTATATATAAATATTATGCAAGCATGCATACAATAAATACAATAAACACAATTATGGGTGAAACATTAGCCATAGGCCGGAATCGAACCTGGTTTCACAGCGTGTATTAAGCTGTTGCTCTAACCACTGAGTCACTCCAGCCGATACCTGGTCTGCAGTTTTTCACTAATAAATTTTATTTTGAAAGTTACCAGCCATCAATCAGACAGTCTTTGTTGACGGAAGAAATATGATAGATTTTACTGTTACATCGATAAAAAATATAGAATATATTAAAACACACCTACCCACATAAATAACGCCTGCATTCAACTGTTAAAGGTATATATAAATATTACATAGACATACATACAATAAATACAATAAACCCAACTCCAGTGAAAAATTAGCCAGAGCCAGTAATCAAACCTGTGACCACTCTGGGATTTTCCCAACATGATTTATTAGTTAAAATTTGCAGACCCTGGTATCGGACTGGAATGACTCTGTGGTTAGAGCAATAGCCTAGTACGCTGTGGTCTCTATAATGAAGATTGAAGACCGGGTTCTATGAATGCACAAAGAAACAAAAAATCTACTATTAATTTGCTGGAACTTATAATTTTATTTAAAAACATTTTAGAGGGGGTGGTTCAGACAGTAAAATGGGAAAGAGACTCTGAAGACAGACGAGGCGCGAAAGCGTTCTTCCTTTACAACCCTTTACATATCGAAACCAGAGAGAAGTCCAAGTTTTCGCTAAAAGGCTAGAAATCGTGGCGTTGCGCAGTATCGCTAATTTACAAACTTTTGGAGACTGCACGTAGGTAGACATAGGTTTTGGCGATAATGATGGCGATTTGGTGATACATTATAGCAAAATTATCTGGTGTTCCTACCAGATGGGTGACGCCCAGGTTGCAGTAACCTCTTCTAATTACGGTGAGAGAGGCGACAGAATATCTGAAGTTGTTTATATTACAGACAGGCATTCGCTTAAATGTTTGCTACTTAAAATTGGACAATGCAGACTGCTGCATGGGAAAAATGCCGAGAGGAAAGGGCATCTGGTTTATAGCTCGACCATTAATCATGATAACGTATATGATTCCCATAAAATACTTTTTTTTTACTTTTGTTGTTAATACATTTTCAACGGTCAAGTAGTAGCAGAGATTAAGAATTACTTATCTATGACGTGGGCGAAATCCGATGCAATTAAATGAAGACGTACTGTTACTAGCAGCTGTCTTTATAACTTTTTTATTTACTTTTTGCACTAGAAATAGTAACGGACAAAAAAAGAACTCAATGCGAAAGGGAAAATGTAACTGAATATTTACGCGCAATGAATTAAAGATGTTACAGAAAGGAGAAAAACACCTTAATAAAAAATCCGTATGGTTTTAAGAAATGAGTTTAATTACATATTTCAGTATGAAAAAAGGGGGAGGAATAACATCTTTTAAAAGTAAAAAAGTTATGTTTTAAATTAATTTTGAAGAAAAGAAAAATATGTGACAAAAAATCTATCTGTCACAGTCCCAGGTTCGATTCCTGACTCTGGCTAGTTTTTCACTCCAGTTGGATTTATTGCATGTATGTCTGTATAATACTTATATGTACTTTTAACAGTTGAATGCAGGCGTTATTTATTTGTATATGTGTGTTTTAATATATTACCCATTTATTTTTTACTTTCTTTAATCTTCCAATGTGAGGTAAAAATAATGCTTAGAACCATTTTACTCCCATTGACCGTATATCCTTAACTTATACATTACATAATAATTGTATGTATAAAACGTAAAACTAAATAATATTCTGTCTTCGAAATATTTTAGCAGGTTTGCATTGATTATTGATAACATAGTGCACCATTTACTCACATTATACTCACTCTTTCTCCAAGTAAAACTTTCTCCAAGTAAGTTCATGAAACTGATCATGCAAAAATACATTACAATAACATATCACCATGATGCACATGGAACTAGTACATGAAATTATACGTCTGCGAACATTTTATCTTAACATTATTTATTCAGCTGTATTATTTAGTTGTGATGAAAATTTTAACATATATCTTATCAGGTCTCTAGCATTAATTGAATTTATGTTATTAATAAAATAGGTACTGATAAAGGAGTTTAAATTATATACATTTAAGAGTGATTGATTAATGATGATAAGATCACATTGAAAGATCGAGAAATTGCTTATGCTTAATTTCTGAATGTTTAATTATCCCTTGAAATTAGTTGCATAATTAAGTTTTCTTACTTACATTCTTGTCACAACATTTTGATAGATACATTCTCAGTAAATCCAATTAATTCTTGTATGGAAGGGAAAATGTTGATTAATTGTATCAATTTTTGTGGAGTAAATGAACTGTTAATAATAAATTAAATAATGTTTAGTAATATATATAAATTAATATTAATTTTAGATTAAAGGTTATGTCTGTTTACATTTTGTAGTTAAACAATATTTTTTATGTACTTATATTTTGAATGAGAATTTTTATTTAACGTAGTTCAGAAAATGGGAATTGCTAAGTAAAAATATCAATGTCAATGAATGCATAAACAGTAAAATTTGACATAGGAACATAATTTCATGCACTAGAACACAATAAAATTTGTAGAATGTATGAGAACTCCACAATCAAATATCTTAAATATGTAAAGTGATGAAATATTTTTCTACGATAATTTTTATTATATTCACCCTTTTTAGGTGCGTTCGTAATTATATAAATACGTAGCACCTATAGTCGTCGTTCAGTCCATCCGTCTGCCGTCCGTCTGTCTGTCCGCATATAACAGAGCAAAAACTACCCAACCGAATGGTCTGAAATTTGAAATATAAGATTGTTGCAAAATTTTGTCGAGCCGTTTCAAATTTTATGAAAATCGGATGTATAGTTTAATTACAGGGACAGTCAAATTTTTTCGTTACATTACGGCCAATGGGAAAAATTATTGCAAGTGCATTTCAATGATGTTACAGCCTTCCGAATGGCCTGAAATTTTAAAGATATAATTGTTGCAAAATTTTGTCGAGCCATTTCAAATTTTAGGAAAATCGGATGTATAGTTTAATTACAGGGACAGTCAAAATTGTTCGGGGAATGGGAAAATAAATTATTGGGAGTGCATTTTAAAATGATGTTAAAGACTATGCATACTTTATGAAGTGCAAAAAATTATACATTCAGTACAATATGGGGTGCAAAAAATAATTATAATACTTGTTATAGTACGAACGCACCTCATTTGCCACGTTTGACGAGCAATTTCCAACTTGTTTAAAGTAAAAGCAAGTCGGAAATTGTACTTCAAACGTGGCAAATGAGGTGCGTTCTTAAAATAACTAGTTTTATAAATATTCAGATCTTGGTGTAATAGCTAATATGCAAAAAATGCGTGAATATAAAATTTATTATGATTATATATATTAAATTCAGCAACACGGAAATAATATGATTCAATATGAAATATGATGTTATCTCCATTGTAACCTATAGAATCATTACATATCATAGGATATCATTGAATAAATTACGTATGATAGGATTTAATAGAATGAAAAAATTAACTTTGTAAAAATTCTTTCCACGTTTCCAGCCTTTATTATTTACAAAATT
This sequence comes from Maratus speciosus, assembly GCA_963932465.1. Classification (NCBI taxonomy): domain Eukaryota; kingdom Metazoa; phylum Arthropoda; class Arachnida; order Araneae; family Salticidae; genus Maratus; species Maratus speciosus. Next base: position 135,157,252 of record OZ010799.1, read on the forward strand.
TACGAAGTTCATTGTAGCAATAGCGATACAAAATATTTCAAATAATAAATAAAATTTTAGAATTAAATTAACTTAGTATCTCCGTTTCTTCAGAATTCTAAGAATACTTTATATTAACTACTGTGTTATGAAATTGAAGCAATAAAAAAATTGTCTTCTAAAGCATGCTGACTGAGTAATATTGATACTGGAATATGCTGGCAGATATGAAACGCTTTGATACAAAAGGTTAAAATCAGTAATGCAAAATTTTTGTCCGAGAACATTTATTTGCATTTAAGATACGAATTAACTTGATCTACTCTGAAGTAACATATCGCTTGAGATGTTGTTCCCAAACTTCAGAGATATTTTAAAACAAAAACTGCAATGGCCATGACCTGGTGATCAAATTCGTTTTAATCTTCCTCGTTTCAATATAGTTTCCTCTCAGCTGTTTTTTCAATGGTGTTATAAAAATAATGTCACAGCAACTGGGACCAGGTGAGTGCGGATGCTGAAGAACAAAAACAAAGTCTTCCGTGTAATGTTGGTTTGTTCAAGCACTCATTTTGGTTGCTGCCGATAAAATTCGCTTTGCAAAATAGCGACAACTCACGACGCATAATCTCGCGCTTGAATTAAGTTGCGTAAATATTTGATCTTGATTTCCTGTCAATCTCATTCGCCACGCATGGAGGTATGTTACAATATTTTAATCTTACTAGCCGCCCTTGGCAGCCAGTTTGCTCGGCAGCATGCTGATCATTGTATCATGTTACTTTTATTCATAATTTTATTTATTTGGACTCCCTTAAATATAATTAACATAATCTTTAAGTTATTAATAGTTTTTGTTGCATTAAAATGTCTCAATTTGTCAATTTACTGTAAGCAAGTAAACCCTACTGGTTTACAATGGAAGTCTATGGGAATTTCGAGAAATATTAAAGATATCGCCAAGGTGTCATCTCTTTTGGCGTCTAATTTTGCTCGCCAAATTTGGCGATATATCGCAAATTGGGCGACAGACTTGGCGATATTTGGCGACAGAACAGGGTCCTCCTATGGTAACCCCCATTATAGGTATGGTGATGCATTAAATGCTGTTCACTAACCAATTAGATGCTTTTCATTCAGGCTTTGCCATTAAACAATTAACAAATAATCGCGATTTCTGTGCCACGTACGATAGCGTAACACATACATAGACTGTTTATCTAAACTAAGCTAATACTTGTTAAAAATGATAAAAAATAATCTGAAAAGGCATATAAATACCTTTATTCAGATCGATATACGTTTCATCGCTAAAATATTCTTATTGATATAAATATTTTCGTAAAAAAAAATGGTAAATAAAATCACGAGATTATATGTATATGAAAAAAAAAGGGTAAACATAAAGTAAAATAAACTAAAAATAAATATTTATGAACGTGAATTAATTTCTACTATTGTTTCTTATTCTAAAGAGCATCTCTTCCCAAAATTTAGATAACTTAATGGAGGCTGAATTGAATACTTCGAAAGATTAAAATGTAAACTAAATAAATTCAGTATCTCCCTTATTGAAAAACTTTCCATAAAATTGAAAAATATAGTTTGTAAGAAAATAGATACAACAGAACCAAATCAATTATCAGGAGTATATGCACTACCTTTCACCAAAGATGATGGAACAATGCAATTTTATATAAATATGACAAGCAGAAAACTTAAAACTAGTATCATAGAACGCACAGGGTGGTTCAAAAATAGGTTTCAAAAATGTAAAGGCAGGTAAAGGGGAGCTGAACAAGCAGATTGCGTATAGGAACGTGGGTGCGGAAATGCAGTGTTGAGGCAGTAGAAGGCACTGTTGAGCTAGGCAGATGAAAACGCTTCGCTGACTTGAATCGTCATTCTCTACTCAGATTTTGAGCAACATGCCTCGTTACACCAATGCGGACCTTCCAGACATGCATTTCATGTATGGAACTGCACAAGGCAATGGAGATGTTGCTCAAAAGATGTGCATGATACGACTCAAGGGTAGGAATCTGCTGGATCTCCAAACATTTGAGCATCTTCATGGGGGGGTTGTACACGAGTGGATCATTTTATGCTTCGAGGCGTGATACAGGCACTGAAATATATCGGAGTATTCCTGCAGTGGAAGAAACAGTATTATGCACAGTAGAGGATAGTCCTTCGAAAAGCTCGAGAGCTTTTGGACATGCGTTGTGTGTGAGCCATTTCCTTACGCAACCTCATACATGAAATGGATCTCCGTGCTGGGTAACGATGCATGTTGCTCGAAATCTGTGCTGGAAATTGCGATTCAAGCCAGCGAAGCGCTTTCATCCGCTTAACTCAATAGCGCCCACTGCTGATCCAACGCTACATTTCTACAACCACATTCCTACAAGAAATCTGCTTATTTAGGTCCCCACTACCTTCCTTTACATTTTTGACATATATTTCTGAACCACCCTGTATAGCAGACGTCAAATACAACAAGAGAACTGGAGCTCTGGCCAGATTATTTCGAAAATAACTTTCACAGATTGATATAAAAAGAATTGTTTAATTTAACCATTAAGATTTTATTTACCATCCATTGTGGTCTACCATACCAAATCAGATCTATTGCATCACATTTTGATTGGTATTATTTGTGAACAGCCAATGGCAATTTTCGAGCCTCTAATTTTTTTGATGATTGAAAGTTTTCCTTCTCTTCATTATTGTCCTAAAAGGTTCTTGTTTCTCTCAATAACCAGAGTTACATAACAGTTGACTTTGAAAAAATAAGGTGTTAGAATAGTTTCGATTAGCAGCTTCATTAGAGATTTTCTTAGTATTGTCACTGACAAAACTCGGGTTTTCTACTGGTAAAATCATTTTCCAGTTTTACGACACACTCGAAAATCTGGTCTGTTGCATCATATTTTGATTTGAATTATGTGTGAACAGCCAATGGCAGTTTTCAAGCCTCTAATGTTTTTGATGTTTGAAAGTTTTCTATCTCTTTATTATTGTCATTGGAAGGTTTTTCTTTCTCTGAATAACCCAGGTGCATGACAGTTGCCATTGAAAAAATAACGTACCAGAGCAGTTTCGATTAGCAGCTTCGTTAGAGGTTTATTTCTAGTATTGACACTGACAAAACTCCGGTTTTCTACTGGTAACATCAGTTTCCAGTTTTACGACACACTCGAAAATCTTTTCTGTTGCATCCATAGAATTATACAAGAACGAGAAGAAAGGCAACCCAACCGGATTAGCTCTGAAGCGCGCAAGGACAGTCGGGATTTTACGCATATGAACTGCTTGCAACCCACTTAACGCTGTTGCAACCCACCTGACGCTGAGCGATTACTTCACCTTACTATCCAATGGGCTTTGTTACTATCCCCCCTTTTCTCGCAAGTGCACATCCGAATCAACGAAGGAGAAAAATCAGGTGGCAAACAGCAGCCAGGGAAGATGCAATGCAAAGATATGCTTGCTTACCTTCAGTGTTTGTTCTTACTTCAATAGTTGAAACACATTTTTATTCGTATTATTTGTGAACAGACAATAGCAATTTTCGCGCTTCTAACGTTTATGATGGTTGAAAGCTTTCTTTTTCTTTATTATTGTAACAGAAAGGTTCTTGTTTCTCTCAATAATCAAAGTTACATCACAGATGCCTTTGAAAAAGTAATGTACAAAATCAGATTCGATTAGCAGTTTCGTTAGAAGTTTTCTTTCTAGTATTGTCAGTGACAAAACTCCGGTTTTCTATTGGAGTCAGAATTGTCATTTTGGCTTCGGAAATTTTTAGCAAAAAGGAAATCCAAGTTGACAACTGTGATTGACTATTCTGATTGTTTTTCGCACAAAAATGTATTTTTGTACTGAGGTTGTTCGCACAATTTTTAGACGAGTTTGTTTTGTTTTTTAAAATCTCGTCTGCATACAGAAAATATTTTTTCACGTCTAATATGCTTTTGAGAGTATAAATTCTCGTCTTGGAACTGAAATTTTTCTTTAAACACAAAATAGAGCTTTTAAAGAACAGATGGAAGGAAGGCTGTATTTCTGCTTATTCCGAAGATAATTTTCCGTATTCCGTTATTCAAAAGCACTGTGAAAAGGATGTTTTTCTATATCTGAAACCAGAGTAGGTGATATTGTGAGAAAGACAGATAAAAAACGTGATTGTGTAGCTTCAAGTGGAAAAATTGTTCCAAATACGTGCCCATGAAGAAAAAGAAATTCTTCGAATATTACAAAGAAATTTTTTTTTACGGTAACAGAAAATCCTTCATGTCAAAGATCGTTGCTGAATCCTTAAAATGCTCAGTGTCAACTGCTAACAACAATATTATCTAATATTTAGAAATATATTACAATTCATCAGACCTACAAGTAAAAATTACATAATTACATGCACAATTAAAAATGGAAAAGTTTCGGGCTCACCTTTAGCCCTTCATCAGTGCAATACCATTCAAATGACCAGATAACTATATATCATGTTTACATTTAATAATTACTAACAGTTAAAATCTAATAAAGTATAAAGAACCATATCAAAGCAATGCTGTATTCAGCTAGAACTGCACAGGATTCATTAATCGGCGAAATTTGCTTACAAGTGAACGCACCTTCAAGAAAAACTCTACTTTTGATGTTAATGCAAATGGATCTGATAACTGTCACATTTGTGAAATCTGGGATATGTTTGTGTCGAAACAATGCTGTACAAGATTAGACATCAGGCTTCAAGATTTGGAGGCACGTTTATGTTTCGTCCTTGCCGAACTTAAAAAAAAGAAAAATGCCGAAAGTGTGAAAAGTGTATAAATTTTTTTTTAAATATCTAGGAAGGGTGAGTTCGCGATTAGCATGAAGCTAAGGACCCAGTATAAATATAAAATTGTTGTACCAAAAGTTTTTATATCAATAATGAAAGATAGAAATCTATTTTCTTACCTTTCTGGTAAAGCAGACATACGCTGGTTTCCTTCTTATGTAGACAACCTGTAATTTTTATTTAATGAATAGATGTGGTGAATTGTGAGAAATATAATCTTCGAATAATCCAGATGTAGCGAAAAAAAACTATTTAATTCTTGAAAAAAAACTTGGTTACAGGAATCCACACTCACACACTAAAAAATATAAAGTAAAAGATTAAATATGAATAAGAGTAATGACGTTGAAAATCCAGTAGGAGACATAAGTCTTCCATAGGACAAAGAGTTGACACACAAAAAACCGTGCGTATTGACCTCGCAAAATCGGCCCTTCAAGTGAGAAGTAAAAAAGGGGCCCACACGAGTTAAAACAGAGTAAAAAAGTCTGGAAACAATAAAACTGCTTAACAAGCAAAAAAAGTTCTAATTAAAGGAGTCTATATCTTCAGAAAAGTTATCTGGTGCTGCTATCTATTGTCGCCTTTTCAAAACACAAGTCTTTGACACAATTGTTCATTAGTCCGTGATCTTACGAGAACTTCGCTCAGGGAAGTGTCGCCATCTTGGAACACATTTCACAACTAAAAATGAACGCGTGTCGCATATGTCAGAGGTAAATTGTCATTTCACAGGCGAGGCGATGTTGGACATAAAACCACTTACACTGAGACGTTTTCCAACAAAAATGTGGCAGGAAATAAAGTATTAAGTTCGTTAAAATGTTGAACAAGTTTGATACAATAATTACAAAAAAGGAATTTCTTAATATAAGAGAAAAAAATAGAAATATGAAAAAGTACTCTTTCTATGATATATGGGAGATTCTCAAAAGGTGGGATCATTAAACGTTAACTATATGTAATTTTTAAATTTTTCAAATTTAAGGTCAAATTTTTTTAATAGGAATGTATTTTGTCTATGAGTATAATATATAAATATTTTAATAGTATGTGTACAAAATTATACACAAACATTAAAAGACAGCAACTCTTCTGGAAAATTAATGATTAAAGCATTTAATTAGCAGTTGTGTACGTTATAAATTTTGGACATTTGCAGATTTTGGACTTAAAGATTTTGGACGCTGCTCTTAGTATTTAAAAAAATTCTTGAGACTAAGAATGTAGTAAATGTGTCTGTGTACATATATATATGTATAATTAACTTTTTGTTATCCAGAAATAATAATAATAAAATCAAATACTTTGTTACGTACGTTACTTTCGGACATAACAAAATACAGAAAAATGCTTTATAGAAAAGTCCTTCTATCTTCAAAAAAGCAATAAATCAGCCTACCATCTCTTTACGAAATTATCAAAAAATCATCCGTTTCCTTTATGCATTCGTTGTTTACCATTAGAACCACCAGGAAAAAAGTTAAAACTCTTTTTCTTGGTGGTACATTGGAGCAGTTAACGTTATGAATGTCCGAAATTGGCCTCTTTAGCATAAAATAATAAAATTTTAAGATATTTATATAGAGCTTTTACAATAAATTATGTCATTTTCTATCTCTGAATAGAATTAAAAACTCAGTGTAAAAAAAAATAAAGTCAATGATAATTAAAGTTATGTTTGAAAGGCTTAAAGTTATGACTTGTGTCCAGTGCCCATCTTTTGAGAATTGCCCATATAAGATCTTACTTTTATGTTGTTACTTACTTAAGCGGCAGCCCCGAGATTAGTCGGGGGTAACAAAATTGTTTCCCTATCATTTTCCCTTTTTTGGCATTATTTTTTAGTAATAATTTTTTCCGTGATAAGATGAAAATTTGGAAATTGTCTCGGAAATAGCAGGATTTTTTTATGAATATTTCCCAACTATTTCATTGAAATGTTATTCTTCCTGTAAAAATAATGAGTTTTTCTGTTCATATTACAGGAAGCTAGCTTTCATTGTAGTATAACACTTCTGTTGACTAGAGTACCTTTGACCAAACACACTTGCCAGCGGAAATTGACAGAACTACTTCTGAATATTATTCACAGTTAATGGCGGTTCTGCGATTAATGTTGCTTATTAGAAACTTTTCAGAGGAATTTTTGATTGATTTAAGTACAGATGAAAGGGGAATAGTTTTTGGAATATACACTGAATACAATTTCCTGCAGTGCAATCATAGCGGCGAACATTCTTCATAAAAAGTTTTATAAATAATAACATTTTAAAAGTTTTTTATCCGTTGAAGACAGTATGAAATTTTTACTTAACAAAATACTTTGTGTTTTTGCATAATGTGGATAAGGAAATATTTAACCATCTTCTAATGTGATATTTATTAATAATTGTGCATATATATTAAAGATATTTTTGTATTCTGTTATTAAAATCTAATACATCTGGAACTGGAACAATATTTTTACAATGAAAAAAACAACATAGATTTTATTCAGTATTGAAAAATTTGCATATTTACACTAGTTGAAATTTATCAATTTCCAAAAAACTTTACTGGGATTTTCTTTTCAAAATTCTCTAATGAAAACTAAGTACATTACATATTTCATTTTAATAAAAAAACATTTTACTAAGTGCTGACATTTATGAATTTTATATGAATTTTATTACTCAGGAAAATAGATATAAGATAAACTGCCTTATCGCATTTAAAATAATACATAAAATCCGAAGGAGAAAAATATTTTTTACTGTCTTGTTTATTATCAAAATAAAATAGAGATATGAGAATTATTTCAACGAAGAATATTACATAACAAATGTACTTAAGTAATAAAAAAGATTTTTAGTAACACATAACTCCACATTAACTATAATCCGACAATTCTCAAATATTTTATTGAGATTTAGTTTTAAGAATTGTCATTCGGATATTTAATTTCCTTTACAAATTTTCAATAAAAAATATTACATTTAGGATTTTCAAACAGGTGAACATTCACTCAGTATTTTCTATTTTTACTTTTTACAGCCGTATGAATTACATAAAATAATGTTTCTAATCGAGTTTAGAATAAGAGATAAACTTGAATAAAGAAAATTTTAGATAGCATATATATGAGGCTTTATAAGATTGGAATCCTAATTTTATTTCATTCTATATTAATAAAATAAATGCATTGGAATTTTTACTACCAATATTTCATGGTTTTTCGTATTTAGGTATGTCCTGAATGCGAACTATTTTTGAGTTGTTTGTCTGTCTATGTGTTACACAAATATGGTGATTTTGAGGTATCTTTTACTAAAACAAAAACGAAAAATCATGCCTATAGCATCGATTATAAAACAATTTCCAACAGAATTCTGTAACTTAACTTTACAGTTTATTAAGGTAAAATATGTCTAATAGGAACAAGTTCTAACCAGGCGAGGTCCTACCAAATGACTTGAGCACAAAAAACCCTGTTCTCAAAAATAAACAATTTAGAAAATTCATAAAGTATTTTAAAACACAATTTCTGCAATAACCATCCATGGTTCGATAAATTTCAGAATTTTTATGTTAAACTCTATATATATTCTATAGATTTATATGTATACTGCATAGTAAGCTGAAAGTTAGTTCAATTAAATGCACATGAAATCTGAAACTTTACATTTAGCAATTTCCATCAATAAACGGAAATGTACTTGAGATCACTTGTAAAGTCCTGTATATGATCGATATAATTTATGCACACCAAGTACCATCTAAAAATTGTTAAATTTTAAAACGAGTACTTCAACTACGCACTTCCAGCAATTATTCTTCATAGGCAGTATTGTAGCCAAATACTTGTATGTGTCTTTATAAATGAACGACAAAATTGTGTGCACACCAGATTCTACAGTAATCATCTTGCGGTGCACCTCAGCGATATATACGTCAAGGAGCCAGGCGTGTATTCTTGGTACTTATTTAATGTAATTATTAAATCTATACATTATGTACAGGTCTGGATGAAAGTTTTACAGACGCGGTCGGCCAAGCGCGCGACCGTAACCAGGAGTAAGCTAAAGGCGTTTGTCCACGCAAAGGATTTGGGACAATATTTAAGCCGAAATACTTGCTGCGAAAGCTACATTCTCACAAGGGAATTGTGCAATGTGGCCAATTATGTTGCCTTCCGAAAAGGGCTGATACAATGCTTTCCCTTTTGAGACAACTTGTGCTGACTCAGCGCCATTAAGTGATGATTTAGCCTGTTGCTAGGCATGTGCAGTTTCTGGATAACTCTGAATGCATCACTGCTGACCTAATCCGTCTCTGACACGACACTCGGCCATTCGACACGGGCAGACCACTGGCCGGCAGACGTAATGCAACAACAGCAACCCATAACAACACTAACACTACATAAAAATTTTGAAAACACTAACACGCAATGTAAACCAATATGTAACACAGTAAATACTAATAGGGAATACAAAATATACTACATAAATAAAACTTAAATGTTACCGCATTATTCGTCACTGCTTATTATGAATTTCTGAGTTGTCTAATCTTAACAAAAAATAATTTTCTTATCAGAACTTTAAGTAAAAAAATTGAGCTGCATTAAAGCATCATTAAGCTTTACTATAGTCACATGTACTATCTTCGAAAATGTTTTAAAAAAATACTTCTTGATGTTGTGTTTTTTTTTTCGACTTGGAAGACTTTTTCTTTCCGCACAGTCTTTTTAAATTTAATCCTGAACTCAAATTTCTGCTTTATATCTTTAAAAATATACGTCTTTAAATATCTTAAAAGATTCATCTAATGTGATTAACATCTTTTTGTATCATCTTTAAAACACAACAAAGAAATTTGTCTTCGTTCAACTATCTTAAAAAACAATAACAAAAAACAAATTACGTCTTAATGGGATAAAACTAATTTTCCTATCTGTCTTCAAAAAATAAATAGTTTTCTTTTTTTTCAATTAAACATGTCTGTGCGAACTATATGTCTATGCGTAAAAGGGAAAAATTCTAAATTAACATAGAAACCTATGAGTTGAAGCGAAAAAGTAAAAAAAAATAATCTGTTTCTTCCGTAGTAAACATCTTTACACATTCTGAAAAGCACATATATATATAGATAACATGAATAATAATATACAAACTGGCATCTGGCATCTTGCAATATCTTCAAAAATTGTTTAAAACATGGAATTAATAGTCTGAAAAAATGGTCTTTTCTTTCTTTCTTTCTTTTCTTGTCTTTCCGAAATGGAAAGTTTAAACAGAAAAGTCTTATTTGAATGTCAACAAAAATCACTAGGCATTTGTAGGCGGTTCCGAAATAATCTTTTTTGGAGGAATCGTTCTTGGTGAAACTAGTCATGAGCGTCATACGTTTGATTATGATGGAAAGTAAAATGCATACACAAACACTGAATATAAAGTTGCACTCGAAGATAATATCAGTGGAGCGAAAAAAAACACCCGCTCCACTTCTTGAAAAAAAATGTGATAATTCGTGATCTGCTATGCTTTTAAAAAAACACTGCGTGGCAGGTATTTACACTATTCTGCAGAAATCACTGAGGGGGGAAAATTATACTTGAACAGCAAATCAATGTAAATTATAAAACACTACATTCTTGGTGAAATGGAAAAATATAAACCCGGTAAAACAACTTCTTGAGAAAGAGAGGTGAAAGAAAAAAATGAAAAGTTTCCAATTAGGCTATATAGATCTTGTTTGCTCTTAGCACTTTATTGACAGAGACGAATTTTCTGCCTGTGTCGTTTTTCTTTCTTCTTTTTGGTACTCGAGCGATGTTAAGTTGATTAAGTGTTATCTTGCAGATCGTCAAGATTGGAGCATAGATCCTGAAATCGGAAGGTAGGTCACTCTGACGAGGGATTTAAACTTGCGAGTTTGGCTTGAGTACGAGAGAGTGAGTCAACATACAAATAATAATTATCGCTGGCGTACTTATGAATCTTGCAAATTCAGAGAGATATGTGCCAACATTACGGATATTTCTTTGCACTCATGTAGTAAAGTTTCATTTAAAGGGGGAGATTTTAATTTAGGTGTTTTAGCGGCAGTGCCTATTTCGTCCGGAACGGGGTTGTGTGGAATCTGTGATAACGGAATTTCTGCTTCTTAATTTAGGCAAATGTCAGGGGGGTGATTTTTGAACTGGGATACCTTTTCAACTAAGGGTTTAGTGATTACTGAACGCGTTTCAGTATGTTTAGGGATATTTATACTCTTTTTCGCTAACATAAAATTAACGACTTTGCTATCCGTATTAAGGGGATTTTGTTTTTGGCTCATGTTAATGTAATTTACGGTTACTTCCTGGGTTTTTCGAGAAAAATTTCGTTTTCGTTACAAATGAGTGTACCCCTTTCCAGCATATCTTGACCTATAATGAGGGGAGTGGTCATTTACGACGAATCTACAACATAAAGTGTAGCCGTAAATGGGGTTTCAACTATTCAAATATCCATTGTATAAGATTCCAATGGGGTTAGACCATGGCTTCCTAAAAATGTTAATTGTAACATTTCTGTTTGATGGGGAAAACCAATTAATTGATAAAGTTGTGTCGCATATCCGTAATCTCGCTGCCAGTGTCCACCAGAGCTTCCACCGCCAAGTCTGCGGCTTTTACGAATTTTTTCATATCCTTGTGCGACTGACTTCGCTCGATCATTTGAATTTTTAGAGGGGGGTTCTTGCCCGTAAGGCATGGTGGCGTCACGGTGACGTCGTTGTGAAGTCACACTGTGATTTTGTGACCGCCGATGTGACGTCACGTGACGTCGATGCGACGTCATAGTGACTAGAATGCGAGGTCGTTATGGCCGTTTTAGAGGTCGTTTGTGACGTCACATTGTGACCACTCTGTGAATTCACGTGTGACAAATTTGTGAAAAGTGCGTGATTTGGAACTATTTTGGCATTAACTTTGTGACGAACCTGTGACGAAAGTGACAATACTTTGAAGTCACACTGTGACCAATTTGTGAAATATGTGTCATTTGTGACGAATTTGTTATAAACACTGTGATGATTTCAAATGAAAATCAAATTTCAAATTAATTGCTTAAAAGGCGCAAAGGCGAACATAGTGAAAAAGATTCCATGCTGGGACTCGAACCCGGGCCATCAGTATAGCGCACTGACATTCTACCGACTAAACCACATGTAACGACACCCGGCCTGGAAAATTTCTCACTATTACATGTTGGCAAGGCTAAAAACGCAGCACAAGGTGGAATATTTATCGTGAGCCATCGACATGGGGCAAACACGAAACTTAATTAAATCGAGCATCGATTGAAACTATATTAATACTTGGAAATTTTTCCAGAGAGAACCATTCGCCTTGCATACAATATTTCAAATGAAAATCAAATTTCAAATTAATTGCTTAAAAGGCAATTTTAATTTGAAATTTGATTTTCATTTGAAATACTGTATGCAAGGCGAATGTTTCTCTCTGAAAAAATTTCCATGCATTAATATGGTTTCAATCCATGCTGGATTTAATTAAGTTTCGTGTTTGCCCCAGGACGGTGGCTCACGATAAATATTCCATCTTGTGCTGCGTTTGTGGCCTCGCCAACATGTAATAGGGAGAAATTTCCCAGGCTGGGTATCGTTCCATGTGGTTTAGTCAGTAGAATGTCAGTGCGCTATACTGATGACCCGGGATCGAGTCCCGGCGTGGAATGTTTTCACTATGATGGCCTTTGCGCCTTTTAAGCAATTAATTTGAAATTTGATTTTCATTTGAAATATTATATGCAAGGCGAATGTTTCTCTTTGGAAAAATTTCCAAGTATTAATATTGTGATGATTCTTGTCATAAACACTATGATAATTTTAAAGTAAAGTTTTGTTTGAAATATAAAGTCTTATCATTTTACCGTACTTTTTAGCAAGATATCCCTATTTTGGAGTCCTATTTTTCTAAAATATTTTTAATTTTCCATTTAAAAAACAATCCTTATCAACTGACATCTTTTTTTATTAAGTTCTAAGCTTGATCTTGAATTCAAGCTTAATATGAAGAATGTGTAAGCTTTTTAATTTTTTGTGATTTGTCATTGCTTTACTAAATACGAACATGGAGTCTAACGGACATTAATACAACTGTAATTTATAGAACGACATGATAATCCCTATTTATTTAATTTTTTTATCCCCGTATATATTGTATTTTGTGAATATGAGCTAATTAGATTTGGTATGTTTTATAAGAAAAGACTGATCTGGGAAATAGAAACAACAAGTAAGATATATCATGCGTTAAGCCTATATTATAAAACCCTTTCCAACTCTTCCTGAATGTTTTAACAAGACATCGGGGGAAATAACGTAAACAAGATAACTAACTAAACATGAAAACGCATAAAACATTTGAACATTTTCAGCAGTTACCATCCATAGCCAAATATGTTTTCCAATTCTTTTAAACAGTCCTGTATTTGATCTGTAGATTGATATATATACTACAGTCGAACCTCGATAACATGAACCTCAAGGGGAATCAAAATTTTGTTCATGTTAACAGTAATTCATGTTATCAGTATCAAATCTTTGTATTCGTTTTTATAGGGGACTTTGAAAACAATTCATGTTAAAAGTAATTCACGTTAAGCGTGTTCATGTTAACGAGGTTTGACTGTATATAATGGAAAAATTTAGTTTATCAAGGAAACGCATAACAGGTTGAAATTCTCTTTCAGCAATTTATACTAATATATGGAAACATACTTAAGTAATTTTGTACAACCCTGTAGTTTACCTAGAACCTTTATTACACGCCACTATTTAGTTAAAATTTAATTCAAGCTAAAACACTTTTAAAACTGCTGAAATCACATTTCCAGAAATTATAATTTATAGACGGCAACGTATCCAATTCTTTGCGTGACCCTGTATATCATTTTATCTATATTCTACAAACATTTCTTAGTAAATTAAATACAGTGCAGCGTAAAAATGCATAACTTATTTAAAAAACACCTTTAAGCAATACCCAGTAACCCTTACGAATACTTCTGTATAGTCCTGTATATGAATTATAGCATATATATATATATACACCATATACTTTGCATAAATGTAGTGAATCATAAAAGCGCATATCATAATTAAAAATGCATTTCCAGCAATCATCGCTAATGAACAGTACTTCGGATACAATATAGTATCTGAAATATTTTGTGTGTCCCTGTAAATGCTATATACACTTCTTATTATACATGAAATAATTCATAGTATGCAAACCTCAACGACGTATATCAATTTCATTACATATCAAATAGATTAACATAAATATAGTACGCCGCAAACAATTCCCTCCACCCCTATATCATTATGTATTGGAATTCCTTTTTTAGCCCAGTAAATAAACAATAACTATTCTCTGCATTGCATATTCTACGGAATGCACATTTTAGTGCGCTTCATAAATGCATATCAATTTTATTCTGTTTGAAAGCGTGTAAAATCATTAAAAATCATTTGAAACGATTTTTTCTCCCACAGGCCGTAATGTAATGGAATACTTTTGACTGTCCCTGTAAATGAACTAAACATGCTACAAACTTCATTACAAATAGGGATCTTGCTATGGTAAACGTCAATAACATCCAAAAATTTCAGGTCAATCCGAATATATTTACGCGAGTTAGAGCGCGGACAGACGGTCAAACAAACCGATGTCATAAACACTTTTCAACTTTATCGGGCCTGAAAAACACTTTATTTCAATGCTTAAATATTATTTTTTATTTTATAATGCCAATAAAATAAATGTATCGAAAACGTAGAAAATGAGTTTACAATCAAAGAAAATTTGTTAACTGATTCTGAATGTCTACAATTAAATGTTCGATTAAAATCACAAACAGGAAAAAAAAATGATTAAATAGAATAAAAAAAAATAAATATATCAATTTGAAAAACACTAAATAATTAGTATTTATAATTGTACTATTAAGCAACAACAAACTACAATAGATGAATTAAATGCATTTAACAATTTCTCAAAAATCTTTCCATATGTTATAAGGAATTTCTACTATTTTATATTTTTGGCAAATGTTAAATCTGAAAACATTGGTATGAAGATTTAAGATTTTAAATACTAATTTAAAATATTACTAACAATGAAAAAAAAAATCTTTCAAAAGTTTCACTACTACAATATGTAAAAAGATATTTTCCCAGTATAATGTTAATTTCAAAATTGAAACAGTTTCCTAATATCATTATAATCGAATATCATATTTAACTCCAAAATATTAATGACGATAAATACTGTGTTAGAATCAGTCTCTGCATCAGCTTTTTTTCCCTTCTAGCGATGCAGATTAAGATATTTTACAGCATCGAATCGAAAAGAATTGCAGATCAGTCTCATTGCATATGACATACTACAACTTATTTAACTTTAATCTATCAAACGGGAATAAAAAATTTAAATTAAATAAGACATACCTTTTAAGTTCCATAAATAGTTTAATAATATCCGTGTTTTATCCTAAATTGCCAGACATATTTCTGACAAAATGACAAAATTGTCAGACATACTTCCCGCGTCAAAAGTTCTGATCCTTATTTTATTCTACGGTTTAATCGAGCGTAGACGATAGCGCACGCGCACGCGCAAGCAGGTGCTTATACTGTATTATTATAATTTTTGTCTGTAATGAAAATTTTCTATTTGAATGAAACACCTGCCTTTTTTCTTTCTTTTTTTTAAAAAAGTAAAGTTTGTTTTACACGCAATAAATACAAATTAGGCATCTTAATACATGAAAAGAGAGTATACAGGATAAAAAAATTTTCTTTGTCAATCTGTCATTTTTTTATATTCATTTTCTGTAGAATAAAACTATTTGTAAAATAGCTTTTTTTAAAGTCGTATTTCTAAAACACGAATTTAAAATATGAATAATTATATCATGGGTTTTGTATAAAATCTGTATAAATATTTTTTCGGAAAATGCTAATTTTATTTAAAAAGTCTGAAAGAAGTAGAATTTTTTAAAAAATAGTTATTTAAAATAGTTAAACACTAACAGGAAAAAATATGACTTGAATGCACATTCTAAAGCAAGAAATGCATATATGACTAAACTCTGAATACTCTTTCTACGTGCTCATTAAAAGCTGCAGACTTAACTGTAACAGAAAATTTTAGTTTGAAACCACAGAAGTGTTTCGAATAACACTGGTCGACAAAAAACTTCCTCCCTGCAAACTAAATATGTAAAGTGTACAGATTTAATATTCCTAATTCTAAATATGTTATCCAAATTGCTTCATAACGTACCATTTTTCCGAGAAACACTTTTATAGTAATAACAATCGGTGAAGGATTAAATTGCAATGGTAGATAAAATTGAAATCATAAAAAAAGTATACTTCACTGTCTTAGGTAGCAAATTGATAAAATATAGCATGAAAATCTAGTTTGTTGATACTTGTACCGTGCATTTTCCTTTTTATGCCCCCCCCCCACCTCTTTTAATGTCCGAATTTACTATTTCCTATCCACTAATATGTTTTCATTCCTTATGTTGCTGTAACTCGGGCATGCTTAAAATATTTCTGTTCATTTTCAAAGATTTTTGATGTTCATATTTTTGTCACACTGTGACTTACAGTATGGTGGTTTTTTCGTCACATATGTGACGTGACGTACGTTACATGCAGTGACATAACAGGAACGTCACAATTTTTTTTTATTGCCAGAAAATATAATTTTACATAAATAACATGTTTTGAATATTTTTTGTAATTTTTTAAATTTTTCTAAGAAGTTCACATCTCAGTCACAATGTGACATCACTGAGTGGTGGCATTTTGGTCACAGATGTGACGTGACCACAGTGACTCACAGTGACGTCACAACGACGTCACCGTGACCATGCATGCTATGAGGGTGGGTGGACGTCTTGCGGTGTGTGTTCGCTCTACACAATTAAAGCTTTTATGGCCAAATAATTGACATTCATCCATGGTGACTTGTCAATCACCATCGATCTACGACGTTTGACAGTCTAAGACAGTTCGCAAATGCAGAGGACAACCGGGGATGCTTTTGATCCACAGCTTAGGAAATAACACACATATTTTATCAAGGGAAGATATCCACTCGCGGACTCCCTGTGCAAAAAATAGGAGGACCTCTGGACAACCACTCAGTGAATCTGTCAAAGATCCTTGACAGGTTTTTGACAGGAGAAGCCAAAGAGTGGCTGAGAAACTCACTATCGTTTTAGAACTGGATAATTTAAATATATGGGAGAAGAGGATGTTTTTTAAAGAGAAAAATTCTCTCCGGGGCGTGTAAAAGTTCACATGCGATCGACCCGAGGTGACTAGTAGCCAAGACGGCTAAGGAACGGCTTCCAGGCCGGGAACGGTAAAAGGTAACTGCGGTGTTGGTACAGCGTGCCATAGCAGTAGAGAGATCTTTATTTCTTGAAAGGACAATCGTCCGCGGATTACTAATAAAACTAAAAGGACATTATTCAACTAACCTCTAAATTGCAGTGAGGCAATTTTCAGTATATTTTCTCAAAGGGACTTATACAACAAGCTGCCACCTTCTCATAAACTTTGTATTGACCTTACATTTAATCCTTTCAACATTATAATACTGTTGTGTTATATATAACTAGCAATTATTTAGTCAAGAGATCAATTTGTTTGTCTTAGCAAATAAAATGGTTTTGTTTCAATCTAAATGAATATTGGTTTTATGCCTTCGAAGTAAATTCCCGCTCAGCGGTACCGCCTTCTTAGGATTGTACACAACTGATGGCAGCCAACGAAATGAACTCTAATGCAAATAAATAAAAAAGTAGTGATGAGACTGTTAGCAGCTTGACAAAAAAAAGCTGAGCATCAAGCAACAGGACAACGTCATAGCCGGAACTCAGTAAAAGAATTAACAGTGCAGTGTCCAGGAAAAGGCAGTGACATCCAGGGAATCCACTAGCCACCCAACAGAGAGAGCCCACCGCCGACAGACTCCCTTGGAAAGGCCTGATCTGGACGCAAAGAGAGCGACTGACCCTTCCGCAACAACACATCATCTAAGGAAACTGTGACGGTACACCGACACAACAGAGCAGATAAGTTCATTATTTTTAAATGCCTCTCATTTTTTTAGTAGAATCTAAGTAATTTTGATTTGGGATCTAGAAATTTTAGGCAGGAAATTTATTAGAATTTGCAAAGTAAACATAATGATAAGGACATCAAGCCAAGTAAAGTAAATTCAAACTCATGGGCATTTAACCCTAGAACTACCGGAAATTTTACTCAAGTTTTATAAAAACATTCTACACCAGAATTTTTACTTAAAACTATTTAATTTGTTTATTTAACTTATTATTGTCTGATTTATACATTTAGTTTGTTTTGAAGAAATTTCTGGTTTGAATAAATATTTTGAATGTACATGTCGGGTCCATTGGACCCTTCTGGTAGACAGAGGGTTAAGATAGCTGCTCAAGCTACGCAGTAAATTAAAATCTGGTTCGTTTTTGAAAGGAATACACGGGAAAAATTTTGTCAACGGAAATTGCAGTCACGATTCGAAAAAAAGGCCTAAGGAGAAGAGCTTTTTAAATTAGGGATGCAATTAGTGTAGTGTTATATGTAAATTGTGAGGAAAGTTAGTTTATGTTAGTTATAGTACTGAATAAAATAATATTTTCTAAAAATGTATGGTCAGGACACTGGTTACACTGGTTAGGGCTTGCAAAGGTGTGCTCATAATTTGAGAAATTTAAAAATTTTATTCTAAAGATATATGTGCAGTTTCTATAAAGATATTACTATATATTGTGTTTTATTCTGTGTGTATAGGGACTTTAAAACAGAAAAAAATATCTTGCATATTGATTATTCTTAACAAAAGGGAGAAAGTATTAAAAGATTTTCATAAATATTTCAAATTTATTCGTTATTTACTGTAATGCTATTCGAAAATGTGTCTTTAAAGGTATTTAAAGTAAAATATATATTTTTTTGGAAAAGGTTAAAATTATAGAAAGTGTCTATTGACAGGACTAGGTTCTCCAAAATTTTTTCTTCAAAATATGTGTTAAATTTAAGGTAAAATATGGCAAGGATTACCGCACTTATATACTGCAGTAAAATTGATCTACAAAATTTAGCAGGTGAGCTAGGGCTGAAAATAGAAGATGGTGATACAATACCAATCATCATCCAAAAAATTGAACAGCAAAGGAGTATGATCAGGATCTTGCAATTACGCAAGCTGGGTATATAATGCAGGATAGAGAAGAGAAATTTTCTAGGGAAAAAGAAGATAGACAGAGGGAGTTAGAGCGAGAAAAAGAAGACGGGGAGAGAGAAAGGAGAGAGATACAGGGAATTAGAGAAAGCTAAGATAAAGAACGAAGAAAAACAACCGGAACGTGAATTTAAATTAGAAGATTTGAGATTAACGCAAAGCACAGATTGAAGCAGCTCCAGCGCTAGTAATCGTTCTGATAGAAGCCGAAAATTAAACATAAAATCTACTATGCATACTTTCGACCCAGAGAAATCAGATAAACTCTAATTTTAAATTTATTTGAGAGACAGGCAGAAAGGTCCGGAATTGAAATAGACGACTTTGTCACTCATCAGTTAGCTTTATTGCCCATAGATATAGCAGAGCTAACTTTAAGGGAGCCCAGAGACAGTGGGGACAGTTTTTCTTACGTGAAAAAAATTCTTTTAGCACGAAACTGGTTAAGCACAGAAGCGTATCGGTTAAAATTAATGAGGCATAAAAAATCCAAACAGCTCATGGAAAGACTTAATCTTTGAAGACATGTGGTTAGGTGGTTTAGGAATAAAAAGCTTAGAGAAGCTAAAAGACTTGCTCATTACGGAGCAAATTAAATAGAGAGTGCCGACCGAAATGAAGGAACACTTTATAGATTATTGGGCTTCGTACAAGAGCCCGAATAGTTTTGTTAAAGATCTCGACGAGTATGATACAACAAAAGAGTGTCCCAAGAAAAACGTGGAATAATAGACCCCCCGGGAAAAAAAGGTTCGAACGGCCGAGATATGCCGAAAAAGAAACGGAAAAAAATCAGGAGGTCAAGCTAAAATGGAAGGAAAAAATGAAAATAAGGAAAGATTAAAAATATTTGAAAAACAATGAAAATGCGTGTGTTCTATGTGGGAGCGGGGGATGCTGGAAAAGGAGTTGCCCGGAACTCATAAAAAGAAAACCTGGATAAAAAGTAGGGAACCAAAGTTAGAGAACTGATTTGAACCATATTTAAGTCGTGGTAAGAAAATGGCGAAGAAATCACAGTACTTAGAGATTCTGGAAGAATGGTCGATGTATTACCGGGAAAATTAATTAAAACTAATCAATAATACGGAGAAGTTAGTTGGGTAAAACAACCGTTAGTTAAAGACCTTTGTTGCCTTCCCATGCATGAAATAATACTCGATTTGGCAGATAAAAGTGTCATAAATACCAAATCAATTGTCGCAGATGGAGACTCCGACATAAATTATTACATTCTAGGTAATCAAACGCAAAATTTCATTGAGGAAAAAAACGAAAAAAATCCCTCAAATCTTACACGCAGTCACGCGAAGTCAAACAAA
Organism: Maratus speciosus; assembly: GCA_963932465.1. Classification (NCBI taxonomy): domain Eukaryota; kingdom Metazoa; phylum Arthropoda; class Arachnida; order Araneae; family Salticidae; genus Maratus; species Maratus speciosus. The sequence continues at coordinate 135,177,743 of OZ010799.1, forward strand.
AGATAACAAAATTACAAACTGTCAAAACGCGAAAGACGGTCAACAGGTAAAGAGTCCATCACAGAGGATTAGACAACAGGTTGAAAAAACGAGGGAACGAGAGAGGACAATAGATTCGAGTCAAACAGGGGGGAAGAAAGGATTGACGAAGAACCGCTTTCCTTGCCGGCTCTAATTGAAGACGAAATACTCTCTCTATGTAAAGTGGGGAAAAAAGAATTCGAAATAGAGCAAACATAAGACAAATCACTGGCGGAAATAAGTAAAAAACACACAAAAAAATCTTTTTTCGAATACAAATACTAAATTGTCGTAAGAAAGACGGCAGATCATAGAGGCTTAGAGCGAATACAAGTAGTCGTACCGACTAAATTCAGACAAGCTATTTTAAGTACATGTCATGAGAGTACAGCAGAATATTTAGGTGTAAAGAAAACGGAAGATAAGCTTTTAAGGTACTTTTTATGGCCAAACGTAATAAAAGACGCGGAATACTTTGTCAAATAGTGCATGTCATGTCAAATTGTAGGGAAATCCGGTGAAAAAAGCCCCTTAGACGAGAGTTCCGATCATAGCGGAGGTATTTTCAAAACTTTCAATAGATTTAGTAGGACCGCTAGTCAAGTCAAATTGTTGAAATAAATACATGCTTATGGCACTCTGTGCATTCTCAAAATATCCGGATGCGATTCCGATTCCGAATATGCAGTCAGAGACCGTGATTCAAGCGCATATGCAAGTCTTCAGTAAGCTAGGATTTGCGAAGAATATCCAGACAGACTTAGGTAAATCATTTACGTCAAACTTAACGATATCTTTCTTAGAAAAATTCGGTGTCAAACTTAGTCACTCTAGTGTTTGTAATCCGAGGGCAAATAACGTGGAGCGATTACACAGTACAATTAAAATACTATTAAAATTCATAAGTGTAGAGAGTGGGGCAGACTGGGAGGAAATTCTGCCTCACGCTTTATTGACTTTACGAAACGCGATTAGCGGCTCAACAGGATTCAGCCCAGCGGAGTTAGTTTTCGGCAGAAAGCTCAGAACGCCCGAAACCTTGCTTTATGAACAATGGACAAGCGACAATCACGAACCAGAGCTAGTCACAGAGTACGTTTTCGGACTCATGAACAGGCTAAAACGGTGTCAGGAATTATAAACGAAAACATGTTAGAAAATAGCGAAAACGCAAAGAGATATGACATGAAAACTGTCCAAAGAGAATATAAAATCGGTGACCAAGTATTAGTATTGGCAACACAAAAAGTGAAATGTGAAAGCGAACAAACAAAATATCAGCAAGTTGGACAGGGCCGGGAAAAATATAAGGGAAACTTTCGGATACAAATTATATAGTAGATGTCCCAGGAAGACGCGAAATAGTACAAATTTTTCACATAAATTTAGTAAAACCATTCATACAGCGGGTAGAATAAATAAACATTTTAACGCATAATTATGACGAATCAGAGGAATTACAGGACATGGAGATAGCATTTCCGATAGATCAACCAGATAGTTATAATTTTAAAAATATAGTGGAAGAATGTAAATTAACAGAAAGGTGCAAACCCGACCAATTCCAGGAATTAGAAACCCTACTGAGGGTGTTTAGGGGTATTTACAAACAACCAGGGAACAACAAATATGGGAATACATGATATCGAGTTCACAGATGACAAACCAATAAGAATAAGGCCATGCAGAATGTCTAGGAGACCGGTGGAAACTTTATATAGAGCAATTACAAGGATGCTCGAACTAAATATTAAAAGGGAAGGAGAGTCAGATTATTATTCGCCCATGATTCTTGTTGAATGAGAAGGAAATGAACCAAGCCCATATATTTACTATCGTCAGCTTAACGCAATCACTAAAGTAGAATATTATCCCGTACCTAACTTTTAGGAAAGATTTAATTAAGTATCGGCAGCGAAATATATCACAATATTAAATCTAACAAAAGCATATTGCAAATACCGATAACGCCACGGGCTCAGAAATTAGCAGCATTTGTAACTAACTCTGCAACATTTTTCCCGTTAAAGATGCCTTTCGGTTAAATCAATTCGTCCTATAGATTTTCAAAATTTATAGTAAAAATGCTGAGGGGCCTGAAAAAATTCTGCCTACCCTATCTCGACGATATGGCAATTTTCTCGGAGACATGGGAGGTGCACATGGAGCATCACAGGGCAATACTAAACAGAATCAGAGAGGCGTCCCTGACCGTAAAAATAGCAAAATGCAAATTTGCTGAGAAAACAGAAAAGTATTTAGGTCACATAGTGGAGGAAGGACAGAGGAGATCAGTAAAGGCAAAAATTAAAGTGATATAGGAGTTGCAACCACCGAAGGCAAAAACAGAAATTCGTAGATGTCTGATGATGGCAGGATACTATTCGCGCTCCATAAAAAATATTACGCATCGATCGCAGAACCGCTTACAAGGGCGCTAAAAGGTAAAAATAAAAGGGAAAAATTAGTATGGAACGAAGAAATGGATAAGGTTTTCAAAACTCTGAAAGAAAAACTTACGAAAGAACCCATATTATTTGCGCCAAATTACAACGCCGAATTTATAATCCAAACGGATGCTTCAAATTTTGGAGTCGGAGTAGTGCTAGCGCAAAGACAAAATTCAGAGGAACATCCCATTATATACCTGAGTAGAAAGTTCAGCGAAATCGAAAGAAAATACAGTGCGACAGAGCGGGATTGTGCGGCGATAATCTTTGCCATAAAAAAACTAAAACATTATATTCATGGACAAAAATTCCTGATCGAAACCAATCACAGCCTTTTAACATTCTTAAAGAACAATGATGTAAGTAATCCGAGGTTTTTAAAGTGGGCACTGACTTTGCAACCATACCAGTATGCCATCAAACATAGGCGAGGTAAAGACATAACGCACGTAGATTTTTTGAGTTGGACAGAGCAAAGTCTTGAAAAAAAACAAGAAAATTGTATATAGTAAGATATCATTCTTTTAAATGTTTGAAAATAGAATATAATGTAAAGTGTTTTGTAATAGACAAAGGTGTAAAATAATATACAGAGTGTATAATGAAAATATTTTGGGGGAAGGGGACATGTGAAAAAAAGAGAGTCGCAGGCAGGTAAATAAAGATTTCTTTTTGCATGTGAGCCATTCATGTAATTCTGAGCTGACTTCTGTTTTCCAGAATATTTCGTCCTGCGGCCAAAATATTCTTTTAAAGAGGGGGGGGGGGTAGTTGTACAGATTTGAACTGTATTCCCTCCAGAAAAACCCTCAGTAGCACGCATTCGATATATAAGAAGACATAATGTGTTTCTATAACAGAACAAAAATATAGCTAAGCTCACTAATCCGGACGGCAAGATAAAGTAAACTGGTCAATCACCATCGATCTACGACGTTTGACAGTGTACGACAGTTCTCTAATGCAAAGGACCACCGGGAGTGCTTTTGATCCACCGCTTAGGAAATAGCCCACATATTTTCTCACGGGAAGATATCCACTCACGGACTCCGTGTGCGAAAAATAGGAGGACCCCTGGACAACCACTCAGTGAACAGCTGTCAAAGATCCTTAACAGGTTTTTGACAGGAGAAGCCAATGAGTGGCTGAGAAACTCACTATTGTTTTAGAACTAGATAATTTAAATATATACGGGACGAGGATGATTTTTAAAGAGAAACTTGCTAGACTCGAGAGAAGGGCTTTAAGGGACAACCTGAAGCGGGAGAGAAATTCTCACCGGAGAGAATAAAAGTTCACGGGCGATCGACCCGAGGTGATTAGTAGCCGAAACGCCTAAGGAACACTTCAATGCCGGGAACGGTAAAAGGTAACTACGGTGTTGGTACAGCGTGCAATAGCAGTACAGAGATCTTTATCTCTTGAAAGGGCAATCGTCCGCTGATTACTAATAAACCGAAAAGGACATTATTCAACTAACCTCTAAATTGCAGTGAGGCAATTTTCAGTATATTTTCTCAAAGGGGCTTATGGAACAAGCTGCCACCTTCTCATAAATTTTATATTGACTTTACATATAATCCTTTCAACATTATAATATTGTTGTGTTTTTTATAACTACCAATTATTTAGTCAAGAGATAAATTTGTTTGTCTTAGCAAATAAAACCTTTTTGTTTCAATCTAAATGAATATTGGTATTTATGCCTTCGAAGTAAATTACCGCTCATCGCTGCCGCCTTCTTAGGATTCCGCACAAGAGAAATACTCTAATTCGAATATTAAAAAAGAAGTAAAAATCAAGGTTTTAATATTTCTACACGTAAAATAATTTATATAATAAAAATTAAAGAAAGGCTCACGCTTACTTTTCACTTGGCAAAAGGTAAAAAATGCAAACTTAACAAAAGTACGTTTACTGCTTATTATTTTCGTAGTCGCATAACATGTTTTAAAAGAAAATATAACCCACCCCCCCCCCCCCCCCGCAAAATATTTAAACTTTTCTAATGGAATTGTAAATAAAACTATATAATATGATTTGAATTTAATATAAAAAGCAATTAAAAAAACATGATGTCCACAACCTAATGCGAAAACACGATTCTAAAGCGTAAAACTATGTGCAGAATGTCGTATAAAAATTATTTGTAATGTGGAGAATGGAAATATGTAGTTAGAATTCATCATTCTTAGATATAGTTATATGATTGCAATAGAAAAAGGTGTCAATGTACTACCGAAAATGACATAAAATACTGTTTCAGAGGTAGGGTGGCGCAACCATCGGGCCCATCCCGAGTGGCGCCATATCTCTCTATGCAATTCTACACATGGTTTGACTCTGTATAAGGCTCTAGGTATTAAGTTTCTGCTCTAGGTCTGTTTTAAAATGTTTCTTCGTGAGAAAAGGGAGTACTAACATTATTTCTTGCAGACAATGTTCACATAACAGTGAATGCAATAAATAAAAGTAATAATTAAAATATCATAAAGTTTAGATGATTTTACGAAATTTAAAATATATGAAAGTAATTGTATTTTTCATATATTTTATTTCCTTTATATATAAATTGTTCATTGCTAGATACAATTTAAAAGTACATTTTATTAATCCAATATTGTAGTATACTTTGGGCCCACTAATTGCTTTGCCAGGGCCCCGCGCGACGTTGCTCCGGAACTGTTCATAGGAAACAAAGAAAGTTCTGTTAAATGTTGTCTTGTTATTTCTGGATTCTCTTCTAACAGGAAAATTTAAATAACGAAAGTAAAAGAAAGTCAAAATTAACTAGGATTACTATCAGAATCACAAATGTGTTTTAACAACGGATTTCAAAGAAGACATTTTATCACTTTACCCAAACAATCTTCATTCTCTGTGAAAATTCAATCAAGATATAGGTACGAGTCATACGTCTAAATGTACTGATTTTTAGGGAAAATAAGAAATGAATACTAAATTAAGGCTATACAAGTTAAATACACCTTTCCCAAGTCCTCTGATGTGATTTTTAAGAATTGTTCTGCATTTAGAACTTTTAATCATTTTATAAGAGAAAATCCCAAACGTCTGGATGGAAACTGCAAGTCTTTATTAGAGAAACTGAATAAAATAAACCTGGATATTTTAAGAAAAGCACTCTCTGATAAATCAAGATGCAATACGATTTTCAACAAAAAGGCTATCAGACTGAATATTTTAGAAAACAAAAATCTTTTCTTTGTTTATATAAATATATGTATTTTTTAAAGTTACAATAATGCCTGAACGCTCTCTTTATAGAACAGTCTCTTCTAGGTAGAAATGTACTAAATTTATGTTTGTGGTTATAATTTTAAAATAAGCACTTTATTTTACACGTGCTAACCCGACCTGCGTTCCCCGGGGCACGTGCGAACAATCTTAAATGCACATCAAATTTGTATGGCTTTATATCATTAAAAAAATTATATTTTTAAACAAAAATCTTTCTAAACGAAACTCATAACGGGGCCCCGCTGCGTTCAGCAGCTTTCGTTGCGACATGTGTAAGGTTAATTCCCTATTTTCGTCCTCTTTCATTAATTTCCTCTCTCTTTACCTCTACGCTTTACCGTTTATCGAAAGTGGTGCCACTGATCACGGAAGGCACAAAGAACGGAAGCTAGAAGGCGTGAGTAGTGAAAGTTTCCTTCGTCAAGATGCATACATATGTTATAGACGCCATTATTTCTAATTTTTAGAATTTCTGAATTCTTATTACGTCATTTGTAGAACGGTATTTACTGTACTGTAAGTATTTATTTCCTATTCATTCCATGTTTTCTACGTACGTAAGATGCTAACGGTAGTATACAGTATATTTTATGAAGTTCAGTTCATCTTACAAGAACCGAAGGTGGACCATATTGGGACGTAGTGTGGTTCCAATTTCGTCCCCCTTGAAGTTCTCCTTTTCGTCCTGGGGACGAAATTAGGACGAAATTTTTTGGCGAAACCTCATCCCATTCCATCTGTCGAAAATTTCATGGTAACGGATCAACCATCATCAAGCGGCCTGGTTTAGTATACTGTTGCTGCCATCATCCCTAAAAAGGTAAATGGAAGTGCCAGCGAGCACACCAACAACTTCTGCCCAAAGAGGAGATCACTGGATCTCGCATAAAAACGAATTCCCGGGCGAAGAAGCTAATCAAAAATTCATAAAAGATATAAAATATTAATAATTAAATATTAAGTCTTTAAATTTAATTCAAGGAAGATAGTATGTCGAATAGTAAAATGAAAAATCGAAAAAAATTAAGTTAAAGTATAGCTGTAGTTACAGAACTACTATAAATAGAGAATGGCTGGTAACGATACTTTTAATTATTTTAGTTTTACAAAATATCAGATGATAATTCATTAAAAATACATACATAGGTTGGAAAATATATTTTTGCGCATGCCTGAATGATTAATTCGATAGTGAAATAACATTATTATTCATTATAACATTATTCATTTTCCCCATCACTAATTAAAAAAAAAAAAAAAAAAAAAAAAAAAAAACAGAACTTGGGGGATAGGAAAAAGCATGAAACAGAGATAACTTTTGCAATCGGTAATTTCTTTTATACAAGGGGCCCAACAAAAAAAGAAATTTGAATTTCGTAGGAAAGAACCCCCAATTGAGATAAGTTTATACTCTTTGTACGCTCTACCGTCCTATAAGCATTTTTTAATCTACATTATTTATCTATCTATTATAATTTTGGAAATAAACGGAGTTACCGCATTTCTGGGACATCTTGTAAAGAATTTCGATATTAACATGTGTGCATTACAACATATAATTCAAGCCGACATATATGAATAAAAGCTTTTTTAACATATAATTCAAGAACATTTTAATGAATTTTATTATTATTTTTTTCTTGTACAATACATATTTTAAGAGTACGTCGAAAACGCCTTTCAAATAGTTATTAAATAACACTGACATTCGAACTTTTCTCCATTCCATTAATTAATCCAATTAAACGTTCAACATTTTCTAGTGAATTTTTCTACTTAATTTATTTTACTTATTCCTTAATAAAACTGTTTTATCACATAATCAATGTTATTTTATTTATATCGGTGTTATTTATGCGATAAAAAACGATCTTTTAACACTGCATGAATATGTTTCTGAATTAATTAAGTAAAGAAAACCCATTTTATGCAATATTAATATTTTCATCATTTGATGAAATTATACAGGATATGCAAAATCTATTCATTTGCAGTTTGAGAAATAACTCGTTATCAAATTATAATGTAAAGTAATGAGATGAAAAATGAATGAAGTGGAATAAATTGGATTAATGATTGAGTTCTAGAAGTTCTCATTAACATATTATCTAGAGTAAAACAAATGCAAAATACATCACAACCATTGCATCAATCTCTGCATTATCAATTAAAACTAATTATGTCATTATTTATTAAACTCTTTGAATTAATAACATACTATTCCATATATACAGGGTGTTTCACAAAAGATTCCCACAACTTTAAGAGATGATAGTAAACGTCCAAACAAATAACTTTCATCATAGAATTCATTGTCGGAATTAAAACGCAAAGTTGCTAGAGGGCACCGAATGCTATGCGGGGCAAAGACACACAATGAACGATTAAGGGACAAAAGCAAGGTGGAAACCTTTCTCCATACAATCGTTGAGCCTCAGTGCTATTTTCATTTACATTTCTGCAGATGAAATGCACATCAGTATTTTCCCTATTAGTGAAGGGCAACATCTTCCGATACGTTCCTACCGCGATTGGCAGTTGCACACTCGGATCAGTGGCTTTTATACATAAATCGAGACGAAATTTTGCACACATCGTCTTCGCCTTACTATATTTGTATGCTATTAATGTCATTCTTCTCCCGATAACTCGCAAATCTCCGACTGTGCATTCTTATGCCTTTGACGAATGTTATTTATTTGGATATGTTCTATCACCTCTTAAAGTTTAGCCCATCTTTTATGAAACACCCTATATATATACATACACATTTTAGGAAAGATTGAATAATTAACAGAAAAAGAAGATGATTACTGAAAAGTCACATAAATTGAGGAATATTATATATATATGGTCACTGTGCCTTAATGTGATGACCCACAAATGCGATAATTTTCTGTACTTAAAATCTTAAAGCAAGAATCGTAAATAAATGATATAAAATAAGGCATTGAAATTTCAGGAACAAAACCCGAAAGATTTGTCAGCATTTTAAACAGGTCAGCATGATTGTCTGAGTCTCATTTAGGTTTTAACTGCCGTATATGTGACAAAAATGACCTACATGTGACACTCGTATATTGTGGCTATAATTACAGATAATTATCACATTTATACAAAGGAAGTTAATTTTAACAAAAGGTGCAGTATCCAGCAGTTTGCTGCGTAATAAAATATATATATATATTTAATTAATAAAATGTCAAATATACACTAAATTCAACAAAACTATGAGGAGTCGAGTCTCATTTAGGAAAAATGACCTGTATATAAATATACTGCATACTAACTACAAATGTTGTCCTTCAGACATATTAGTGATGGTTTCAAAAATTCATGCCATGATATGCTGTCAATACCAAAAATTAATTCAGCATAATCGAAAGGTTAGAAAGCGCATAAAACTAACAGGCAATATAAACTGACGAAGAAAAAACTTCCGTTTCATGAATATTTTTTGTATAAATTAAAATTAACAGCCTTACTAGTTGTTATGCTCTTAAAATTTGCCGACACTTTACTGTACAAATATTTCCTACTTACAAAATATTTCACTGGTTAAGAAAAAGAGAATTTTTTAGAGTACTAAAGAAATACATTTACCATCGCAGTACTACGATCAAAATATTACTTAAATGCATAAGATTTAAAAATGAATAACCCCATAGATAATTTAGATCCCTCCATTTTGTCCCCATAGGTAATTTTAATGTTTATACGGCGCGACGACACTTTTCGTTGAATAGCGAAATTTACAAGCAACTAAACACGAAAACAAGAAATAAAGAAATGAGGGAGGTCCCCTCTCTGAATTGTAACGCTGTAACCACAGCGCCATATAGTGAACTACATTTGGCAGGATGCCAAAATATCTCTTTCTTGAAAAGTGGTGGATCATAGAAAGCTTTCATTTATTCCCTAATTGCCTAGGATGGGATCAATGTGACCTATTCGCAATTTCTAGAAATAAACAAAAAAATTTAACTGTGCGAAACTTACTACGTAGACAAAATTATGAAACAGAAGTTTATAGGATAATTCCTAGAAAATAATTTTAGCATACATATTCGAAATGAAATAAAAAACAACTACAAAATGGGTAAAATTAAATCCCATCTTAGTACTGCGAAGGTTAAAGGTCAGTTACATTAGAAATATTAGTTTTTTAGAAATATAAGTTTTTTTTTACGTTCCAAGTTAATAACAAACATATGGGCGTGGATGCATTCTTAATACATTCTACTATACAAATATTTTCCTTTTACAAAATATTTCACTGGTTAAGGAAAATAGGATTTCCAGGGTTCGTACTTATACCGTTATTATCAAGACCAGATATCAGTATTTTTTAATAGAAAAATAAATCTAGTTTAAACTGACGAAATTTCGCTTTATTTAAGGAGAGATTTTCCATAAGAAAATACTGGTACCGAAAAATTTCACAGTCTGAAAATTCGAGGACCCGTATGAAGCCTGATTTTGTACAGTGCTAAAGCATTACATTAAGATGTTAGTTACTTTAGAAATGCCAAAAGTTACTTAAAGAGTTAAAGGGTTCGACAAGAGTATTAACGATTGCTTGAGTGATTTTTAAAAAATCGACAAATTAGCGATTTTTTAAACTATTTTTTTACATTATTTATTTACGTTATTTGTTCATATTATTTATTTACATTAAGGATTAGATTATTTATTTACATTTGTTTACATTGGATCTGAATATTTAGATTGATAGAATTGTCAAATTTATCGCAGCACTGCCAACACAAAGATCAAGCAATCATTAATTATGCGGTTTAGCCAGTTAAAGTTTTATATATTCCGACCTAATAATAAACTTATGGGCGTGGATGCATTCGTAATTCACTCTACTATACTTATATTTTCCTTTTGCAAAATGTTTCACTGGTGAAGGGAAAGGGGATATTTTTAAAGAAATAATATAAGAGGCCAGTTACGTAAGAAAAATCAAACGTTACTGAAATACACAATAATAACGTGAAAATAACATAAATCACAACATTACTAAATGCTGCATACAGAATGTTGTAAAGTTATAAACTAAACAAATATTAAATTGACACTATTTCTAAAGGTGTCAATTGACCCAGTTTTAAAGTTTTGATTTATGTTTAATTTGCTCGTAGTTATTTAGTATAGTAAGCATAACAAAATCTTCAATGTATCTATTAAAAAATGATTATTAATTGTGTCAATCTAAAAATTACAAATGAAAAACTTTAAAAGGTGTCATTTCACACTGGTAGAAATAGGTACAAACGTAGGAATACACAATAATAACGTGCGAATAAAAAAATCGCTTGTCATTTTAATAATATGAAATGGTTTATAATATAATCAATAAGAACTGTTAAAAAATATATTATTGCACTCTTAAAGTTTCTAGAATATACACTCAAAAGTTCTATTTTTTTCACCCAATATTCAAATAGGGACAGCCAGTTTAACGGGCCAGTGTCATGTCTAAAAAACGAGCTGAAGAAAAACTTTTAATAAGTGTTTATTCAAGTTTTTTTGAACGGTGTAACTTAAATTATTCAAATTATTGGTATTTTGTTTTTGGTAACATAAACTGTATATATATTTTTTTTAATTGAAGGACAAATCTTTAAAAAATACACACACACACACACATATATATATATATATATATATATATATTTGAGCTTGTTTTTTAGGGTTTCGTACTTAAAAAGTAAAAACGAAACCATTAAAAGATCACTCTTTTGTCTGTCTGTCCGTTTGTCACAGCCATTTTGCTCGTAAACTATGGGACGTGGAAATTTCAAATTGGGGAAGTAATTAATACTATTGATCCACATATTTACAAATTATTAAAAATTCACAAATGTATTTGGGGAACATGTAGAGGAGCTAATTAAGTTACTTGGTGGAAAAAAATCTTTACTTTGTATATCGTATGTGAAATATTTCGTAACGCTGAACACAAAAATGCGTTTCTTTTAATTTTAGGAATTACATTTTCAGAGATATCGTCGAAAATGTAGTGAAAATATATGTCCCCCCCCCACCCGTTCTATTTCCGAATCTACTGACATTAAAATTATGGGAAAAATTAGAGTTAGTAGACATTAATTTAAAACTTGCAGAAAAATTATAGCGATTTCCCTAGGTCACATAGCTTTTGAGAAAAGCACATATTTCCGTTACACAAAATTTTCAATTTACAAGCATTCAGCAAAGGTGTTGAGGAGTGCGGGAGTTCCTATCATAGCAGAAGTATAAAAGCATTGTTGATAATGATTTTCGAAAGCAATCATCAAAAATTAGCCGATATATTTACCCTAAAAGACACGGACGATTTGGACATGCATATTGACAGGGGCGGCGCACTCGATGTACAATCGGCCTTTAAAGCATAGATAACAACTTTTAATGATATATTTGTGTAATGCAATGCCAAGTAGCAGTATAAAATCAATGAACGTCAAATTATTAAAAACAGACTAATTTAATTAGAATTAATAATACAAATACTATGAGATTCGCGATTAGTTTTCATTGAGTGGATCTAAAAATACGCCTCCCGTGTTTTTAAAAGTTAATTAAAAACTTATCTGTAAAACGTGGCACGGAGAAGGCGGCATTGCAGCTTATCGACCTCCTTTCGAAAGGTACTTAGTACAATGCCAAGTTTAAACTTTGAATAAGGGTTTTGTTCTAGCTACACTGTAAAAAAAAAGATTATTACTACGCTGAATTTGTTTTTATGAAATGCCAAATGAAATTTAAATATGAACTACTTTTATTGTCAGTACTACCGAATTACGTTCATCATATACAGAATAGGATAAGATTAAAAAAAGAGTTATACTATACATAGTAGCAATATTTGGCATTATTTAGTCTTGATATCTCTTTGAACATTTATTGTATACTCGTTCATACTTTTCAAGTATATACAGCTATACCCAACCCTACGTTGTATAGTTAAATTTTAAATATGAACTACTTTTATTGTCAGTACTACCGAATTACGTTCATCATAAACAGAATAGGATAAGATTAAAAAAAGAGTTATACATAGTAGCAATATTTGGTATTATTTAGTCTTGATATGTCTTTGAACTTTTATTGTATGCTCGTTCATACTTTTCAAGTATATACCGCTATACACAATAGGGTGGGCCGAAAATTTTTTTTTTTTTTTTTCGATGATGGGTAGTGCGGAAAAGTGGCGACTATTGGCAGTAAGTTCACACAAAAAATTTGAGATTTTTAGGACATTTCCTATATTTGCCGCTTTTGGCTTGAAGTTTTGCTAAAATGCTGATTTTTGAACTTTGTTATCAAAAATTTAAAAAATGATAAATTAAATTTATTTTGATTGTATTTACTTGAAAAGGCATATTTAATGTGCCAAATATTTAAATATGCTCTGATTATGCACTATTTTTATGCTACGTGCTTTTAAAATGTACAGCTTTTAGCTTGTTTTGCGTTCGGTACCAACGAGAAACAACGCGGAACTCACCGCGAGGAAGTAGCTGTACTGCGAGTTCCACCCGCCCTCCCACCCACAGAATATTATATTCAAAGTGCATACCTTTTTAGGTTACGAAGTCCTTCTTAGAAATGAATTTTGGCATCTTTTTCTGTGCTTGCAGTTTTGCTCTAAGGAAGGCATCTCTTCCTTCACTCCCACATATCTTTGATGCAGCTTCTGTAACAATTTTAATGACTCTTTCCACAGCCTGGGAGTGACTTGGAAAGCAGATTAATGCTTTATCCAACATGGATCCTGAAATTATGTTTCCTTTAATTTCTTCTAATGAAAGAGTTTTTGTTATAGGAGGCTGGCTGATTTCGGTGGCTACCCAGTCGATGGAATCACAGTATTCCGTTGCTTTAAAGTTCAGCTTTGGAATCTGAAATTCTCGCATTTTGTTGGTTTTTATCTTCGGTTACCATTGCTATCAGGAAATTCTCGGGATGGCCATAGTATCCATTTGTCTGTACGACTGAATTTACTGTCTCTTTTAGCTCATCTGGTAGAAACGTCGAAAGTTGAATAATCTTACACAGATGTCTAGGCCCGTCCGCGCAACCTGGCCTTTTCCTTACAGAAAACCACACTGGTGCATAAACTTTTATCACGTACTGCGCGAGCGCTTCATCAGGATTTGAACTACTAACGTACAAGCGTAAAATTCAGCAGGCAGTTGTGATCCATCTCGATTGCACAATTGGTCCAGGTTTTCTGTTTTCCAGCCCTCTAGGACACTGTCCGCTTGAAACCGCTGCACAAATATCAAATAAATATTTTTGATCAGTACTCAGATCTTCAGTCTTTTCCATTTCTGATGCCCATGAAACAGCAATAGGTTCGAACAAAGTGACACGTAGATTTTCGCACCCTGTTAGTCTAGAACCGATTGGGCTGGCAAAGGACTTAGGTTCTGTGGTTCCACCATCAAGTTTAGACAGTAGATGTCGGAGTGGGAATTCGTTCGTATGAAGAATACATATCAAATGTTGCAGCTCTCTTCTTAAATTTTTTTCAAGACAGGCAATAACACCATTGCGTTTTCCTGTATTAACAGCGGTGCCATCACACCCGAGTGCTATCAGTTCAAAAAAGTCCACTTTGTTCTGACATAGAAAATTATATAAGGATTTTGCTATTTCTTTTCCGCGGACGGAACGAGGTGTCAAGTGACCCAAATATTCCGAACCAGGTTCAAACAACACGGTGATATGTTCCTCGCCTTTCTCTCGACGGTGTGGCTTGTCATCTTTTTTTTCTATCATGATCGTTTTATCCTTTCTACCATCAAAGAATATGCTTTTAATTTTGCTTCCTTCAAGAACTTCATCCTCCCGTATCTTCTGCCCAAGTTTATGTTTCTCTCTTCTGACCTTGTTTTTATCGATGACGAGATTCTTATCTTTTCTGTCCCAATTCCTGCATCTTGAAGCACGGATGAAGCTATTAACGTAACTTCCCTTTCTGATACTACAGTGGCGGACGCTGTGTGAGACAGGGATATGCGTTTAGGAGTGTCTGGCTTTGAAGGGCCTGGTTCAAATTCAGACGAACAGCTTGCTTGAAAGCTCCCACCACTTGAATCTTCCAACAATATATCTGTCTTCCATCTGGATCTAACTCCACTCATTGAAGGCTTTGGCACAGAACTACTATTCATCGTTGAAATTGAATCCCTTTTCATTTTCCGTGATATTTTATTTGCAAGAGTTTTGCTTGTTTTTAAATCAATATTTCCGATAAACATTTTTCGAAAAGTTCTTTGATCCTTCAAGAAGTTCACCTCTCGATGTGGAACTTTACACCTGGTGTCACAGCTACAATTGTTCAAGTCTCTATACTTACAAGCTGCAATGTCAAAAAGAGAGGTTTCCACATTTCGTACGAAATCTTCGCGGATCGTCTTGCCTTTAACGCCCGTATGATTACAGGATTTCTCCAATGATCTACACTTATTGTAATAGTTTTTAATCTTTCCGTTAATTTTTCATTGGGAAACCATTGGTATGGAAGCTTTTATCCAGATTTCGGAAACTTTTTCACCTACCATTTTAATAATATCATCCACTGTTTGAAAATAAATATCTCGATTTTCTTCTATATCGCTTCGCAACCAATAGTAGTGACGCATGATGTCAGCATAAGTAGGCAATTGCAAGTCTTTCAATTTGAGGGTTTTTGAGGGATTCTGCTGCCCGTCACCTAAATGTATGACCCTTAAAGCATCGAAAAAAATAAGGAAGACCAAGGGACATAAACAAGACAAAAAAGAGAAACCGTTGAAAGATTCAAACAATACATGCAACTTTTGCTCACTTATACGCGAAAAGGCTATAAAAATCGTCATACACATAGCAATTAAATAATACATTATCAGAGCTTATTTATACATTTGGCACATTAAATATGCCATTTCAAGTAAATACGATTAAAATAAATTTAATTTAACAATTTTAAAATTTTTGCTCAAAAAGTTCAAAAATCAGCATTTTAGCAAAACTTCAAGCCAAAAGCGTCAAATATAGGAATTGTCCTAAAAATCTCAAATTTTTTGTGTGAACTTGGTGCCACTAGTGGCCACTTTTCCGCACTACCCATCATTGAAAATAAAAAAAAAAAAATTTTCGGCCCACCCTAATACGTTGTATAGTTTTTTACAACGTCTTATTATCTTTTAACAAGCTACGATTTTTTAATTATACAGTTAATAATTCATATATTTATTGTACGGAACTCTCTGAGTTTGAGTAATATTCGCACTTAACTGTTTATTTTTTATTTGAAAAAAAAAAATCTAGACCTCAAACTTCAAACTGCAAGCATCTTATGAAATTTTTATTTATCTCATCAGGTTTTGGTTTAGCATTCAGCTAATTCAGTTCATTTTAGGAATACATTTTTTCTTTGTTGTTGTTGTTTGTTTGTTTCTGACGAATATTAAAACACAATCATATATACTGATTTAAAGTGCATAGTGGGCTTTTGGGCAGTGTAAATCGATTAAAATATAAACAATTTTGTAAGAAAATCTTTATTTACATAGGCAAAAATACAATAAACGCAATTCAAAAAATAATTCTTTTCTATGTGTATTATTGAAGTATCCCGCCCCACTAAAAAAACAAAACAAAAAAATGTCTAAGAATCAAGCCGTACACTGTAAAAAAAAATCTGTAAAGTTACTAAAGTTTTTCTAGGAAAGTGGGATTCCTAGAACGTTTTATGTAACGGCAACAACAAAAATTCATGTAACAGACACACTTTTGCACTGAAAATCAAAAAATCTGTAAAGTTACTAAGAATTTTTTAGGAAACTGGGATGCCTAGAACTTTTCATGTAACTGCAGCCAGGGTTACATATAAAATTTTAGTAAGATTACTGTAATTTTAGCAGATTCGTTTGTAAAGATACAGATTTCTGTAGCTTTACAAAAACTAGTTTTATAAATTTGCAACTTTTTTTGTACAGTTACAGATGAAAGTTTAGTAAGCATGTAACTTTACATCTGTAGAACTACAGATTTTTTTTTACAATGTATCGGGAGAATCATTCATAGAAGAAAAGGATAAGAATTCTTTCTATGAGTAGCCTTTATATTTCTTAAAATGTTCAAACATACTCTATTTTTATTAGTATTAAATACAGTAAAATAGTCATTGAAGATAAAAAAAAAGTTTGATTAATTTAAATATAATCATTTCAGAACAACTGTTTTATCACGTTATCATGTGTTTCGAAATATATATATATATATATACATATATAAATATAAATAAATAAATATATATCTATATCTATATCTACCCTATATATATAAAATCCTAATGAATCGAATGGAAACGAATTTATGTAACGATTCTATGAAACGACTGATTAAACAACTGATTACGTTTCACGGTGATTTCTCCGAAAATATGAAATACTTTGCGATGAAATTAACACCAAAAATCTGTATTGATCCACAGATCTCAAAACTGGTATTAGAATTTTTAAATTAGAGTTAGTTTTCGAAATATTAATTTTTTTCTAATTTTTTTCAAATGATGGAAACTCAAATTTTAATCATAACAGATATTTTTTTTCTTCATATTTTAGAAAAGGTTATTTTAAATTAATTTGGCGACGCGTTTGACCTCCCTTAAATGTATGCTAAGAAATGCATAATGTTACTTTTATTCATAATTCAATTTGTATTTCATTATCATTTTATTTAATACAAAACTTTCATTTAAATTTGAAACCTTTAAAATAAATGACTTTTACTTCATTCTTTTTTTTTAAGCGAAACGAAAGAAAAAAATTAGACACAGATGTCATATACGCAACGGGGTACCTAATTGGCGCGAAAATGGCGTTATTTTGCCTGACATGGTAACCCGGCTATTGTTGCTTTTTTATTAATAAATGTTTATTTGAATTTATTTTCTTTTTATTTACAAAATATGTTATAAATTCTTTTGTTCTATAGTTATTAATTAATTTTTTATTTATTTATTGCTATTTCATTTTAAAAATAACAGAAAATAATTTAAAAATACATCTGTAACAGGTATTTGAAAACGAGGTTTTCGCCAAATTGTCGTAAAAAAAAAATCACGAAAAAACCCGGTGCGTATGTGACAATGCAACAAATCATGAGATTTAATTTCCACTTAAAAGCAACGTTTTAATGTTATTACTTCTCTCGTCGACCAATTTCGCCAAATTATACAAATTGACATATTTTTTTTTTTTTTTTTAAATAACAAAAGAGAAAATAAATTAGTATAACATTAATAAAAATACAAGTGAAACGTCGAAATAAAAATCACTTTTTGGCGTGAACATGTGTAACTTCCTTAAAGTGAAGTGAATGTGACATTTACGATCAACCATTATTGGCATATAATCTTATAGTTTGGCGACAGATTTTTGGTCGATGGGATAACCAAGTAGCACCGTTTTAATTTACCACTCGAAAAATAAAATAAATGCTAACTGGCGAGTTTAAAAAAAAGCTATTGGCGAGATTTTCACCCGGCTAACATAAAAGTTCCAGGAATTCTTTGTGATCATGACAAATTTTATGTAGTTTTTTTTCGAAAAAATAATTTTGATTCTTTAATCAAAATGGATACCTTTCTTATGAAATGCAAAGGAATCAGCCCGCTGTTTATGGCAGTTACATGACTTGGACTATTATAATATAAACCAAATAATGGGGATAGAATAATATTCGGCGACTTATCACACCTGTGGCTGGCTAACATTAAAATACCAAAATGGCCGAATGGAATATAAAATGAGAAGAGATCTGCCTGGAGATGTTGATGATGGTCACATGAGTTAGGCTATTATTATAGAGATTGTTTTCAATTTTAAAAACAGCGCAAAGAATAATATTTCCTAACGATTAAAAATTTATTTTCACGTGGCTATTAAAAACAGAAAAAAACCTTTAAAATTACTATTAAATGAATACGTGTTAAAGGCAGGAAAATATTGAAAATTATGTCCTGAAAATTGTATTTACACGTGAATATTAAAAGGGAAAGGGAACTTTAAAATAATAAATACATTAATATGCGTTTAACCCTTTCACGGACAAGGCACTTCTATTCGTAATATCTTGAAATCAGTGAATGACACCAGAAATTTCAAACAAATTTCGAAATACAAAAATGCTTTTGTTCATTTACTTGATCACCCGACCGGAGCACCAACCAAAGAATGGCATAGGATGTAACACTCCGGTGGAAAATCCCCACAACAATCACCGATGCCGGACATCGGAAAGCACCCAAAATAACAAGGAAAAGGCACATATTCTGACGAACTTGCATAGTAAATCGTAAATTTACAAAACAATTGATGTTGCTTTCATCATAATAATAAAAATAAAAACAAAAGTGAAGTGACTTAAATGTATAACAAAAGTTAAGACTATAAATCCTTGTTGAAGATTATGAAGTGTAAATGTTCATAAAAGTTCACTGTTCACTAATGTTCAAATGAGTTCAGTGTTCGAAAGAAAAATGTTCATAAAAGTTTTATATAAGAAAAACTAACTTGAAGAAAGATCACCATAATGTTCAGACCTCAAGAGAAAATCGCCGCCACCAACAAAAATGCAGACAAAGGACAGTTACTATAAAAGGCACAATGTTGAGCCTTTGATGTAGTGTCAGAAAACCACGTAATGTCCGTAGCGAACCACTGATGAGTATTAACAGTATGATAGAAGTAAATAGTTACAAGTTTAAAATTTATCAAAATTTATACCTAATAAATGAGTATTCCCTATTAAGTGCGTTGTACATAGCACACAGTTTTCTATAGTTTGAACGGGTGATGAGAACGTTTCGAATGTTCCATCTCAGTGTACAATTCCTGTTGAATTTAAATGTACAAGGCATTAACGGACAATGTCCAAACAAATAATGTTGTATACTTCCTACATCACCACAGTTACACCTGTTATTTGGGCGTTTTCCTATTTTAAACAGATACTGTGGAAATGCTCCATGTGAAGAAAGAAAATAACCTATCACCTGGGATTCACATAGAAATAAATCGTTAACCTTGTTTAATGTCGCATAAGTATCTCTTCCCTTCTCCGAATTTTCCCAAGAAACCTGCCATTGATCATGTAGAAGTGTTTTAAAATGACGCTTTAAAATAGAAGTTGGTGCAGGAATGCGTAGAACTTTATCATACAGATCATTTATAATAACTGATTTTGCCAACATGTCCGCTCTTTCATTTCCTGATATTCCAACATGCGATTTTATCCAGCCAATATATATGACTTTATTATGTAACAGGCGCAAAGAGTTGAAGATATTAAAAAGCTGACCGTTAGATGGAAATAAGCTCTGAAGAGCGTAAATTGATGACAAGCTGTCAGTATAAAGATGAAATGAATCATGCGGGGAGTGGATGCACCAACTGATAGCCTCGTCTATCGCAGCCAATTCTGCTTGAAAAACAGAGTTATAGTCATGTAATTTTAATCTCATGTCTAGCATAAAAGAATCTTTATACCAAACCGTAAATGCAGCTCCTACACTGTTCATCATTCGAGAACAATCAGTATACAATATCGGATTATTCACCACTGGTACTGTGTCAACCACTGGCTTAACAAATTTTATATTTAAGTTTTCAAAGAAGTAAGGATAATTATATGTCCTCAGTTTATTCATAAACTCTTCACCTTTAAAACACATATTGTCAATCAAGACTGTACCATTTCCATAAATGACATTATAACGCTTAGAAGACAAATTCAGTTCTATGTCAAGTGGTGGAGCACCCACCAAAACACACAATGCGTCATTAGAAATCGTACGATATGCCTTTAAGACAGATAGCAGACATAGACGTTGACATGAGAGTAATCTTGTTATTCCATGTTGATTTAAGTCAGGCATCCAGATCTCATGCCCATATGAAATACGTTTCTTCAAGACGGTATTGTACCATATTATAAGATAAATAGAAGGAAGACCTCTATCACGGATTCTGGTTTGGCGCATTTTACACGTGAAATCGTTAAGCCTAGTTCTAATCATATCTAGGTGATCCAACCAGCGAAAATTGCTGTCAAGTAGAAATCCCAAATAAAGAATATTGTCCTTTACACTGATACTTTTGTCATTATGTTTAAAAATTGGTCTTCTTTTACTAAGAGTGTGGCTCCCAAACAGCATTGCGGCTGACTTCTCTGCACTAATTTGCAAATGATGTATAGAACAGATATCCGAAAAGTGATGAACACTAGTATTTATTTTATGTTCTAGCACAGAGCGCGTATCTGCGCCCTCTATAATAACGCTGTCATCAGCATAAGAAATAATCAGTAATCCTCTCTGCTTGCAACTCTTTAAAATCCTGTCAGCAACTAGTGTCCAGATTAACGGCCCAAGACATGACCCTTGCGGGCAACCACGGAATACATGAAACCATGTTAATCCATGCGTATATTTAAAACAAATAAGCCTATGACTCATGTAATTTTTAAGTGTAGACTTCATGTAATCAAAAATAGATAAGATATTTATGATATCGGCTACAATACGCCAATCCAAAACGTCGAAGGCACCACTGATATCAAAAGAAATCATTGCACAGTATTTATATACTGATAGTGTTTCTCCAATGATATTCTTTAACGCAGAAAGTACTGTCAAGGTGCTCCGTCCCTCACGAAAGCCACGTTGTCCATCATCAAGATAATTAGAAGACTCCAGCATCGTAATAACTCGAAGTTTTAAAAGTCTTTCATATAACTTACCCATCATAGGGAGAAGAGTAATAGGTCGATACGAATTAATTTTTTCAGCTGTCCTATTACGTTTTCGAAAAGAGATGATCATTCCTCGTTTCCAACATTTTGGGAAGTGACCAAGTAAAAGACAAATATTAAATAGCGTCAACATAAGAGTTGTAAATCTGTTACACAAATTTTTAATAATTATTCCATCAATATCGTCCGGTCCTGGAGCTTTATTTATGTCCTGAAGGCGCAGTACATGAAAGAGTTCTTTTTCTTTAAATGGAATAAAATCAGGTGATGAGGAATAATTGAATGAGTTAATGTACTCATAAGGGACAGAAGGTCGATAATCCACGTCAAAATGACCAGACATAAGGCTATGTGCCCCGCTATCATATGTGTCAAACACAGAAGATTCTTCTAATGTAGTAAAGATCATGTCGTTATGTTTCAGGGTTTTACCTGAGACATGTCTGTATAGAGACCCATAGGCATTGTCAGTGCGTTCACAGAATGACAGCCAACTCTGTCGTTTTGCACGACGTAAATTACTTTTGTATTGTCTTCTAGCAGTAAGATATTTATCCTTGTAATCTTCTCTATTCAAATTCTTCCTATAACGCTTATACAAGGCGTTAACTTTGTTTCTTTCAACCCTAAGAATTTCTGTATACCATTTTGCCGTAGGTTTATATGATAATGAACCTCTTTTAAAACAAGCACTCATAATCTCATGCAAAAGGTCGTAAAAATTAACCGTCCAATCTTTTAGTGCATCAGGACTAAAAACCCTACGTAAAGTGTTCATCAACTGAGGAAGATATTCCAAGAGTCTTTTGTTGAAACTATATAAACTCTTGTTTTTTGTTTTATATCTTGTATAAGTCTTAAATGAGGGATCCAGAACAAGGTGAAACCTGATGTAGCGATGATCACTGTATGAAAAGACACTATAATCTACAGACCAACCATCCAAAACCTGTATAATTTCGTTACCGCCCAGCGTAAGATCTGGACGGCCTTTTCGGTCGTCTTGAACGTAACTATGAGGTGCTCTGGGTCATTTAGAATAAATAGGCTGTGAGACATTAGTAACTCCAAAAGAGGCTCTGCCCTATCACTGTCGCAAGTATACCCCATCATCTTAAGCGGGACGTTGAAGTCTCCTCCAATCACATGCCTGGAAAAATCTGGATAAAAGTCAATCCATGGGTCCATGTCATCTTGAAAATTTCCAGAAGGTGGTGAGTACATTGAACCAATAATAATGAAACCTTTTGCTGTTTGCAAGTTTACAAAAATACTATTTCTCGACTCAAATTTTTTCACACATGCATGTCCTGACAAAGTTGAAATAATAGCTGCAGTACCACCAAAAGAAATAAAGTAAACCCAGTCAGGAGGAAGACCAACAAAACAACCGTTAACCAAATATGGATCTTGACAAAGTACAAAATGTACGTTAAAAGAAAATACGTATTTAATAAGAGCATCAGTGGCGTCCGCACAGTGATGAAGATTTATCTGGACAAAATTTAATCCGTAATCATCAGCCGAAGAGCCCGAGACAACTATCACAATCGTTTGGCTAAAAGTCCATCCCTGTAAGCCTTAAAAGGCGGACAGTTCGGGCTATCGGCACGATGGGAATGATCAATTTCATCATCCTGAAAGAAGCAATTACTGCAAGTAACTGTGTCCACGGTGCAATCCTTTATGTTGTGCTTTTCTGCACATTTTACACATTTTAGATCCCCAGCACATCTATTTGCAACATGACCAAAAGCTTGACATTTATAGCATCGCACGACTGGTATATACTCAACCATGCGGTACCTCTCCATGTCTATACAAATCCTACGACGTGCCAAAAGATAATCAAAACTTTCCTTATCCATGTCCAATAGCCAGTTATGTCTGTCCGCTCTAGTCACAATCCTCCTAACAACCTCAAAAATATCTCCAGGAGCCTCAATAGTCCTATCTGAATTTTTTGCATCCACACTCAATCCCTCCAAAGCACATCTGACCGATCTCACAACCTCTTTTTCATCAACAACAGAATCAACACCCACAATCAATAAACTTTCTCTTTTCCTACGCGGAGTCTCCACTTTTATTTTGTCCTTGATTTCCGATTCAACAAGCAAATTCTTCAATTTTTCGCTATCACTCTTTGACTTAACCTTTAAAATCAATTGTCCAGCCTTTGTAACCACAACATCTCCCGGAGTCGAGATATCTGTAATTCCTCGCCACATATTCTTTACTTCTTTTTTTAAATTGTCTATGGAATCATCTCCAGAGGACGTAATGATAACTGAGTAGTCAGAGTCTTGCCCGTGCCTAGTTTTAACAACGTTAGCTTTGTTATGAGAGTCATCCAAAACCTCCCTAACAGTAGAGAAACGCTGGGCAAGGGCCTCATAGGCCTTGTTGTCAGTGACCATTGTTTTTATCTTCACCTCATTGGCAACACAGTCTCTGTGAGCCTTAACCAATCTTTCAGAAATGTAGTCGAAACAATGTCTGACAGTTGTCATAATATTTTCACTCACTTTCCCAACTTTGTTCCGCTGATTCTCCAAAGTCTCATAAAGAAATGATTGAACTTTTCTAATAGAGGTTGGAAACTCCAATTCCTCTATTTCCTCCAGTAAATTCTCCAGCTTCCCCATTACCAATGAACACTTACAAAGACAAAACTACCACAGAATGACGTAGAATGACAAGCAGCCGGTCACAAACGGAACAAACTCTCAGTGTATATATATATATAGCCACCCAGCTGGATCGACAAATAGACAAATGAACCAAAGTGAAGTAAAACTACTAAAACTGGAAAAAAAAACCAAATTGCCAACCGCCAAATACACAGAACATGTGATAAAAATAACCAAATAATCTACAAATCTCAAAGCGTACCCTAGAAACCAAACACAAACTAAACCAAGTCCAGATTAAATTAACAAAATAAATGTAAAGCATTTAGACAAGACTAGCTCCATAATACAAAATCTCCACTACACTGCAGAACTCAAAGCGTAACCCAGCAACAATATATAATCTAAAACAAGTACAATTTAAATTTAAAGCATTTAGACAAGGCTCACTCCATATACCAAATCTCCAACACACTACACAACTTAATGCGTAACCCAGCAACAAATAAAGTCTATGTCAAGTACAGATTAAAATAACAAAGTTAATTGAAAGTATTTAAACAAGGCTAACTCCATAATACAAAATCTCCAACTACAAAATATTAGTCCGACAGTAGCATGACACAGCTCAACTTTACAATGAAGCAAGATGGCGATCAAAACAAACGCAGCGAGAAACGCCCACCGGACACAAAAAGCCAAAATAAACCGCTAATTAATCAGGAACTAATAAAGAAAATACAACAGACTGAAGCTAATTGAAAGCCGAAGGTAATAAACTTTGAAAATAATTAAAAATAAACGTAAATAACAGAAGTATAAATGAAATAGCAAACTAACTGATGCCGCGAGCACTAAAATAGGCCTCGGCAATGAACAAAAATTTACAAAGTCATAAGAAATAAGTTTAAAGTAGGCAAATTACAGAAAAATCATATAGAAATGAACAATATTTGATAGGAAATAAACATGCATGTGCTACTAAGTCAAAAAAAATGAATAATTACCAGTTAAATAGGAAACTTTGGCGGAGCTGCAAAAAATGCGTCAAACTCAATCGAAAGCCGCAGGGTTTTTTTTTAATTTTGTTCATTTACTTGATCACTCTACCAGGGAGCCAACCAAATAATGGCAAAGGCCCTGAATCCCTGGCAGAAAAACGTCCTCCACCATCTTACTCAACCCCAGCCGCCGAAACAGACCCGGAAACAGGGACAAATAATAAAACTAAAAAGTCACAAAAATATGGCACACTCTGCCTAGAAAATAAAATACAAAAATTAAAGCCATGTACAAGTTTTAACATATGACTGTAACCCTAATTACTATAAAATAAAAATAAAGCTAAAACCAAAACTAAGACTGAGTGAAACTGAAAAACAAAATTTTAAGTTATTTTCAGTTACAAATGACTGTATAAAAGTACGATTTACACTAATAATCAAGACAAGATAAAACATTAAGCCAATAACACATTTTAGGTCAATTCAAGTTACAAAAGACCATCAGACCCTGAAAGTCCAGAAACAACTCAAAAATGCGTGAAGGCAGAAAGATTAGCAAAGCACCATGTGGCTAACAGTCCGGCAAAAGTCCACCAAAAATTCTTTAATTACACCAAAATAATCAAAAGTTGTACTTTATGAATGAATACAATTTATTCAGTTCATTATAAATAACAGTCAGTTTATAATAATTCGATCTCAGCAAGAGAACATTTTGCAAATTCCAAGACAGAGTTCTATTTCGCACAAAGTTAAAGAACAGAGGCATCAGAGGACACTTGCCGAAAATAAAATGCTTAACGTCACCGGCGTTACCGCAATCACACTTATCTGTTGGTCGCTTTCCAATCTTAAATAAATACACTGGAAAAGCACCATGCGAAGAAATGAAATAGGCTACTACCCTTGAATAACACAAATAAGAAACGTCCGGTGAACGCAAGATGAGGAAGGTATCCCTACCCTTTTCACTAATTTTCCAATCATTAGTCCACCTCGTGATAATGTTACTCTTATAAAAACGTTTGACGAAGGAAACAGGCATTGGAATATCCAACCTCTCATCAAACTCATCATCTAGAATAACAGACTTTGCCAGATAGTCAGCCCTTTCGTTACCAGCAAGACCAATATGAGATTTAATCCAACCCATAAAAATAATTTTACCACTCAACAGTCTCAAGTTAGAATATATGTTATACAAAATCTTATCAGTTGGAAATAAGTTCTGCAAGGCTTGTATTGAAGAAAAACTATCAGTGTAGATGTGGAATTCTCTGAAATCAGCCCTGCAACACCAGTCGATTGCCTTGTCAATGGCTGATAATTCAGCCTGATAAACAGTATTATAAGCGTAAAGTTTAAAACGGTTTTCTAAAATGATCTTTCCATCATTATAAACAACAAAGGCGGAACCAACTGTGTTGTTCATCTTGGAGCCGTCTGTGTAAATTACAGGGTGGTTAAAAATAGGTACTACAGAAGTGACTGACTTTACAAACTGTAGATGATGAGTTGACACAAAATAAGGATAATCAAATGTATGTAAATGTGGCATAATATTTTCCTTAGTTACACAAATATCCTTTATCCATACTAGATCTTCATGATGCACCGTGTTATAGTGACCAGACATCTGTTCCAACTTCAGCTCCAGGGTATACCCGAAATTACGCAAAGAGCTTCCGTAGATACAGATCTGTAAACTCTGATTATTGATAATAAACAAAGACGCTGGCATGAAGACAAGCGTCTAATTCCATGGTATCTCAAGTCCCGGTACCAAATTTCATATCCATATGATATCTGCTTCTTAATTACCGAATGATACCAAGTTTTCATGTAGTCCAACGAAAGACCCTTATCTCTAATACGGGCTTTGCGCATGGAGCACGAAAAGTCTATAACTTTGTCACGAACAAGATCCAAATGATCAAGCCAACGGAAACGGCTATCCAGAAAAAATCCCAGGTATAGTACATTGTCCTTGACCGAAATGCTGGTATTCCTAAGCTTAAAAATCGGACGGCGTTTGTTCAAAGTATATTTACCGAAAAGCATTGCTGATGAGTTCTGAGCGCTGATTGTCAAGCCAAACTCTTCACATGCGTTCATAAAATATTCGATACATCTGTTAACTCTATCTTCCAGCGCTGCACGAGTATCGGCCCCTTCCACAATAGCTGAATCATCAGCGTATGAAATGATTTTTCTAAAACGACGCTTATAATATTTTAATATTTTATCAGCAACCAGAGTCCACAACAAGGGACCCAAACAGGACCCCTGTGGACAACCTTCAAAAGCATGAAACCAGCGAATCCCTCTCATAAACTTGAATCCTATCAATCTATGACTTATATAGTTCTTCAAGATCTCTTTTAAATAATCCTGCATAGGAAGGTTATCTATAATACCAGCAAGTATTCGCCAATCGGTTACGTCGAAAACACTAACGATATCGAAACTAATTAATGCACAATATTTAAAATCATTCAAAGTCTCCCTAACAAAATTCTTTACAGCAGCCATTGCCGTTATAGTGCTCTTAGACTCTTTAAATCCATGTTGACCTTCGTCCAGATATGCAGAAGATTCCAGAACTGTAATTATTCGAATTTTCACTAATCTCTCCAAAATCTTGGCAATAATCGGCAGCAATGTAATTGGTCGGTAAGACTTAGGCAACTCAGGTGGTCGGTTGCGCTTACGAAATAACAAAACAAGACCCTTGTTCATTTACTTAATAAAAGGGATATTTTCATCCTAATATTCTGATGCTAATGTGAAATTTAAGAATTAAAATTAAGTGGTCCAAAAATGAACGACCGCCCTTGAAGGGGTTAAAGCAGCAAATTTTAGTAATTGTATCATGTCAATCGTTTTATAACGCTGTTAAAAAATACTGAGAGATAAAGACTCGGTTTACTTAATTCCTTTTATTTTAGCTTCTTTTCAAATGTTTAACTGATCTTCTTTAACCAAACACGAAAACAACCATTGTATGTCTTAACAGCAACTGATTCTACCTTAAATTTTTGCAATTGAATGGAAACCCGTTTACAGGGAGATCGCTACAGGTTTTTTCAATGTAATTCAGTCTTCTCTAATCTTTTTAAAAACGACCAGATTAGCGTGCTTTTAGATTCTACAGTGTCTGAACGGGGGTTGGCGAGCGTAGCTTGCAGGGGGCATATATATTTATATTTATATTTACAAATAAATGAATATCATAATCGTATGTGGGATTCCTAATACACGGGGAATTTGATTACCAGACTTTTCTGAACGTTGTGCTCATCATATTTAAAGTTCTTCATCATGAAATTTTTCATCAATCCTTTGACTGTAAGATAGGACATTCACGTCTTGCTGGAATACTTTTTTATTATTATTCGTTCCGCTTAAAAAAAAATAAATAAACAAGTTCAGGATGCGAAAATTCATCAGAATATTATAATAAAAAATTACATAAATTATTTATTGCTTAATAGACGATTAAACAATTAAAAAGATGTTAAATTTCGAGTACTTTCGGCTAGTAATAAGTCATTATCAGGTTTTAAAATTTCAACAGTTGTTACGACTGTTATTACTTGTCCATATCTCACTCATAAAACCATCTCTTCAAACCGTACATTCGAGCAGAATGGTCGATTCCGCTAACATGGCGAAACACAGAAGAGATGTATGGAGAAGGGATGGTTCTTTTAAACCATTTATGCCTAGGGTGCTTTTTTGGGACGCTCGAATTTTAATAAATTTTTGTAACTTTCTTTTTCTTTATAATATGAAAATTGTAAAAAATAATTATTTATAAATGTCTTTATCTGTTACCGAAAGATGACAGCATAAGATGGATACTTATTTGCTTAAAATGAAAGCCTTTTTTTTGAGTTTATAGATTTTTCATTTTTCATGATGGCGAAATGTAAAAAGTATGTTTATTTGTATTTTTTCTGTCAATGATTCAAATAAATAAGCCAGAATATTAGCTTATAGACTGTTGAAATATGTATTTTTAAAATTTATGTTCAAGCTTATTTTTTATGCATTTTTGTAACGTACAAAATATAGGGCGCTAGGCCAGAATGGATACATATTTTTATTAGCCATTTAGGGGACCGTTATTTAAGTAAAGTACTTTTCAAGATGATTATGGAACAAATTGTTTTTAAGCCTCAAATATAATTATTCTTAGTTTATTATTACTAATACTGATAATGTAATTAGACCCTGTAAAGAAATATATATACAGTCGGCTCTCGTTAATTCGAAATCGGATAAATCGAATCTTCGCTTAATTCGAACTAAACATGAAGTCCCGAAATTTTCAATGTCAGAATAACGTTAAAACTTTTCCTTTATTCGAACTCATTTTCTCTTGACTTCGTTTAATTCGAACTAATGAGAATTCCATTTTTTCATTTTCCCTTACTTTCTCACGGACTTCAGATCCTTGAAATAACTTTCTTTCTTTCATTTTTGTCAGAATTGTTCTGAACTAGTATAATAATTCCATGCATTTGAAATCCGCTTTCTTAGTGCGCCCTGTCTGTCCATCAATGACACATCCGCCCCTTCTTCCATTGTGCTTTTCCTAATCCCTTCTGTAGCATTTGATTCAGTGACATTCCAAGAAAATCACTGAGTGGACATCTGTTAAAGATAGGGGAAACCTGTTTTATCACTACATTCTACTTTCACTCTGGGGATCGGATTTTTCAGTCAATGGTTTTACTTACTGCTAAATTGTTTTTGAGAAAGTAAAAGGTGTTGTTTCTTTAAAATATGGCTTCGCGTGGAAGTTATAAATCGTTAACTTTAAAAGCCAAAGTGGAAATTATTAAAAAGGTAGGATGTGGCCAATCTAAGACAGAAATTGCTGCAGAATATGGAATAAAAAAGAATACACTGTCTACTTACTTGAAAAATAAAGAATTCATCCTGAAATCATGGGAAAAAAGGAAAGATTTGCTAAAAGACGAAAACGTATGAGAACAGCAGCCCATGAGGATTTAGAGGAAGCTTTACTGTTATGGACAAAAGATGCATTGGCAAGAAATGTACCTTTGAGTGGACCTATATTGGCAGCTAAAGCGAAAGAACTTGCACTACTCATGGGTATTAAAAATTTCAATTGCAGCGAAGGATGGCTGACACGTTTTAAGCAGCGAAATAACATCGTACACAAAACTGTGTGTGGTGAAAGTGGTGCTGTAGACCTCGCAATGAATTCTGCGAAAAGCTACCCGAACTTATTTCTACTTATGCAATGAAAGACGTGTTTAATGCCGATGAAACAGGGTTGTTTTATAAACTTCTTCCTAATAAGACTTTAACATTTAAAGGTGAAACGTGCGCAAGTGATAAACTTAGAAAAGACAGGATAACTGTGCTAGTAGGTGCCAATATGGATGGAAGTGAGAAGTTAAAATTGTTAGTTATTGGTAAATCAACTAATCCACGTTGCTTCAAAGGAGTTAAAACACTGTTTGTTGATTATGTGGCAAATGCCAAAGCCTGGATGACGCGTGAGATCTGCATCAGTTGGTTAAAAGAACTGGATAAAAAATTTTCTCGTGAAAACAGAAAAATTCTATTGCTGCTAGATAATGTGCAGAGTCATTGTAAACTACCAACACTGAGCTCTATAAATATTGAATATTTACCCCCTAATATTACAGCACAACTGCAACCAATGGACCAAGGAATAATTCAAAATTTAAAAACTCATTATCGTAAAAGGATTCTAGAACAAATTTTATTTTCGATTGACCTTAAAGAAACCTACGACATAACATTACTCACGGCCATCAACGATTTATATGCGGCGTGGGACGCCGTACAACCTGAAACAATAGAAAAATGCTTTCGACATGCCGGATTTATCCATCCATCTAAAAAGAGTGGTTATAATGCAAATGACGAAAACGACAGACCTTTTGAAGAAATAGAATTTCCAAACTTTTCTGAAAAGTTCCAATGCGATATTACGTTCGGAGAGTATGTAGCAGCCGACAATTGTTTAGAAGTATCTGGACCATTAACTGTGGAAGAAATTGTTGAAACAATTCACGAAAAATGCAATGAAGAGATGGAATCGGATTCTGGTGATTCTGCTACTATGTCCCAAGTGCTTTCCTTACGCACAGAAAAGTCAATTGCACAATCAATTGAGTGTTTGCGTACATTTATCCTGATGCAGTCGTCATCAGACAAAGAACTTAACTGTTTGTTACAAATAGAAAAACTGGCTAAAAAGTCAAAAATGAATAGGACTAAGCAAACAACAATGGATAATTTTTTTCATAGAGATGATAAATATGTGTAAATAATTTCTTAAATGTTCATCTAACTTCAGGTAAGAAAATTATAGTACAATTAAAATGTAATTTTAAATGCCGTTGTTCTATAGTGTATTATTAATTTTTATGTTTTATTTATATTATTTTAATATTATTAATTATTTTATGTATTTATATCTTTTAATTTAATATTAAGTCATTCTAACGATAACATCCGAAAAAAAAATACTATAACATTAATTCCTTTGTAATAGTACCCCTTTAAACATGTTTTCTCTCATAGTTTCCATAATTCGAACTCTGGATAATTCGAACATTTCTTGTGGTCCCGACGGGTTCGAATTAACGAGAGCCGACTGTATATTTTTTAGTTATTCACAAAAATACGAAATGTAATATATAATATACAATTTAAAAGCTTATTTTGTATAAATTTCGACAAAGCATATAATTATGCGTATTATATTATTATAAATATTATGCATATTCCCATATTTAGTACTTTTACATTTTATCAAATAAACACAAAAATTGTTAGCGTGATTTTTTTTCTTTTATTTTTCTAGATCACGTTGCAACATTTTAAAGTGCTTTTACCAACAAATTTGAAAAAACAAAAATTCAGGCATAAATGGGTAATTACAAATCTTTGCTCTCTGATCAAACTCATTCATATATTTGAAACGTTTTAGAATAAAATGGCATTGCATGCTTTTCGATTCCTGTTTACTCTTTCAATATATTCTTGGATTCTATATCGGATAGTTCGTAATAATTCTTCATATGACATACAATTCTTGAATTCTTGACATCAATTTTAATGTTTTGCTTTTGGCAAAGTAGCGGTAGCTAGTCTATTGAATTGTAGACCACTTTCGCTTAAAGGAACGTAAAAGTGACCTACGATTTAGTAGACTAGCTAGTAGACTATCTACTGCTCTTTCCAGATTTTACAAAAAGCAGAACTTTAAAATTGAATTGAATAATGCAAGAATTATATTCCCTATGCACAATTATTACGAACTAACAATAAATGAAACTACTGAACTGTAAACAGGAGTGGAAAAGCATGCAATGACATGTTATCCTACGTTGTTCCAAATATATGGATGGGTTTGATCAGAGAGCAGAAATTTTCAAAAAAAAAAAAAAAAAAAAAAAAAACCCTCTCTTTTTTTTTCCACCTTTTTTCTGTTTTTCACCATGATAGTGAAATGGACCATGGAACCCGGATGTATGGTTTGAAGTGATGCTTTTATGAGCGAAATATGGACGAGTATTGTCGAAACAATCGTTTAAATTTTAAATCCTGGTGATAGCTAAGTATTAGCCGAAAGTACTCGATTTTAACATCTTTTTAATTGTTTAATCATCTTTTTTAATAATGAATCATTTATGTAATTTTATAGTTTAAAATATATATGCCATACACTTGTACTAGTATTCAAGAGAAATCTACCAGAAAGAAAAATATTTGTAAATAGTGATACGATTAAATATAAAAAAACTCACCAGTCCTGGGCAGTACACAAAGAGTTAAATTCGGTAATTACTTCTTTTCGAAAAGCCTAAAACGTAGAAATCCTGAGTAATATTATTATTTATTAATAAAATTTTGATTAATACTGGTATTAAAACGAAGGCTGTAACGACTATAGAAATTATAGTGCTGTTAAAATGATAATAATATAGAAATGTTAGAAGTATTATATGAATAACTATATATATTAATTTTCACGTTTTTAAGTTTTGAAACTAAAATTCTTATTAATAAAACTTTTAAAAATAATTTTTAAAATGAATGTTCATAATATTTTTTTTTTCTCCTCTTAAAATAATTATATAAAATTAACCTAATGTTAAATGATTTTACATTCAGAATTGAAATAAATATCCAATGAAATGTCTCTATGTAGACAAACACTTTAAAAATACCTTTGTTATTTCTCTGTTATTTTAACTTGAAATTAATTTTTATGAAGTAACAGTTTAAAAGAAAGAAAATCTATTCATACAAGTTAATTTCATTTTTTGTTTGTCATTTTTTAAACTGCATATAAAAGTCTAACAGGAAAGAATTTTTAAATATATATATTTTTAAATGACATTACTTGTGAATAGGAAAAGGAAATGCTGACGTATTTTATGGGATTATTAAACTTTTGTTTTATAAATTTGAAAATAATAGGATGAATAGTAAAAGGCTTACAAGTTTTCGAAAATTTTGAAATCACTTTGGCATTAAATAAAACGAGACAAAAATTAGAAATGATTGCATGTTTTTTAAAGTTTATTTCTTTTTTTTTTACTCTTTAACTAAGAAAAGGGGTAAATCACAAAGCTGAAAATACGAGAAACGTTGAGAAACAAGCTAATAACGTTGTGACTTATGTAGCTGAAATTTTTATTTGTACCCTATTAAAGTAATAATGTAAAACGTAACAAACGTAAATGTATTTTTATTTTCAAAACAAAGATAAATATCAATTTAGAGATATTTAAAGTAAAGAAAATACCTTTATCTTTTCACGTTTTCGTTGTTATAACTAGAAATTATATTTCTGAATTAAAAGCAGAAAATCTGTTAAAAAAATTAAATAGAACTTTCGTTTTTTGCTTAAACTTCTTTATGTGTCGATACAATTGTTTCTTTAAAAAAGTCTCGGAAAAAGTACATGCTGCTGGTGACTATTAAACGAATGTCTTGTAAAACCATTATTTGGCTTTTGCTTCACGAAGTTATTTCTGTATATCATTGATATACAGAAATGTCCATAATTATGGTAATTTTTTTTAAAAATCACTTTGACATTTAATGAAGATAGACGTGTATATAGACAAAAAATGGTTAAATTTTCCCGTTTTTTTCTGTAATAATTATATAGAATGATATTCTGAAAAATAAAATATGAGAAAACTATCAGAGCTGGGAAAATATACTGTTTTCTTATTACAATGTTAAAAAAAAAATATGCTTTTAACATGAGTAATTATAATATATATTTCTATTAGTAATAAATATCAAGGCAACAGTGTAAAATACTGTAGAGCGCCGATAATGCGAACAAGTTGGGACCGACTCAAGTTCGGATAGATGGGCAAACAATTTGAGGGATGTTCCTGACAATATTAAAACTTTCACGCTTTATCCAGGCTTAGGACTGCCAACAGCAGTTAGTGCTGGCATGGTAAACATTGTTTTTTATTCATTTATTTATTTATGTTTATTTTTTATCTTTTAAAATTTTTTTTCTTACTTTTTTATCATTTAAAATTTTCCTTTTTTCTTTTAATTATTTTATGAATTCCTGAGATTGTAATTCAAGCAAAAAAGCTTCCGATTTTTCCTTGCTTTAAAGAAGACATTCTTACCAATGCTGCCATATCTTAAATTATTCTTAAATATGTTAATTGAATAGGATCAGCGTTCTTCTGTCGTTCGAGAAATAGTCAAAATTCGACCTCATAGCTGTTTCCAAACATTTAAACGATTCTTTATGTGATGGACCTGGATCATTTTCAGAGCATTCGTTTACATTTTCTTCAATATGTTTTTCATCACGAATCTCACCATCATTTAAAATCTTATATCCAGGATCCTGTACGTCACTATTTAACCGTTCGTTAATTTCATTCTATTCATAGCTTAGGACTCTTTTTCTTTATTTAAAATTTTATCCCAATCCTTTTTTAATGTTAAGGATTTTTCTAGATCCCAAGAATCAGCAAACATTATACAACAACCTTCCAAATCAAATTTTTATGGTATATTGGGAATCAGGTTCTTCTGTTTCTTCTCATAAAAGGAGCATTCTTAACGTCTGCTTTCTATAAAATCATTTGAATGGCTCTATCCCATTTTGATCCATGGGTTGGATTACAGATGTAATATTAGGTGGCAAGAACTTTACCGGAAAATTGAGAGAAATGGGGTGTTTGGATAACTGGAAATTCGATTTAATAAAAATTTTGATGGAAATAGGTTGTTCGGTAACTGGAAGTTTGGTTAAAATTGTTCTTTGAGAGAAATAGGCTGTTCGGATAATGGAAGTTCGGTTAATTGGGGTTCTGATAATCGGCGCTTTATTGTATAGTCAATCTGAAATAGTTAGTTACTTTAAAAATATAGTAAGATCTCATCTAAAATTACTATTTGTAGAATAAGAACATTTTGCATTATACATATCATGAGAAATGAAAATGTAGGTAAAAAAATCCAAAACTTTGGTTTAAAAATACAAGCTTCCACTTCAACCTTTGCCCCGAGATAATTCGGGGTAAAAGCACTGTTTCCCTACACCTGTCGCCGGTGAAGTGGTTAAGCCAATGTCTTCTACGTAGGAAATGCACATCGCGGGTTCACTTATGATTCACATGTTCACCATAAAAGCGATATAAATAACTTGCCTAAACGACAGCGTTATTTATCAGCATGGAAAACTTTTAGTTGACATTTTTAGGCTGCCTCCAGTCAGTAATTTAAAAAGTAATAATAATGAAAGATAATGTGTAAACATTGCGTTTTAGGTGACATGTGAGAGCTTGTTTGATTAGTACTTGATCTAGGAGGAGGCATTTCTATGTCAGGCATTTGTTTTATCTAGTCCTAAGTCTTGTCCAGTACCAGCACTTATCTAGGCTACATAAGTATAAATTTTTGTCTAAAACGGACGTTCAATTTTTATGTCTTTAGTGCCAAAATGCATCCTGCCAAGCGTCTTTTTATACTTTGGTGATCACTGTATTCTATCTCCCTTTTCACTTAAATACCTAATGAAAAGTTTGATCTTTAATATTTAAAGCCAACGATCATCATGCAATATAATTTGAAAAAATTACATATCAGGATCAGCTGCACAAACCACAAGTACTGATTCTCTTGAGCTCATACGGAAATCATACAGCCTGTGTACGTGCATAATTTATACAATCTAGCAACATTAAATCATCTTAAATAGACATATAAAAATGCTCTTGAGTTACGCCATATAATATAGTCCAAGAGCTGTTAAACATTTTAGGGAAGGTATTTGAGGCACCCTGAAAATTTGTCATTTTAGGGAAGGTATTTGAGGCACCCTGAAAATTTGTGCAACACTTCTTTAGTAATACCTGAATACAAAATCGAATGTCTGGCTGAAGGATTGTGGCACTTAGCCCACCAGTGGATTTTTAAATTTCCAAAATTTTCGTTGCAAAAAAATATCCTTGAGACATTTTGAAAATTTAATACCTTCAAATTTAATATATAATGAAATAAAATATATAAAAGCCAGACACTTTAGTCGGTCCCAAAACTGTGCCAGACACGCGTCAAGTGCCACTTTATGACTACCCAAAAAAGGTATTTGAAGCACGCTGAGATTAAGACAGAATAATCTTTATGCTTAGAAAAAAAAATATTTTGAAAATGACAGACACTTTTGTTGACACTGTTTACTTGCCAGACAACATAGAATGTTAAACGCGAGTGCCAGTAAAGCTGGACTTGCGGTGCCTCGTTGAAGATCCGTTTACTGACCTACGATACAAGCAAAGCGTAAACTGCGTTGCATCTTAAGATGAATTTCACCTGGATGCGTGCGTAATAACAGCAAATCTAACTGTGATAGGCTCTCGTAATATCACATGATTCATAGCAAGCATGCAGTTGTTCTGAAAATTTTGTAGTAGTATTCATGGAAAGTAAAAAAAAAAAAAAAAAAAAAAGTGTGATTTACGCAAAAAGCGACGAAAAAATCGCTGTTTTTCGTGAAAAAACGGTACAAAAATGTTGTGAAGTAGTTTTATAACTATGATTTTGCCATATACATTTATATATACATGTAGTGAAATTTAAAGATCGTTTAATGACGGTTAGTACAAAATTTAAACTGATTAAAATTGCTTCAAACTCATAGTTAAGGGCCGATTCCGAGCACTGTCAATTCGAATTCGATAGTGTTAGTTTCGGAGACGACATGTGAAAATTATTTTTGTAATAGAAACAACGACTTATTTAATATCGAAATGTATAATGAAATACTTTTTAATCGGACAGTTTCTTTTAAAGTGCACTTAAATTTATTCAGCCAGTGAAACCGTCCGAAAATTAAATAACTTCAGCATCACGCAACTTGTATATATTACATAAGCATATAGAAAAAACAAGTTATATAAAAATTTTGTTTTTAAAGTCAATTCCTACTTAGATCATCAAAGAAAAATTTAATATAATCCCTTAAGCTAACATTAGTTTTTGTTGCATTAAAATATCTCAATTTGTCGATTTTCTATAAGCAAGTAAGTTTACAATGGAAGTCTAAGGGAATTTGGCGAAATATTAGAGATATCGCCAAGTTGGCGTCACTTTTGGCGACTTATTTAGGCAAGTTGGCGACAAACTTGGCGGTATTTAGACACAGAACAGGGTCCCCCCTATGGTAACCCCTTATTGAAAATACTTTCATTGATCTTCAATAACCAATGGCCGCCATTTTCTTTCCCACACAAAACTAAAATTAATTAGATAAAGTTTTTGTGTCTCTTTTTTGTGAAAACCGTCCGGTAAGAAACTTGTCCGGTTTCAATTTTTGATTTTTTTTTTTTCAACGTTGCTTTCGCTAGAGAGTCTTTCACTCGGGACGTGGCTAGGGACCTACGTATCTTGCTTCCGCAAAAGAGTCGGACTATAGTAGTAGAATAAAGAGCTACATGAGAGATAACATGTAAACATTATTATACATGTGTTTATAAAATTAATTAATTAAAATTTAATTAATTAATTAATAATTGAAAAAACTGTATTAACATCAATTGTAATGCAGTACAAGTTTTAAAAAATCTATTTCAACTTGATATGATGAATAATGAGTATTTTATTAACGATTGAAAACTTGAATGAGATATATAAATATATAAATAAATATATAACTAAATAAATATAGGGAGAGTGTGAACTAATAGTAGGAATTGAATAACAAAATGTTTCATTGTTTAAGTTTAAATTCATTAAGTACTGCGCATCGACTAATCACTTAACAGGCAATTTTCAGATGCATTAAAATATTCGCATTTGGTGAGGAAAAGTTTTGCCCGCCAAATTGCGTGCGCATTCGTCTTTTAGCGCCAAATAATCGAAAATATTATATTTTTTAAAGGCTTTCTACTCAAATTCCGTAGCTATATTTTACTGATACTTTAAAACATACGTATGTATAGTAAGCCTTTAATAAGCATATAAGTATGATAAGCATTTTTAACACTTTCCAACAAAGTTAAAAAGGGTTTGTGAATTTGGTTTTCCTGTCTGTTTGTCCCTCGGTGCTCTATCTCTAGTAAATACAGTCCGATTCCCATGAAATTCATAAATGTTATTGGGTAACACTATGGCATCTTCGGTACAAAAAAAGAAGTGTGTAGCATATATGGTTCGTTTACAGTGACACTCAAAAAACTTCGTTATATTACGGCCTATGGAGACAAGTCGTTTCCGATGTAATTTAATGATATTACACTATTTTAAACATACATAAATTAATACATAGTACTGAGGTATACTTCACGGAACTTATTGTATAATATGATATGCATAAAATTTATCGTACATTTACAGGGACACACAAAATAATTTTACTACAGAAGAAACTGAATAATTAAAACCTATAAGCAATAATTGCTGAAAGTGCTTTTTCAGATGTGGACGCGTTTTTAAATTGAACTATATTTTTAAATATTGCTTGGTGTGTATAAATTATATAGATACTATATAGGGCTGCATAAAAATTCTCAAGTACATTTTCGTCTATTCTCTGAAATTCTCTGTTATATCGCGTATCAATAGATGTATATCATATCTTTATCATTAAATGTTAAATGTATTAAAATTCTAAAAAAAAACATATGCATTCTGCAATTGAGAATCTTTTTACTACTCCAAAATTTTTCGAACAACTGCATGCTTGCTATGAGTAACGTGGTCTTGCGAGTTAGATTTGTTGTGATTGCGCACGCATCCGATTGAAATTCATCTTAAGATGCAACGTGGTTTACTCTTTGTTTGTATGGTAAGTCAGTAAATGGATCTTCAGCTAGGCACCGCAAGTCCAGCTTTACTGGCACTCGCGTTTAACATTCTATGTTGTCTGGCAAATTAAAGAGCCAACAAAAGTGTCTGTCATTTTCAAAATATTTTTTTCTAAGCATAAATATTATTCTGTCTCCATCTCAGCGTGCCTCAAATACATTTATTGGGTAGTCATAAAATGGCACTTGACACGTGTCTGGCACAGTTTTTGGGCCGACTAAAGTGTTTGGCTTTTATATATTTTTTTTTCATTAAATACTGAATTTGAAGGTATCAAAATGCCTCAAGGATATTTTTATGCATTGGAAATTTTGGAAATTTAAAAACTCACGGGTGGGCTAAGTGCCACAA
Organism: Maratus speciosus; assembly: GCA_963932465.1. NCBI lineage: Eukaryota > Metazoa > Arthropoda > Arachnida > Araneae > Salticidae > Maratus > Maratus speciosus. The sequence continues at coordinate 135,217,649 of OZ010799.1, forward strand.
TCCTTCAGCCAGACATTCGATTTTGGATTCAGACATTGCAAAAGAACTATTACACAATTTTTTATGGTACCTCAAATACCTACCCTAAAATGTTCAACAGCTCTCCTGCTAATATGTTAACTGTAACTGAGTCATGTCTCGTTTTGTGAGTAATTACCAAGGAGTAAAATTTTAGGTAGATTTCGTATGAAATACTACCTATTGGCGTCGTTCCTATGTTGGAATTTCTGAACAAGTTTTGCAGATCTACACCGATCATGACCCCTGGAGCCGAAAACCACACTCAGTAAAAATTTTTATCTATCTATCTATCTATCTATCTATCTATCTATGTATCTATCTATGTATATATATCACTTTCTTCTGGACACGTTAACTTCCACAATTCTGCACCAATCTCTTCCAATCTGATACATAAAATCAAGGGACATAAAATCTCGGTCGAGTTCGTTAATGGGCAAAATCGGACCAAAGGGATGGAAATAGGGAGGGGTTTTGTGAAAACCGAAAAAACCCCATAACTTCTTAAATTTTGTACATATAGAATCAGTTTAAAGTTTTTATTACTTCTAAAAATAGGGCCAAAAATTTATGTATCACAGATTTTTGATGAAGTTAAAAATGGGCTCAAAGGTGCGCAAAAAATGGGGTTTTTGGGAGAAAAAATTCATAACTTCGTCAATTCTCAAGATATCAAATCCAATTAATTTTATCATAAATCTCCTTAATATTATCTACAACTTTTATATTCACAGGTTTTTGATAGGACCAATTCGTACCGCAAAAAAAATTAAAAACGAAAACAAAAAGGGCTTTTGCAGAAGAAAAAAATCCATAACTCCGTCAATTCAAAAGATATAAAATCCCCATGAATTTATCATATATCTTCTTAATATTGTGTACAACATTTATATAGACAAGTTTTGGATAGGACCAATTCTTACAGCAAAAACAAATTAAAAATACATAGCGGTTGAAGAAAAAAAATCATCCTATTAAGTGAGTATTCAAATCCAAATTGCTTATTTTCTGACTCATTTTACAATTCATTTTTACTCTCAAAGGCTTCCAATTAGTACCTTTTCTTACTCAGAATCTATATAATGTACCGTAATGGTCAATTTTTTGATAGAGGCAGAATATATTTTAAAACATGCTGTCAAAGTGGGCCTTTTGAACCGAATTTCCCGAAGCGGATTGTGTTGGAAAAATCATCGTATTAAGGGAGTATTCAAATCCAAACTGCTTATTTTCTGACTCATTTTTAAATTCATTTTTGCTCTCAAACGCATCCAATTGGTAGATTCGCTTATTCAGAAACTATATAATGTACCGTAATGATCGATTTTTTAACAGAGGCAGAATATATTTCAAAAAATGATGTCAAAGTGGGCATTTTGAACGGAATTTCCCGAAGCGATTGTGTTAGAAACGAAAAATATTGTCTTACTGAGAAAATAATTGTTTATATATCAAGTTTTAATTAATTGAACGAAAATTAAAAACACAGGTCGCTTATAAATCTCTTCACAAAAAATGTCAACAAGTGTCATATTTTTCCTATTAAAAATGAATCTGGAGTTATGCCAGAGAATTTCGAGTTGTTGAGCATGGAAAAGTATTTTTTTGAATACCGCCCTAACATGATTCTGATAAAACCAGTTAATATAAAAATGAAATAAAAACTCGTCAAAAGCGGCCAGATAAAAATGTTAAAGTGGGTTTATATCTAATCATGATTTGGTTTTTGTTTGTGAAATTAGTATACTTAACTTCGAAATCTACTTCCGCCTGTAGGCCGGGCCGGCAGGGATTTTTTTTGATTTACCACGAGAGTAATTGTTTGAGTAAGTACACTGTAAAAAAAATCTGTAAGGTTACTAAAGTTTTTCTAGGAAACTGGGATTCCTAGAACTTTTTATGTGACGACAAGAAAAAAATTCCTGTAACCGACATGGTTACAGGAATTTTTGTTGTTACCGTTACATAAAAAGTTCTAGGAATCCCAGTTTCCTAGAAAATCTTTAGTAACTTTACATATTTTTTTTACAGTGTAGTGTTTATCTTTTAAAAATGAATATCCACCAAAATTGCAAGACCCTTTACGTTATCTTCTACAGACACACCATATGTTCTTTGCAATTTATTGACAACAATAATCTCGTATTCAGTAGGGAGAAGAAGCCATCAGTGTAATTTGTGTTTTTATTCCCAACAATTGAATGATTTTGCTGTATAGAAACGTTATAGAGTTCTCTCAAGGTGGTTTATGAAATCGGGAATCGTTATCGCTTGACATAACATCATGACGAGTTTGGTCCATAAAAGGCTCTCCATGAGTTTGATCGCCATAAAGAGGTCTTCCAAAACTATTTTTGTTCTGCATGGTTACATTTTTTATAGAAACTGTTATAATGTCGGAATATATCATTAAACGAATTGTTGCTTGCAGGTTGATGATGTACTTCCCTTAAGATGCTACATATAAAGCAAGATCTTGTAATTTATTGTGTAACTTCTCCTGCTGATAAGATATCTGAAAATTCTTCATTAAAAATTTGGATTCTTTGATCTCCACGACGTTGTCAGCCTTAATTTTGTGCTAAAAATGTTAAGATGTTAAACATTTATTTTATCATGTTTCAGTACGGTTTTATTTAAATGTCTAAAGCTATCTTTACAAAATTAAACTTCTTTACAGGATTTCTAATGAAGTACAACTTGTTGATATGAAAATCTGAAACGATTCCAGAATTGCATATTACATCACTTCCAAGTTGGGTTTTTTTATATTTGGCCAAAGCAAATGAAGGAATACAAGACTACTGAAAATGCGTTCAATATTTATGTATACTTCAGTCTTATGAGCTTTAACACTTTTTCGTTATCTAGCAGCTAAGATAATTTTAATTTTTTTTTGAAACACAGCCCCTTTCTCTTCCAAACGACGATATAGATTTCATCAGCTTTTTCGAGCGTAAAACCAGTTTCTCACATCAGGTCATCTTATTTAACCCTTTTGTATTTGTTTTTACCAAACGGTTTTTGTCTATGCTTAGCAAAAAATGATTATATTTCAAAAGCACTAAATTCTAATGTCATTTTGGTGATTGGGTGCTTTTGGAGCACCATTTTAACATCGATGTCAGTGGGAATTAAAATGGAGCAGCAAGATCTAGAACTTTGATATAGACTTATATGCATCTATACGACTGGATTGTAACCAAGTACATCGTGGGTTCACATTCACGTATAATACGAATTCTCATCATAAGATCGATGTCAATATCATTTCTGAACAAAAATCTTACTCATTAAAAGGGGATATTAGTAGATGCAATTTTTAGGCTGTTGTCACGCCTATAAATGTTGTTTGGTTGTTGTGTCTGTTGTTTCAAATATTTAACAGCGAAATTTGAGCTTTAGGTGACATGCTACAGTTTGGTATATTTTTAAACTTACTTTCTGTTTCCTCTTTAAAATTTGTTTTCATTTTGGACTTCTTAAAAGAAGATGGATATCTTCATAAAAATAATAGAAAAATTTATTTTATGTTAACATATTTTTAAGAGTCTAAAGCTTTTGTTAGTCCAAAAATCTTGAAAAAATGTGAAAGATTGATTAGGATTTGGGAATATTAAGAAAAAGTGATAGTTTATCTCGTGGTATCTCTAAACTTTTGTAGTAAAATTTGAAAATATTGGATCACAGATAGAGTGTTCAGAGGTATTAAAAATCCCTTTGGGGCTTAATGAAGCTAGACTTGGAAAATAAATAGTCAGGGATAATTTTTTTCATTTTCTATTCTTAACAGAAAAAGTAAAAACTTAAGACAGGAAAATATGATTTTTCTTGTTTCATACAGAAAGAAACGTGAATTAATAATATACAATGCTATCATTTTTACGTGAACATTTCAGCAAATGAAAGGTTCGTTTGCATTAACACGTTCACGCCGGCGCGGTGGGTCACACTGAACTATCTCAGAGTTGTCAAGTCTCCGGCTTTTTTTCACACCACTATTATTTTAGAGAAAATGTTCTCCCTTTAAATTGCCCAATTGTTCTAATTAAATAAAACAACATCTTCTGTATTAAAATGCTGGTATCCAAAAAGCCAGAGACTTTGCATATCTGAGACAGGCGAGTGTGACCCACCGCGCCGGCGTGAACGTGTTAAACTAACAATGCAAAATGCAATCAATCAGAAATTTTTTTTCGTCTTCTACATAAAATACATTTCATTAAATAAGTATTATTTGCATAGACAAAATATTTAAAAGTACTTTGACAGTCAATCCCTGAATTAAAATAATTTTTAAGATGGAATGCTTCAAAACGGAAAGGATCTGTTAATGAAAAGCTAATGAATTTTTCGTATAGTAGTTAACCTTCAATAAATATTAATATTTAAAAAAAATGGTTCCTAATATATTCACAGAAAAAAATAGAACAGTACACGTAAAAATAAAGAAAAAAAGAAAAAGAATGGGATGCATTAAGAGCAGTTGTAAGTCCCTGTACCTACCATGTTAAATTAATATACATTTTCTCAGAAAACATCAAAGATATTCATTTGAAATTTTTAATATACGTAATATGAATAGTTCCTAATAAAGTTTAGTCAACTTTATAAACAGAGGTTCTTTAGTTATTTTTTTATTATTCTGGAATAAAATCCACTAAATAACAAAAGCTTGCATTTTTCCAAAGAAAAACTTTTTTTGAAACATTTTGTGCAAATGTTTTTTGCAACAAAAGCTCACTTTAGATGGATTAGGGATATGTGTGAAATATTGTATCAAGATTGCAAAATATAACATGTAGCAGTTTCTATAGAAAGTTGCATCGAAATTCAAAAAGCAACATTTTCAGAAAATTGAGGTTAATGTTTACGAATGTAACGTTTATGTTTCATGCAAATAAAGTGAATTTCTTTTAAAAAAATAACTTTTTGTTGTTGTAGAAAGAAAAGTAATATATCATTCGATATGGGGATTATAAAGGATTCAAAATATTAAAAAAATGACTTTTTTCACGAATTTAAATTACATCTGCCCATGAGATTGTCGAACTTTTGTTAATTGGATCTGCTATGGATTACCTTGGAAACCATGACAACACGCCAGCATTAGTCCGCCTATCTATTAGAACTTTGATTTGATTGTATGGCAACAGTTCATTGTTTGGTTTTCGAATAGTATAGAACGCATTTTAATGGTAATATGCGTTATTCGTCCGCATCTCAATTCTGGCTATATGGTTAGCCAAATGAAACTACTTCGTTATAATCTTTAATTACTTGTAAATATTTATATAAAGTTTAATATAGTTAAAAATAGTTTCTTGTAATTTTAGTTTTAAATTTAATATACAGTCCGCTTGGAATATCACACAGGATCATTTATTAAGTTTTGATATGTTTCAAGATTTTACAAAATCACTTTGATATTAAATGTAACAATCAAAACAAGATTAATGACTTCTAAACAAGATCTATTTATAAAAGTTTCATAATTTTTTTAAATGAATAGTTATACTTCGAACTTTGATAATTCTTTCATTAAAATTTTAATGTAAAATTTAAAATGCATATTATTTTTTTAATTTCCTACTGTCAAAATGTCATTCCTACTGTCATTTAATGGTGCTGTTTTTGGAGCAAAAAGTTTTAATATGTCGATGTCATTTCTCTACAGTTTTAACTTGAAATGTGTTTTCAAATTGAAATTCGCCAAACGGAAAAAAAACATACTCTGAGAAGTTAAATAAAACATTCATTTCATATTTCGTAATATTTTTGTGAGATAAAAATATAAGAAAACTTGAACACTAAATGTGAAAATAAAAGACAGCGATGGGATTTTTTACGGAATTCTTGATCTTATCTTCGTTGAAGTTGAAGTAAATTGAATTAGTCTATAAATCTCGAAAATTTTAGTAATAAGTTGACATTAAATGTAGTAAGAAGAAGAGATCATGATATTTACTAACCCATTTATTCCTGAATTTTTGTTTTCTCAAATTCTTTGGTAAAATCCCTTTAAAATGTTGCAAAATGAACTGGAAAAATACTAAAAAAAATTAAGCTAAAATATTTTTGTATTTATTTGATAAAATGTAAATGTACTAAATATGACAACATCCATATTTGGAGAATGCATAATTATGTTTTATCAAAATTTATATAAGTTAAACTTTTAAATTGCATGTTATATTCTATAATTAGTATTTTTATGAACTAATAAAAATATATTTCTTTCTTTACAGAGACTAATAACATTATATGTATTATTAATAATAAATTAAGAATAATCGTATTTGAAGCTAGAAAATAATTTATTTCAGAATCATCTTGAAAAGGACTTAACATAAATAACTGTCCCCTAAATGGCTAATATAAATATGTACCCATTTGCGCTTAACGCCCTATAATTTGTACATTACAAACATGCATAAAAAATAGGCTTGAACATATAATTTCGCAATTTTAAAAAAATATGTATTTCAAAGAACTCAACAAGCTAAGTTTATGGCTTATTTATTTGGATCCTTGATACAAAAAATGCAAATAAATTTACTTTTTACATTTTACTGTCTTGAAAAATGAAAAATCAATAACACGGAAAAAAGGCTTTCATTTAAACAAATAAATTTCAACCTTATTCTGTCATCTCTCGGTAATCGATAAAGACATTTATAGATAATTACTTCATAGAATTTTCATGCTGTACAGAAGAAGAATATTATTAAAAATTATTAAAATTCAAAACGTCCCAAAAATGGGACGCTAGGCATAAATGGGTTAAAATCACCGATAGTCGGGAATAGTCGGCTTAACAGGATGGAAAGTTCCCGTCGATTAACGAGCCACTGGTATACAATAGAACTACGATAAATTAAGAAGATTGCACAAAAATCTCTACTACAGCCCCCCTTCCGGCGAATTTGTTCACTTTCAGTGAGGACCTTCTTGCCATGGCCAAAAACATACACAAAAAATTTGGTTCAATTCTTTGAATAACTTCATATATTTTTCGATGGTACAATATTCAAAATCGCACAAAAATTGCTATAACAGCACCCCCTATCGGTGGATGTTTTCCAAATTAAGGGAGACCCTGCTTTCTATAGCCAAAAACTTAATTTTTTTTTTAGTTTAATTCCATGCATAACTTCATACACTTTTCGATGGTACAACATTCAAAATCGCACAAAAATCGCTATAACAGCGCCCCCTTCTGGCGATTTTTTTTCTAAATGAAGGAAGGACCTGCTTGCTATGACCAAACACATACATAAAAAATTTGGTCCAATTCTATGCATAACTTCATACACTTTTTGATGGTACAATGGCGACAGACACACGGGCAGACAGACATTTTCTATAAACATGTTTTTGGGGATCTCTGACCCCTAAAAAGTGTAAATACGTCGAAAACCGGAAGTCGACAAATTTTCGATTACAATGCCTTCTTCTATTAAAGATAAATGAAAGTAAAAATTATAAATTGCTTAATAATAATTATTCCTAAATAAATAATTGATTTACATATCCAGCAAAATAAAAGTATGGAAAATAAACAATATGGAATTCTCTACTTTTTAATTTTCAGAATGGAAATATTTATACAAAGTATTTTGTAGCGTGCTTTTATTGCAAGAATGGAGCCGAATATTGCAGGACGTTAAAGAAGATGATCCAGGAAGTATTCCATGAAAAAAAAAAAAAAAAAAAAAAAAAAAAAAAAAAAACACTGCCACATATCCCCCGAGTGGTGAATTTTGGAACTACTTTAATTATGACCACCTCAATTTTTAAGACGCATTTTATACTACCTGAAATTTGCCTTTTTAAATTCTTTGTTGTTTTCACTCGAAATTAGTGCTAATGTGACAAAATTTGTCAAAGTTACAAGTTATTGGCACAGAAGCTTTTTTTTTTTTTTTTTTTTTTTTTTTTTGCATGTACGTTTAATGAAAATTACAATATTGGTCAATTTCATCGTTTCTATTTTTCATTAAAAAAAGATCATTAGAAAAACTCCCATAGCCGTAAATTTATATATTAAAATGAACTAAATTGTGATAAAGGAAAGAAGCTGACTTATGCCATTTTCTATACCATTTGAAAGGGGCCGATAGGAACCATGCATAAATTGACGATGAATATATTTTAAACAAAAATACGTTAATATGTGTCAAAAATTTCATGATAAATTCATCTAAATAAAGCATTATACAGATATATAATACAAAGTTGTCATATAAAACAGAGCTAACTATGAATCCCTGTAATTGGGTAACATAATTAAAATATGCATACAAATAAATAGTCAGATATTTTATAAAATATATATTTTTAATGAGCTCGCGTTCGTTTTTAAAATCTGATATAATAAAAAATAAAGCAGGCATTTAAACGGAACGTAAATTTGGAACTTAGCTGAAGAATATATTCCAAATCTAGCATCTTGCGTAAAAAAAATATTATGAACTAACTTACTTTACGTATTTATTAAAGATGATATGATATTTTGTCGATTCAAAATATTAAAAAATAATCGCAAATCTTGCAAGACGAATGGAAATCTTGAAATTCTTTTACAAATCTCGTTAACATTATTAAGTAAGTTTAACTTTGTTAAAATTATGTCTACAAATACTATACAATTCTAATATTTACGTTTAATAAATATTTATCTGCTAATATTTATTGTTATTATAACATTTATTAAAATTATTAATTTCTTTTATTTTTAAAGTACAGTAGAGCTCCGATAATCCGCGAAGAAATATTTTTTTTTCTTTTTTTCTTTTTTCAAGCCAACAGCAAGGAAAATACAATAGGCCCTACTAATAAATATGAACAGAAAAATTCATGTATTCGAAAGTAATAGAAGAATATTTCTAGATTCGGTTGCCATGTTTGAAATATCAGAAATAAAGTCTTGATTTTATTAACTAAATGTAAACATAGCAATTAAAATATTTAACAATTAAATAAGACCATTATGATAAATTCTAGGAGAGCATATCAAGAATAGCTTCATTCTCGAGATAAAAATTATTCCGTACTAAAAGAAAAACAATAGTTTACAATTTAGAATAAAGAAAAAGTATTTCCAAGAAGCAAAAACAAGTGACTGATTTTTTTAAAAAAAAAGTGTAACTCAACTTGTTTTGTACAGTGTGTATGGCATTGTTTCTTATTTACTGTTCTTTATTTTAGTGATTTAGACGTAAAGCAAAGGTTTCTGCTTTACTGTGCATGTGTATGTATTTTAAACGTTTTATTATGTTTTTTGTAGGCTAAAACATGATTTTATGTTGAATTTTTTTTTTCGTGTTTGCACCCTATTTTCAGTCTTTTTCGGGGTATCCGCAATTTTTATTATCCGCGGTGGCCTTGCCACCCAATTCCGCGGATAATTGGGGCTGCACTGCATTAAATTTATTCAAACATTAATAAATGCTTATTTATAGGTAGTATATAATCGGAGTTTAATATAATATACATATACCTAGCTAGATTATTTTCGTGCGTACGACTGATATAAAGAAACAAAATTCGTTATAAAATATTAAAATTGCAAGTTAAAGTATGTGATTCATAAAGCATTCTTAAAATAAAATATTGTTAAATGTAACTAGAATTATAAAGCCGTGTTTGAAGCTGATCCCAGAAATACTATTCACGAGTGATTAAATATGGATGATTGTTTTGTGTCCCTATTAATAATTTTCGTATACCTAGACTACCGAGGTGTGTCATAACTGACCCATAGACTTGTGTGATATTATTCCTGTTTTGTACGAAATGTACAGACATCGTAGGATTTCAACTAAATAAGTGTTAAGGAAATGTACTGAAAACTTTGACTGAAAAGACAAAAACCTTTGAAGTTTTTTTTTGAAAATTGACAGCGATACGACCAAAAAACACATTTTGGTACATTGGTAATCCGCCGATGTAATTATAGTAAAAAAATAAAACCACTGAAATTTTTCGTTAATTTTTAAACCATATTACTAGCAAGATGTAGAACCAACAGACTGAAAAATTATCCAAACCAGGTTTCGAACATGGATTATTGTTTCATCGTTTAAAAAACGTAATATAACAAAAGCACTGTTAATTAAAGTTTACTATGAGACATTTAATTAAATTTTATACTTGGTGTGCAAACGCATCATCTTGACACCATCACATACTTTTAGAAGTGATAATGGTGTTGAGTACAAAACAATAAGCTAGAGGAGAGTTTAAATTAAGCTTCATTGGTTTTGCAGCTGTACACTGCAAATCTTTACACACTTTTAAGAACACTTTTTAGATCATTTATTTCGTCAGCTTTTCTAGAACACTTTGAAGCGCACCTTTTGGAATAAATTTTAGAATACTTCTGAAAACACTAATTGTTTTTAGCATACATTCTAGAGCCTTTTTTGGACACTTTTGGGAACGAGGGATTTCACAAGTGTGCCCAAATGTATTCTCAATCTGTTCTATAATATATTCCCAAGTTTAGATTTAAAAGATATTCTGTACAGAACACATTCGGTACACTTTCGGAACATCTTCTTTTTAGCGGAACATATTCGAAAACACATTACAGTACACATCAAGGTAACTGGAAGACTTTTTTGTATGCAATTATTCCAAGTGTGTTCTCAGTGTGTACTCGGGATTTGCATTGTACGAGTCTACAAAAGTGGGACCAATCAGTTATCCATTCCGAATTCCGCACCACACGAGCACATAAACTGACTCTGTTGATGAATTTAAAATAGATTTGTATTATTCCAATAATGGTCGTTGTGGTTATTGATTACTCCATCTTCCACAAGTAGTCATTTGTCAGCCCACAGAATGTTCTTAAAAAATTCGAATTTCTGTCGTTTTGGATTTACAATCAGTTGCCGAATACTACACAGAATACAACACGCTGGTGAGAATTGTAAAGATTTAATTATTGAAGCCCATGAATGGAAAAAGGATTCGAATGATATTTTTAAAGTACCGTCAACCGGTGTTACTTTGGGTCACTTTTTCCTCGTTCCACTCACATTTCCATTATCAAAAAAATATTTTATGTGATTTTTCAACATCGAAATTGAGTTGTAAACAATTAACATGAAATAATGAAACAAACTGTATGGTTTTAAAGAGGAAATAGTTTATTCTTTTATTTTTTAATTATTTTTAAAGTTTTGGAACAAAGTAGCCCCTGCTTCTTTCGTCCATTTACTTAGTTTCATATAAAATGAATGCATTTCACATGTAAATGAATACATTTTTATTGAAATCCCCTTGCAATAACATTTGCTAATAAATTAACACTGCAAAAACTTTTTAAAATTTAAACACAATAAACTAATTGTTAATATGAAAGAAACAAGAAACAGTTTTTGTCATGTTATCCAGCAACTGGAACAAAAACAATTAATGTAACATTTTGCTACAATAACGTTTGAAAAAAATGTTACTTAAAACATGTTTTAAGAGATTTGATTTGTATAAAAGACATTTCTAAGTAATTTGGACTATTTTCGGACCAATAAACGCCTGGCACAAAGTAGCCCCGAAATACTAGTTTTCATGTTAACTTTATGAAAACGCAAACATTTCCTGTGAAAATAAAAAGTTAAGGAAAAACTATGATCACACATGCGTTACAGGTTACTGAAGATAACATTTTGACACTTGCCTTATTTGTAGCTCTTATCCAGATTGTTTCACCATAGAAAGTTTGGAGAGTTAAATTTTAAACGGGAAAACAGTTGTTTACAAACACATCTAGTGTTGCCACTAAAAAGATTAAATTACGCCCAAACTATTCAAATACCTTATAGTAGGGTATAAAATATTTTCCAAGGGCAAAAACTCCAATTTATCTTCTATTATTTGCTCAATACAAAGAATAAAATCTTTTTTTATGGGATGGACCAAAGTAACACCACAAGGACTAAAGTAGCCCTTGTTGACGGTATTCCAGTAAATGACATCTTAGATATTTTGATAGTTTCGTTTGTGTCTCGAATGCTTATTCTGGGATTGACAGAAAAATATGCAATTGTGTCCGTGTCTTTCTCCTCCGTGTACAAGAGATTTCTTAAAACGCCAGTTCTTGGATGTGATGAACTCGTATTTCTTGATATAAAATTACATAAATGATTCACAACTTAAAAGATGATTACAAAAATAAAAAGCTTTTAAAAATGCCGTACTTTCGGCTAATATTTAGCCATTAAAGATTTCAAATTTAAACAATTGTTACGAACGCTGGTTGTCCAAATTTCATTCACAAAACCCTCGCTTCAAACAGTACATGCAAGTTCCATTGTCGATTCCTCTAACAGGGCGAAAACAGAAGTGGTGTGGGGAGTAGGGAGATTTTTTTTATTATAAGTACATTTGACTGTTGTTTGATCAGACACACACATATATTTGGAACGTTGAAGGATATAATGTCTTTGCATGCTTTTTAACTCATGTTTACAAATTCAATAGATTCATCTCCGTGAAAATTTTTCACAGGGCATGCCTCATCATCGGATAAGAAGATGTATTTGAAATTTAAGGAAAATTTGGATATCGCCGTTCGTTTTACGTAGTCGTTTCTACGTTAATTTCTTTTTTTTTTTTTTTTTTTTTTTGTACAGAGCATAAACCATTTTTAATTTTAAAAAACTTGTTGGTCATTAAAAATGCCTCAATGCGCAACAAGTTACCAACTTTTAATTGGACATTTTAAACGTGCTGACAATCAATAGAGTGTTTTCTAATTTTATTTATCTGGTATATGATAAAAAAAAAATTTGATTGAGTTGTATTGAATAGAAACAATATTAGAAATAGATAACTAAAATAAAATCTAAATAGTTTGCATTTCATTTTTAATTTTAAAATTATGTTATTATATATATTTGAAACGGGTATAGTTAAAGAAAAGAAAAAAATCGTTTATAAGTTTAATTTTAAAAAACTTTGTTCCCTAAAATTATGATAAACATGAAAACAAGTTGAAGTCAAACGTAACAAATGAGGTGCGTTCGTACTATAATTAGTTTTATAAATATTTTTGCACCACATATTGTACTGAATGTATATTTTATTGTACTTGAATAAGTGCATATCAATTTCATTCTGTTCGAAAGGCTTTAACATCATTAAAATGTATTTGAAATATTTTTTCCAGTGGCCGTAATGTAATGCAAAACTTTGCCTGTCCCAGTAATTAAACTATACATTCGATATTCATAAAATCTGAAATGGCTCTGCAAAATATTGCAACAATTATATAATAAAAACTAGCAGATCCACCCGGCGTCGCTCGTGTCAATATTAAGGGTCCTCCAGGGTAAAATACATCAAAAAGCAATAATATGGCAATGACAATAGCTGAGATTGGTGCATTCCCGTTCGCGGATCGTTAAAAAGATCAATCAGAAATGTAAATATAAGTAGGATAGTCTTAATTACGTCAACTGTTATCTATACCATAATAATATACATTTCAAACAAATGTCAAAACATATATCAAAATTCAATTATTTGCTTAAAATACGTCAGTTCAATAAAAAAAACACATTAAAAATAGTAAAAATGTAAAGGTTTCGACCCTTTCTTTGAGTCATCTTCAGAATATACAAAAAACAACAAATACAATGCCAATTGTGAAATTATACTGATGATGGCAACGACCTAACCCATAAATTGTGCCTTTACTGAAATTTTTATTAACTTATGAACATCATACAATTTCGTTTTTCACACTGTCGAATAAAAAAAAAGATCTTTCAAATGAAATTTATTTGAAAATTGTATCTGAATTTTCTCATTTGAATGGATTTTAAAGTAATTTTCAATCTTGGATATTTATAAATTTGCATGCAGCCTAATTACGAAAGGTATATCTGTTTGCTCTTAATGCTGTATTATAAAGAAAAGACATTGCTATGAGTAACTCTAGCATCATATTGTTGGTGGCAACAACCTAACCCAACCATAAATTTCACTTTTACTGCAATTTGACCTTTAAACATCGCATATTTGACTGTTCCAACGTCTAATAGAATACAAAAGGTACTTTCAGTAATATTTGTTTGATAAGCATACCTCAATTTACAGATTTTTTATGTTTTTTAAAGTAATTTTCAAGCTTGAATTTTTTTAAATATGGCGCAACCCAGTTACAAATGATTAACTTAATTGCCCAAAAACATTATAAATAATTTAGTATTTGTTTGTTTTCGTGTACTTTTACATAACTAAATTGGCAAATTTCAGTATTTGTTTTCGTCTGGGATCTCATTCCGGCTGCTTATAACTTGGTTCTTCTAAACAAAAATTAATTCAACTTGCACTATTAGTTTTTCAGTTAAGCATTTGGCGCGTAACATTGTTATTCGCTGATTAGTCATAGAATTGTAGGGAAAAATTTCATAATCGTCTGGAACCCAGTTATGAAAGAATAGTATTTTTAAAAATTCTGAATGAATTTCATTGGAACTTGCATTTTTTGTTAGATAATTTTACACGGATGGTTTTAAAATATTGCGTATAGTTTTACGTCGCTTTGTTATAAAATTATGGAAGAAAGTTCAATACTCAGGTGAGCCCGATCCTAAAAGATTAGCATTTTTTAAAAGTTCTGCTGGACAGATTTTGATGACATTTGCACTGTTACTTTGCACCCAAATTTTTGAAATAGTTTTAGTATATAACATTTTGTTTTACATGCTTTGTTTTAGAATTACGTGAAATGGTCTATAATCAGGCGAAACCAATTCTGAATGATTAGCCTTTTAAAAAAGTTAGATAATTTTTGAGAAATTGTTCTATTATATTGCATATCCGTCTATCATTCTTTGACCAAATCCTACTGTTAATGATCAACTAAAAAATTTAGTCCTTAACAGCCGAAATTTTCTCTTACACATTATAAAATATAATAGAACAGTGATGATCGTATCGTATCCATCAATATGGAAGTACATTTGAGGTAAAGATACACATTGCTTTAAAATGGCAGATCAAATTCATCGATATATTTCCTTTAATTCAAGATTTGTTCG
This sequence comes from Maratus speciosus, assembly GCA_963932465.1. Classification (NCBI taxonomy): domain Eukaryota; kingdom Metazoa; phylum Arthropoda; class Arachnida; order Araneae; family Salticidae; genus Maratus; species Maratus speciosus. The sequence continues at coordinate 135,232,729 of OZ010799.1, forward strand.
AAGAAACTGATCATCGCAGCGGGCGAAATGTGCTATTCAGATAAATAAGTGATCACTAAAACGAAACTGATCACTACAACGACAATACAAAAAATACTTTTCCTTGTATTTGTTGAGAAATCTAACAAATATACTAAATGTTAAAATTATATTCGTGTTTCAAATTAAAAACGATTTTTATTTATGTCCTATTAACGGGCAGAGTATCAGGCATCTTTAACACATGTATAGAAAGATTCATTGCCGATCATTTTTAAATGGAAACTCACATTTCCATTCACAAAATCCAAATCCACAGCCGTAAAAATGAAAATGACATCAATTTCCATGTCATGAAATTTTGTTTAAAAAGAAAAAAAAATTACACTAAAAAATAGTAGCTATGTTATAATTTCTATTTAATATAAAGCGTAGAAAAATCGTGTTTTATATAGCCGTAATCGATATAAATCGTAGAATGTTATCACTAAATTTCAAGCATTAAAATAGTTATCTAAATTATATAATTAAAGATTCAGCGTTACAAAGAAATAGGAAATAAATTGTAGCCGCCGGTTTTTAGAACCAGTTTGAAATAATATTAACAAAATTGACGTCATATCTAGCAAAGGAAGCGATTTCTTTTATTATCTTTTTCTTGAATAGTTTTCTTGAAATTAAAACGCCTGTATTAAAATAGATTTTTTAACTTTAAAATAATTCGAATGAAGATACTAATTTAAACACACGCTTGATTAAAATTTTTACGCATGCATAGGGAAAAATTTCGTTTCCTGATTAGAATGACGTCGATTTCAAAAATTCAAAAATATAGCGAGAAAATCCGAATTTTTATTTTCCAAATACACGCATACGCGCGTTATCATTTTCTTTAAATTACTCTGCCGTATTTTGGGTGAGGCAACAAGAAAGAAACGGTTGAATTAGAAAAATTAAAAAAGAGATTATTCTATAATGTTAAATTACGGAAGGTTGTAAAAAAAAGAGATAAATACGGGTTTGATGATTTTTTAAAGTAGACAGCGATCTTTTCCACGTTCTAAAACGTATGTACAGCAAGTTTCATGCAAATCGGTCTAAAATTGAAGATTTGTATAAAGGACATACCTACAGAGAACGGCTTATATATATATATATAGATAGATTTCAGACCATTTGGTTTGGTAGTTTTTGCTCTGTTATATGCGGACGGACAGACTAAGCGACGAGTATAGGGCTACGTATTTATATAATTACGTCACCTAATAAAGTACCTGATTGCATTAATTAATTATTTTTATTACTTTTTTATATAAAAAATGGTATGACTTAGTATAAAATGCATTTAAATCTCTAAGCACTACATAATTGCGTCGTGAATCTACACGGAATAAAAACTATGAAGAAAAATCATGCGCTAAGCATAGATTATGAAACACTTTCCAACACTTACTGAAATCTTTAAAGCATCTTCCTTGTTCAGCGATACAAGATAAATAAGATAACTAAATAAACATTTTAGAAAAAAGATAAAACATTTTAAAAACTGATTATAGCAGTTACCGCCCATAACCAAATATGTATTCCAATACTTTTGAACAACCCTGTATTTGATCTGTAGATTGATATACCTGCTATATAATAGGAAAATTTAGTTTGGAAAGAAAACGCATAACACGTTGAAATTTCTCTTTCAGAAACTATACTAATAGATGGAAACATACTTTATTACTTTTGTTTAACCCTGCAGTTTACCTAGTACCTTTATTACACGCTAAAATGTAATTCAAAATAAATCACTGTTAAAACTACTAAATCCCATTTCCAGAAATTATCATCCATAGACGGCCATGTATAAATTATTTGCGTGGCCCTGTATATCATTTTATCTATATTCAACAAACATTTCTTAGTAAACTGAATTCAGTTCGGCGTAAAAATGCATAACGCATTTAAAAAATACCTTTAAGTAATTTACGCTCATTCTCAGTAACCTTTACGAATTATCTTGTGTACCTCGTATATCAACTATAGCATTTTTACACACCATAGAGTATGCATAATAATAGTAAAACGTAAAAGCGCATATCGTAATTAAAACTCCATTTCCTACCATCATCGCTAATATGCAGTACTTCGGATAGAATATACTGTTCGAAATATTTTGTGTGTCCTATGCACCTCGTATTATAAATGAAATAACTTATATAAGATTAAATGAAATAACATATTAAATGAAATAACATATTAAATGAAATAACATATCATAATATTATTAAATGAAATAACATATCATAATATTATTAAATGAAATAACATATCAATTTCATTATATATCAAGTAGTTTAACATAATTAAAATACGCCTGAACAATTCCCTCCCCAATACCATTATGTAATGGAATTATTTTGTGCGGCCCTGTAAATGAATAATATTTTTTTTCACCGCATATTCTACAGACTGCATATTTTAGTGCACTTCGTAAATGCATATCAGTTTTATTAAAGGGTGTAACATCTTTAGAATCTATTTAAAACGCTTTTTTCCTGTTGGCAGTAATGTAACGGAATATCTTTGACTGTCCCTGTAAATAAACTAAACATGCTACAAACTTCTTTTGAAACAGGGTTGGAACAGGGTTAAAATACTAGGTTAAACTACTATGTTAAACTAGTACGTACTAGGTTAGTGGTTGAATGGTAGGTGTACTATTGTGTTTTCCTGCTCCCAGCCCCCCGTTTTTTATACCTTTTTGTGCAGGAAAACACAATGTTAAACCTACCCGTTTGTAACCACTAAAACTGGGTTTGCAGGCGTTTTCCACCAAGATATGATTTGGCAGGACAGTTGTATTTTAATATGCGAATCGACTTTTAACTAATCCTGGATTTTCAGTCTTCACCGCGATGAGGTGATAGTTGGTGCAGCTGCCTCCAGGTCTATTATATCATTTACTTTTTCATGAAGAGTGATAAAAAAGTATTTTAAAATTAATATATTAAACAAAATTTGAAAAAGCTAGTAAAACAAATATACTTTAAAAACAGCTTTGGGAAAAAGCATGTGGGTCCTAAATCGAATGTCTTAAAAATCCTTTTTTTCTGAGTTTCAATGCTCCAAAAAAGAGAAATTTTAATTTATCACGGAATTATCAGAATTTTAATTTTACAATTTAGATAGGCATTTTATTAGTTGTTACTTGATATAAATTTTCAAAAAATATCTTACTGCAGTTAACTTTCAAATATGTAGTCTGTATCAGAATTCTTTTTCTGAACTTTTCGTCCCCGCATCTGGAAACTGGAGAATTCGGATTTTATTATGCTTGGTCTTGAAAAAAATCAAATATATTTTCAGAATGACATTACAAAACATCATTTTAGCTTGTGTTTAGACACTGATGTATGGTATGGGAAATGTTTTCAAATCTACGAAAGTGCTGGGAAATATACACGATACCCAGTGCTCTTTTCAGAAGCAGGGTTTCGGATCATTAATCGCACTTCCATTAGTATAAAAAGGCTACAATGTGGGGAAAACTGTGTGGGAGGAAAACACCCAAAAAGGAAAAGGAGAAAAAAGGAAATGTAATGCATCTGTTATTATCTTAACAACAATCTAAGTATTCTACTAAGTATCTAAATTATCTTTCACTTTAGAATCTTGTGAACGATTAAGGTGATAAATGTTACTTGATTATTATATTTTCCCTTTAAAAATTGTTTTGAATGACTTCATAAATCAGAAAATCTTTCTTTTTAATATAAAATTTTATTAGAATTTATTGATTTTGATGAATAAATATAATACACACTTACTGCAAATCTAGAACCTAACATCGTGTCTCTAAAATGTAAACACAGATCAAAAATTGTATTTCAAACTAAACAAGCTAAAACAAAAATATGCTTTTATTCCTTGTAGATCAACAGGATACTTTTTATACCGTTTAATTTTATTAAGATTTATACCAGAATTATCTAAAATAATTTTACATCTATAACTTTATTGAAAAAAAGCTTTAAAATTACATTTCTTTATTTCCAAATAGACTTCATCGAAAATTTTGGTTTGAATTCAACATTACAGAATCACAAATACATGGCCCTGAAAGGATTAAAACAGCTACGAGAAAAAAGGCCATACAGACTAGAAATACATAAATATCCTTTTATTTCTGAGATTTAGTATTATAAAAGGATAAATTTAAATTCCTTGCAGAATTTGCAGATTTATATGTTTCAACTTTAAACAGGTTTTTCTATCAGATAAAATTTCATATAGGAACTTGAAAGAAATTTTAATAACGATGATTTTTGAATATACAGTCCATTTTGTTAATCAGAATTATTTTTAGGGTTTCGTTAATCTGACGAAACCCTATTCGTCTCACTCCTTTGTCTGTCTGTCTGTCTGTCTGTCCGTCACAGAGCCCGTTCTCAGAAACTATACATGTTAGAGATTTGAAATTTTGGGTACTTATAGCTGAACACCTCACATCAAACAACAAATCATAAAATTTTGAAAAAGTTGGTAATTAACTGAATTACGGGCTAATTAACTTCTAAAATTAACCAATCCACCTTTTTAACGCAGATTCAAATGAACTTTCTCCATCGGCGCGAAAGCAGGTGTGCTCAACTTCAGACATAACGGTGTCCTTGCGGTTTTCCGTAGTGGAATATTTTAATACGAAATTTTAACTTTTTAAATGTTAAATTTTTTGATAAAATTTTTTGCCATCCGGACGGGAAATCTCTCGCAGATTTCATACATATCCAATTCAAAGCGATAACTCAATTAGAAGCTGAGATATTAATTATTATTTAATTAATCTGTTTCATTTCTATCTAATGAATAGAATAAAATGGAGGCACGTGCTTTTTTAACCATGAAATTATTTAAATTGGGAAATCTAACAATTTGCGTGAGGTTTTATCAGCTCTATGAGACAAGTATAACTTATTCATTATAAGAAAGTTTGTAAGTATTCATACCACTATTTTCGAATAGTAATTTCTGCAAATATCTTAAATTATTGGTTGAGATCGCCACTCGATCTGGTTGAAACTTTAAAATAGTTTATAACGCATAAGAAAAATCGTAAAAAAGAATGGAGTGTGATATTTCGAGGGGAGACTAGCGTGCTTCGGCCGCTATCGTATAATTTGTATTTCTAAGGTTTGGGTAAATGGAAAGGGGTGGGGGGGAGGGAAATACTTTTGATTAAATATCCCAAAAGAGTTTCGTTCTGATGCACTTTTGTTATGAATAGTTTGCGCTCCCTGGTGGTGGAATGTGGAACTAACATAAAGCGATTTTGTTAAAATTAGGAAAGTTCGCATTACAGATATTATGACAAAGACTAGCGTGCTTCGCCCGCTATCAGATTATTTCAGTCCGTGCGAGGCTGATGTAAAATGAGATGCATTCTTCCAGCGAAATTGAAAAGCGTGCTTCGCCCGCTATCGCATAATTTTATTTTGTTAGGTTTGTGTCAATGGAAAAGGGGGAGGGAGGGAACTACTTTTGATTAAATATACCAGTTAGTCAACATGACAAATATTATTATGATAAAGACTAACGTGCTACGAAAATCTAATAATTTGCGTGGGATATTTGAACAGCGCTATGAGATAAGTATAACTCATTCATCATCAGAAAGTTTACAAGTATTCATACCACTATTTTCGAATAGTAATTTCAGGAAATATCTTAAATTTTTGGTTAAGACCGCCACTCGATTTGTTTGAAACTTTAAGATAGTTTATAACACATAATAAAAAGTGTAAAAAAGAATGGAGTGTGATACTTCGAGGGGGGGGGGGGGAGGGGAGCTAGAATTATTTTTAAAATCTTAGCGTTTGTTACCGCAGACCGCCACCATCCGGGCCCATGTATCTACGGAAAGATTGCGTAAAGGAGTTTCGTTCAGATATGCTTTTGTTAAGAATACAGTGCATTCCCTGGTGGTGGAATGTGGAACTAACATAAAGCGATTTTGTTGAAATTACGAAATCTAACAAGTCGATCTGTTTGAAACTTTAAGATATTTTATAACACATAAGATAAAGTGTAAAAAAGAATGGCACGGGAAATTCCGGGGAGGGGGGAGGGGGGGAGGCGCTAGATTTCTGTTTAAAAAGTTAGTGTTTCTGACCGTTTTAGGTGCTTTTTTTGAGGGAGTCTTGAGATATATGTTACTTATTTAATATAAAATTGTCTAAAGTTTAGTTACCACTATTTCCGAATAGTAATTTCAGCAAATATCTTAATTTCTTATTAAGACCGCCACCACCTCGAGTAACATATCTACTTATAGGTTGTTTAACGGAGTTTCCTTCCGATACAGTTTTGTTAAGAATAGAGTGCGCTCCCTGGTGGTGGAATGTGGAACTGAGATAACGCGATTTTGTTAAAATTAGGAAATATAACAAGGCGATCTGTTTGAAACTTAAAGATAGTTTATAACACATAAGAAAAAGTTTATAAAAATGGCGCGTGAAATTTCAGGTTGGGGGGGAGGGGCGCTAATTTCACTAATTGATTTATTTCTATTATATACTTATTTTACAAGGCAGTTACGTGATGTTTCATTGCAGTATACTTCTGAACGGTGTCCGATTTTTAAAAATACAGCATAAATGTTACTTATGCCAGATAAAAATGTCAGAAGTATTGATACCACTATTTTCGAATAATAATTTCAGCAAATATAATAAATTCTTGGTTAAGACCGCCACCCCCTCGACTAGCATATCTCCTGATAGGTTGTTTAACGGAGTTACGTTCAGATACAGTTTTGTTAAGAATAGAGTGCGCTCCCTCGTGGTGGAATGTGGAACTAACAGACCGCGATTTCATTTAAAGTAGGAAATCTAACAAGGTGATCTGTTTGAAACTTTAACATAGTTTATAACATATAAGAAAAAGTTTATAAATAATTGCGCGTGAAATTTCGGGCAGGTGGAGAGAGGGGGAGGGGCAAAATATTTATTTTTTGTTTCATACCATTTCAGGTGCATTTTCTTTTTACGGAGTCCTCAGATACATGGTACTTATTAAATATAAATATGTCAAAAGTTAAATTACCACTATTTCCGAATGGTAATTTCAACAATTATCTTAAATTCTTGCTGAAGACCGCCACCCCTCGAGTAACATATCTACTGATAGGTTGTGTAAAGGAGTTTCGTTCAGATACGCTTTTGTTAAGAATAGAGTGCGCTCCCTGGTGGTAGAATGTGAAACTAACAGACCGCGATTTCATTTAAAGTAGGAAATCTAACAATTCGATCTGTTTTGTTATAAAGTATTTAAAGTTTAAATTATAATGAAGTATAAAGAAGAATGGCGTGTCGCATTTCGAGGGGGGAGGGTGAGGGAGGGACGCGAACAAAATTAGGAAATATAGCTGGACAATCTGTTTGAAACTTTAGTATAGCTTATAAAAAGTAACAAAAATTTTAAACATCAGGCCGCGTCAAAAATCATGGTGACCATTACCCCACTTCAACCCCCCCCCCCCAAAGGGGGCACTTTTCTAAATTTGGCAGATACCCGTCATGTGATATATCGTAGCATTTCGAGGGGGGGGGGGGGTGGCACGAACAAAATTAGGAAATATAACAAGGTGAATCTGTTTGAAGCTTTACGATGGTTTAGGAAGGGTTTGCCAAAATTTAGAAGATGTTCCATGGCGATAAATGTACTGGACGTTTTGAAAGGAATATTAAACGAAACCCTTTGTGCGATCTATGATCACACTTACCCACTTGTTTATATAATTTTTGCCCCCGTATCTAGAAACGGAAGAATTCTGATTTCATTATGTCCACTGTGCAAAAAAGCCAAGTATATTTTCGTAATAACATCATAAAACCTCATTTTAGTTTGTCTAGAGACATTGATACTATTAGTGGCATAATGAAAGCACAGTTCTTCTGTTTACAGGAACAGGGACAAAAAGTTAATAAAAAAGAATTCTGATTAATAATATGAACTCTCTATTTGAAAGACATCTGTACCAACATATTTTTAGAGTTGCCATATGAAATTTTATTGGATAAATTTTATTGACCTGTCTGAAGTTGAAACCTATAAATATTCAATTTATGTAACGAATAATAGAGAAATAAAAAGACCTTTATTTATTATAGATTGATACTAATGCAGATTTACAAACCTACGAAAGTGCTGGGAAATATACTACATAACCACAGAATCTTTTCAAAAGCCAGTTTTCGGATCTTTACTCGCACTTATATTAGTATCAAATGGCTATAATGCGGATAAAACTATGGGGAGGAAACCACATTTCTAAAAAGAAATGTAACGCATCTGTAATTTACTTAACAGCTATGTAAGAATTCTAAGTATCTAAAGTATCTCCCGTTTTAGAATGTTGTGAACGATTTAGGTACTAGATTATTTTTTTACAATTTGGATTTTAATTTTAAACCCTTTTAAATGAGTTCAAAGATATGTTTCTTTTTAAAATAAAATTTTATTTCGATACATTCATTTCTGATTAAGAATTACATACCCACTCACAAAATACACCTGCAGTAAAATTGTGTATCCTTAAAATATAGACTCAGATCAAAAATTGCATTTCAATTAAAGTACCATTCTTTTATATGTAGGAATTGTTTTTTCTATATTAATTGTCTGATTTTTTCGAATTTATTTTTAAAAACGTGACGAAATAATTAACAATTGTATAAAAATTTAGAAAAGTAAAAAATCCCCTGAGCGATTTTTAAAGACAACATTTGATTTTAAATTGAAAGAAAAAACTTAATTATTGACTGGTGTTACAAATCATTATTTTTTATACGAATATTTATTAACAATTCTTCCATATAAATACCATCTGACTTTTGTCAGTTTTATTACTTGAGAAAAACTGTTTTTTGAAAGTGTGTTTATAAAAAGACGAAAAAAGCTTTTTCATTAACATGTCCTGGCATCTCTCACTCATAAATCTCGACAAGGATAGAACCACAGCTCAAGATGGAAAATTCTTTATGAGCACAGAATCCTGCGGCGACACATGTTGGGAAATAAAGCCGAGCATAAATGAACATGCATATGTATAATTTTAATTATTATAATTTTAATTATTATAAAGTTTTTATTGCCCTTGTAGCTCAAATGTGGGCGTTATTCCAAGGATCCGGGTTCGATTCGCGGCTTACATAATTTCACTCTGTTGGTTTTACGTTTAGTTAGCAATGTGAAAATTCAGGTCTTTAATATTCAGTAATTTCGGTCGTAATTTCTTCAGTAATTTCGGGCGTAATTTCACTGCTGGGAATTAACTCAAAAATTAATTAAAAGTGTAGATGCAATACACCATTTTTCAAAAATTCCATTACAATACATTAATTTGGAGTGACCATGAAACACGATTATAGAAAATTCACAACTTTTTTACGCTTTGTAGAAAGCACGAGATAATTAATTTATTAAAATGTATCCTCTAAGTGTTTGGGGCGTAATATTCCGTTCACTAAGTTGCAGGTTTCACAGTAATACAAACAATATTTAAGATAATATAATTCTATATTTAATGAATTTTAAATACCTTGAAGAATGATTAATACTCTCACATTCATATTTGTAATTGAGTTTTTTTTTTTTTATAATGTTGAAAGAATCATATTTTCTTAGCATTTAAAACAAAATGCAAATAAAACAAAATTACAATTTTACCCTTTTGCAAGACGCTCGGAGGGTTAAAAACATGAATACATAAATGCTTCATAGTTTTATTACTAAAATAGGTTTAAAAACAATTAAAAGGCTTTAAGACATTAAAACCAATTTACAGATGTTAAATATAAAAGAATTTGCCGGAGTCCCGAGCGCTTTCGTCCAAACCCTGGTTATCATCAAGGGGTGGAGTGAGAAGAAATCAGCAAAAGTCTAGAATGCACACTGGTTTAAATATTTCAGGGCTAAACCAAAATTAAAAAAGGGGTAGGGGGAGAGGAGGGAATGGATGAGTCCATGGAGTGACGTAAATCGTTCTAAACCAAATACATCAAAGAGACTAAAACAAGTGTGCGGAATATATGATGATAATATAATTCTAACTAACATAATTCTTTTATATTTAACATCTATAAATTAGTTTTAATGTCTTAAAGCCTTTTAATTTTTTTACACCCATTTTAGTAATAAAACTAGCATTTTTCACGATTTCCGCAATAGCTCTATCTCAAGAACTAATGCTTGGATTTTCAACAAACTTCAGATTCAGGTATACCTTAATATGAATTACCGCTGTTATTATTTTATGCAAATCTCTCAACAGGTGGCGCTGCTATGCTGCATTTTTCAGAATTTCCGCTATAGCTCTAGCTCAATAACTAATGCACGAATTTTCATCAAACATCAGATCATCAGATATACTTTGATATGAATTGGTGCTAAACTGATGTAATTTCTTGTATTATTTAAATGATTTAATTGACGTGATTTATATAGAAGGAAGCTTCTTGACGGCATACTAGTTTAGCATACTAGTTTAAGATGTCGCAGCAGGAAAGAAAAAAAACTATTTAAACTACATGTTTAGTCTTTGTTTATTTATTAATCTACTTATAATCACATTTTACTTAATATGAAACTATTAATTCATTAAAACATATTTTTAACAATACTCATTACACCCTTTTTACTTTTATATTTTCTACATTTCTGCGATATAGGTTTGATGCATTATTAACTATTTTGTTTTTGTAGCATGTATACAGTTGTAACACCAATGAATATTTGTCGATTTATAAACTGCCATCGGCTAAAGGAAACATGATTTAAAATTTGTGTATTAATTTATAATTATGTTTTATAACTATCAAATTGATGTATTTCCATAGGAAACACACCAAATTTCCAAAAATTTATAAGTCTAACATAACAGGAAGGGAGTTGCAAGATTACATCTTTACAGGCAAAAACCTATCAAGTTAAATAAAACAGGACTAATTATAGGCTCGAAGCAGCAGGAGTCGTTTGGTAGCAACGCGTTATAAGTAAGCGAACAAACTTAATGGTGGAATCAGGCGTAAAATAACACAGTTGCGCCACCTTGTGGACGGAGTGATAATTCACATACGCGGGCTTTTAGTGAGGCGTGTATTTCCTAAATCTTCAGTCGCTCATGGAAATGAATTTTGTTTGCCACATTTATTGCAAAATAATGGCGTAGCCAGAGGGGCATCCAGATGCACTTGACACCACGAAGTTTTCTTCGCCTTATCAGAATCACTTCAGTTATTAATCAAGGTGAAAAAAACTTTATAATTTTAGCGGTGTCAGAAAACAGTTAGGTATCTACCTGTAGTTCACACTCCATCCGCTACGTGGCGCATGACCTTGATTGATGTGACCTCGCTTTTAATCTTGCGGTTACTTCTCCCATTTAAGATAGGACGCTTACTTATATCGCTTTGTTTGGTAGCTTCATCGCACCGAGCCCTTCCTTGACGCTTTTCGGTGTCTTTAATTTGTGTAATTACCCTTTTAAATTTGTCAGGTTTCAATTTTTGAATTTTTTTTTCAACCTCGCTTTCGCTAGAGTGTCTATTACTCGGGACGTGGCTGGGGCCTACGAACCTTGCTTCCGCAAAAGAGTAGGGATAGAGTGGGAGAATAAAAGGCTGCGGACCAAGAGGGGCCGCACGCCGCGGCGGTTCATAATAATTATATTTATTATTATACGTTTAATTGCCAGATAAAAACATAATTTATTTCACAAAAGAATGATTTAATGCTTGCATTATTGAAGCACTAATGGTGTATTAATAAGTTTTTGCCCTCATATAGAAGTAATTGAATGAAATTTATGAAATTGCTACTTTGGATTAGTCCTTTTCTATATAGTCACCGTGCACAGTAACACATTTCTGCAAACGGTATTTCGAAGTGAGGTGAGTTCATGTATACCAGGAGGAGCGATAGTAGATCCAAAGGAAGGCTCTTTTCTAACTTTTGACGACCACCGCATGTGTTATACTGTTGGAAAGGACTGTGACCACTTATTTATGTTATGCACTCCCGAGTCCCTCCTCCAATTTTCCCCCCTGGGGAGCATGAATGAAGTTCGCAAAATTTAGAAAAGTGCCCACGGAGGTCAAATTTGGGGGAAGGGGCTCGGGAGGAGCATAGCATGAATAAGTGGTCACATGCCTTTCCAACAATATGTCACATGTGGGGGTCGATAAAAGTTAGAAAAATGCCCACCATTTGGGTATACTATCGCACCTCCTGAAACTCCCCCTCCCCCTCTCTTTGAAATGTCGGTTGCACAAATGTGTTATTGTGCACACTGACTATATAGAAAAGGACTTATAAAATCTAACAATTTCCTAAATTTCACTCAATTATTTTTATGTGAGGGAAACATTGATACTGCCTCATATCTACACTCATGTGTGGAACATACTATATTTTTTTCCAGATTTTTCGGAATATGCCCGTGCGGGAGACATTCCTTGTAAGATCAAGCAATTTTTCCAAATAAGAACATATTTCATTTTATGATTTAACTACTCTGAAGATAGAAGATGCAAAACTATTTTTCTATTAACTATTTAAAAATGATTTAGTAATTGTCTTTTTATATTCTTAGAAAGAATAACTTTCAAAGAATTATAATTAAAAACATTTTAAAACGCGGTGAATAAGCAACAAATTTCTTTTAAGAATACGATAGTTATAGAAAAAGATACGGAATACTGTAGCGTAATAGTTTATGAATAAATATAACTTTTACAAATTAGTTGGGTTAGAAATGCAATTTACATACCCAGGTAAAAAAGTCAGCAAAAAACCTTTAAAAAAACATTCAGGAAAACTGAAGGTATTTCGGACAAAAAAAATTGCGGGTTTCCTTTAGGCAAAAAACCTGAATTAACCCCCCACTTTTTTTGTCCGAAATACCTTCAGCTTTCCTTTAGGTAAACAAACCTGCGCATTCCCTTACCATGTTGTCCGAAATACCTGAAGTTTTCCTTTAAGTAAAAAACCTGTGTCTTCTCTTTACATAAAATCATGTAGTATCACTGTACGGCCTGCTTTTGTCTTAAATATCAGTGGTTTTCCTGAAAGATAAGCCAGTGAAGTGGTAGAAGGAACACTGGAGGTGCATAAAATAAATAAGTGATCACAGGCCGTTCCAACAATGTCACAAGGTGTGCCGGCAAAATTGATAAAAGTGCCTCCTCAGGGGGGGGGTGCAAAGAGGGGTCAGGGACATCAGATGTGTATAACATGAACAATTAGTTATAGGCCATTCCTACACTATGTCATATGAGGGGTTTCGGGAAAATTTAGAAAACAGCCCCCTCAGGGGGGAGCAAAGTGGGCGGAGGGGCATCAGATGTGCATAACATGAATAAGTGCTCACTGGCCTTTCCTACAATATGCCACATGAGGGGTGTCAGCAAAATTTAGAAAAGAGCCCCTTCAGAGGGGGCAAAGTGGGGGCAGGGACATCGGATGTGTATAACATGAATAAGTAGTCACAGGCCGTTCCGACAATATGTCACATGAAGGGTTTCGGCAAAATTTAGAAAACTGCCCCCTCAGGGGGGTGCAAAGTAGGTGGAGGGGCAACAGATGTGCATAACATGAATAAGTAGTCCCAGGCCTTTCCGACAATATGTCACATGAGGGGTTTCGGCAAAATTTAGAAAACTGCCCCCTGAGGGCGGAGCAAAGTGGGCGAGGGGGCATCAGATGTGCACAACATGAATAAGTGGTCACAGGTCTTTCCTACAATATGTCACATGAGGGTGTTAGCAAAATTTAGAAAAGCGCCCCCTCAGGGGGAGCAAAGTGGGGGCAGGGACATCGGATGTGTATAACAAGAATAAGTAGTCACAGGCCGTTCCGACAATGTTTCACATGAGGGGCTTCGGCAAAATTTAGAAAACTGCCCCCTCAGGGGGAGCAAAGTAGGCGGAGGGGCAACAGATGTGCATAACATGAATAAGTAGCCCCAGGCCTTTCCGACAATATGTCACATGAGGGGTTTCGGCAAAATTTAGAAAACTGCCCCCTGAGGGGGGAGCAAACTGTGCGGGGGGGCATCAGATGCGCATAACATGAATAAGTGGTCACAGGCCTTTCCTACAATATGTTACATAAGGGGTGTTAGCAAAATTTAGAAAAGTGCCCGCTTAGGGGGAGCAAATTGGGGGCAGGGACATCGGATGTGTATAACATGAATAAGTAGTCACAGGCCGTTCCGACAATATGTCACATGAGGGGTTTCGGCAAAATTTAGAAAACTGCCCCCTCAGGGGGGAGCAAAGTAGGCAGAGGGGCAACAGGTGTGCATAACATGAATAAGCAGTCACAGGCCTTTCCGAAAATATACCACATGAGGGGTTTCGGTAAAATTTAGAAAACTGCCCCCTGAGGGGGGAGCAAAGTGGGCGGGGGAGCATCAATGTGCATAACATGAATAAGTGGTCACAGACCTTTCCTGCAATATGTCACATGAGGGGTGTCAGCAAAATTTAGAAAAGTGCCCCCTCAGGGGGAGCAAATTTGGAGCAGGGAGATCGGATGTGTATAACATGAATAAGTGATCACAGGCTTTTCCGACAATATGTCACATGAGGGGTTTCGGCAAAATTTAGAAAACTGCCCCCTCAGGGGGAGCAAAGTAGGCGGAGGGGCATCAGATGCGCATAACATGAATAAGAGGTCACACGTCTTTCCAACAGTATGTTATATGACAGGTGTCGGTAAAAGTTAGAAAAGTGCCCCTCTTTGGGACTAGTATTGTGCCCCCCCCCCCCCCCCCCTTTGAAATTTTTATATATTACAAATAATATTTATCGGAAGGCTCCGTAAAAAAATTCAATCTAAAATGATGAAAATACTGTAATAAATAAAAAAAAAAATCTGAAAAGTAAGACATAATAAAATTCCCCAAAGCAGAATATGATTATAAATGCGCCATACATTGACTTCACTGCAGAACATTTCAAATTTTCATTTTCACGAAAATCCACCATTCAATTGTAGGAAAAATCGCGAAATTTGTCACTCAATGGCAAGGGAAAAAAAATGGCAAACTCTTTAATCGTTTATTTAAAAAGATTGCGAAATTCATCAATCGGTCGCAAAAAAAACTCGTTCAATTCGTCAGTCATGGAGAACAATTCATGAAATCCTTTAGCTTGCTGTGGAAAAAACATACAAAATTCGACGAACAGTTGCGAGAAAAAAATCCACGATTTTCGCCCATCGGTTGCAGGTAAAAAAACGCAAAATTTGTCAGTGCACCTCTAGAAGAAACAGCGAAAAAAAAAACTACGATCTTCTCTAATCGTTCGCAAGAAAAAGCCTCAAAATTTGCTATGTTACAAGGAAAAATTCGTGAAAATTGCAAATCGTTTGCGGTTAAAAAAAAAAAATCGAAGATTGTCAGAAGAATCTGCGAAATTCGTAGATCAGTAGCGGAAAAAAACTCACGACTTTCTCCAATCTGTGTCAAGACTTGCTTACTGGTTCAAGAGAAATATCGCAAAATTTAAAAATCGGTCACAGGAAAAAAAAAGTGAAATTCGTCGGTGTATTATCGAAAAAAATAGAATTAGTCGATCAGTCGTGCAAAAAAAAAAAAAAAAAAAAAAAAAAAAAAACCATGAAGATTTGGCCAATCAGTCGCAGAAAAGCGACAAAGTTCACCAGTCGACCGTCAGAAAATAATCACGATATTCACCGATCTGTCGCAGTAGAATGCGAAATTCGTCGATCGGTTGCAGAAAAAAAGGGTTTTTTACCAATCGTTTACACGAAAAAGAGAAAAAATTTGCCAATCAGTAAAAAGAAAATATAATGAAATTCGCTTATCAGTCGCATGTAAAAAAAAACTCTGAAGTTGTCAGAAAATTCACGAAATTTTTCGATCAGTCGTGGAAAAAACCAACGATTGTTTCCAATCTGTCGCAAGAAAAAATTGGAACATTTGCCAATCAGTCTTCGGTAAAAAAGCATGAAATTCATGGATTGGTCGTGTGAAAAAAAACTACGATTTTCGCCAAAAGGTCAATGAAAAATATCACAAAATTCACCCACCTGTCGTGGTTAAAAAATGCGAAATTCGTCAATGAATTGTGGAAAATATATCAAAATTCTTCACCCAATCGCAGGAGAAAAATCGTGAAATTCATCGATTTGGTCAGAGAAAAAAAGGCCAAATTCGCCAGTTGACAGAGGGAAAAATCTGAAATAATTCGAAAATCACCAATCGATTGTTGGAAAAAAACCCCGCTAAATTATCATTCGATTAGGCGGGGGGTAGGGGGGGGGAGAAATCCCAAAATTCACCAATAATTTCATTCGCGTGAGTATGCCAGGGTTTTATGAAATGTCTTTTGCATTTCTATAAAAGATGCAATTGCACTTCATATATAAAGAAAATTTTCCTGTGACTTTTTTTTTTTTAAATTCACACAGAACATTTGATTAGCTGAAGTACATTGCAGAACATGGCAAAGTATTCAGCTTTGGGAATGAAATTCTTTGATCAGCCGCAGAGAAAATCTGTGAAATTCAGTCAGCGACCATATGAAAAAAAAATTCAACAACTGTTTATGGGAAAAAATGAAGTTTGTTGATTAGCTGGGAAGAAAATCGGCAAAATTCATAAACCGGATATGTGAAAAAAATCACACGAGTTTTGCCAATCAGCCGCAAGGAAAAATGCAATATACGCCAATCGGTATGGTTTAGATGCATTATAATCCCGCATTTGCCATCTTTGATTTTTTTCTTGCATGAAAACTCCTTTTTCGCCAAGTAGTAAATGTCGCCAATGGTTGAATATTGTTGATAGATTAATATAACATTGAAAAAACTGGAATATAATCATTATAACTGTTAATTAAAAAACATTTTTAATTAACGCCAAGAAAATAATCCAAGATGGCGGATGTGGGATTATAAAACATTTGTTCTGAAATAAAATATCACAAAATTTATCAGTTGGCTGCAGGGAAATAATTGCAAAAATTCTCATTCAGTCACCTGAAAAAAAACTGAGAAATTCAACCGTCGATTAATGGGAAAAAAAAAACAATCTAGAAACCCTTCAGTCGATTGCTTTAAAATATTGTGAAATTCGTCAATTGGTCACAGGAAAACAACATGAAATTCAGCAGGCAATCATGAGAAACAATCGTGAAATTTTACAGTTGGCTGCAGAAAAAAATGTGAAATTCGTCAAACAGTTACAGGAGAAAAACACAATTCGTCAGTCAACAGGGAGGAAAATCAAGAAATTTCATCAGTTGCAGGAAAATATCACAAAATTAAAAAGGTCAAAATAAAAAAGGACTAAATGCAAAATATTTTCAGTGAACAAGGTTCTTCAGTTTTTTTTTTTTTTTTTAAGTGTCCAGCTGGCAGTAATTTTTTTCTAGAGTCCACACTCTTGAAGGCATTTTTAATATAATTGTAGAATAAAATGAAATAAGTGATTACTACTCTATTGTTATTCATACTGCTTAATATGTTTCTGAATAATTAATTTGTTAAGACAGTGTTATCATTGTAAATTTGTATTTTTTATTTTTTTTTTTTTTTTTTTTTTTTTTTTTTTTTTTATTTACATTTGCTTGTGGATATTTCTTTTAAAGAAGATTTCAATATAAAAAAGAGTGCAGGTGTGCATTTTTATTATCTGCCTCTTAAATAGGAAAAAAAAAAAAAGAAAGAAAGAAATCTTGTTTTTCACCCTTTTATGATATGAATCCATGTATATTAGCATTGAGTGTAAGCCGCTTTAGCAGGGCGCAGCCCCGGCAGCCTTTTTTTTTTATTTTTTGTGCATGGCAAAGCTCTTTTAAACCCTTCTGCTCTTTTTAACACTTCCTATGCTCCCTGTGGCAATTCAACTGATCACGGTAAAATATCGCAAACTCTAGGGACTCTAAACAAACCAGTTCAAAATATTTTTGTGAATAATGTACAAGTGTGCCCTTTTTTAGAATAGTGTTTCCTTTTTGAAAAATTCCCGCCCGGCAGTCCTTTTTTCTAGAGTCAACACTGCATATGTAATGTAATATTAAAAAAAGGAAGGAGGCACATAATAAAAATGCACACATGCATACTTTTTATACGATTAAATCAAGTTGACAAAAAGATCTAAAAACAAATATAAAAAACACCAACTGACCAGTAGTAGAATTGACATAAAAAAGCCACTGGTCCCAAGGAACAGTAAGCATGAGAATTTATTTGTCCGCAGTCATCATCACTGGTCTGCTACATAAAATTCTATTTCATCCCTTTAACCCTTTGAGTGACAATTAATTACTTCATCTCACTAAGATTTAATCGAATTTTCTTTGTTTTTTTAAATAAAATAAAGTTATGCGATATGTGTTTAGTTGCAGTTTTTGCAGGGAGAGGAAAGTTTACGTTTACCTGTCAGAGAGGGGGGGGGGGTTACTGGTCCTGCAGATAAAATTTTTCAAATTAGTGGTCCAATTGAATTTCTGGTGGTACAGAACAGTCCCAGCGGACCCCCAAGGAAATCAAACGCTGAACTGACAGTGAATAATATGACTTTTTAAATATTTACTACTCAAAAACATATTAAGCAATATGAACTGAACAAACACAGAATGAAATCAATTATTTCTTTTAAGCCTGTAAATGATAAAAGTAACAATGCAAACAAGAAAAAATTACACAAATAAAATTTACATACACAATAAAACATGCGAATCTGCTCAAAACATGGAAGATTCTCACCCATTACAGAACAGTCTTTTTTAATATTTGTTTTGTACACACAGGAGGTAAACACAGGGGTCGATCCAGGCAAAAATTGAGGGGTTTTTTAGGGCCCTTTCACAAAAATCTATTTAATAAAATAGGCCCCATCACAAAAATAAATATTATAAAATGAGCCCCTTCACAAAAATAAATTTAATAGAATGGGCTCCTTCACAAAAATAAATTTAATAAAATGGGCCGCTTCACAAAAATAAATTTAATAAAATGGGCCCATTCTCAAAATTCCTTTTAATAAAATAGGCCCACTTCATAACATTCTTTTGCATAAAAACTATTTTAAATATGTAATTAGTAAATAAAACCAGGTCATGCGAAACAAAAACTTTAACTAAAATTTAAACAAGTTTCTGTTAATAAATTCTTGATCCGAATTTGAGTAACTGGATTTCAACTATAGTTACAAAATATTACTTTTCACAAAAATAACTATTAATTTTCACAAAATGGAAACCAAGAATAAAAACCTGCATCGACCCCTGTTTGTTAAAGGCCCCAAGAATCTATATATAATTTTTAATGATTTTATGCACTATAGTACTGCAACATTAATAACCTACCAAACGCTACCAAAATGAGGAAAGGGGGGGGGTGACCCTGCCCCTCCCTAGATTTAAAAATTTAAGTAACTAGATATTTCTTTTTGTTATGTTTTCAAAAACAATATAAAATGTATTATTTTCGAGCAACTAAATTAAAAGAGCCTCTTTTCTTTAATGTTAGTATTATTGCTCTAAATTTGTCTTTAAATGTTTTTTCGTGAAAAAATTACTTTATTTAAAATAATTAGACACATGTAAAGAATTTTAAAAATATTTTTCCCATATTTCATATTCTGTATTATAAATTATTCTACAATATATAATTTTTTTTAATTAATTTTATGAGTCGAATATTGCAGCTAGAGACATTAAACCCCGCTAAAAGATTTGCCAGAGATATTACACCTCCACTGAGTATTAATCAAGCATTTATGTTCCTAAAAAGATTATAGCTGCTTGATTTTTAAAGAAACCAAATTACTTACTCATAAAATGATATTCCAATACAGTGATCTGCTTAGAAAGAACTTAGGTCCTTTAAAGGACCCTTCACAAACTTTTCCCCCTCAAAACAAGGGCCCTTCACAAAACGTTTCCACCTCCAAACTGAGCTTTTCACAAGTTTAATTATCAAGAAGTAATTTAATCCTTCTATCACTTTTATGCATAATGGAAATATATGCATATATCTTCTTAAAAGTATAAACAAGAAACTGAACATAACGATTCTTTGAAATTCAGAAAATTATGACTAGATTTTTCACAAAAATAACAAGTTGGAAATTGCTCATCAAACGTGGCAAATGAGGTGCGTTCGTACTATAACTAGTTTTATAATTATTTTTTGCACCCCATATTGTACTGAATGTATATTTTTTTGCACTTCATAAGTGCATAGTCTGTAACATCATTAAAATGCACTTGCATTTTTTTTTTCCCCATTCCCCGTAATGCAACGGAAAACTTTTGACTGTCCCCCTCATTAAACTATACATCCGATTTTCATGAAATTTGAAATGCCTAGACAAAATTTTACAGCAATTATATATTTAAAATTTCAGACCATTCGTATTCTGTAACATCATTAAAATGAACTTGCAATAATTTTTCCCCATTGGCCGTAATGTAACGGAAAAACTTTGACTGTCCCTGTAATTAAACTATACATCCGATTTTCATAAAAATGAAAATAGCTCGACAAAATTTTGCAACAATTATATATTTAAAATTTCAGACGATTCGGAAGGCTGTAACACCATTAAAATGAACTTGCAATAATTTTTTCCTATTGGCCGTAATGTAACGGAAAACTTTTGACTGTCCCTGTAATTAAACTATACATCCAATTTTCACAAAATTGGAAATAGCTCGACAAAATTTTGCAACAATTATATATTTAAAATTTCAGATGATTCGGAAGGCTGTAACAACATTAAAATGCACTTGCAATAATTTTTCCCATTGGCCGTAATGTAAAGAAAAACTTTTGACTGTCCCTGTAATTAAACTATACATCTGATTTTTATAAAATTTGAAATGGCTCGACAAAATTTTACACCAATCATACATTTGAAATTTCAGACCATTCTGTTGGGTAGTTTTTGCTCTGTTATATGCGGACGGACGGACAGACGAACAGACGGACAGACGGACAGACGGACAGACGGACTGAACGACGACTATAGGTGCTACGTATTTATATAATTACGAACGCACCTAAAAAGACGTATTAATGAAAATATCAAAAAATAAAATAGTTCTCTTTGGATGTATTTGAAAAGTGAAGTGTCACGCCGTTTTTAAAACTGAGAGATTTTTATCGCTATTATTTTAAAAAATAGTAAAAATTCATCTTTAGTCATATACGAAGATTTCTTGTAAAACATTATCTCCATACCACATTATTTCTATACGTGGCGATCTGGTTTACCGAATGTGGTTAGTATCGCATGAATGGCTGAATACAAAGTGCCAAACAAATATCAAGCTATAATATTAAAAATAAGTATAATACAAGGCTCACTTATACCCCTCTTACGGCTACATATATATCCATTTAAAAATTAATTAAAATGTGACTAATATACAGATAAAAAGAGCCTGCAAAAAGGAAAAATAGAATAAAGGCTCGTTTACACGGAGCTAGTTTACTAGGTACAAGCCGGCGAGAAAAGTAGCGAACGAGTCAGCTAGCGAGATAGTGGTCGTTTACACAGGAACAGGGCTATTAAATCACTTTTACTGCGTTCAAGCTTTCTTTTACGTTTTTTTCTGAAAAACAGTGTTTGTTTTATATTAAGTGCTAAGTTTTTTTTGTTGTTGTTGTTGTTCGTGAAAAATGAAGTGGGACGCAAATGATATTGCCGAGTTTTTAAATGTATACCAAGAGTACCCTATGTTACGGAACATAACACACATTATTTGCAATACGAAATTAAAAGATGAAATTTGAATTTTATATTCTAATGGTCATTTATAAAATGTCATTAGTTTTTAAGGTTTTAAGACCCGTGTCCATTATTGTAACGTTTAATTAGTCTATTTTCAGTAATGGACACCCCATGTAATCATTGCCAAAAAATGCAATTTCAGTGATGTTTAATAGGGCATAAAATCTTTTAACTGAAAAACTAATTAATCCCATTTAATTTTTAAATTCCACTTATTGGAATGCAATAACACCAAAATTTTATAAATAGTGCTCCTTTTAATTAATTTCATGTGGTTAATAAAATTTTCAATATTTTAATGACATTTTTTTTTATAACTCTGTCCTGTTTAGGAACTGATTGGTAACGTTGTCATACGAATTGACTATTTCTAACTGAGCGAAAAATGCCCTGGCCGGGAATCGAACACAGATACTTGGCTTGCAGGGTCAATGCTCTACCGTTTAACCTAACTGGGCCGAGTTGGGTTGGGTTGATTTTTGACGGCCAATTATCTACTTGAGGGATATAGGCCCAGGGGGGAGTGCCCTTCGTGGGGGTCTTTCTAAGGAAACGTAACCTGTATTTACGCATGGAAATCCATGGTTCGAAGAAAACCACGAAAATTCCGAAAGATTAGGCCGAACGGGCACGATTGGGTTCGAACCCAGCACCTACCGTCTACCAGGTTCGAGAGCGGAACCTCTCGGCCACTGGTGGGGCCGCTAACTGGGCCGACAACCGGTGAATATATATGAGCGAAATATTCTCACCGGTTTTCGTCCCAGTTAGCTTAAACGGTAGAGCATTGGCCCTGTAAGCCAATGAACTGTGTTCGATTCCCGGACGGGGCATTTTTTCGTTCAGTTGGAAATATTAAATTCGTAAATAAAAAACAAACAAAAAAAAAACAAGTTACTGAAGTTGTTAAAACGCTATTATTTTCTGTCTTAAACATTTACTTATTCATCTCTCACAAAAAAATGATTGTAATATTAATGAAATCTATGGTAGTAATTATACTAGTAAATCTACAGATCAGTGGCCTCGAACGCCATCATAGTTCTGCAGTTTTATTTTGAAATTATTTTATTTAGTATTTAAAACATTCAACCCTCAGTATCATTCCTATCATATTTGTAATACTAATTACTAAAAGTAATTTCAGGTAGTTTAACTGTGAAAAATAGCGGAAAATATACGAATCTATGCACTAATGCTCCAAAAGATTTTTCAGATTTTTTTTTTCTATTATTGACATCTAAACCCCGTACAGTCTCAATAATTTGATAACTGCAATTCCCCGACATCAGTATTTTAAACTATCTATCTAAAATAATTAAAATATTCACCTTGTGATAATTACGGTAGTTATTTCAAACAGTGAATAATTCTCAAACATATCCTAATTGTTAAATTTGTTCGAAAAAAATCTATTTTGTTTCATTCACGCCCCGGCACAAACTACTTCACTCGACATTGTTTGCATACACAGAGCCACGAAACACCGAATACTCGCAGTGATTTCATTAGCAACAACGTTTACACACAGCTAGTTTACTAGCCAGGTAGCTAACACGCCAGCGAGTAGCGAGAAAAGTAGCCGAGCTTTGAACTTTTTTCGCGCTCGCTGAGCTGCAAGATAGTTCGCTTGTCAACGTGTTTACACGGGGCGAGTTTACTAGTAGCTAGTGAATTCGCCGGCTTGTAGCTAGTAAACTCGCTCCGTGTAAACGACGCTTAACAAAACGACAGCGTAACGACTACTACCGCTTATTTTTTGGTTAGTTAGTTAGTTATTTAAGCTATGAGGTATTCGCTACGTCTTTTGCCGGCATTACCTCAAATGATCACAAAAATGGCGTTATTTCCTTGAGACAAACAACAAATTCAACCTTCCTCCACGAGGAGAAAAGGCAGAACCACCGCTTATTTTCCGAGTGGCGGAAAAGTAAACATGCTTTCTGTGTGTTGAGTTGATAACTTACTTCTCATTCTCCCATGACATGGAGTCAGAAATACAGCTACATGAGGGCTGCTGTCATCTCGAGGGCCCGGGTTCGAGTCCCTGGGTAAGACATGGATGTAATTGTGTATGTCCCATTGTAGTTATATAATATATGTAATGGAAAATAAAAATTGTTGTGACTTGTTGTTGTTTCTATGTATAATAAGGATCATTCGAGGCGACAGCCATTGTAGCTATAGGCCCCAAAGCATTCTCCACCTCGGTGGGCTTCAAATGTCAAATGACACCTACATGATCAAAAATCAAATGTTGCAATGAAGACTTTGTTTTTGAAGAAGTAACTTTTATAAAAACTGGAATTCACGCCTGATAGAGGATAAGGGAAAATTATGCATGTAATAACCCCACCTATATTTTTCAGCTTTAATCGTGGACGCTACCAAAATGAGGAAAGGGGGGGGGGGGACCCTGCCCCTCCCTAGATTTTAAAATTTAAGTAACTAGATATTTCTTTTTGTTGTGTTTTCAAAAACAATATAAAATGTATTATTTTCGAGTAACTAAATTAAAAGAGCCCCTTTTCTTTAATGTTAGTATGTGCAAAATTCTTAGTTCCTCTTTTTTAAGGAGGTGCTGTTTGTGTTGTTTTATGATGGCCAATTGTCTACACTTGGGATATTGGGCCGAAGGGGGGGGGGGTGCCTGGGGTCTTTTAAAGAGAAGCTAATCCGTATTTAAGCAAAGAAATCCAAGGTTCGAAGAAAATCACGAAAAAAACTCCGAACGACTAGGCCGACGGGCGCGATTGGGTTCAAACCCAGCATCTCCCGTCTACCAGCTTTGAGAGCAGAATCTCTCGGCCACTGGTGGGGTGATTTTGAAGAGGAACTAAGGATTTTGAGCTAGGACGACAGGAGTGGCATGGTTGAATGGGGGGGGGGGGGGGGAGCGGAGTGCATTGTATCCCTTCCTGCATTTTGAAATTTAATTAACTAAAATTTCTTTTTTTTTTTTGTCAGATTTAGAAGAGCACATTAAAATATATTCTTTTCGAAAAACTTAAAATGAAAAACTAAATAAGACATTTTTAGAAAAGGCAGAAGGGAAATTGAGGGCCCTCGTTAGATTTTGAAATTTAACTAAAATATTTTTTGTGCGTGTTTGAATACGATTTTAAATATTAATGAAAGGGACTTTGGAATAATTTGGAGATTTTTTTTTTAGGGTGCAATTTTTGTACGTGTTAGACTTCGAAGGGTTATTTTTACTGGTGGTAATTTAAGAGACATTTATGACAAATTTTAGGATAAAAAGGGGACTTTGAAATACTTTCGTGATTATTTTTTTTCGTTTTAGGGGGAATATTTTGAGATTGAAAATTTTGAGCTTGTTAGAGTTAGAGGTGAAATTGTTACTGGTTATAATATTAGAAAAAAATTGTGACAAATTTAAGGTCAAAAAGGGCTTCGAAAAAATTTCGTGATTTGTTTTTCTTTTTAGGGGGAATTTTCGGAGATTGAAATTTTTGAGCGTGTTAGAGGTGAAATTGTTGCTCGTAATAACTTCATAAATGGGGTAATTAAAAATTTTAACTAGTAGACTCTTCAAAATAATTTCGAGATTTTTCTTTCTTTTTGTAGGGAATTAAAAAATAGTATTTAAAATGGTAATTAAAAATCTCAACGAGGGGGACTTTAAGATAATTTTGAGATTTTTATTTCTAGAATGGGATTTTTATATCGCTATTTAAAATGGTAATTTTAAATATTAATTAAAAATTTTAACGAGGGGATGAGTTAAGAATTTTTGACTGAACCGGTGGAAGACGTTAGATTTCCGGGAATTATCTAATATATTAATTTCGAAATAAATTTAAAATATTAATGAGGAAATGCGGGCATATCAAAATCTTAGATACCATAATGTGCAATAATAAAACCTTTAAGTAAAACCTTCATGTTACCTGATAAAGAAACAATTTTCATTTTCCTTCAACATACCTCATGTGATTTCACGAAAATCTTCTAAGTCATTGAAGGTAATTTGGAGGAAATCTTTTAAAAAGAGGTATACTTCTCTTAAGATAACCTTTAGTTTTCATTTTCCTTAAAGGTACCCGTTGAAACCTTCAAAATGGCTGCAAAATCTCAAAATTTTTAAAGGTTTTTCTCTGATTTTTTTACCTGGGTATTTTGATGTACATATTTTATGTATCAAATAGTATATAAGAAAAAAGTTCTTCCGGCCAGTGCCGGGAGGAAGAGGTAGCTTTCATATTCCTTATTTTTTAAAAGCCAGCTTATATTGTTCAAACACACGGAGCTCAAATTAGTGGAACCCGATTATAGAAGATTAAACACTAATTTTTGTCAGTATTGAATATGAATGAGAATTTCGCGAAATTAGTCAGCGTTATCAAAGCTGGTTTTATTAAAGTGATTTATATTTTGTCACCAAATTTGGTGATATACCGAATTATATTAATAATTATACTAACCCGAATTATCGGTGATAGCCCGCCATTTTAAAACAACATAATGTGTGCAACAAATCTCACCAGTGTTCAGACCTTAGTAATTCCTGTTCACATGCTCACACATATCTAAATCGGTTGATATATATGAGTGCTGTTGCAGGCAAAAAATCAGATTTTTAAAAATGCCACACCCATTCGAAATTCAAACTGATATATCTCGACTTTTTTTTTTAGATAAAGGCAAAACAAAAAATAATCCGGAATCTTTGTAATAAGCAGAAACACATAAGAAGAAAATATTTTTCAATTTCTAATTTTTTTGTACCTCATTTTAAATTTTTTTTTTATCTTTAAATGGCCGCCATTTTGAAACAAGATGGCGGATGAAGTTAGCAAACGAACTCGGCCGACAGATTGCTATGTACTATGCACATGTCCTGTCACATCCTAATCGGTTCATAAATACGCGTGTTACCGCGTGACAAAAATCAGATCGTTTCGAAACGTCAGCCATGCTATAAATTTAAAGTGCTATAACTCAGGCATTTTTTAAGATATAGACGAAACTAAAAATGTTCCAGAATCTTTGTATCAAGCCCAAACACATAAGAAAAGAATACTTTTCAATGTCTAATTTTTTGTGCCTCATTTTAAATTTTAATTTTTTTTAAATTATTTAAATGGCCGCCATTTCGAAACAAGATTGCGGACGAAGCTGGCCAACGAACTCGGTCGAGACTTTGCTATGTACTATGCACATTCTTTGTCACATCCAAATCGGTTCATAAATACATGTATTATCTCGTGACAAATATCAGATCGTTTCAAAATGTCAGCCATGCTAGAAATTCAAAGTGCTATCACTCAGCCATTTTTTAAGATATAGACGAAACTAAAAATGCTCCAGAATCTTTGTATCAAGCCCAAACACAAAAAAAAATCTTTCTCAATGTCTAATTTTTTTGTGCCTCATTTTAAATTTTAAATTATTTAAAAATATTTAAAAGGCTGCCATTTTGAAACAACATGGCGGATGAGGCTGGCCAAAGAACTCGGTCGAGACATTGCTATGTACTATGCACATTCCTTGTCACATCCAAATCGGTTCATAAATACGTGTATTATCGCGTGACAAAAATCAGATCGCTTCAAAATGTCAGCCATGTTAGAAATTCAAAGTGCTATCACTGAGCCATTTTTTAAGATATAGACGAAACTAAAAATGCTCCAGAATCTTTGTATCGTGCCCAAACACATAAGAAAAAATTATTTTTTAATGTCTAATTTTTTGTGCCTCATTTTAAATTAAAATTTTTTTAAATTTTTAAATGGACGCCATTTTGAAACAAGATGGCGGATGAAGCTGGCCAACGAATTCGGTCGAGACATTGGTATGTACTATGTACACACGAAATTCTATCCAAATCGGTTCATAAATACGAGAGTTACAGTATGACAAAGATTATATATATATATATATATATGTGTGTGACATTTTGACGGCAAGTAGTTGGTATTGTGGAAAAAAAAATGAGGGTTTCCATTCCTAAACAGTACAGGTAGCAGCCGATTGGTTTTAAAATACTAAAGAAAATTGAAGAATTAACACATGGCAGTCGCTTGAAACATTATTCACTTTATTTCCACACTCACGATTGAATCTAGGGAAGATGCCCACTCCTTCCATGGTAAAAAGAATAAAGTCTATTCTTCCTGTCACAACTAGTTTTAAAACACTCCATCTCTTGACTGCGTTCTAGTCTTTAATCCGTTAACATCTAACATCTATCACCCATTACGATACCGTTGCTTCCTCATTCTACACACATAATAAACAGTATTCATCCACCATTTTACTGCCTCCATCGAGCAGTCACCTTGAATATCCAGTCTGCTACGACTGCAATCCACTACGTTCACCTCTACATGCTAAAAACTCAAAAGCTTCTAAGCTCACAGCCCATCTCCTATATGCTTTATGCTTCTCTCTGGTTCCCGCCATCCGTATTTATACTCTGCTGAAAAGATTGTTCTAGAAAATTCTTATATCCTCGCACCAGCTATCTAAAGCATAAACAAATGTTAAAATCTGTAGTCGAGATTATGCAAAAATAACCCTTTTTTCCCTCTTCAGACGATAAAAGAAATGAATTTATGTCTGCGAAGTTTTAATCTTTGAAATATTTTAATTACACCTGGATATTTTAAATAAAAGAATAAATTGAAATAAGTAGGTTTTTTCTTTAAGACAGAATAATATTTTAGCAGTTAAATAAAGATTTAAGGGGAATATGATATACCGGGATTTAATAGCGGAATTTAATAGGAATTTAAATAATAAAAGATTTATTAAAGAAATATAAATAATTGAGCCATTTTTAGATTTACGCAATTTGGAATAAATATGAATTAAGATCTTAGAGATTAATAGACTAGGGTTTTAATTTAATAAGCCGGTATAATATACGGAATATTACTGAAAAAGGAAAATTTACATAAAATGCTTTAAACTTGGCGCAAAAATTTAAATTTTGTAATATTATCCCCCTCCCCAAAGACTTTGTATGAAATTTGTGGTTAATTAACTACAATTTCAGACAACAGACTTGTAATACATTTGGAAGTTGATTTTTGAATATTGAAAATTTTAGAGACGTCAGCGAAGAGATGGAAAAGTAAAATTTAGCAATGCAAGAGAAAAAAAAATACTAAGAGCATTTAAATTTAGCTGAGAGCATTTCCCCTGTAAAAGAATACAAATAATGGTTACAACATCACTTACCATTTGTAAGTGCATAGGAAAATATAAACACAATAATAAATAAAGATAAGTATAAATACAATAAGAAACAAATAATAAGAAATAATAAAACTATAGTAATAAACAACAACAAATTCTTTTATCTTATGGAAATTTAGTGTATTTCCATTTCTCTTATCACAAACATATTTCCAATCAAGTAATGTTTAACACTTTATTTACTTCAAGTAGAATTTTAAGTTCTATTGGCTTAATCAGTTCGTAGATCATAACAGTCCTTTAGCAAAAATAGTGGTACAGTCCTTAAGTAAAAATTTCAACTTCAATAAATATTTTTTACTAAATTTGTTTGACTACTCTGCCTGTTAAACTCTTTACATTATGTTTAAATACTATTTGTCATCACAATAGTAGTTTTATTTTAATAAACAAATTCCTAGTAGTTATTCAACTACCTTTTAACGTTTGTTTATCAACTACTTTTTTGAGCTCCTTTTCCCATTCTAATTGGGACTCACCATCTTTTAAAACTTCTCAACTTTTTTTTTTTTTTTTTTTGTAAATATCATAACTTTTCACTTATAAGTTATGTTCTCTTTTTCTTTAATAAATAATGAATCTTTCAATAAATAATATAATACTTTCTATTCATAATCATAATAATAAAATTCTCAACAGTATACTTGAATAATAGCAATGATAATACTTAATAGCAATATTGTATTCTAAGAAAATATCACAGATTGTTTACTTATTGACACGGAAAATAATGGTTGAGGATAAAAATAATACATAGCAATTAAATCATTTTCTTATTTCTTACTTATATAAGAAAGTATTTTTGCCAGTTGAAACATTAAAAAAAAATAATAATAATTCCAAAGTCCAAATAAATTTAACTCTAAATATTTAGAAAGTGGACTCTCAACCAGTATTTCTTTACAATAATTTATCTCTCTGATACTCTTGATGAATAGACGTGCATTTGATAAACTTAGAATGGTAAAATAAAGAAAATAAATAGGAATTAAAGATAATTTGTTTATGTACTTAATTTTCCATTGCTACACAATCACTACAAAATCTCATCACAATTATCAATTTTCTATGTTTATACAATTATAATAATATTATCAATTCTTACTATTTTTGTAAACAAGTGGTAAAAAATGGAATAAAATAAATATAGTTTATTTTGATATAAACTGGATATAGAATTAAAAATATTTATTTTTATTTTTCAACATCAATCTGAAAATTCCCAAAATCAAATACACATCCTATGCCTGCATAGATTGTCTACTTAA
Source organism: Maratus speciosus (assembly GCA_963932465.1). Lineage (NCBI taxonomy): Eukaryota > Metazoa > Arthropoda > Arachnida > Araneae > Salticidae > Maratus > Maratus speciosus. The sequence goes on from OZ010799.1 coordinate 135,263,020, forward strand.
TCCCAAAAACTCCCAAAAACAAGTAATATCCTCGTGGCGCCCCAAGGTCATATCTGGTAATGTTGAAAACTATTGATGAAAGAAAAATAAAAAATCTGAAGAATTAGAATTAAAAAATATTGCGAAAACATTTTGGGGAATTACGAACTTTCCATAATCCGGTTGCACATTACAATCATTTCTATCATTCTCAAAAAAGTCCTGAGTAGTCATATAATTTTCACAACTAGATGGTAATTCGTTATAATTCTTACATAAATTCAAAGTTTCAATACTCTCATTAGCTGCTATTACATTATCATCATTATATAAATTCAAATTCTCATCATAATCAACTGTTACTAAATCATTCTCTTGTTGTACTTTATTCATATCTACAGTATGAACATGAAGAGATTTTTCATTATGTATGGATATACTCTTATTTATAATTTTCCTTCCTTGTTTTACAGTACAATTTCTACAATCTATAGTTAAATTAAATTTAGAACATTCCCTTAAACCCAAAATAGCATACTCCAAATTAGTATTACACACTAAAAAGTTAACACATTTGGTAATTTTACCCACTTTTAGAGAAATTTTACATTTTTGATTTATTTTTAACACCCCTTTTGCCTGACCAATAATAACTGTAGGTATAGTTTAAATTTTAGCATTTACTTCTTTAACAAATTTGAGGGGTAATATTGCCGTAGTGGATCCAGTGTCCACTGTACATGGTAAATTATAACTATTGGTACATCCATACACAATTAGTTGTGAAATATTAGGAATAGTAGGTGGTGAATTACTAGGAAGAGTATCAGAGGATGTCGCATCATTCCTAAATAAACACTCTTGTTCCCAATGATATGCATTATTTACACCTTTATTTGTACATATTCTACGTGGTCTAGAAGGATATGGTTTCTGAAAGTTATTATTTTGAAAATTCCTAGACCCCTGATTATGATACTGTCTTTGTGGAATCCAATTCCTAGGTGCATTATTGGGCCTATTTGGCTGAAAATTAGGTCTACTTGGTTGAGTCCAAGACCTAGGTGGTTGAAATTGTTGAAAATTTTGTCTAACTGGTTGTTGATTTACTGTTTGGCTTGAAATTTGAGGAGTGGAAACTTCAACAAATTGCTTAACAAGCCGGTACCATTCAGTGGTACTATTTGGAGGGTTTACATTAATATTATTTCTATACTCTGGTTTTAATCCATCTGTCAACCCTTGTATTAGAAGAGTCTCACAAAGATGGAGTTTCCTCCCAATTCCTACTTTTTTGTGAAAATAATTTTCTAAATTATCTAATTTATCTAATTTTAGAGTTGAGAAATCAGAAAAATTTGGAAAATTTAGTTCAATGTATTTTTCTATCAAGATTTTTCAAATCTGTTCATAACTAGTACAATTAACACAATCATTGATTTAGACTTTTAGTGCTTCACCCTTTAAATACTGTGGAATAGATTTAAATTTCCACTCTAAATCTTTATTTTCTCTAATACTCATATCATCATAATAATTTAACCAAGCCTGGATTTCCATTCCAGTACTAGGATCAAACTCAATTAATTTAGGTTCAGCCATTATATCAGTATTCATTAAAATAAAAGAAGCACTTCTATTCTCTTTAATACAACCTGATTTTAACAACATTTAAACTAATAGAATTCTATTTTTCATAATAGATTAAGTACTCTTTCAGACTTTAATAATAAATAAATAAATAATTCTCATTACTTCATAATAAACTTTACAACAAATAAATAAATAAATAAATACTCTTCATGAAATAATAAATAAACCTCATAAATAAATAATTCTCATACTTAATAATAAATAAATCTCAATAAATAACAAACAATAACAATAACAAGATGGCGGATGAAGCTGGCCAACGAATTCGGTCGAGACATTGGTATGTACTATGTACACACGAAATTCTATCCAAATCGGTTCATAAATACGAGAGTTACAGTATGACAAAGAATATATATATATATATATATATATATATATATATATATGTGTGTGACATTTTGACGGCAAGTAGTTGGTATTGTAGAAAAAAAAATGAGGGTTTCCATTCCTAAACAGCACAGGTAGCAGCCGATTGGTTTTAAAATACTAAAGAAAATTGAAGAATTAACACATGGCAGTCGCTTGAAACATTATTCAGTTTATTTCCACACTCACGATTGAATCTAGGGAAGATGCTCACTCCTTCCATGTTAAAAAAGAATAAAGTCTAGTCTTCCTGTCACAATTAGTTTTAAAACACTCCATCTCTTGACTGCGTTCTAGTCTTTAATCCGTTAACATCTAACATCTATCACCCATTACGATACCGTTGCTTCCTCATTCTACACACATAATAAACAGTATTCATCCACCATTTTACTGCCTCCATCGAGCAGTCACCTTGAATATCCAGTCTGCTACGACTGCAATCCACTACGTTCACCTCTACATGCTAAAAACTCAAAAGCTTCTAAGCTCACAGCCCATCTCCTATATGCTTTATGCTTCTCTCTGGTTCCCGCCATCCGTATTTATACTCTGCTGAAAAGATTGTTCTAGAAAATTCTTATATCCTCGCACCAGCTATCTAAAGCATAAACAAATGTTAAAATCTGTAGTCGAGATTATGCAAAAATAACCCTTTTTCCCCTCTTCAGACGATAAAAGAAATGAATTTATGTCTGCGAAGTTTTAATCTTTGAAATATTTTAATTACACCTGGACATTTTAAATAAAAGAATAAATTGAAATAAGTAGGTTTTTTCTTTAAGACAGAATAATATTTTAGCAGTTAAATAAAGATTTAAGGGGAATATGATATACCGGGATTTAATAGCGGAATTTAATAGGAATTTAAATAATAAAAGATTTATTAAAGAAATATAAATAATTGAGCCATTTTTAGATTTACGCAATTTGGAATAAATATGAATTAAGATCTTAGAGATTAATAGACTAGGGTTTTAATTTAATAAGCCGGTATAATATACGGAATATTACTGAAAAAGGAAAATTTACATAAAATGCTTTAAACTTGGCGCAAAAATTTAAATTTTGTAATATTATCCCCCTCCCCAAACACTTTGTATGAAATTTGTGGTTAATTAACTACAATTTCAGACAACAGACTTGTAATACATTTGGAAGTTGATTTTTGAATATTGAAAATTTTAGAGACGTCAGCGAAGAGATGGAAAAGTAAAATTTAGCAATGCAAGAGAAAAAAAAAAATACTAAGAGCATTTAAATTTAGCTGAGAGCATTTCCACTGTAAAAGAATACAAATAATGGTTACAACATCACTTACCATTTGTAAGTGCATAGGAATATATAAACACAATAATAAATAAAGATAAGTATAAATACAATAAGAAATAAATAATAAGAAATAATAAAACTATAGTAATAAATAACAACAAATTCTTTTATCTTATGGAAATTTAGTGTATTTCCATTTCTCTTATCACAAACATATTTCCAATCAAGTAATGTTTAACACTTTATTTACTTCAAGTAGAATTTTAAGTTCTATTGGCTTAATCAGTTCGTAGATCATAACAGTCCTTTAGCAAAAATAGTGGTACAGTCCTTAAGTAAAAAGTTCAACTTCAATAAATATTTTTTACTAAATTTGTTTGACTACTCTGCCTGTTAAACTCTTTACATTATGTTTAAATACTATTTGTCATCACAATAGTAGTTTTATTTTAATAAACAAATTCCTAGTAGTTATTCAACTACCTTTTAACGTTTGTTTATCAACTACTTTTTTGAGCTCCTTTTCCCATTCTAATTGGGACTCACCATCTTTTAAAACTTCTCAACTTTTTTTTTTCTTTGTAAATATCATAACTTTTCACTTATAAGTTATGTTCTCTTTTTCTTTAATAAATAATGAATCTTTCAATAAATAATATAATACTTTCTATTCATAATCATAATAATAAAATTCTCAACAGTATACTTGAATAATAGCAAAGATAATACTTAATAACAATATTGTATTCTAAGAAAATATCACAGATTGTTTACTTATTGACACGGAAAATAATGGTTGAGGATAAAAATAATACATAGCAATTAAATTATTTTCTTATTTCTTACTTATATAAGAAAGTATTTTTGCCAGTCGAAACATTAAAAAAAAAATAATAATAATTCCAAAGTCCAAATAAATTTAACTCTAAATATTTAGAAAGTGGACTCTCAACCAGTATTTCTTTACAATAATTTATCTCTCTGATACTCTTGATGAATAGACGTGCATTTGATAAACTTAGAATGGTAAAATAAAGAAAATAAATAGGAATTAAAGATAATTTGTTTATGTACTTAATTTTCCATTGCTACACAATCACTACAAAATCTCATCACAATTATCAATTTTCTATGTTTATACAATTATAATATTATTATCAATTCTTACTATTTTTGTAAACAAGTGGTAAAAAATGGAATAAAATAAATATAGTTTATTTTGATATAAACTGGATATAGAATTAAAAATATTTATTTTTATTTTTCAACATCAATCTGAAAATTCCCAAAATCAAATACACATCCTATGCCTGCATAGATTGTCTACTTAATCCCAAAAACTCCCAAAAACAAGTAATATCCTCGTGGCGCCCCAAGGTCATACCTGGTAATGTTGAAAACTATTGATGAAAGAAAAATAAAAAATCTAAAGAATTAGAATTAAAAAATATTGCGAAAACATTTTGGGGAATTACGAACTTTCCATAATCCGGTTGCACATTACAATCATTTCTATCATTCTCAAAAAAGTCCTGAGTAGTCATATAATTTTCACAACTAGATGGTAATTCGTTATCATTCTTACATAAATTCAAAGTTTTAATACTCTCATTAGCTGTTATTACATTATCATCATTATATAAATTCAAATTCTCATCATAATCAACTGTTACTAAATCATTCTCTTGTTGTACTTTATTCATATCTACAGTATGAACATGAAGAGATTTTTCATTATGTATGGATGTACTCTTATTTATAATTTTCCTTCCTTGTTTTACAGTACAATTTCTACAATCTATAGTTAAATTAAATTCAGAACATTCCCTTAAACCCAAAATAGCATACTCCAAATTAGTATTACACACTAAAAAGTTAACACATTTGGTAATTTTACCCACTTTTAGAGAAATTTTACATTTTTGATTTATTTTTAACACCCCTTTTGCCTGACCAATAATAACTGTAGGTATAGTTTAAATTTTAGCATTTACTTCTTTAACAAATTTGAGGGGTAATATTGCCGTAGTGGATCCAGTGTCCACTGTACATGGTAAATTATAACTATTGGTACATCCATACACAATTAGTTGTCAAATATTAGGAATAGTAGGTGGTGAATTACTAGGAAGAGTATCAGAGGATGTCGCATCATTCCTAAATAAACACTCTTGTTCCCAATGATATGCATTATTTATACCTTTATTTGTAGATATTCTACATGGTCTAGAAGGATATGGTTTCTGAAAGTAATTATTTTGAAAATTCCTAGACCCCTGATTATGATACTGTCTTTGTGGAATCCAATTCCTAGGTGCATTATTGGGCCTATTTGGCTGAAAATTAGGTCTACTTGGTTGAGTCCAAGACCTAGGTGGTTGAAATTGTTGAAAATTTTGTCTAACTGGTTGTTGATTTACTGTTTGGCTTGAAATTTGAGGAGTGGAAACTTCAACAAATTGCTTAACAAGCCGGTACCATTCAGTGGTACTATTTGGAGGGTTTACATTAATATTATTAATATACTCTGGTTTTAATCCATCTGTCAACCCTTGTATTAGAAGAGTCTCACAAAGATGGAGTTTCCTCCCAATTTCTACTTTTTTGTGAAAATAATTTTCTAAATTATCTAATTTATCTAATTTTAGAGTTGAGAAATCAGAAAAATTTGGAACATTTAGTTCAATGAATTTTTCTATCAAGATTTTTCAAATCTGTTCATAACTAGTACAATTAACACAATCATTGATATAGACTTTTAGTGCTTCACCCTTTAAATACTGTGGAATAGATTTAAATTTCAACTCTAAATCTTTATTTTCTCTAATACTCATATCATCATAATAATTTAACCAAGCCTGGATTTCCATTCCAGTACTAGGATCAAACTCAATTAATTTAGGTTCAGCCATTATATCAGTATTCATTAAAATAAAAGAAGCACTTCTATTCTCTTTAATACAACCTGATCTTAACAACATTTAAACTAATAGAATTCTATTTTTCATAATAGATTAAGTACTCTTTCAGACTTTAATAATAAATAAATAAATAATTCTCATTACTTCATAATAAACTTTACAACAAATAAATAAATAAATAAATACTCTTCATGAAATAATAAATAAACCTCATAAATAAATAATTCTTATACTTAATAATAAATAAATCTCAATAAATAACAAACAATAACAATAACAAGATGGCGGATGAAGCTGGCCAACGAATTCGGTCGAGACATTGGTATGTACTATGTACACACGAAATTCTATCCAAATCGGTTCATAAATACGAGAGTTACAGTATGACAAAGAATATATATATATGTGACATTTTGACGGCAAGTAGTTGGTATTGTAGAAAAAAAAAATGAGGGTTTCCATTCCTAAACAGCACAGGTAGCAGCCGATTGGTTTTAAAATACTAAAGAAAATTGAAGAATTAACACATGGCAGTCGCTTGAAACATTATTCAGTTTATTTCCACACTCACGATTGAATCTAGGGAAGATGCTCACTCCTTCCATGTTAAAAAAGAATAAAGTCTAGTCTTCCTGTCACAATTAGTTTTAAAACACTCCATCACTTGACTGCGTTCTAGTCTTTAATCCGTTAACATCTAACATCTATCACCCATTACGATACCGTTGCTTCCTCATTCTACACACATAATAGAAAGTATTCATCCACCATTTTACTGCCTGCATCGAGCAGTCACCTTGAATATCCAGTCTGCTACGACTGCAATCCACTACGTTCACCTCTACATGCTAAAAACTCAAAAGCTTCTAAGCTCACAGCCCATCTCCTATATGCTTTATGCTTCTCTCTGGTTCCCGCCATCCGTATTTATACTCTGCTGAAAAGATTGTTCTAGAAAATTCTTATATCCTCGCACCAGCTATCTAAAGCATAAACAAATGTTAAAATCTGTAGTCGAGATTATGCAAAAATAACCCTTTTTCCCCTCTTCAGACGATAAAAGAAATGAATTTATGTCTGCGAAGTTTTAATCTTTGAAATATTTTAATTACACCTGGACATTTTAAATAAAAGAATAAATTGAAATAAGTAGGTTTTTTCTTTAAGACAGAATAATATTTTAGCAGTTAAATAAAGATTTAAGGGGAATATGATATACCGCGATTTAATAGCGGAATTTAATAGGAATTTAAATAATAAAAGATTTATTAAAGAAATATAAATAATTGAGCCATTTTTAGATTTACGCAATTTGGAATAAATATGAATTAAGATCTTAGAGATTAATAGACTAGGGTTTTAATTTAATAAGCCGGTATAATATACGGAATATTACTGAAAAAGGAAAATTTACATAAAATGCTTTAAACTTGGCGCAAAAATTTAAATTTTGTAATATTATCCCCCTCCCCAAACACTTTGTATGAAATTTGTGGTTAATTAACTACAATTTCAGACAACAGACTTGTAATACATTTGGAAGTTGATTTTTGAATATTGAAAATTTTAGAGACGTCAGCGAAGAGATGGAAAAGTAAAATTTAGCAATGCAAGAGAAAAAAAAATACTAAGAGCATTTAAATTTAGCTGAGAGCATTTCCCCTGTAAAAGAATACAAATAATGGTTACAACATCACTTACCATTTGTAAGTGCATAGGAAAATATAAACACAATAATAAATAAAGATAAGTATAAATACAATAAGAAACAAATAATAAGAAATAATAAAACTATAGTAATAAATAACAACAAATTCTTTTATCTTATGGAAATTTAGTGTATTTCCATTTCTCTTGTCACAAACATATTTCCAATCAAGTAATGTTTAACACTTTATTTACTTCAAGTACAATTTTAAGTTCTATTGGCTTAATCAGTTCGTAGATCATAACAGTCCTTTAGCAAAAATAGTGGTACATTCCTTAAGTAAAAAGTTCAACTTCAATAAATATTTTTTACTAAATTTGTTTGACTACTCTGCCTGTTAAACTCTTTACATTATGTTTAAATACTATTTGTCATCACAATAGTAGTTTTATTTTAATAAACAAATTCCTAGTAGTTATTCAACTACCTTTTAACGTTTGTTTATCAACTACTTTTTTGAGCTCCTTTTCCCATTCTAATTGGGACTCACCATCTTTTAAAACTTCTCAACTTTTTTTTTTTTTTGTAAATATCATAACTTTTCACTTATAAGTTATGTTCTCTTTTTCTTTAATAAATAATGAATCTTTCAATAAATAATATAATACTTTCTATTCATAATCATAATAATAAAATTCTCAACAGTATACTTGAATAATAGCAATGATAATACTTAATAACAATATTGTATTCTAAGAAAATATCACAGATTGTTTACTTATTGACACGGAAAATAATGGTTGAGGATAAAAATAATACATAGCAATTAAATTATTTTCTTATTTCTTACTTATATAAGAAAGTATTTTTGCCAGTCGAAACATTAAAAAAAAAATAATAATAATTCCAAAGTCCAAATAAATTTAACTCTAAATATTTAGAAAGTGGGCTCTAAACCAGTATTTCTTTACAATAATTTATCTCTCTGATACTCTTGATGAATAGACGTGCATTTGATAAACTTAGAATGGTAAAATAAAGAAAATAAATAGGAATTAAAGATAATTTGTTTATGTACTTAATTTTCCATTGCTACTCAATCACTACCAAATCTCATCACAATTATCAATTTTCTATGTTTATACAATTATAATAATATTATCAATTCTTACTATTTTTGTAAACAAGTGGTAAAAAATGGAATAAAATAAATATAGTTTATTTTGATATAAACTGGATATAGAATTAAAAATATTTATTTTTATTTTTCAACATCAATCTGAAAATTCCCAAAATCAAATACACATCCTATGCCTGCATAGATTGTCTACTTAATCCCAAAAACTCCCAAAAACAAGTAATATCCTCGTGGCGCCCCAAGGTCATACCTGGTAATGTTGAAAACTATTGATGAAAGAAAAATAAAAAATCTGAAGAATTATAATTAAAAAATATTGCGAAAACATTTTGGGGAATTACGAACTTTCCATAATCCGGTTGCACATTACTATCATTTCTATCATTCTCAAAAAAGTCCTGAGTAGTCATATAATTTTCACAACTAGATGGTAATTCGTTATCATTCTTACATAAATTCAAAGTTTCAATACTCTCATTAGCTGTTATTACATTATCATCATTATATAAATTCAAATTCTCATCATAATCAACTGTTACTAAATCATTCTCTTGTTGTACTTTATTCATATCTACAGTATGAACATGAAGAGATTTTTCATTATGTATGGATATACTCTTATTTATAATTTTCCTTCCTTGTTTTACAGTACAATTTCTACAATCTATAGTTAAATTAAATTTAGAACATTCCCTTAAACCCAATTTAGCATACTCCAAATTAGTATTACACACTAAAAAGTTAACACATTTGGTAATTTTACCCACTTTTAGAGAAATTTTACATTTTTGATTTATTTTTAACACCCCTTTTGCCTGACCAATAATAACTGTAGGTATAGTTTCAATTTTAGCATTTACTTCTTTAACAAATTTGAGGGGTAATATTGCCGTAGTGGATCCAGTGTCCACTGTACATGGTAAATTATAACTATTGGTACATCCATACACAATTAGTTGTCAAATATTAGGAATAGTAGGTGGTGAATTACTAGGAAGAGTATCAGAGGATGTCGCATCATTCCTAAATAAACACTCTTGTTCCCAATGATATGCATTATTTATACCTTTATTTGTACATATTCTACATGGTCTAGAAGGATATGGTTTCTGAAAGTAATTATTTTGAAAATTCCTAGACCCCTGATTATGATACTGTCTTTGTGGAATCCAATTCCTAGGTGCATTATTGGGCCTATTTGGCTGAAAATTAGGTCTACTTGGTTGAGTCCAAGACCTAGGTGGTTGAAATTGTTGAAAATTTTGTCTAACTGGTTGTTGATTTACTGTTTGGCTTGAAATTTGAGGAGTGGAAACTTCAACAAATTGCTTAACAAGCCGGTACCATTCAGTGGTACTATTTGGAGGGTTTACATTAATATTATTAATATACTCTGGTTTTAATCCATCTGTCAACCCTTGTATTAGAAGAGTCTCACAAAGATGGAGTTTCCTCCCAATTTCTACTTTTTTGTGAAAATAATTTTCTAAATTATCTAATTTATCTAATTTTAGAGTTGAGAAATCAGAAAAATTTGGAACATTTAGTTCAATGAATTTTTCTATCAAGATTTTTCAAATCTGTTCATAACTAGTACAATTAACACAATCATTGATATAGACTTTTAGTGCTTCACCCTTTAAATACTGTGGAATAGATTTAAATTTCCACTCTAAATCTTTATTTTCTCTAATACTCATATCATCATAATAATTTAACCAAGCCTGGATTTCCATTCCAGTACTAGGATCAAACTCAATTAATTTAGGTTCAGCCATTATATCAGTATTCATTAAAATAAAAGAAGCACTTCTATTCTCTTTAATACAACCTGATCTTAACAACATTTAAACTAATAGAATTCTATTTTTCATAATAGATTAAGTACTCTTTCAGACTTTAATAATAAATAAATAAATAATTCTCATTACTTCATAATAAACTTTACAACAAATAAATAAATAAATAAATACTCTTCATGAAATAATAAATAAACCTCATAAATAAATAATTCTCATACTTAATAATAAATAAATCTCAATAAATAACAAACAATAACAATAACAAGATGGCGGATGAAGCTGGCCAACGAATTCGGTCGAGACATTGGTATGTACTATGTACACACGAAATTCTATCCAAATCGGTTCATAAATACGAGAGTTACAGTATGACAAAGAATATATATATATATATATATATATATATATATATATATGTGACATTTTGACGGCAAGTAGTTGGTATCTCTCTATTCTAAAAAAAAGTAACTACCGCTGTCACCGCCGCCGCCGCCGCCGGTTTTGAATTTTTTGTGACCGGAGGTCTTTCTTCGTTAATATTAAGAAAAATAATGCATACAAAAATATGAAAATCGGTGGTTTTATACAGAAATGTTTGATAAGCACGCTGATGCAGACATTTTTCAAATCGAAGAATTATTTTAAGAGATATTTAATGCTAAAGTTGGACAAAATCGTTTCACTAAAAAAGTTTTATAGCAGCAAAAACTATACATGGCAGTGTAATCATTTTTAGATCATTTTATGCGTTAGAATTTGCCGGAGTGCAGATTGCATTAATTTTTTAATTTTGACTCATTTTTTGAGGTTTTATTTCTATTTTAAATTCAAATTTTCAGCATTTCTTGAGATATTTTTTACAGATTTTAGAAAGTGATATTAATTTAAACTGTTGCCAACTGTATAAACAGCGGAAACAATAATGTTTGCTTTAAAAAAAAATATTTATACGTGTAATAAATTAAAAATTTATTTACACGCGACTATTATAAACAGAAAAAACCATTGGAATTACAATTAAATAATTATGTACAAAAAACAGGAACTTATTAAAAATTACGTCACAAAACTATAATTACACGTGAATTTTAACAGAGAAAGGAATTTGTAAAATAATAAATTTATTAACATGCATTAGAAGTCTTAAATAGGAGAAATTACGTCATATTTACGTCACATTACAGTTATTACATAAAACGAACACAAAATAATATTGCAAAACGGTTTAAATTTAGAAATTGCGCTGGACATTTATTTGATATTTTGAGCGGATACTTTTCAACTATTTTTCTTAGGAAAGCGCAAATAATATTTCATTTCTAACACAAACATTTTCACGTGAATATTAAAGAGAGAAAGAATAATTTGGTCAAAATTACGTCAGATTAAAAACGATTAATTTAAAATGTCTCATTTAAAAGAACTTTCTTTTCGCTTTGTTAAAAAATACCGGGAGATAACGATTCTGTTTATTTAATTCCTTTTATACTAGCTTATTTTGAAATGTTGTTACACGTGTCTACGTCATCAAGTTATTTTTATTTCGACGTTTTATTTGTATTTTTATTGATGTTGTACTAATTTATTTGTTCTTTCGTTATTTAAAATAAAAATCATGTCAATTTGTATAATTTGGCGAGTGGTTTGGCGATTTATGTAATTTGGCGAAATTAGTCGACGGGATAATCAAGTAGTACCGCAGCGGATTTGGCGTTAAAATTTCTTCAATCAAAGAGAAATGAATAGAAATCTGTTTATAGGGAGATCGCCACTGTTTTTAAAATTATAATTCAATCTTTCGAAATCTTTTTAAAGCCGATCACATTAGCGTGCATTTAGAGTCTGCGGTGTCTGGACGGGGGTTGGCGAGCGTAGCTCGTAGGGGGCCGAGCCCCCTAGTTGTAGAAAAAAAAATGAGGTTTCCATTCCTAAACAGCACAGGTAGCAGCCGATTGGTTTTAAAATACTAAAGAAAATTGAAGAATTAACACATGGCAGTCGCTTGAAACATTATTCAGTTTATTTCCACACTCACGATTGAATCTAGGGAAGATGCTCACTCCTTCCATGTTAAAAAAGAATAAAGTCTAGTCTTCCTGTCACAATTAGTTTTAAAACACTCCATCTCTTGACTGCGTTCTAGTCTTTAATCCGTTAACATCTAACATCTATCACCCATTACGATACCGTTGCTTCCTCATTCTACACACATAATAAACAGTATTCATCCACCATTTTAGTGCCTGCATCGAGCAGTCACCTTGAATATCCAGTCTGCTACGACTGCAATCCACTACGTTCACCTCTACATGCTAAAAACTCAAAAGCTTCTAAGCTCACAGCCCATCTCCTATATGCTTTATGCTTCTCTCTGGTTCCCGCCATCCGTATTTATACTCTGCTGAAAAGATTGTTCTAGAAAATTCTTATATCCTCGCACCAGCTATCTAAAGCATAAACAAATGTTAAAATCTGTAGTCGAGATTATGCAAAAATAACCCTTTTTCCCCTCTTCAGACGATAAAAGAAATGAATTTATGTCTGCGAAGTTTTAATTTTTGAAATATTTTAATTACACCTGGACATTTTAAATAAAAGAATAAATAAGTAGGTTTTTTCTTTAAGACAGAATAATATTTTAGCAGTTAAATAAAGATTTAAGGGGAATATGATATACTGGGATTTAATAGCGGAATTTAATAGGAATTTAAATAATAAAAGATTTATTAAAGAAATATAAATAATTGAGCCCTTTTTAGATTTACGCAATTTGGAATAAATATGAATTAAGATCTTAGAGATTAATAGACTAGGGTTTTAATTTAATAAGCCGGTATAATATACGGAATATTACTGAAAAAGGAAAATTTACATAAAATGCTTTAAATTTGGCGCAAAAATTTAAATTTTGTAATATTATCCCCCTCCCCAAACACTTTGTATGAAATTTGTGGTTAATTAACTACAATTTCAGACAACAGACTTGTAATACATTTGGAAGTTGATTTTTGAATATTGAAAATTTTAGAGACGTCAGCGAAGAGATGGAAAAGTAAAATTTAGCAATGCAAGAGAAAAAAAAAATACTAAGAGCATTTAAATTTAGCTGAGAGCATTTCCCCTGTAAAAGAATACAAATAATGGTTACAACATCACTTACCATTTGTAAGTGCATAGGAAAATATAAACACAATACCCGTAAGGCATGGTGACGTCACGGCGACGTCGTTGTGAAGTCACACTGTGACTTTGTGACCGTCGATGTGACGTCACGTGACGTCGATGTGACGTCATAGTGACTAGAATGCGAGGTCGTTATGGCCGTTTTAGAGGTCGTTTGTGACGTCACATTGTGACCACTCTGTGAAGTCACGGTGTGACAAATTTGTGAAAAGTGTGTCATTTGTGACTATTTTGGCATTAACTTTGTGACGAATCTGTGACGAAAGCGACAATGCTTTGAAGTCACACTGTGACCAATTTGTGAAATATGTGTCATTTGTGACGAACTTGTCATAAACACTGTGATTTCAAATGAAAATCAAATTTCAAATTAATTGCTTAAAAGACGCAAATAGTGAAAATGATTCCATGCTGGGACTCGAACCCGGGCCATCAGTACAGTGCACTGACATTCTACCGACTAAATCACATGGAACGATACTCAGGCTGAAAAATTTCTCACTATTACATGTTGGCAAGGCTACAAACGCAGCACAAGATGGAATATTTAGCGTGAGCCACCAACATGATGCAAACACGAAACTTAATTAAATCCAGCATCGATTGAAATTATATTAATACTTGGAAATTTTTCCAGCGAGAACCATTCGCTTTGCATACAATATTTCAAATGAAAATCAAATTTCAAATTAATTGCTTAAAAGTCAATTTTAATTTGAATTGTTGTATGCAAGGCGAATGTTTCTCCTTGGAAAAATTTCCAATTATTAATATAGTTTCAATCGATGCTGGATTTAATTAAGTTTCGTGTTTACCCCATGTCGGTGGCTCACGATAAATATTCCATCTTGTGCTGCGTTTGTAGCCTTGCCAACATGTAATAGTGAAAAATTTTACAGGCTGGGCGTCGTTCCATGTGGTTTAGTCGGTAGAATGTCAGTGTGCTATACTGATGGCCCGGGTTCGAGTCCCGGCATGGAATCTTTTTCACTCCTTTGCGCCTTTTAAGCAATTAATTTGATATTTGATTTTCATTTGAAATATTGTATATAAGGCGAATGATTCTCTCTGGAAAAATTTCTAAGTATTAATACAGCGATGAATTTTAAAATAAACTTTTGCTGTAAATATAAAATCTTATCTTTTTACCGTACTTTTTAGCAAAATATCACTATTTTGGAGTCCTATTCTTCTAAAACATTTTAAATTTTTCCACTTAAAAAACAATGCTTATCAACTGCCATATTTTTTTATTAAGTTCTATGCTTGATATTGAGTTCAAGCTTGATATTTAGAATGTGTAAGTTTTTTTAATTTGTTGTTATTTGTCATTGCTTTATTAAATATGAACATGGAGACTAACGGATATTAATACAACTATTATTTATAGAGCGGCATGATAAGCGATATTTATTTAAATTTTTTATTCCCGTGTATATTGTATTTTGTGAATATGAGCTAAATAGATTTGGTATGTTTTATAGGAAAAGACTGATCTAGGAAATAGAAAAAAAAAAAACGAGTAAGAAAAATCATGCGTTAAGCATAGATTATAAAATACTTTCCAACACTTTCTGAATGCTTTAACAAGACATCGTAATTTAGGGAAATGAATTTAAATAAGATAACTAAGTAAACATTTCAGAAAACGCATAAAACATTTGAAAAACTGATTTCAACAGTTACCGTCCATAGCCAAATATGGTAAACGTCAATAACATCCAAAAATTTCAGAGCAATCCGAGTATATTTTCGAGAGATAGAGTGCGGACAGACGGAGAGACAAACCGAAGTCATAAGCACTTTTCAACTTATGTCCTATATTATGTATCCTGTATTATATGAACTTTTAAAAAATATATACTAAAGCAGTTTAATCTGTAACTTCCTATCAGGCATGAAAAACACTTTATTTCAATGCTTAAATATCATATTTTACTTTTTAGTGCCAATAATTACGCGTATCATAAACGTAGAAAATGAATTTACAATAGAAGAAAATTTAATAACCGATTCAGAATGTCTATAATTAAATGTTTGATTAAAATCACAAGCACAAAAATTCTTACATACAATTTAAAAAAATAAATATACCAATTTGAAAAACACTAAAAATAATAATTAGTATTTATAATTGTACTATTAAACAACAGCAAAATACAATAAATAAATTAAATGCACTATTAGTTTAACAATATCTCAAAAATATTTCCGTATGGTATAAGGAATTACTATTATTTTATAATTTTGGCAAATGTTAAATCTGAAAACATTGGTTTGAAGATTTAGGATTTTAAAAAATAATTTAAAATATTATTAACACTAAAAGAAAATTCTTTCAAATGTTTCACTATTGTAATATGTAAAAATATATTTTCCCAGTATAATGTTAATTTCTAATCTGAAACAGTTTCGTAATCTCATGATAATCGAACATTATATTTAACCCCAAAATAATAATAACTATAAGTGTTAGTAATCAAAAAATAGTAAGAAGCCGATAAAATAATTCCAAATCATTGTCGTTCCATACATTTTCAATCTCAAGTAAGAGTAAATTAATGTTTATATTAATTCCAGTATGAACTTAAGCCTGAATCAGTCTCTGCGCAGATTTTTTTTTTTTTTTTTTTTCAAGCGATGGCAGATTAAGATATTTTTCTTTACAGTTATCGAATTGAAAAATATCGCTTCTGACATAAAGATCAGTCTCTTACAAATATAACATAAAACTATTTAACTCATAATATACAAATCAGGAACAAAATATTTAAATTAAATAACACTTACATATACGTTCCATTAATATCCGTGTATCCTAAAATGGTCATTTCCTTATCTTAAAGTGTTGTAGACTTGGTGATGTTCTAAAAACAGTGAACAATTTCCCGCGTCTTCTCATATTTATTTTTCTGTGGGCAGACGATTATCAAGCAGATGTTCTGTTACAGATTATTTGTTTTTGTATACAAGAAATATTGAACTTGAATGCGCAGTAATTTTCTGAAAGTATCGTTAATTAAAATTTTGTATTTGAAGACATGTCCAATATATTTAACCTTTTCTTTTTATCCGTACCAAATAATTCAAGTTAAATGTATTGTAAAGTTCCTTTTTTCTAAATAATTATAATAATAATATTCTTAATTAGAGTTTATTAGATAAAACATTGTTTAAATTTTTAAAAGGTGTAAAAATAAATTTAATGGTATTAACGACCCCCCTCCCCCCTTTTTTTCTTCTTTTTTTTTTAAGTAAAGTTTGTTTTGCACAAATTTTGTATATTTCTTTTATTTTCGGAAAATGCTAATTTTATTTAAAAAGTCTGAAAGAAGTAGAATTTATGACTTGAATACAAATTATAAAAATATTCTAAAGCAAGAAATGCATAGATGACTAAACTCTGAAGACTCTTTCTACGTGCTCATTAAAAGGTGCAGATTTAACTGTAATAGAAAATTTTTAGTTTGAAACCACAGAAGTGTTTCGAATAATCCTGGTCGATAAAAAAAGAAAAAAAGAAAGAAATTTCCTCCCAGCAAACTAAATATGTAAAATGTATAAATTTAATAATCCTAATTCTAAATATATTATCCAAATGCTAGATAAAATTGAAATCATGAAAAAGTATACATTCACTGTCTTAGATATCAAATGGATAAAATATAGCCTGAAAATTTAGTTTATTAATGCTTGTATAGTGCACTTTATTTATTATGCCCCCCCCCTTCTCCCCTTTAGTGACAGAATTTACCATTTGCTATCCACTAATATATTTTCATTCCTTATGCCGCTATAACTCGTGACTGCTTAAAATATTTCTCTTCATTTTCAAAGATTTTTGAAGTTCATATTTTTGTCACACTGTGACTTACAATATAGTGGTTTTTTTTGTCACATATGTGACGTGACGTACGTTACATAGCAGTGACATAACAGTGACGTCACATTTTTTTTAATTGCCGGAAAAATATAATTTTACAGTAAATAACATGTTTTGAAGAATTTTCGTAATTTTTTAAAGTTTTCTAAGAAGTTCACATCTCAGTCACAATGTGACATCACTGAGTGGTGGCATTTTGGTCACAGATGTGACGTGACCACAGTGACTTACAGTGACGTCACAATGACGTCACTGTGACCATGCATGCTATGAGGGTAATAAATAAAGATAAGTATAAATACAATAAGAAACAAATAATAAGAAATAATAAAACTATAGTAATAAATAACAACAAATTCTTTTATCTTATGGAAATTTAGTGTATTTCCATTTCTCTTATCACAAACATATTTCCAATCAAGTAATGTTTAACACTTTATTTACTTCAAGTACAATTTTAAGTTCTATTGGCTTAATCAGTTCGTAGATCATAACAGTCCTTTAGCAAAAATAGTGGTACATTCCTTAAGTAAAAAGTTCAACTTCAATAAATATTTTTTACTAAATTTGTTTGACTACTCTGCCTGTTAAACTCTTTACATTATGTTTAAATACTATTTGTCATCACAATAGTAGTTTTATTTTAATAAACAAATTCCTAGTAGTTATTCAACTACCTTTTAACGTTTGTTTATCAACTACTTTTTTGAGCTCCTTTTCCCATTCTAATTGGGACTCACCATCTTTTAAAACTTCTCAACTTTTTTTTTTTTTTTTGTAAATATCATAACTTTTCACTTATAAGTTATGTTCTCTTTTTCTTTAATAAATAATGAATCTTTCAATAAATAATATAATACTTTCTATTCATAATCATAATAATAAAATTCTCAACAGTATACTTGAATAATAGCAATGATAATACTTAATAACAATATTGTATTCTAAGAAAATATCACAGATTGTTTACTTATTGACACGGAAAATAATGGTTGAGGATAAAAATAATACATAGCAATTAAATTATTTTCTTATTTCTTACTTATATAAGAAAGTATTTTTGCCAGTCGAAACATTAAAAAAAAAATAATAATAATTCAAAAGTCCAAATAAATTTAACTCTAAATATTTAGAAAGTGGACTCTCAACCAGTATTTCTTTACAATAATTTATCTCTCTGATACTCTTGATGAATAGACGTGCATTTGATAAACTTAGAATGGTAAAATAAAGAAAATAAATAGGAATTAAAGATAATTTGTTTATGTACTTAATTTTCCATTGCTACACAATCACTACAAAATCTCATCACAATTATCAATTTTCTATGTTTATACAATTATAATAATATTATCAATTCTTACTATTTTTGTAAACAAGTGGTAAAAAATGGAATAAAATAAATATAGTTTATTTTGATATAAACTGGATATAGAATTAAAAATATTTATTTTTATTTTTCAACATCAATCTGAAAATTCCCAAAATCAAATACACATCCTATGCCTGCATAGATTGTCTACTTAATCCCAAAAACTCCCAAAAACAAGTAATATCCTCGTGGCGCCCCAAGGTCATACCTGGTAATGTTGAAAACTATTGATGAAAGAAAAATAAAAAATCTGAAGAATTATAATTAAAAAATATTGCGAAAACATTTTGGGGAATTACGAACTTTCCATAATCCGGTTGCACATTACAATCATTTCTATCATTCTCAAAAAAGTCCTGAGTAGTCATATAATTTTCACAACTAGATGGTAATTCGTTATAATTCTTACATAAATTCAAAGTTTCAATACTCTCATTAGCTGTTATTACATTATCATCATTATATAAATTCAAATTCTCATCATAATCAACTGTTACTAAATCATTCTCTTGTTGTACTTTATTCATATCTACAGTATGAACATGAAGAGATTTTTCATTATGTATGGATATACTCTTATTTATAATTTTCCTTCCTTGTTTTACAGTACAATTTCTACAATCTATAGTTAAATTAAATTTAGAACATTCCCTTAAACCCAAAATAGCATACTCCAAATTAGTATTACACACTAAAAAGTTAACACATTTGGTAATTTTACCCACTTTTAGAGAAATTTTACATTTTTGATTTATTTTTAACACCCCTTTTGCCTGACCAATAATAACTGTAGGTATAGTTTCAATTTTAGCATTTACTTCTTTAACAATTTTGAGGGGTAATATTGCCGTAGTGGATCCAGTGTCCACTGTACATGGTAAATTATAACTATTGGTACATCCATACACAATTAGTTGTCAAATATTAGGAATAGTAGGTGGTGAATTACTAGGAAGAGTATCAGAGGATGTCGCATCATTCCTAAATAAACACTCTTGTTCCCAATGATATGCATTATTTATACCTTTATTTGTACATATTCTACATGGTCTAGAAGGATATGGTTTCTGAAAGTAATTATTTTGAAAATTCCTAGACCCCTGATTATGATACTGTCTTTGTGGAATCCAATTCCTAGGTGCATTATTGGGCCTATTTGGCTGAAAATTAGGTCTACTTGGTTGAGTCCAAGACCTAGGTGGTTGAAATTGTTGAAAATTTTGTCTAACTGGTTGTTGATTTACTGTTTGGCTTGAAATTTGAGGAGTGGAAACTTCAACAAATTGCTTAACAAGCCGGTACCATTCAGTGGTACTATTTGGAGGGTTTACATTAATATTATTAATATACTCTGGTTTTAATCCATCTGTCAACCCTTGTATTAGAAGAGTCTCACAAAGATGGAGTTTCCTCCCAATTTCTACTTTTTTGTGAAAATAATTTTCTAAATTATCTAATTTATCTAATTTTAGAGTTGAGAAATCAGAAAAATTTGGAACATTTAGTTCAATGAATTTTTCTATCAAGATTTTTCAAATCTGTTCATAACTAGTACAATTAACACAATCATTGATATAGACTTTTAGTGCTTCACCCTTTAAATACTGTGGAATAGATTTAAATTTCCACTCTAAATCTTTATTTTCTCTAATACTCATATCATCATAATAATTTAACCAAGCCTGGATTTCCATTCCAGTACTAGGATCAAACTCAATTAATTTAGGTTCAGCCATTATATCAGTATTCATTAAAATAAAAGAAGCACTTCTATTCTCTTTAATACAACCTGATCTTAACAACATTTAAACTAATAGAATTCTATTTTTCATAATAGATTAAGTACTCTTTCAGACTTTAATAATAAATAAATAAATAATTCTCATTACTTCATAATAAACTTTACAACAAATAAATAAATAAATAAATACTCTTCATGAAATAATAAATAAACCTCATAAATAAATAATTCTCATACTTAATAATAAATAAATCTCAATAAATAACAAACAATAACAATAACAAGATGGCGGATGAAGCTGGCCAACGAATTCGGTCGAGACATTGGTATGTACTATGCACACACGAAATTCTATCCAAATCGGTTCATAAATACGAGAGTTATAGTATGACAAAGATTATATATATATATATATATATATAACCAATAATTAAACATAACCTACCACCATCAAAAACCGTAATATTATGAATTAAAGCTGTAAGTATATAAAAAAAAAACGATTAAATTATTTATAAGAATTATTATGGAAGAAAAATAAGAAAGTGGACACCGACAAATAATGGAAATGCTTATATATTGAATTACGTTTTCAAGGGCACAGAATTCAATGATATAAGCAATATGGTGTTTTCTGTGGGAAAAATAAGCTAAAGCTAAAAGTTATTTTCCCCTGTGCCCAAACAACCATTAAAATCAAGTGACTTGATTAAAAATGAAAACAGAATAGAAACAAATAATATGAAATGGAAAAAACAATAAAACCTATTTAAATATTTATAGGATATAAAATGAAATATTAAACACCATACCGATTAATATTTTAGAATAAATCCACACGCACATGGCACCCATATCGTAAAGATTAAGGTTAATAAAACAGTTAAGAAATCACAGTAATTGATACCATAGTATGCAGTTAATACATATTGAAATAAATGTTAAATAACTTTTAATAAAATATAAAATAATATAAATAGAAAGTAATTATATAATTAAAATGCACTATTAAATTAATTAAAAACCGTTAAACAATATCGTCAAAATTTAGCTAAAAAATCCCCCTGGTGTAGTAAATTATAACTGAAATGTAGCTGGAATAAGTAAATCTAGAACTTATCGAAAAAAAAACACAAATTGTGGTGCTGCCATCTAGTATTACTTTTATGATTTAATTGTCAAAAGACTTGCTTCAGTTGTAAGCAATTGAATGTAACAATTGTTTTATTAACAGCAAAACCAAACATATCCTTATATATAGATAATTATAAACTGAATATAAACCACACAATGTATTTAAAAAGAAAACTATTGTTAATAAAATTTAAAAAGCATACAAAATATTCTATTAGCAAATTTATTTAAACTACACTAAGAATTTAAATAATTCTAGAACATCGATAATATATAGCATATGGCTATATGCTATAAAACAAAATAAATTCATTAATAATTAATATAAATAATTATTAAAAATATAAAAATCTTTAATAAAAACTATTATATATAAGATAATTATAAAATGAACAGGAAATAAAAAACATATGGTAGTATAAAGAAGGTGAACTGATACTTAAATTCCAATTACCTAAAAGCACAAATATAGTGTGTGGATTATTTTATACATCCATAAAAATCCTAAAAGTATGAATGTGGGACATTCAAAAACAATAAACCGATAATAAATTATATAACACTAAGTGAAAATAAATAAATATTAAAATATTAATAAGAATAGAGGAATAATAATAAATATAATTACCCAATTTTAATCCATACAGTATAACTTTATTTATATTAAATATACTTATATGTATATTAATCACTATAAAAATGGCATACTATTAGTAATTAATATGATATTGTCCTTATTAAATTAAAATTTATAACAAATGATTGTAAATAAGATTAACCAATAATAAAGCTAATAATTAATGAAATTCACCAATTACATATAAAATATCAAATCAACATCCTTATAAAATACGTATCAAAAATATAGTAATAATACAAAAGCCCCATTTTTTTTATTATTATTATATAAATTAACCATTGCGTATTATCCAGACAACACCACCCTCCTCCGTACTCTAACATCTACCCACCCATCCAACCTATAATAATTTTTTTATGTTATTTTACAATTTTTTATTTTTTTATAGAGATTTTTTTATTTTATAATTTTTTTGTAATTTTGTTTACGCATGTGTTAATTTGTTTTAAAAGATCATGTAAGAAAAATACTAATTGTATATTAATGAATATATGAATTTTTTTGGAAAACCATGATTTAATGCATCATAAATTAGTTTTTTAATATTATTGTTAATTAGAGGAGAAGAACATAAACATTTTATTCTATATAAATGATTAAGTATTATATTTCGAAATACAGAATGATGTAGACAAGATTTAAAATTTGTAAATGTATTAACTTTGAATTTAAATTCTTTACGTTTGTCATATAAATCTGTGATTGTTTTGTTGTCTTTTATTGTAATTTTAAGATCTAAGAAGTTAATTGTATTGTTAGATAAAAGGTTTTCCGTTAATTCCAAATTAGTGGGATAATCTACTGGAAATGGAGTAATTGCAGAATGATCAGTATCAATTAAAATTATGTCATCAATATAACGATATAAATGTAGATTATTATTAGTAAAATTACGTTCATAATGATATAAGTATAAGTCTGCGAGTAAACTGGATGTACAACCGCCTTGTGATATACCGACATGCTGTAAATATAAAGTGTTATCTTGCAAGATATAATTATTTTAGATAATGAAGTTAGTTAAAGATTTAAAATATGCAATATCAATATTAGATGGTAATTCCAGTTTTTTATAATACTTTTTAAATAATGCATTTATAATTTTATGTAAATCTAATAGGTCTATATTATTAAAAAGATCTTTGAAGTCATATGTTGTTATATTATATACACAATGAAGATGTTTTAAAATATTGACAAGTTGATAGCTATTTTTTATACAATGTGTATTATCATTGTTTGTAGTAAGTACATATAATTGATTAAGAATTTTTAAGTGAAGTTTATTGGCTTTATTATTATATGTATTGCAACCAATAGTTACAGTCCTAAATTTAATTGGAGTTTTATGTAATTTGGGAATAAGAACTAAATATGGATAATTAAAGTTAGTAGATAAAATATTTAATAGTTTATAATAACTTCGAATTTTACGATTATTTACAATTACATTTTCATTAGTTTTTTTAAATGACTTATTAGAAGAAATACAATTTGTAAGAAGTTGGTGATAATAAGATTTACAAATAATAGCATAATTATTAGGAGATTTGTCTACATATGTAATAACGTAGTTTTTTTGTAATTTAGTAATTTGTTGGAAAATATGCTGTGTATTAATAGAAACCAAATCAGCCATATTATTTTTTAAAGCCATAGTTAATTTTTCAATTACTAATATTTTCCACTGATTAAAATATTCAATAGGCAATGATAAGAGATAGAAATTTTATAAATAAAAATATCAATATCATGTGTAAACTGTTTGATAATAGATTTAACATTAAATTTAGATGGAAGTCTATATTTAGTACCATAACCCATTAGTTGTTTCAATTTAAAATCATTAACAATATCAAGATTTCCAGTGATTATATGTCCATGATCATTGTTTATGTATTTTTTTAGAGTGGGGTCATTGCATTTACACGGAAAATTACTTGCAGCAGATGTATTTTTTGAAAATGTATTGTAGTTAAAAATCTTTCTACCAATTGTATTAGGATATTTAAAGGTTTTTGAGATATGAAGATTATTAATAGGAAAAAAACAATTTTTATGATTAATTATAGAATTGATATTAATTTTATTAAATATGTGATTTGAAAAAGTAATTAACATTTGAGTATTCATGTTTTGAATTTTATGTTTTTTTGTAAATTAATATTTAAAAGATTAACCCTAGACATAATGAGGTCAAAATAAATATCTGAGAAATGTTTAGAGAAAGATTTACTTAGAAATACATTTAAATGTTGTACAATCTGTTTCTTTTTAATAGCAAGGATGTGTTTTCGAATTAACAACCAGTTATAATTCTCTAAATATTTTCTTTGAAGATCAATTATATGTTTAGTGATAGATTTTTTGGAAACTACAACTGATGATGAACCCTTTCCTCGTTTATTACGTGTTGTTTTACTATTTAAATTATGATTAAGAGTAGGATAAATTGGAGAATAATCAATATTGTTATTTATAGATGTGAAGACTTTGACAGGTCTGTTAAATACTTCACTGTTAAGTCCATAAGGATAAATTGTGTTATAATATTTCATAAATGATGATTCCATATAAAGACGTTCTGATTTATTTTTTAGAATTTGAAGAATTTCAATTGTCGTATATTTAAATTGATGTATATGAAAATGTTGAATTTCAGCTGTAGATTGTATATTTTTTGCTTTGTTATTATTAGAGTCTGAACGATGATGATTGATACGTTT
Source organism: Maratus speciosus (assembly GCA_963932465.1). NCBI lineage: Eukaryota > Metazoa > Arthropoda > Arachnida > Araneae > Salticidae > Maratus > Maratus speciosus. Next base: position 135,288,481 of record OZ010799.1, read on the forward strand.
ATGAATTGGACCTGATGTTTCACCAATATATTTCATATTACATAAGTTGCACTTTATACTATAAATCACATTAAATGCTTTACAAAAGCTTGAATAATTAGGATCTGAGATAATTTGTGTCTGAGAAGCGTATGGACATGTCTTGCACCGAGCATCATAACACTTACGAAAAAATAAAGGACGAGGGGGAGAGTATAAATGGTTGCTGGATGACGATCCAGGAACAACCCAATTATTGTTCCTGTACCGGGCACTACACTGCATAGATGCTAAGTGTATCTTGCCAGGATCGAGATGTTTACTAGGAACTGCCATATAAAAATAATGTTTGGAAAATGCAATAATTGCCATAAAAAAAGAAAATTTAATAATATAAAAATTAATTATTTAATTAAATTAGTCTTGATTAAATAATAAATCTTGAGTAAGAATAATATATACAATATTTACAATAATAGAAGCAGAACATAAAAACAATCTTCAAATTTACCATAACCAAATAATGATAACCCTTATTTCGTAGACTAAAAAAGCAAGATACCACTGGACCCATTGATAACAAGTAAGGCAAAAAAAAAGATCCGCATCTAACATCAAATCCCAGAACAACATTAACCTTGCAAAGACATCCAAAACGCATTCCCAATTAATTTCTCAGATCAAAGTAATATGAATTTAAACTTCTAAAGCATATTAACATTAAATCTATGAACAGAAATAATTATTACTACCATATTGATGTAAAGATATAAAATGATCTCTCTTCAGAATTATGTAAAGCTATAGCATAAATAGAGAATATATAGAGAGAATATATAGGACAATATCGTATACTAACCACAAGAAAATACAGATAAAATCATAACTAGAAAATTAAATAACATTAAATAAAGCAATGCAATGATAGGAATGAAAAAATTAATGGAATCCTAAAAAAGGTATCAGTTAACTACATAGTAGAAATCATATTGATAATACACATAGACAGTGCGCTATTGCAGCAATTATCTAAGCGTATAATATTTAAAAGATTGCTAAATCATTTAGCGACCTGGGAATATATATGAATATATATATGATACCAAAAGAAAAAAATACTTCAAAATGAATTATTGACATTCAAAATGAAAAGATATTTAAAAACATCGTAAAAAGCATACATTCATAATTACTTGCGCAAATGCATCATAGTAATTTGAATGCTAATATGTAACCAATAATTAAACATAACCTACCACCATCAAAAACCGTAATATTATGAATTAAAGCTGTAAGTATATATATAAAAAAAGATTAAATTATTTATAAGAATTATTATGGAAGAAAAATAAGAAAGTGGACACCGACAAATAATGGAAATGCTTATATATTGAATTACGTTTTCAAGGGCACCGAATTCAATGATATAAGCAATATGGTTGTTTTCTGTGGGAAAAATAAGCTAAAGCTAAAAGTTATTTTCCCCTGTGCCCTAACAACCATTAAAATCAAGTGAATTGATTAAAAATGTAAACAGAATAGAAACAAATAATATGAAATGGAAAAAACAATAAAACCTATTTAAATATTTATAGGATATAAAATGAAATAATAAACACCATACCGATTAATATTTTAGAATAAATCCACACGCACATGGAACCCATATCGTAAAGATTAAGGTTAATAAAACAGTTAAGAAATCACAGTAATTGATACCATAGTATGCAGTTAATACATATTGAAATAAATGTTAAATAACTTTTAATAAAATATAAAATAATATAAATAGAAATTAATTACATAATTAAAATGCACTATTAAATTAATTAAAAACCGTTAAACAATATCGTCAAAATTTAGCTAAAAATTCCCCCTGGTGTAGTAAATTATAACAGAAATGTAGCTGGAATAAGTAAATCTAGAACTTATCGAAAAAAAAAACACAAATTGTGGTGCTGCCATCTAGTATTACTTTTATGATTTAATTGTCAAAAGACTTGCTTCAGTTGTAACCATTTGAATGTAACAATTGTTTTATTAACAGCAAAACCAAACATATCCTTATATATAGATAATTATAAACTGAATATAAACCACACAATGTATTTAAAAAAAACTATTGTTAATAAAATTTAAAAAGCATACAAAATATTCTATTAGCAAATTTATTTAAACTACACTAAGAATTTAAATAATTCTAGAACATCGATAATATATAGCATATAGCTATATGCTATAAAACAAAATAAATTCATTAATAATTAATATAAATAATTATTAAAAATATAAAAATCTTTAATAAAAACTATTATATATAAGATAATTATAAAATGAACAGGAAATAAAAAACATATGGTAGTATAAAGAAGGTGAACTGATACTTAAATTCCAATTACCTAAAAAGCACAAATATAGTGTGTGGATTATTTTATACATCCATAAAAATCCTAAAAGTATGAATGTGGGACATTCAAAAACAATAAACCGATAATAAATTATATAACACTAAGTGAAAATAAATAAATATTAAAATATTAATAAGAACAGAGGAATAATAATAAATATAATTACCCAATTTTAATCCATACAGTATAACTTTATTTATATTAAATATACTTATATGTATATTAATCACTATAAAAATGGCATACTATTAGTAATTAATATGATATTGTCCTTATTAAATTAAAATTTATAACAAATGATTGTAAATAAGATTAACCAATAATAAAGCTAATAATTAATGAAATTCACCAATTACATATAAAATATCAAATCAACATCCTTATAAAATACGTATCAAAAACATAGTAATAATACAAAAGCCCCATTTTTTTTTATTATATAAATTAACCATTGCGTATTATCCAGACAACACCACCCTCCTCCGTACTCTAACATCTACCCACCCATCCAACCTATAATAATTTTTTTATGTTATTTTACAATTTTTTATTTTTTTATAGAGATTTTTTTATTTTATAATTTTTTTGTAATTTTGTTTACGCATGTGTTAATTTGTTTTAAAAGATCATGTAAGAAAAATACTAATTGTATATTAATGAATATATGAATTTTTTTGGAAAACCATGATTTAATGCATCATAAATTAGTTTTTTAATATTATTGTTAATTAGAGGAGAAGAACATAAACATTTTATTCTATATAAATGATTAAGTATTATATTTCGAAATACAGAATGATGTAGACAAGATTTAAAATTTGTAAATGTATTAACTTTGAATTTAAATTCTTTACGTTTGTCATATAAATCTGTGATTGTTTTGTTGTCTTTTATTGTAATTTTAAGATCTAAGAAGTTAATTGTATTGTTAGGTAAAAGGTTTTCCGTTAATTCCAAATTAGTGGGATAATCTACTGGAAATGGAGTAATTGCAGAATGATCAGTATCAATTAAAATTATGTCATCAATATAACGATATAAATGTAGGTTATTATTAGTAAAATTACGTTCATAATGATATAAGTATAAGTCTGAGAGTAAACTGGATGTACAACCGCCTTGTGGTATACCGACATGCTGTAAATATAAAGTGTTATCTTGCAAGATATAATTATTATAGATAATGAAGTTAGTTAAAGATAAAGATTTAAAATATGCAATATCAATATTAGATGGTAATTCCAGTTTTTTATAATACTTTTTAAATAATGCATTTATAATTTTATGTAAATCTAATAGGTCTATATTATTAAAAAGATCTTTGAAGTCATATGTTGTTATATTATATACACAATGAAGATTTTTTAAAATATTGACAAGTTGATAGCTAATGATATTTTGACGGCAAGTAGTTGGTATTGTAGAAAAAAAAATGAGGGTTTCCATTCCTAAACAGCACAGGTAGCAGCCGATTGGTTTTAAAATACTAAAGAAAATTGAAGAATTAACACATGGCAGTCGCTTGAAACATTATTCACTTTATTTCCACACTCACGATTGAATCTAGGGAAGATGCTCACTCCTTCCATGGTAAAAAGAATAAAGTCTATTCTTCCTGTCACAATTAGTTTTAAAACACTCCATCTCTTGACTGCGTTCTAGTCTTTAATCCGTTAACATCTAACATCTATCACCCATTACGATACCGTTGCTTCCTCATTCTACACACATAATAAACAGTATTCATCCACCATTTTACTGCCTCCATCGAGCAGTCACCTTGAATATCCAGTCTGCTACGACTGCAATCCACTACGTTCACCTCTACATGCTAAAAACTCAAAAGCTTCTAAGCTCACAGCCCATCTCCTATATGCTTTATGCTTCTCTCTGGTTCCCGCCATCCGTATTTATACTCTGCTGAAAAGATTGTTCTAGAAAATTCTTATATCCTCGCACCAGCTATCTAAAGCATAAACAAATGTTAAAATCTGTAGTCGAGATTATGCAAAAATAACCCTTTTTCCCCTCTTCAGACGATAAAAGAAATGAATTTATGTCTGCGAAGTTTTAATCTTTGAAATATTTTAATTACACCTGGACATTTTAAATAAAAGAATAAATTGAAATAAGTAGGTTTTTTCTTTAAGACAGAATAATATTTTAGCAGTTAAATAAAGATTTAAGGGGAATATGATATACCGGGATTTAATAGCGGAATTTAATAGGAATTTAAATAATAAAAGATTTATTAAAGAAATATAAATAATTGAGCCATTTTTAGATTTACGCAATTTGGAATAAATATGAATTAAGATCTTAGAGATTAATAGACTAGGGTTTTAATTTAATAAGCCGGTATAATATACGGAATATTACTGAAAAAGGAAAATTTACATAAAATGCTTTAAACTTGGCGCAAAAATTTAAATTTTGTAATATTATACCCCTCCCCAAAGACTTTGTATGAAATTTGTGGTTAATTAACTACAATTTCAGACAACAGACTTGTAATAAATTTGGAAGTTGATTTTTGAATATTGAAAATTTTAGAGACGTCAGCGAAGAGATGGAAAAGTAAAATTTAGCAATGCAAGAGAAAAAAAAAATACTAAGAGCATTTAAATTTAGCTGAGAGCATTTCCCCTGTAAAAGAATACAAATAATGGTTACAACATCACTTACCATTTGTAAGTGCATAGGAAAATATAAACACAATAATAAATAAAGATAAGTATAAATACAATAAGAAATAAATAATAAGAAATAATAAAACTATAGTAATAAATAACAACAAATTCTTTATCTTATGGAAATTTAGTGTATTTCCATTTCTCTTATCACAAACATATTTCCAATCAAGTAATGTTTAACACTTTATTTACTTCAAGTAGAATTTTAAGTTCTATTGGCTTAATCAGTTCGTAGATCATAACAGTCCTTTAGCAAAAATAGTGGTACAGTCCTTAAGTAAAAAGTTCAACTTCAATAAATATTTTTTACTAAATTTGTTTGACTACTCTGCCTGTTAAACTCTTTACATTATGTTTAAATACTATTTGTCATCACAATAGTAGTTTTATTTTAATAAACAAATTCCTAGTAGTTATTCAACTACCTTTTAACGTTTGTTTATCAACTACTTTTTTGAGCTCCTTTTCCCATTCTAATTGGGACTCACCATCTTTTAAAACTTCTCAACTTTTTTTTTTTTTTTGTAAATATCATAACTTTTCACTTATAAGTTATGTTCTCTTTTTCTTTAATAAATAATGAATCTTTCAATAAATAATATAATACTTTCTATTCATAATCATAATAATAAAATTCTCAACAGTATACTTGAATAATAGCAAAGATAATACTTAATAACAATATTGTATTCTAAGAAAATATCACAGATTGTTTACTTATTGACACGGAAAATAATGGTTGAGGATAAAAATAATACATAGCAATTAAATTATTTTCTTATTTCTTACTTATATAAGAAAGTATTTTTGCCAGTCGAAACATTAAAAAAAAAAAAAATAATAATTCCAAAGTCCAAATAAATTTAACTCTAAATATTTAGAAAGTGGACTCTCAACCAGTATTTCTTTACAATAATTTATCTCTCTGATACTCTTGATGAATAGACGTGCATTTGATAAACTTAGAATGGTAAAATAAAGAAAATAAATAGGAATTAAAGATAATTTGTTTATGTACTTAATTTTCCATTGCTACACAATCACTACAAAATCTCATCACAATTATCAATTTTCTATGTTTATACAATTATAATATTATTATCAATTCTTACTATTTTTGTAAACAAGTGGTAAAAAATGGAATAAAATAAATATAGTTTATTTTGATATAAACTGGATATAGAATTAAAAATATTTATTTTTATTTTTCAACATCAATCTGAAAATTCCCAAAATCAAATACACATCCTATGCCTGCATAGATTGTCTACTTAATCCCAAAAACTCCCCAAAACAAGTAATATCCTCGTGGCGCCCCAAGGTCATACCTGGTAATGTTGAAAACTATTGATGAAAGAAAAATAAAAAATCTAAAGAATTAGAATTAAAAAATATTGCGAAAACATTTTGGGGAATTACGAACTTTCCATAATCCGGTTGCACATTACAATCATTTCTATCATTCTCAAAAAAGTCCTGAGTAGTCATATAATTTTCACAACTAGATGGTAATTCGTTATCATTCTTACATAAATTCAAAGTTTTAATACTCTCATTAGCTGTTATTACATTATCATCATTATATAAATTCAAATTCTCATCATAATCAACTGTTACTAAATCATTCTCTTGTTGTACTTTATTCATATCTACAGTATGAACATGAAGAGATTTTTCATTATGTATGGATGTACTCTTATTTATAATTTTCCTTCCTTGTTTTACAGTACAATTTCTACAATCTATAGTTAAATTAAATTCAGAACATTCCCTTAAACCCAAAATAGCATACTCCAAATTAGTATTACACACTAAAAAGTTAACACATTTGGTAATTTTACCCACTTTTAGAGAAATTTTACATTTTTGATTTATTTTTAACACCCCTTTTGCCTGACCAATAATAACTGTAGGTATAGTTTCAATTTTAGCATTTACTTCTTTAACAAATTTGAGGGGTAATATTGCCGTAGTGGATCCAGTATCCACTGTACATGGTAAACTATAACTATTGGTACATCCATACACAATTAGTTGTCAAATATTAGGAATAGTAGGTGGTGAATTACTAGGAAGAGTATCAGAGGATGTCGCATCATTCCTAAATAAACACTCTTGTTCCCAATGATATGCATTATTTACACCTTTATTTGTACATATTCTACATGGTCTAGAAGGATATGGTTTCTGAAAGTTATTATTTTGAAAATTCCTAGACCCCTGATTATGATACTGTCTTTGTGGAATCCAATTCCTAGGTGCATTATTTGGCCTATTTGGCTGAAATTTAGGTCTACTTGGTTGAGTCCAAGGCCTAGGTGGTTGAAATTGTTGAAAATTTTGTCTAACTGGTTGTTGATTTACTGTTTGGCTTGAAATTTGAGGAGTGGAAACTTCAACAAATTGCTTAACAAGCCGGTACCATTCAGTGGTACTATTTGGAGGGTTTACATTAATATTATTTCTATACTCTGGTTTTAATCCATCTGTCAACCCTTGTATTAGAAGAGTCTCACAAAGATAGAGTTTCCTCCCAATTCCTACTTTTTTGTGAAAATATTTTTCTAAATTATCTAATTTATCTAATTTTAGAGTTGAGAAATCAGAAAAATTTGGAACATTTAGTTCAATGAATTTTTCTATCAAGATTTTTCAAATCTGTTCATAACTAGTACAATTAACACAATCATTGATATAGACTTTTAGTGCTTCACCCTTTAAATACTGTGGAATAGATTTAAATTTCCACTCTAAATCTTTATTTTCTCTAATACTCATATCATCATAATAATTTAACCAAGCCTGGATTTCCATTCCAGTACTAGGATCAAACTCAATTAATTTAGGTTCAGACATTATATCAGTATTCATTAAAATAAAAGAAGCACTTCTATTCTCTTTAATACAACCTGATCTTAACAACATTTAAACTAATAGAATTCTATTTTTCATAATAAATTAAGTACTCTTTCAGACTTTAATAATAAATAAATAAATAATTCTCATTACTTCATAATAAATTTTACAACAAATAAATAAATAAATAAATACTCTTCATGAAGTAATAAATAAACCTCATAAATAAAGATTTCTCATACTTAATAATAAATAAATCTCAATAAATAACAAACAATAACAATAAGATGGCGGATGAAGCTGGCCAACGAATTCGGTCGAGACATTGGTATGTACTATGTACACACGAAATTCTATCCAAATCGGTTCATAAATACGAGAGTTACAGTATGACAAAGATCATATATATATGTGTGTGTTTGACATTTTGACGGCAAATAGTTGGTATTGTAGAAAAGAAAATGAGGGTTTCCATTCCTAAACAGCACAGGTAGCAGCTGATTGGTTTTAAAATACTAAAGAAAATTGAAGAATTAACACATGGCAGTCGCTTGAAACATTATTCACTTTATTTCCACACTCACGATTGAATCTAGGGAAGATGCTCACTCCTTCCATGGTAAAAAGAATAAAGTCTATTCTTCCTGTCACAATTAGTTTTAAAACACTCCATCTCTTGACTGCGTTCTAGTCTTTAATCCGTTAACATCTAACATCTATCACCCATTACGATACCGTTGCTTCCTCATTCTACACACATAATAAACAGTATTCATCCACCATTTTACTGCCTCCATCGAGCAGTCTCCTTGAATATCCAGTCTGCTACGACTGCAATCCACTACGTTCACCTCTACATGCTAAAAACTCAAAAGCTTCTAAGCTCACAGCCCATCTCCTATAAGCTTTATGCTTCTCTCTGGTTCCCGCCATCCGTATTTATACTCTGCTGAAAAGATTGTTCTAGAAAATTCTTATATCCTCGCACCAGCTATCTAAAGCATAAACAAATGTTAAAATCTGTAGTCGAGATTATGCAAAAATAACCCTTTTTTCCCTCTTCAGACGATAAAAGAAATGAATTTATGTCTGCGAAGTTTTAATCTTTGAAATATTTTAATTACACCTGGACATTTTAAATAAAAGAATAAATTGAAATAAGTAGGTTTTTTCTTTAAGACAGAATAATATTTTAGCAGTTAAATAAAGATTTAAGGGGAATATGATATACCGGGATTTAATAGCGGAATTTAATAGGAATTTAAATAATAAAAGTTTTATTAAAGAAATATAAATAATTGAGCCATTTTTAGATTTACGCAATTTGGCATAAATATGAATTAAGATCTTATAGATTAATAGACTAGGGTTTTAATTTAATAAGCCGGTATAATATACGGAATATTACTGAAAAAGGAAAATTTACATAAAATACTTTAAACTTGGCGCAAAAATTTAAATTTTGTAATGTATATATAAATTATTATAGGATGGATGGGTGGGTAGATGTTAGAGTACGGAGGAGGGTGGTGTTGTCTGGATAATAAGCAATGGTTAATATATATATAAAAAATGGGGCTTATGTATTATTACTATATTTTTGACACGTATTTTATAAGGATGTTGATTTGATATTTTATATGTAATTGGTGACTTTCACTAATATTATATTTAGCTTAATTATTGTTTTATCTTATTTACAATCATTTGTTATTAAATTGTAATTTACTCAGGACAATATCATATTAATTACTAATAGTTTGCCATTTTTATAGTGATTAATATACATATAAGTATATTTAATATAAATAAAGTTATACTGTATGTATAAAAATGGGGTAATTATTTTAATATTATTCCCCTATTCTTTTTAATTGATCTATTTTCACTTTGTGTTATAAAATTTATTATGGGTTTAATGTGTTTGAATGTCCCACATTCATACTTTTAAGATTTTTATGGCTATATGAAAATAATCCACACACTATATTTGAGATTTCAGGTAATGGGAATTTAAGTATCTGATAATCTTCTATATACCCCCATATGTTTTTTATTTCCTGTTCATTTTATAATTATCTTATATATAATAGTTTTTATTAACGATTTTTATATTATTTTTAATATATTTTTATTAATTATTATTGAATTTATTTTGTTTTATAGCATATAGCTATATGCTATATATTCTCAATGTTATAGCATTATTTAAATTCTTAGTGTAGTTTAAATGAGTAAGATAATAGAATATTTTGTATCGTTTTTTTTTAATTTTATTAACAATAGTTTTTTTAAAAATATATAGTGTGGTTTATATTAGGTTTATAATTATCTATATATAAGGATTTGTTTGGTTTTGCTGTTAAACAGAATTTTTACATTCTAAGGATTTCAATTGTTTATCTAGTGACATTTGAATAATAAAAATACTACTAGATGGCCGCACCAAAATTTGTCTTTTGACGATAAGATATAACTTTTGTTTTTTGCAACTCTTTTTCAGTTATAATTACTACACCAGGTGGCTTTTTAAGCTAAATTTTGACGATATTGTTATATAGTAATTAATTAATTTAATAGTGCATTTTAGTTATTTTAAATAATGTAATTACTTTCTATTTATTTTATTTTTATTTTATATTATATTAATTTTATTTTTCATGGGTTTTCAAACTGTATTAACTGCATCCTTTGGTATCAATCACTGTGATTTCTTAACTGTTTTATTCACCTTAATCTTTACGATATTTTGGGAGCCATGTGCGTGTGGATATATTGAAAAATACTGAAATATTAATCGGTATGTTGTGTATTGTTTCTATTTTATATCCTATAAATATTTAAACAGGTTTTATTGGTTTTTCCATTTCATATTATTTGTTTTTATTCTATTTTCATTTTTAATCTATTCACTTGATTATAATGGTTGTTTGGGCACAGGGAATAATAATTTTAGCTTTAGCTTATTTTTCTCACAGAAAACAACCATATTGCTTATATCAATGAATTCTGTACCCTTGATAACGTAATTCAATATATAAGCTTTTCCATTATTTGTCGGTGTCCACTTTCTTCTTTTTTCTTCCATAATAATTCTTATAATAAATTATTTGGCACTTTTTTTATACTTACAGCTTTAATTCATAATATTACGGTTTAAAAACGGTACCAAAAATTCGAAACCACGGAACTGATCCAACTATAAATAAACTAAACCAAATGACAACAACAAAACAACTAAAAGCAACTAACTTCAAAAACAACAAACGGAAAACTTTAAAATCATTCAAACTAAAACCAGAAGAAATTGAATCCATGGAGACAGACGGCATGCACTTGCGACATGCAACTGCGGGGTTAAAACCAGTTTTTATGTGCACAACGCTCCCTTAACAACCTGTCAAAACCAAAAAGAAAAAACTGACAAATCGAATGAGCTGCCTAGACCCATCGAAAACCAACAACTGAACGCGAAACCTCAAACAATGGTGCACGCAAACCCTGAACAGACAAAGCCACAGTTACTGGTCTCTTCGCATCCACATTACCTCTAAATCTCTGCGATAAGTCTTACACTTTACGAAATTTCGCAGCGGACTCTTCAAAAAATCTCTCAGGATAGCCATGGTGCAATGCCAGAATATACCATTTGTAAAGTTCTTCAATTTTTTCCCCAGTATTTGATGTCAGTCTATCTATACGGTTTAACCCGTTAATAAAAATATTTCTATATATTGAGATGTGCACATTTGATCCAAAATTTAACATTTTTATAGTTTCAAAGTTAAAGCTTTTTCGTTTATCATATGTATCTGTTTTTATCTCACCATTTTTTATCTTGATATTGATGTCTAAATAATTGACCATGTTTTTACTTTTTGACTCCAATTTCAAATTTAAACCATTAGGATAGCAATCAAATTTTTCTTTTTTCACATCATTGCATCTGACTATTAAAACGTCATCAATGTAACGAAAGCACCTCATATCCTCATTTATATCAATTTGTTCCTCGTACATATATAAGTAGATATCGGCTAAAATCGAACTACAACTTCCCCCCATTGGAATACCTCTAACTTGTTTGTAAACAATTTTCCCGTCATATAAGTAGTTCTCACTCACTACAAAGTTAAACAAATTAGTAAACCATTCCTCTCCGATAGTTGAAGAATTATATTTACTGAAAAACTGCATAATTTTTATTTTAAGATTGTCCAAATCTATACTATTATATAAATCTTCAAAATCGTACGCTGTTAAACTTGAAACGTTTTTCATTAGATTTAAAGGCATATATATATATATATATATATATATATATATTTTGAACGGAGGGTGGTTTCGGGGTCTAGGGGTCATGATCAGTGAAATTATGCCAAAATTTTTCGGAATCGTTTTCCTCCGAACGGTGCAATAGGTAGCTTTTTGTAATGAAAGCTACCTAATAGCTTTAAATTTACAAAGTGTATCATATACAAGAAAATAACAATTCTAAATTTTAATTAATTCTTCAATTAATTTTCCGCTGTAAAATTACGACCGAAATAAATGAATATTAAACATGTGAAATATCACATTTCTAACTAATCACAAAACCAACAAAATGAAAAATGTGACGTATTTAATATTCAATAATTTCGAACGTAATTTCACTGATGAATATTAATTGAAAAATTATTTAAAATTATTCATATGTAAGGGTCGCTCAAATGAAAATGGCATTACAGTAATAACTCCGCCATTTGAAGTAAAAGATGACTGCGCATGCTCCTATAGAGAGTGCAGAGTGCTGGGAATACATGCGATATCGTCAAATCTCGCCAGACGCGTGTGTGATAGCGTGGGAGCATGCTAAAAGGCATCGTTCGCATCATGGATGCCTCTAAACTGTGTCAACTAGCGGTCCTGCAATTATTAACAGCCTTACATGTGAGTGCTAGTAAAATCTATCGTCGATTGCAAAATGTGTATGGCACGGAGTGTATGTCACGCAGATCGGTAATCCGATGGTTAAAGATTTTCATAGTGGGAGAAGCAGTACTGACGGCAGGTCACGACCAGGTCAAGCGCATGTGGTGTTCTTCCACTGTGAAAATCCTTACACCATCGGAATACCGATCTGCGTGACACGCAATCCGTGCCATAAACATTTTGCATTTGACAATAGATTTCACTAGCGCTCAAATTTTACGCTGTTAAAAATTGCATGACCGCGCGTTAACAGCATTTGGAGGCATCCAAAATGCGAACATTGCATTTTAACGCGCTCTCACGCTATCACACATATCTGGCGGGATCTGGCGATATCGCCTGCATTCCCAGCACTTTGCTCCCTTTATAGAAGCATGCGCTGTCATATTCCTCTTCAAATGGCGGAGTGAGTAAAGCAATGCCACTTTCATTTGGCGACTCTCATATTTGTTCACATCAGCAGGAAATTATTTGCGTCAGATGTTACCGGAAGTCTCAGAAAACAGTTTCATAAGTAGTAAATACCTGTATCTCTTTCTCACTTATATACCAATAAAAAACGTGACTCACCTTTTTGCATCTGTGGATCCTTATCTACATCATTTCACTATACTCTACATGGCACTCTAACGTCTAGCTAACATGTTAAAAAGCCACAACAGATTTTACTGCATGACAACATATGACCTGCTTGACCGCCCAGTTCTCCTGCAAAGTATCGCTGACTGTATGAGACTTTTAGAAGCCAACGAATTTATATTTACCAGTAATCTCCATTTCTGAGTTAGTTGAGTTACCTCATTGTTTCTTGTTTACCTTGGTTTGTTTTATTTAGTTATTTTGTAAATTCAATATAATTGTTAGTATAGGTACTTCACTTAATATTTTTCCAACTGTAATATTCATGCTAATTTACGCAGTGATTTGTGCGAAGTTGCATATATCAGGGGTTCTTAATTGTTATAATAGTTATGTCTTATTTTTATTTTTGAATGTATAGAATATAGTACAATGTCTGTCAATGCATGTACTGATGACACTTCTTATGGGTTTCAGAAGCAAAACTAGCAAACTGAATTTATTTTTCTTTATGTTATTAATTGTTGTATGATACTGTAAAAGCTAGTCATTGTTAACGTATCTTAATTTTTGCAGTAGATTTGCATCTTCCTTCCGGGATTGCACATAACTTCTAAAGCGAAAGCTAGGTTCTCGGGTCGGTCATCCATGTCATCCCTGTTGGTTTTATTTTTATTTAGCAATGCGATGATTCACGTATTAAGTATTCAATTCTAATTATAAACATGTTTAATATCGTCTTTAAAACTGATTATACAGTATTTATTTTATAAAGGCGAATACAGATCATCCTAATAAAATAGCAAGAATAATAATATAGATACATAGCTGTTTCTTAAGAAATATAAGCATCTCTGAACCAATTATCATTTTTATTGTTCCTAAAACTGATTTTCTATGTTGTTTTTAATTACAGCATTTGGATTTCTATTCCTCAAATAGTTAATTATATCATAAGTTGACAAAATAATAGATTTGAAAGAATATACATAGCTGCCAACTTGTACGGATTTTTGCTACCACTAAAATTTAATATAAAATTTTGCCTAATTCAATCGCCGAATTGCAGTGAATGTTGATAATTAAATAAGGAAAAAAATTCTGTAAATGTTTAGTGGTAGCAAAAATCCGTACAAGTTGGCAGCTATGAATATAGAAGGCATCATATTAAACAAGTTTTCATCACACACTTTTTTTTTAATTAAATATCATACTTCAAGAATATAGCACTTCAAACGTGAAGTTTTAATATCAATAAGCTCTAACTGGGAAATATAATTACGTTTGTTACAAAAAATAGTAATTAACATTTCACATAGGAAACATTTTTAATTTTGTATTGAGTATTATGAAGAAATAAACAATTCAAAAGGTGCTTGTTCTAAGGAACAAAATATTTCTATGCTTATGAAATTGTTAATTTAGAAGGTTTAAACCATTAAGATAACATTTTTACCTTCATGAGGTTTTAAGTTTATTTTTATCTAATTATGCTAAAGCTGCAAAATGAAGAAAGATTTTCATGATATTTTCAGAAAACTTATTCAAGTTTTAATAATTATTATACAGTATTTAAAAGGAATACGAAAACACATAATCCCAATAAAATAACAAAACAGAACATTTTGATAAATATGTATTTCTTTTTAAAGAAATCGCTAAACACATTTTAATAGTTGTAAAAACTCAAATTCTGTAATATATATAACTACAGTCCTACTTTACAGAGTTTGGATTCCTGAAAATTAAATGTTTAGTCAAACTGACTTATTATTTCCTGAAAGAGAAAAAAAAAACGTTTAAAATTGCAAATAAATTATTTATTCCGATCTTCTAGTAGCTCTGATGGCAACATTTTCAAGAGCTAAAGTGACACAAATACTTAAAAAATGAAATTGAAAACTGGTAAACAAAAACCACGCGAACTCATGCATAATAAAATTAGCTGCAATATTAAAAATCGATATTTGTGAACCTGAAATATTTTACACTAGTATTTAATTATTCTGCAGAACATCTTTATTTTCATCGTGATTTTTGTTTACCATACAATTATTTTTTTTTTTTTTTGCTAAAATATTTGTTTTTCTTAAGATCTTGAGAATATGGTCTGTCAGAGCAATAAAACACATTGTAATAAAACCACTGTAAATTTGACAGAAGAAACTCGATCACAGTTGAATGTACTGTATCTACTTTAGTTTCCTGACTATTTAAACATGAAAAATACAGTAGTTGCGTAAAATTAACAGTACAATGTACTGGCAATTTGGACGCATTTTTTTTTTTTTTTACAGCAAACTACTGGTGTGCAAATTGCCAGTACATTGTGCTGTTAATTTTACGCAACTACTGTATTTTCCATGTTTTAATAGTCAGGAAACCAAAGAAAGATACAGTACATTCAACTGTGATCGAGTTTGTGCGCGAGATGAACAGTACTTTGTACTGTAAAAATGTCGTTTTCTTTTACAGTGCATGTCGATCAGAATAAATAAAAGTACTTATTTGCCTGCTTTTTTTATCACTTTTACGTTAGTTTGATGTTCTCAATGTATTTTCATATATAGTTTCATAACAAATATTTAATTGTAACTTTGGTTGACAAAAAAATATATATGAAAAAATATAAAACGCATTGTATTAAATGAGTCTCAAATGATATTTTTACATGAACTCTAAGGACCTTTAAAAACAGATTTAGAAAGATTTAAAATTACTTGTATTAAATTTTCAATCGTCAAATAATATTTTTTATTTATATTAAGTATCTTAAAAATAGCAAATAAAGCCTTTGTGCAACAATATTAAAAAGCAGAAAAACCATCGTTTAAAATGCACAAATAATATATGAAAAGCAGCATATATGCTGCTTTTCATATATTATTTGTGCATTTTAAACGTTGGTTTTTCTGCTTTTTAATTAAGTATCTTATTACAAGAATGTAATACTTTAAATCGGAAATTTTAAAATACCGGGTGAATCAAAAGTTCGTTAAAACTTTAAAAATTCATAAAAAAGGAAGAAATTATGATAAAGGAATCCGGTTTGCAAGAAAGGGCGCACAAGACAGTCTGATTTGTTTTAGCAGGCAAAAAAAAAAAAAAAAAAAAAGGTTAAAAAATCACATATAAAGGGAGCTGAAGACCATAAACTGGACAACAATATACTCCATTCATTTGTTCTTCCAATAACAAACGCTCAACATGACCTCCAGAACATTCTACGACACAACCAGGTTGTATCGTAGTACCTGTTCGTTGTGTTTCGTGTCATCAGCGCCCTCTACATGTGAATTTTTAACTAATTTTTTTTTACAAAACAAATAGGTGTTGCTATCCAACGTACAATTTATTCACAAGTTTATCATAAAACTCTACGTTTCGGTTTAATCTTTAAAACCTTCATCAGGAGAAAAATTTTCTAAAATATAAATCGACAACAAACTCTTTACATGCTACATTTTGAAATCAATTCAAAATACAAAACTTTCTAACGGAAACCTCTTACTCCCAAATAAACAGTTCAGTGGCGCCATCTTTTAACCAAAGATGCAAACGAAGAAAGAAATGCTGAAAAAAGTGGAATTTTCATTGACTTTTCAAAATTGAAAGCCATATTTCTGGGATGTGAAAGGAAACATTATCATTACACACTTCATGGTTTCTTAGACGAATTTCTAAAGATTCACGAATAATACATTGCGCGGAATAACTTGCTTGGAAATAACTTTAGCATGGTCAAAGTCTATAAATGAAATGAGTCCTTTATGGTAGCTTCTTGAGAGTGCTGTAGAAAATTTACGAAACTTCAAATCGTTTTTATGTTCTTGCAATCTTTCGAAAAATCGACGTTTAGTCAAACCAATATAGGAAGAGGTGGTCCCAACTGTAAATTTAAAGGGAATTTCATACACTCCAGAAAAAGATGAAAAAGGAATTGGATCTATTTTTTACACATAAGATTAAACAATGTGTTTAATCTTATGTAATTAATTATTATTATTAATTTTTTTTTTTTTTTTTTTTTTTTTTTTGCTAAAAAAAAATCCGACTAGCTTGTGAGCCTTTTCTCGCAAACCGCACTCCTTTATCGTAATTTCTAAACTATTTTTTATGTTTTTTGAGTTTTAACGAACTTTTGGCTCACCCGGTATATTAATTACACTAGGGAACACACATTTTGTTGACTTAGATCTGAACAAAACGGAAAAAAGTACATATTAAGATAAAAATTTTCGCTTGTAGATTTCCTGGAGTGTTCAATTTGTGGACAATCTCGCTTGATGCTCCAACAATAGTCTGCTATCATATGTTCATCCCATCTACCTTGATACCATTCTTCCATGAGCTTCAAATCTTAATGGAATCGCTCACCCTGCTCAACACTGACTGCACAAAGATTTTCCGGGAAGTCATCAAGATGGCAGAAAATGAAGTCTGATGCTCATGTTGCAACCAAGCCTTTTGAAGCTCTCTAAAAGTTTCTGGACAATTTCAGTGTAATTTTATACTCGCGTATTTCCAAGAACGTCTTTGTCAATCTTTTTGAATGCCAACTAAGCATTCTTTTGGAGTTCTGCCATTGCTCCGATGAAATGTTCATCTCTAATGAGCTGACGAATCTGTGGGCCATCAAATACACTTGCCTTTATTTTTTCAAAAGATATGGTTGGAAAATTTGGAAATGAGATACTTGAAACGGTTTCCTTCAATTGACAAAACTTTCACGAACTGCTTCATTAGATCCACTTTTATATGCAGAGGTGGAAATATTTTCGTGTATGTGATTCGAGGTGATGTACTTTCTGTCGGCAAGTGGCTGATGCAAAATATTTGGATTTCCAGGTCTAAGGTGAAATCTTGGAGGCCAATTCGACTGGAACCACTGCTTCTCACGAGCTCTGCTGTCCCACAAACACAAAAAACAGGATACTTGGTATATCCACGTTGTTGGCCAATAAGGAAGCACACCATTTTAAGGTCAACACAGATGATCCACTCATGAATGTGATAGTGCAATAAATCAATAGCTCTCTTTATGTCCTCATATTCATTGCGCAAATAAACTGAATGGCTTATTGGGACTGCTCCAAATAAATTTCCGTTGTGAAGGAGTACGCATTTCAAGTCCTCTTTGCACTATCGATGAACAGTCGCCATTTAGTTGTGGTATGGGATGAAATTCCCAAATCCTCCATTATACCATGTACGCTATGGCAAAAAACAAATCCACCGTTACTTCGAAAGTATTGAAGAAATTAACTTCCTCTTGATCGAAAGTAGGATACATTAGCTCCCTTTTCAAGCACAAATTTCTTGTGCAGTCTTGATACTAAAAGTGTTGAAGCTTTTCTCTTCCTATGACTCCCGGCCGATTCAGCGTAGAGTGGTCACATTAATGTAAATTGTAGAGAAAAACCTGACGTAATAGAAGAAAACTAATTGCAGTTTTGAAATCAGCACGCTTTTTTTACTTAAAAACAGTTGAAAATCGAAGTCAACAGAAATTGAGATAAAAATTGTTCCCCAGTGATTATAATTGGAAAAGATAATTGCGTTAAATACAAAAAAATGCTAATTACATTTCACAAAAGAGAAATTTTATTTTCGGATTTAATAATGTGGAAAAAATTAAACAATTCAAATGACTGTGTTCCAAGAAATACAAGTCCTTATGCTTCTAGAAATGAACACTTAGGAAGTTTTTATACCATTAAGATAACGTTTTTGCATCATAATGTTTTGTTTTATGTTTGATATAATTATGCTTAACATACAAAATAAAAAAAATGTTTGTATGATGTTGGAAGAAACCTTAATCTTAATTTTTGTTTTACTTTTCAGAAAGAATAGTTTGTAAAATCTTACAGTTGTAATTTTATAAGATAGAATATAACTGTATATTTATATGTATGAAAATTAGCTAAAAATGATTTGTAAATTTATTTATCACAACGCTCAAATTCCAAAATTATTGTCACAAATAACTACTCACCAGAAGTAACTCACAAAGGAAGGTCTCCTTACCGGGTATACTCAGAATAATTTGAAAAAAAAATACTAATCAAACTACTTATGTATATAATAAAGGATCAGTCAAATTTAGTGGCGAAATTACAGTAGAAAGTCCGTAAAAAACAAAATACTTTCGAATCTTACATGAATATTGCGTGAAAAGACGAAAACGACACGCGATTTGGCGAGCAGTACTTTTCCTCACCAAAAGCAAACGCAATTGTAAACAAAATCGCATGTTAATTCATTTTTAGAATGCGTGTAAATAGTATTTAATGAATTTAAACTTAAACAATGACAGAGTTTAATGATTGAATTTTATTGTATTACATATTTATTTTGCTTGTTATTTAATTTTATTACTTTAAAAACAATTTCATATATTAAAAAAATATTTTCATATTTCACATTAGCGTATTCCAAAATTAAGGGAAGATAAGAATGCTGCAGATATTAATTTCAATATCAAAGACGTCGTTGTTTCCACAGCAACAAAATTGAATCGACAGTGCCCAATTGGACTTAATTTTGAGATTGAGATAATTTTAATTAATTTAAATATTGTTTTAATGTATAAAATTCGATAATTAACATACATTATAAATATACATATATATGATAAAACTATAGTTAAATCATGCTAAAACTGACAAAACAAAAGTTATTTATATTAAATTTATTTAAACAGGTTCAATATCAAACATTTTTCTGTCAAATAAAAATATCGTTTGAAATTTTATTCCACCACTAACCGGTGATAAATCGCCAAATATTAAAATATTCATTATTTTTTAAACTCACGCTCTATCGAGTTTCCGCGAGTATAAACATATCTATCCTCATGAGTAGAACATTCTATAACTTTTTCAGATTTTTGGGAGTACGCCCGTATGGTGAACTTCCTTGTCAGATAATAGACACAATTCTCATCCAAATGGCACATCATTCATATTTCTGGGAAAATTTGATGACGAAGTAACATGGAGGAATAATGCTTACCAGGTTTAATCATTTCATGCGTTGTTTTTTATGAGAACTGTACGCAATGTACTTTTTTGACAAGTTTTCAATAAAGTTTCTAAAGATCTTAAAAACAATGATTTATTGGAATTTCATTTTAAGTTTACTTAGTTTCCTAGGATCTGAAACAAATGACTACGTTTTTACCTGGAGAATATCAGAAATATTAAAGTATCAACAAATATAATTTCAAAACATTTGACTATTGCTAATACGTTCCAACATAGTTGTAATCTGTTTATGACTTCGGTTTGTCTGTCTGTCTGCCTATCCATGCTGTATTTCATTCCATCCTATTGAGAATGGAGTGTGCAATATTTACAGTGAGTTTACAGAAACACTCAAAAAATTCCGTTACATCACAGTGTATTGGGAAAAGTCGTCTGTAGTGTATTTTTATGATGTTACACTGTTTGAAACATAATGAAATTGATGTGTATCAATGAGGTTTTGTGCGATATATGTTTTAGAGTATAAAATGAGGAGCCTTTATAGTTCATTCACATGGACTCCGAAAATAATTCAGTTACATTAATGTCTATGAGGAAACATACATTTGCCTTTCAAGCATGTTATGATACTTTAAGCATTACACAACAGTGGACATTACTTAGATGCCGAGTGTTGCTTTTCGGCAACATACCCAATTTAGGCTTCTAAAATACTATTAGAATAATATTGAAGCTATAATGCCTAATGCCATATTAAACAAATAAATATTAAATTAAAACATGAATACATTAAAATGATTCACAGCTTTCATTACTAAAATAGGTGTTAAAAACAATTAAAAGGTTTTAAACATTGAAACCAATATTCATATGTTAAAATTTCCCAAGTGCTTTCGACCAAGCCCTGGTCATCATCAACGGGGTGAAAAATGAGAAGAGTGAGTTATGCGTTCTTCTCATCCGCCCCACCCCCCATTTATGATAACCAGGACTTGGCCAAAAGCGCTTGAGAATTTTTAACATCTGAATATTAGTTTCAATGTTTAAAACCTTTTCATTGTTTTTAACACCTATTTTAGTAATAAAGGCTCTGAATCATCTTAATGTATTCATGTTTTAATTTAAAGTATTAAGGTGAATTTGACGTTCTCTTGCATATAGTTTTCCATATATTGAAATAAATTTTAATTCGAAAGAAAGTAAAATGCATGAATGCTAAAACTTTAAAGACCCCAGCTTTTTGGCTTTAATTTTCATGACAATAATTAAATGAACTTTAAAATTAAGAACAATAATCGAAATATAGGCATAGTAGATTGATCGATGCAGTAAACCAATTATCAGAAGTAATGTTACCGCCAGATCCAAATATGGAGTTCTCACTTCCTGTCACCATATCAGTTGTCAGGCTCTAGATAGTACAAATCGTAGGTTTTACGAGCCATTTCAGCTTCAAATCCGAAAGAAAAAAATATAAAATACGAGCATTAGTTTAAAGTTTAGGCGCAGTGTGCATGATTCAGTCTGTACAAACCAATACATTTCCACGAAATATTCACAACCTTTGTGCTTTTCATTCATAAAATGAGCAAAATAGACAACAGTGATGAAGATAAAAGGGAATACGAATCTTCAAAAGTTCGAACAGCGCCTAGAGGTACGAAGTTATTAGGAAAGACAGACCACAGCGCCTCCTTCTGGTGGAGTTAGAAGCAAAAACAGCTTTTCAGTGCCAGTCTGCTTTGAAGAGCTTTGTTAGGTTAAGTTATATTGATATACCTACTTGTCCGCCTTGGACCAGTCTAGCACACTTTGCTCGACAGAGAATTAAAATTCTGGTCCCAAATATGCTTAAACTTACTCAAATTAACTGCGTTTTACGGAAGAATAGCTGGAGGTTGGCAATAATTACAGCACACTGAATGCAAGGAATATAATGAAAATACAACTACTCTAGAACTGTTTTAGTATATCTCATTTAAAAAAAAATATTGACACACAAAAATAATTTTTTAACCCTTAAATGCCGAGTGTTGTTTTTCGGCAACATACCCAATTTAGGCTTCTAAAATACTATTAGAATAATATTGAAGCTATAATGCCTAATGTTGCCAATAACATACATTCTGAAAATATTATTAAAGTTGCTACGTGTTCTTTTTGTTTTGTTTGGAAGCTTGCGAAATACCCTATCTTGTTCTGCAGTGAGCAAGTAAAATTTATTTCTTATTATAGTTCTTGTGTGTTTAATATTATAGAATTTTACTAAGGAAAATTATTTTTTCAATTAAAGACTAGTACTGCCGATTAGTAACAAATTGTTTTTTTAGCCGTAAACCATACTTAAAAAAATATGATTTTTTAAAGTATTTTTCCCATGATTTATTTAAAAAATGAAAGCCGAAAAACATTATTACAATGATTTTTGAAAAATTAGGCATTTAAGGGTTAATATAAATACTTTTTGTTCTTTTATCTGTCAATTGATTTGCGAAGGAAAAGAAAATTTAAAACTATGATGTACAAAATTCTTGCATAAATTGCAAAAGAATGCGGTTTGTGAAATGCATACAACGCACTTTGAAAGAGTTTGACATACCTTTTATAAATAGTTGAGAAAATAAAACACGAATGAAAAAGTGACTTCCTGAAAATTCTTCTTTAAAAGTTTTAATTAAGTTTTCCTGTGCACTGAGAATTTATTATTTTTTTAGCAAAACAATTTAAGAAATAACTTGCATAATTTGTAAAATGATTTATTTGATTTTTCTTTGGAATTGAGATTCATTACTTGATTATGAGACTACTTAAAATATACAGGCAAGCAATTAGATAGACAAACACAAAATGTTTAAAGAACGCGTTTAGATGCTGAAAGATTAATATATATACAGGGTGATTCATAAAAGATGGGCAGAACTTTAAGGGGTTATAGTACACTTAAAGACAAATAATATTAAATAGGAGACTAAGGGTCCCAGACGTATTCCCAAGGAGATAGGGGGCATTAAAGTTTAGGGTCCGAAATTTCAAATGATTATAAAACATGGAAAAATTGGTCGATTCGTTTGCGGTTTTTGCAAAAAATTTTCTTTATGCCAGTATTTTCTTGAAATAAAATTTTAAAGTTCAATTTCAAAAAATGCCGATAGGGGGCGCTTTAGACTTTGGAGTAACAAACAACTATTTTTTAACGTTATTTTTAGTATTTCTTTAAATGATTTCGAAAGCTTAGACTTAAACTTAAATTTTGATCTAAAAATCTGAGTCCTAACGAGTAGTTAAGTAGCGTAAACTGAAATTTGAAATTTGAAACCCTTCTCCCCCCAGAACAAAAATCAGTTATTCCCGATCTTTGTGTCGTAGATTAGGCTCTAACTACTGCCGCGTTTTGCTAAAATTATTCTTTATGTCAGTATTTTCTTGAAAATAAATTTTAAAGAAAATTTTCAAAAAATTCCGATAGAGGGCGCTTTAGACTTTGGAGTAACGAACAACTATTTTATACCGTTATTTTTTGTGTCTCATTAAATGCTTTCTAAAGCTTAGACTTAAATTTTCAGCCCAAAATCTGAATCGTTAGACGTGGTTAAGTTTCTGGGGAGAGGGGTTTGAAATTTCTACTCCTGAGCACAGTTCAGTTTACCATGTCCACACATTGTGTGCTGTGATACGAGGTAAAAAGACACAAATTAGGATTATGTTACCAAAGCATATTTATTAACATGTAATTACAATAAATGTTCAAAATTGTGACCACCAGAGGTTATGCACGCAGAACAACGGCGAAGAATGGAACGGCGAACATTCGTGAAAACATCAGGCTTTTCGAGCACTTCCCCTACAGCGGCGGAAAGTCTGGAGACCAGTTCCTCGGGGGATTCAATGGGTATCTCATACATAAGAGACTTCAATCGTCCCCAAAAAAAGAAATCGAGGGGTGAAAGATCTGGCGAGCGAGCAGGCCAAGCAACAGGACCGCCTCGACCAATCCATCTGTTCGGAAATGTGATGTCCAGATAGTTGCGGACGTCTCGTACGTAATGGGCTGGCGCTCCATCGTTCTGGAACCACATGACCCGCCGGATGCGTGGAGGAACAACGTTTAACAGGTCTGGCAGCACATGTTGCAGAAATGTGAGGTATGTTTTACCGTTGAGGCGTTCAGGAAGAAGGTACGGTCCGATTAGGTGGTCTCCGAGGATTCCTGCCCAAACATTGATGGAAAAGCGTCTCTGATGAGCATGTGGATACGTAGCATGTGGATTGACATCCGCCCATACATGTGCATTGTGTGTGTTAAATGTACCTTCACGTGTGAAGGTACATTCATCGGTGAAAAGCACAGTTCGTCCAAAATATGGATTTAGCGCGTTCTGCTGCAGAAACCAGCGGGCGAATTCAATACGATTTGGATAATCCCCTGGAGACAGTTTCTGGACTCGTTGCACATGAAACGGGAGCAAATGTTCATCCTTCAGTACCCTCCAAGTCATGGACTGTGAGGTATCCACCTGCCTAGCCACTGTTCGTGTACTTGTACTTGACTGCGCCGCTACTACATCCAGAATGGCTTCTGCAACAACTACTGATTCGTCCTTTTTTGCACGACCTGCATTCGACCGGGAAGCGAGAAATGATCCCGTCTCACACAACTGTCTGTGCAAGCGCTCGAAAGTTTTGCGGTTAGGCAACCGCCTGTTGGGAAATCGCTCTCCGTACATTCGTTGTGCCTCTGCACCATTTCCATCTGCCGCTCCGTAAATTAAATGCATCTCAGCCTTTTCCTTATTCGTGAAGGGCACCATCTTCCGATTCATTACTACAGCGACTTACACTTGACTCACCGTTCAGTGGTTTTTATGCCTGAATCGTGTCGAAATTTTGCATACGTGTTCTTCTTCTTCCCCATTTGACATTTGCATACTTTCTGTTTCCTTCTTCACCCGGTGACTAGCGTCAGGAATGGAGCTTTAACGTTTGCATGAGCGACGTTTCCAACTGTGCCAGTGCCTTTATGAGTGAATTCCGACTATGCAGTCCTTGACGAAAGTTGTATTTTTGCCTCGTATCACAGCACAGAATCGTTGGGTATGGTTAAGTAGTGCAAACTGAACTATGTTCAGAAGTTGAAATTTGAACCCCCTCCCCTCGCTACTGAACCACGCTCAGCGATTCAGATTTTGAGCTGAAAATTTAAGTTTAAGTCTAAGCTTTAGAAAGCATTTAATGAGACACAAAAAATAACGGTATAAAATAGTTGTTCGTTACTCCAAAGTCTAAAGCGCCCTCTATCGGAATTTTTTGAAAATTTTCTTTAAAATTTATTTTCAAGAAAATACTGACATAAAGAATAATTTTAGCAAAACGCGGCAGTAGTTAGAGCCTAATCTACGACACAAAGATCGGGAATAACTGATTTTTGTTCTGGTGGGAGAAGGGTTTCAAATTTCAAATTTCAGTTTATGCTACTTAACTACTCGTTAGGACTCAGATTTTTAGATCAAAATTTAAGTTTAAGTCTAAGCTTTCGAAATCATTTAAAGAAATACAAAAAATAACGTTAAAAAATAGTTGTTTGTTACTCCAAAGTCTAAAGCGCCCCCTATCGGCATTTTTTGAAATTGAACTTTAAAATTTTATTTCAAGAAAATACTGGCATAAAGAAAATTTTTTGCAAAAACCGCAAACGAATCGACCAATTTTTCCATGTTTTATAATCATTTGAAATTTCGGACCCTAAACTTTAATGCCCCCTATCTCCTTGGGAATACGTCTGGGACCCTTAGTCTCCTATTTAATATTATTTGTCTTTAAGTGTACTATAACCCCTTAAAGTTCTGCCCATCTTTTATGAATCACCCTGTATATATATATATATATATATTTCCTAATGCATAGGATAAATAAAGCTATGAAGAGGAGAGGTGTGATACAGATAGTGTACTGTTTACCGATTGAGAAAACTGAGAAATAACTAAGGATATAGTCACAAGATGGCACCTGTTGTTTGTTTACATTTGATAAGTACTTGACTAAACCCCGGGGAAAAAATCACCAATAGAAACGAATATAATTTTTTTGCGTTATTAAGGACAGATATTCTCAATGAAATTAATATTAAATAAAATTATAGAATATTATGTTATATTAAAGAATATTAAATAAGGCGAAAATTTCTCTTGAAATTTACTGTCGGATGTTCATGCTTTTGAAAACTTTCAAAATATAATTCGTTATAAATTAGGAAGGAAAAAAAAATAACAGCATTTTATTCAGTACCTGTTTGGAAGAAGTAACAATATACAGGGTGTTTCAAAATTACGTATCAGAAATGTAAAAGCAGGTAGTGGGGACCTTAGTAAGTAGATTTCATATAGGAATGTGAGTGCGTAAATATAGCGTTGAGGCGGTAGGGGGCGTGGTTAATTCAATGTACAAAAGCAGGTCGTCGGCTTGAATCGTTATTCTTAGCAATTCGAGCAACTTGCGTGGATATACGCCGACATGCATTTAACGTATAAGGCTGCACAAGAAAATGGAGCGGCTGTTCAAAGGATGTACAGTCGTGGAAAAAAAAGTAAACACCCCCTACTAACTCCTCAACAAATTATCGTAGAAGAAAGTTACTGGTACCGAACGATTGGAAATAATGTCTACTTTTAAATGATGTATATAAAATTTGCTTATGGGCCTACTACATATTAAAACGAATCCAAACTTCATTTTTTTCAATGACAATACTCAATTTTAACGAGATATTTCAAGTCTTTGGTTCAAACTATGCCTAGATACCAAATTTCAAGTCATTTGAATAAGTTTTTGAATTATAATCATTCAAAATTTAGTGCTTCTAATGTTAAATTACATTTTCATATTTTTATTCATATCTCCAGAAATTATGCTCCAAATGTGCTAATTTTTTTGTAGCAATAATACTAATATACCCAAACATAAATACGCTGAATTTACAATTTTTATAATTTTATGATATGAATTATGAATTATGAAATTAATATTCGAAAAAAATATGAATTGCAACCTATAATTTTTTTAATGGATTTTGATTTATTAAGTCCTGCTTTATGGAAATCCAAAATTTCACATTTTTCTTCCAAGTAGTTTTCAAATTATGCTTAAAAAACGGCAAAATGATGGTTTAAGAGGCCGTCTATAATAGAAGTGACTAGATATGTTGAAATTTCTTCTGCTGTCCTGTAATCTAGCAGGCTTCATTGACTTCTTAAGGTGCCTTGATCAAGATGGGGGCTCTCTCGGTTAACAGTCGAGTTACGAACTTCAATTTGGATACAGCCCTTAATATACGCTCGTTTTAAAATAATTAATTTCTCAGAAACTTATGGTACGAATTGCATAAAAATTTCTTTTTAGGCTAATTGAAAGGTGTAGAAATCCGTTATGCTGTCAGAATTGTGTACTGCTATTGAAAAATACAAATTTATGGTTCGTTTTAATATGTAGATGGCCCCTATGCAAATTTTATCTATATCATTTAAAAGCAGACTTTATTTCAAATCGTTCGGTACCAGTAACTTTCTTCTACGATAATTTGATGAGAAGTTAGTAGGAAGTGTTTATTTTTTTCCACGACTGTACATCGAACGATTTCCAAATAGAAATGTGTCGGAT
Source organism: Maratus speciosus (assembly GCA_963932465.1). Lineage (NCBI taxonomy): Eukaryota > Metazoa > Arthropoda > Arachnida > Araneae > Salticidae > Maratus > Maratus speciosus. Next base: position 135,316,609 of record OZ010799.1, read on the forward strand.
CACCAAACAGTTGGATGCCTTCATAGGGAGTTCTGCGCAAGTGGATCATTTTATGCTTCGAGGCGTGATACGGGCACTGGAAGATATCGCAGAATTCATGCAGTTTAAAAAGCAATATTATGCACAGTAGAGGATTGTTCTTCGTAAAGCTCGAGAACTGTTTGATATGCGTTGGGTGTGAGCCATTTCCTTGCGCATCTGCATACATAAATTACAGGTATGTAAGCTGTGCATTGGTGTAACGAAGCATGTTCCCTGAAAACCGTGTGGGGAATGACGATCCAATTCAGCGAAGCGCTTTCATCTGTCGATCTCAACAGCGCCCTTCTACTGCCTGAACGTTGCGTTTCCGCGCCCACATTCCTGTATGAAATCTGCTTACTAAAGTCTTCTATACCTTCTTTACATTTCTGACGGATAATTTTGACGGATAAAAAACTTCAAAATGATGGATTAAGATTTACAGACTATGATTTACAGACAAGCATAATTTAAAAAAATATATTTTTCTCATTTTATTGAAACGTATGGTCTGACAATAGTCGAAACATATTAAGCGAGTGAAATGATCTTATTGGCAAGAAATAATACATGAATAGAAGTGACATACAAATTCTGTAGCATTTCAATAATCGAGTACCCAACTTCAATTTGGATACAGCCTCTAAAATATGATCATATTGAAATAATAAATTTATCTGAAATTAATGGCACGTATTTCATGAAAATTTAAACTTAGTCTAATTGAAGGTTGTAGAATTTATTTATGGTGCCAAACTTGCGTATTTCTATTTTTTTTTAACAATGATGGTCCCCTAAGCAAATTTTACATGCATCATTTAAAAGCAGATTTTATTTCTAATCGTTCTGTACCCGTAACTTTCTTCTACAATAATTTGTTGCAGACTTAGTAAGGGGTGTTGACTTTTTTTTTCTCCCATGACTGTACTTTCTGATTTTCGGGGCTTCATTTGACGCTATACTTAAATGTCGGCACAAAATACAGATATTAGTATTTCTGAAATTACTTAGAAGCAAAAATTTTCTTCTTTTACCTTTTAAGTGTACATTCATGAAATAATAATGAAAAAAATTACAGTTAAAATTAAAATTATAAATTTAATTGAAATTAATTTAATTAAATTCTTTTTATTAAAATTTAAACATTCGTTTTCAATCATTTTGTTAAAGTGCATTTAATACTTTAGATTTGATTTTATTAGCAAATATAACAGAAAGATCCTTATTAAACTATTTTTACGCATTTCTTTCATTCCTGTATTTTTACAAGCTTACACCTTCCACAAATGTACCACCATATCAATGTAAATCATCGATTAAAACTAATGCCACCAATAATAGTATAAAAAAATTCTAAAGACGAATATAATATGCGACCATCAAAGAGCAAATTTGTCCGACGTAAGAAAAAACATGTAATTTACAAGAAATCAAGCAAAATGCTGAAAACAAAAAACGAACCATGGTTATTTATGAGAACAATATCATTAAAAATGATTTTACATGCATTCTATAAATATTTATGAAGAAATAACACAGAATTGGGACATAAATATCCTCATAATAAATTCCTCCTTCAGCATGTTTTAATGTTTTATAAATACTTTTTGTAGGTGTTTTAAGCAATTGTCTATAGTGCACTAAATAGCATAGAAATATTTTTCGTGAAATTTTTGGAAAAGTTTCAGGGCAAATTTATACTTAGCAGTGATAGTTATTTACATGTGGTCGAAATAAAAGAGGTTTTATTTTAATTTTACTTTATAATTTTATTTTAATTTGCATTAGAATTTTATTTCATTTTTAGCCATCAAAATGTTTTATCTGTTATCCCAGTAGAGTTTAACTACAATACATCTGCGTAAAATGTTTGTAAAAAATCTGACACATTAAAATCTGTCCAGGAAGAATCTCAATGCTTCAGTAACAATGAGTTTTAGACAGTGTTCCGTATTAGCAGTTGCAACAACCCTTTAATTTACAATGTATTTTCTTCAAAAGGACGATGAAATTTTTCATTTAACTATTAATGAACGAATGACGTCATACTCGCGACAACAAATTTTTACATTCATTATGTGTTGTTTCCCATTTGACATCATTATTTTTGCACAGAAAATTTCGCCTTTTTTTAATCCCAAAGTTTCATACAGAAAATAATGTAAAAAATATTTATCAGAAAAAGTCATTCCAAAAGATTACTAATTGTCAATATTAGATTTGGACAAGAAAAAATGGTTTCGCAGATAACCATCTTTTGGCGGCATTATGGCACGTTAAGTGTAAAGGTAGTTTTCTATATTCACCGGACTTTTCCCAAAATTTACTGTATTTTCGACACATGTACATAAAAGCACGGAAACATGATGAATATCTGTACTATTAATGGAAAAAAGCTTATGTAAAATAAAACTACTTTAGGCAGGTTTCCGTTTTAGTAGTTATTATGTTATAATCACGATTTTTTTAGGTTTAAGAATTCGGAAATAAACAGGTTAAGTTTTCGCGGATTTTAATATTCATTTTTATAATCCAATCAGTAAGAAAATTGTGTCTTATAAAAAGAAACGAGTATGCTATAGCTATCACAAGCTTTGTGCTATATCATTATAAATATAATAATTTATAATAGCATCAATGATTATAAATATAAAGCAAAGCGCATTTCTTTGACTTAACACAGGGTTATAGTCATCAATGAGTTAAAAGACGAACAGACGTCATCAACGATTATAAATATAAAGCGTAGTGCATTTTTTTTTATGCAACACATAATTACAGTGTTCAATATGTTAAAAAAGTAACAGAAAGCATCTACGATTATAAATATAAAGCATAGTAGATTTCTTAGAAATTTTACTCAAAATTACAGTAATCAATGAGTTAAAAGAGGAATAGAATATATCTACGATTATAAACATAAAGCATAGCGCATTATTATTATTATTATTATTATTATTTAACACCGAATTATAGTGATCAACGAATTAAAAGTTGAACAGTAGACATCTACGATTATAAATATAAAGTTAAGAATAGGCAGACTGTGATATTCATATAAAGCAAATGGCCCAGTAGTCATAACATATAACACACAAGAAAGAAAAATCTTGCGCTAAGCATACATTATGAAACTCTTTCCAACACTTCTTGAAATATTTAATTAATTTTCGTTATTTGGGGAAATAAGGTAAATAAGATAACTAAGTAGGCATTTTAAGGAAACAGATAAATTATTTAAAAACTGATTTCAGCAGTTACCGTCCAGAGAGAAATATTTATTCCAATTTTTTTGAAGAGCCCTGTATATGATCTGTAGGATGATATATATACTACATAATGGAAAAATTTAGTTTAGCAAGAAAACGCATAACAGGTTGAAATTCATCTTTCAGCAATTTATACTAATAGATGGAAACATTCGTAAATACTTTTGTTCGGACCTGTAGTTTACCTAGTACCTTTTTTACACGCCACTATGTAGCTAAAATTTAATTCTAACAAAAGCACTCTTAAATCTATTGAAATCACATTTCTTGAAATTATGATCCATAGACGACCATGTATCAATTTTTTTGCGTGGCCCTGTATATCACTTTATCTATATTCTGCAAACATTTCTTAGTAAACTAAATGAAGTTCAGCGTAAAAATGAATATCTCATTTAAAAAACTGAACTAATTCATAGTAAGCCTCAGCAACGTATATCAATTTCATTATATATGAAAAAAATTTCACGTAATTTAAATATACCGGAAACATCCCCTCCCTATAATATTATGTAAGGGGATTCTTTTGTGACTCAATGTAAATGAATAATAACTATTCTTTGCACCGCATACTCTACAGAATTGATATTTCAGTGCACTTCGTAAATGCATATCAAATTTATTATGTTTGAAAGGGTGTAAAAAGAGAGTCTTTAAAATTCATTTGAAACGATTATTTCCCATTGGCCGTAATGTAAATGAATAATTTTGACAGTCCCTGTAAATAAACTAATCATGCTACAAACTTCATTTGAAATATCATGCTAGGGTTAACTTCAGTAACATCCAAAAATTTCAGGGCAATCCGAATATATTTATGAGAGTTAGAGCACGGGCAGACGGCCAGATAAACCGAAGTCATAAACACTATTCAACTTTGTTAAAAAGTGGTAAAAAGCCAGCCCGTCATTTATTGTAATTACAATTTGCATAAAATGGCGCAAAAATATTAAATTTGCTTATATAGAAATACGATTTTTTTTAACCAGACGTGCTGGAGATTCGGAATCAGCCCAAAAATCTGAATGAGAAAAAAGTAATTTCAGCTCTGTGGCAGAAACATTGTTGCCCAGTATCATTGAAATTTAATATTGTAGTTTTTACTGTACCGTCTATTTTTTTGCTCTGTTATAAAAATAGTGTTGGGAAAAGTATAGGAAAGTACTATTTGTGTTTTTAAGTCTTATCGTATAATTTTCGAAGGTGTTTCAGAGCGCTATTTTAGTTTAATTTAACATGACTCAAATAATACTTTTCTTCGTTTTTAAAAAGTTATTTTCAGTAAATAATAAATCAATAAATAAATGTGAGATTTGTAAAGGAATAATTTAAAACATATTTGCGAAAAAAAAGAGGTCAACTTATAAGAATCTAGGGACTCCGGCATAGAAAAGACATTTTACACACTTCCTATAAATATATTCCTATATCCTATTAGCATTCACGCAAAGGCATTAGAAAAGGAATAATTTAAAACATATTTGCGAAAAAAAGAGGTCAATTTTAAGAGGTCAACAATGTCTCGCGACATTGTTTACTATATTATTGTTTTTAAGTTATGTGAAAATATTTTCTATTATGATTGATTTTGAAAATGTCGCCGATTGTGCGATGAGACGATCGTAAGTCTTAATAAAGATATTCTATCACTTTTTATAGCATTATTTAACTTAATTTAATAAATTTATTTGTTTATTCAAATTTATTGGTGAACTTTGATTCCCCGTAAAAAGTATTTAGATGCACCAATCCCAAAACTTTGTTTTATCTCAAACATGTTAATACAAAATTCGTTTTCACAGTGCAAAAATTAAATGACAATCTATGACCATCATGAGGATTGTAAAGGTATATAGGCTCGTTCAATTGAATGCATTTAACAAGGAGGTATAAGTATCTCACTGTCTCAAACAAATCATTGAATTTCGGAATCCCTCATAGATGCCCGCAACCAAAATTTTCAAACCAAAGAGCATAAAATAAACACATTTTGTTCAATATACACCCATGTATAATAAGGATCTATTTATCTGAAAATCTAACGTAATATTAAGTAAGATTAAATTGCGCGGATTAATTGTGAGATGTAACTTTTGCAAAAATCGTGAAAAATTTATCTTAGCAGCGCCACCTGTTGTGCTATTTAAACCAAAACCTAATTAGTAACAGCTTACATCAACGTCTAATTGAATCTGAAATGTGATCAAAATCCGTGCATTAGTTCTTGAAATAGCGCCAATAATTACAAAAAACCTACAGAAAGCAGCACAGCAGCTCCACCTGTTGGGCGACATACAGCAAAAACTAATACACACCAGTTTATATTAAGGTCTAACTGAATCAAAAGTTTTGTTAAATTCCGTCTATTAGTTTTTGAGAAAGAGTTATTGCTGAAATCGTGAAAATGCAGCATTGCAGCGCCACCCTTTTGACGATATACACCAAAAACGAATCAGCACCCGTTTATATCAAGGTCTAACTGAATCTAAAGTTTTGTGAAATTTCGTGCATTTGTTCTTCAGATAGAGCGCTCATGAAATTTTGTCACATACAGACAAACTCACAGACAGAGTGCCAGAGAGACATCCAGACAGGCATTTTCTAAAAAATCATCAAATCGTGTTCAGGACTTTCTAAAACATATAAATCTATCGAAAACCTGAAGCCAAAAATTTTCACGAATCCAATACTTTCTTCTTTTAAAGATAGAAGAATGTAATAAAGAGGAAACGTGATGCACCTTTGTTGTGTTTTGGAGATAGGAGGTGAAAGAATATCATTGTAAAGTTATTTCGGATATTGAAATTCCAATAATAATCCAGGATTCATTTTTTTTAGGATCGATCGTATAGTGTTATAACATTTTGTTGCGGCCACAAAAGACCACTTTGACATAACAGTCATTAATTTAAAAAAATCTGAATTTACTTATCATACATTTGGTAATTGAGAACAAAAAAATAAAAGGTAAAAGGCATTACCTGCATTGACCTGAAAGAACAGAAAATGATGGAGACATTTGCAGAAAGGAAATAAACAGATAACAAATCTTCCTTGAAATTTTTTTATTTATGAAGCAATTTTTCTTGCAGAACATAGCGCGTTATCGTAGAGTACACCTCTTATTCTTTTAGATGTACCTTTTTTTATGATGGACACATACAATCTACGTTCTTACTAAGGAAAATAAAATAATTTTTTCCTTTGGGGAGTGTGGAGGCACAGGCATTTAGATGATTTTTTTAGCATCACAATTCTACGACTCGAAATAAAAGCACCATTTGAATGGAAATAATACTAATGCCGTCAACAGAATTTCATCCATATCTCACTGAAGAATCAGAAGTAACTGATCAAAGAATCTTGCCACAAAAAGAAAAAATACGAAACTATGCATCCGATTACACAATCTTGAAGAAATATTCTTGCACTTTTAATATTTCTTACTGTAGATACGAAATCCGTTTATTTATTTATTTATTTATTTATTTATTTTTTTTTTGTAGAAGGGGAAGAGGCATCCACCAATTCTCCGCGTTCGTTGATAGAACACTCATGCAGGCGCGGACATAATTCTTCACAGAACGGCAAAAGGCAGCCATTCTGCATTGAAGTCCCAACTCAACTGAATGCGCCCGAGCTCTCCGAGAAGAGGAGTAAAGGGGGGTTGCTATAATACTTGAAACATGCCAATTTTGGCGGAACGAACATACAGGCGCCCTGCATTGGCATAAAATGCAATGCTAAAGAATATAAAAAAAACTGCTTTAAAAAAAGGAAATTTGATAGATTTCACTGAGATGAGATGCCAAACAGTAGTAAAGAGTTACGAATTTTGAAATTACAAATTAAACTGATTTAAATATTATTGGCTAAGGGGTGAAGCTACAAAAGGATATGACTTTACAAATAGAAATATATGGAACTTTCCAGATAATTGTTTTACCGGAAGTACAGATATCAAAACGATGTTTATGATTTTAAAATGAATTAAATGCTATGCCAGAAAGAAAAACTTACAGGGGAAGGTTGAAAAAAGGGAATAAAATAATTTTAGAATGCGAATATTAAAATTAAATGAATACAAGATTAATAAAAAATATTTTCTAAATGAAATTAAATAAATATATGGCAGTTGTTCTAAGTAACCACAACAACCATTTTTGATAGACCTTTTGACCGCCCTTGACCCCTATAATGTTTATAATATTAAATAAATTTATTTTAGATGTCAGTAAAAGGCAGTTAGATATCTGTAGCGGACTTTTCCCAAAAGAGCAGAATGGTGACTTCAGAGTAGTCTTTCTGTCACCTGAAAGTCACCATGTGACTTTAATGTGACATTATTTGGTAACTTATCACAATGCAGCGTTCACGATGACTTTGAAATTGAGGCTACAGATGACAGTCACATGAGAGTCACAATGTAACTACATTGTAAAGTCACATGGTGACTCGTCACAAAGCAGCAGTCACAGTGACGTCTCAGTGGAGTCACATATATTGATCATTTGAGACTCATAATGAGATGTATGGAATTTCCTATTTTTTGCTTCACCGTGGTGACTGTGACACTGTGACCATGTGTGACATGAATGAGATGTTATATGGACTAGCTGTGTTGTAGAGATAGTAATTACTCGAATTATATTATTTCCTTTTGAGTGTTCGCGTATTTGAAATTTAGCATTTTGTGATTGATCCTTAATTTTTGCATACCAGTGTATAAGGTGTGCTCGTCAATGGACGAGCCACCGATTTACAACCAAACTACGCAAAACTCTCATTTTTTTTAAAATTGAGGATGAATACATTAGTATGAGTAACTTATTATTAGCTGACTTCCCTGACATTGCCCTGTCCCGTGATAATAACTTTAAACATTCCTAAAATCAGTGTTTAATTCAGACATTTTTACCAGGAGATATTTTTGCAGATCCAGTGGCAACACTGTGAAGTCTCGTTGGAGGAGGGGATTACACTTAAAAACTTTATTAAATAACCCCATATTATCAATAGAGAACATGCCGCCGAAAGATTTAGCTACATTATAAATTTCGGAGAGTTTCGAATAACATAATGAAACTAAAATGAATTTCAAATAATTACTGTCCAATGACGGCAGTGTAATCGAATTCTTTTATGCGGGTATGTAACATAAGTAATAATACTTTATACAATCTGTTCAAGAAAAAGCATGTTGTAGGTGACTGTAACAACATACTGAAACGACATTGCATTCAGCGTTCTACAACCCTTCCTCCAACACTGAAATTTAAGCTTTTAAAAGAGTGTATCATGAATTTATTTAATAAAACCGTATCTTAAAATTGTTACACAAATCTGTTTCGTATAAACGCTGCATTGTGATTTTATACACATATACCTGAAATATGAATTGTATTTAAATATTAATAAAAGTTGTATAAACATTTGCAAATTTAACAACAATTATTATTTGCATATATATCACATATATTTATTTCTTGAAATCAGTTACTAGGAGACTTATTTAATATTTACAATAAAACCTTTTCCAAAAATTTTATATGATAAACATTTGTCGGTTTTAAGATTCTGTAGCTACTTTTAGCCTTTTATTTTATCTTTTAAAATAAAAACATATTACGGAAGCAATTTATATATGGCTATCTCAAGCATATGTCGGAAGTGTTATTAAAAATTACTAAATGAACCTTAGAAGAAATGTTTTTAGATTAGAGAAATAATATTACAATATATATTATTTTTACTAGCGGAATTACGAAAGTCAACTACTTTATATAGATATTTTTAAACTATATGGTCATTAATCACCGGATACTTTCAATTTTAGACATTTTGTCGAATAATTAAAAACATGCTAGTCGGATTTCTCTGAAAATTCGGGATTATAAAGAATATGTTTGACCTCATATTTATCAATGATGATTTCATAAGGAGAACGATTAAGAGACTAACAAAAAAGCAAAGTAAAATAAAAATATTTGAGATCACCTGTTAAATAAAATGCACGGAATAATCTGTCGCTATAGCATAGAAATATGTGGAGGCTGTACAATTTGTGTATTCATTTGTGTAAGAATAGCGCATATGTTCATGGAGACATAATGAATTCTTTTATGTTAAAAAAAAATTGCATGTTTTTTGCTTTTATCATGTAGGTTTTACAATCAACTTTAACTCCAATTTCAGAAAATTTGGCAAAATGTAGTAGAATTAATATAGTGCAATTGGAATATAAATATATTTAATGCTTAATGAAATATGAGCAGTTTATGAAATTTTTTAACTGCGCATGCGCGAACGATAACAAAGATTTTTTCCAATGATTTAATAGTCATCTCTATAGAGCAACGCATGTAAAAAACCCAGTCAAATATCTTGAAAATTCAGAACGATATCGGTGATAGTGTGAGGTAGTTTTTAGTTGTTCTCTTAATGCAGCTGAATTAAAGGGATTTTCCATAAATTGCAATTTTCAATTTTATTTCTTTTTTGAAGTTTCATTTTTTATTGTAGCTTTAATTCTTCTTGGAAAACCACAAGAACGAGCCTATTCGAAGAAATAAAGAAGCGTCCATATTGAAGCACGTGATCCAAATCTAGTCTTTGAATTCATTAAATACTAACACTTTTGCTGCTGAAAGTCAGTTAATAGAAAATGACAGTTTGCGGAAAATCCCTTATCATTCAGCTTCTTTTAGAAAGCAACTAAAAATCAGCTCACTTATTTGCAGAATAACATTTTGAATTTTTACGATATTTCACTTGCTTTTTTATGCAAGTTGCTCCATATAGCTGACTATTAAATCATGAAAAAATATCTTTGGTATCACTCGTGCAAGCGTAGATAAAAAATATTTAATACAACTGCTCATATTTCATCAAATGTTTAATATAATTATTTTCGAATTGCACTGTGTTGTTTCTATTACATTTTGCCATTTTTTCTGAAACATATGTGTTAAATTTGGTTGAAATACCTGCACTACATAATAAAAAAAACATGCAATAATTTTTTTCACATTTAAAAAAATATATGTGTGTATCTCCATGAATATACGTGCTATTCTTACACAAATAAATGCACTTTCTGTACAATATACCGGATGTTCTAAAAAGGACTGACTGATTTTAAAATTCAATAACTTGCAAACGGTGACATATATTTAAAAATTATTGCAGGAGCTTTATGTGTGATGTCAGGAGTTTTTTTAACATGACTCTCGAATTTACTTCTAATTACATACAGTAGATGGCGTTGCGAGCAATATGCGCTACATCTAGGGACGATTTTTGTTACATCGGGATCCACTCAAAACATTTTAAGCTCCTTTTTTGACATGGAAGAAGAGAAAAGCAAAAGAAAAATCATCTTGAATTTTGCGCCTATTGCTTGCAGCGCCATTTATTTTTTGTAATTTCGAACTAAATTAGAAAATCACTGTACAAAAAAAAAAAAAAAAAAAAAAAAAAAAAAAAAAAAAAAAACTCCTTACATCATATATAGCCCTTCTCCAAGATTTTTTTAAATAGCTGTCACAGTTTGCGAGTTATTGAATTTTAATATCAACTAGTCCTTTTTAGAACACCCGATTTATATATATTTGTATGATGTAGCGATTTATGTTACAGGGTGATCCCAAACATTATTATTTTTCAGTGATTTTTGTTCCCTTCCTAATTGTTCTTCTTATCAAATCTACGTTCATAAATTAGTGTAATCCATTAACATTTCCCATATATGTGAAAATATTGAATATAGTAGTTATTTCGTTATTTTTTTTTCTTTTTAATTATCTATTTCTAACATTTTGATGATAATAACGAACAAAATTAAAGAAATTAATTCCATTTTTGGCACGTTTTCTCAAATAATATTCCACATCCAAGGGATTAAAATGCAAGATAGGAATTTGGAAACAACTCTCATAAATTATTATCATTAGCTTGGCGTGAGCAGCGTATAGCCTCTTAAAAGTTAATCATTGCGATTTTTTTCTCTGTTTATGAATAGGTGAGTCTGGGTCTTATGTCACGCAGGGATCTATCTCAGGCAACGCCACATGAATACTAGACCATTGCCTGATACAAAATGGCGGCTGTCATGGGCGGAAACAGTAGTTTGAATTTACGCATCAGTACACTGTAAAAAAAAATAATACCATTTTCCCGGTAGGAATCGGAAAAATAGTTGCCCTTATCGTACAGGAATAATTTCCAACCCAGCTCGGAATTCACCATATTTAATCACAGCTAATTCTGCCAGATCTGTGCTAATTCTGCACAGCTAATTCTGTCAAAATACTGTTGTCCAAAGCATTTTGAACCCCGATTAAATCGGAACACTAGTGGTGACCACGGTAGCTCCTCGCTCTAAATATTAGTGAGTTGGGGCGCAAATATATACTGACTGGCCTATCATTATCGGAGTGTCAGAGCTTACTAAGTATTCAGCTTTGACGCCTTCTAATAAGTCCTTCAGTTTGACCTGAACGTAATGCCCTATGCTATATACAAATAAAAAATTACGGCTTAATAATATTAATGGTAACTTATCAATGAACATTGATTTTAATAAATAATAAATTAGAAAAACAAATTACCTAATTAATCATTTTGTTTCAAATATATTTTATTGGAAAAGTTTTTAAATTAATTTTTGTTTAAGCTCATCTATTATTCATTTTCAAATTTTCAAAATAAAAAGCTTGTATCAGATTCTCTAAGCATGACAAATAATTATAAGAGGAATATGAAGGTAAGAACATTTTTTTTCCTATCTTAAACATATGCTAGTTTTCGGGACACATTTTCTTTAAAACGTATTTCAGCATCTCAGATAAGATTAACGACTTATAAAATAGCTAATTATTTACAATTAATGACATTTTTTCATTTTGAAAGCTTATGTATTGTAAACGTTTAAAAAATGAAATTATAAACTATTTATAATATGTTTAAAAGATAAGCAACCGAGCCATTTCTCTTCATCATCAAAACTGTCATAATTTTTATTATTATTTTGTGATTAATGAATAATTAAGGCGGTACATTGTTTGAAACATACATATTAATTATAAAATAATAAAATATATATGTTTATATACTATATGGCCAAAGGTGACCGGTCACTTGCGATTTTAGACGTTTGTTAAATATCTAGAAAAATACCTAAGGAATGAACCTGAAACTGCAGGTGTGTAAACAGTATAGTATATGTCATATATTTCCGCTAAGATTATTTCTCGAAACCTCATAGGGGACAGCCAACAAATTGAAAAAGAACGAATATTTTTTGGATAACCATGTAAAAACTAATGTAGCAAAAGTGTTCAAACTCGACATTATTAATAAGTGGCTTATTAGGATGAGCGAAGCGAATCCTCTACTAGTCTACACAAATTACATTTTGTCGTACACTTTACAAAAAAACTATTGGGTATTTTGGCTTGAAATTAAACATAAAAATAAATTATGACCTGTAGATTTGCACAATATTATTTTTTTAGAGAATAACTTTAAAATAATTATTATTTTAATTAATTTATTTTACATGCTTTTCCATTACGGGCGCATTTTTGAAAATAAAAAATGAAACACGTATATTTTCAGAAGAAAAAATAAATCATGGAGTTAGTCATTGTAGATCGAAAGATGATTAATTAAATAGTTTCACAATTTTAGGTAGCTCTCATTACAAAAAGCTACCTATTGCAGCCGTTCGGAGGTAAGCGATTTAAAAAAAAATTTGGTATATTTTCATCAATCACGGCTCCCAGACCCCGAAACCACCCTCTATTCAAAAGTTGACATATATATATATATATATATATATATATATGATCTTTGTCATACTGTAACTTTCGTATTTATGAACCGATTTAGATAAAATTTTGTTTGTATATAGTACATACCAATGTCTCGACCGAGTTCGTTGGCCAGCTTCAACTGCCATCATGTTTCAAAATGGTGGTCATTTAAAAAAAAATTTAAAAATTTAAAATTTAAAATGAGGCACAAAAAATTAGAAATTGAAAAATATATTTTTCTTATGTGTTTGAGCTTGATACAAAGATTCTGGAGCATTTTTTGTTTCGTCTGTATCTTAAAAAATGGCTGATTAATAGCACTTTGAATTTCTAGCATGACTGACATATTGAAACGATCTGATTTTTGTCACGTGATAATACGCGTATTTATGAACCGATTTGGATGTGACAAGGCATTTGCATAGTACATAGCAATGTCTCGTCCAAGTTCGTGGGCCAACTTCATCCGCCATCTTGTTTCAAAATGGCGGCCATTTAAATTTTTTTTTAATTTAAAATTTAAAATGAGGTACAAAAACATTAGAAATTGGAAAAGATTTTTCCTTATGTGTTTGAACTTGATACAAAGATCCCTGTGGCAGATATTATCTGCAACATATCAGTTCCACCCCCCGTTTTTTTCAAAATCTACTTTAAGCAAGTAAATTCACTATAGCAATTCTTTTTTTTTAAAACAATTCATAGTTCTACATTCATTTTTTTTCCTTTCTCCTTTCACAAAGAACTTTATTCAACACATATAGAGATTTATAGTTTCATATTTTTTTCTACTTATTCAAAATTCTCATTCTCGCATATTTATTTATTTTTCAATTCCTAACGGTTTTTATTTAAAAGCAATCACGATCACATTTAACTCCGTACATCTGCACTTTCTTTTAACCGTTCATTTTCTTTAACGTATTTTATCTGCGCTATAAATAAACCACTCTCATTTTCCATTAGAACTTGACGGGTAAAAAAATGAAATAAGAAAAACATGTATTTATTGGAATTGCGGTTTTAAATTATATTGTCATTTATCATTATGCTTTCTACATTTCACATACATTTATTAAAGATTACTCAATCACATTTAACTGCAATCTGTTGTTAATGTAAACAAAAACGAGACTATATGTCGCCCTTAGTCTTGAAAGATGTAGGGTTGCTTCACATCCTGTGGGTGCGCTGCCACGTTATTTGTCAGCTAATCCTGCAGCTAATCCTTTGTCTCTATAATATCTGCGTCAAAAAAAGTTTGATTAGTTGGCGATAATACAATATGCCAAGGCATGTGATTTCCGTACGCATTAACCAGAGTTCGCTCCCGACCGCTCTGCTGGAAGGTCCGCAAAAAGGACCGCTGCTGTTTTCTTTTTCCTTTTGTGACGTTGCGTAGCAGTTTGTCATGAACGGATATTCTTCTACACATGGAGACTTTTTTAATCTCTGCTTTTACATAGCTTCATATTTGAGGCTCCTTTTTTTTGTGAGATGTCTTCCTTCGTTTTGAAAAATGAATAAAAACTGATTGTGCTTACATCCATATGTTGGAGTTTTTTTAACCACCATTTCAGCGAACCCCAGAACCACCAGATGTCCACCCCTCCATAATCCCGGAGCATTTTTTGTTTCGTATATATCTTAAAAAATGGCTGAGTTATAGCACTTTGAATTTCTAGCATGGCTGACATTTTGAAACGATCTGATTTTTGTCACGCGATAATATGCGTATTTATGAACCGATTTCGATGTTACAAGGCATGTGCATAGTACATAGCAATGTCTCGACCGTGTTCGTGGGCCAGCTGCATACGCCATCATGTTTAAAAATGACGGCCATTTAAAAATTTAAAAAAAAAATTACATTTTAAAATGAGGTATAAAAAAAATAGAAATTGTAAAACATTTTTCCTTATTTGTTTGAGCTTGATACAAAGATTCCGGAGGATTTTTGCTTCGTTTATATTTTAAAAAACGGTTGAGTTATAGCACTTTGAAATTCTTGTGTGGCTGACATTTTGAAACGATCTGAATTTTGTCACGTGATTACACGCGTATTTATGAACGGATTTGGATATAACTTGTTGTGTACACAGTACATACCAATGTCTCGACCGAGTACGTTGGCCAACTTCATCCGCCTCCTTGTTTCAAAATGGCGGCCATTTATTTTTTTTTATTTTAATTTAAAATGAGGTACAAAAAAATTAGAAAATGTAAAAGATTTTTTTTTCTTATGTGTTTGGGCTTGATACAAAGATTTCGGAGCATTTTTCGTTTCGTCTATATATTAAAAAATGACTGAGTTATAGAACTTTGAATTTCTAGCATGGCTGACATTTTGAAACGATCTGAATTTTGTCACGCGATAACACGCGTATTTATGAACCGATTAGGATGTGACAAAGCATGTGCATAGTACATAGCAATATCTCGGCCGAGTTCGTTTGTCAACTTCATCCGCCCTCTTGTTTCAAAATGGCGGCCATGTAAAAATTAATTTTTTTATTTGTATTTAAAATGAGGTACAAAAAAATTATAAATTGAAATTTCTTTTTCTTATGTGTTTGAGCTTGATACAAAGATTCCGTAGCATTTTTTGTTTTGTCTTTATCTTAAAAAATGGCTGAGATATAACAGTTTGAATTTCTAATGTGGGTGACATTTTGAAAAATCTTATTTTTTTCCTGCAACAGCACTCGTATTTATCAACCGATTTAGATGTGAGTGACCACGTGCACAGGAATTACTAAAGTCTCGACCACGTTCATTGGTTAGCTTTGTTGCACCCATTATATTGCTTTAAAATGGCGGGCACTTCAAGATATCGCCGAATTTGGCGACCAAATATAAATCACTTTAAATAAAACCAGCGTTGATAACGCGACTAATTTCGCGAAATTCTTCTTCATATTCAGTATTGACAAAAATTAGTATTTAATCTTCTATAATCGGGTTGCACTAATTTGAGCTGCATGTGTTTGAATAATATAAGCTGGCTTTTAAAAATTAAGGAATATGAAAGCTACCTCTTCCTCCCGGCACTGGCCGGAAGGACTTTTTTATGAATTTTTTTAAATGCATTTTTTATGAATATTATAGCATATTTTAATGAATTAAAATTTGTGAAAATTCAGTTATTTACATTCAATAAAAAAAGTATTTTTCAGTGTTTAGAATTCAAATACACAATTTATTCTTATTATGTCAAAACATTTACGCAGACGATACTTAAGCATTTTAAATAAATTATATTATGATATATTTTTTTTGTAAAGTAGTAGCAAAAGAATTGTAAACAAATAAGATTAATTGTTAAATTCGTTATATCATAAACTACCTGTTTAAACCGTTCTATGCACTAGTTCACGAATTTAATTCTAAAACAATAATTAAAAATAACTATTCGATTTAGTCAAATGTTTTACTACTACTGTGCCTTTTTTTTATGAAATTAAATTTATCGAGTTACTAAGGGAGCAGACGATAAAACAATATCTTTGGAGTAAGGGAATAAAAAATTTTGTTGATGTTTGTGATAAAATGTGTTTCTTTATTTTTTTTAAAAATTGTAACAATTAAGCGCAATTAAATAATCTCTAATTATTTGCATGTGAAGTAAAAGAGTTATCGTAATACCCGCTAAAGCTTCTTATTATTGCAACGTGGCGTACATAATACGTATATCTCTAATTATTTGCATGTGAGGTAAAAGAATTATCGTAATACCCGCTACAGCTTTCTAATATTGCAGCATGGCGTACGTAATATGCAATGCGTCTTGCAATAGAAAGGAAAATGTTGTGGTAAGAATTTTATTGTGCATTTTTAATTGTTGGCAGCTGCCCTAACGAAAAATGTTTAACTTTGATAGGAAATTAAAGAAAATTTGGTGGTTTTTTATTAATCAAAATTGAAATATAAATTATTTCGACTCCGGGTTGCTTTAGTTGCCTCGGACGTGTTTTAATACACATGTACATAACATTTCACAATTCTGGCTTCCAAACTGTGGATTTGTATAGCATTACAGACAGATAAATTTTCATTTTTATATATTAGATAAAAAATTTCGAGGCAATTCTTAGTTATTTGGCTGAATTTACATTTCTAAAATTAAATGCGCCAAAATATGAAATAATGTTTTTGCTAAATAAAGATGCAAAATTAATGTAAAAAAAATATTGTTACTTTCAAATATTTATATTATTACTAGGGGGCGCTGCCCACTGCAAGCTACGTTCGCCAACCCCCGTTCAGACACCACAGAATTTAAAAGCACGCAAATCTGATAGGTTTTTATAAAGATTAGAGAAGATTGAATTATAATGAAAAAACATGTAGCGATCTCCCTGTAAACGGGTTTCCATTCATTTCCCTTTGATTGCCAAAATTTAAGGCCGAATCAGTTGCTATTAAGACATCCAATGGTTGTTTTCGTGTTTAATTAAAGACGATCAGTTAAATATTTGAAAAGAAGCTAAAATGAAGTAAATTAAGTAAAAAGAGTCTTTGCCTCCCGATATTTTTAACAGCGTTCTAATACGATTGACGTAATACAATTTACTACAATTACTATAATTTACTGCGTTAAGCCCTTCAAAGGCGAAGATTGATTTTTGGACCACTTAATTTTAATTCTTAAATGACACATTGACACCAGAATATAGGAGTGAAAATTTTCCTTTTATTAAGTAAGTGAACAAAAGCATTTTCATATTTCGAAATAAATTTGTTTGTAAATTCTGGTGCCATTCACTGTTTTCAACATTTTACGAACAGAAGTACCTTGCGCCTGAAAGGGGGTAAACGTATATTAATGTATTTATTATTTTAAAGTTTCCTTTCTCTTTTAATATTCACGTGGAAATACAATTTTCAAGACATAATTTTCCGTATTTTACTGTTTTAACACGTACTCATTTAATAGTAATTTTAAAGTTTTTTTCTGTTTTTAATAGTAACGTGTAAATATTTTTTTAATCGTAAGGTAATATAATTATTTGCGCTGTTTTTAGTATTGAAAACAATCTCTATAATAATAGCCGAAGTCATGTGACTATCATCAACAGTTCCGGGCGGATCCCTTCGCTTTTTATATCCCAGGCGGCAATTTTGGTACTTTAATGGGCCAGCCACAGAGGTGATAAGTCGCCAAATATTATTCTATCGCCATCCTTTCGCCTATATTATAATAGACCAAGTCATGTAACTGCCATAAACAATTACGGGCTGATCCCGTCGCTTTTCATATGAAAGTTTTCCATTTTGATGAATGAATCAAAATTATTTTTTCGAATAAAACTACATAAAAGTTGCCATGGTCGCAAAGAGTTTTTGTTACTTTTATGTTAGCAGGATGCAAATCTCGCCAATAGCTTTTTTTTTTTTTTAACTCACCAGTTAGCATTTTTTTTTTTTTTCGAGTGGTAAATTAAAATGGTACTACTTGGTTATCATGTCGACCAAAAATCTATCGCCAAACTATAAGATTAAATGCCGATAATGGTTGATCGTAAATGTCACATGTACTTGACTTTAAAAAAGTTACATGTGTTTACGCCATCAAGTGATTTTTATTTCGACGTTTTATTTGTATTTTTATTAATGTTATATTAATTTATTTGTTCTTTCGTTATTTAAAATAAATATTATGTCAATTTGTATAATTTGGCGAGTGGGTTGGTGATTTATATAATTTAGCGAAATTGGTCGAAGGGATAACTAAGTAGTAGCATTAAAACATTGCTTTGAAGTTTAAATTAAATGTCATGATTTGTTGCATTACTTAATACTAGCTGCCCTTGGCGACCAATTTGGTCTCCTTTAAATGTATGTTAAGCTTTGTATCGTGTTGCTTTTATTCATACTTTAATTTGCTGTTTCAGTCCTGTACCAAATCGGGGGATTCTGTTAGAGAAATCGAGATCTCCATAGGCGTAACCAGCCTTTTGAACGGGGGGGTGCTAGACTTTTTAACCTGAATATATTGTATACAAACAATATGTTATATAGTTAAACCTTTTAAAACGAACCCCATGAAACCGGTCGAATTTCCGTTTTAGACTGGTTTTCCTCTTAGAATTCATAATTGTGTGGTGTTTTTTTAAAAAAAGGGCTCAAACGCGATTTTTGTTTGCGTGAAGTTGTGTGAGAAGGAGTTCAAAATATCACAACTAAACCTAATGGTAAAAAAAAGATATGTAAATCTCCTTGCAGCAGTGAAGTAAGGCAGTGACTAAGTGTGGTCCCAAGTGTAAAACCTTTTGGCACCCTAACTTCTTATAAAGATTAAAAAAGGCCTTTAATTCTGCTGGAAACTTCTATAGGCACAGGGGCATTGCATGAGACCTAACATTATCTATGTCAAAGTCTTGTAGATGAAATTTTGTCGGATGATAAATCTCAGATAATAAATGCTGTACACCAGTACATAGTACATACCCACGAAAGTTTTTCAGAATGTGACCCCATGACTTCTTAGGGATCACCGGGGGGGGGGGGGGGCAAGAAATTTTGGAGGAAAGTGCATACAAATAATTATTATAATATTATAAATAATTACAATATCCATTAATAATTCATATTTTTACCTCAGAATGTGCCCAATGTATTAGGTAAAGCAGGTCATGATATAATATAGTAGACGCTTGTTTTTACGAACTCGAGTGGACTCACATAATGTGTTCGTAAAATCGACAGTTCGTAAATGGGAATAACATTAGTTCAATGGGATGCTGTTCGGGACTAGTGCATCAGTTCCTAAAAACAAAGAATTCGTAAAAAAAAGGTTCGCAAAATCGAGCATCTACTTTATACACTAAATTTTGTCAAGATGATAAAAATTATATTATCATGATGTAACTGTAATAATAAAGATAGGTGCTTGTCTGTCTCTGTGTGTGTGTGTGCGTACGCGCGCGCGCTGAACTCAGAAAAAACAATGCAGTCCTCACAGTCGCAAGATTTGACAGGAAAGTACCCGTTTGCCTGAAGTCATGCATATCGAAGACAATTTCTGGAATTTTTTAATTAATTTTGTATGCGAATTTTTTTTAAATTAGTAAAAAATAATCCGATTTAATATATTTTATCCAGTAAACTTTGTCTTCTGTGAATAAAGTTTTTTCGAGATTCTTACAGCAATTTTTCAATTTATTTGTAACAATTTTTTAATGTTATTTTTAAAGGGTTTTTCTTCGCATTCCTAAAAGGAATCCGGTTTAAATATTTTACCCAATTAGTTAATTTCGTTCCCTGCAGTTTTTTAATCTTTTCCGAATTTTTAATGCGATTTTTAGTGGGTTTTTTTGCACTTTGAGGCGGTTTTTTGACTTTTTTTTTTAAACACAAAAAACTCTCCGGTAATTTTTGCAATTGCCGTGATTAAATTCAACTTGGAAGAATGTCAAATCAGTCCTTATAAGAAAGCTGAAAATTTAATTTGGCTCGAAATGAAAAAAAAAATCGCGATAATTCAGGATTTGTTTGTTTCGAGACGGAAGTGGTCGTAGCTTGGTCGGGGGTACGTTGCCGAAGGCAGTTTTCCTTCCCAAAATCTTAGATTTCTTTAATTCTATGTTCGTTAAAAAAAAAAAAAAAAAAAAAAAAAAAAAAAAAAAACCAGCGAAACGCCACTAGTAATGAAGTTTTCTTTGAGGGGCAAGGATTGAAATAACGTGCGGGATCACGCAATTTGTGCACAGAAAAGGAAAGTCCCGCATAATAAAAAATGCTGTGAAGTATTTCTGCCCTCAAAATTCTTTCACAGATCTGTGATTCTTCAGTGAGTATTTAAAAATTTTTTTGAAGTCCGCGATTTTTATTTCTTTTGTGGAACTTCTCAAAATCAATTCGTCACTCGGTCCCGGAGAAATTTGAGAATTTCTTCAAACAATCGTGAAAAATATCGGGAATTTAGATAGAAGAGTGCAGAAAGAAATCTCGAATTTCGTCAAAGATTCCGCAAAAAAATCACGAATTTTGATAAATGATTTACGAGAAAATGTTGCAAATTTCGCCAAAAAGTCGCGGAAAAGAGTAGAGGATTTTGATAATTGGTACAGAAAGATATCGAGAATTTTCCGGATCAGTCGCGCAAAACTATTGCGAATTTCGACAAATGACCCCTGTAAAAAAATCCGTTTCGTGAATAGATAGCAAAAAAAAAAAAAAAAAATTCGTCAAAGGATTTTGGTGAAAACGAGAATTTCGTCAAAGGATCGCAGAAAGAAAATGCGAATTTCGTGAAAAGATCGCGGAAAGAAAAAGTTAATTTCGTCAAAAGATCGTGTAAAGAAAATACGAATTTCATCGAAGGATCGTGCTAAAAAAATCCCAATTTCATCAAAATATCGCGTAAAAAATGCGAATTTCGTCAAAGGATCGCGGTGAAAAACACGAATTTTGTCAAAGGTTAATGGTGAAAAGTGCAGATTTCGACAAAAAATCGCGTAGAAAGACGTGAGTTTCGTCAAAAGATTTGGGGAAAAATTGTAAATACCATGAAGTGATCGCAGAATAAAATCGCGAATTTCGTCAAAATTTACTGCACTGGGCTAAAAGATTGAAACCGGGTCCTTTTCCTAGTTTCAAAAAAACTCCACGAAACGAAAAAATCGCATAAAAATTTTCAGAAAGAAAAAAATATTATATTGACTTGAAAGACTGCAACAATCTTCCTTTTACGAATGTCAAAATATGGTCGCGAAACACGAATTTCATCCAACCAACCAACTCCAGATTAATTTTAATTTTCTTTGCTATTATTTCTCATTTTCAAAGGAGGCAGGGCCTGTGCACCCCCACCTATCCCCCGGCTAATCGCATTTTACAATTACTGTTTCCCATCTGCATTCCCTTTCAATTTTTTTTTGCTTCTTTCTAGACTGTAGACTGCGAAATCAAAGAGACAAATAATTTCTGTTTCTATCCTCGTCAAGAACTTGCGTTAATTTCTCATGAAATTGCAGAAACATGCAATAGAAAGAACGGTGTTAAAAAAAAAAATCTCCCACAAAAAAAGACTTTTGTTCAGATTCTTGTAAATATTCTAGTTTTAAAAAAGATAAAGAACATAATTAAAAAAAAAAAGAACGTGGAATTCTTTTTTTTATCACTGTTCAAAACTTAGGCTGTTAGTTTTCTGAACTAAACTAATCTACTATACTAATTAAACTGCTTTTACTACTTCTTCTTCTTCTTTTTTTTTTAGATTTTGATTTTTTTTTAAATAGTTGTGCTTGAGTCTGCGCAAGCGGGGGGGGGGGGGGGTGCCCGGGCACCCAGGGCACCCCCCCTGGTTACGCCTATGGATCTCTGTACTTTTATGTTAGCTGAGTGCAGATAATAAATAGCCAAACAATGTTCTCGTCGCATTTTTTCGTATTTCATTAAAAGTATAAACCTTTCACTCATTTTATTTGAAACACTTAACTTTAATTTTAATCTGAAACATTTAAAATTCATGAATTTCCATTATTTCATTAAAAAATATAAAAAATAAAAAGAGAAAAATAACAGAAAAAGAAAAAGAATACCATAAACCATGACATTTAATTTCATCATAAAAGCATTGTATAATTTACCACGCGAGAAACAAAAAGGGCTAACTGGAGTCTTTAAAAAATGCTATTGGCGAAATTTGCTCCCGGCTAACGTAAAAGTACCGAGAATTCTTTACGATCACGGTAAATTGTATGTAGTTTTACTCGAAAAATAATTTTGATTAAAAATGAGCCACGTTGCATATGAAAGGCGAATGGGTCAGCCCGTAATTGTTTTTGACAGTCACATAACTTGGACTATTATAATATAGATGGAATGATGGCGATGGAACAATATTATGCGATTTATACCTTGCGCCCGGCTAACATTAAAGTACTAAAATCACTGATTGGCATATAAAAAGTGAAGCGGCCAACGCAGAACTGCTTATGACAGTCACATGATTTAGGCTATTAGGTAGTGATTTGGCACAGATATGATATACGCACCGGGTTTTTACGACAATTTGGCGAAAACCTCGTTTTCGAAAACCAGTTACATATGTATTTTTAAATTATTTTCTATCTATATTATAAAGGACAAACATATCTGTGCGTAACGCATACGTCATTTTGCGAATGGCAGCACTTTGAAATTTGAAATGAAATTTCGGTTTTGCAATTTTCGCTACTGCAAATTTTTAAACTTCTAAACGTCGCAAATTTTCGATTTTTACACCTTCGTTGAAGGAAAAAAATGTGCTTTTAAATGTAATTTGTTTGAAAGCTGTATCTCAATTTATTTTTGAGATATTAATTTTTTTGTAGTTTTTAATACAAATTTTGTAATCGTGGCAACTGAAGTACTCCATTTATATTGAAAGTAAAGGGAATATAGTCATGGTTTATTATTTTTATTGATTATATCCTTATTGATGCCATTTTCACATTAGAAACAAAAGTAACTTTTTTATAATTTTTGAACAAAAATGACGTTAGACAAAAAAAAAAAAAAAAAAAAAAAAAAAAAAAAAAAACACGCATTCTTCTTTATAAATTAGTTACTTTTTAATATTTTTACATTACGCTGATATCGAGTTTGAGACGCTGGGCAAAATAGTTCATTGAGTAAAAATGATGTCATACACTGTAAATTAAAATGTCTGAAAATCAAACACTTAAGTGTCTGAAACGGAGTATTCAATTTTCAGACATTTTAAAATGTCTAAATTTTTTCAGACACTTTTTGCGTCTGAATTTCAGACACTTCAAACGTCTTAATAGCATCCATTTTTTTTGTAAGCATCATACGTAGCCATGTTTGACCACGTTGAACCCTGGAAAAATATTTGGTTGGGGTCTTACCCCCTCCACACGCCCCCCCCCCCTCCCCCCCGCAGCCTGATTTTTTTGGTGCTCCTAATTTTGGTATGCAATTTTCGTTAAGCTGTTTATTTAAATCTTTTACGACATTTTACTGATTATAATCAATATTTTGAACTTCAGGAATAGAACAAGATTAAAGCAAAAAATATTTATCTAAATATTTGTTTTGATGATAAATATGATTTTGAATATGATTTTTTTTTTAAATCTTATTTTACTTTAAAAGTTCAAAACATCGATTATATTCAGTACAATTTCGAAACGGATTTAAAATATAAGCTTTACAAATATTGCACATTAAATTTGGTGACACTTAAATCGTAGGGGAACGGGACACTACTTTAATACCCATGCTTTAATCAAGAAGTTCTTTTGCAAAAAATGCAACCCTACACTATGGTTATCTAAATAGAGATGTCCGGTACTCGGGAGTATCCATTGTAGAGGTTAATGGAGATTCACGAATAGCGGACACCTCTATTTAACGAATACTTTTTTAATCCGCAAAGCACACGCATACATATTTGTATATTTTTACCTCACAAAAGCAGACATCTCCGATCATCAGACAAATTCCGCGATCCCGAAGTTTCCGCTATTAAGGGCTTTTAAGATACACTGATAAATATATATTTTTTTATAATCTTGTCCTATTCTAAAAGTTTAAAATATTTATTATACTCGGTTGAATGTCGAAAGAGATTTAAAATGTCAGATGTACAAAAATTGCAAATAAAATCCCCCCATCTCCCCAAATAAGGAAAATTCATATAATTTAAAAATTAGATTAAAAAAAATTATATTGACACATAGGCAATTTTACATATCTATCAGATGATAATCACAACAGCTATTTAACTATGAGTAAAAAAATTAAAAATTAAATATTCCACTTTAATAACATTAAGAAAATAATTACTTCGGTATTTTGTTAAATATATTTTGTGTTTTTAATCTTGCCCTACTTTAAAAGTTCAAAACTTTCATTATAATCAGTGCAATATCGAAAAGGATTTATGATATCAGTTTTGCGAAAATTGAATACAAAATCCCCCTCCCCCCACCTCCCTTCCCGAAAAAAATTTTAAATTCTTATCATTTAAAAATTAAATTAAAAAAAATTATATTGCCACATGCAACTTCAGCAAGTTTTTATGTAGATCACAGGGTAATCACAAAAGCTATTCAACGATCAATAAAAATAAATAAATAAATATCCTACATTAATAGCAAGAAGAAAAAATAACTTAGTTTCCAAGCTTCATTTGTCTTAAATATATATCTTAACATCTAATTGTCATTCTTGTAATTTTCGTATAAGTGTATATAAATACAGTTACAAAAATCTAATAGTAAGTACAAAATCTAGTTATAGCTTTTTACTTTTTCCCATTATAAATTTCAAATTACTTTTCTACTAAAAATAATAAAAAAAATCAATATTATACTTGATTTCAAATCAAATACATATGTATATTTTTACTGACAGTTTTAAAATTAAGGAGCACATAATAGATGAATCATGACAACGTCATACGTTTTCAGGTACTTTATTTATCTTATTTTTTAATCTGCGGTTTTACGTTAGGAAGAAAGATCTTTCCAAAGCTTTTTTTTTTCCTTTCATTGTGGTCGTTACGTGAGATAAAAATTAACCATTGAAACGAAACTGCGATTGAAAGCAAGAGAATGAATATTCAACTTAAAATGTCTCTCTTTTAGTAATATTATTACTTTAAATTTGGGAAAAAAAGATGAAAATTCAGAATATATAATTTGTAATAAAAGACAACGTCATAAGTTTAAAAATATATACTTCTAGAATTAATGGGTTTTTTCGCAAACAGATTCAAAACTAATTGAATTTCATGCAAGATTTTGTTTATACTATAAATAAAATCATAAAAGACACTAATTTCAGTACTATAAAGAAATTATGACACTTACTTCAATCGATGTTGCAAGAGGTCAGAAAAATTCCTCGATTTGAAATTAAAAAACTACCCCAGTGAAGGAGAAGGGCTTGCATCATTTTAGTACGATATTTCATAATATATCCGACTAGCCATATTTAAAGAATGAAATGTTTCATCCTCAAAATAGGACCCGCCAGACAAAAGTTTCTTTTTTTTTTGCTAGATTCGACAGGACGAAGATGAATAACACAATATTATTGATATAAATTAATACGAATTAACACTAAGTCCATTGCACACGCTTTGTAGAATTTCCGGGTGTAATCTTCAAGCGTCGTCTACTTCTGTTCTGTGTCTATCCCGCCCTTATATGGACGACAGCTTCTAAGAGACATTTGATGTCAAGCACACACGTCAGATGCATGTATTCAATAAATAAATAATCCAAGTGAATACGAATTTAAATCACAGAACTTCACATTCCGCGAAAAACGAATTAAAATACACGCGTACATAAAAACAAACTTCGTTTGAATTACAACGTAGACCAACTTTGAACGAAGACATCTAAAACGCATGCGCGACTGGCAGTGCCCCAGTGCCCCCTGGTTGTTATTGCGTCGGAAGAATCAAAACGTCTTAAATTAAGACACGTTTGAAGCAACGAAGTGTCTTAAAATAAGACGTTTGCGGATATTTTAGACACTATTATCAGTTCATTTACACCATGATCATACTAAGACACTTATGTATCTTAAATTAAGACATCTATAAAGTCTTAATTTTCAGATTAAGACACTTAAGTGTCTAAAATTCTTTTTCAGTCACATATGTGTCTAATTTTAAGACGCCTCTATTTGCAGTGTATTTAAAACATAACGATCTTTTTTTTTTTTTTTTTTTTTTTTTTTTTTTTTTTTTTTATAAAACTAAATATTTGATCAATACTATGACAACTAAAGGCAATTTTTCGCGGGTACTGAGA
The DNA here is from genome assembly GCA_963932465.1 of Maratus speciosus. Taxonomy (NCBI): domain Eukaryota; kingdom Metazoa; phylum Arthropoda; class Arachnida; order Araneae; family Salticidae; genus Maratus; species Maratus speciosus. The sequence goes on from OZ010799.1 coordinate 135,343,492, forward strand.
TTAGAACTTAAAGTATGTGCGAATTTTCACATGAAAAGTTGTATCGGACAAACGTGAGTTTAAGTTTGGAAATACATTCATTAATAATCTATTGCGCATTAAAATACTTTCAAATTGTGAATTTGAGTGGTGCGTATGTAAATTATGAATGTGAAAATAACGTACAGTTTAGATTTTATGGGGGAAAATTTTATGATGTGACAAAGCGAGATCCTTTTTACTGATTTTTCATCCCGTAAAAACAGCATAAGAGCCTCAATCGATAACTTCATCATAATTACATATCTTGATTACGTATTCTAATACAGTTTAATTTTTCAATAATTTAAGCAGCTGAAGTTTGTGGAAATAATATTTTGGTAATTTTAGGTTAAAAATATTATTTGTTTTAAGAGTTAGACAACCAATGTAAGATTAATTCTTTATTGTAATTATTTTTGTAGGTTTATTATAAATTCGATCTGACAGTTCCTTTCTAACATTTTAGTTCGTCGAATGTCGACGGGTTTCAACTCGTTATTTTAAAAATTAAATAAAAATAAAAAAAATTAATTAATAAATATAGAACAGACCAATTTATAAATTTTCTTTAAATAAAAAGAAAATAAATGTAAATAAACATTTATTAATAAATAAGCAACAATAACCGGGTTTCAATGACAGGCAAAATAACGCCATTTTGGCGCCAATTGCGTACACGGGTACGTATATGACATCAGTGCATAATATTTTTCTTTTCATTTCGTTAAAAAAATAAGTGAAAGCCATTAATGTTAAATGTTTCAGTTTTAAATGAACATTTTGTATTTTAAATAAAATAATAATAATAATAATAATAATAAAATCCGACGGGAGAAATGCTCGGCGATGTCCTGCGTCGCGCTAACATAAAAATTCCGAGTTCTTGATTTCTCTATCAGAATCTTCCAATTTAACGAAAGATTGTTCAAGTAAATTGAATTATGAATAAAAGTAACATGATACATTTCTCAGCATACATTTAAGGGAGGCCAAACTGGTCGCCAAATTCGTTTAAAATAATAACCTTTTCTGAAATATGAAAAAAAAATCTGTTATGATTAAAATATGAGTTGTCATCATTAGAGAGAAGTGTTTAAAATTAGCAAAAAATTAATATATCGAAAACTAATTTGAATTTAAAAATTTTAATACAAGTTTTGAAATCTGAAGGTCAATACGGATTTTTGGTGTTAACTCCATCGCATAATATTCCATATTTTAGGAGAAATCGCCGTGAAACATAATCAGTTGTTTATTCAGTCGTTTCATAAAATCGTTTCATAAAGTCGTTTCATAAATTCGTTTCATTAGGATTATATATATATAGGATATAAATAATGCTTCGCGAATCCAAACAATGCAGGGCTTTTGCTAGTTCTAATATCCTGTGTTCATTTTTATGAGGATAGCATGTGTAATCGTAGAGAAAGTGGGGTTTTTACAAAAATAGTCCCAAATTTTGCCAAGTTTTTTCGCTTATAATTTGCAGGGTTCTAAATATAAACAAAATGTTATTTTCAGAAAATAGGACAAATAAAACTGTACATAAAAGACAGCAATCAGAATTAAAAAAATATAAAAAATTGGATGAAAAATGAGCAGGTTTACTAAAAAGTGTCTCAGTGCGCATGCGTGAATGCAATCAAAATATAATATGCAAAATGTATTCTCTAAGTATATAGAGCAACATTTGTGAAAGTCTCAAAATCATAGCTTGAAAATTCTGAAATTTACCGTCGACAGAATAAGTTCGAAATCCGGTGTTCCCAAAAAGAAGCAAAAAATGAGGGGTTGTACCAAATATATGTTGATTAGTGCCAAGATAGCGTGCACAATATAGCACGAACTACTATATTTGGATACAACCCCTCATCTTTTTGCTTACTTTTTGGAACAACGGATTTCGAGTTTATTCTATCGACGACAATTTTCAGAATTTTCAATCTATGATTTTGAGACTTTCACAAAAGTTCCTCTATATACTTAGCTAATACATTATTTACATTATATTTTGATTACATTCGCGCTTGCGCAGTCAAAGACTTTTTAATAAACATGATCATTTTTCATCCAATTTTTACAATTTTTTAATTCTGACTGCGATGTGTCGTGTACAATGTTATTTGCCATATTTTCTGAAAAGAACTTTTTTTTATATTAAGAACTCTGCAAATTACAAGCAAAACACTTGGCGAAAATTGGCACTGTTTTTATAAAAACCTTAATTTCTTTGCGAGTATACGTGATACCCTCATAAAAATGAATATAGTATATTACAATGAGCAACTTATTAAAAATCTCGATTTTAACGCTTTTGCTACTTTAGTTTGCTACTTTACAGGGTTATCCAAAAGTTATTCGTTCTTTTTCAATTTGTTGACGGTCCCCTATGCGGTTTCGGGAAAAAAAAATCTTCGCAGAAATATATGACCTATACTATACTGATTACACACCTGCAGTTTCAGGTTAATTCCTCATATATTTTTGTAGATATTTAACTAAACGTCTAAAATTTCAAGTGACCGGTCACCTTTCGCCATATAGTGTGTATATTTATATATATATATATAATGATTACACTTTCTCTCTCCCCCCTTCTTTGTCTGTTTCTATATTTCTGTCTCTCTATATATATTTATATGTAGATAGATATATGAGCCGTCCAGTGTACAAACCGATTAAATCTACTTTTGAAAAATCTTAAATTTAGAGTGTCAAAGCACTTGGTATAGTCATAACTTTTTATATTTGTAATAACTTTCCTAAATAATAAAGATTAACACCATTAAATGTCAAAATTATTTTGGATATTGAATAATAAATAATTTATTTTAAAAATGAAATTTTGGCAACGTTGGAGCCGAGAATACTTAAATGAGCTGCAAGTCCACAGTAAATGGAAAAAGTCCTTGCACAACCCTAAACTTGGACAGCTTGTGTTATTGAAGGAAGGAAATGATAAGTTTATAGACTGGAAACTAGCTAGAATTGTGAAAACGTATAATGGTGATGATGGACATGTCCGTGTAATTGATCTCAAGACCTCTACAGGTATGTTACGTCGAAATATCAACAAAGTAGTATCTTTGCAATTTTATGATGATGTTGGACAACCGTCCAACGCCGAGCGGAATGTTCCGGCTAATTCTCAAAACAGCTAATTAGCCAGCGCGTGCTCTCTTTGAACTGTCTACTTTTGAACTGAAACGAATTAATCTTTTTTTGTTGATGTTAGAATTCTTTAGATGTAACATGTCGAATGTCAGTTAATAGATTTTTTATGTTCCGTTTTGTAATTGAATGTTTGTTTTGTGCCTTAAATAATGTTGATTATTCGTAGAAATAAGTTCACTGAGCCTCCTTGATGCTAGATTTAATTTTGAAATGAATGTTTAGATTAAGTAGAAAAGAAATTGATCAGACCTCATTAAAACAGTGTCTATAGATAGGAACTAACAATTAAACACAGCTTAAAAGTCACCAATGCAAGTAAATAAAAAAAAAACAGGTAAGTAATATAAACAAGTAATATACAAAATATATTTTAAGTCAATTCCTACTTAGGTCAATAAGCAATTTCTTTTCTCCCATTCTTCTTTCCTCTTGAGTGGTGCTTAAAATGTCTTGAGCAAGAAGAGGGCTCTATCGGTCTTAAAATACCTTGATCAAGAAGAGGGCTCTCTCGATTATTGAAAATTAATTAATTTAATTTAATTAATGAATTAATATTTGAATAAAACTGGATTAACACCAAGTGTCCTCCACTACAATTAAAAAAAAAATATTTGAGCTTGATTGGATGAATAATAAGTATTTTATTAAAGATTGAAAATTTGAACAAAATATATATAGCGGAAGTGTGAGCTAATAGTAGGAATTGAAAAAAAAATAGTTTCACATTGATGAGAAATAATTAATTAGTGCGCTTTTTACGCAGTCGGTTTTTTTATATTTTAAATTAAATTGTTTAATTAATTAATTAATTTTCTAGAATATGTTTTATGGCATCATGGCAATTACTACTAAATAAAAAAAATTAATGAAACAGCCCATAGGCTTTCTTCCTCCTGAAACTTCTAATCACGAGAACATAATTTTAATTTTAATGTATTGTGTTTTGTAATTATTATTAAACTCCTGTTAGGAATTGAAGAGAAATGAAACTAGCGGCACGCGCTTTGCGTGATATTGTAATGTCAATTTATTGATGATGTGGGTTAATAGGAGTATTCCATGAATGTATGTGAACTGTTGAATTCTCTTGAAGTAAAATGAAATATGTTTTTATTGTCGGAATTAAATGATTATTTTATACTATAAATGGCTCTTTGTGTGAGTTTGAACCCAGATTCTAATTCATTAACGCCCAGCATCGTGTAGATGCAACTCGCAAGAAGAATATCAGAAGGTTAGTATTACATTTTAAGCTAAGCCTACCTTTAGAACTCTTAACATATTGGTACCCTCGGCGGGACGGGCATTTTTGAATTTTGAATTTATTTGAATGAAAAGATGAATTTGAATAATTTAAAAACGCAAAGAAAAGGACTAAGAACTACTTTTACTGTCACAGTTAATAAAATTGAGGCTGAATTATCTAACGAAATAAATGAATTCAAAGATTTCTCAGTTTTAAAAACTCAACTCATGGACAAGTTTCAGAGGTTAGACACATGTCAAAGTCAACTTTCGGAAATGTTGTTGCAAGAGGAAGACGAAAAATTATTCACTGAAGACTTTGAAAGTGCAGAAGCATATAGAGAGAAATATATAGAAGTATGCTCGCACATTGAGGAGAAAATCCAATTATCTTCATCTCCTAGTGAAAGTGAAAGAAGAAAATTTAAACTACCGAAAATCGAGCTGAAAAGATTTAACGGCGAACCAAAAGAATATTTATCTTTCTGAAGTCAGTTCAAAAAAATAAACGAAGATGCCTATATTGCTGATGAGGATAAGATGCAATATTTATTGCAATGCATGGAACCGCAATCAAAGGCAGAGCGATTAGTGAAGAGCTCTCCGGCAACTGCTGAAAACTATCCAAAAGCTATTGAACAATTAAAAGAAAGATTTGGCCGAGATGACCTACTTGTTCAGATTTACGTAAGAGAACTGTTAACCCTCGTAATGAGAAATGCTACAGCTGGAAAAATGAAAGTTGATTTGGCTTCTTTATATGATGAATTGGAAAGTAAACTCCGAGCCTTGGAAAGCCTTGGTCGAACACAAGAGAAATACGGAGATTTCCTGACACCTTTAGTTGAAAGTTGTTTGCCTGAAGAAATTCTTTTAACTTGGGAAAGAAGCCGAAGTCACAATGCAGGTGCCAGTAAGAATTCCCGAACCTTAGAGGAACTGATGGACTTTCTTCGCCAAGAAGTTCAAGGAAATGAAATCGTTTCTCTAGCAAGGAAAGGTTTCGGACAAATGAATGTCGGCAAAAGAGACCCTATATCTGAAAGTGTAAAGAAATCTGAATTAGCTACCGCATCGGCTTTGTGAGTATGGAAAATATAGGTAAAAAAAATAATTGTATCTTTTGTGAAAATTTTCATCAAAGTGAAAAGTGCATTAGCGCTAAAAAATGTCTTTAGGTGATAAACAAAAATTATTGTTAAAAAAAGGTGCCTGTTTTTCATGCTTACAAAAAGTTGGTCATTTAAGTAGAAATTGTAATATTAAATCTAAGTTAAAGTGTACCCTTTGTAACAAACCTCATTTTGAAATAATGTGCCCACAGCAATCTAGAAAAAATGATCAAAATGATACTCTTAAGTCATAGAATTCTCTTTCTAATTGCAATAGTAATGAAGTTGTTTTTATGCAGACGCTTGGCGTGCGTATTCGGTCGCATGGTCGCCAAAGGGTTGTACGCGCACTTTTAGATACTGCGAGCCAAAGTAGCTATGTTAGCGAGAGAGTAACGAGATTATTAAAAATGCGTCCTCTGAGAAAGGAAACAATTATTCACGCATTGTTCGGGGGGAGTGAAACCAAGCCCAAACCACATGATGTGTTTTCCGTAGAAATTAGTGAACTAGAAGGAAATAACGCGTATAGTTGTGAAGTATTTTCAGAAAGAAAGATTTGCGGATTTGTCCCTAAAATTAAAAATTATAGGATTTTAAATGAGCTGAAGAAAAGACAGATTAATCTAACGGATCAATTTTGTAAGGAAACCGAAATTGATGTTTTGATAGAGGCAGATTTGATAGGAAGATTATTAACAGGTAATTTAATTCAATTGAATTGCGATTTGACTGCCATAGAAACGAAGCTGGGTTGGACTGTAATGGGAAAACAAATTTCCAGTAAGAAACATAATATTTTGACAACATTGTCTATGCATGTTAGAAATGTTCCTTTGAATGAATTATGGGAACTTGAGACAATAGGAATTTCTGACCCTATTTCGAGTTTTGAAAGGAAAGAAAATTTTGATTTAAGCGATTTTGAAAATAAAATGAAAATTCTTCCCGATGGCAGATATGAAGTAGAGCTTCCATGGAAGTGTAATTCTAAGAACTTGACAGATAACAAAATTTTAGCTTGGAAGAGAAATGAAAAAATGATTAATAAATTGAAATGCGGGGGATTTTTCGCTGAATATCAAGAAGCATTAAGGGAATGGGAAAAATTAAATATTATTGAGCGTGTCCCAGAAAATGAATTAAGTAATAAATGTCATTATTTACCGCATAGGCCCGTAATCAGGTTAGATAAGGAAACTACAAATGTACACCCTCTTTCGGACGCGTCTGCTTCCGAAAGAAGAAAACCCTCCTTAAATGAATGTCTATATAAAGGAATAAATCGCATTGAAGTAATACCTGATATTCTTGACCGTTTTAGAACATATCCTATCGGTACAACTGCAAATATAGAAAAAGCTTATTTAATGTTATCTGTTATGCCTAGAGATAGAGATTTTCTTAGATTTTATTTCCCATGTAATGAAGGGCAATTGATTTATAGACATTGTAGAGTTGTATTTGGTGTATCTTCCAGCTCTTAATTATTAAGTGCATCCATAGTGCATCTATTAGAAAATAGTCCCCCTGAATATAAAGAAACTGCTGAAAAATTGAAATGTTCGTTTTATGTAGGTAATTGTGTGTCAGGTGTTTTTAACATTGATGAAGCTGAAACATTTATTGAAAATGCAAAATTGTTAATGTCTAAAGGATATTTTAATTTGCGTTGTTTTGTAAGCAATGTAGCTTGCAAGAATGTTGATAAGAGTTATGGGTATACTTCTATTTTAGGGATTATTTGGAATTTAAATAATGATTCCTTAAAATGTTGTTTAGATTTAGAAGCAGTAACGTGCGAAAGGAAAATTACTAAGTGGTTAATCTTGAGCATTGTACAAAGGATTTTTGATGCTATCGGCTTATTGTCACCAACTACATTGCTTCCAAAACTATTACTGCAAGATTCATGGAAACAGAAAATTCCATGGAATCATGAATTGCCTTGTAATATTGTAAATGTATTTTTGAAATGGCTAAAGAATATCGATGTGTTAAAGGAAGTAGCTATACCTCGCTACTTGGAGATTAATACTTCATCTGAACTCCATGTTTTTGTTGATGCGAGCAAAGGGGCATATGCAGCGTGCGTCTTCGCTAGATCAATAATTGGTTCTGAAGTAAAGGTTATACTTGTTAGAGTGAAGTCTAGGGTTGCTCCTCTCAAAACTTTGAGTATGCCGCGTTTAGAACTAATGGCTTGTTGTATAGGTGCTCGACTCGCGAATTCTGTCATGAAAGCGATCAATATGCCAAATCTGAAAATGACATTTTGGTCAGATTCTACTACTGCACTTTGGTGGATAAAAGAACATGGAAATTGGTCGATTTTTGTGAAACACAGAGTTAAAGAGATTCGGCAATTGACCAGAACGGAATCATGGAAGCACGTTCCTGGAAGTTTAAACATAGCTGATATACTATCGCGTGGGTGCTCTCCACAACGAATGCTTAGTTCGAGTTGGTGGGAAGGTCCTAAGTGGTTGAAGGAAAATCCTGGGTGTTGGCCAATGGGCGCGATTGACTGTCAACCTAAAGAAGTAGATTTAGAAAGAAAGAAAGTTAGAATTATGAATGTTGATCTAGCTAAAGACGCACCCCATTGGCTCTTAAATAATATATCTAATTATGACAAAATGATAAGAGTATTTGCTTATGTTTTGAGATTTGTAAATAATTGTCGTAAGATTTCTGATAAATGTGAAGATTTGAATCTTTCTCAAAACGAAATTCAGAATTCGGAAAATCACCTAATCAGTTTAGTCCAAAGGTATTATTTGTGCAATAAAATGTCTGTGCATAATGTTGTTACATTCGTAGATAATAATGGAGTTTTAAGGGTAAAAACTAAAATAACTGAAAGAAATGATCAAGAATCATTTTTGTATCCAATATTGTTGCCAGATAAGTGTGAATTTACTAAACTGTTGATTAGATCTGTACACCAAAAGAATTGTCATGCGGGAATAAGAATAATGCAGTCTTTAATAAGAGAAAGATTTTGGATTATTAGAGCTAGAAGAGCCATCAAAAATGTGTTATTTGATTGTATTCCATGCAAACGCTTTAAAGCAAAATCCTTGTCAAGCGAACCGACGCCTTTACCACCAGATCGCGTGACGGATTGCGCTGTATTTGAAATTATAGGAGTGGACATAGCAGGGCCTCTATTCCTGAAAACTGGCGAGAAAGTTTGGATAGCGTTATTTACTTGTGCTGTTTATCGTGAGCTTCACCTTGAAGTAGTTAACTCGCTATCTTCTGATGCATTTCTTCTAGCACTGAGGCATTTTATAGCTAGACGCGGAAAACCTAGTACTATTTATTGTGATAATGGAACGCATTTTAAGGGAGCTTCCAATGAACTTTCGAAATTAAATTGGGATAAAATTTTAAGAGAAACTATGACGCATAAAATTGTTTGGAAATTTATACCTCCCACCGCAGCTTGGTGGGGAGGCTGGTGGGAAAGGTTGGTTCGTATTGTAAAAGAATTGTTAATACGTACTCTTGGTAGATCAGTATTGACTTATGAAGAATTGAATACATTTGTATGTGATTGTGAATCTGTAATTAATTGTAGACCTCTAACCTATATCTCTGAGGACCCACCAGAGCTAGTGCCTCTTACACCCGCTATGTTTCTTACTGAAAACAAATGTTTTAGCAATTCAGATATTATCGAATTAGATTCTCGAAGTTTAAGGAGAAGGGCAAATTTTAGAGCTAAACTTCTTACCGATTTTAGGCAACGATTTAGAAAGGAATACCTCAGTGAATTAGTCCAAAAATATACTGAAAAAGACACACGTGAGCCTCGATTGGGGGAAGTAGTCTTGATTGGGGATGATAATAAAAAGCGTTTCTTTTGGCCTTTAGGGAAAGTGATTCAGTTGATTCCTGGACGGGATAGTAAAATCCGTACTGTTAAGTTAAAAACGCAGCACGGCACGGTTTTACGTCCGGTGCAGCGCATCTTCCCTTTGGAAATATATTCGAATGATACGAATGAAATCGCATTTAAAAAGTTGGGTGAAGAGAATTCTAGTTCTAGTGAGTGTATTAATGATAAAAATGTATCTTCTCCTGATAATGTCATAATTAAGAAATATGCCTCTTCTGGGAGATGTGTAAGAGCTCCGAAGATCTTTTTAATAACAATTGTTATGTATTTGAAACTCTCCCCAAGTTTCAAAGGGGGGAGGATGTTAGGAATTGAAGTGAAATGAAACTAGTGGCACGCGCTGTGCGTGATATTGTAATGTAAATTTATTGATGATGTGGGTTAATAGGAGTATTCCATGAATGTATGTGAACTGTTGAATTCTCTTGAAGTAAAATGAAATATGTTTTTATTGTCGGAATTAAATGATTATTTTATACTATAAATGGCTCTTTGTATGAGTTTGAACCCAGATTCTAATTCATTAACGCCCAGCATCGTGTAGATGCAACTCGCAAGAAGAATATCAGAAGGTTAGTGTTACATTTTAAGCTAAGCTTACCTTTAGAACTCTTAACAACTCCCATTAATTTAACCCTTTCATGGGCAATGTACTTCTATTCGTAAAATCCTGAAATGAGTGAATGACACCAGAATTTAAAAACAAATTTATTTCAAAATAAGCAAAAGATTCTGTTCACGTACTTAATAAAACGGAAATTTTCATTCCAATATTCTGGTGCTTATGTGGCATTTAAAAATTAAAATTAAGTTGTCCAAAAATGAACCACTGCCCTTGAAGGGGTTAAAGCAGTAAATTGCAGCAATTGTAGTAAATTGTATTATATCAATCGTTTTATAACTCTGTTAAAAAATACCAGTCGGCAAAGACTCTGTTTACTTAATTCATTTTATTTTAGCTTCTTTTCAAATGTTTAACTGATCTTCTTTAATCAAACACGAAAACAACCATTGGATGTCTTAACTGATTCGGCCGTCGAATTCGACGACTAAAAATGTTTAAAAGAATTTATTTATGTAATTTATAAAAAAAGTAACAAAAAATAATTATAATATTAATCTTATATTGGTTGCCATAAACACAACTCTTAAAACATGGGTTATTTTTAACTAAAGTTTAATTTCAATTTTTCAAATTATTGAAAAATTAAACCTTATTCCTCTACATAATCAGAAACATGTAATTAAGTTAAAAAATTATGAAATTATTAATTGAGGCTTTGATGTTTGGTATTACTTAAAGAAAAATTAGCGAAAATTGCGTCTCTATGACACAATTATCATTTTTGTTTACAGCGAAATCTAAAACTAATGTCATTTTCACCATAGCAAAATTTACATGCATACTTTTCATATTCACTATTTTAAAAATATCTTAACGTGTAATAGATTACTAATAAACCTATTCCCAAGATTAATGTCACATTTGCATTGATGTCATGTTTGCCGGTTATAATTTTGCGTGTAAACATTAGCATTCTTAACTTAAAGTTCTAATCCGAGTGCCGAAGAAATCCATAAATTTACTTTTAGACGCATTTGCAATAAAATATTTAATTTTATCAAAGAAAATACTCATTTCATTTTTACTATGGCGTCATTTTCACTTACTGAAGATTCTGAGATTAGTATCTCAATTTCAGTATCAGCAGAATTAAAAAAGAAAAGAAATGTCACGGCTTTATGAGAAAAAAGGCTTTTCTTTAAATCGTGACGCCATTTTCTATTCAAATGTTTTTAAAAAG